>BSBN01000994.1:5340378-6675473 GCA_027924645.1 Cunninghamia lanceolata | reverse complement strand
TATTGAATTATTTTGGAAAAGCTAATATTTTAAATATTATATGTTTTTCAAAAAGAATGTGCATGAGAAAGAATAAGATATTTTAACATTATTTTCTTCCCTGAGCATACCTTTATTGTTTCCAATGAAAAACATATCATCATTTGTCCATGAACAAACCAAAATTGCAAAACATAGGCATCAAAATTTTTGTACCACATCCTATGAGACTATATTAAACCATACAAGGATCTTTTTAGTTTACACACTAATTTTTACTTTTTTAACCACAAATTTTTTAAGCTATGACATATAAATATCCACTTCTATATCTCCATCTATGAAAGTTGTATTCACATCCATTTGCTCTACTTCAAAGTAGCAGTAATATAAAACTCTTCTAGATCTCCATGTATGAAAGTTGTATTCACATCCATTTGCTTTACTTCAAAATCAAAAGTAGCAGTTGCTCTACTTTAGAATCAAAAGTAGTAGTAATATAAAACAAGAATTTAATGAAATTCAAACACAATGCTTGCAATATCAAAATCTAGAGAATAACTAAAAAAACTCATAACTATAACTTTATTTTTTAGTGCTTTTAAGCTTTATTACCAAAAGGGCCCAATCTTTGATACCACAACATTGACATATCAACATGTGCATTTCTTTACACAAAGCAGTAGCATTCTGTCTAACAAAGTACCATGTGTAATACCCTTTGCCAAAACTAAATCTCCGCTAACCAAATTACTACCATGTTTTTCAAAAACAATATGCACATCATTTTCATTCATCTTAGAAATTGAGATAAGATTCCCAACTAATCCAAGAATATGCAACACATGAGACAATATATTCACTAAATTATCACAAAATTGATTTTGATCTTATGAGAAGTGTTGTAACCAACCTACACATCTCCACCTTATATTTTTGTATTCTATGAACCATTTTCTATGGACTACTATTCTTTAATATTGTAACATCCACCAAATCCGAAAAGACAAGAAATAACTAAGTTTTCACAACGGTAATTATTTATTTATTTTTTTTACTAGGTAATCAAATACAAAAGTAACTCATCTATAATCCAATACAACATTTTTCATTTTATCATAAACATGAACTCATTATCATAAAGCTGAAAGAAATGATATACATTAATCACTTTATTTTCTAACAAATGAAATTTTCTTGAAACAACAAATATTGGAAACATACCATTATCATGCATCTCGATTGTCGACCCATCACATTCAAGACTCGGCATTCCTCAGTATTTGGAAGAGAAAGTATCTTCAAGGAGCTTAACCTCCAACCACAGACCGTCGGTCTCCCGCACTCCTTCCTAACCGGAAGTGGCCCTACCCTACTCAAGAGGATAGACTTAGGATAACCATCGGTGTTTGCCATCTGAGCTCTGGTGTTGTAACCTACGTGTCTTGTTATCGTGCAGATCCCTAGATACCCTCTAGTCATGCACGATACTCCACAAGAAATGCCATCCAGTTACGGTGAACGTTCGATGCACTTGAGGATAGTACACCACCTTAGCCAAAGGATTTGTTTCTAATTAGCGCTCTAAGAACGCATGAACTTGGTTCACCCACCCTACTCGACTTGAACTGATCGAAATCCTACAGTTTCCTATTTGTATAATTTGAAATAATTAACAACCTTGATGACCTCAAGGGTTTAGAATATCCTCCTATAATAGCGCATGGCGCAACTTTTACTATATTTCCGAGTTCATAATTTCATGAACTCTTATACATGTAATAACCTTGATTAAAAACACCCACTCCTAAGTGGTTTCACACTTGTTTACTTAGTTTCCGTGTTTACACAACACACTCAAGTATCTAAACCAATTTCCCGCTATCCTGAAATTCAAGGGTTCTATACTCATAAGGCCTACAAAACGATACAAGCATCGTCGCATGCAATGTAGTCTGGATTCAAAATGCGGGTTTTCCCACTCTACATGCTCGTTACAAAACCATGACGGTTTTCGACACAAGTACATTAACTCCCTACTTCGCTTTTCCAAGTCAATTGTTTCACATGACTTCTAACTAAAAATATAAGCCGAAATGACACTAGCTGGTTATAATCACATCATCGGCTCTCATACACGTGAAGGTTTACGTCAGAACATGTTTTAAATCTGAGGCTTTTAACTCCTACACACATGTACGTGGAACAATGTATCTTCTCACTATGGA
The DNA here is from genome assembly GCA_027924645.1 of Cunninghamia lanceolata. NCBI lineage: Eukaryota > Viridiplantae > Streptophyta > Pinopsida > Cupressales > Cupressaceae > Cunninghamia > Cunninghamia lanceolata. The sequence goes on along the minus strand of BSBN01000994.1, from coordinate 6,673,266 downwards.
GCTATCTTTTCCAATGCATTAAAAATGTTTTGATGTTGGTAACTCAGTCATAAAGGAAACTAGAACTTATACATAGTGGATTTCTTAATTCAATGTAATATCATTGCTGTCCATTGTATAAATAAAACTCTTGGTTCTAAACGAGACACAGTCGATATCGTTATAAGTTAATATTCTTAACTCCTATGATTCCATGGATGGCTACAATATTCCAAAACAATCCTCAAGAAGATTTAAATCAAATACTCTATACAAAGCAAGGTTAGTTCATTCATTTCAAGCCCTTATTTACTATCTTAGACATCTCTCAAACCAGAGAAAGTTTACGTCTTTAACACAGTCAACGGAGTCCTATACAATAGTTTTAAAGTCTTAATAAATTTACATTCAGACAAACTGTCTTCCTTTCACCCGCGGGGAATGCCACAAGGTACTAATCCTTAAGCTAAACATTGGAACTAAGACTCCTAGCTCCAAAATGAGGCTCCCATCTTTTCAAGATGATCGTTCTTCTAACAGCCGATGCGTGTCATGAAAACAAGACTATAAACAAAAGAACTCCACCATCATTTTCAGACACAAGTAATCAAAACTAAATTAAATAGATGATACAATGGAATGGCCATCAAAACAATTGTAAATTTACTTCATATAATGATTATTAATCGATTATCCGCATGGCAAAGGAATTGGACATAGATTTGACACCATACTAATACAAAATACAGTCTTAAGAAGAGTCATAAACCTGATGGTGTTCTTGGCAACCCACGCGTAATCTCCTACCTCCCGTATCCAAACAACGACTGCCCACACTTCCTCTCTGTTGTGCGCTAAGAAGCCTTCAACCTCTTCTCTTCCTCCAGTTGAACTTTTCACTCATCTCCAATCTCCTCTAGTTTCCTCCTCCGCCCTCCAAAATGACGGGCTCCGAACTCTCTTCTCTCTCCCTATTGAAGGTCTCTAACAAACAGCAACTACTATTTTTTTAAACTCTAGCAATGACCGCGCCCTCCTTTACTGTCTGTCGATCCCTTATTCTTCACTCTGCCATCAATTTCCATCCTCTCCACTCCGCAGTTTCTCCTTCTCTTCACACCGTATGCCCTCTACCTAGCAAAAACGACTTCCTTTCCTATCTTCATCCCCTGACAGGAGTATCCCACTTAGTCGCCCCTTATTCCTCTAACTACTTTCTGTCACTCTCTTTTGCTACAACAGACGTTCACCACTCCTATCACCGCGCAGCAAAAGACTCTCCCAACTGAGATTCCTTACCTTTTTCCCTCAACCGCCACTCGATGCCTGTGTTTTTTCTCTTCCTTCACAACCACCACTCCTATACCTTCGCGCCCACCTTGATGATGGGGCCTCTACCATAAACTGCCATTTCTCACAACTCCAACGTCCATCCCTCTCTCTCTCGCCTATGGTTAGAGTGGTTAAAACTTTAAATGACCACCGAAAACTGCCAAAACTCAGGGAAGTTGTTTAACTGAGTAAAACCGACCTCAAAGCTTACTATGACCACAAGAGGGTTAAAGTTCCTTCGATGATGGCTTGTTAAAGGACATACAACTCCGTCCTTATTAAAACAGAAGGCATCTAATTTTTTTTTCCAAGACCAACTTAAAGATTTAAATCGAGGAGTTAAACACAACAAGCTGGCGGATAAACAAATGCATAAGGCATCTCAATGGTTGAAATAAGAAAAGGAGATAAAGACCACTCTAGATAAGAGACTCAAGGTCAGACTAAAATAACTCGCGGTCAAAGCTAAAGGAAAAGACTCAAGCTGAACGACGTCCATAACAAACTATTTCACGCTATGGCTACAAATCAACATTCGTCGATCTACGCGAAAAGAATAACTTCACAACACAAGTTCGACGCGTTTGACGACAATCACGACGGATTGGTCGTAACGCATCACAAGGTTTAGTAATCGTTTCAATGCACAAAACGACTTCTCGCATCTTTCGACTACGAGACATGATTTACGATTTCGCCACAAGATGGTTCATTAAATACTTATAAACGAAAATAATAAACGTCTAACTAAGTCGACTTGTTATGATGGACTTACGACGCCATCGACGACTCCAAGATTCTATATGACGACTTCGACTAAGATGTTATAGTTTATCCTTTGACGTCGACATCTAGTTAGCTAACCCAACCGACAACCAAGACTAAAATGACAGTTCCAAGGTTTATCTACCTGCTTGGCGTTCTCATTAACAAACACCCATGGTTAGTTTCCAGAGTCTATACTCTCTCTCGAAGATACTTTCTTTTCCCGTCTGACTCGGTCCACCTGTTCCTGCAACGACAGTCTCATATACAATTTTGTGGTCAAAGCACCTATGTTTCAAATCAAAGCATAATATATCCAAAACATCATTGCATTTATCAAAAAGACATTTAGTCTACAATATCACATTGATCATAATCAATAGACTTCTATAATTTCATAGAACTAACTTTGTAAAATAAATCATCAGTTTCCATGTCATCCACAACATATTAAATTACTAAAATTTGCAAGAAAATAAATAACATAATTGTTTCCAAAAAGAGGGATGTAACAAATATCATCTACTTCAATAGTCAAAGGTCAATTTTAGCCAATAAAAATAAGACAAATATTTACCACTTTTTGTTGTAAATAAGGTGCAAAATTACTATTGATTACCTGAGCATTAAAATGAATGATATTTAAGTAAAGTGCTTATACACAAACAATTTAAAATGTACAAAACTACTATTAAAAAAACATTAACACACACACTGAACATTTCAGAAATCTCACACCACAAAAATAAGATTCTAAAATATAAATACGCTATATTACCTTATTGATCAAACAAGATTCTAAAATATAAATACCCTATATTACCTTATTGATCAAACAGTTCTGATTTCATTCAGAAGAAAATAACCCAAAGACCAAAGCTACTTATATCAACTGAACAAACCTTTCAGCCTCTTTCAACAGGTTTTTGCAATCTCCATGTACTCCACTTTTTTTTCACTCATTATTTAACACTTACACCATTACCATCATTTCATTACGTATTTTAATTCTTTAAAATTCTGAGCTCACAAGCTTTGTAATTAATTTCACATATTTCAATCTTCCTTTCTCACTGTTATTCATTTTAGTTCAATTTAATAATTAATTTAATCATATCTTTGGTTTCTGTGTTTACCACTTGGCATCTGCATTATTTAATGGCAAGGTTGCAGTTCTTCAGATCATTTTTACTCTAATGATGAAATATAGAGATGGAAATTTTATACTTCCTCAGTTGGTAGGATACGTTGTTGCAGTGCCAGTCAACATAAAAAAGTACCATTACTCACCTTAATAACGCAGTTCAAAGTCATTCAATTTAATTATTATTGGGCTTATAGATTTACCTAATCTCCTCAGCCATTACAAGATTAAAAAAAAAAAATCATACAGACTGGTAAAGAGAGAATAATATCGCCTACCAATGTTGATAAAATGCCCGGCGGGCCGAGGAAGGAGTTATCGGTAAACGATGCGACACGTGCGGGGCCCACTTACAACGGTAGTCAATGCCACCTGTCGCATCATCCTGCCTTCCACTCCACGTGTCTGGCATCAGTACCGTACGTCGTTTTATCTTTACTGAGCCTTCCGTTCCTTTCGCACGAGCCAATCACAGTGCGGCATCTGCCGGGATCATCGACACGTGCATAATAGTACTAGTTAGGATACTTACTAAATGAATGCTATACAAATGCAAATACTAATAGATGAATTCTAGAACATACATTCCAATTACTTCTTGATTAATAGATGAATTCTAGAACATACATTCCAATTACTTCTTGATTAATAAACATTTCCATGATTTAGATATTGTGATTTTGGTGCTAGTTAGGATACTTACTAAATTTAGATTTGGTGAAGCTTAAGAACTAAAGACAATATGATCCAACCCATGACAAAGTCTATTGTGGGTTGGGTATAAGTCAAATGCTCACACAAAGTTTAATGTGTGTTGGGTGAATGTCAAACTCTCACACAAAATCTATTGGGAGACATGACTTATCATGCATTTGAACCCTCAAGTCACATATATGACTTATAACCTATTCACCATTTTCACATTTCATACTATATTCCGCATCTTCTTGAATATGTAAATATTAATAAACACCTTGATGATTTAGATATTGTGATTTTGGTGCTAGTTAGGATACAAAATCTAGACTTGGTGAAGCTTAAGAACTAAAGATAATTTGATCCAACCCATGTCAAAGTCTATTGTGCATTGGGTGTAAGTCAAATGCTCACACAAAGTTTATTGTGTGTTGGGTGAATGTCAAACTCTCACACAAAGTCTATTGTGAGACATGACTTATCATGCATTTGAACCCTCAAGTCACATATATGACTTATAACCTATTCACCCTTTTCACATTTCATACTATATTCTACATCTTCTTGAATATGTAAATATTAATAAACACTTTGATGATTTAGATATTGTGATTTTGGTGCTAGTTAGGGTACTTACTAAATCTAAACTTGGTGAAGCTTAAGAACTAAAGATAATTTGATCCAACCCATGACAAAGTCTATTGTGTGTTGGGTGTACGTTAAATGCTCACACAAAGTTTAGTGTGGGTTGGGTGAAGGTCAAACTCTCACACAACGTCTATTGTGAGACATGACTTATCATGTGTTTGAACCTTCAAGTCACATATAGGACTTATAACCTATTCACCCTTTTCACATTTCACACTATATTCTACATCTTCTTGAATATGTAAATATTTACAAATTTTGTACTTACACATGTTTAGTGTAAAAAATTTAAAGTGCTTTTTAAAAAAAACTCACATTAGCTTAATTTAGATCTTATTTATTCATTATACTTTTAGTTATTTAAGTTGCATGGTCAATGAAAACATCTACAACCGATCTAGTTTTTAAGTCACCGAGTAAGATTACCAAGCATATTTTGTAAAATTGTTTACTATTTTCTTTCAATAATATTAAACTATATGCAAGTGTGTTGTAGAAGGAGCACTAATCCTAGCAATGATGGAACCTCTGTGAAAACCATTAAATTGTCACCTTTTTGTAGGAAAACTTTTATATTTGATGAAGTAATATTCCACACCTTTTGCAGTCATTGTTAACATAGTTGCATGCTTTCAAAGATTGAAGGATGCTTTGATTCCTACTAATCTTGTTCTCCTTGAAAGACAAATATTAGAGTTTCATTATATTCAATGATGCTTTAGGGTGCATGTAGTGAAAAAGGTTTCTTGGAAGGCAGGGTGAATGCCCCCTCTCTTCTTTGGCACATACACAACTTATTGAATATGGAATTTTATAAGATTGTTGTTATAGAGAATCAAGTTGTCATGCAAGGTAGGGGATTCAGTTATTAAGTAGATATACTACCACCCATGTTACACTTTCGTAGTTGTGTACCCTAGTCATTTGAAGTTCTTATACAAATTTAGATAAATCCTAATTGAGAACTTGCATGTTTATAAAATCATTTCTTTATAGGGTAGTAGGAATATTTAAAGACATGAATAAAAACTTATGTAAACTTGATGCAACATTGGACATTAAATTAGGAGCAAATTGTTTTGACTTTAGACAAAAAGTAGTCTAAGGTGGTTCTTAATTTTACTAGAATATGGTAGTTGAATTTTAATTGAAGCCATGGAATCAAGGACTTCATCCAAAAATAAAAACATGTTTTGTGTTCGATTTTCTAGGTATATGCATAATCTAAATTATATAATAAATTCAATTTAACTTTAACTAACTAAGCCACTATTCTCATTGATTAGCCAAATCGAATAAGTATGAGACTTGCAAACACTCTTAATACTTCCACTATGAGGAATTTTAGTAAGAAAAGGGTATCTGAGATTGCTACAAGGGTATATCAAGGTTGTAGGTGGCCCTATTGTGACTTGGACACATTTAAACCAAGAACAATTAGATTTGGCTCCTAAAGCAAAGTTGAAGACAAAATAATTTGCATAGTGAAAAATTCCAATTATATCATGATGACAATTTCATTTGTGTCATGGTATTTTCTACTAATGTATGTTGTAGTTATGCTCATATCAATCCTAAAATTAGAGCAACAACTCAAAATGGTGTCTCTTAATGTTTAAATTTTATATCATTTTTTGGTTCATTCTTGTTGGGCTCAGTTATACACATCCTGGAGGGGACATTGTTACTCATTTTTGGTAACAATGTCAATCATTCAATCTTATTTGAGTGTGTTGTAAGGAGTTGTAGCTATGAGTACATTAGGAGAGTGTGGACCTTGAAGCAAGTTTTATTACAATTAGAAACATTAGGATATATTGTTAATATGTTGTTGATGTTTATTGAAATGCTTGAGAAGAAATATGTCTTGTAATATTGCAAAGAGATAGTAGTAAGTGAAAGCAATGCCTTAAATTTGTAGACTTTTCTCAAATTGGTATGCATATATAGTAAGGCACACTTTTAGGATCCAATATGTCTACATTCCTTTCTTGTTTAGATTTTCTTTATGTATTATCAATCCACACTAGTTACATCACTTAAACAAATAATTTCTAAGCACAGATAAGTTGTTTCCTTAGTGAAATAAATAGAGAGCAACATATATAATTTCAACTAGTTTATTTTTGCATAAATACATTATGTTTATGTTGTATGTTAAATATTTATGCTATAATGGATTAAATTGGTACCAAGTTAAAGCCAATTTCTTTCTTTGTTTGGTTTCCTCATGTAGTAAGTAGTTTTGCATATCTCTAACAACTATAAATATTTCTTAATTTATTTTGGGTCGGGCTCCTAAGTGTAGGAGAGGATAGGAAATAAAAGGAGATTTTATGGTTGGTTAAATTGAATTTTGGGTTGATTAGATGTAGGAGACGAAAAGGAATTTTATTTTTAACATTTTAGTTTATTAATGTTTAGGAGAAGATGGAACCTTGAGTTAGTGAGATCTAGGAGAAGAGAGAGGATTTTATCTTTTAACATTTGGGGTTGTTTTAAGGTTCAAGAGAGGATTTAAGGAGATAGAATTTTGTACTTGTTAGAATATACTAAATACATTTATGTTTAATTTTAATCTAAGAGTTAAAAAAATTAATAATTTTGAGTTAATGCTAAAATCATTAGAAATTGCTATGTTAGTATTGAAGAGAACAAGCATCTAAACCTTGCATCTAGATTACTATTTTTGAATTGAGTAGTGTCTTATAAACCACACCTTCCTTGTAATTATTACATTTGTAAGCTTTTTAGCAACACATGACAATACAAATTAGGGTAAGAGCATGGAAATGGGAGGTAAAAAGGAGGTCAAAGGCGACCATTTTTTTCTTAAAATCAACTAAACTTGAACTTGGATGAGTAATTTGAGATGTGTATACTCAAAATTTAAAGATATGATAAAGATAAGAATTGTAGTACTTTGAATATAGTTTCTAAACTACTAAAGATTATAAAAAATGACTAAGGTTAAGATGGTGAAGTGATGAGCACACATAAAAGTCTTCATGTTTTTATTAGTCTCTAGTGTGTGCCCTCCAATTTTTTTGTTGTATTAGGGTATTTTTGAAAACTAGTTCATAAAAATATAGCCAAGAGCGAGTACTACAAGTTGTGTATTTTTTATATTTTTTATTGAATTTTTTTTTTGTGATTTTTAAAAGTGAATACATCCTAAAAATTATATCACTAAGCGTGCATGTCACATAACTTGCACAAAAATATTCAAAAAAGTACGTAGAATGAATCATAGAACAATTGCATATAGTTTTTTTTCAAATTTGAATAAAAGGAACAAAAGTTATAAAGAAAAATCAATACATATGTATTTGAGGAATATAAACACACTATTTAAAAAAAATAAAAACAAATACCTTAACTTATTTAAAATATTAAAAAAGTTATATGGCTGGAATGTTAAGAAGTAGCTCATCATTTTGGTGGTGGTTTTGTAAAATTTCAATGTAAAACACATAAAGTTGATGAGGTTGAAGTTTGAATTTATTATTTTATGTTGAAAACATGAATTTGGGGAGCCAAAAAGGATGTCCAACCCTTAGGCTTAAAAATCCAAGCCTAAATGGGTGGGATTACTAAAAATTTAAAATCAAGGATTTAAAAACATGTACGCATTATAGTGCATACACGTTATGTTTTAGCAAATCAATGCAAGACATAATGCGAGCACACTATACTTTGCATTGATTTCAATGCAAAACATAATGCACTCATGTTATGTTTTGGGTGAAAGTTTAGAACTGTGCCCCACTTTTATAAGGGAAATGGCCATCACAAATATAGTTTTTCAACTTGGAGCACCTAAAAGTTACATGTACGTTTTGAATTTTAAAATAATATAAACTAATGCAATGTAGAACTCTTAGTGTAGTTTATGTTTATAATTTTTAAAAATTTAAAAAAAATAGTTGGATATAATTTTTTATAAAGTTTGATATATTTTTTTATAATCTTAAGAGAATATTTTAATTGTTTAAAAAATAATTAAAAAAGTGAGGTCGATGAGACGTAGCAAAAAATGTTATGGTTTAATTTAATTCTTTTCTTTAATTTTTTCCCACTTAAATAACTTGAAAATCTAGTGTATGAAAAAAAAAATTCAATGAATATTTATTTTTTAATAAATTTTTAAAGTCAAATTTAATCAAAATATCATAGTTTCAATGGGACATAACTTTTTGTCTAAATCTTTTATCATAAAAAAATTAGATTCTCTACTCTAGTGCATCACATTTTTTAAAAATTTTAAAATATATTTTAATATATTTTTTTAAAAAAAATTTATTAGCCTCATGTTTGATTATAATGACCTACTTGTAATAAATTAAAAAAATCATAATAAAACTAATTAAAATATTAAAAAAAATTATTAGATTCTAGGCTTTGAGCTCTATGAAATGAAAATACCCTTGGTTAGAGAAATTTGGAGTTCAAGTTCATTTTTTGTTGAATTTGTTGTAAATGAGGGATTAGGCTGCCAGATGGGCTGCCACCTAGACAGTTTTGACCGAAAACTCTTTTGCCCTAAATTGTTTGGGTCAAAACATTCTATACAAATTTATATGCATTTCAATTTTGATTTCATATTTATATCAAGTTAATGTTTTTAGGTGAAAGAGTTTCAACTAAGACTCTTTGCGCCATGTAGGGTGAAATAGTTTTGAGCAAAACTATTTTATTGGCCCAAAGTGTGACACAGTTCTAGAATTTCACCCTTTTGCATTGAATCATGGAAAATATAACATGTATGTGTTATAATTGTTGGATCTAGGGCATACAACTGAGAGGGGGGGGGGTGAATCAGTTGTATAAAACTTCTTGTTCTTTCAAACACTTGATTCTTTGTTGTTAGTTAGCAGCATATCAATTAATCATTCATGAAAGCATAATACATAAACACAAGAGCAGATAAGCATCAACACATTGAACACCACGATTTTGACGTGGAAAACCCGGTTAAGGGAAAAACCACGGGGTGATTAACCCAAGAATTATTCTCTGTTAGAAGAATAAAGAAAAATGAGTGGCACATGCCAATTAGGGCTCACTGCCCGAGCACACTGCTCACAAAGAGGCCCACTGCCTACAAGGAGACACACTATCTACAAAGTGATAAAAATCACAGTCTTGAACTGGAGAATGACATCTCTACTATGTCCGGATCAGTTCCAATTAAGCCCAAAAACCTCTGTTCTGCCTTTCGCACTTCTCTTCGCTATGCCACACTCATCCACACACACCACACCTCGAAATGAACTCACAGACCGTTATTTATACAAGACATCGACTTAGGATCAAACATCTAAGTCGGCAAACAATCATAAGAGTATCCGCAAGATGAATAACACATCCGGTTGGCCACCACAAGAACATTCGCAGGATGAACAACTCATCCGGTCGGCTAAACAGAGCAAGAACTTCATTCGGAAGAATAACTTCAATTCCGGGCTCTACTATCAATGCGGATCAACAACACAACCTCAACACGATCCAGAAAACTTCACAAGCCTGCCTGAATGTCCGGATACATCCGCACTTCCTTTACTTGCTGGAATCTCTTGTCTTCCTCATCCAGAACTTCAAGAACACAGTCTGTCGCCACTGTAGAAGGTACTTCCGGACCTTCAAATCATACATTATCAATGCGGACCAATAACACAATCTCAACATGATCCAAGAACTTTCACAAGCCTGTCTGAATGACCAGGTACGTCCGCATTTCCTTTACTTACTAAAATCTCTTATCCTCCTTATCCGGAACTTCAAGAACACAGTCTGTCGCCACTGTCATAATGCAAGAGGTACTTCCGGACCTCCAAATCATACACAACTCGAGATGGCACATCACAAGGACATCCCAAATACTCTTTCCAATCCGCAGATTAGGATTGTACAATTCCGGACCTCACCGGACCTTTCTGTGATCCTCTGTCACCTCTAAGCACTTGCCGGAACCGGTTCCACACAGACAGCCATAACTTCTTCAGGTCTTCATGCGGACCTCTGAAAACTTGACTGAAGCATCTCAAGACTCATATCTGCAAACTCTTTAATCCGCATCCTCCGGTTCTCAACCTATCCAATATATTTGCCTTCTTCTCATCACTGTTCTTCACTGTTCCTGACTGAGGGTAATTTTCTCAATATCCTCAACACACAGCTCATCCAATCCTTCTTGTCGATGTAATATGAGTATGTTGACATCAATGACAACACTTGTTCACCTCATACTTGCAACAATCTCCCCCTTTGTCATTGATGGCAACATGTGATGTGAAAAACCATCAAGACAAGAACTTCTCCTTTCTGTCACAGCTCCCCCTATCAACAACAACTTTTTACATGTCTTCTCTCCCTCTTTGATCATTAACCACTTGTTTTTCACATGTCTTCTCTCCCCCTTTGACATCAATGGCAAAGGGCTCATACTTGCAATTCTAATACATCAGAATCATACCAGCTGCTCCCCCTTAGTAGCAGCTCCCCATCATCAATCCGGATCACAAGATATGACTGTGATATCCACCGGACTGATGCACATCAGTGCATCTTAGTTTATCACCGGAGGGGCCATGACCCCTAACTTCTCCCGGAGATATTCAAAAGAGTCCTTGGGAAGAGGTTTTGTAAAGATATCTGCAATCTGATCCTTGGAGGGAACATACTCCAATCTGACTTCTTCCTTGTTTACTTGTTCTCTCAAAAAGTGAAATTTGATAGATATGTGCTTAGTCTTAGAGTGCAATACCGGATTCTTAGAAATATTAATTGCACTTGAATTATCACAGAAAATTGTGATAGGCTCCTCATATTCAACTTTGATGTCTCTTAGCATCTGCTTCATCCATAAGATTTGAGTGCAACTACCTGCTGTTGCAATGTATTCTGCTTCAGTTGTAGATAGAGATATTGCATCTTGTTTCTTGCTTAGCCAAGAAACCAATCTCTTCCCCAAAAAGAATGCTCCACCACTAGTGCTCTTCCGGTCATCCACATCTCCTGCCCAATCTGCATCTGTGTAAGCATGAAGAGAGAAATCCGGATCTCTAGGGTACCATAGACCATACTCAACTGTTCCTTTCAAGTACCTAAAAATTCTTTTGATTGCCATAACATGAGATTCTCTAGGATCAGCCTGGAATCTTGCCACAAGACCAACAGCCTGCATTATATCTGGTCTAGTTTGAGTGAGATACAACAATCCACCAATCATTGATCTGTATTTTGTCTAATCTGCCTTTGGAGAGTCATCATCTTTGCTTAACTTACATCCGGTTGCCATAGGAGTGTTCATAGGTTTTGAGTCTTCCATACCAAATTTCCTTAACAATTCTTTCACATATTTGGTCTGAGAAATGAAGATCCCTTCTTTTGTTTGAGTAATTTGCAGACCCAAGAAGAAATTCATTTCACCAAGCATAGACATTTCAAACTCACTTTTCATCTGATTTGCAAAAGTTTTGCACATACTATCTCTTCCTCCAAAAATGATATCATCCACAAACACTTCAACAATCAATATGTTTTCATGATCAATTTTGAAATATAAGTTACTGTCAGCAGTACCTTTGTTGAATCCAATCTGCACAAGATGCTTATCCAACCTTTCATACCATGCTCTTGGGGCTTGCTTCAATCCATACAAAGCTTTCTTCAACTTGTAGACCATATCATCATTATCAGACAATTGAAATCCATCCGGTTGTTCAATGTAGACTTCTTCTTCCAGATCACCATTTAGGAAGGCAGATTTGACATCCATCTGATATACCTTGAAGTCTTTGAAGGCAGCAAATGCAAGAAGTAATCTGACTGCTTCAATTCTTGCCACCGGAGCAAAAGTCTCTTCAAAGTCAATTCCTTCTATTTGAGAATAGCCTTTGCAGACCAATCTAGCTTTGTTTCTGATTACTTCACCAGCTTCATTTAGTTTGTTCCGGAAGACCCACTTGGTTCCAATTACATTCCTATCTCTAGGTCTGGGAACAAGATCCCAAGTATGATTTTTCTCAATTTGCATCAATTCATCTTCCATTGCTTTGGTCCAGTTTTCATCATTGCAGGCTTCATTTATTGTTTTAGGTTCAATCTTTGAAATCAGACAACATTCATCCTGATTTTGAGCAACATTCCTTCTAGTTTGTACACCTTTGCTTTTGTCACCTATGATCTGATCTTCAGAGTGGTTTAGTCTTACATACCTTGGAATTTTGGGAATATCCTGCACTGCTGCTTCTTGATCAGGCTCATTCAAACCTATCTCTTCTTCCTGATTTACCGGATCAGGCTGACTCTGTCTCACCGGAGAGGATTGAGGTCCTTGAACACTGTCTTGGTCATCTTCATCAAACTCATAAAATCTTGAAGGCTTCTCAATTCCTTCATCAACTTTCACATTGGTGCTTTCTATCATCTTCCTCAATCTCTTATTGTAACACCGGTATGCTTTGCTTTGAGTGGAGTAACCCAAGAAAATTCCTTCATCACTTCTAGCATCAAACTTTCCTAGATCTTCATCTCTTTTAATATAACACTTGCTACCAAATACTCTGAAATATTTCACAGTAGGAGTGATGCCAAACCAGAGTTCATAGGGGGTCTTACCGGTGTTGTTTCTGATTTGAACTCGATTGAGAGTGTAGACTGCAGTGCTGATAGCTTCCTTCCAAAACATTTGAGGAACATTTGCTTCCAACATCATTGTCCTGGCAGCTTCCTGAATGGTCCGGTTCTTTCTCTCAACCACTCCATTCTGCTGTGGAGTCCTAGGAGCAGACAACTGTCTCCTTATACCCTGCTTCTCACAAAAATCAATGAACTCACCAGATGTAAATTCACCACCTCTATCAGACCTTAGACACTTTAGTTTCAATCCGGTTTGATTCTCTACCATAGCTTTGAAGATCTTGAACTTCTCAAATGCTTCTAATTTTTCTTTTAGAAAGGTAACCCACATCATCCGGGAATGATCATCAATTAACAACATGAAATATCTATCACCTTGCAGACTCTTGATTCTTGTCGGACCACAGAGATCAGTATGTACTAATTCCAACAATCCGGTAGAAGACTGATCTTTGCTTTTGAAAGAGACTCTGCTTTGTTTACCTAGCTGACATTCTTTGCACAAACTATTTGTAGGTTTCATCAATTTTGGAAGATCTCTTACGGCCTGAGTATTGCTTATCTTGATGATGTTATCAAAATTTACATAGCACATTCTTCTATGCCATAACCAACTCTGATCAATTTGAGCAAACAAACAACTTTTATTTGAACCAACCAGATGAAAGATATTACCTTTTGTCTGAGTACCGGATGCAATCTCAGTTCCGGAGCTTGTAAAGATTCTGCATTTTCCATTTTTGAACCGGAGATCATAGCCTTTGTCCACTAACTGACCAACACTAAGAAGATTGTGCTTCAATCCTTCAACATACAGTACGTTACCTGTTTTGCTTTTTCCATCGAAGGAAATAGTTCCCCTGCCTCTGATTCTGCCAGCAGAATTGTCACCAAACTTTACCATTCCTCCTTCATACCTTTCCAAATTCAAGAACTTATTCTTGTCACCAGTCATATGGTGAGAACATCCACTGTCAATAACCCAATCATCCTTTTCTTCCACTTGAGCAGCCAAAGCTTTTTCAACAACTTTGTGATTGACAGATTCAGAGAGTATTGAATCTTCTTCCTTGATGGCAATAAACACCCACTCATTTCCGGATTTGCTTCCTAGTTCTGATTCATCATCTGTTACTCCTTCATTGTCATCTTCTTCGTGAACATAATAGCAATTCTTTTGAAACCTTTGTCTGTTAGTATTAGACCTTGCAGATCTTTCCGGACATCTTGAAGCAAAATGACCAATCTTATTGCAGTTGAAACACTTAAAGGGTAGTTTTCCTTCATACTTACCGGATCCTCTTGGCAGTCTCTTTGCAATGAGGGCTTCAAGTTGAGCTGTTTTTGCTTCTTCTTCTTCCATGTCTCTTCTTGCTTGATCATACCATGACATTTTCCTTGATGAGTTTTCTCCCGGATCAAATCTCTGTTTGCCTTTCACATAGGCACTGGCTTTGAAAGCAGATTCAGTCTTGGGAGGATCATCTCCAAACTCAGTCATTTCAAATGCAGCTAGTTTGCCAGCCAGTTGTTCTCTTGTGATAGTTGTGTGGGCTCTGAATTCATCAATGGCAGCAACCTTGATTTTGTAGGCAGCAGGAAGGGATCTTAGGATTTTGCAGACAATCTCATTTTCATCTAAAGTTCCACCAGCATTTCTGATTCCACATACCAGCTCATTCACTCTTGGCATAAAGGTAGTGATGTTTTCATCATCTCTCATTTTCAATCTTTCAAATTTCCCTTTCAGACTTTGCAACCTTGCACTTTTGACAAACTCATCTCCTTCATACAGAAGTTCCAGTTTAGTCAGGATCTCATATGCAGTTGGTAGGTCAATAACATTCGAGAGATCTGAGTCATTCAATGCGCTTAGTAGAGCTTCCTTGGTCTGCAGATTGTTTTCAGCTTCTGTGATTTTATTCAGAGTTGTCGGACCACCTTGTGGAGGTACATATGGTTTTGAAACCATAGCCAAGTATGCTTTTCCCATACATTCCAAGTGACACTTCATGCGACCTTTCCAGAGAGTGAAGTTGGTTCCATCGAACTTCAGACTATCCTTCTTGTATGACGACATCCTGGATCTCCTCAAGCGGTTAAGCTCCTATCAGAGGAACTCAGCTCTGATACCAATTGTTGGATCTAGGGCATACAACTGAGAGGGGGGGTGAATCAGTTGTATAAAACTTCTTGTTCTTTCAAACACTTGATTCTTTGTTGTTAGTTAGCAGCATATCAATTAATCATTCATGAAAGCATAATACATAAACACAAGAGCAGATAAGCATCAACACATTGAACACCACGATTTTGACGTGGAAAACCCGGTTAAGGGAAAAACCACGGGGTGATTAACCCAAGAATTATTCTCTGTTAGAAGAATAAAGAAAAATGAGTGGCACATGCCAATTAGGGCTCACTGCCCGAGTACACTGCTCACAAAGAGGCCCACTGCCTACAAGGAGACACACTGTCTACAAAGTGATAAAAATCACAGTCTTGAACTGGAGAATGACATCTCTACTATGTCCGGATCAGTTCTAATTAAGCCCAAAAACCTCTGTTCTGCCTTTCGCACTTCTCTTCGCTATGCCACACTCATCCACACACACCACACCTCGAAATGAACTCACAGACCGTTATTTATACAAGACATCGACTTAGGATCAAACATCTAAGTCGGCAAACAATCATAAGAGTATCCGCAAGATGAATAACACATCCGGTCGGCCACCACAAGAACATTCGCAGGATGAACAACTCATCCGGTCGGCTAAACAGAGCAAGAACTTCATCCGGAAGAATAACTTCAATTTCGGGCTCTACTATCAATGCGGATCAACAACACAACCTCAACACGATCCAGAAAACTTCACAAGCCTGCCTGAATGTCCGGATACATCCGCACTTCCTTTACTTGCTGGAATCTCTTGTCTTCCTCATCCGGAACTTCAAGAACACAGTCTGTCGCCACTGTAGAAGGTACTTCCGGACCTTCAAATCATACATTATCAATGCGGACCAATAACACAATCTCAACATGATCCAAGAACTTTCACAAGCCTGTCTGAATGACCAGGTACGTCCGCATTTCCTTTACTTACTGAAATCTCTTATCCTCCTTATCCGGAACTTCAAGAACACAGTCTGTCGCCACTGTCATAATGCAAGAGGTACTTCCGGACCTCCAAATCATACACAACTTGAGATGGCACATCACAAGGACATCCCAAATACTCTTTCCAATCCGCAGATTAGGATTGTACAATTCCAGACCTCACCGGACCTTTCTGTGATCCTCTGTCACCTCTAAGCACTTGTCGGAACCGGTTCCACACAGACAGCCATAACTTCTTCAGGTCTTCATGCGGACCTTTGAAAACTTGACTGAAGCATCTCAAGACTCATATCTGCAAACCCTTTAATCCGCATCCTCTGGTTCTCAACCTATCCAATATATTTGCCTTCTTCTCATCAATGTTCTTCACTGTTCCTGACTGAGGGTAATTTTCTCAATATCCTCAACACACAGCTCATCCAATCCTTCTTGTCGATGTAATATGAGTATGTTGACATCAATGACAACACTTGTTCACCTCATACTTGCAACAATAATACGCACATGTTATAGTGGTTACACATTATGGCTCGTATGTGTTTTACGTAGCATGCACACATTTCATCCAAAATCTCAATTTGGCCACTAAGTTATCCCCCATCTTGTTGCACTTGCCCATTACTAATATGGAATGAAATAATATCATATGGACAATGCCAATGCAACTTGTAAACTAATAAATATTTTATGCAGACAAGGATAAGGGTCAAATTAATGACAACCTTATCTTTGGAGCCAAGCCAGTAATTCACTTGGTACCCACACACACTATATGATTATAAAGACATTATGGTTAGACAAAGAAACACCAAATTTAGATTTTTTTAACTATTACAAACAACATGTTGCATGTATATTATAATTATAATAATTATTTAGAGCTAAGTTCCTTTCATAAAGATCCTTGACTTATTCTAGAAAAAAAAATTAAAGATAGGTTTCCTAAGAAGTGTTAACTCTTTGCATTCATGTTGACTCTTCAGCTTCTTGTATTTCTTGGGTTGAAACTATTAGAATGATTCTAACTCCAACAATGATGATAGATCTATTATATTGTTAGATGATTAGACCTAGTCATGACACTCATGTGTTTGTGATATTATAAATCTACTCACCACAAAAGTGAATGAGGTGGACTTAAAATGACACATGTGTTGCACCCTTGTTGATGGCATACACCAAATCATTCCCGCTCCTTTGGGAAAATCCAATTAAGAAATGGAGAATCCAATGGGTTGCTCTCTTCACATGGAAGGAGAATCTCATGGATGATAATATTATGGTCATATAAAATGGAGACCTGTCACGTCACTTGGTTCACTGACCTCATGAGGAAGGATTACTGGGTGACAGACTATGATGTTGATGGGAGTTGGGATGGATGGAGTGTTTGAATGATCTCATGTAGATTGTTTACGTTTTATTATTGTAATTTTTACATCAATAAGTTTGATGAGCTCATTTAAGACAACAATCTCTCTTATGAAGGACTCTTCTCTTATGCACATTCTTTCATTTTCTTTCATTTAAGACTTATTCTTGGTTGGGTATTTCTTGTGTTGGTAAGTTTATCATAATCTTGTTCAAAACCACCTCAATCTAGTCCTCCTTGATCCCTAGACATATTTGGTGGGAAAAAACAAGTGAGAGTTAGGAAACTCAAGAGAGAGTAGTTTTGATGCATTTGCATGATTGCTTGCTTTGTTGAGTTGTTATGCTTTCTTGGTTGATGGTTAGTTTAATGTTTGTTGAACACCTCATGATGATATCGAGGGCTTCTGTCTTCTTGTTTTTCATTCTCAAAATTTGCAAGAATTTAACTAAATGTACTAATCTAAATGCATGTAGAAAAAATCTATTCTATCTTTCTAAAACAAAATATGAATTAATTAACTATTTAGAATTAATTACTTCTATATGACTTACATGCAATATATACTATATTTTTAGAGTTTTTGATTTTGAGATAAAAATTTAAAATAAATGAAGAAAAGCTTCTAATCTACTATAATCTATGAAAAGCAACAACAAATTTAAACTAACAAAGAAATAATAATAGTCCTTATGCAACTTTGAGTGATTTAATTAATATTAATATACTTAATAAATAAAGCTTCAAATGAAATTACTTTAAAACCAAGAATCCTAGTTGAAACTTTGAAGCTTCTTTGTAATCACTATGATTGGAATCCTCAAAGGATCCATCTTGCTTTGTAGATTCTTCTCTTCTTCTAGCTTTAGGATACTGTACTTAATTTAAAGGGAAGAAATAATATTAGGAATTATTTGGAAGGAAGGAAAGATTTAGAATCTTCTTGTGTTGTGTTATGTGCATGAGGCTATAGCCTAATTATGGGGATTTGGGATTTGGCTTTATAGAGAGGCTTACAATCTTCTAAAGGTGATCTTGTTCCTTCTATCCTATTCTTATTGCTTCTTGATACAAAGAATGGCTTCTTTAGAGTTTCTCAAAGTTTTGATTTATTTTCGTCTTGATCAATGAGGGAAGGCCACTGGATTAAATAGGAAAAAAAGAGAGCGAGTCAAGAGGAAAAGTTAGCTAATAAATGGTTGTGATGATGAGATTGATAGCTAGAAGGAAGGCATGGTGTTCAAGACTCGAGAACTATCAATTAAAAGGGGAAATGGAGGAAAATCATTCAAAATCAAGAGATTCATGTGTCTACTAAAACATGATAGGGTCACCCTTCTTAAGAGGCAGGTTAGCCCTCTTACCAAGGTTGGTCACCTGGGTGACTCTACAACTTAACATGGGTCACTTGGGTGACCTTGAGGTCTCCCAAGTGCCCCTACAACTAAAGTGTGGAATCTTAGCTTTAGAGGGTGAAGAAAAACATCAAGGCGATAAGGTAGATAACAAGGGTGAAAAACATGTGAGGGTGGATTCAAAGGTACTAGGAGGACTTTCATCAAGATAGAAAAATATTTAAGGAGAACTGAGCATGCCACGTGGGTTGTGAGTTGGACCACCAAATCATCATCAGATGTTTACGTCGACCCATACAATTTTGGGTGGTTACATATTACCCCCTTAGGTATGGCAATCTACATGGAATGTATGTGTCATTCTCAAAATAGGCATTATGGGGCCCACACTTACCTATTTTTCATTATTTTGCATTTGGAACTACAATATGAAATGTATAAGAACATTTAATATAATGACCATAAAAAGAAATAACAAAAAATGATAAGAGAACTTAGCATTGATGCATGGTTTAAGAGATACTACCTTTGTCATGCGTTTTGATCTAATTGAAAAATCATAAAAAGGGAAGAATGGACCTATATGCAAACATGGATTCATTTTGAACTTCATGTTTGCTAGTAGTGAGAAAGAGAAAAGAGGAACTCTAGAGGGTCTATAGCTCAACATTGACTTGGAGGCCTTTATTGACACCTTGTGCCCTTTGGCACTTCATTAGCTTATTATTTTTCCCCCTTGCATGGGGAGATTTTACAATTGTTGTACTTTTCTTATGCTTATGAGGCCCCCATGATGGAGCCTATGTACTCAGTGTATTGACATTCTCATGTATGTGATGTTTCTTTGATTCCTAAGATTTGGTATTGATTTATATTTAGCTTATGGTCGATGCCTTTATTTCACTATCCCTTGTGCACATGGTTGGATTATATTATGAGATTTATTTATGGATGTAGGATGTTGTATTATACTTTATATTTTTCTACTTTGTGATGTATGTATGCAATGTGTAGTATGTATGCTCACATATAATAAATTGTGTGGTAACCTAGGGATATGCAACACACCATTAATCCTTTTTACTCTACCATCAGGAAATTTGATTTTAACTTTACCACGGCCAACAATATTTAAATAAGAATCATCACCAAGTAAACCTTAACTCCATCAAATTCTTCATATTCAAAAAACTAATCTCTATTAAAGGGGTCATATGGAAAGATGCACCTGAGTCAATTAACCATGCATCATTACATACACAAGTGGCCAAAGTTGCAATGAAAACATCACCATCTTCCTTCTTGGATTCAGAATCATAATCAAATTTATTTTTTTCTTCTTCTTTTATTCTTCTTTTCTTCTTTGCACTCCTTATGAAAGTGTCCAAGCTTACCACAATTCTGGCAAATAAATTTGGACTTTCTGGGAGCTTTGGATCTCCCCTTAGACTTGGATTTTTCACGCTTTTCTCTCTTCTTACCCTTTTCTTTAGATCTTCCATGAACATTCAGGGCCTCTTTGGAACTAATGGATACCTTCCTCCTCATCTCTTTAGAAAGCAAAGAACCCACAACATCTTCAACTTTCAAGACAATAGAGGTACCCTCAATAGCCATAACAAGAGAATCCCACAAATTAGGCAAATAACAAAGTAGGATCTAACTTCCCTCTTCCTCATCTAGATTTTTACACCAATTGATGCCAATTGAGCCACCAACATAGTGAATGCTTTCAAGTGATCTGCAATTCATCCACCCTCTTCCATTCTCAAGGAATACAACTTCTTCTTCAAGAAAATCTTGTTCACTAAATATTTGGCTTGATATATCTCACAAAGTTTCTTCCATAGTTTCTTTGCAAATGACTCTTCATGGACATTGATTAAAACATAGTTTGCAGGGCACAATTTGATTAAACCTATAGACACCTAAAATTTACCAATGCATTTTTATATCACTACATTGTATTTGCATCACTTCCCGACTTAATTATTCAATTTTGATTCTTCCATTATTAATTAAATAATTCTTAATTATTTAATTAAGATAATTTCCCTCCACACATTAATTAAATAAATTTGAATGATTTATTTAATTAAAACTAATATTCTATTTCTCCACAAATAAATAAAATTAATATTTTATTTATTTTCCAATATTATCCATTTACACATGAAATTAAATAATTTATTTATTTAATTTCCATATTTCACTCTCATCACCATAATTTCCTCTCATCTCCACCATTTTCTTTCTCACCATAATTTCCTCTCATAACTCCATCAATCATTCCCAATCAATTCTGTTAATAGATCAGTCAAGTCAGTTGCCTAATCCATCTATTCATATGACAGATCAATCAATTCAGTCAACTAGCCAATCAAGTTTGTTAACTTCCATAATTCATGAGAGGACAAGGACACTTGTCACTCTCTCATTCCTCCAAATCCTTTTAATCATTCTCATCCATTGATCTCTTCAATCATCCTCCACTGTTGATCTTCTAAAAAACTATTTAAATAAAGCCTCTTTCTAGCCAAATTTATCCACATTCATTATTCTAAACTTATGCTATTGAATCTTATATCATCCATTATCAAATCATATCAATGTTATGCTAAAATTGAGAGCAATCCACATACACACTTTATCACTCAAATCAAAGGAGCATATCCATTGGAGCTTGGGTTCACTTTATTACGCTTGATCAGTGAGACAAAATTGCATTTGAAGGAAAGGTATTATAATTGTGCTTTGTTTGCTTTATCTTCTTTTGATTATTCATTTGCAACTTTTTTGATCCACATTTTGGCACTCCCAGTGGGACCCACGTCCCTAAATATAGCATTTATTTTTGATAATTCCATATTGTAGAAGAAAGGTTCCAGAAACATACATTTGTCTATAGAGTAACACTTTTGTTTAATAATTCGACATAGTTGTTCATTGTTTCAGTGCATTTGTTCACTTCTTTGCTGCATTTGTTTGACAATTTGGCACATTTGTGCTTTAAAGTGGCGCTATTGTAGGCTTGTAATCTATTGTCATTTTTCTAACCAGTTTGTGATTGTAGGATAGTTTTCTGTTAGTTCTGTATTCAAGAAATTTGAACAATGAAGATAAACACATTAAATGCAAATTTACCTTTATGCCCAACTTTCCAAATACCTCAAATGATCCATGCAAGATTGATTTGATGTAGATGCTCAGATGTTGATTGCACACAATTGCAGCATAACGTTGATTAGAGATGATGGTTCGATAGAGTAAGAATGCTCAAAACTTAGAAAGATGATCCCTCAAATGGCTTGGAAGTGGGGGTATTTATAGATTTTTAGGGATGAGGAGAAGAAGATAAGGATAAGATTTGATAGGATTTGATTTTTCAGATAAGGTAGGGACAAAGATAAGAAGATTTGTTTTTTTGTTTTAAATCCTCATAAATCTTCAAAAAGAATGGGATAAAAGAAAGCAAAGTCTTTTCAGGATTTTATTAATTAAATAAATATTTAATTTATTTAATTAATTTTGGATTGTGGAAGGATAATTAAATAAATATTTAATTATAGGAAAAGGATAAATGACTAATTAAATAATTAGAAATAATTATTTAACTAGAGAGGATTAATGGTCATGAATACTTAAATAAATAATTAAGATTTATTTAATTATAGAAGATATGATAAATGGATAGATAGGTAATAAATGAAACTAATTAGGTGAATGATACAGGTACCTAGGGCAAAACATGTTAACGACAAGGTGTTGCAAGACATGGACATTTTTGGGTGTCTACATTTTGCCCCTCTTTGAGATGATGTTCGAGATGATGAAATTTGTGTCGAGTAACATCATTTCAAAGAAGCTAAGGTATGGATAGAAGAAAAAGATGGTAAAGGAAAGATAGGATGAGGATGCCCCCTCGAGAGGATAGGCGGGTCGGACAAACATGAGTAGGCTCTCGACATGAAAGTGGTTGGTCAAGGAAGAAAGATAAGGAAATGGATAGAAGAAAGGAAAGGATGTGTTATGCTGCAATAAAAGTGAGCAATCATATGTTTGATATAGCACGAGACATTATGCACCAGGGTATAAGGACCAAGGTGATGATGTGTCTCATGCCCCAGTGTAATACAACCTTGTCTAGATACAAGATATGAATATTAGCTGGGAAGATATAGATGCAAATGCAAGATAAAAAGATAACACACACAAGCAAGCAAGCAAGCATGCACAAATGATACAAAAACAAACAAGGTATTGCCCCTTTCAAGCTGTAAACCAATGATTGGGTGATTGATTGATGATGATAGATTATTGATGATGATAGATAGATAGTGTTGCCATGGCGGGGAACGATATATCCCTAGATCAACACACGGATGTGGGAACAATATATCCCATTGATGATGATGATTGATTGATTGATTTGGTTTACGACAAGATTAGGATCAAGACCATTGATTGCGATTGGATAAGTTGGCAAGATTGGTTAACTTGATTGGTATGGATAAAGGGTGACTTGCATTTGGATCTATTGCTTGGATTGAGATTGATTGGAAGAAGTGATGGATTGATGAGGATAGATGATGGAAGAAAGAGAAGATGGTAGGGGGACGGAAGAATGAATCGTTGGTACTTGCATACTAGATACTTCCTTCGTATTCCAGACTGCCTACATACCTATATCCACGGGATCAAAGCACCACACGATGATGATGAGACATGATGAATATGTAGTTCTAGGTGTTTATTGATGATGTGGGAGATGGATGAATGAACGAAGGTGAGATGGATGATGAGGATAAGGATGAGATGAATGATAAGGATAATGAGGGGGGAGATCGTCTTGTGCCTGAATCTACGTAACTTCTTCGTACTCCAGACTACCTAGATACCCATATCCACGAGATCAAGGCACTTAACGATAGAGATGAGACGTAGTTCTGATTTGTGATGATGATGATGATGGTGATAATGAAGGTTCAGATTGATGAGATTGATGCTATTGCTGGGATTCGAGTGATGTGATTTTGATTAATAGATTGACGAGATTTGATGATTTGATTGGATTTGCTTGAGTGATGTGATGGATGGATTTGAGGAAGATTTTTTATGGATATTTGATTTTTTTTGTATTTTGGGGAATATTTTGATTTTTTTGTAAGTTTTTGAGGACATTTTATGATGTTTTTTGGAAACTTTTTCAAGACAGTTTATGATGTTTAGGATTTTTCAAGACATTTTATGATGTTTAGGATTTTTTCAAGACATTTTATGATGTTTAGGATTTTTCCAAGATTCGCTGTACAAAAGTGCATACAAGGATCCTATCTCTAGGATTTTATTTTTGGGTGATGCTAGGAAGGGTGGGATAACAAGGCTAAATGTGAATGACAAGGCTAAATGCGGAAAACTCCAAGCTATGAAATGTGAATAATGCAAACGATTGTGAATGGATGCAGGGATTTATTAGATGGTAGAACTAACCACTACACATGGCGCCTGAAACAGGTTTTCACCATGGTACTTATCCAAGGCGTCACCAAAGTGATTTTCACCATTAGATGGCTTTATTACACTCGGTTTTTTCTTCATTTTTTTTTGAAACATTTGGATGAGAGAATATGGATATGGATGGGAGGGACTCAAGTGTCTAGTTCCATGAAAGGTAATAGTCCTGCTAGAAGGATGTCGTTGCATGGACCATGTCAAGTGTGTTCATAGATGTTGGTAGGGGATTGCATGAAAGTGAGATGAATTAGGTAGATGGTGGATTATGATATGGATTATGGATGGAAGGACAGTGGATTATGAAAGGTACAATAGTGGATTATGATGTAGATTATGACGTGGATTTATGCATGGAAGATGGATGGAAAGCTTATGCAAAAGCATGGACCATAGGGAAGTGATGAGGAAGATATGTGGGATAATGGATGAAAGGTGGGGAGATGGAGGTATGTGGGAATGTTGTAGGATGGAAGGGAACCATGACCAACGGTTACACACACCATGATAAACATTGAAGCTTTTGAGTGGATGGTGGTGTAGGAAGCAATGGTGATGTTTGCTTAGGAGATGGATGATTTAGGACTTTTGGAACCCACATGGACTTAGTATTTTTCTGATTTTTTCTTTTCATGTGGGATGTTTGAAATGTTTGAATGGAATGGCATTTTTGAATGGAGGGGGATGGTTGGGATTTTGGAGAGGTGGATGCCTCATTTGACTTTATTGATTTTTGTTTAGGGACCCATATCATTTTAGTTTTTGACCTTGCTTTTGGAGGTATGGGCTTGGATGGATTTTTGAATGTACCTTGCTTTGAATTTTTGGATTGATTTCCTAAGGTATTAGGACCCTTAGGATTTGTGGCTTTTTGAATGGAGGCATCCAAATGTTTATTTTTGAATCCCATGTGGTGGATGAAATGAGTGGAAGCTTCTTGTTTATACAATGCATGCATTTGTTGGTCATGATTAGGATATTTAGGGTATTTATGAATGATTGGGTAAGGGGGCATTGGTAGAAATGGTGGCAAAGCAGATGGAGGGATACTAGGAGTTGGAAGGAGTGGAGGCAAAGTGGATGGTGGTAAGTGTATGGTCACATGCTTTTGGCACTTGTAAGATGATGGGTGTGGAATGGCAACATATGTTTTAGGAATATGATGGGGTTTATGATGGAAGGAAGTGGATTTAGGAAGTGTGGAGGAAGTACCAACATCATTAGATTGTTGACCTTGGGGTGTGTATCCAAGGCCAAATGAGCGAGGAGGGACCTTGACATGGATTGGCTCCAAAATGCCTTATTCATGAAGGCCTAAGCCTTTACCTTGGTAGTTTATGTTTTGGAGCATGCGATGGACAGTGCGACTAGGTGTAGGTGGAATACTAGACATGAGTTCCTTATTGGACAAATGAAGATAAAACAAATTAAAATGCAATACCTTGACCGAACTTTTTGAATACCTCGAATGATGAATTATGCGTGCAAGATGGTTGTAGATTGATTTGATGTTGATTTGCTCACTTCTACAGCATGCCGATTGGATGAAAAAGGATAGAAGAAGATAGATAGAAAATAGATAGAGGATTGGAAGAAGATTTCGGCAGAGTAAGGATATCAAACTCAATGCATGATCTCGAATGGCTTGTGAGAGGCCCTATTTATAGACAAGGGCTGATTTTTGATGTGGAGGGAAAAAGATTTGATAAGATAAGGATTGGATTTTTGCTTAAAAGAGGAAATAAATCAAGATAAGATAGGAAAAAGATAAAAAGACTTGCTTTTAGTTTTAAATCCTCAAAAGGAAATAAATCTTCTAAAAAGATGGGAGGATAAATCAATAAATTATCTAATTAAATAAATAAATTAGATATGCATGAGTTGTATTTTTAGAAAGAAAGCAAGATGATTTTATTAGGATTTTATTAATTAAATAAATATTTAATTTATTTAATTAATTTGGATTGTGATGGAAGATGATGTGGATAATTAAATAAATAAAATTTATTTAATTATAGGAGAAATAGATAAATGACTAATTAAATAATTAAAAATAATTATTTAATTAGAGGGGATAAATGACTATGAATAATTAAATAAATCTTAATTTATTTAATTATAGAAGATAGGATTATGGGTTTGAAAGGGGATAAAATAAATTAGTCAAATAAATAAAATTTATTTAACTAATTAGGTGATGACATGGGTACCTAAGGAAAAACATGCTAGTGACAAGGTGTTGGACGTTTTTAGGTGTCTACAAGTTCTGTGTTGATTAATATGGATTTCCATTCTATTTCATAATTTTGTTGTTGTTTTTTGGTTTGGCTAACTATTTGTGTTGCAGAAAACTAATCATTTATGTGCAGATCTGTGGATCTCTGCTACAGGTGGTCATTTATGACTGTCTCTATCATACGGCGCATTTGTCAGGTATAAGGATGCTTAAATTGCTCAATTTTTAGGTGCTTTTGTTTGATTAAAATTTTCTTTTGTTAAATATCTATGCATTTATGTCTAATAACAATTCACTTCTGCTTTGTATATGTGTGCTTTTGCTCAATAAAGTTTCACTTTTGTTAAGTATCTGTGCACTTTTGACTTTTACAAATTTGCATATGTCTCATTATTTGGCACTTTTGTTCCAGTATTTTTTAAAAATATATCAAAAATATATAAAAAATCATCTTCTCATCTAACATTTTTTGTTGTCTTGTGAACTAATCCATTTTTGCAACTTGTTTATCATTTGTCAAAGATCAAGAAAAATCCAAAAAACTACTAATACGTTGTCCTGCAGGTTTGATTGTTGAAGACATTTATTTTTCCACTAAATTAGGCACTAAATTAGCTTAGAAAGTTAATTTACTTATTTTCCATGTCTATGGAAACTTGTTGGTGTATGCTCTCTCCTCACACCTTGCGTGATCTTGGAGATCAAAAGCCACAAATTTCCTTTTGTATTTATAACCAATCCCAAGGTTGGACTAACTTGCATGTTCTCTCCCCTTGCGCCTAGTGTGAACCTGGGGATCAAAAGCAATTAGTATCAATCTTTCCCATTAGGAGTCCTGCTAGGGGATTTCATCATGCCTAAGGACAACCTCAACCACGTGTACCAACGAGGTATAAAAAGGGGGGAGAGCGAAAGTTGTACCTCAATAAGGAGCCATTGTCATGTCTAAGAGGAGCCCTAAGACCTTCAGTCTGCCAAGACTTGTGAGGTGATGAGAATATGAGAAGCTCTTCCTGGTCTTATGCATGTAGATGGGCCCTTTGTTCACGATCTTGTGCCCCAAAAGTACCTAGTGTATATCGAGGACACCCCTAGAAACTTGTACATCCTAGATTAAGACCTTTTGGCCATCTTCTAGTGTGGTGCAAGGTTTAATAACAAGCCTGAAGATACTCACCACGTGCCTTCTTAAGATGAGATAGAAATTCTTTGGGCAAGGCATCAAAGCCTCAAAGGAAAGGGAAAAGGTGAGCCCTTGTGCCACTGGATCCCTAGCTATCCCATTTGGTGAGGTATTTTGTGTGGGCCTACACTACGAAGATACACCTACTTGAATAATTTATAGGGATTTTCTAAAGTGTTTCACATGTTTTCATGTGAAATACCTCTAAAAGCCATTATTATCCATGAAGGCCAGGGACCATTTACATCATTTTACACCTTGAAAGTTGTGTCAACCATCATGTTTTCTTGATTGTTTTAATCTCTTTCCAAAAATCTTTCAAACTACCCAAAAAATTGTTCTTTAACGCTTTTGTCTAGAAAAACTATGCTTCTGTAAGATATCTTTATGATTTTTTCAGATAAAGTTGTGCTTTTGACTGTCGTTTGGTGCCTGTGTCTGATATCTATGCACTTTTGAGCCTTAAAATGATGCTTTTGTCCTGTGACTTGGCGCTTTTGTTAAAATATCATCTCTAGAAACTTGCAACATATGGTGTCTATGCGTTTGTCAGACAACACTATGCTTTTGACTATCTTTGGGCACCTGTGTCTGATATATGTGCACTTTTGATCCTTAGAATGATGCTTTTGTCCTGTGACTTGGCTCTTTTGTTACAGTATCACCAAAACAAACTTTTGAAAACTTGCAACATTTAGCCAAACTAATTAGGAACTTGCAGAATAGACCTAGGATCTGTCACCTTCTTCCTCATTCTGAATCCATTCATACATTCCATATCCAACCTTTGTCTTATCATCTCTTTTTCCAAGCTTCATTCACCCATCAACCAAAGTCACCATCTTTTCAGTTTTCTTCTTAGACTTGGATTGGTACCCAAACTTTGAGACTTTGATCTTATCATCCATTTGATCTTATCAATTTATATATCCAACCCATCCTTGAATCCAAATTCAAACTTGTTTAATCTAGATCTTTTATCCTTTCATCCCTAGGTTGGCATCTTGCTTGACAATTTGTCTACCTCAAGTAGTGTTAAGTTAGCCTTGAGATCATGGAAATCTAATATGAAGGAAAACAATAACAAAATGCAAAACAAACAATGCAATACCTTCACATTGATCCACAATATGTTGATAAGGTGGAGATTGTCGCACTCGAAGAAATCTAGCTTTACCCAAAGAGATGAATGTTGATTGCTTGATTCTGCAACATAACAATAATATGGAGATTGATAGATGAATGGATGGATGATGATAGATGTGAAATAGATAGATTATGGATTGAGAGGAAAATTTGGCAGAGTAGGATTCTAGAAGAAGATTCGTTACAAATGGCTCAAGAGAGGCTACCTTTATAGAAAAAGGCAAATTCGAATGGACAGTTGTGATTCAGAGTTATGTTGAAAGATATGGACGGTCAAGATCAATTAGGGTTGGATTAGGGTTTCCCACTCAAAGAGGGATTGTAGTCACATGACAAGTGTGCGAAGGAGAATAAAGGGAATCTAATTCAAATATTTTATTTGAATTAGCTTGACATGTGAAGGCATATTAAGTGGGAGATGAGACATGTGACATGTGTCGCAATGTGATGAGAGGTGAGGGAATAATTCAAATTTTTAATTTTAATTATGTGAGACATGTGACTAGGTGCAATTAATTAAATAAATGGGATTTATTTAATTAATTGGGAATGCGATCAAGTGGGATTAATTAAATAAAGTGGGTTTATTTAATTAATCAGGAAGGCGATTAAGCTGGACCAATGTGATTAAGATGGGATGAACTAGGACCTAGGGTAAAGACATACAAGGTCATGTGTAAATAAGACCTAGACAATTTTTAGTGTCTACATTTGCCCCTCTTTGAGATGATGTTGCGAGATGATAAGATTTATGTCGAGTAACATCATTTCAAAGAAGTTAAGGAAGTGGGTAGAAGAAAAGAATAGGGTAATGATGCCCCCTCGAGAGGATAGGCGGGTTGGACAAACACGGGTAGGCTCTCGAAATGAAATGGAATTGGTCAAGGAAGATAAGATAAGGGGATGGATAGAAGAAATGAAAGGATGTGTTATGTTGCAATGAAGGTGAGCAACCATGGTGTTTGATATAGCACAAGACGTTATGCACTAAGGTATAAGGACCAAGGTGACGATGTGTCTCATGTCCCAGCATAATACAACCTTGTCTAGACACAAGATATGAATATTAGCTAGGTTGATTTGGATGTAATACAAATGCAAGATTAAATGATAACACACACAAGCAAGCATGTACAAATGATACAAAAACAAACAAGGTATTGCCCCTGTCAAGTTGTAAACCAATGATTGATTGAAGATTGATAAAGATAGTGTTGTCATGGCGGGGAACGATATATCCCTAGATCAACACAAGGATGTGGGAATGATATATCACATTGATGATGATGATAATTGATTGATTTGGTTTACGACAAGATTAGGATCAAGACCATGGATGTAATTGGATAATTTGATAAACTTATTAACTTGATTGGTATGGATAAAGGATGGCTTGCATTTGGATTATTGCTTTGATTCTTTGGATTGATAAGGATAAAATGGAAGAAGAGATTGATGAAGGATTGATGAAGTGATGAAGATATATAATAGAAGAATGATGAAAGAAGAAAGAGGAATATCATATTGTCCCTGAATCTGGGCACTTCCTTCGTACTGTAGACTGCCCACATACCCGTGTCCATGGGATCAAGGCACGTAACGATAGAGATGAGATGTAGTTCTGATTTGTGTTTTATTGATGGTGATCATGAAAGTGGATGGATTGATCGGGTGATGGATTGATTGGATGTTTGATGATATATGATGTTATTGATGAGATGATGTGGATTGGATTGATCAAGTTATGGATTGATTGGGATTGATTGAATGATTTGCTTTTGATTATTTGATAAATTGGCTTGATTGATAGATTGGCTTGATTTGATGATGTAATTGGACTTGTTTTGATTTTGATAATGTGATGAATTTGATGATTGGGATTGATCTTATTGCTTGGATTCATTTTTTGTTGGATATTTGATTTTTTTTGTATTTTTGAAATATTTTGATTTTGAAATGTTTTGATTTTTTTGGGTTTTTGAAATCTTTTGATTTTTTTGGATTTTTGGAATGTTTTGATTTTTTTGGATTTTGAAAATGTTTTGATTTTTTTGGATTTTTGGAATGTTTTGGTTTTTTTTGTCTTTTTTGAACATCAATGGATTTACAATTTGAGTAGCCTGTATGCTAGATACCAATGACAAGGGGAACCAAGTCTAGGTGCAAGGGAATGAATGGGATTGGACAAAAGGATGGATGATAGTGGATGGATGAAAGGATCATGATAAATGGATAGGATAAAAGGATAGGCTATAGAATGGAATGGATGTATGTGTAAGAGGGCAAGGATGTGATCTCCAAGGACTATGTCGATTGGAATAATGTGCCCCATTGTAGGTGGTATACTTATGATTTTTCACGACAAAGCTTGTGATGATAGGATGATAAGATGGATTGTTTGGATAGGATGAGGTATGTCAAGAGATATCCAAAACATTTGTCAACATTTTGCCCCCAATCTTTATCAAGATCAAAAGAGGAAGGGAGGATGAATGGATGCAATGTGATAGGTATGTATATGGAAATGGTATGATAGTTCAGAAAAGGATGAGACAAGGTGCCCCCAAGTGTAAGTGACATAGAAGATCGACCTACACATGACGCCTATTTACCAAGTTTTCATCATGGTACTTATCCAAGGCGCCTGTTTACCAGGTTTTCACCATTGGACGAAAGGATTTTTCTTTACTTTTTTGATTTTTTTTTGACTTTTTGGATGGGATAGGTGGATATGGACATGAGGGACTCAAGTGTCTAGTGCCATGAAAGGTGATAGTCCCATGGGAGAAAGATGTCATCGCAAATGGACCATGTCAAGTCATTATGCTCAAGATGTTGGTAGGGTGATTGCGTGAAAGTGAGATGGATAAGGTAGATAGTGGATTATGATGTGGATTATGGACGGATTGAAAGTGGATTATGTAGGGGTGAAAGTGGATTATGATGTGGATTACAATGGACTTATGCAAAAGCATGGACCATAGGAAGGTGCTGGGGGAGATATGTAGGATAATGAGTGAATGATGGAGTGATGGAGGTATGGAAAGGAATCATGACCAACGGCTGCACACACCATGTTAAACATGGAATCTTTTGATTGGATGGTGGTGTAGGAAGCAATGGTGATGTTTGCTCAGTGGATGGATGACTTAAACATTTCGGTACCCACATAGACTTAGGATTTTTATGATTTTTGCCTTTCATGTGAGATGTTTGGAATGTTTGAATGGAATGAAATGTTTGGATAAAAGAGGATGGTTGGGATTTTTGAGAGGTGGATGCCTCATTTGACTTGATTGATTTTTGTTTAGGAACCCATATCATTTTAGTTTTTGACTTTGCTTTTGGAGGTATGGGCTTGGATGGATTTTTGAATGTACCTTGCTTTGAATTTTTGGATTGATTTCCTAAGGCATTAGGACCCTTAGGATAAGGAGGCATCAAAATGTTTGTTTTTGAATCCCATGTGACGGATGAAACGAGTGGAAGCTTCTTGTTTATACAATGCATGCATTTGTTGGTCATGATTAGAATATTTGGGGTATTTATGAATGATTGGGTAAGGGGGTGTTGATAACAATGGTGGCAAAGCGAATGGAGGGATATTAGGAGTTGGAAGAAGTGGACGTAAAGTGGATGGTGGAAGGTGAATAGTCACATGCTTTTGACATTTGTAGGATGAGGGAGGTGGAATGGCAACGTATGTTTTAGGAATATGATGGGGTTTATGATGGAAGGAAGTGGATTTAGGAAGTGTGGAGGAAGTACCAACATCGTAAGATTGTTGACCTTGGGGTGTATATCCAAGGCCAAATGAGCAAGGAGGGACCTTGACATGGATTGGCTCCAAAATGCCTTGTTCATGTAGGCCTAAACCTTTGCCTTGGTAGTTCATGTTTTGGAGCATGCGATTGACTATGGGACTAGATGTAGTTTGGACACTAGACTTGAGTTGATTATTGGATTGAGAAGGTAAAGGGGATAATGGTTGTTGGTGTTCTAAGGAGGAACACTCATGAATGAATATGGATAGACTAGTAGGATATGGTGGATTTGAAATGGGATCAATGGTGGATGTGGAAGGATCATTAGGATCTTTCTTATGTTCATTGGGATCCAAATTATTTGTTTGATCTTCTATGTTTTCTTTGGAGGCACATGTCTCATCATGACAAGTGGAAGGTGTAGGATTATGGATTGGGCTAGATGGAGGATGACTAGGAGCAATTTGGATATCCTGCTCATGGATGGATATAAGATTATGGATAGGATCAAGGTGCTCATGGATAGCTTCTTCATAGGTATCATCTTGATCATAAAGAAGGTACATGTTATGGATAGACTAGATGGGGATGATTTGATCTTGATTAGATTTAAGGGATATTGTTTCTTCATGCTTAGGATCATGCTCTTGACATAACTCTTGGTTTTCTTGAATGGAAGTGGAAGGCTCTTTAATAAGTTTGATAGCTCGTAGATCACATGAAGGGGTTAAAAGACTAGACAAAGTGTTTAAGGACTCATGGGGAGGCTCAAGAATGGGTGTTTGATGACATGGCAATGTTTTATTCCTTAGTAGCCAATGGATCACATCCTTTGTAAGGGTATGGGTGAATG
Source organism: Cunninghamia lanceolata (assembly GCA_027924645.1). Classification (NCBI taxonomy): domain Eukaryota; kingdom Viridiplantae; phylum Streptophyta; class Pinopsida; order Cupressales; family Cupressaceae; genus Cunninghamia; species Cunninghamia lanceolata. The sequence continues at coordinate 6,639,518 of BSBN01000994.1, read as the reverse complement.
GGCAATATAGTTGATGGATGATAATAGTGGAAGTTGAAGGCTTAGGATTAGGATTTGTTGGATGGATAATGGGATTAGGATTTGGGCTAGATGGAAAGATAATGGAATTAGAGGGATTGGTTTTATCCAAGACAATCTTACCACAATCTTCTAGGTCCTTGACCAATCTTTGAAATCAGACACAAGTGGATATGGTATGGCCCCTATACCTATGATATGCACAATAATCCAGTTTTCATTATACCCTCTAGGTTTAATCATAAATGGAGAATAGGCTTTGAATGAGTATAGCTCAATAAAATTTGCTTGGACCAATTTCTCTAAAAGTATCTCCATGGAATCTTTTAATGAAGGATTAGTGGAACACGGGGATGAAGATGATGAAGGCGATGAAGGGCTTGATAAAGGTGTTGGGATGGGACTAGTTGGCTCATGTGTTGGCATATCATTGGATGGTGAAGGCGACTCAAAAGAGGCACTTGCTAGGTTGGTTTCTCCCTTGTTAGAGGATTTTAGGTCTTGCATAAGATTACTTAAGTCTATCAATGATGTTTTTTGCAAAAGTGAACTTGGGCTTGCTTGGTTCATGTACATAGGGCCATTTGGACTTGCATGTTGTTCTTTTAATGACATTTGATTGCCATGTGGATAGGTTTGGTGATGAGGTGGCATGATAGGACTTGTAGGTGAAAGGTTTTGTGAGGTGGATTGTTGTGGACATTGGGTGATGTTGGAAGTTTGTTGAGAAAGCAGTTAGGATATGATGGCAATGGAGTTAGGATCGTTGGATGGTAGACTTATGGAAGTACTTGCATTTAGGGTGTTGCTAGGAATAGTGAGGGTGATTTGTGGTATGGATGTGGTAGCATTAGTGTTTGGATTATGTGCTTGTTGGGCTTGTGATGGAATGTGGGAGCATTGATATTGTCCTAGGACTTGATGTTGTGAGAATTGTTGATGTTGTGGTGACACAAGGTCTTCTTCCTTTCTATATAACCACCTAAGTTGACTAAGTTGATTAAGCATTCTTTTGGTGCCATAAGGATTATTCTCATAGGTGTTGTTTAGAAATGCCCTGTCCATGTTTACAAGTGAGAGATGTGGAGAATTGATTGGATGAAGATTTGATGATGTGTAATGGCTAGAAATGATTAGGGTTTTACTTGGATGATGAGGACTATGGTGATGATGATTAGGATGTCGAAGATGACTAGGATGATGAGATTGGATGACTTGAAGGAATTAGGATGAAGGATGGTGGAATTATTACGTTAGGTGACTAGGATGATTTAGGATAATGGTAAGGGTGATGTGGGATAACACGGTAGGATGACTTGGATTGAGGTGATTAGGATGAATGGATTGGGATGAAAGTGGTTTAAATGAAAAATGTAGGTGATGATGTGGAGTGATTGGAATCAAATTTCAAGACCTTAGAATGATTTGATTTGTTTTGTTTTTTTATGGATGGCTCTCTATACTTAAGGTAGACTAATGACACTTAAGTAATAGAGGGTTGATTGAATTGATTTAATTGGATGACTTACTTAAGATAGACTAATGATCTCAAGCAAGTTTGGATAACGGTTGATGATGATCAACTAAGGTCTTGGTTTTTGATTGGTTTGATTTGGATTTGGATTGGGATGAAAGTAGTTGGGATGTGATTTGGCTTGGAATGATTGGATGATGTGTAATGACTAGGATGATTAGGATGATGTTGACTTTCTGATGTAGAATGAGGAGGATATGATTGGGATTGGATTAGAATGAATTAGATGTGATTAGGATGATGATTAGAATGAAGGGCATTTGATTAAAATGAGGTTGATGATGATGTGAAATGATGACTTGGATAAGATTAGGGATGAAGTGGCTAAGAATGGGTGATTAGGATTAATGTGAGTAGATTTGAATGTGTTGGAAGAATGAGTTGAATGACTTGTCCTTATGTGTTTGGTGTTTAACTTGATTCGGCAATGTTCAATCAAATGATCACACATGTACAAACATGATTCACTCACACAAGACACATATGCAATTTTGAATTTTGAATTTGAAGAATATGATGATGATTAAACAAGCACACGTGGAAGACACATCAACGAACCCTATGACTAGTCAAGTGGGGTATGGCCAATTAGGTGTTAGGCTATGTTTACACGAGGTTGACTAGGAATTTGAAAGCAAAATCTTGCCACACAGCCAGGAGAAAGGGGTAACCCACCCTTCACCTTCACTTCCCAAAGGTATAAAGTTCTTTGGGGCTTAGCCAAGAGTGACAAGATTCCAACTCCCAATGAGGGTGTCTTTCGATTCAGCCTCGATTGAGGTCGTCCCTTAGAGTGGTATGTCTCTAAGTAGGTCTCCTAAGAAGGGTAAACAAAAGTGAACCAAGTGAGGTGTTTTTGATCTCCAAGATCACCTTGCAGTGCGAGGAGAGAGCATACACACGCACACTTGATTCACACTTGCACTGTAAATTAACCCTTAGAAAATGAAATGTGTGTGTGAAAATTGAATGGATAAGAGGTGTTTTTTATTCTCAAGATTGCACAAAAAGCATGAGAAGAGCATACACACCACTAATCACATGCAACTTCACCAAGCAATGAAGACACTTGTTCTTGTTTAACCCAAAGTCAAGATGTGTGATTGAAGATAATGGTTAATTTTAGCCTAGTTTTTTCAATGTGATTGCTAAAGCAATATTCATTTTAAGCCCAAATTGAAATGTGTATGCAAATAATGATTCATTTTATATCCCAAATTGAAGAGTGTTTGCAAACAAGATTATGAAGAAATGAGAAATAGAATGAGTGCACCTGATTATTATCGCTGTCCAAATTGTTGTATTTGCTGATCCTGATGTTTTTCCAGCTACTTTGATGCCCCTACAAGTCACAAAATCACAAAACGACCAAGTAAACTTGCATAGAAGATGATTATGTGAAAAAGAGAAATCTGATAAAAACCTGGTGAAAATGACCTGATATAAAAAAATGACTGGCATCAGCAGATTCTAGATGAAATTCTATACAAATTTTTTTAAAAATTATGAAAATTCGATCAAAAATGCAAAATATATGAGCATTTGAAGTTTGGAAGCACCTTTGACTTTGACTGATAAAAAACTAAAAAATAGTACAATCACCTGGTGAAAGTTGCACCATTACAAAGTTTGCTGAATCCTCTTTCCAATGCCACCAATTTTGTGCGATTTTGACCTCATATGACCAAGTTATGAGCAAGAGAAAAAAATTAGCCTCTTTTGGCATGTAGGAGGCACTAGGGTACCTGGCAGTTAATGTTAAAGGCTAACAGTTTTTGAAATGCTGGTCACATGTAATGTCAACTCCTAGTGGTTATCTTTGGCGATTAAGGCTAGTGTTAGGGTTAGCCGGCAGAAGATATCAATTAAATACAAATAAAGATTAAATAGAGGAATGGAAATACACAGAAATAATAATAGCGAGAGACAAGTTTTAATGTGGTTCACCCAAACTTGGGCTACATCCACCAAACAGAGAGTCCAATATTATTATCCAATAAATCAAACCGATTACAACCAACAATCCCTGCAACTCAATACCACTGCAAATGCTACAATATAATATATCAAAAACCTAACCCTTAGCCGCTTTTATCAAGCCTTTTTGTTGGTTACAAAAATAGGGTTCTCTTATGTCGGTCAATGAAAAAATAACTCTCGGTGCCTTTATAAAATAATAAAAAACCATGTGAGGTTTTGGGGGCGCTGCCCCCGAGCCCCCGTGAGGGCGCTACCCCTTGACCCCACCCTATATCGCGACAGGGAATGCACCAGGGGCGCTGTCCCCAAACCCCCACAAGGGGCGCTGCCCCTTGACCTCGTAGGAATTTGGGGGGAAACTGTGCTAGTAAAAGTGGGGTAAATTTAACCTCCGAGCCTGATTAGGCTCCATATAACAACAGCTAGACCAACCCACAGTCACTCATATGACTGTGAGTGACTCAGAAGAAAAAAATAAAAAAAGATTAAAATAAAGAGAGGGGCAATTGATTAACCTCCCTCCTGGTCACCACATGTGACCACGTCAATATGCTAAGTATGATCGAAGCTTGTTTATACCTTATGTGTGTAAGCTGCCAATGGCCATGTCAGAGTCCACGGCTAGGTTTCAAAGAATGTCGGATTAGGTTTTAAGGGCCTGTGGCTAGGGTTTAAACCATGACAAGGACCAACATGAGCGTCGCAAGAGCTAAATAGGCAGCAGGAGTGGCTCTAGTCGCCCCCACTGGTGGCAGTGTACCCCAAGCTTGGAGCGACTACGAGTGTCTTGCGACACAGACCAACACATAAAACACCAGACAAGGACAAGAATTTTCTGGCAGAGGATTGAGCGGAGGTATAAGGAGCGGTACGGTGGTGACTGATGTTTAGTGGGCAATGGTGAGGCTTCTAAACACTGCCTGCTAAGTCAAGGTTCCTAACGTAGGCCACTAAAAAATTCAATACAACAGGTATTAGAAAAAGGCGCATCCATAAGTGATACAAGTTGACCAATTCAGAAACGATGAGGGCACGATAAAATGAAATGGTGCTCAGTCATTTGATAATGGTGAGAGCCATAAGAAGGTGCTCAGTCATTTGATAAGGGTTTTCGACAGGTCTAAAACTGGCACCGATGATGCAATAACAGGTGAATGTAGATGTACAAGCCGGTGGTTAGGGTTTCATCTATCACAAACCAAGTGAGTGGCGACTGTGTTTCCTACAGTGGCGACCAAGTAGTTTAGAGGTGGTGACTATTCCACAAGGAGTGGTGACTAGATGTTACATGCAAGTGGAGGAAAAGGAATCTCGGGCAATGTTAGGGCTTTCAAATGAGGGTGGCAGGAGATTAATGGAGGGTGGATGATTGGTGGTAAGCAAAGATGCATTCAAAACCCTGCAACTATAAAGATTGAAACCCTACAATGAAATTGTAGACACCTAAAATTGACTTGCTTCGCAGATCAATTTCATGTATCTCTACACTACCAATTATCCCTCCTATTAATTAATTAAATTCATTTTATTTAATTAATATATCCCTAATCATCTATCCTTAACCATTTACCCATCCTTGGTGATCAATTTATTCATTTAATTTATCACTATACCTTACAACACTATCCTCATTAATTAAATAAATATTTCTAATATTTATTTAGCTAATTTGTCCATCTCCCTAATCCCTATTAATTAGATAAATCATTCTTATCTAATTAATCTACCCTACTAATCAACCTAAATCTAGCCTAGTTGATTAAATAACAATTATTTAATCAATCTACCCTAGCCTACCTATCCCCTAAACCTAAATTAATTAAGCTAAACACTTAATTAACCTTGCTTAGCCCATCCTTCCACACACCTTTGAATAAAAATCAATTTGTTATTCAAAGGGTCAAATCTCCCTTAAAACTCATTTATCACCCTCTTACACATGTAAGTGTACATGTGTCCTTCAACCTTCACATCTCCACATAAAAGTGAATTTTTAATTCACACTCTCCCATGAGTTGAATTTTTAATTCACTTGTCATATCCACTCTTCCCAAAAATGAATTTTTGATTTATTTTAATCCTCAACACCTTTCCCCATGTGAATTTTTAATTCACAAATAATGAGAGCCCTCCAATCCCATTGACTAAATCTCAATCCTTGATCTCTCTCATCCACTCCCCTTGTGACACTTGTCACAAGGCTATGACTTCAATCCAAACCCTAACTCTCAACCATTTCTAGCCCTTGATCTCATCTTTTAATCCTCACCCTCCATCCATTTTCCAAAAATTATAAATGAGACCCTTCTCTAAGGCATTCAGAACAACTTCTTCTTGTATCAAAACCATGCCCAAATTTCTTTCAAATCTCTTCATCATACCATCATAATGCCAAAATCATTCCTCATCCCCATCTTAATCTCCATCTAATTCCAAATCCCTCATCTACATTATGTTGAGCAAGCATTGAGCAATCCACATTATAGTCTTGGGTAAATCTAAGGAGTTTGGGTGCAACTCCTTCCACCCTATCTTGGATTTGTGGGTCACATGTGAAGGTATATCATTTGTTTTTTGCATTTGATTTGTGCTTTTGGCTTTCATTTTGACTTCATAGATCACATTGTTATGCCTGGTGGGACCCACAAGGTCCCAATCTAACTATCTTGTGAGTTTTTTTGTTGTGAAAGATGTATTTTTTGTAGATTAGCGCCATCTCTCTGTGCAGTGGCACCATTTACTCACATTTTGGTGCTATTCTCTGTCTATTGTGGTGTTATTTTAACACGATAGTCCCACACATCTTTGACTTATATCTAATCTTTGTCTTCTTATTTTTTTGGCCTTTCTAGCATTTTAGCTCTCAATTTTTGTAGGTTTTACACAGAAACAAGGGGAGACTATAGCAAAATTTTCCTAAAATCCATCCATTGACCAGCTCTGTGCCGTATTGGCACTATTGACACCTAGAGCGACGCCTTCATCTGAGACAAATTGACCAAACCAAACTTGGGTGTATATTGGTGCTATCTTGTCTCTGAATTGGTGCTATCTTGTCTATTGGCACTATCTTGTATATTGGCGTTATCTTTTATATTGGCACTATCATGTATATTGGCGCTATCTTGCATCTATATTGGTGCTATCTTGCATATTAGCACTATCTTACCTCTGTATTGGCGCTATCTTGTATATCAGCACTATCTTGCCTCTGGATTGGCACTATTTTTCTGTACTAGCTTAGGGATCTGTGCAGGGTTGGGCCCCTTTTTTGCAGGATATTTCATATCATCCTGGGGCACAATCTGGAAGCTACTAACATCTTTTACAGGGATTTCTTAGCATATCAAACACTTTATCTTGGTGCACCTAAAAAGAACCTTTGTGTGCTTAGCTTAGAAAACACTTAAACTTGGTGCATAAAATCAATCTTGCTTGCAAATAATCTACAATCAAACACTTTATCTTGGTGCACCTAAAAATAACCTTTGTGTGCTTAGCTTAGAAAACACTTACATTTGGTGCATAAAATCAATCTTGCTTGCAAACAATTTACAACCAAACACTTTATCTTGGTGCACCTAAAAAGAATCTTTGTGTGCCTTAGTGTAAAGAACATTTGATTTTGGTGCAACTAAAATTAATTATTGCTTGCAACAAACAACTTTATGCACATTTCAATTTGGGCTTAAACCAAACATTAGCTTTTGTTTGCCATGTCTTGTGCACTTGCACGTGTGTGTTATCCCATAGGGTAGAATCAAAATATCCTCTCCCCTTGCCTTCAAAGGGATCTTGGGTGAAGAGAAATGGTTCCATTCTATTTTTCTTTTTAGGACATGGGCCTGCCCTTGAGACACATCCATTCAGAGAACTCATTGGTGAACCCAAGCAGTACTTTCATCTGGTCCGCTATATGTAAATTAAGGATAAGACAAAAGCCAAGTCTAATCGGTATGAGCGCTTACCATTCGGTGCTAACTTGAAAGGAAGTAGTACCCTCGAGGTATATTAAACTCCTAGTAGAGCTAGTCAAAATCTTAAGTGGTTTATTGGATGCTCGTAAGGTGTTGATCCCCTAGATGTACCCCCACTACGAACCATTATTTTAGAAGCCAAAATCCCTCTACTTGTTCAACAAGTATTGTCCTTGCCTCACCTTAGGTTGTGCATGCTTGATAAATCTTTCACATTTTCTCATAAACAAAACCTTTGGCCATTGTGTTTTCTTGTCTGTTTGTTCGTCTACTTGCTAAGAAAAATCAAATTCATCCATCATTCCAACCATTCATAGCCTTTTAGCACCATTTCCATCTATTTTAGCACCTTCTTCATCCATGTCCAAAAATTAAATTTTCCCATCAAAAACATCAATTTTAACGCCTTCTTCATCCATGTCAGTGGGGGGTCGCGTCCGCCCCCCCGCACCCCCCCACGTCGGGCTGGGTTTTCCTCCCAACACTGCTAAACCATCCCCCCATTTATCAAACCCCATAAGTTGAGCTTATCCAATCCCTTTATCTGAGCTTGATCAAATTCTAATCCACTTCCTCTCTAGTCATAATCTATCTTCATCATCCTAATCATTCTTATCCACTTCATCTTAATCCAATCACCCATCTATCCTAATCATCCTAACCACCTATCTTATCCACATCATCATCCAAATCATTCAATCCAATCTTATCCTAATCACCCTCATCATCCTTAATCCAATTCATCAACATCATTCTAATCCCACCTCATTCAAATCAAATCCAAAACCCAACCAACATCAATCCATAATCTTCGAAACCATATTCCAAATCCAATCCAAAATCAACATCGATCCCAATCAACATCCAAGTCCCCCAACATCACTATCAAACTCCAAATCCAAATCAACCCAATCAAAAATCAAGACCTTAATTGATCATCAAATCAAATCAACCAAATCAATTCTATTACTTAAGTGTCATTAGTCCACCTTAAGTATAGAGAATCATCCATCCTTTGAAGCAAATTGAATCACCCTAAGGTCTTGAAATTTGATCCCCAACATCATAATCATCCTCCATCATCCCATACCTCCCCAACAACATGGATCCTTATGTAGCAATGCAACAATTACAAAGACTTAGAAAAATCTATGAGAACATGGATCCTAATGCTAAGGAGAAATGCAAAAATGACATTAGAGATATACCCTCAGCACACCTCATCATTGGGGAATCCCAAGTCCCTACCCAACCTTCAGCATACCAACCTTCATCCTATATGTCCACACCATCAACCTCATACCAACCTCCATCATATCAACAAACACCCTACATTTCATCCCCATCCACATCATATCAACCTTCATCATATCAACCTACATCTTACATATCCACACCATCAACCTCATACCAACCTGCATCATATCAACAAACACCCTATCTTTCGTCCCCACTAACATCATACCAATCTTCATCCCCTTACACATCCATACCATCATATATACCCAACCAATCAATACCTCCAACTTATCCATCCCCCAACCTTTGTCATGCTAACTTTGATCAAGGGAACACTAATCTAGCACACCTCATAACCAAAATCCAAAGCTTATATCAACAACCATTCCCCCATGCAAATCCCCCATCCCCTAATCCCCATCCTCCATCACAATATCCCCCCAATCTTATCAACCTTAATCCATCATCTTATGTAGCTCCCAAGCCACCAACCCCTATCACCCATACACCATCTATGCCACCATCAAATCCTCCAAATCCTAAGCCCACGACATCCAAAGAATCCTTGTGGGATTTCCTCCAAAGAACATCAAAAAATGAAAGAAAAGCTATAGAATCCCCCAAATCATCCACCCCTCCAACACCACCATCTAGTCCAACACCTATCCTTGAACCTATCCAAGAACCATCACAACCCAATCCCATCACCCACCTATTCATTCCCAATCTGAATCACACATCATCCACCATCATTATCCATCCATTATATTGTTCATCAACCCATACACTCATGAAAGATACCATCTATTGGCTATTAGCAAGGAATCAAACACCCTCATGCAATCCAACACCCACCAAATCTCTTGAACAATCCCCTATCATAAGTCAAGAACCATCATGTAGCCATGTTTAAGAACCCATAAGTCAAACACCTATCACATCCATCCAAGAACCTACCATCACCATCCAAGTCACTTCCACTTCTATCCAAACACATGAGCTATGTCAAGAATCCAATCCAAAGCATGTTGAAACATCAACCCCTTCTCCTAATCAAGATCTAACCATCCCATCTAATCCCATCCCCGATCCCGTCCCATCTATGGATCACCTTATTGATCCCACATCAACCTCTACCACCTCTTTACCATCCCCCATTAATCCTTTACCTCCATCTACCAATTTCATTCCAAATCCATCCCCTTATCCACTTGGAAAAAGCACCTTCATCTATGGTAAACCCCTTGTAGGAGGTGAACAACTTCCATCCACCACCTATCCTTCTCCAAAAAATAATGGACTCGTGTCTTGTTTCCAAAGCACCAAACATCCCATTGCATGTCGCATGCTCCAACATATGAACTATCAAGGAAAATGCTTAGGCCTTCATGAACAAGGCATCTTAGAGCCCATCCACACCACATTCCATCCATCCTCGCATGGCCTTGGCTATACACCCCAAGAAAAATAATCTAAACATGTTGGTACCACCCACACACCTTCTAAAATCCATTCATCCAATCCCAAACACGGTGCATCTCATCGCACCCCCAAAGCATATGTCGCCATCCCTCCTCCATCATCATATCATTTGCAAAAGCATGTGACCATCCATTTTCCTCCATCAAATTTACCTCCACTACTTCCAACTCCAAATATTCCTATTAAATCCACTTTACCTCTTATCCTACCAACTCCAAACATCTCTATCCACAAATCCTCTTATCCTCCCATGCTCCCAAACATCCCTATCCTCAAATCCCCTCATTCATTTATCCATAAATCCAATTTTTACCCCTCCACCCATAAACCCCCTAAATTTCCCAATCAAGACCAACAAAAGCACACATCTTTCAAACATGAAGCTTCCCCCAAATCCATGGGATTCAAACATTTGAATGCCTTGACTCATAAAGCACAAAAGCCTAAAGATGTTATCCCTTCCAAGCAAAATCAAAAATCCAAAATGCTATCAAAGCCCACACCATCACAAGAAAAAGCAAAAACAAAAATGGTGTGGGTCCCTAAACAAAAAGCACCAAACTCTAGTGAAGCATCCACATCCCTATCTACCCCACAATCCCAAATATCTCGCTCTCCATCTAAAAATCCCATAATTCCTAAGTCCAGTTGGGTACCTAAAACCCCAAATTGACCATCCAAAAATCTCCTATCCCAATCCCCATTACTCCCAACTCCACATCCAAAGTACAAGCTTCCAAATACGTCATGGTGTGTGAAACCATTGGTCTTGGTTCCTGTTGTGTGGTTACACAACACGCCCCATTTTTATTTGGCAAAACAGGGACCCAACTTTTCTTTTGGCTTGTGTTGTCTGCTTTTTGGCGGTTTGGTAAAATCAGTCATGTTCATCATCATGTGGAGTCAAGATGAGGTAAGCCCCAATATGAGGTCATTCTGTCAAAATTCGTATTTCATATATATGACCACATATTCTGAAAGAGCATTAAAATTCATGCAGGTTTGCTTTTTACATCACCCTAATATTCATCAGGATGTGAGAGTTATGAACAGTCAAAGTCTTGGTCAAACTTGATATTCGCAGAAGGAGGGTCATATTTTATAACCTCAGTTATGCTGTGTGAAGAACATCATCATCATATTTGAAACGTCCCCCCGATAATATCCTGCGGTTCAAATATCTGGACGTCAACTTTAAGTAATAGTAAGTCTTCCCCATCGAACGGTCTTTTGTATCGCGAGCATCATATTTTGAAAGTAACCTGATATTCGTTAATATCATCCTGATGCAAAATATCACCCTTAACAAAAATCCTGATGAAATCATCTGAATACGATAAACAAAGAAACAAACATCCTGATGACATCATCATCATATTTACATTTCGACAGGATATTTTGTAAACATGATCATGTTCACCCAATGTGGCGATGACATCATGAGACATTTCCAATACAAAGAACAAATATCATGATGACGTCATCCTAATATTTCGAAAGGAGAATGAGTAAGTTTAAAGGTCATCATCATATTTTGAAATATCACCCGACGGACCGAAATATCCTCCTGATGTGCTAAAATGTAAACAAAGGTGCGTCGTCACCCGAATTTTGTCGCGATAACAATTTCACGACTAGGGGGGATGATATTGAAACTCAACCTGATATTTGTGAAATATCATCCTGCCCTCATGATATCTTGTCGTATGAATATATCCCCCTGCTCCCTTTGCCGCCATTGCCATTGAATGCGCGCAGATATGGTAGGTGATTCCCACTGATCCCGGAAGCCAATGAAACGTCTGGCGAGATCCTGAGTTTTCGCACAAATGATCAAAGATTATGATCTAACTTGTCAGAGTTACCCTAAGTTTACCCTAACTGCGAGGTTAAAAGGTAATTCAACAGCCATTGTTACATTTACCTGCGTTAAAATTGTTTTACAGAGCACTAGCCTCCATTTCTGCATAACAGCTACCGTTGCGCGACTGGAGCTCATAAACTGAAGGAGGAAGGTGATCAGCAGCAGAATCAAGAGCGTCTTAGAGATATACTGGTATAGAAAGAAATCTGCGTAACCAGGTAAGTGAAATGAAACCCTCATCATGTTGTTTCTATATGATGTTGTAAGTTCTGGTTATGTATCCATATAAGTAAGTAATGTAGAATTGATACAATAAGCATGATATTTGCAGTATGTTACATGCATATCCCGTTGTGAGAAGAAATGTTGTTAATTGCAGGTACCCATGGCTGAAAAATGCTCAGTCAAGAATCAGGAAGAATTTAGCCGGCCTATGTTGTCTTCACAGAGAGGGGTCCTGTTCAAATTTGGGGCAATTACAGATACCCATCAAGGGAGTACCAACCTGGAAGCTTGGTCAGTCAAGCTGAATGATGCACAAGACAAGAGTCCAGTATTGGACGCTGTGTTTGTATCCGGCATGTGGAACGCTGCTAGCTTCCCCTACTCCATGGAGTCTCCGGAGCTGGTTATTGAGTGCGCCCGGAATTACAACCCTCAGACGAGGCAGGTGGTGAAGCATGGGAGAATGTATGCAGACCTATCAATCAAAGGTCTATCCCAGACATTTGGACTGCCAATGGGCAGCAAGGTAAAGAGTGTAGACTTGAAGAAGTCTGAAAGAGAATATGAGGCCAACAAGAAGACGGCCAGAAAGAACATGTATGCTTGGCGGGCCGAGAACAGCACATATAATGCAGCGGCCAAGCTCCCTGTGCACATGTTCAAGTTTGATTTTAATGAGGAATATCAGTATGTGATTGCCCTACTGAACAGGGTGACTGGCCAGCCTGATACTGGAGAATTCAGAGACTGGATGTACGGCATAATAATGATGTGCCTATATGCAGACATCAAGCCACTGTGGGGCCAAATCATAAGTGATGCTCTGCATGAGCAGCTGCTGAACCTGGGAGGTTCAGATTGTGCCTTCTACATGACCTCTTACATTGTTTATTCCTGTGCATATAGAGGTACGTTTGATGCCTTAGCCACAGATGGAAAACTGACGAGCACGAATGCAGCATATATCTGGGATCATCATCCCCAGCTGCAAAGAACCAATTACATCAAGGACTACAAACTGGTCAATGATGCATTTTCTATGCATCTGGTAAGGACCATGGAAGATGACAGAACTAAAAGACTGAGCATGGAAGCTCAGGAGGCAGTATACAGGCATGGGGCATGGTACATCCAATTTGCCACCTTTTCCTACATCAGGATAGAAGGTTTTGAAGGGCATCCCCTGATGCTGCCAAGGTATCCTACAGATGCAGTAGTATTAATGGAATTTATCAGGCAGGGTTCCACCATCATACAGACGTATAAGGATGCCAAGAAGCTGCCACCAATTCTGTTCCCAGTCAGCATCGGCAACTACATGTGCCCTGACTCTGACAATATTAAGAAGGTGATGGTCACTCTGAACAAGATGAATCTACTACCCTTCCCAGTAACAAGACCATATGATCCTTACGGCCGAATGCAGAAGATCCTAGGAAAGCCTATTCACCAGAGGCACCTAGAAGATTTTTGGGCTGACTGCGAAGATGAGGCAGAGGCCAGGAGGAGGAGGTATCAGAGGTTAACTCTGAACCAGATTAGAACGTTTGACTGCATCTCCCTCCCTCAGCAGCTGAAGAGTGATGACGGCAGGATCATGGCAGATGAATATGAGCAGAAGAAGATTTACAATGATACCATTTCTGCACCTGACCTCACCATGCAGGAGGATATGTCCTTGGACCCATTCTTTGCCAGAACCATACACTTGACCCAAGCTTGGGTAGATGCACAGGTAGAGGCATTGAAGAAAAAGGGTGTTGCCATCACGTTGGACAACAAAAAGAAAGGGCAGGACATCCCTGCAGATGAATATGATGACTTCCTGCTGGAGAAGCGGAAGACTAAGGGAGAGAGGACCCCTCCACCACAACAACCTAGCAAAAGGGCCACAAAGGGCAAGAAGGTGGAAAAGGGACCCAAAGGGGTCATAGTTGACAGGGCAGTATTCACAGCGGAGGAGGTAGCCAAATCAGGGTCAGAATCAGATTCTCCTCCAAAGCCCAAGAAAGCCAAGACAGCAGAGGCTGGAACCACAGAGACCCAAGAAGTGGGTCAATCATCCAGACAACCAGGCAAGGATATCCTCATGGAGGAAGAGCCTGAAGAAGAGGAGGAAGCTCCATTGATAATCAGAAGAAAGAGGAGAGCTCTGCAGGTGTTGGTTCCTACCACACCTAAGAAAACAAGAACCTCCATGAGGGGTGAGATGAGTCATCCCCCAGTGCAAGTACAAGGGGTAGGTAGTGAAGTGCAGAAGGAACTTCAGCACAATGTTCCACTTCCTACCATTGTCAAGTTCAAAACAGAACTTGCAGAAGAGCAACAAAAGGAAGCATCTCATGTACAAGCAGAAAAGCATGTCTCGCTAGACGAGACAATAAACTTGTCTGATGATGAGGTGGTGCAGGATGTAGCTGCACAAGAAATGGAAACACTTGCGGCTGCTGGCATCAGTGTGACTCCTCACAAGCCTCCATCTGTCCAATCAATGCTTGAGGAGATGAAACAAGCAGGAGCGGAGCAAGAGAAGAGCCCGGAACAGGTAGCTCAGGACATAGGGCTGGACACACTGATTGCCGAGGTGACAAGTCCTGCAGTGGTAGACTTGACGGAGAAGCAGGATGCAAGTCCTGAACAGCCAGCAGGATCACCTGATAAGGGCCACTTAATAGAAGAGATAGAGATGGCAGAAACAGAAGGCCACGTTCTTGAATCGGGCCAACAAAGCCCACAAGATACATCAGCAGGACCTGCTATAGTAAAGGTCCAAGAAGCAAAGGCTGATGATGAGAAGAAAGAAGTGATAGAGGATCCTGCTGATAAGGCACCCGAGGTGGATGATGCAGGTACAGAACAGATAGCCACTGCGGAACAGATGCCATCACCTCGGGTAGATCCAGTGATATCAGATACGGTGGACATACCACCAGAAGTAGAAAAACAAAAGGAGGATGATCAACCTCCACAGGGGGAAGAACTGGGGACAGGTGAAATAACGAAGGAGAAAGATCATGATCATCATGATCTACATACAGGTACACCGCAAGGTTCCCCACACAGAGAAGATGCTCCCCCGGAGAAAGAAGTTCCTCAACAGGAGGAGGCGCCTCAGGATCAACAGCAGCAAGGCGAGCATCAAGAGCCGGAAAAAGAAAAATCACCATCTCCACAACACATATTGATGGAAACAGGAGATAGAGGCGAACAGCATCATGATGCTGAAAAGCATGATCAGGTGCCTCCATGGTTAGAAAAGGAGGTGAATGTTGAGGAAGAGCTGGAGATTCAAGAGTTCGACGTCTCCACCCTGTTCGCCGCAGATATAATGAAACCCAGGAGGAAGGCCAGAATGACTTCGGCCATCAAAAGAGATCCGACAACAGGGAGAAGGACCGCACAAGTTGCTGTACCTGCGGTAGAGAAAGAGAAAGGCAAAATCACTGTAGATGAATTCCAGATAAGCACAGTTGATTTGGGTTTTGCCAATGAAGAGCAGGAAGGTCAGGAGGGAAAGGATATCATTGACTCTCTGATTCAGAAAGTGAAAAGAGAGAAAGAGAAGAATAAGCAACATAAAGAGCACATTGCTCAGTTGCATGCATACATTAAAGGCTTGACCAATCCTAAGGATACTACAAGTGAAGCTGCAGTCCCATTGACTGCCATTTCTCAGGAGGAGGTAAATAAACTGGACCTCATGAAACATGAGGTATCCGTAATCAGAAAATGGGTGTCATCCACATTTGATGATGCCATTGAAATAATGAAAGGTTCTTTGAAGAGATGGAGCATATTGAGTGACTCCAAAACCAAGGTGGACAGGTTGCAGATGCAGACCGGGAAAAGGTCTTATAAACTGGAGAAGGTCCTCAGCCTGCTGGATGAAATAAGGAAGATAAATCCACAACTGCTTATCAGTAAGCAGGTGTTAAATAATAATACTGCATTATTAGTGGATATATGGTATAAAGATGTACAGTTCGAATGCGGAGTCCTCAAGAGATGCAATAATAAGCTGAGGGAGATCAGCATGAGGCTACGCGATTTAATGGGCATTGAAGCAGACATGCTCGAAACATTAGAAGGCAAGCTGGAAGGGAAGATAGAAAATCAAGATGAAGATTCTGCCCTCAAGGCTCTGCGTAATAACTTCCAAGTGGAAGATGATGGTCCGCTAGTCCACTTGACAGAAGAGATGATAAATAAAATGATGAGGATCAAGGTCAAGATGGAGACTTACAACGAGACACTGCAGGACAAAAAAAATAAGCTGGATAACACCAGGGATAAGTATGAAGCGCACAAACACGCCATTATCAAGGCAAAGACTCAAGATGGTGGAAGAATAGACCAAGTTGTGCAGTCATACGAACAAATCCAGAGCAGCATGCAGCCCCATATGCAGCAGCGTCATCATCTGGATAGCGAAAGTTCAGAGAGCGATGCACATGATGATGACCCGCGTGCATCAGATGAAGAGCATGATGAAGATACATCATGAAGGGGAATATCTTGCATATGCAGTATAGATAGTTGCCAGCTGGCAACTTGTGCCTTTTTTTAAAGGTGACAAGTTATGAAGTGATGACCGTTGATTTATATTGATAAATCTGATCCGTGGATCTTTTGTAACGGATTCCTCACCTTATTCTATAAAAGGTGGTGGAATGCCTTGTTATATTCATTCGAAACTTAATTTAAATTTGATTGCTGAAGTATTCAGTACTTATTTCAAAGCTGTTGTATATGTACATGTCTTTTGCATACTTAATGAAAGAGAAGAGTGTTTTGATTACAAATCTTCGTAAATCTTGAGTAATCCGTGTCTGAATTCTAGATATGTGCTTTGATTTGCTGCGTCCCTTGGAGTGCTCATCATGTTGCATGTATTGTTTTCATTCATTATCCTCTGAAGTTTGCATCAACTGTATCTAGCTGTGGAATGTCCTGGTGAACATATGGTTTGATTTCTTCTCCTCATGACAGTATCAAGCATGTATGTGGATCAAAAGCTAAAGGTTCAACTTAATTAGAAGTATTTCCTTTAAATTTCTTTCAATTTCAGAGCATCTCACTATCACAACTGCAAATAAACTGATAATCTTAAGCAAACAACCCAAAATATGCAGACATCTCGTAGATAATCACAAATATTTAGCATATTTGAACATTAAGCATGCACAATTGAAAATATCATGCAAAGATTTAGGTATTACTACATCTTTCCATCAAATAACTGTATAATTTGACTTCTCTGTAAGGAATTTCTGCAGGAATGTCATGATGAACTTTGCAGAAATACGTAAGGCCCCTGAATGGAAAACAGCAACACACATCAACCACTGAGTAATGTCAGTAGATTAAGACCTAATCAACGAAGACTTGGGATCATGAATTCTTTGAATTCACCGTATCTTTCAAGATGAATAAAGGTTAATGTGTACTTTTATTCTATGTTTGTTTGTGACTAACATCATGACCAACATAAATTGGCGCTAGAAGGAGGGCTGAGCTGTTTCTCAGCAAATAATTTCTTTTCAGTTGAAGTGATATCCCCTGCCTCTGTTTATCAGCCCACTTTAAATCTTGCTAACATATCTGCAGGCCCCTCGCTTCTAACGCAACATAAATTGAGTTAGGAGGAGGGCACGTCCGGAAGATCACGCTCATCATCAGTATTTTCAGGTTTGATGACGCATAGAGTAAGGTACCCTCAGATCGTCTGTGAATTTCAGTAAATTACGTAAATATTTACTGTGAAAAGATTGTATATGCACATTCTATGTAAAGATTTCCAGATTTCACATAAATATTGCAAGCTTTACAGTAGATCTCTCTGAATTCACTAATATCGGCTAAAGATGCGTAAATTTGTTCAAGCTTTGAGACTTTTAGGCCTTAGGCACTCGAGATCTTGTGTTACAGGTCAGGATATCCCAATATCCTGTCACATTTGCAATGTCTTCACAAATATTTCGTAAATATCCAGTCTGATTTGCAGTTTAACCGCAAATATCACCTCATCCGGTGGAATCCAGCCAATATTTGCAAAGTTTCAGCCAATTTGCCTCCAAATCGAGAAATCCTGGCTTACAGGATAAATACCAGGTCTAGACCTAGTGAAGTTTTTGAAGAATTGCCTGTTAGAGGTTTCAGACCTAGGACTGTGGACATTCATCATACTCCAGGATCTAGTGCGTCTAGAGCTTCACCGGGACCTCCTCCTGTAACTCCTGTTGGTTTGCAAATACCTTCCGGTATATCCGTGACACCTCCTGTTCAAACCCAGTGTATACCTTTAGTTCAACCTCAGCCAACTGCACCACCAGTTCAGCCCCCTCAGGCTGCAATGTCTTTCTTTGCAGCGGAGTCACCCTTAACTTTTACTGCATATCATGAGTTACCAAAGAATCCGGACAAACTTTGTCCAAGGTATCATCCTTATCAAGATGCTGATGATCATATCAGGACATTTAAAGAAGCGTGCTGCAGAGCCAGAATAGAACATCAGGATGTGGTGTGCAGATTATTTCCTTTTTCCCTAGGGGAAGAGGCTTATAATTGGTTCATCAGTCTTGGCCAAGCTTCTGTCGGTTCGTGGGCTGTCTTAGAGAAAGCCTTTGTTGACAGGTTCAAAGTCCCTATTGATCCATCCATGAATTACCACATGTTTGCCACAATCAAAAGATTTGAGAATGAGCCTATTGCTAATTTCAATGCTAGGTTCCAGAAAATGTTGTCCAAGCTAGTTGCCCCATATGTGGTGACTGATGCTGCTACCAGGAGTATCTATTATTCAGCCCTGGATCCATTAACTTCCATGTTCATCAGGAGAACACATCCTGAGATCACTACTTTGGCAGGAGCTTTTCAAGAAGCTATCAAGGTAAATCAGCAGTTGATACCTGCTCCTACCCCAAATATAGTATTCCCTACTTTGCCTGGCGTACAATCACAATATCCAGCACAATATCCTGCAGCTTATCCTTCACAATATCCTGCACAATATCCTAATGGATCAGTGATACCCCCAGCAGTCATGCCTGCACCTTTGCAAGTACCTCCATTGAGTATTATGCCTCCTCCTAATGGAAATAGCCAATTGCCACAATATCCTACACATGCTCAGACACCTCAGGGTACCGATCTATCCAACAATAACCATGGATCTTCCTTTTTCAAGCCTCAGACTGAAAATGTAGTGGCCAAAGCTCAAGAGGAGAAGGAGGAAATCAAAGAAATTTCTGCTCAACTCAGAAAACTCACCACAGAAGTAACACATTTGAGAAATCAAGGGTTTTATTCACAGTCAGGTCAGAATAGAAATTATTCCAATGACAGACCAAACTACCCTGACAGAGGATATAACAACAACTTCAACAATAATGGTGGAAACAATAATAATCCTCCTAGACAGCCCAGAGTGTGGAACTCCAGGCCAAATAATGGTTCATTACCATCACCCCTAGACAATCAGCCTCCTAGTGAAGCCAAACAGACTACCAGAGTCAATCTTGCTGAAGCAGCCCTTACCAATTGGTGCAGGATCTACAATACCAATGCACATGCAGAATTAGATTGTCCACAATTTAGGATTGCTGCCAGCATCTTTCAGACTGAAGTGTCTAACACTTCTGGAAATCCACCTCAAGTAGAAGGAAATGAGATAGTTCCTTGTGGATATGACTCAGCTTTTGTGTTAGAAACGTACACAAATCAACCCCATCAGGATTATAATCAGACCTGTGAAGAATCTGCCTTAACCTTTGAAACAAACTATGTTTTCCCCTTTGAGGATGAAAATGAACCTGCAAGAGAGCATGAGGAAGTACATGCATATCAGCAGCAATATCCTAGTAAGCACAATTATAACCTGAGGAGCAGTGCCAACAGACCTGCTGGTCCGTTGACATCATCTCTACCTCCAAACAATTTCAATACACCTCCTGATCCCAAGGCTAGCAATAACCCTGGGTTCCCTAAGGTGAATGCTCAATACTTGTCTCCTCAAAACACAGTAACAAAAGTCGTAAATGCACCTTAGGAGTCTGACAAGTTAGTCGGCTATTTGGCTGATGAAATGAAGAAAATCAAGATCAGCCTGTCCCTATCTGAGCTATTGAAAACTCCTGCCATCAAAAGGGCATTCATGAAGTCACTAGATAATCCTGCTCCTAGAGAGGATAATCATCTTTCAAGTCAATCCAATGGCAAGGAGCATGCTACTAAAGATAACTTTATCAAGCCCAAAGTGTCAGCTACAGTCCAAGCTGCTGAAACCTCCCACATGACCTTGTATAGAGATAAAACTGAATCACCTCCGTTTCTCCTCACCATAAGAATGTTCAGCAAGAACTTGCACAACTGTTTAGTTGATTCAGGAGCCTCAACGAATGTTATGCCTTTATCAATATGTAACGCATTAGGACTGCATCCTGCTAAATCCTTAAAGAAGGTCACTCAACTAGACAAGACAGAAGTAAGTGTGATAGGAGAACTAACTCACATTCACATGCAGCTAGCATCTGATCCTAGGATACAGTATTACCTTGACATTCAGGTAGTGGACATACCTGATACATATGGGATGTTGCTTAGCCGAGATTGGTCTAAAACGCTTAACGGATATATGTCCACAGACTTCAGTCACATGTGGTTACCATGGAAAGGTATACCTAATCAGATCAGGATTGATGCTGAGCCTAGGATGAAACATATGATCACGGAATATAACAAAACAAATGAGATCATGTATGTAAACGTAGAACCTGGAGTTTATCACATCAGGCCGCAAACTGTTAAAATAGAGGAGATCCTGATGCTTGATGTTCATCATCATCATGATAATGACTATCATGAGGACATGCTGAGTCTGGAATTTGATAATGATCCAGATAATGAGAATGAAATAGATCGCTTCAGAAATTTTGAGATGCATTTATCTACTTAGGTAAAACGTTGCCAATTATTGAATATACCTGCTAATGATAGTTTGATTGATGGATGGTGCAGATTACACGGCGAAGCACATTCAGAAAAGACTTGTGAACCATGCTTAGACATGATGATACTGGAGAAAACGTATAGTGAAGCATCATCATCATATTCCGAGGTGAGTGCTATGTCTGATGATGATGATGGTACTAATTCTTATTTGTCTTCTGCAGAAGCAGAGGTACCGACGGATCCTGATGAAGATCATATCTGGAGAACAGAAGAGTCGACAGATCATGATGAAGATCATATCTGGAGGGAAGAAGAGGTCCTGGTGTCGGATCCGATAAATGATATGAGAAAAGAAAAGATCACTCCTGGTAGTGATTGCTTCATGGAATCAGATTATGAGTTGTCTGATGAAGATAAAGGCAGTGACCTAACGAAGTTCGAAGAATTTCTGGTAAAAGAAATAGAAAATATGACACAACAGCGTAAATCTCCCCAGGAGGTTTTAATTAAAGGTTGGTGTAGGCTGCATGAGGCACTTCACTCAGAAACAACTTGCTCACTATGCTTACATATTTTGAAGAAGCATGCAGCTGTATGTGCTGAACATCATCCTCCTGCTAAGATGGAAGAGAAAACAGAAAAGCCATCAGGCTCACCAAATAAAAGAGAGAAGAAACTTGATGATAATATCCCCAAGTTAAAGTGGATATCAGGCGGAGCAGCAGCCAGAGCTGCAAACAAGAAAGAAAGTTCAAGTAAATATCCTGCTGAAGACAAATGTCCTACTGAAGATAAGCCTTGGATCCTAAGGTTTGACGGATCTAAATCCAAGCAAGGTGCTGGGGTAGGAATTGACCTTATTGATCCATTAGGGAAGTCCTACTTAGCAGCTTACAGACTACAGTTCCCCTGCACCAATAATGTCGCAGAGTACGAGGCTCTGATTCATGGACTGTTGTTTGCCCATAAGAAGAAAGTGAAGATCTTGCATGTCTTTGGAGATTCAGAACTAGTTGTGAGACAAGTAAGAGGAATTTACTCCTGTAATTACAGAATGCTATCAAATTACAGACATCGTGTGTGGGACCTGATTGAAGACTTTGATGCCTTTAATATCGTTCACGTACCAAGAGAACAGAACCAGAGGGCAGATGCACTTGCCCAGGCCGCCAGTACGTTGGAACCACTATCTATATCTGGTCTGAAGAGATTTTCAGTAGAATTGGTGTCAGTACCTTCAGTACCTGACAATGTGACTAATCTCCAGGTGTTTGATGATGATCAGCACATCCTGGACTTCATATCAAACAGAGACATATTTGAAGCTCAGATTATAGATGAGAATGATATGGAAGATCATGTCTGGGAAGAAGATGAGATATTAGAGTTGCCTAGCAACAGAATTCCCAAAGGTATGATTGAATTAGAAAGAGCCTTTGATCTAGATAATATGCTTAAACATAAAGATCTGCCTAAGGCAGATGGAGGTCAATATTCACAGGTGAATATTGGACAAGCTGATGACAAGAGAAATGTCTTATTGGGTAAGGTTTGTACACCAGAAGAGTTAGAAGGAATAATTCAGGCCCTTAAGGATTACATACATGTAATTGCATGGACTTATGATGAGCTAAAGACATATGACACTTCGGTCATAACTCATACTATACCTCTCAAGCCAGATGCAAAACCTTTCAGACAGAAGCAGAGGCCAGTCAATGCTCTGCTTGAGCCAATCATCCTTGAAGAAGTCAAGAAATTGTTAAATGCCCGGATAATATTTCCTGTGAGGCACTCCACTTGGGTGGCGAATCTTGTGCCAGTCAGAAAGAAGAATGGAGACATCAGATTATGTGTAGATTTCAGGAACCTAAACAGAGCATCAGAAAAGGATAATTATCCTTTGCCCTCTTTGGATGAAGTTCTACAAATTGTGAATGGAGCCAAGATGATGTCCTTCTTGGATGGTTTTTTAGGATACAACCAAGTGATGGTTGATAAAATTGACAGATTAAAAACTGCCTTCACCACAAAGTGGGGTATATTTGCATATAGACGTATGCCATTTGGACTTATAAATGCTGGAGCTACATTCCAGCGAGCAATGGACATAGCCTTCAGAGGCTTAATAGGAAAATGTATAGTCATCTACATGGATGACTTGACAGTATTCTCCAAGGAAAGGGGAAGTCATGTTGCCGATCTCAGAAGTGTACTGAAGAAATGTGAAGAATATGGAATATCGTTGAATCCTAAGAAGTGCATATTCGGGGTCACAACAGGAAAATTACTAGGCCACCTGATCACTGAAGATGGAATTATCATTGATCCTGACAGGGTGGAATCTATTATGAAGTTACAACTTCCAGGAAGCAAAAAGGAACTTAAATCTTATTTTGGTAAGATAAATTTTGTGAGGAAGTTCATCACCGGCTTTGCTGAGATTGTCAGACCACTGAATGCCATGTTGAAAAAAGATGCACAAATTGAGTGGACACCAGAAGCCAAGGCTGCCTTTGAAGATATAAAGAAAGCCATTTCAGATGCTCCTGTCCTCATTAGTCCAGATTATACAAGAGATTTCTACATCTACTCATTTGCCTCAGAACATACTTCTGCAGCAGTGTTAACTCAAAGAAATAAAGAGAAAGAAAGAAACCAATTGCTTTCATGAGCTGTCCTTTCAGAGATGCTGAATTGAGATATGTAGATGTTGAAAGACAGGCACTTGCATTAGTCAGAGCAGTAAAAAAGTTTAGACATTATATATTGAGAAGCAAAGTGATTGCTGTGGTACCAGATGCAGCGGTGAAGATGCTGCTGATGCAGAGTGAACCTGGTGAAAAAAGAGCCAAATGGATTACTGTATTACAAGAATATGACATGGAGATCACACCAATGAAGCTGGTAAGAGGACAAGCTCTGAGCCAGATGATATCTGAAACTGATCCAAACATCATCAGTCAGCAGTATGTGATCAATGAGAAAGACAATAGGGAATGGTATTCAGACATCAAGCACATCCTGATCACCGGAAGATGTCCTTCAAGAATGCAAGCCTCACAGAGAAGAGCCTTAAAGATAAGATCCCAGAAGTATATGATGAAGGGAGGAACCTTGTTTAAGAAGAATTATGAAGGAATATACCTGAGATGCTTAGAGAAACCAGAAGCAAATAAAGTTTTAACAGAATTACATGACAAGTTTGGTACTGCACACGGATCAGCATTGGCCACAACACATGCAATCCTCAGAGCAGGATATTACTGGCCTACAATTTTTAAGGACACGGCTGATCATGTTAAATGTTCTCATGTTTGCCAGGTTGCTGCCAACAGAGAAAAATATGCTGCACAACCGTTGCAGCCAGTGATGGAAGAGCGCCCATTTGCACAGTGGGGCATGGATTTCATAGGACCGATCAATCCTCTGTCTTCCTCAGGCCATAGGTATGTCCTAACGATTACTGATTATTGTACCAGATGGACTGAGGCTATCAGCAGCAAAACTTGTACTGCGGATGATGTCATTAAATTTCTGGAAAGCAACATTGTCACCAGGTATGGAACTCCCTATGCATTGGTAAGTGATAATGGTTCTGCCTTCATTTCCACCAAATTGTCAAGTTGGGCTTTTGATCATGGGATCATACTTAAGTTCTCATCCAACTACTATCCCCAGGGAAACGGATTAGCAGAATCCACCAACAAGAATTTACTTAGTATAATAAGAAAATTGATAGAGAAAAATCCCAGGGAATGGAACTCATTTCTGAAATATGCCTTATGGGTAGACAGAACTAGAATGAAAACCGCATTAGGAAACTCACCCTTCCAACTAGTATATGGGGTAGATCCTATCCTCCCTGTAAACTTGAAAATTCCTACTCTGCAGTTTGCCCAAGAGTATCTAGGCGTAGATAATAAACAGGAAGTCAGGTTGCTTCAGTTGATGCACCTGGAAGAAAAGCGAAGTCAAGCGATTAACCAATTTGCAAAACATCAGGCTGTTGTCAAACGCTGGTTTGACAAGAGAGCCAGAATTAAAGCTTTCAGGATATCCGATTTAGTCCTGATGTGGGATAAGGCCCATGAAAAGAAAGGTGATCATGGTAAGTTTGATAGATTATGGATAGGTCCCTTTCAGATTTCTGAAATTTTAGGAGACAGCACTTATAGGCTTAAGAACCTGACAGGTGAGGATGTTCCGTTGCCAGTCAATGGACAATTCCTCAAACATTATTTCCAGGCCTGAATGACTTCATGACAGTCATATGTGTCATATTGTATATTTGTATAGTTGTTTGTACAGTTTGTTTGTCGTTGTTGTCTTGTTGGTTGGGACCTTGTTCTGGTAAGTCAGGATGATGCACTTCATCACCCTAAGAAAATAATTAAATTGTTGGGATTCAAGTGATGTAATCACATTTAAATATAGGTTATAATTCATTCTAGGAAGTATTCATGATCAGGTTTGTGATATCTGTTCATCAGGGTGCTTTTTCTTGGTCAAAGTGAATCCATCACAATGAAACACCTAACAGCCTTGGGTTTGTTGAACACACTAGTATAGGTGTTAAGTGAAAAATCTAAAGGGACTCCCTTGCTACCAATACAATCTCCAACCTAAAGCTGCAAGTGACTACACCTTGTACAAATGAGCTGACATGATGATATCAAATATAAATATGAAAGAGAAAATCAGAAAAGAAATAAAATTAGGCCATCTAAGTAACTCTACCGGGGCTATGGACGCCTGCTGGCAGTGGGGCTCTACTTAAGGAGATTGTATAGATAACCTTGCCGGGGCTATAGACGCCTGCTGGCAGCAAGGCTCTATCCAGGTTGGCTATGAGGGATGATCCCCAACTATGTAGTTTAACACCAGTTACTTATGTTTTCAACTTACTTTCAAGATGAGGATAATTAATCATATGCACACACCTGATCCTTTGTTAGCTTTATCACCATAATGAAATTTTATCATTCAGAGGATTATGATGCTTACACTTAGACAAAATTAGAACACTAGATAAATGTGATCACATCACTTGAATCATTGGAATTTGTTTATTTTCTTTGGTGGCAAGTTGTTGTGTGGTTACACAACACGCCCCATTTTGATTTGGCAAAACAAGGACCCAACTTTTCTTTTGGCTTGTGTTGTCTGCTTTCTGGCGGTTTGGTAAAATCAGTCATGTTCATCATCATGTGGAGTCAAGATGAGGTAAGCCCCAATATGAGGTCATTCTGTCAAAATTTGTATTTCATATATATGACCACATATTCTGAAAGAGCATTAAAATTCATGCAGGTTTGCTTTTTACATCACCCTGATATTCATCAGGATGTGAGAGTTATGAACAGTCAAAGTCTTGGTCAAACCTGATATTCGCAGAAGGAGGGTCATATTTTATAACCTCAGTTATGCTGTGTGAAGAACATCATCATCATATTTGAAACGTCCCCCCGATAATATCCTGCGGTTCAAATATCTGGACGTTAACTTTAAGTAATAGTAAGTCTTCCCCGTCGAACGGTCTTTTGTATCGCGAGCATCATATTTTGAAAGTAACCTGATATTTGTTAATATCATCCTGATGCAAAATATCACCCTTAACAAACATCCTGATGAAATCATCTGAATACGATAAACAAAGAAACAAACATCTTGATGACATCATCATCATATTTACATTTCGACAGGATATTTTGTAAACATGATCATGTTCACCCAATGTGGCGATGACGTCATGAGACATTTCCAATACAAAGAACAAATATCATGATGACGTCATCCTGATATTCTGAAAGGAGAATGAGTAAGTTTAAAGGTCATCATCATATTTTGAAATATCACCCGACGGACCGAAATATCCTCCTGATGTGCTAAAATGTAAACAAAGGTGCGTCGTCACTCGAATTTTGTCGCGATAACAATTTCACGACTAGGGGGGATGATATTGAAACTCAACCTGATATTTGTGAAATATCATCCTGCCCTCATGATATCTTGTCGTATGAATATATCCCCCTGCTCCCTTTGCCGCCATTGCCATTGAATGCGCGCAGATATGGTAGGTGATTCCCGCCGATCCCAGAACCCAATGAAACGTCTAGCGAGATCCTGAGTTTTCGCACGAATGATCAAAGATTATGATCTAACTTGTCAGAGTTACCCTAAGTTTACCCTAACTACGAGGTTAAAAGGTAATTCAACCGCCATTGTTACATTTACCTGCGTTAAAATTGTTTTACAGAGCACTAGCCTCCATTTCTGCATAACAGCTACCGTTGCGCGACTGGAGCTCATAAACTGAAGGAGGAAGGTGATCAGCAGCAGAATCAAGAGCGTCTTAGAGATATACTGGTATAGAAAGAAATCTGTGTAACCAGGTAAGTGAAATGAAACCCTCATCATGTTGTTTCTATATGATGTTGTAAGTTCTGGTTATGTATCCGTATAAGTAAGTAATGTAGAATTGATACAATAAGCATGATATTTGCAGTATGTTACATGCATATCCCGTTGTGAGAAGAAATGTTGTTAATTGCAGGTACCCATGGCTGAAAAACGCTCAGTCAAGAATCAGGAAGAATTCAGCCGGCCTATGTTCTCTTCACAGAGAGGGGTCCTGTTCAAATTTGGGGCAATTACAGATACCCATCAGGGGAGTACCAACCTGGAAGCTTGGTCAGCCAAGCTGAATGATGCACAAGATAAGAGTCCAGTATTGGACGCCGTGTTTGTATCCGGCATGTGGAACGCTGCTGGCTTCCCCTACTCCATGGAGTCTCTGAAGCTGGTTATTGAGTGCGCCCGGAATTACAACCCTCAGACGAGGCAGGTGGTGAAGCATGGGAGAATGTATGCAGACCTATCAATCAAAGGTCTATCCCAGACATTTGGACTGCCAATGGGCAGCAAGGTAAAGAGTGTAGACTTGAAGAAGTCTGAAAGAGAATATGAGGCCAACAAGAAGACGGCCAGAAAGAACATGTATG
Organism: Cunninghamia lanceolata; assembly: GCA_027924645.1. Lineage (NCBI taxonomy): Eukaryota > Viridiplantae > Streptophyta > Pinopsida > Cupressales > Cupressaceae > Cunninghamia > Cunninghamia lanceolata. The sequence goes on along the minus strand of BSBN01000994.1, from coordinate 6,611,246 downwards.
CTTGGCGGGCCGAGAACAGCACATATAATGCAGCGGCCAAGCTCCCTGTGCACATGTTCAAGTTTGATTTTAATGAGGAATATCAGTATGTGATTGCCCTACTGAACAGGGTGACTGGCCAGCCTGATACTGGAGAATTCAGAGACTGGATGTACGGCATAATAATGATGTGCCTATATGCAGACATCAAGCCACTGTGGGGCCAAATCATAAGTGATGCTCTGCATGAGCAGCTGCTGAACCTGGGAGGTTCAGATTGTGCCTTCTACATGACCTCTTACATTGTTTATTCCTGTGCATATAGAGGTACGTTTGATGCCTTAGCCACAGATGGAAAACTGACGGGCACGAATGCAGCATATATCTGGGATCATCATCCCCAGCTGCAAAGAACCAATTACATCAAGGACTACAAACTGGTCAATGATGCATTTTCTATGCATCTGGTAAGGACCATGGAAGATGATAGAACTAAAAGACTGAGCATGGAAGCTCAGGAGGCAGTATACAGGCATGGGGCATGGTACATCCAATTTGCCACCTTTTCCTACATCATGATAGAAGGTTTTGAAGGGCATCCCCTGATGCTGCCAAGGTATCCTACAGATGCAGTAGTATTAATGGAATTTATCAGGCAGGGCTCCACCATCATACAGACGTATAAGGATGCCAAGAAGCTGCCACCAATTCTGTTCCCAGTCAGCATCGGCAACTACATGTGCCCTGACTCTGACAATATTAAGAAGGTGATGGTCACTCTGAACAAGATGAATCTACTACCCTTCCCAGTAACAAGACCATATGATCCTTACGGCCGAATGCAGAAGATCCTAGGAAAGCCTATTCACCAGAGGCACCTAGAAGATTTTTGGGCTGACTGCGAAGATGAGGCAGAGGCCAGGAGGAGGAGGTATCAGAGGTTAACTCTGAACCAGATTAGAACGTTCGACTGCATCTCCCTCCCTCAGTAGCTGAAGAGTGATGACGGCAGGATCATGGCAGATGAATATGAGCAGAAGAAGATTTACAATGATACCATTTCTGCACCTGACCTCACCATGCAGGAGGATATGTCCTTGGACCCATTCTTTGCCAGAACCATACACTTGACCCAAGCTTGGGTAGATGCACAGGTAGAGGCATTGAAGAAAAAGGGTGTTGCCATCACGTTGGACAACAAAAAGAAAGGGCAGGACATCCCTGCAGATGAATATGATGACTTCCTGCTGGAGAAGCGGAAGACTAAGGGAGAGAGGACCCCTCCACCACAACAACCTAGCAAAAGGGCCACAAAGGGCAAGAAGGTGGAAAAGGGACCCAAAGGGGTCATAGTTGACAGGGCAGTGTTCACAGCGGAGGAGGTAGCCAAATCAGGGTCAGAATCAGATTCTCCTCCAAAGCCCAAGAAAGCCAAGACAACAGAGGCTGGAACCACAGAGACCCAAGAAGTGGGTCAATCATCCAGACAACCAGGCAAGGATATCCTCATGGAGGAAGAGCCTGAAGAAGAGGAGGAAGCTCCATTGATAATCAGAAGAAAGAGGAGAGCTCCGCAGGTGTGGGTTCCTACCACACCTAAGAAAACAAGAACCTCCATGAGGGGTGAGATGAGTCATCCCCCAGTGCAAGTACAAGGGGTAGGTAGTGAAGTGCAGAAGGAACTTCAGCACAATGTTCCACTTCCTACCATTGTCAAGTTCAAAACAGAACTTGCAGAAGAGCAACAAAAGGAAGCATCTCAGGCACAAGCAGAAAAGCATGTCTCGCTAGACGAGACAATAAACTTGTTTGATGATGAGGTGGTGCAGGATGTAGCTGCACAAGAAATGGAAACACTTGCGGCTGCTGGCATCAGTGTGACTCCTCACAAGCCTCCATCTGTCCAATCAATGCTTGAGGAGATGAAACAAGTAGGAGCGGAGCGAGAGAAGAGCCCGGAACAGGTAGCTCAGGACATAGGGCTGGACACACTGATTGCCGAGGTGACAAGTCCTGCAGTGGTAGACTTGACGGAGAAGCAGGATGCAAGTCCTGAACAGCCAGTAGGATCACCTGATAAGGGCCACTTAATAGAAGAGATAGAGATGGCAGAAACAGAAGGCCACGTTCTTGAATCGGGCCAACAAAGCCCACAAGATACATCAGCAGGACCTGCTATAGTAAAGGTCCAAGAAGCAAAGGCTGATGATGAGAAGAAAGAAGTGATAGAGGATCCTGCTGATAAGGCACCCGAGGTGGATGATGCAGGTACAGAACAGATAGCCACTGCGGAACAGATGCCATCACCTCGGGTAGATCCAGTGATATCAGATACGGTGGACATACCACCAGAAGTAGAAAAACAAAAGGAGGATGATCAACCTCCACAGGGGGAAGAACTGGGGACAGGTGAAATAACGAAGGAGAAAGATCATGATCATCATGATCTACATACAGGTACACCGCAAGGTTCCCCACACAGAGAAGATGCTCCCCTGGAGAAAGAAGTTCCTCAACAGGAGGAGGCGCCTCAGGATCAACAGCAGCAAGGCGAGCATCAAGAGCCGGAAAAAGAAAAATCACCATCTCCACAACACATATTGATGGAAACAGGAGATAGAGGTGAACAGCATCATGATGCTGAAAAGCATGATCAGGTGCCTCCATGGTTAGAAAAGGAGGTGAATGTTGAGGAAGAGCTGGAGATTCAAGAGTTCGACGTCTCCACCCTGTTCGCCGCAGATATAATGAAACCCAGGAGGAAGGCCAGAATGACTTCGGCCATCAAAAGAGATCGGACAATAGGGAGAAGGACCGCACAAGTTGCTGTACCTGCGGTAGAGAAAGAGAAAGGCAAAATCACTGTAGATGAATTCCAGATAAGCACAGTTGATTTGGGTTTTGCCAATGAAGAGTAGGAAGGTCAGGAGGGAAAGGATATCATTGACTCTCTGATTCAGAAAGTGAAAAGAGAGAAAGAGAAGAATAAGCAACATAAAGAGCACATTGCTCAGTTGCATGCATACATTAAAGGCTTGACCAATCCTAAGGATACTACAAGTGAAGCTGCAGTCCCATTGACTGCCATTTCTCAGGAGGAGGTAAATAAACTGGACCTCATGAAACATGAGGTATCCGTAATCAGAAAATGGGTGTCATCCACATTTGATGATGCCATTGAAATAATGAAAGGTTCTTTGAAGAGATGGAGCATATTGAGTGACTCCAAAACCAAGGTGGACAGGTTGCAGATGCAGACCGGGAAAAGGTCTTATAAACTGGAGAAAGTCCTCAGCCTGCTGGACGAAATAAGGAAGATAAATCCACAACTGCTTATCAGTAAGCAGGTGTTAAATAATAATACTGCATTATTAGTGGATATATGGTATAAAGATGTACAGTTCGAATGCGGAGTCCTCAAGAGATGCAATAATAAGCTGAGGGAGATCAGCATGAGGCTACGCGATTTAATGGGCATTGAAGCAGACATGCTCGAAACATTAGAAGGCAAGCTGGAAGGGAAGATAGAAAATCAAGATGAAGATTCTGCCCTCAAGGCTCTGCGTAATAACTTCCAAGTGGAAGATGATGGTCCGCTAGTCCACTTGACAGAAGAGATGATAAATAAAATGATGAGGATCAAGGTCAAGATGGAGACTTACAACGAGACACTGCAGGACAGAAAAAATAAGCTGGATAACACCAGGGATAAGTATGAAGCGCACAAACACGCCATTATCAAGGCAAAGACTCAAGATGGTGGAAGAATAGACCAAGTTGTGCAGTCATACGAACAAATCCAGAGCAGCATGCAGCCCCATATGCAGCAGCGTCATCATCCGGATAGCGAAAGTTCAGAGAGCGATGCACATGATGATGACCTGCGTGCATCAGATGAAGAGCATGATGAAGATACATCATGAAGGGGAATATCTTGCATATGCAGTATAGATAGTTGCCAGCTGGCAACTTGTGCCTTTTTGTAAAGGTGACAAGTCATGAAGTGATGACCGTTGATTTATATTGATAAATCTGATCCGTGGATCTTTTGTAACGGATTCCTCACCTTATTCTATAAAAGGTGGTGGAATGCCTTGTTATATTCATTCGAAACTTAATTGAAATTTGATTGCTGAAGTATTCAGGACTTATTTCAAAGCTGCTGTATATGTACATGTCTTTTGCATACTTAATGAAAGAGAAGAGTGTTTTGATTACAAATCTTCGTAAATCTTGAGTAATCCGTGTCTGAATTCTGGATATGTGCTTTGATTTGCTGCGTCCCTTGGAGTGCTCATCATGTTGCATGTATTGTTTTCATTCATTATCCTCTGAAGTTTGCATCAACTGTATCTAGCTGTGGAATGTCCTGGTGAACATATGGTTTGATTTCTTCTCCTCATGACAGTATCAAGCATGTATGTGGATCAAAAGCTAAAGGTTCAACTTAATTAGAAGTATTTCCTTTAAATTTCTTTCAATTTCAGAGCATCTCACTATCACAATTGCAAATAAACTGATAATCTTAAGCAAACAACCCAAAATATGCAGACATCTCGTAGATAATCGCAAATATTTAGCATATTTGAACATTAAGCATGCACAATTGAAAATATCATGCAAAGATTTAGGTATTACTACATCTTTCCATCAAATAACTGTATAATTTGACTTCTCTATAAGGAATTTCTGCAGGAACGTCATGATGAACTTTGCAGAAATACGTAAGGCCCCTGAATGGAAAACAGCAACACACATCAACCACTGAGTAACGTCAGTAGATTAAGACCTAATCAACGGAGACTTGGGATCATGAGTTCTTTGAATTCACCGTATCTTTCAAGATGAATAAAGGTTAATGTGTACTTTTATTCTATGTTTGTTTGTGACTAACATCATGACCAACAGTTCCCCTCCACCACTTGACATTCCCACATACCCCTATTTCTCCATCTTTCATCCACTATCGTACATATCTTCCCCATCACATTCCTATGGTCCATGCTATTGCATAATCCACATCATAATCCACATAATCCACATCATAACCCACTATCCACCATCATCCATGCAATCGTCATCCATAGTGCTATCCAACATGAGACCATCTTCTCCTTGCTATGGAAACAGACGCTAGAGTCCCCATTCCATCAAAAAAGCAAAAAATCAAAAAAATCAAGAAAATAGTAAAGAGAAAAAATCCGTCCAATGGTGAAAACCACTCCTCGTGGCACCTTGGGCAAGTACCATGATGAAAACCCCTTGTGGGCGTCATGCGTAATCCCTTCTCCATCCATTTTGTATCCCTACACTTGGGGGAAAAACCATATACTTCATCCACATCCATAATATCCTTTGCACATCTTATCCACTATCTTATCCTTATCCTATCATATTCCTATCCACTATCCCCTATTTATCCTATCATATTCCTATCCCCTATTTATCCTATCATTCCCCATCCATTCTATCCACTATATACCCCTCCTTAGATCTTGATAAAGACAAGGGGCAAAATATCAAAAAACATGCTTTGGACACCTCTTGGCATACTCCCTTTCCAAGCATATCTTCCATCCATCTACTACAAAGTCCATCCACTCAAACATCATGCAAAATCCTAAGCATTAAGGCATATGATTCCTTGCAACATAGCCCTTGGAGTAAATCCTTATCCCCATCTCTCATCCATCTATCTTGCATCCCTATCTCTATCTTCCAATCCATCTATCATGAATCTCCTCTCTATATCCTTCCACTAACAATCCCTCCATCTACTTATCATGTATCCCTACCTAATCCTTTATCCCCCATCCTACCCCTTAAATCTCCTATCCATTATCCTTTCATCGCCAATCCCCCAACCCAACCCCTCTAGACTCGGTGTTCCCTTGTCATTGGTATCTAGCACTTAGGCTATCCAAGCGAAGTCCAATGAACCATCTCATAATAAATCATTCCCTTTTGAAAATCACAAAAATCCAAAAAAATCAAAAAGTCCATAAAATCCCAAAAATATCCATCCCAAAATCAACATCATTCCATCAACATCTCATCATCATTACATCTATCCTCAATCATCCCACATCATCATCACAAACCAAAACTACATATTCATTTAGCCCGCATCTTGAAAGTACCTTGATCTCGTGGATACAGGGTATGTAGGCAGTCTGGAATACACAGGAAGTTTCCAGTACTTAGGTACATAAGAAGCACCCATCCAACCCACTTGGATGGTCCCTAGCCCCTGAGCTTACACTATATCCCAACCATCGCATTACAAATCAAAGCAATCATCCCTTAACCAAAATCATCAACTATTAAATCAACATCAACCACAACTTGTCACCACCATATCTTGTGCCAATCCAACAACATCAACTAAGCATGATCCAATCATCCATCGATTCCTGCCTTAGGATATATCATTCCTACAATAGGCAGAATCTATCCTATCATCATCCATCTTGGCAAGAGATACAATGGCTACTTGTTTGGTTCGTTGGTCTTTTCATTTTTTATTTTTATCCTTTGTCCTATTCAAAGATCACATCAAAACTACCTTGCTCTCACTATATCAGGGTATGTGGCGAAAACATCTAGAATGGGGCATAGTCTTGCTTTTGTATGTTGTGCTTGTGGGTTGGTTTCATTACTCCAAGCTAGTATTCATATCTTGTGAATCATAGCGTCGGTTCTAGCATATTGATCTCCTTGTGCATCTAAGGCTCATCATACCTTTTGTGTATTTAAGGCCTATGCTATGAGTCCCCTTCCCTCATCTAGACAAGGTTGTATTATCTTGGGCATGCATGGGATCACCCTCTTGTTTGTGGGTCTAGTCCATGCAAATGTTGGATAAACATCATCACCCTGGTCTTCTATACCTTAGTAAAAATATCCACTTTGCTATATCAAACCTAGGATTGCTCTAAATCATTTTTAACACAATAATCATCCATTTTCCAATTCATCCATCATCTAATCATCTACCCAACATCATCAACCTTTCATCCCACCCCTTATCCTCCAACCACTTCAACCAATCCACTTTATCCATTTCGAGAGCATACCCATGTTCTTGCAACCTGCCTGTCCTCTCGAGGGGGCATCCCCCTTACCAATTATCCCTTATCCTATTCTTCCAAACCAAAATATTTTTCTGTCCAATCCAACTCTATATTTTAACTTCTTTGAAATAATGTTACTTAGCCATAACACCATTTCAAAGAGGGGCAAATGTAGACACCTAAAATTGACTTGCTCCGCAGACCAATTTCCCGTATCTCTACACTACCAATTATCCCTCCTATTAATTAATTAAATTCATTTTATTTAATTAATATATCCCTAATCATCTATCCTTAACCATTTACTCATCCTTGGTGATCAATTTATTCATTTAATTTATCACTATACCTTACAACACTATCCTCATTAATTAAATAAATATTTCTAATATTTATTTAGCTAATTTGTCCATCTCCCTAATACCTATTAATTAGATAAATCATTCTTATCTAATTAATCTACCCTACTAATCAACCTAAACCTAGCTTAGTTGATTAAATAGCAATTATTTAATCAATCTACCCTAGCCTACCTATCCCCTAGACCTAAATTAATTAAGCTAAACACTTAATTAACCTTGCTTAGCCCATCCTTCCACACACCTTTGAATAAAAATCAATTTATTATTCAAAGGGTCAAATCTCCCTTACAACTCATTTATCACCCTCTTACACATGTAAGTATACATGTGTCCTTCAACCTTCACATCTCCACATAAAAGTGAATTTTTAATTCACACTCCCCCATAAGTTGAATTTTTAATTCACTTGTCATATTCACTCTTCCCAAAAATAAATTTTTAATTCATTTTTATCCTCAACACCTTTCCCCATGTGAATTTTTAGTTCACAAATAATGAGAGCCCTCCATGTTGGTAGGTGGCAACTGATTAGGAAAGTACTATACATAAAAAATTCTATTTTTGTGACCGACATAAGAAAACCCTATTTTTGTAACCGATATAAAGGCTTGATTAAAAGTGGCTAAGGGTTAGGGTTTTGGTGGATATTGTATTGTAGCATTTGCAACGGTATTGAGTTGCAGGGATTGCTGGTTGTAATAAGTTTGATTTACTAGATAATAATATTGGACTCTCTGTTTGGTGGATGTAGCCCGAGTTTGGGTGAACCACGTTAAAACTTGTCTCTTGCTGTTATTATTTCTGTGTATTTTCATTCCTCTGTTTAATCTTTATTTGCATTTAATTGATATCTTCTGCCAGCTAACCCTAACACTCCAATCCCATTGACTAAATCTCAACCCTTGATCTCTCTCATCCACTCCCCTTGTGACACTTGTCACAAGGCTATGACTTCAATCCAAACCCTAACTCTCAACCATTTCTAGCCCTTGATCTCATCTTTTAATCCTCACCCTTCATCCATTTTCTAAAAATCTATAAATGAGACTCTTCTCTAAGCCATTCAGAACAACTTCTTCTTGCATCAAAACCATGCCCAAATTTCTTTCAAATCTCTTCATCATACCATCATAATGCCAAAATCATTCCTCATCCCCATCTTAATCTCCATCTAAGTCCAAATCTCTCATCTACATTGTGTTGAGCAAGCATTGAGCAATCCACATTATAGTCTTGGGTAAATCTAAGGAGTTTGGGTGCAACTCCTTCCACCCTATCTTGGATTTGTGGGTCACCTGTGAAGGTATATCATTTGTTTTTTGCATTTGATTTGTGCTTTTGGCTTTCATTTTGATTTCATAGATCACAGAAATATTTAACCTACCAGCAAAAATGATTAGCCGTGAAATCTAATGAAACCCAAAACAAATCGATACCAGCAGATACCTTACGCAGGTCATACGGCTCCATACGGATCGTATGGTATGACCTGCAAAAATAAAATAAAAATTCAATTTTTTTCAAATATTTCCAATCACGAAAGATAGGCAAATTTACAGTCAAAATTAATGGAAACAACCTACTGATCGCAATGGTGAGGTTATTTCTGCCCAGGACACAACCTGTAACAGTTTACCCACAAAACTTTCAAAATTTTGACAAAACTAGGGTTAGAAAATAAAAATTTTTACAACAAAACCCTAGAAAAATGATTGATTAGATCCAAGGAACCGGGTGTGCCAAATGAAATCATAGAAAATCAACATGAAGATAAATGATAACAAATGCAAACCTCATATCGACTCACGATCCATTGATAGGGTTGAGAATGCCGCACCTAAAGCACTCTAGCCTTACCCAAAGAGATGAATGTTGATTGCTCGATTCTGTAGCATAACAATGATATGGAGATTGATAGATGAATGGATGGATGATGAGAGATGCAAAATAGATAGATTATGAATTAAGAGGAAAATTTGGCAGAGTAAGGATGCTAGAAGAAGATTCGTTACAAATGGCTCAAGAGAGGCTACATTTATAGAAAAAGGCAAATTCAAATGGATGGTTGTGATTGAGAGTTATGTTGAAAGATATGGACTGTCAAGATCGATTAGGGTTGGATTAGGGTTTCCAACTCAAAGAGGGATTGTAGTCACATGACAAGTGTGCGAAGGAGAATAAAGGGAATCTAATTCAAATATTTTATTTGAATTAGCTTAACATGTGAAAGCATATTAAGTGGGAGATGAGACATGTGACATGTGTCGCAATGTGATGAGAGGTGAGGGAATAATTCAAATTTTTAATTTTAATTATGTGAGACATGTGACTAGGTGCAATTAATTAAATAAATGGGATTTATTTAATTAATTGGGAATGCGATCAAGTGGGATTAATTAAATAAAGTGGGTTTATTTAATTAATCAGGAAGGTGATTAAGCTGGACCAATGTGATTAAGATGGGATGAACTAGGACCTAGGGCAAAGACATACAAGGTCATGTGTAAACAAGACCTAGACAATTTTCAGTGTCTACAAGCCCCTTGGGATTAATTAGCATAGGATTCTTGACTACTCTTGAGTTGGTGAAGTCCTTATGCTACTCCTTATTTGTCTTAAAATATTGTCTATAGGAGCATCCCTACCTCTTTATTGCTTAGGCATTTGTCTACCCTAAGTAGTAAAAGGTTTTATGCTTGTCATCAATCAAAATATCTAGATTTGTATTTGAAGCCATTTTGGTTCCTCATCCAAAAATCATCCCCAAACCAAACATATCTTAATCATCCCTAAATATCAAAGTCCCAATTTGAAAATCTCCAAGTCTAGTCACATCATCATTTCCTTTTGCAATGAACAATCTTTCCATCTCCAAATCCCATAACAATTACCTAGGTCTTTTCTTTGCATGTCACTCACAAGGTTGTAAGCAAAGAGGCTTGTGGAGTCCAACTCTCACATCGACACTACTAAGAAACCCATCCCCTAAATGGAAAGTGGGAGAGAAGTTGGAATGGCACCTCATGTCTTTATCCCAAGTGGCTATAAGGAAGATTCTCAACCATCTTCACCAGATGAACCCATCTTAAGACAAACCTACCGAACACCTCAAGAACTTTCCCCAAGACTCCAAAAAATTTCACAAGATGTGGAACACATGGACCTTATGCATCATATGCTTATAGTCGATCCAGATAAATATTTCCTTATGTTAGCTCAACGTGGAGCTCAACTACCTCCAGATTATGACACCTCCCATCTAAAACCTTGGTATCCATTCACATCCCATGCTCAAAATCCTCCATTGACATCACAACCACCCATGATTGGTCCCTCATCCTCCTCCTCTGCTAACACTAGTGTTAGATAATCCATTCCCATCAATGTGTCACAACCCAACACCTTAGCTTATGCATCCCAAAACCATAACAAACTACAAATATCAGTTCCAATCCCTCAAGTTTCAACCATCATCCCCCCACTTAATCCTCAAGTGTCATCATCAGTACCACTCATTAATCCCCAAATTTCCCAAATTTCAACTTCAACAATCGTGCCCCACTTAATCCTCAAGTATCGTTATCAATAACACCCATTAATACCCAAATTTCCACTTCAAACACATCCACCAATCCTCAAGTCTCTAATCAACTCTTTAATTCCTATCTTTTCAAAAACACAAACCCCATGTCATCTCAACCCATTACATCACAAAAAAAAATGCCATCATTCAAAAACTCATCAATCAATAACTTTTGAACACCAACCCCATGTCATCTCAACCCATTACATCACAACAAAAAATGCCATCATTCACCAACTCATCAATTAACAACCTTTGAACACCAATCCGACACCTCCCCTCCCCTATCTCACCCAACAATTTCAAGAATTGAGGAAGAAGGTGCAAGACATGAACCTAGGACATCCAAAGAAGAAATACTCATTTGAAGAAATATGTCCTTACCCATTTGATAGATCCCTGGTTATGATCCCCTCCCACATAATTTTGAGATGCCTAAGTTTGATAAGTACAAAGGGAAGGGTGATCCTAGATATACCATTTGAAAGAGTTTTACATAACTTGTATGGAAGTCTCTTACAATGATACATATCTCATGCAACTCTTTCCCTATAGTTTATGAGGCCAAGCTATAGAATGGTTCTCCCATTTGCCTCATGGCATCAAAACATTTCAAGAGCTTGCTGATAATTTTATCGCACATTTTTCATACAACATAGAGCATGAGGTGTCAATGATTGCCCTTTGCAACATGAAGCAAAGAAATGGAGAATCTTTTGCTACCTTCCTTCAACAATGGAGGAATCTTTCTAGTAAATTCTCTCATCCCATCCCTGAAAAACAACTCGTTAACATATTTGTTTAGAACTTAAATCAGAAGATGGGTTTTCATCTACAATGTCAATGTGCAAAAACATTTGAGGAGATCATAGACAAAGGTATCACTATAAATAAAGCCCTTATAGCCAAAGGTTTGGTTAAGATTTATAAAGAAAACAAGGACAACAACAACCAAACTAATGACAAACCTCACTTCTGGGCAAAGAATAAAAATGTTACATTAATGATGGTGTAGCTGATGTCAAACATGTTCAAAACCTACAAACTTCTACACCATCATCCTCACAACCCACCAATAACAACATTCCCATCCTTAAGGGTACATCTAAACAAACATCAACATCTCAACGAATATTCACTCCCTTAAGTGAACCCATTGAATCTGCCTTACACAAATTGGTGCAATCCAACCTCATAAAACTACCCGCTATAAGACAATATGAGGACAGTCAATTTAAACCCACTTGATTCAATGAGAATGAATATTGTGAATACCATAGCGTGAAAGGTCATAAAACATCAAATTGTATAAGACTCAAAAATTGTACATCCAAGACCTTATAGACCAAGCTGAGATTGTGATAGACGAATGCCCTCAAAAGGCATCCAATGTAGACTTGGGTATATATCAAGACTCCTTTCCAGACCATGGTCAAGGTAAGTCCACAAATAAGAATAATGGATCTAATAACACAAATAAGGTCAATGCCTCTACTTCCTATAACTCAGTCATAGGTCATATCGAAGAATGCCATTCCCAAGTTGCAACCATTACCATTGTACCAAAAACTCGTCGAGGTCAAGTAACACTTTAAGGAGCCCCTCTCACACATCATTTGAATATAACCTTCTTAACCATTTGAATAAGACCCCTACATAAATATCCATCCTCAAGCTCCTCCATACTTTCCCCATGCATAAACAAATCTTTTATAAAGCACTTCAAGAGTCACGTGTCTCGACCAATATCAATAGTAATCAATTCCAGGCCATGGTAAGACACCTATCCTCACTGCACCATCTCGTATTCACTAAAAAAGACCTCCCTTTAGATAGTCCTTCGCATAAGTACGCCCTTCATTTAGAAGTACTCATCCATAAGCATAAAATAAAGAGAATCCTTATAGATGGTGAATCGAGCCTCAATCTTTGTACTTTTAAATTAATAAGACATCTGGGATATTCTGACGACATCATTGACTTATAGAGCAGCATTACTATCAAAGATTATGATGATGTTGAACCTGAGTTTGAGGGTATCATCAAATTATCAATTAAAGTTGGTCCTATAATAATGGAAACTACCTGTCAAGTTTTGGTCCTCTATTCTCCCTGATGTACTCTCCATCTAAAAATTCTCACAACAAGATCACAAACTATCTTCTGCACAAGCTCCCACTCAAAATTGGATTAGTTCAAAAAACCCAACAACTCACAATTGAAACCAAAGGAGATCAAGCTCTGATACCACTTGTAATGAAGCTAAGGTAGCGGAATAACTTCTTACACTAATCTTGAGAGGAGGGTTATACAAAACTTCTTAGATCTTTACAATAGTTATAGAAATAAACATAAATAGCAATCATACCACAACACAATGATTTATGTGGAGAAAACCCTTTTAGGAGAAAAACCCTCACACTCCAAAATCAACTCAATATATTATTCATAAATCTCAACAAGATTACAATATATTGCAAAGCAAGATTTCATAGGAGTATCACCAACCAGATATTTGGAGGTAACTTAACAACATCTATAAGACTCCTACACAACCTCTATATCAAGCACCTAATATATAGGAGATACAATACATGAAATTGTTAAACGGTAATTACAAAACCATGACCTAAAAACCACCCAAAAGTGGCACCCAAATCCTTAGGGTTCCATCATATCCAATCAAAGATGCCTTATGATGTGTCATAACATGCATCATAAGATGGTGGTGTTGAACAACCCTAAATTTTTATTTTGGCCAAAAACCAACTCTATAACCTAAAAATTGAGTTTATTCAATTTTATAATTGAAAAATCACACTTTTTTGTAATTGCAAGGTTGAGACACATTTCCTAACAATTAGGATGCACACATTCAACAACTTATTCATCATCTAGCAACTGATCCAACAACTAAGTGCAAGAGTCAGTATATAATACTCTATACTATGAAAGATTTGGTTATGAAGATAGCCACCCAAGATCTAGGAGCTTCAATGAAAGCACAAGAGAGATCCAACATGAAAGAATAATTCTATTCTATCAAAGGACGTAAATATACAATACGTATACATTATATGAAGTTACAATGAGAAGCCCTTGGTTATATAGGCCAAGGTGAAACATAGGGGAATATAAGATTATGACATGTATCTTAATCTTATGACATGAGACATAAAGTGGAAATGCCCTAGGTAAACTTAAGTAATAAAGTGTGAAAATGACCTAAGAGGTAAACCAATTAGGTAATATACCCCATTCGCACCAACACTAATCTTGGATACACTAGGGTTGTCCAATGCTTGAATTCAAAGGGAAAATTGTTCTTTCTACAAATTTTTCTCTTCAGGCCCAATTATTATAGGAGTTACATGGATCTCCTTCCATAGGACATTTAAGCTTCTTAAAGACATATGAAAGAGCAAAGTGCACTTTTTCTAGGCTCTAATGAAAATGATATCAAAAAATTGTTGTTGAATGTGATACATGCCAATGCCACAAATGAGAAACTATCAAGACTTCAAACACTCTACAATTGTTACAAATTTTAGATGTAGTACAAACAAACATTTCTATGGATTTTATTAAAGGGTTGGCTAAGTCAAGTGGCAAATCAATCATTTTTGTGGTGGCTAATCATCTCTCTAAGTATGCCCACTTCTATTCATTATCCCATTGTAAGAATCAATAATGGAATCAATAACTTCTAGGATCACTTGCAATTATAACAACCTTTCACAACAAGAGAGAAAAGCAATAACAATGCTATATTGCCAAGAATAATTATGCATAATATTTACAAGATGCAAAGCTTGACTTGATACAATTTGAAATGTACAATGAGAGACCTCCCTTATATAGGCAAGGTTCAGAGGTGAGGCACAAAGTTGACATAGTCAAAAAACAAACTAGATGACACAAATGATAAATGCACCTTATAGACACCACTAATTAATAAATGCATGTAAGACAAACTTGTAATATGATAAGTGTCTTAATGCTATGACATGAGACAACTAGTGCCACAAATATTAAATGCGACAACTACCTAAGTCAACTTAACATGTGAACATGTGTGAATAGGTCATAACTAGGAACTAGTTATATAATGTGCCTTGTTCACACTACAAAGAGGCAAACCAGATAGGAAACATCCCCGTTCACACTAAAACCATGTTTATAAAGAATCTACTATTACCTAAGTATTCCTTGACCAAGTCTTCTACCTCCATGGTATGTTCACTTCCCTTGTCTATGGCCATGACTCCACCTTTATTAGTAATGTTTGATAGGAATTATTCAAGCCATAGTGAACACAACTAAAAATAAGCTCACCATACCACTTACAAAATGATGATTAGATAAAGATAGTAAATAAATGCTTGGAGATTTATTTCCATTGCTTTGCTTTGGAACAAGAGACTTATTAGGATCAATGATTACCCCTTGTGAAATGTTGGTACAACACCTATCATTCTTCCACCAAAATGACACCATATGAAGCTATGTTTGGCCAATCACCACTATCCTTCACATCCTACTTGCCGAGTAGTTCTAAGGTACATACCATTAATTCAACTCTCATTCATTGGGAGTATCTTCTTTGAACTTTCAAGGGAAACTTGGTCGTGACTTAGAACCATATAATACAACGAGCAATTCAACACCATTTTGAGTGCACATTCACCAAAGAGGACTTGGGTGTTTCTATGTCTTTAGCCATATAACAAAACATCCCTCAAGCTTATAGGTAGACAAAACTTATTGCCAAAATCCCATGGACCTTTTCAAGCATTATAATGGCCAGGCAAAGTGGCCTACAAGTTGGATCTCCCTCCATCGTCCAAGATACCTCATATTTTCCATGTAACATGTTTAAAGGTCCGTGGATAATTTATTCACATTCAATTAACACTTCCCAAATTAGATGAGATAAATGTTCCATCATCCTTGAGTTGGAAGCTATTATAGGTCAACAATCACATTAACTTTTTAATCACACTATCATATATGTTTCGGTCTAGTGGTAAGGGTTGCAACAAGGAGACACCACTTGGGAACCTCTCCACCAACTTCAACAACAGTTCCCATAGTCGAAGCCCTAAGGTTAAGGCTTTCTAAAGGGAGAGGGCATGTTAGGACCCTTAATCCTAACCTTTTATTATTTTGAACATTGCAATAATCTTAATTTATTTAGTTAATATTACATTGTGTGGATTTATCCCACATGTATCACATAAAGTAATAATATAATGAGCTTATATTAAGTGTGTAGATTCACTCCGCATTGGTTGTTCCTCATAAGTCTCTCTTTGTGAGGCCTTTATATTCATGTTGTAATAAAGAGAAGATCATTTAGAATCATATTAAATTGTAATAGAGATTTGGCCTTAAGGAGGTTTCTCCCTCAAAGAGACATGTGATACTTGTTTTAGATAATATAAGCATATTTGTAGCTATTTTCCAAGTACTATGTTCTTTTTCACACGCTATTGCTTTTATTTATTAATATTTTGTAGGTAAGATCCCAACAAAAAGTATGTTTGAATTTGAGGGATGTGATCACATACATGATTCTATTCAAGGGATAGAATTGCACCTAAACAAAATCATGTCTATGATCTAGTCCAAGATGAGGAAATAGGTGTGACTCAAAATGGATCTGACCATTGGGGTTAAAAAGGTTAAGGTTATATTTTTTTGGATTTTGTTAGCTTTTGTGTAAAATATATTGAAATAAGTACCATGATAACATATCTTAGGACAAAGCCCAAAGTGAGTGTAAAACAAGTAGGGAAAATGACGAAGAATGCCCATTTCTCTCTACAATATTATTATTGTAAAATATGAATATAATGTTTAATTTAGCAATCACACATATTTTATGTCAAGACAATAAAAAATCAATAAGGCAATGAAATTTAAATCATCTTTTTGGTTAGTTTAGTTAAAATAGAATATTTTAAAATATATTGTTAGAGTTAAGTAGTTAGTCTTATGAAATTGCTTAGCTTATAAAGAGCACATAAAAAATTAAGTCTTTGTTGAATGCATTAGTTACCACCATAAATGATGATGGCCTAAAATGAATTTGGCTTCAAACAAAAATATATACTACGTTTATCACTCAACAACAAATTATATGATGTTTTATTAGGATTCAACTGCATAGTTTTGAGTCAATCTTTATCAACCCATATTTCATGATTTATTCACCAGAACCGATCTCTCATGAGCATGAATTGTCCACTTAGCACTCAATGCATCTAGGTGATGCTCATAGGGGTGAATTATTAGGACTTCCCAAGGGGTACCCATCCCAGTACTACTTTGACTCAAGCACGCTTAACTAAGTGGGCTTGATCTCTAGGGCAATCCATAAGGAAACACGCTTGAGTCGAAGTAATACTAGAATGGGTGATCTCCTAGGAATTCTTGATGTCTTCACCCTTGTGAACATCACCTAGATGCAATAGTGCTAAGTGGACTATGCATGCTCATGAGAGATGGGTTCTTAGACCACTACTCATGAAATATGGGTGGATAAAGTCGACTCAAAACTACACTTTGAATCTTGATAAAATATTGTACAATTTGATACACTAAAATAAAACACCAGCAACAAAGTTAAAATTGGTTTTATTTTATTTTATTTGATATATCTATATACTGCCCCTTATGTAATTAATACTTTTTTAAGAACCTGCTCGCTATAATTATTATTTTGGGTTTAGGAGTATGCCAAATACAACTTCCAACAGTAGAAAATTGTAGCAGTTGGGGAGAGAGGAAAATCCTATTGTTACCCACATACTTAAGCAGGAGCATATCAGCATTCAGGTACTCCCTCTGTAATAACTCTCAAAGAAAACACTACGTTTACACAGTTTTATCATGATGTTTGAACAATAAAGAAGATGTTTGCGTGTTATTCCCTCTTAATAACCCACTAACAAATGTTTTCGTCTTAAGCCTGCTTTTTAAATGATGTTTCTTTTGGCTCATGTATGAATAAGCTGTAATGATGGGGTCTCTCTTTATTTTTATTTTTTTCCAATGATTTGCCTGGATTTAGAGTTTAGGGTTTAATCTTTAAATCTGTTACAGGATCTAATCTTTAAATGTGTTACAGGATCTACTGTTGCGTTTAAGATTGAAATTTATAGTAAGGGTTTAGTGTTTCGGTTTTAGGCCTAATTAGGGTTTAGAGTTTAGCATTGAAATTTATGTGCCTGGATTTAGGGTTTGGGATTAAAATCAATTTCATGGTTCATGGTTTAAGGCTTAGGGTTCGGGCTTGAGTTTGCAATGTCTTTGAGACTTCCCATTGGCTACATAGGAAATCGTTACTTTCTACCAACTTAACAATATGCAAATATCTATAGTTACTTCTGACATTGCTATGGATTATGGTCTATACACATGTGAGACGAGGACAAGTTACTACTTTACTGTTTACCCGAAACTTGTTAATATTTTACAGTGTAAAGTTGAAAATGTGGCATAATCTCAAGGTTTATGGTTTGGGAAATCATTTTAGCGTATATTCATCCATCCCTCTTGCTAAGCGTAATCTCAAAATGAATAATCAAGATTTATTAAACAGAAAATTTGTCATTCTTTCTACCCTTTTCCTTTGAATTGCAAAGAAAAATAGCAGCTGTCCTGTTCAATGAGTCCTCCGCAGTTGCCACATTTCTAGTGACGCAAGATTCAGCTGACAAAGCATTGGTACATATCATTCCATTTTCAAGGAGAAGATGTAGAGGGGTCACCCACTCTTATGTCAATGTGCAGTTGTGAAAATGTACCATACAAAGGGAAGGGGGACACATTGCTGTGTAGACATTGGCTATGTTAACTGAAGCAGAAAAACAGATAAAACTGGGTTACAAAATTTGGTTAATATGGTCATTGATAAAGAGACATTTGCAAATTTGAAATTAGGAAACTTGCATATCAGTTCTTTCTTTCAAGGTTGGTGCAATAACCTATTGAGTCTGTGAACCGATTTCCATACAGAGGGTATTTTCAGTCATTTTCAATCATGTAGAAATCTAGAGTTTGAAGTAACAGGAGAATATATTATAGGTGCCACAATTTGAATATGAATTGGAAATTAATTAGAGTTGGTGCTTTTTCCATTGCAAAGAATATGCTCTAAATAATCCTTTAAATCCTTGACGATCATTTTGAATCTGCCACATTCCTTCTCTCTGGAATTACTAATTTGTAATGACAAAAAGTAATGTCTTTTTTGTTGATGGGCTGGAAGCAGGGTACAATTTACGTTTCCAATATTTAACTTGATCCATACATTTTCCTAAAGGAGCCATCTATAATTTAATTTTTTTAACATAAATAAATTTCACAACCTATTGATCTTGGCAGGTGCTATTAATGATGATGGATCTCTCTGTAGTTAGTGCCATGATAACCAAGGGTTCTCTCCATTGCCAAGGATATATAGATGTCTCAGAAAAGCAGTTTTACTTTAATTGTTTATTTTTCTAGTGTTGGTAGGGACTAAGGAATTCATTTGATTGCGATGATGTGGTGAAAGTTATCTGACAGTTGCTGTTTTACTGTTTTTCTGCTGCTGGTGTCATTGTAGTGTTTTACTTTTCATGTGAGGACTGTTGTGTTCAATGTGAGTGCAGAACCTTCTACTACACTTTGTGATCCTGCAACTGCATGTCTATTTGTTTGTGTGATGTCATAAAAGTTTAGATTCAATATGGGAGTTTGGCTTCTTATTGAAGAAGTACCAAGCACTGACACTTGGAATAATACATCTCAGTGTGCTTGACCAGATTCTTACCTTTGGTACTGATGACTGAACACTGGTGGTGACCAAAGAGAATATTGCTTTGTGAAATTGCAATATGGAATGTCACTTGGGCATTAATCAGATCCAACCTTGAGAATCAGAGGAGCATTAGCACAGTTTAATATTTTTAAAGGCTCATCATCAGTTCCTTCTCACAATGAAATCAAGAATTTTCAGGATGAGGCTCTGCCCCTGTAAAGTGAATGGTGACAAATGGATGCATCGAAATACAGGAACTTGCAGGGAAAATTGTATCTGCCGCACATTTTTGGAAGAGGTTCTATGTTGGTGTTCCTCAGCTTGAGATGAATGTAGACAGTGTTGTACATACATTTGTTTGTAGTAGTCAGCATATGAACTGTATTATAACGGACCCAAGTAATCCCCTTTCAATGAATTTGAGAAGTTGAAGAATGAGTTTCTGCCCGTGGAAAGTCAATGATGGCCGATGGATACATTTGAATAAGGGAGCTTGTGCGGAAATTTCCAACTTCAGTACATTCTGGAAAGAGATTCTATGTTGATCCAACTCGGTTTGAGAAGAAAGAGTTTAGTTTGTTTCCAAGGAAAGAGGGTTACTTGGATCCACTAGGATACAGTTCAATGTTGACTAGTACAAACAAAAGTCTGTACATAACTATTAGTAGCAAGTGCAATTGAGTTTCTTTAGTTCACTTTCATTTTTATATGAGAGAATAGTGGCATCCTATAGTTTTTTCCCCATTTAGGGCATCATTCCGTAAATCTTCCCCGTGTCTGCATTAAAGACGGAGTGTTGATTTTCTTGTAAGTAAGTTAATCCTATGTTGGGATTCTGCTGGAATCTGCTTTTTTGAGAGTAATTTTACTCTTTTATATCCTCACTGCCTAGCTAGGTATGGAGTAAAATTGATTTACAGGTATCTCATACAGCAAGAACTCATCAGGAACCAACACATTTGCCATCTCTCTCAATGTGTTGTATATAGAAAATCTTGAATAACATAAACTCTGAATATTAGAAAAATGCTCTTTACAGTGCAGGTGATGCAGAGGAAACACAATACAAGACATATAATGTGATGCTTTCACCGGTACTTTGCTTTCTGCATACATTGCCAAGTTCCCTTTTCAATAACATGACGTGTTTTATCAGTTGAGAAGAGCTAAGAGGATGCTCCTTCCAGTTCAGCTTAATTACGAAATTAACTATTGTATTACTGCTTCCAAGGTATTCAATGATTCACAAAATACAATCTAAAACCAGTCCCAATAATTATAAAAAGTTTTATTAGGGATGTTTCTTATTTTTTTGCCAAGGGGGGTTGTAATGGAGTGGGTGGATGACAAAAACCCCTTTAACATAAATTTGATGACCATATACATGCCAAACCTTCATTACTTCCAATTGTGGGTGATGATAGTGTGAGCTTTTACATGAATAATCTAATATATACTAGCATAGATATCTTAAATACATCTACTGATATCAATCTTGTGGTGCCTATCTAATCTATGTCACATGCCTTGAGACTGATATCTCATGGCAACTTTTAGATAGATGTAGATTTAAGATACTTATGCTAGTTTGAGTACAAAAGAAACTATGTAATTAGGTGTTTTATGAAAGAGAAAGCTCATAGTCTTATGGTTAGGGGTAAATGAATTATATAATATTTTTCAATAGATTAAAATCAAATGGTAAGGGTGCCATATGAAGTCATTCACTCCATCACAAGATTGAAGCACCGTCATGGTGTCATTAACTAAAATCTCCAACAAACCTATATTAGAGAAAACTTGAAGTAAATTTTTCTTTCAAAACATTATATGCAACACCATATTCACACATTTAAAGCAATTTAATGCTTGTGTATGTATGTACATGTGTCAATACTTAGAACTTAAATTGTATGCAAGAGATGCCCTCTACATCTAAAATTTTCATAACTTTTGTTAATTATTTGGGAGGTCCAAAATTTTTAAGACAACTTTTTTCTTTTGGTTATAAAGGGGAATTGGTAACTTTTTTCATCTATAGACAGACATGGGTTTGAATCTAGAGAGCTACCCCTATAAGCTCTCCCCACACTCGTTGAAAATAACATGTGAGGTGGAACACTGGTCTTCAAGGGAATCAAATTGATGTTACCTATTGGTCAATACTTAGTTGTGACCAATGGCCTATAGCCATTAATTCATCCAAATCAGGGATATTGGATGTGAAAGTCACATGAAGTCCCATAAATTAAGACATTAGGTTCATTTTTTTTAATGATCAAACTTCAAAGCATCACTTAATTAAAACTTATTTAATAATTAATTTTTAAAATCAACTTTCCCAAGTCTCAAACTAAAGTAATTTTTTAAAATGTTGATATTGTTTTAGATCTAGTTGTTTGGGATCTTCATTGGATACATTTGTTTAATGATCAAAGTGTGCAATGAGCTTGTTGTGGAGCTTCATTGTTAGAATTCTGTATAAACAACAATTCTACTTGGGACTTGATGCTTATGAACTTATCACAAATCTAGATGAAATAATAGAGATATTTTATATTCAATATATTGGAGCTTATTACAAAGAGTAAATTGCAAATATATAGACCTCTTGAATGTACGAAGAAAGGAGATGACATGTCTAAGAGGTATGAGTTTAACTCTCAATCACTTCTAATGAGGAGGTGGGTTCACCCAATTTAGCTGAGATAGAGGTGGCACCTAACTACCATCAATCAATGATTGATGAGGTAGTGGTGGCACTTGTGTGCCTCAAGTCAAGGTATACACGTCATTATTAGGTACCTAGGTGATAATAATTAAATATTCCTAATATCCTAAATAAACTTATAACTATTGCTATATTACACTTAAGTTGAACACTATCCTAAGTGAAGTGAAATATTTACACCAACAACCCCCTTTAAGTGTAACTTAGGAGGAAATATTAACGAGTTTTGGTAATGAGGTCATATTAGGTACCCATGTACAATGATACCCCCCAAAGAAAGAGAGAGAAAACCTCCAAAGAGAGAAAACAGAGAGACTTGGTAGCCCCTCTAGATGTTACAGCTCCTGCACTAGTAAAGAAAGAATGATACTGTAGGTTGATGAAGATCCATGCTTACCGAACAACATTTCTTCCCTTTGGAAGAAGTAGGCCTAAAGGTGCATGTAGAAGGTCCTCCCAATTCATGAAGGAAACAATGGGAAGAAAACACAAGATGTACTTCTCTAGAATTTGTGCAATGGCCCCCATGTTGGTGATGAGTGGTGCCAAGATTATATCAGGAGTACTAGGCTTAACTAAAAAAGACGACTACTCAAAACTATGTGGAAATGAATGTGCAATAGGTGCCATAGAAGTGGTGTATGGATGTGGAATCTCATTGTGTGCCATGTGCCTACAATGCTCATCTCACAAGATGTCTTGCTACAAATAATCTCTAGAAGCCCTTGGTGAAGTGTCTCTGAACTCCATAGGAGCAATAAGCGAATGGGTAATTTTAGTGCATGTCATGCGACTACATTGCATCCCACAAGATGACCCATTGTGAAGAATTGCTAGAAGCTCTTGGTGAAGCGATTTGGAACTCTATAGTGTCAACAAGAAGTGGTGGTAGAATCATACTGCATGTCATGTGATTGCACTACTCATTTCACAAGATGTTCATATTAGATGCTTGAGTATGAACAAGTGGCAAAGCTGTCGAAGGTGTTGGAATCTTAGTGCATGTTGAATGACTACAGGGCACATCCCATGAATTGCTCACCTCAATGGTGTGGGTATGAATGATTGTAGACGAGGCATTCAAAGAAGGATCATTTAGTGTTTTATTTTCATCTACATGTGCAAGGTTTTCAAAGGAAACATAATAACCTTTTGGAGGTTCAAGATATCCATACAATTGCTTGATTATTGTCATGACAGTGATAGGGCAATCAGTGTGCACTATGTGATGTAGGATTTTATGAGAATCTATAAGACCTATCAGTTTGTATACCATGTTGTAGTTTAACCAAACATGTTTATGTTCATAGTCACTTGACTTAGGAACAAGTGCATTGAATAAGGTAATAGATCTTACTCAAGGCAGTGATTCTTTATCCTTTCTTTCTAGGATGAATAGGTCTCTTTGTCCAAGGTGACAACAAAAGAGTGAAATGAGGTGCCAAAAAATATGTTTACAACCCCCTAGAATGTTGGCACTTTATATTAGTGCTTTTACAATATCCCCCCAAAAAGATTTGCATAACCCCCTCAAATAGATACTAGTTGTTGAATTGACATCCACAACAAATACAATGTTGGTACTTTATGATTAGTGCGTTTTCCAATGCGAATACTAGATCTATAGAGTTTTATAAGGACCAAAAGTGGCCAAAATGCTATAACTATAGTTCGAGTACAAGAGCAGAAGTAGAGAGCACTAGTGCAAAGTACATAGAAAAATACACACTTAAAAAAAGGGGACCCAAAAAAGAGTTTGTTTGCATAATTTATGGCCCTTTGAAGGTCTCAAAATGATTACACAATAAAACCTGTGTGAAAACTCAATTTCTAGAAAACTAGTGTCAAATCAGAAAACTAATTAACCGCTATAAAATATGCAAAATTCTACCCCATTTCAAAAAAAAAAGTGTGCCAAAAAATGCTTTCATATAGTTGACAATGAAGCTCCCAAAGTTTGCCTATCTGACTAAAAAATCAAATGGAGGGGGAGTCTAGGTGGCTAATGGGCACGAACCAATGGTGAATTGGTGATGCTGACACTCTAGGGGGTGTGGGCAGCATTGAGGAAGCCATAAGGTGATGGTGTAATGGAGAGATGTTGGTACAACGTAAAGGTAGCAGGGGGGCCACAATAGTAATGGAGTAGTAGATCAATAGAGGATCCCAGTGGTTTGATGGTTGTAGGGGTGGCGACTAAGTAGAGTAGGGTTACTAGCTAGTGGTGGCATGTGCCAGACCTAGCCCTAATCCCTTTAGGTTTAGCTAGGTTGAGACCAAAGGGACCCATGAACCCCTTCTGGGGTAACAACGGTCGCAACCCTATTCCAAAGGGGTCGCGAGGCCCAAATTAAGATTTTTACAAAATTCTGATGTTCGTACACTTGTGCATGGGGCCATTTGGCCTCCCAAGGGGAAAAAATTGCCTCAAATTCTCTAAACTCCAAATTAGACAAATTTATATTAAAACAAGGGGTTTTGAGTCTTTTGGATGCAATGTCAAGGTTTGTTTGGCCTCAAAATGCTTCAAGAACCAACAATTTGCTTGTAGTCATAATTAAACCTTCATTTGCAAACTGACTTCTTGGAGTCTAATCTACACAAACCAACAACTAATTTTAACTAACTTGATTATTCCAAACACAATGGTGAGCTCAAAATAGCTCCACTTTCAACAAATATGTTAGAAACTTAGATCTACATGCTTCCATCATTCATAAAAGGACTAGCCCTGTGAAATCATGACTCTGATACTATGTTCGTATTTTGTATAAACAACAATTCTACCTAGGACCTGTTGTGATGTAATCACACATCGCCCCATTGCAAATGGGGACTATGAGCTAATCATGAATTTAGATGAAATAATAGAGATATTATATATTTTGATGCAGGTGCATCCATAGGTGTAGGGCAATCTTGCATCACCAGAAAAAAAATGATTTATTTTCTATTCTTTTCAATTTTGGTTTTTACGAATATCCATTTGCTTGAATAATGATTTAGAACTTTCAAAGTTTCCAAAAAGGTTGAGAATACTGGGACTTACTATTTTAGTAAGCCTACATATGAGAAGCGGTTGGGCCCAAAACTTTCCCCAAAGCTTCGGAATAGCAACATAAACATTCTTGGTAAATTTCAGCTCAAGATCATGTCTGGATTTCAAGATATTAAAGTTTTAGTTTTTGAGGTTCATGGAAAAAGTTTCGGAATCAATTTTGAGGCACTTAAGAGGTTCTGTATAGGCCAAAAAAATTGGCCAAAAATCGAAGTTCAATTTTTTTGTGAGCTTTCCAACGCATCAAACGGTTCATCAATCAGACACCCGAATCAAAAGTTATGGCCTTCGGAAGTTGGGCCTCCCATATTGGAGAATGTAAAAAAACGTGCCGGACACAGAAAAGAGTTGTTAAGGGAAGCTACATGTGTTGATGAGTGTTTTGACACATCATAGGGCATCTTTTATTGGTAGATAATTTGGGTGCCATTTTTGGGTGGTTTTAGCTCATGGTTTTGTAATATTGTTTGACGATTTCATGTATTGTAGCTCCTATATATCAGGTGCGTAAGATAGAGGTTGTAGGTTGAAATATGATAGATGTTGAGTTGCATTCAGATCTCTAGTTGGAGACACTCTTGTGAAAACTTGCCTTGCAAGCATATTGTAATCTTGTTGAGTTTCTAAATAATATATTGAGCTACTTTTCGAGTGTGGGGTTTTTCACCTGAAAGGGTTTTCCCCATGTAAATCATTGTGTTTGTCGTTTGAAGCTTATAATTTGTTGTTGTGAGTGTGTTGGGTGGAATACACTTTCATCAAGTGGTATCAGAGCGAGTTTTTCCTGAGAGTCCAAACATATCGCCGAACAGTGAGGCAGTTTGTGCCAGGACCTTAAGATCGTGTGTTTGAAGGTGGAAGCAGAACTGTCGATTTGAAGCAACTTCACACCAAGGAATTTTTATATTAAGTATAAGAGAAAAAAAAAGAAAATCAAGATGCCTCCACGTGGAAACCGTGTTGGTAGAAATACTGTTGTGAAAGAAGGGTCTAGAGCTCTATAGAGGCAGATTAATGCAATCCAAGAGGAATTGAGAAGAGGGTTTGAACCAAGAAGGAGAGATGAAAGTGAAGATGAAGATGATGCACCCCAAGATGATGCACAATCTGAAGAAAATGATGGAGAATCAGAACTGGAACATGTTAGATTGCTGAAGGCCATAACAAAATTGTGAAAAGGTCAAAGATTGACTTCTCTACATTTTCTGGTAATCTCAATTCAGAAGAATTGATAGATTGGATCAATGACATGGAGGAAAATTTTGAATATGAAGAAATAGAAGATCCTGAGAGGGTCAAGTTTTCCAAGACCAGGCTCAAAGGTCATGCAGGAATTTGGTGGAAGGAGGTGCAGTTAGAAATAAACTGAAAAGGAAAAGAAAAAATCACCAAATGGGATAAAATGGTTGATAAATTGAAAAGACAATTTATTCCTGTGGATTATGAGTTAGAACTTTTGAAGAGAATGCAAGGTCTAAGACAAATGAACAAGACAGTCAAAGAATACACTAAAGTATCATGTGCTAGTAAAAAGGCTTGACCATCATGGATAACATACCTATCATACTACCATGACCTTCACAATAACAAGTGACATCTAATAACGTAAATCACTGTGTTGTGGTATGATTGCTATTTATGTTTATTTCTGTAATTGTTATTGGAAACCATAGAAGGTGCATTACCCTAGTGATCAAGAAGCACCATAGGTGGCCCGTGCTTCAAGTGCAACTTTATTGGCTTGCACTTGTATGTGCATTAACACATTTGAAAAAATCATGGATCTAGAATACATGGAGAAATTACTGTCAGCAATACATCTAGAAAATAGAGCATAATTCCTATCTTTCCAAATGTTAGATATGGTTTCCGCTTTGAAAGAATGCCATATCAAGGAAAAGTTAGTAGAATCTTGGGCCAATCTCCTACAAATATCATGTGCTAGTAAAAAGGCTTAGGTCTAAAAGACTTGAAAAAATCATGGATCCAATTCCATAATTTAAAACATGCATATTCACTAAATATAACTATGACATGTTTCTTAATTAGATGAAAACCAAATGATAGTCAAATGCTACTTTGACACTAGTACTCACCCCTTAAATTTAATCTAGACAATTGCCCTACCAAATCAACTTGATTTTTTTGAAATTGAAATTGAAGCTTTTTGAAGCCAACATCTACCATCCCTAAAGCTCTCAAATTCAAAGAGACCATCTTCTATTTATTTTAATTCTATATTTTCATTTTTCCAAAAGGGTATTCCTAGCTCATACGTATTAATGAATCATTCACAAAACCCTACTTTAATACTTTGCCATTTATATATGTCATTTTCATCTCTAGTCATAGCAACAAGACATCATTACCATTGTCAATTGCATATAAATTAAATCATTCATAACTCTACCACACGATTGTTCCCCCCTCTACCTCCCATAGAGCAATTGACTACAAATATGTTTTCAAAACAAAGATCATCCCAAGTAAATAATGTCTTGACCAAATTCCAAGGTTCAAAATGGAGGACATTACATCCTCCCCACTTATAATGTTAGTTTATTATAGTTATCAACTATCAACAGAAAAGTTAACAAAATATCTAACATTGAACAAATGAGGAATAAGTTGCAACATCTCAAACATATCATTCCAAGTAGCACTACCCTCTGAATAGTGGTCCCACTAGACCTTACAATGTTCCATTATTTTGTTGTGCAACCATACTTCGTGTCACTCTAGGATCCTTATTAGCTCTTTGGAAATAATCCTTGGATCTATAACCTATAAAGCATGCCAATCCAAGACACGAGAAAAGTAAGTAATATATTTCTTTAGCATGGACACATGGAAAACATCATTGATTTTTCTCAACATGGGAGGCAACACTAGTCAATAAGCTATGAGATTAACCACTTCTATGATCTCAAATGTTTGACATGTCTAGGAGCTAGTTTGGAAGTATTTTCAAACTTGTGATAAAGATTTTTTAGGCTTAACTCTTAAAAACACTTTGTCTACCACTACAAATTCTCTAAGAGTCGTTTGCATATCAACATAGGTTTTTTTAATCTATCAATTACTTCCTTCAAGCACCATTGAACTAATTTCACTTGCTTTTCTATTTCTCTTAACATTTTTGGCCCGGTCAAAATTCTATCTTCAAGGCTATCCCAACTTAAGGGAGTGCAATATTTCCTACCATACAAAGTTTCAAAAGGCACCATTCCCAATGTAGAATGATAGGAGTTATTAAAGACAAACTTAACCAATGGTAAATACTTCTCCCTTCTAGATTGTTGATCCATACAATACATTCCAAGCAAATCCTCTATTACTTAGTTAATTCCTTTTTGTTTGCCTATCCGTCTGCGGATGATAAGTTGTGGTAAAATTCAATTTTGTCTCCAATACCATTTGAAGAGTAGCTCAAAACTTGGAAGTCATTCTCACATTTCTATCTAAAGTAATTCTTTCTAGAACTCCATATAACCTGAATATTTCCTTAATAAATCTTTTTACGAAGGCAGGGGCATCATTTGTCAAAATTTCGGGTATAAAGTGTTGACATCCTTGTTAATTTATCCACTACCACCAAAATAGTCTTGTGTATATATGGAGTGGTACACGCCATCTGTATTCTAGTACATCATGTAGATCTACAACAAACCTATGAAGTGTAGATGCTCTACCCTTACCCCTTGACACTCCAATATTTTGTTACATGCTTAGCAATGTCTTTCTTCATTCCTAACCAAAAATAAATCCTTTTCGAATCTCCATACATATTTTTTAATCCTAGATGCACTGAATAGGGTGTTCTATGAGTTTCATTCATTACTACAGTCCATAGATCTCTTTGAGTTGGAATGTACATTCTATTTTAATACCTCAACAACCCATCCCTATCAAACATGTAACCATCATAACAATGATCACTAGAATTGTTTTCCAAGGAAACTTTAACTTAACTATACCATACATCCAGTTCTTGGTGACTCAATACTTGTCTAAAGGTGCTTTAGGTTGTCACTATAGCATTTATGTGTCTCTTGCATTTGCTACTTTGTTTTCTTAATCCTTGATATATTTAATCTCAAAATTATACACTTAGAAATTCCAACCATCTCCTTTGCTAATCATTAAAGATTTTTTTATGTAAAGCTATACCTTAAGTCAAGATGATTAGATTAAAGCTCAAAAGGGTTCCAATTAAAGGCACCTCCATTTCCAGAGAGGATGAACTATAGTTGCTAACTCTAAATCATGAGGAACATAGTTAATCATGAGTTTTAAGCTTCTAAGACTCATATCCAACCACACTATTGTCTTGCATTAAAACTCCACTTAACCCTTTAGTGGATGCATATGTGACTGACAATAAACTACCATTGGGATCAATAACTCTTAGGATAGGAGTAATACTCATTTTTTCCTTAAAAGTATTATGAACCTGTTATAGAGAAAAATGTGTACACTAACATTTTACAATTAGTTTAACACCTGGTAGGACCTATTTTGTTGCCTTTGTTAATCATGATGTATTTTAACACTTTTTTGAGCTTTAAATGATAAAATCTCGATCTTGATGAATAAACCCGACGAAATCAACTTCAGATTGGACTAAGCCCACTATATTTGGCACTCCCCAGAGTTTGTGGGCTAAAGGTTCAAGGTACCCAAGCGCCCTGGTCCCAGTTGGGATCTTTAACCCCCTTTTGTAGTGTCGGCTTGGGACACTTCCTTAGTTTGTATTTGTCGGCCTAATTAAGTTTTATTTGTCGTGAGTGAGAAAGAATGCACATTTAAAGGAGTTTTGTATTTCATTTTACACCTAAGTGGCCTAATGCGAAATTGAAGTTTGCTCTCATATTATGCTCTATGCTAAAGTGTTCTTCATGCTTTTGAGTGTTATCTACTTGTGGATTCTATTGAAGTTTGTTTGTAGGTCTTGAAGGGAGTTTCAAGCCTTCTTCATCACTCTCCTTTGTTGGTGTGAGATCTTGAGTCATTTTCATCAACTAGGGTTATATCTCTTGTGGTAATCATCATCATTATCATTCATATTTCTATCATATTAGTACAAATTTGGCCTTTGCCCTCCTAGGGAACACACTCTCGGATCTAATAATTGCTATAGTGGAGGTGGGAACACCAACACGGGGTTTCACTGAGTCAAGCCCTTATACACAACACAACTTTTTCCTCTTTTCCTTGTGTGCAAGTTGGAGAATCATGTTTCTGGTGCCGATTTTTGAGAAGAAGGTAGACAGGTACAGGTCTGGTGATATCTGAGATTCTACAAAACCATAGAAAAGGCTTAGGGCGCCCAAGCACCCTGGTCCTAGGCATTTTTGCTATGAAATCCAGGTTCTGAATCCTTCTTTGATCTCTGTTGTGCTTTTGGTTTTTTGGGATTTGTTTCCGTCTGTTAGTTATAAGCCGATCTTTGTATTTTAGGGTTTGACCATTTGTCCTAGCTTGCTTCCTTGATCTTGGTTGATCCATCTATATACAACAAAGGGCAGAACCCCTATAGTTTGGCTCTCCTTCTTGAGTAGAAGCCAAGCTCGGTTTGTGTTCTAATGTTTGTAGAAGAGGGTTTGACCTAGTTTAACTCTTTAGGCTAGATCACTCTTTTCCACCAAACATTTTGGTAAACCCGTCATTTCTTTCACTTTGGCATCCTTTTTCTTTCAGATCTGAGTTGTTTATCACCTTAGACATGATTGGGAGTGAGTTCATTAATCATTTTGCATTCATACATAGTAAAATTTTGCATAGTTTCAAAACTAGGGTTTGAAAAACCTTGCATTAGAAAATTGAGCTAGTTTTGAACCTAGGGTGTATAAATCTGTAAGTTGCTTTAGATTTTATTGCATTGTTAGTTTGTTTAAAGCATTAGCATTTGCTGTACGTTTTCATGATTGCTATTCAAAACATTATTGCATCCTTGCATTTGAAATTAGAAAAAGAAAAACTTCATTCTAGAATTTGAAAAAAAAAACATAGTTTTGTTTACATTTGGAAAGGATAGGTCATCATAGCATAATTTAATTTTCTGATTTTTGGATCAGATCTTATTAGTATTTCAACATTTAGTCATTTCATATTGTTGCTTTGTGCATTTTTATTGCTAGAATTTTCAAAAAAGTTGTATTTTGTGAAAACCTAGTTGATAGTGCAATCTAGGGTTTATGATTGATAGTTTAATTTCAGATTTTGCTGCTGTCATTTAGATTCCTAATCTGATTTTGCATTGTTCTACAACATTACAATTATCATCTTGCATTGAATATTGAAAATAGGAACAATTTTGAGTTGTTGCATTTTGGGAAAAGCATTAAAATTTGGGTTTGATTTAAGCATTAACATTGTTGATATTTAAGTGGATTTGAGTAGAATTGAATTTGATCAAGGGTATATTATTTCTTCATTTAAACAAAAACTCAAATCCTTCTTTTGTTTCGTCATTCATTTATTCTATTGGTGCATCTTGTGTATTACTAAAGCTTGTAGATGCTTTAGGAGATTTGTGACCCGATGCCCTGATTCAAACATTCTGGGGCAAAGAAGTCGTTGAATTATGGGTTCTAATGCTTTGCATAATGATGATACCAATACATCAGAATCCCAAATTCCTAGGCTTATCACACAAGAAGGTCCATCACTACTTCTTGATATCCCTACTTCGCATCTTCCTGAAGCATCAAACTTCCATGAATCCATCAACATTGATGACCTTGTGGCTCATGTTCATGAAGCTCAAATTCAAAGATCAAACATGGAGTTGGCTAATTTTCAGCAAATTGTAAGCGCGAATCACATAGCTGAGGAGGCCGTCCCTGTTGTTGAGAGTCTACGAAGTCTTTTGCTCGAAGGTCAAGAGGGATTGGAAGTCTTGTGTGTGTTGGGATAAGGTGCCATTAACCTTGTAAATCTTAATATTGTATTTATTCTATTTATTATTTGTAATTTGTAATTATCCATGAGGAGATGTACTAGTTTCACTAACAAGGGTAATTTCGGAGTCACCTGAGGTAATTATGGAGTGACATTTACTGTTGGCAAATGTAAAAACTCATGGTAAATGAGGGTAGGTGTTCCCCTTGGAGAATCTACTATTTTTGCATGTATGATAACTGTCATAATGTTTGGTAAGTGAATCTATGATAGCTGCAAGTTGTCATAAGATTCTATGACGCATATGATGGATATGTTAGTTGTATATTTGCTATATTTAGCCCCAACCGCCCATCTTGGGAAAGATGCATGTTGGAGGTGTCTATGACAGTTATGACGCGTCATACGATGCTGTAAGATGCCATTCTTGGATATGGGCACCCAACTTTGAATGGGTCAACTTTCAACACTTGGAGGTTGCTTGTAGGTGCCATTTTGATGCTTGCATGTGGGATATTTGGAAGAGAGAGAAGGTGAACGCCTAGGATGAGTTGGAAAACATTTCTATAAGTATTTGCCATGTATTTGTTGCTACAATACAGATTTTATGTACTCAGGTGCTGTAGGAATGCTGTCAGATTGAAGACTGAAGGAGAGATTGGTGGTGTTGTATTGTACAATCTTTGCAGATTAATACAAACATTGGGCCTCTTTCCTGTGTGGATTTTTTTACCTGCAAGGGTTTTCTCTACGTTAAACACTATGTCATTGTGTCTTGTGTTAGTTCTTCATGTTTGGCATTTTCTCTGTAGTGGGTTTTATGTTTTGTTACAATCTCCATTGTTAATGCACACTTAAACATTGCTGAAATTTATCTTGAATCAGATTTCCATTGAAGTAGTGTTGCTTTCATTTCTAACAGTGTGGCCTTGCTCATATAGTGCATAACAACATTCTATCTGTATCTAGTTGCGTTGAAATCATCACCAATGTCACTTCTTCTAATCAAATAGGGACTCAAGTGTCAATACCCATACCTACACTCCCTATTCCTATTTATACTTCTACTATTTTCACCACTACTACACAACCGAATATTAGTGCTACCACATGTGTTGGGTTATCCACTAGGAATCCTATTCACCATTATAGTACCATTCCATATAATTACATAAATTCCATACCTAATGTTACTCCACCTACATCTAAACCACCTATCACATTCCAAAAGGCTACACCATCACCTAGTCCTTCCAATTCATTCTAGTCTCTGCCTACTTTAGGTTCTGATCCTGTCATAAACCAATTGTTGAAAAATATGACCTCCGTCCAACAACAATTGGCTAGCATGAGTAATAGTCCACCTAGGCCTAGTGTGACAACACATTATCTTCATAGCCCTTTGTCCTATTCCATCCTAAGAACTCTAATGCTTGAAAAGTTTGAGACCCATCGCTTTGAGAAATATAATGGGAAGGGAGAGCCTAACAACCATGTGGCAACCTTTACCGCTATGTGTAGTGATTTCTTCTTTGAGGATGCGATCTTGGCAAAACCTTTTCCTAGGTCACTCAAGGACACACAGCCTTGGACTGGTTTTGCTCACTACCTCCTAATTCAATTACTTCTTTTTCACAATTAGTCAACAACTTGAGCATTTTCAAGAGAACATTGGACTTCAAGTCTCTTTGTCAAACTTAGTTCATTGCAAACAAGGAACACAAGAGAAAATACCAGATTTTATGGGCTGTTGTCAAGCCCTCTTCTCACAAATCCAATTTGGAAGTTGATGTGCAAAGAATCTTTATAGGAAACTTACAACCTCACATCCGTGATAAGATATTGTTGATACGATATGATTCATTTACTCATCTTTGCACGACACTTTGTGATTATCAACTTTCGGTTAGTCAGTATGAGCATAATCCCTCATCGGTCCAGTTGGTCAATCTGAAGCCTCTTGTAATCATTCTTTCAAAAGACAAAACAAAAACTTCATCAAGATAAATGAAATTTCAGCGAATAACATAAGAAAACATGTGGTGGCAGCGCCATATCCGGCTCCCACCCCTTACAAGTTGAAACCGAAAATAAGAAACTTCACACTGTTATCAGAATCTCTCTATAAAGCAATCTCATCAAGCTTCCACCCGTTAGACCTCTTGATCCTAGTAAGATGCAATAATGTTCCTTTGATTCAAAGACTTTTGTCAATTTCACCACTTTGTTAGCCATGACACTGAAAATGTATGCGTCTTCAACATGAAGTTTAAGACCTCATCGACTCTAATATCATCCAAGTTGGTAGTGTAAATGATAAAGGGAATAAATTGGTGGTAGCTCCTAATCAAAATCTTCAAATATATACTGATCCTTTACCTCATCACGAGTCTAATGTTGTTGATATTTGCATGGTGGATGCTCACCCTCATAAAGAGTGAGTGAATTTGGAACCTGCTATATCTTTTACTCCATATGATGCTACTATCGAAGCTCTAGATGAGCCTCTTTACATTACTATTCGAATAAATGATGAACCTATTCGGGGTGCTATGATAGATCCTATATGCGTGGTGAATGTAGTAACTAAGGAGTTTTTCTACATGCATGATTTGCATCGAGATACCTATGACGTATTAGAGATGGCTATTAGAGCACACGATGGGTCTATCCTTCCAACTCTTGGTGCCTTAACACTCGAAGTTAAGGTTGGGCCAGGAGCTTTGGATGCTCATTTTGTCGTCATTCCTACATTGGATTTATTTCATGTGAATTTGGGCTACCCATGGCTCCACTCCATGAAGGTAGTCCCCTCTATGGTTCACAAGTGCTTAAAGTTAACATTTGAGGGTCGGGTGCATGCTGTACATCACAATCAGTATCGGCTCATTGCTTGCAATGGACATTTTACACTTGACTGCTTCTGGCCACAACCAATTGGAGTCGCTCGAGCTAGAGAGGATATATTGTTCTTATCATATCAAAAGTTCAAAACAAAGAAAATAACAAAGTTATTGCTTAGTTATATTCCTCCTTGTGACATTCCCAAACTTCCTTGATCGTCTGAGCCTACAACAGTAGTTCCTCCTGTCCCATAGGTAGTGAATGAAGCTAAGCCCGAATCGAATATTCTTCCCCGTCCCCGAGCACCTGGTAGATATGCCGATGTTCCCCCTCCGCCATCCCTTTAAGGACAATGAGGTAACCTTCGTGCACAAAATAGACCTCCCTGCGATCGCAATATTACTTTTGTCCTACCCGCTTCTGCGGAGACTAGTGGAAATCAATTGGTTGTGCGTGTGTTATTTCTTGAGGTTTCTCAACTGCTTGAGGATGCTCATGTACTTCCACCTGTTTCACAAGTTGAGAAGGAAGAGAAACTCGCATTGAGGAACCTTTCCCACAGTCTCCCAACCTTCAGTGGTTCTTCCTGTTTCTTCTGATGTTCTTGAAACAAAGGAAGAAAAGGAACCCACGTTGGAAGATATTACGGTTCCTCTCACGAACATCACGAATAAAGCTAAGAGAAATAAGATTGCAAGAGAAAGAAAGAAGCGTTGTTGTGTTATGGCTTGTCTTGTTGTAGGAGAGGAGAATCTCTCTCCTCGCAAGCGTTTATCACTGACCAATGCGAAAGAGACATCTACTACTATTATGTCTCCTACAGAGAAAGATGAAGCTTCACAAGCTGCTATGGAACCTATTGGGCAATATTCCGATAGTGAATCCAAAGATAATACAGGTATGACTCTTGTCCCTTATACCTCATATGCTATAGTTCCTCTTGCATCTTGTCCACCTTTCCAAACGGATGATAAGAAAGACTGGGGGGAGGATGATTTGCTATAGGTTGACTCACAAGTGAGGTGCCTTTTATTTTATGTTATGAGTGCATGTGATTGTTTCCCCCGTGATGTGTTGCTTGATACCTTATTTATGTTATTGTTGTTGTTAAGCTCTCTTTGGATGACCCTTGACACCCTTGTAGGTGCAAGGA
The DNA here is from genome assembly GCA_027924645.1 of Cunninghamia lanceolata. Taxonomy (NCBI): domain Eukaryota; kingdom Viridiplantae; phylum Streptophyta; class Pinopsida; order Cupressales; family Cupressaceae; genus Cunninghamia; species Cunninghamia lanceolata. The sequence continues at coordinate 6,574,751 of BSBN01000994.1, read as the reverse complement.
TATAAATGGACTGAAATCCGTTGTGACATTCTCTCTATTTGTATCATCATTCTTCTATATGTCATTATTTGTATTGTTGTTGTGTCCTTTGGGGATAATGCAAGGCATAGAATGTTTCGGTATTTTCCCTTGTTGACACAAAGGATGTCTTTTGATTTCATGTGATACTTCTTCCTTTGTCTCCGTAGTTCTACTAACTGGTGGATGATGATAGTTCCAAATATATATATATATATATATATATATATAGTCTTGATATATCTCCTATTTATACAACCATTCCTATACTAACACTAGTTAGGTAGTTCCCTTTGTATTATTCCTTAGCATAATTTATTGTTTCTTTTATGTTTTGATTTATGTGGCACCTTGTTGCTATGCTCGACGTCATACCATGACTACACAAGCCATTGTGTATCATGTCTAGAGCATCGCCTTGATTTGCCTTCATAGGGGTAACCCCTTTTGTGCGATGTAGTTTTTGGAAACACATATCTTATGGGCATGTGCTTCCGGAAAGCTCTCGTGCCTGTCTTGTGGCTTGTTCTACCTTAAAGCAATTACTCCCTAATAGGAGTTAGCAATCACTTTAAGGTGGGGGCATACATTGCGCTATCCGCTCTTTTTGGTTACATACTTGTTGGCATGGAACTCACCTAGTGATTCGACGGTCCTCACTAGCCTGTGATGTTTCCTCTTTAGTCCATGAGCCACCTAGTGCAATGTAGTTGCCTAGTCTGTGCGCTTCATGTGACTTGTCGTAGTCACCTAGTAATTTAGCAGTCCTTACTAGTGTGTGATCCATGTTGGCGCTTCTTTTCACATGACCCCTAGCGATAGAGGAAGATAGCGTAGGAGTCATGTGCCTTGTGTGTTTGTTCCTGTGTTTGTTCTTATGTTTTTTTCCTTTATGCATTATGTTTAGCTTATGTTTTTATGTGTCTTCATCATGTTTGCTATGTCTTCTCTATGTCTTGTATCTATGCTTTGTGTCAAGCCTGTATGCATTGTGTTTAGTGTGTATTACCTTTGTGTATTGTGTGTCTTTCAACTATATTCTTGTGTATGCGTACTCCATGTATGTGTGAGTAATGTTTTAATGTCTTGTGTGTTTGAAATCTCTTGCTTATGTGTTTGCAACCTTAGGATCCTAAGTTTGGGGCTACTTGTAGTCCACAACTTGACATAATTCTTTGGGCTTCTATGTTTGTCTGTTTGATCCATCCTTTAATATGAGTTCGAACGTAAGTTCATACCCACACTAAAGTGGGGGCTAAAGGTTATAGAGTAAAATGTGTACACTAGCATTTTACACTTAGTTTTGCACCTGGTTGGACCTATTTTGTTGCCTTTGTTAATCAAGATCTATTTTAACATCTCTTTGAGCTTTAAATGATAAAATCTAGATCCCGATGAATAAACCCAATGGAATCAACTTAGGACTGGTCTAAGCCCACTATATTTGACACCCTGAAGTTTGTGGGCTAAAGGTCCAAGGCGCCCGAGCACCTTGGTCTCAGTTGGGATCTTTAGCCCCCTTTTGTAGTGTTGGATGAGGACACTTCCTTAGTAGCCTAATGCAAAATTGAAGTTTGCTCTCATATTGTGCTCTATGCTAAAGTGTTCTTCATGCTTTTGAGTGATATCTACTTGTGGATGCTATGAAGTTTGTTTGTGTAGTGCCCCTCTAGTTTCACCTTGGATGTACAGGTGGTCGGACTAAGGAGCATGAAGATGAATGTAAATAATTGGAATACTTAGGTTAGTAGATTTTATCAATGAACCTTGTTGCAATACTGATAATTCACATGCTCTGACATTGCCTTGCATTCAGGTGATTATGATGTTAATTTTACTATGATTGTCATATGTTAGAATTGAATTTTATGTGACTGATTCTGTATCATAGGATGTTATGATGTTTTGTGTGGATCAATCGTATTATGAGTATCATGCGACTATCTGATGATGGTTCTTACTTAGTCGTTCAGTAATTGATTTCTATGTGTGTTGCGATTACATGTTTGATGTGTGGGTGAAAGGAACAGTGTCACATTACTCATGTATGAGTACCCTGCTACATTGCGACTTCCTTTCACTGTGTGTATGACTACATGATTGCATATATATACATGTTCGACCGTGTTGTTTGCTATAGGCTGTAGGTAACAGGCATCGACTCCACTTAAATGAACAGGTCTGAGCGTGTCTTAACCAATGGAACTGTTGAATGGAGATAACATATGGTCCCCTACCTTAGCCATCATATTTGAAGAGGATGAGTATCCAGTTGTGCACCCTGTCAGTGTTGTCGGTTTGGTCATGATAGTCAGTCATTGTTGGGGTGGTCTTGCTTTTTGATCTTGCATAGTAGTCAGGTATGGTTTGGCAGTTGGGTTATTTTGTTGGTATTGTTTTGGTTATTGTTGCCTTAAAATAAAATAATTAGTTATGAAACAATTTTTGTTAAATAAATATATAAATGTCCTTATGTAAATTTAGTTTATGAAAAATATATTATTCTAGAAGTTAAGTTAATAAATAATAATAATAGTAATAAATGTAATTGCAACTAGAGATAAATAAATAAATTAATATAATTTAATGTTGCATTGATGGCAATAAAATAGATAATATTTGCAAGTTGTCATATATATATATACAAAATACTAAAGTAGATAAAATCATAAAGGAATCTTGTCTAGTTGTAAATGAAATAAATAGCAAATTCTAAAATAAATAAAATCAGAGAGAAATTATTGTTTGGTTAAAAAATAACAAATTGTAAGAAAGTAATAAAGGAGAATCTTCTGGAAGAAATTATGGGGGTGGTTATGCATGCTCAACTTTATTTTGAAATCTTGATATAATTTGGGGAGGAGCGTGCATTTTCAAGTAGAGAATATGTTTTATGTTTTTTGTGATCTCTCTCTCAGGAAGTTTTCATTTTTCTTTTGCCACCATAAACCATAGTTTCTAGAAGAAAAGACTTGGGCGAAAATGGATGCGAGCTGAAAATTTTGTGAAGATGTGATAGAAATAAAATTCCAGGTATGGACTGAGATATGAATCTGATTTATTATTGCATTAGATTTAGTAAAATATTTCGTGAATTCTCTTCTACATTTTCTGAACCCAGTCTATTGTGTTAGCCATAACTTTATTTTTACGAACTCGGTTTCTCTAATTTTTTATATATGGTGCACGACCTGGATATCTAAATCATATCCGAAAATCAACCCTACCCAGTTTGTCATTTTTGAGATATGAATATTTTGTGACTGTCTATCTCTCACTCATTTCGTCTTTGTTTTAGTAGTCTATTGCGTTAGCCATAACTTTAGTTTTATGAACTGAGTTTCTCTAATTTTTTATATATAGTGCATGGCCTGGATATCTAAATCATATCCAAAAATTAGCTATACCCAGTTTGTCATTTTGGAGATATGAATATTTTGTGACTGTCTACCTTTCACCCATTTCGTCTCTATTTTAGTAGTCTGTTGCGTTAGCCATAACTTTAATTTTACGAACTGGGTTTCTCTAAAATTTTTATATATGGTGCATGTCCTAGATGTCTAAATCATATCTAAAAATCAGCCATACCCAGTTTGTCATTTTTGAGATATGAGTATTTTGTGACTGTCTACCTCTCATTGTTTTGTCTCTGTTAAAACAGTTAGTTGTGTTACCAATAACTATATTTTTGAACTAGGTTTTTCTGAGTTTTTTTCAACAAATTCATTTTGTGCATATCCTATGATCATTGCTTTCCATAATATGACTCTCTTTGAGGCATTCTACCAATCAGTTTGCGTGCACTGTTTATGTTTTCACAATTTGCATTGTTGGTAGCTTCTAAAACCTTTTCAACAAATTCATTTTGTGCTGATCCTATTATATGTATGTGGTTAAAAGTGTGGTAGATTTGATGAAGATGTTAGATCTATAAGAATATTTTGTTGTTCTGTATTCCTTTCCTCTCAGGCTAATCTTAGAACAAGGTTCTTTCATTGTAGTTTTGGGTTTTGTATCTTGTGATTCTAACTAGTGTAAGATATTTCTAGCATTCTAATATTATAGGCTTTTAGCCTTGCTTATACAATTATATTTAATAGTATTTATAATTGTTTAGATTATTAATGAAATCTACATCAGTGTAAATAATGTAAATAATTGTTGTGTTTAATTTGTATGCCTTAGAGTTATTTGCAATTTGTTCCCAAACATTTTAATTAAATGAAATTAACATGAGTCTTGAGAATTATTAGTTAAAATATTGTTGCTCATGGACACTTATATCTTATGATCATATTGTAACTGCTACTGGTGATTAGAAAGTTATAGTTCTGTGTTATTGAGATAGATTCACTTTATAATTGTTAGATGATTGATCATGTTTGGATTAATATTACATTCTTTAAAAATATTGTTGAAGGGTATTAGTTTATGATGTGTTTTGAGAGTGAATGTGATGTGAAACCATTGTGTTTTTAATAGTGTTAAGTGTTGTGTCATTTGGGGAAGTTGTTTCCAGAGGCCTAGGAGGGTGTGATTGTGTGAGGGTTGGCTATGTGTGCATCATCTAAGTTGAATGAAATGTATTCTTAAAATATTGTCTCCTATTCATGTTAGTATGATACATGTGTAAGATGGAGAATGCCTTGCTCAGTGTACCTATTCAAGTGGTTATGATGACTATACAAGATAGATAATGCCTTGCTCAGTATACTTATTCATGTGGTTATGATGACTATGCAAGATAGATAATTCCTTGTTTAGTGTACCTTTTTAGATGGTTATGATGACTATGCAAGATGGATAATGCCTTGCTCTGTGTGATGTGAAATGCTGTGTATTTTGTGTTGTAAATGCATCATGATGAGAATGTGATAGTTCATGCTTGGTTTATGTTTTGGGACAAGGATATAAGAATTTGTCCCTGTGATTATGTTTTGTATGCAAGAAGGTAAATGCCTTGTATTGTATATGTTACTTGTCATTGTGATGGTAATTGTATTGCTTCATGGATAGGGTCTTTTAGATGCAGGTAGGGGAGTGGCTTTCAATGTGGGGCCGGTGCCCAAAGTGGCTGCCAGGATAACCCATTGGAAGTTTTTAATCCAGTGATGACTTAATAATAAATTTAGAGGGTTGGATAGTTTCCACACTAAATAAGATAATTGGATGCCTCACCCATACATGTAGTGCTCGTTCAGGCTAAGGATGGGATGAGAATGTCATGATTGGCAAGATCAACTTCCTTGTCCTCACGAAAGGAATGTTGGTTCCGCATGTGTCACCTTATGGGGCCGATGTCTAGTGAGAGACTGCCAGGATAACCATAGATGGGGGTCGATGTTCGGTGAGAGACTGCCAGGATAACCCATGTTAGGACCATGCGATGAGACTCTTCCCTACTGCAGCCTAGCATTCCCTAAGTGTGTTTTCCCCTTTTATTGTGTGATTGCCTCTGGAAGTGATGTTTGAGTTATTTGTGTTGTTCATATTGACCTGTGTTGTATTGGAGTCATGTGTAGTCCTTGCACCTATTAGTCTACTGTCTTTCTTGATTATTTTCTTAGTGGGACCTTATCGTTATCTCCTAGCACGGGGGGTGGACCTTAGGGTTCTACATGGTCGGGTGGTTGTGCTTTATTCCATTGGTTCTCTGGCATCGAGGTTCGTGTGTAAAGATGTATCTCACTTGATTCTAGTTTTGCCCCTGTATGTGAAGACAAATAATTGTACTATTTGTATCTAGATCTGTGTATCAATGGAACTCATTATGTCATTTGATGTATTCAGAAAGAAAGAGCTTTTGTATCATAGAAATTATGTAATTCCTCTTGTAAGATAAACTATTCTGCACTTGTAAACATTATTGCAAAGATGTTGATGTATGTATCTAATGATGTAATCAAGTTGTTAGTTTGAGTTATTTGAATAAACTATGTATGTTGTTGATTATTGTTTAATTTCAATAAGGCAGCTGTGTAATCCCTAGAGATGTTAGTTTAACTTGTTGATATTAGACTATGTTATGTTTTGTTATCATTATTTCTATTTAGAAAAAAAAAAAAATCGCCCTTTATATCGCTAGGTTAAACTTAACTCTCTAGGGTTCCATGGCGGGGCATTACAGTTTGTAGGTCTTGAAGGGAGTTTCAAGCCTTCTTCACCACTCTCCTTTGTTGATGTAAGATCTTGAGTCATTTTCATCAACTAGGGTTATATCTCTTGTGGTAATCATCATCATTATCATTCATATTCTATCATATTATTACAGATCTAGCCTCTACCCTCCTAGGGCATGCACTCTTGGATCTAATCATTGTTGTAGTGGAGGTGGGAACTCCAACACAAGGTTTGACTGAGGCAAGCCCTTATACATAGCACAATTTTTTCCTCTTTTCCTTGTGTGCAGGTTGGAGAAACAAGTTTTTGGAGTTGATTTCTGGGAAGAAGGCAGAGCAAACAGGTACAAGTATGGTGATATCCAAGATTTTGCAAAACTCTAGAAAAAGCCTAGGGCACCTAAGCACCTTGGTCATGGGCATTTCTGCTATGAAATCTAGGTTTTGAAGCCTTCTCTAATCTCTGTTGTGCTTTTGGTTTTCTGGGATCTGTTTCCATCTGTTAGTTATAAGTCGATCTTTGTATTCTAGGGTTTGACCATTTGTCCTAGCTTGCTTGCTTGACTTTGGTTGATCCATCTATATACAACAAAATGGCATAACCCCTGTAGTTTGGCTCTCCTTTTTGAGTAGAAGCCAAGATTGGTTTGTGTCCTAATGTTTGTAGAAGAGGGTTTGACCTAGTTTAAGTCTTTAGGCTAGATCACTCTTTTCCACTAAACAGAACCTCCTACCCTTTATTTGCAATGAAGAAATAGGATTGAAAATATGTGTAACCCCTTCCATGAATCTTCTATAGTATCCTGCTAACCCTATAAAACTTCACTTCTACAATGATTTATGGGGTTGGTCATTCAATAATGGCTTCAACCTTAGTAGAATCCACCACTATTGCTTCTATTAAAATTATGTGCCCCAAGTAGTCTATCTTCTTCTCAAAGAAATTATCACATTTTAACAATTTTCCATATAACCCATTCTCCCCAATCCTTTGTAAACCATTTGCAAGTGCACCAACTACTCCTCATTTTAGGAGTAGATTAGAATGTCATCCAATAATACAAGAACAAACTGGTCCAAAAAGTCATGGAACACACTGTTCATTAAATTTATGAATGCAACTAGTGCATCAGTGAGAACAAAAGACAGTTCTATGAATTTGTAGTGTCCATACCTTGCTCTTAATGTAGTCTCTGAAATTTCTTTTTCCTTAATCTTTAATTGATGATATCTAGATCTAAGGTCAATTTTAGAAAACACCATAGCTCCCTTCATTTGGTCAAAAAATTCTTCAATCCTAGATAACAGGTACCTATTCTTGATGGTAACCTTATTTAACATCTTGTATTCAAAACAAAGTCAAAGTGTTTCATCCTTCTTTACGAAAATTACTGGTGCTCCCCAAGGTGTAATACTAATTTTAACTAATCCTTTCTCCATTAATTCTTGTAAATGTAACTTTAGCTCAAATAATTTAGGGACATTCATTCGGTACAGTAACTTTGAAATGGGCTCTATGTCAAAAAAAGCCTCTATGGAGAAATCAAACATTCTTTTAAGTGGATGCCTTGTAAGTTCTTTAGAAAACAAATCTTTAAACTCTGCAAAGAATAATGAGATCTCAAAGGTTGGAGTTTTCTCACTAACTTCTTCATTTATCATAATGGCATGAAGGTGTGAACCTTTTCCCTTAGCCTTCTTTAATTGCATTGTTAAAATCATCTTAACAATGATTGGCTAATATTGTAAGGCTCAACCATTTTGCAATCCTAGTGGAACATTGCTTGTAATCCTATAATTCTTGATTCATAGATTTCATATTGATGGTGTTTCTTTATACTAATTTTTAATACCCAATTGTCTAACTTACTTGGTAAGGCTTAATTAGACTTTGATGAATGGAAAATTGAATATGGATAAGGAGACTACATCATCAATAGTAGGATTTAATTTGGATATGGTGCATATGGAAAATATTTATGTCATTATTATTGTCTTATAATCAATGTGGATTGTGTTTGTGGTTATCTCCCTTAAGAGTGGATTTTGGTTGTGATTATGATCATGACCTAATTAATGTTTGAGATGACTCTAATGATTAGGTTACTAATGTTATTGGAAGGAAGTTGAGATGGCATAAATGCTTCCTACACTAATCTATGAGGAAAGATAATGTAGAGACATAGATATAATAAATTTTTATAAGAAAATGACACACACAATAACATGCAAGTGACATACAATGGCATACAACTCACAAAACACATAGTTGACACAATATTACTTTGGGAAAACCCTTTCGAGAAAAAACCTAGCCTCCAAGCTCAAACCAATTGTATCCTGATTAATACCAATGGCTACAATACAACTTCAAGTTCAAACCTTTACAGGAGATCATACAAATCAATATAGTATTGGAGATATTTTGGTAGCATAATGGTACTTGCAAAAACATTATGATAATACTTCCAACCTAAGCACTCAATAAATATGCATGTACAACACCACAAACCATGAATGTTTTCTAAAGCCATTTTTTGGAAACTACTAGATAATTTAGGCATCCATATCCATGCACAAATTTCAATTCCCAAATCAAGCTTAGTGATGAAGGGGGTAAATCACAAAACTCACAATAACACAAATTGCACACAGAAAATATGAATGTTATTTTATTGATTTGGACAACACATTACATTGCAGAAGCTAAAATCCAATCAGAGGATAAATGCTCCACAGGCTACAACACATTACAACTCCCTATCTCTAGACTCTGGAACCCCAAATCAACTAGGGTTTCTATTTTCCTGCCTTTTCTTGACTCTACAATTTCTCCTAATCTCTACTATTGCTAGGGGTTCCCAAAAATGGTCATAAATAGCTCTTTTTGGCGGCCTCCATCCAAATTTGAAAATTTGCATCTCCCTCCAAAAATAGGTCAACTTCTTAGAGCCATAACTTTTGATCCGGGTGTCTGATTTACGAACCGTTTGAAGCGTTGGAAAGCTTGCGGAGTGCTCTACGCATTAAGAATTAGCTTTTCTAGTTCTACCCATTTTTAGGGCTGTACTAGGCCTCTAAGTGCCTCAAACCTAACTTTGAAACTTTTCAGGGGTTTTTGGAAAACATAAACTTTAATATCTTTCAGCCCACAAATAATCTTTGCCCGATTCCTTCACCAAAGGTTTTATTTTTCATTTACAAAGCTTCTTGTAAATTTTCACTTCCATATGCGCCCAAATTGAAACAAACCTTTTGAAGCGTTGGAAATCTTGCAAAGTTCTCTATGCACTAAAAATCTGCTCTGCTAATTCCACCCATTTTCGGGGCCATATGGGGCCTCTAAGTGCTTGAAACTTGACTTTGGAACTTTTTCAGGGGTTTTTTAAGAAACAAAAAGTTTAATATCTTTCAGATCTCAAATGATCTTTGACTGATTCCTTCACCAAAGGTCTTATATTTTAATTTCGAAGCCTCCTGTAAATTTTCACTTCCATACGTGCCCAAATGCAAACTTTCCTAAAATAGCAGTTTAGAAAAACTGAAGGTTCTACATCATTATTCAAGCGATTATGGAACCAGAATTACAAATTTTGAAAAGAAATGAAAAAAAAGTCATCGATTTTGAATTATTATTATTTTTGGGTGATGCAAGATTGCCCTTACACCTCTCGATGCTCTTGCATTACACTCAGGGTAATTTGAGAAGTGACCTTGTCACATCTTAGGTGTTTGAGGAAAACCCCAAACGATCAACCTCTGCCTTAGACAAACATGAAGAATTTTCAACAAGATTTCCTTTCCACTTCACCAGATATTCTTCATATTGCCTATTCTGAGTACTTCTTCCCACATGGCTATCCAAGATCTCTTATATCTCCTCCTTTGAAGTATATGCCAGAATACTCCACTGTTCTTTTGTTGGTCCATCCTCTGTTCCACCTTCATGATACTATGTTAAATCAACAATGTTGAACATAGGGGAAATGTTGATCCCATTCGACAACTCTACCTCATATGCATTTCTTGAATCATGCTTCTTCAGAATCCTGCATGGTCCAAATTTCTTCATTTTTAACTTATTATATGTTCCAACTGGAAACCTCTCTTTGTTCAAGTGACTCATGACTTTATCTCCTACTTGAAATTCCTTATATCTCCTCTTCTGATCTGCCTTAGCCTTGTACTGAATATTCATCTTATTAATATTTTTTTTCACCTCTTCATGCAAATTCTTCAGGTGTTCTGCAAAGTCTTCAGCTTCGGCACTTGTCTTTTCTCCCTTGTCCATCTTCCTTAAATTTGAAGCATTTCTTGGACTACTCCTATAAACAATTTGGAATAGTGATTTACATGTATTCCTATTGACATAATTGTTGTAAGCAAATTCTGCCTGTGGTAAAATCAAATCCCATCTCTTGGGCTTATCTCCTACTAAGCATCGTAGCAGGTTACCCAAACTCCTATTCACCACTTTTGTTATCTATCAGTCTGTGGATGGTGTGCATAACTGAACTTCAAATCCGTCTTCAACTTCTTCCATAATGTCCTCTAGAAATAACCAACAAACTTGGTATCTCAATCTGAAACTATACTCTTAGGTAGACCATGTATTCTCACCACCTTTTTGAAAAATAACTTTGCAATATGAACATCATCATCAGTCTTCTTACAAAGACTAAAATCTGCCATCTTCAAGAATCTATCCACCACCACAAAAATGGAATCTTGTCCTCTCTGTGTCCTTGGTAAACCAAGAACAAAATCCATACTAATAGCATCCCATGGCCTCTCTGGTATAGGTAATGGATGATATAGCCCTATATTCTAACTTGTTCCTTTTGCCATCTAACACACTTTGCAACTCTGCACAAATTTCCTCACATTCTGTTGCAATTGTGGCCAATAATAATTCTCACCAACAACAGCAATGGTCTTGTCTCGACCAAAGTGTCCAGCTAATCCCCCACTATGCTTCTCCTTAATCAGGTTTTCTCTCATGGAACTCCTCGGAATGCACAATTGGCTTCCTCTAAACAACATGCCATCTTGGATTAGCTGGCACACTTTGTAACTCCACAAATTTCCTCACATCTTGTTGCAATTGTGGCCAATAATAATTTTCACCAACAACAGCAATGGTCTTGTCTCGACCAAAGTGTCTAGCTAATCCCCCACTATGCTTCTCCTTAATCAGGTTCTCTCTCATGGAACTCCTCAGAATGCACAACTGGCTTCCTCTAAACAACATGCCATCTTAGATTATGAAATCCAACTATTTTGTCATGTCCAAAGTAATAGGTTCCTGACAAGCTTTCCAAGCCTCTGCGAAATCTAGATCTTCAGAATACAAACATTTGAGCTCACCGAACCCAACAAGCTCTATCTTCATTTCTGTCAACAAATTTTCCCTTCCACTTAAGGCATCTGCAACTCTGTTTGATCCTCCACTCATGTGTTTCAAAACAAAAGTATAACTCTGCAAAAAATCAACCCATTTTAAGTGCCTATGGTTGAACTTCCCTTGACTATTAAGATATTGTAAAGCATGATGATCAGTATATAAAACAAACTCTTTTGGCAAAAAATAATGTCTCCATTTCTTCAAAGCTTGAACTATAGCATAAAATTCCTGATCATAAACATAATACTTTTTCTTGGCATCATTAAGATTCTCATTGAAATAAGTAATGGACTTACCTTGTTGGCTCAAAACAACTCCTATGGCACTGCCACTAGCATCACAATCTACCTGAAATACCTTATTGAAATCTGGAGTGCCAAAACAGGTTGCTCTGTGACTTTTTGCTTCAATATATCAAAACTCTTGGCTGCTCTTGTAGTCCATTTAAACTCTTTTCTATCCCCTCTCATTGTCTTAGTTAGGAGTGTAAAAATGCTACTAAAATTCTTGATAAATTTTCTGTAAAAACTTGCCAAACCATGAAAAGATCTTACCTCTGTAGCACTCATTGACATGAGTCATTTAATGATAGCCCTTACTTTTTTTAGGTCCATTTAAGACCTTCCTCTGAGACAATACATCCCAGGTATACCGTGACTCTTTTGCAAAACTACATTTCTTCAAATTAATCAACAACTTCTCCTCCCTCAGCTTCTCTAAAACTTTTCTGATATGCATCAAATGCTCATCCCAAGTCTTACTGAAAATCCAAAATGTCATCTAAATAAACAATAACAAAATTTTCCAAAATTTTTTTCAATACCTCATTCATGAGCCACATGAATGTGCTCGGTGCATTGGTTAGCCCAAATGGCATGACTAACCATTCATACAAACCTTCCTTTGTCTTGAAGGCCGTCTTCCATTCATCTCCTTCTCTGATTTGGATCTGGTGATACCCACTTTTTAGATCAATCTTTGTAAAGTATTTGGCTCCACTCAAACAATCCATCATGTCATCCATTCTGGGTAATGAAAATCTGTACTTGATTGTGATCTTATTGATGGCTCAAGAATCTGTACACATTTCTCCACTCTCCATCTATCTTTGGTGCTAATATTGCAGGTACCACACATGGACTTAGGCTCTCCCTTACCAATCCCTTAACTCGTGAACTTGTCTGTTCAGCTCTTCATTCTCTGTTGGAGTCATTCTATGGGCTGCCTTATTTGGCAAACTAGTTCTTGGTATCAAATCTATTTGGTGACTTATCTTCCTCACCGGTGGTAAACCTTCTAGTACATTATCAGAGACAATGTCCTAAAGTTCTTCCAACAAATATGAGACTTTTGTTGGTACATCTTCACATTTCTCTTAGTTAATCTTAGGAATCAATGCAAAGCAAATGATGCTCGTGCTTCATACCCTCTAAAAATTTCTTACCATCTACCAAGCAAATTCTGGCAGTACTACATACCTTTTCTTCTACCTCCTTCAAGGGTTTCAACTTATGACGAATTCCATCCTTTGTTAGGGAATAGGTGTCTGCATGGTCATCATGGATAATGCACCTATCATACTGCCACGACCTCCCCAATAGCATGACATGCATCTATCTGTATGGGGTCATCCCACAATAATGGGTTACACTTTTTGGCCAAATTTGACATTGAAATCAACATTTTGAACTAAATCTTACTTTTTGACACCTATAGCCTCTAAACCGTTAGGAATTTGAAGATGATGTGAATTAGTGATTTGTAAGATTTTGTATGTAGATTCTAAATACACACACACACACACACACACACACACACACACATATATATTTAAAATTGGAGTTAAATTGTAAAATTTTTTGCATCTCCTTTGATAACTAGTTTTTAATAGTAACACAACTTTTTTTCTACAAAGGATAAAATTATGATTCTTTTGAATTTAGATTGGTAACACCGATATATAGGGCATGCATTTGGTTTCATAATGTTTTGTTGGATATATTTTTTTAATTAAGTTTTGATATCAAACTAATTATAATTTAGGCATAGGCGTATTCTGTAAAACATAACTTTTTCTGTATGTATCAAAATTCAATTTTTTTTGGGTTGAAACAAGGACATCAATACCCAAGGCATATATTTTTTAAAATTTTTTTTTACTAATTTACTAATTTTCCATGTGTGTAGAGCAGAGAACTTGATGTTCGGTGAAAAACCTACATTCACAAGAAATAAAAATAAATATAAAAATTAAATTAAATATATTTAAAATTATACTTTTTGGGAAACTTATAATAAGGACTACATACTTGCAAAACATAAATTTTAAATGAATTCATTTGATCCCCCAAAAAGTAAATCAAAAGTGGTTTTTTATCAGCATTTTGATAGGTGTAGAGGAGACTCCATTATAGGTATGGTTTAAAACTAGTGGAGTTCTATCCAAGGGGGTTTAAATCTAAGGGGGTTTTATCAAACCCTCTTTAATTAAAATCTTTTAAATGGAACCTTTCAAGGCTTAAATCATTATATTTTTTAAACATGTGATTTCAGCAAAAATCAGGATGTCCCAGAAAGTGTAACCCATTATTGTGGTAGCACAATACGATGTCACACAACACCTCATCATGGTAGTCTCCAATCTTGAACTTAACTTAACATTGTTTATTGACCAAAGCTCTATGGTCCTTCTACAACCATGCAATCTGATATGGATGTGGATGCCTTCTTGTCAACTTCAACTTGTTAACCATCTCCTCTGAAACAAGATTGTCAGTGCTTCCACTATCAATAATAATATTATAACACTTACCTTCACATTTACACCTTGTGCAGAACAAACTCTTCCTCTGATCTGGTTATTTCTCCTCATTCAACAAGGTTCTTCTGACAACTAGGGTTTCTCCCTTTTAACATCTTCAGAATGCTCAAACTGTGCATCTTCATCTACATGTGCAACTCATGCATTACCCTCAGGTCTTTTGTTTGTCCTTCCTTGATGTTGTGGACACTCATATGCTCAATGTCCTTCTCCACATTGGAAATAGGTTCCTCTGAAACCTCCTTTTCCAGGTCCTTTCCCAGGTCGGCCTCTTCCTCTTCCACTTTGCTCACCATTATTTTGGTCACTGTTGGGAATTAAGGTGTCTCAACCTTTGCAAATTCCTAGAATTATTTATTTAATTGTATATTTATTTATTGCCTGATATTGTATTTACTTGCACATTTAGTTTGGTCACTTAGTTGAGGTGGCACGATGACATGTCATCTTATTTGAAATGTGACTTGGATGGTCAAGTCAAACCTACATGGATTTGGGTGTCCCATTTGAGGTGGCACTAATATGCCATGTGTCGACACCTTGTGGTATGTGGAAGAGGATATTCCATATGATAGAATCTAGGACATGTAAGAGCCAAGTTTGGAGATTTATATGACAAGTGGTGACAAGTGTCGGTGAATATCTTTGCATGAGGGAAAGTCATCTTTGGGTGCCCAAGTTGGGCTATGACATGTGTAAGAGGAATACGCTATATTTAGCATTGTATGACAGATTCTCTTACAACATTTAAGATTGTCATGTTGCAGATTTTTATGACAGTTGTAAGATGCGTAAGAGCATCTGTCATAGTATATTTTTAGCCTTGGAGTGCTCCATGTTGGGAAAGTCAAATCTGCATGTATGATATATGTAAGAGATGTATTTTCAGCTTGGACAAGTGTCCTTTGATGCGGGATAATGGCCATGTGGCCAAGGTGGACGCCTATCTCAAGAAGCTTCCAGAATATGCCTTGTATCTCTGTAAAATGCATTGTTTTGAAGTTGTATTTGCATAGTGTTTTTACAGGTACTGTTATGTTGCTGGAATCACTCCAAAAATGACATTTGAAGACTATTGGAAGAACTTGCATTGCAAGTGTATTGTAAACTGTTATTGTTTCAAATAATACATTGTGCAGGTTTTAGAGTGTGGGGTTTTTTACCTGAAAAGGTTTTCCCCACGATACATCTTGTGTCAATCTCTTATGTGTTGTGTTGCTGCTGTAACTTTCTTATGTTATATGTTTAACATTACTGTAATTGTAAGGATTAAACTGAATTTGCATACATTTCCCCTCATTAGATTGGTGTAGGAAGTATGTTCTGTGTACTTTGCTTCCTTTCAATTGGTATCAGAGCTTGATCACCTGTGATCCTAGTTGTTGGGTAGGGGTTTTTTGAGCTAATTTTTGATTGAGTGGGAGTCTGTGTAGAGTATTATGTGATCTTGTTGCAACAAGAAGATGGCAGGCACATCCAGAAGAGCAGAGGTTGAAAAGTTCAATGGCAGTAATTTTGAGTTGTGGAAACTCAAAATAGAAGACATGCTTGTTGACAAAGATCTATGGGAAGCAATATCTGGTGTAAAATCAACGACAATGTCGCAAGATGATTGGTATCTCAAGGATCAGAAAGCTAAGGGTCTTGTGAGACTCTGTTTGGATGACTTTGTCTTATTAAATGTCAATGAGGAGAAGACCGCGAAGGAGTTGTGGAAGAAACTTGGTGATGTTTATCAGGCCAAATACCTAGTAAACAAGTTATTCCTATGGAAGAAGCTATATTCTCTAAGGATGGAAGATGGAGGATCCGTTGCAGACCATCTGAATGATTTTAACATGCTAGTTGCACAATTGACATTAGTTGGTGTGAAAATGGAGGAGGATCGTTGCATGACGTTGCTTTGTTCTTTACTGGACTCGTGGGATCATCTTGTTATGGCCATCGGGAGTACCACATCTACTTTCAAAATGGATGAAGTAGTGTCTTCGTTGTTATTTGAAGAGATGTAGAGAAAGTCATCCGAGTCGGCCAACGAGGCTCTTGCGGTTTGTGGAAGACCTAATGAAAAGGGGAAAAAGAAAGACAAGAAAGTTGAAAAGGGTAAATCCAAATCTCGTGGGAGATCCAAATCTCCTGGAAAGTCCAAGGCAATTTGTTGGAACTGTAGAAAAACTGGGCACTTCCAAAAGGAGTGCAAAGAGGAGAAGAAAAAGAAAAAGAACTCCGATTCCGATTCTGAAAAGTCACAAGATGATGGTGATGCTTTTGTTGCAGCCTTGGCCACCCATGCATCTGAAAATGTGTGGCTGATTGACTCCAGTGCTTCTTTCCACATGACCTCTCATTGAGGTTGGTTTACAAAGTATGAAGAATACGATGGTGTGAAGGTGTGTCTGGGTGTGACTCTCACATGAAGATAGTTGGGTGTGGAAGAGTCTTGATCCAATTCCCTGATGGATGAGTGAAAGGGATCAATGGGGTTATGCACATCCCCAGTTTAGCACGAAACCTGCTCTCTATAAGTAAATTTAATGATGCAAGTGTGTAGGTTGTCTTCTTAGGTGGAGGATGCAAGATGACAAGAGGAGCTATGGTGCTTGCTAAGGGTACTCGGAGAGGTACTCTGTTTCAGCTGGTTGCATGCACTACTTAGTGCAATAGTTCTTCTGTTTCGAAGAAAAGACCTTGAGATTCTTCATCCTCACCATTGGAACCCACAACGAAAAAGACTGTTGCTTCTACTTCCAATGGTAGTGCTTTCTGGGTACCTAAGGGTGCTCATGCTTTGGAAATGAAACTTCCTGCTGAAAAGACAATGTTGTGGCATAAGAGACTTGATCCAAGGGTCTTAGAGCTCTGAAAAATAAAAACCTCATTGAGGGGTTAAATGATTGTAATCTCGAGTTTGACTTTTACGAACATTATATATATGGAAAACAAAACCATGTTTAATTTTACTCTAGTTCTCACAAGTCTTCTGGTGTTTTGGATCTTATTCATTCTGATGTGTTTGGTCTTGTGAATGCTCCTTCGATCTCTAAATCTGTATATTTTGTATCATTCATTGATGATTACAGTAGAAGGACATGGGTTTATTTTCTCAGAAGAAAATCTGAAGTCTTTAGTCGGTTCAAAGAGTTTAAAGCTTTTGTAGAGAATTAGACTAGTAAAAAGATTAAGTGTTTGAGAACTAATAATAGTGGTGAGTTTTGTTTCGCAGAGTTTGATAAGTTCTGTAAAGAACATGGGATTGAAAGACATAAGACATCTCCTTATACCCCACAACAAAATGGAGTTGCAGAGAGGATGAATAAAATGTTGATGGAGAGGGCTAGGAGTATGCTTAGTGATGCTAGCCTTGAACAAAAGTTTTGGGCTGAAGCTGTAGCCAGTGCTTGCTACCTGGTTAACATGTCTCCTACCTCAACACTCATTGATAAGACACCCATGGAGGTGTGGTCTAGTAAGAATCCCTCTTTGAGACATTTTCGTGTTTTTGGTTGAGGCATATGCACATGTGCCTAAGGAGAAGAGGTCAAAATTAGAAAACAAGGCAGTTAAGTGTATCTTCATTGGCTATGGTGCCGGTGTGAAAGGGTACAAGCTTTGGGATCCTATGGCTGAAGGAGTGTTGTATAGCAGAAGTGTTATCTTCAGAGAGCTAACACCTTCTCTTGTTGTTCTATAGCCAGAAGAAAAAGAAAAGAAAGAGGATGTGGTTCAGTTTCCTTCTACCCCTGAGAAGACTGAATTGAAATACCCTGTTGGATCTGATGATGAGGAGAGCTCTAGCAGCTCTGAAAGTTTAGAAGAAGTAGAACCTCCACCTCATCCTTTGAGGAGGTCCACACGAAACATGAAACAACCTGAGAGGTTTGGTTATACATTGCTTGATTCTAGTTGTGCTTTTGCATTGCTTACTAACACTGATGAGCCTAGAACTGTGACAGAGGCTATGGGCATGAAAGATACATGTTCCTGGAAGGAGACCATGGAAGATGAGATGGCTTCTTTGGAAAAGAATAAAACTTGGGACTTGGTGCCTTTTTCTAATGGACGAAAACCTGTTGGATGCAAATGGGTGTTCAAGAAGAAATTTGGTGCAGATGGCAGTGTTGAGAAGTATAAAGCCAGATTGGTTGTGAATGGGTATTCACAAGTGGAGGGAATTGATTATGGTGAGATTTTCTCTCCTGTTGCAAAGCTGACATCTATTTGGTTCATGTTATCTCTTGCAATAGCTTATGATTTAGAAGTGGAACAAATGGATGTGAAGACAACTTTCCTTCATGGTGACTTGGAAGAAGAAATCTACATGTCACAGCTAGAGCACTACATAGTGAAAGGTAAAGAAAATTTGGTTTGCAAGTTAAAGAAGTCTTTGTATGGATTGAAACAATCTCCTAGGATGTGGTACTTGAAGTTTGATGCCTTTGTGTTGTCTATTGGATTTTTGAGATCGAAATCAGATCATTGTGTGTTTTACAAGTTTGACAATGACCGCATTCTCATTATTGCACTGTATGTTGATGATATGTTACTAATTGGGAATGGTAAGAATATGCTTTCTAATTTGAAGTCTTAGTTGTTAGTACAGTTTGGAATGAAAAACTTAGGGACAACCAGGTACATTCTGGGGATGAAAATTTGAAGATAAAGAGAAAACAAAAAACTTTGGTTAGGGCAGAGTAAGTATGTTAACACTGTGTTGGAGAGATTCAGTATGGTGGATTGTAAACCGTTGATTGTTTCTATTATGACGGGGAAAAAGTTATCTGTTGATGATTGTCCAAAGTCTCCTTTTGAGATAGAGGATATGAGCAGAGTACCTTATGCTAGTGTAGTTGGTAGCTTGATGTATGCTATGGTCTATACAAGACCAGACATTGCCCAAGCAGTGGGAGTTCTTAGTCGGTTTATGGTTAATCTTGGATGGGTACATTGGGATGCAGTGAAGAGAGTATTCAGATATTTGAGGGGTGCTTTCGAGTATTCCTTATGTTATCATGGTTATCCTACTGTATCTTAGCATTCTGTGAGTATTCATGGATTTGTGAATTCTGATTGGGCAGGTGACATTGACAACAAAAGATCCACCAGTGCTTATGTGTTTACCATGTTTGGTGGTGCTATTAGTTGGATGAGAAAGCGACAACCTGTGGTTGCTTATCCACGACGGAAGCAGAGTATATGGTAGCAACTCATGCTTGTAAGGAAGCCATTTAGCTTAAGAGGTTGTGTTTAGATGTTGGTTTTGATGCAGGACAGATTACTATCTATTGTAACAGTCAAAGTGTGATTTGCTTAGCAAAGAATCCTACTTTCCATGCTAGAACAAAGCATATTGATGTTTAGTTTTATTTTGTTCAAGATATGGTAGAAGATGGGAAGGTGATGTTGGAAAAAGTACACTTTGAAGAATGTTGTAGATGCATTGACTAAATCAGTGGGCATAGAGAAGTTCAGATGGCATTTAGAGTCTATGGGCCTCGTGGCCCCTAGCAGTTAAATCTTGTCATTTCTTTTGGCTCTTGCAAGGTGTTCGACAAGTGGGAGAATGTTGGGAATTAAGGTGTCTCAACCTTTTCAAATTCCTAGCATTATTTATTTAATTGTATTTTTATTTATTGCCTAATATTGTATTTACTTACACATTTAGTTTGGTCACTTAGTTGAGGTGGCACAGTGACATGTCATCTTACTTGGAATGTGACTTGGATAGTCAAGTCAAACCTACATGGATTTGGATGTCCCATTTGAGGTGGCACTAATATGCCATGTGTCGGCACCTTGTGGTATGTGGAAGAGGATATTCCATATGACAGAATCTATGATGCGTAAGAGCCAAGTTTGGAGATTTCTATGACAAGTGGTGACAAGTGTCGGTGAGTTTCTTTGCATGAGGGAATGGCATCTTTGGGTGCTTAAGTTGGGCTATGACATGTTGTAAGAGGAATATGCTATAATTAGCATTGTATGATGGATTCTCTTACAACATTTAAGATTGTCATGTTGCAGATTTTTATGATAGTTGTAAGATTCGTAAGAGCATCCGTCATAGTCTATTTTTAGCCTTGGAGCGCTCCATGTTGGGAAAGTCAAATCTGCATGTATTACAGATGTAAGAGATGTAGTTGCAGCTTGGACAAGTGTCCTTTGATGCGGGATAATGGCCATGTGGCCAAGGTGGATGCCTATCTCAAGAAGCTTCCAGAATATGCCTTGTATCTCTATAAAATGTATTGTTTTGGAGTTGTAGTTGCATAGTGTTTTTACAGGTATTGTTATGCTGCTGGAATCATTCTAGAAACAACATTTGAAGACTCTTGGAAGAACTTGCATTGCAAGTGTATTGTAAACTGTTATTGTTTCAGATAATACATTGTGCAAGTTTTAGAGTGTGGGGGTTTTTACCTGAAAAGGTTTTCCCCACGATACATCTTGTGTCAATCTCTTATGTGTTGTGTTGCTGCTGTAACTTTCTTATGTTATATGTTTAAAATTAATGCAATTGTAAGGATTAAAATGAATTTGTATACATTTCCCCTCATTAGATTGATGTAGGAAGTGTGTTCCATGTACATTGCTTCCTTTTAGTCATGAGGGCGATAGGCATTATCTCCTCTTTGATTTTGACTAGTGCCAACTTCTTCACTTTTCTTTGGATCTTCATTTCATCCTCCATAGGATCTTCCACCAGTCCTTCCACCTTGAGCTCTTCCCCTTTGCTTTCTTTTGAATCTTTTATTCAGATTCTCTTCCACCTTTAGGGAAAACTGGTACGCAACTTCTATAGTGGTCATTTTGACCAGGCTTACCCCTCTTGAATACTTGGCCTCAACCCATTAATGTAATGGGATACCTTCTCCTTGTTGGCCTCTGCATGGCCTATCCTCATAGTAATATTATAAAAATCTTATGTATACTCCTTAACAGACTTGTTACCTTGCTTTAATCCTTGTAACTTCTTTAACAACTCCAACTCATAGTCCATAGGAATGAACTAGTTTTTTAGTTTTTCCACCATCCGATCCCATCTGGTAATCTTTCCTTTTCCTCTTCTATTTCTTTCCAACTGGACCTCCTTCCACCAAATATTGTCACAGCCCTTCAAATTTGTTTTTGCAAACTTGACCCGTTCTGGATCTTCCACATCTTCATACTCGAAATATTCTTCCATATCATTGATCCAATCAATAAGCTCTTCTGGGCTTAGATTCCCAGAATAGGTAGACTTCAATCCTAGGTCTATTTCCAATCTTCGAAATGGACCTCAACAACCTAACTTCTACAGGATCTCCTGCAACTTTTTGTTCTTCCTCAGATAACTCTTCTTCAGCTTCATCTTCACTTTCTTCTCTTGTTCTCGGCTTAAACCCTTTTCGCAGCTCCTCTTGCAATGCATTGATTTGCCTTTACAGGGATCTAATACTCTTCCGTCAAAGCATTTCTCCCACCACAGTTTCTTTGTGGAAGAATTTTAATCTTTGCAGAAAACTGACAACCTTAGGTCCTGGTGCAAACTGCCTAATGGTCGACGATCTGTCTACACACTCAGGAACCCTTATCACAAAACTCACAATAACACAAATTGCACACAGAAAATATGAATGTTATTTTATTGATTTGGACAACACATTACATTACAAAAGATAAAATCCAATCAGAGGATGAATCCTCCACAGGCTGCAACACAGTACAACTCCCTATCTCTAGACTTTGGAACCTTTTGCCTTCTGTAACCCCAAATCAACTAGAGTTTCTATTTTACCACCTTTTCTTGACTCTACACTTTCCCCCTTATCTCTACCACTGCCAGGGGTTCCCAAACTCACAATAACACAAATTGCACACAGAAAATATGAATGTTATTTTATTGATTTGGACAACACATTACATTACAAAAGATAAAATCCAATCAGAGGATGAATCCTCCACAGGCTGCAACACATTACAACTCCCTATCTCTAGACTTTGGAACCTTTTGCCTTCTGTAACCCCAAATCAACTAGAGTTTCTATTTTACCACCTTTTCTTGACTCTACACTTTCCCCCTTATCGCTACCACTGCCAGGGGTTCCCAAAAATGGTCATAAATAACCCTTTTTGGTGGCCTCCAGCGAAATTTCAAAATTTGCATCTCCCTCCAAAAATAGGTCAACTTGCGCGAGCCATAACTTTTGATCCAGGTGTCTGATTGACGAACTGTTTAAAGTGTTAGAAAAATTGCGGAGTTCTCTATGCATTAAGAATCTTCTTTGCTGATTCTACCCAATTTTAGGGCCGTACGGGGCCTCTAAGTACCTCAAACCTGACTTTGAAACTTTTTCAAGGGTTTTTCAGGAAATGAAAATTTTAATTTCTTTCAGCCCACAAATGATCTTTTCTTGATTCCATCGCCAAAGGTCTTATTTTCATTTACGAAGCTTTCTTTAAATTTTCTCTTCCATACATGCCCAGATGCAAACTTTCCTAAAATAGTAGTTTGCTATTTTTAGTAGTTTGGAAAAACTAAAGGTTCTGCATCATTATTCAAGCGATTATGGAACCAAAAATACAAATTTTGAAAAGAAATGAAAACAAAGTCATTGATTTTGAATCATCATTATTTTTGGGTGATGCAAGATTGCCCTTACACCTCTGGATGCTCCTGCATCACTTAGTTAATTAACAACTAATTATAAATTGCCACTGGTACCAAACTTGGGTGTTTAAGCAGTCTTATGCTACCTTTTCAATAATTGCTCTATGATTCTCTCTAATTCCACAATTAACTCCCTCTCATCATGCTCTTTCTTTTCAGGAAATTATACACTTTACAAGTTGTCATAGTTGTAATTAACAATTTCCATGACATTAAGAGAGTCTTGCACTTGCCAAAATGCAAATGGTATATGACACCTATTGCCACTCCAAGTGGGATGCGCTAAGTATGTGGGTGCGACAAATAAATAAATAATTAAATAAAATACTTTGAACACACTAGGATTGCAAGGTGTATGACACCTATGCCAACTTTTTTGCACTTGTCATATTCCTTGCAAGAACATAAAGAAACTACATCAAACTGTGAACTAACTATTAGAGGTCAGGAGGCCTGTAAACTCACTACACCACTTGAACTTCTCTATGCTCACAAGGTTTGTCAATATATCTAAAACATTCTCCAAAGTGTCACTTTTTTAAGTATCACCCTTTCATCTTCCACCATGTCATGAACAAAATGATATTGAACATCAATGTGTTTCATCCATAGATGAAAAGTTAGATTCTTAGCCAATCTAATGGCACTCTAACTATCACATCCAATCTAAATTGGTTCAATACTCAACCCAACATCTGAACATAATCTCTAAAGCTAGATGGCCTCCTTATAGGAATGAGTAGCTACCATGTACTTTCCCTCTACCTTGGATAAAGAAACCATATCTTGCTACTTGCTCATCCAAATGATTGCACCACCAAACATGTTAAATACATAACAATTAGTATATAATTTGTTGTGAATATATCCTATCCAATCTGATCTAAATATCCTTAAATCTCCATTGGGTGTTGTAGGTGACCTATAGGACCTCTACAAGTTTGTGGTATGCAATATGTAGACCTTTATAAGTCTTACAACCACTACTATGGGGATGCTCCAAGTGATCCATGGAACCTTTGCAATTTGGTTGTAGGTTGCATATAGAACCTGTACAAGTTGGTTGCAAGTCCCTTGAAGTACCACCTTGGTAGAAAATAAAATACTTTTGTAGTTTTATGCAAGTATTGGAAAAATCTCTTCACTACAACCCAATGGTCTTTGCCAAGATTAACCATGAAATAGTGATGTAAGAGCAACCAGAGGTGTAAAGGCAATCTTGCATCACCCAAAAACAATGATGATTCAAAATCGATTACTTTGTTTTAATTTCTTTTCAAAATTTATATTTCTGGTTCCATAATCACTTGAATAATGATGTAGAACCTTTAGTTTTTCCAAACTACTATTTTAGGAAAGTTTGCATTTGGGCATGTATGGAAGTGAAAATTTATAGGAGGCTTTGAAATTGAAATATAAGACCTTTGGTGAAGGAATCATCCAAAGATCATTTGAGGGCTGAAAGATATTAAAGTTTTCATTTCCTGAAAAACCCTTGAAAAAGTTTCAAAGTCAAGTTTGAGGCACTTAGAGGCCCCATACGACCTTGAAAATGGACAGAATTGGCAGAGTGAATTCTTAGCGGATAGAGAACTCTACAAAATTTCCAACGCTTCAAACGGTTTATCAATTAGACACCCGGATCAAAAGTTATGGCTCTCGGAAGTTGACTTATTTTGGAGAGAGTTGCAAATTTTGAATTTTGGTTGGTGGCCACCAAAAAGGGCTATTTATGACCATTTTTGGGACCTCTTGGAGTAGTAGAGATAAGGGGGAAAGTGTAGAGTTAGGAAAAGGCAGGAAATCAGAAACCCTAGCAAATTTGAGACTACAGAAGGTAGAAGGTTCCATAATCTAGAGATAGGAAGTTGTAATGTGTTGCAGCCTGTGGAGGATTCATCCTCTGATTGGATTTTAACTTATGTAATGTAATGTGTTGTCCAAATCAATAAAAGATCATTCTATTTTTTGTGTGTAATTTGTGATATTGTGTGTTTTGTGATTTACCCCCTTCATCAAGTGGTATCAAAGCAAGGGTTCCTGAGTGCGTAGACAGATCGCCAACTGTGAGGCAGTTTGCACCTGGACCTGAGGTTGTGGGTTTGCTGCAGAGATCAAAATGCCTCCACAAAAAAATCGTGGTGGGAGAAATGCTTTGATGGAAGAGGGTTTTAGAGCCCTGCAAAGGCAAATCGATGCATTGCAAGAGGATCTACGAAGAGGGTTTGAGTTGAAAACAAGAGAAGAAAGTGAAGATGAAGCTGAAGAAGAGCTATCTAAGAAAGAACAAAAAGTTGTAGGAGATCTTGCAGAAGTTAGGTTGTTAAGGGCCATTTCAAAGATTGGAAAGCGACCAAGGATTGAAGTCTCTACCTATTCTAGGAATCTAAACCCAGAAGAGCTTATTGATTGGATCAATGATATGGAATAATATTTTGAGTATGAAGATGTGGAAGATCCAGAATGGGTCAAGTTTGCAAAAACAAAGTTGAAGGGCCATGCAAGTATTTGGTGGAAGGAGGTCCAGTTACAGAGAAATAGAAGAGGTAAAGGAAAGATTACCAAATGGGATTAGATGGTGAACAAACTAAAGAAGCAGTTCATTCTTGTGGACTATGAGTTGGAGTTGTTAAAGAAGCTGCAAGGATTGAAGCAAGGTAACAAGTCTATTAAGGAGCATATGGAAGATTTTAATAAGATTACTATCAGGACATGCCATGCAGAGGCCAACAAGGAGAAGGTAGCCTATTACATTAATGGGTTGAGGCCAAGTATTCAAGAGGAGTTGAGCCTGGTCGGAATGACCACCATAGAAGATGCGTATCAGTTTTCCCTGAAGGTGGAAGAGAAGCTGAATAAAAGATTCGAAAGAAAGCAAAGGGGAAGAGGTCAAGGTGGAAGGATTGGTGGAAGATCCTATGGAGGCTGAAATGAAGATCAAAAGAAAAGTGAAGAAGCTAGCACTAGTTGAAATCAAAGAGGAGATAATACCTACCACCCTCGTGACCAAAATAATGGTGAGCAAAGTGGAAGAGGAAGAGGCCAACCTGGGAAAGGACTTGGAAGAGGAGGTTTTAGAGGAACCTATTTCTAATGTGGAGAAGGACATGGAGCATACGAGTGTCCACAACATCAAGGAAGGACAAATAGAAGCCCTGAAGGTAATGCATGAGTTGCACACGTAGATGAAGATGCACAGTCTAAGCATTCTAAAGATGCTGAAAGGGGAGAAACCCTACTTGTCAGAAGAACCTTGTTGAATGAGGAGAAAGAACCAGATCAAAGGAAGAGTTTATTCCACACAAGGTGCAAATGTGAAGATAAGTGTTGTGATATTATTATTGACAATGGGAGCATTAACAATCTTGTTTCAGAGGAGATGGTCAACAAGTTGAAGTTGACAAGAAGGCATCCACATCCATATTAGATTGAATGGTTGTAGAAGGACCATAGAGCTTTGGTCAATGAGCAATGTTTAGTTAAGTTCAAGATTAGAGACTACCATGTTGAGGTGTTGTGTGATATCAAACCGATGGATGCCTGTCATATGCTATTGGGAAGGCCGTGGCAATATGATAGTTGTGCTGCCCATGATGGCCGTACAAACACATATTCCCTAACAAAGGATGGAGTACTGCTAGAATTTACTTGGTAGATGGTAGAAAATTTTTGGAGGATATCAGGCATGAGCGTCATTGCTTTGCATTGATCCCTAAGATCAACTAGGAGAAATGTGAAGATGTACTAGTAGAAGTCTCAGATTTGTTGGAAGAATTTCAGGACATTGTCTTTAATAATGTACCAGAAGGTTTACCATCGGCGAGGAAGATAAGTCACCAATTGGATTTGATACCAGGGGCTAGTTTGCTGAATAAGGTAGCCCATAGAATGACTGCAGAGAATGAAGATATGAAAAGACAAGTTTATGAGTTGTTAAGGAAGGGGATGATAAGGGAGAGCCTAAGTCCATGTGCAGTACTTGTAGTAATAGCACCAAAGAAAGATGAAGAGTGGAGAATGTGTATAGATGCCTGATCCATCAACAAGATCACAATCAAGTACAGATTTCTATTGCCTAGAATGGATGACATAATAGATTATTTGAGTGGAGCCAAGTAATTTATGAAGATTGATCGTAAGAGTGGGTATCACCATATCCGAATCAGAGAAGGAGATGAATGGAAGACAACCTTCAAGACAAAAGAAGGTTTGTATGAGTGGTTAGTCATGCCATTTGGGCTAACCAATGCACTGAGCACATTCATGCAGCTCATGAACAAGGTATTGAAAGAGTTTTTGAGAAATTTTGTTATTGTTTATTTAGATGACATTTTAATTTTCAGTAAGACTTGGGATGAGCATTTGATGCATATCAGAAGAGTTTTAGAGAATCTAAGGGAGGAGAAGTTGTTGATTAATCTAAAGAAATGTAGTTTTGCAAAAGATTTGGTATACCTGGGATTTGTTGTCTCAGAGGAAGGTCTTATGATGGACCCAGGAAAAGTAAGGGCTATTATTGAATGGCCCACACCAAGGAGTGCTACAAAGGTACAATCTTTTCATGGTTTGGCAAGTTTTTATAGAAAATTTATCAGGAATTTTAGTAGGATTTGTACAACCCTAACTAAGATAATGAGAGGGGATAAAAAAATAGTTTAAATGGACTACAGGAGCAGCCAAGAGTTTTCATACATTGAAGTAGAAAGTCACAAAGCAACCTTTTTTAGCACTTCCAGATTTCAATAAGGTATTTCAGGTAGATTGCGATGCTAGTGGCAGTGCCATAGGAGTTGTTTTGAGCCAAGCAGGTAAGTCCATTGCCTATTTCAATGAGAAGCTTAATGATGCCAAGAAAAAATATTCTATTTGTGATCAGGAGTTTTATGCAATAGTTTAGGCTTTGAAAAAATGGAGACATTATTTGTCACCAAAAGAGTTTGTTTTATATATTGATAATTAGGCTTTGTAGTATCTTAATAGTCAAGGAAAGTTAAATCAGAGGTAGTTAAAATGCTTTGAGTTTTTGGAAAGTTATACTTTTGTTTTGAAACATAGGAGTGGAAGATCAAACAAAGTTGCAGATGCCTTAAGCAAAAGGCAAATTTTGTTGACAGAGATGAAGATATAGGTTGTTGGGTTTAATAAACTCAAGAATTTGTACCTCGAAGATCCAGACTGTGCAGAGGCTTGGAAGGCTTGTTTGGAGGCTATTACCTTGGATATGACAAGATGGTTGGATTTTTAAATCCAATATGGTATGTTGTTCAGAGGAAGCCAGCTGTGAATTCTGAGTTCCATGAGAGAGTACCTAATTAAGGAGAAGCATAGTGGAGGGTTGGCAGGAGACTTTGGTCAAGATAAGACCATTGCTCTTGTTAGTGAGAATTATTATTGGCCACAGTTACACCAAGATGTGAAGAAATTTGTGCAAAGTTGTAGAGTATGCCAGATGGCCAAAGGAGTGAGTCTGAATACTGGGCTATATCAGCCATTACCTATACCAGAGGGACCATAGGAGGATATTAGCATGGACTTTGTTCTTGGTTTATCAAGGACACAAAGAGGACATGATTCCATTTTTGTGGTGGTGGACAAATTCTTGAAGATGACACATTTTATTCCTTGTAAGAAGACTAATGATGTTGTTCATATTGTAGAGTTATTTTTCAGAGAGGTGGTAAGACTACATAGTCTACCTAAGAGCATAGTTTTAGATCAGGACACCAAGTTTGTTGGTTATTTCTGGAGGACATTGTGGAAGAAGTTGAAGACAGATTTGAAGTTTAGTTCTGCACACCATCCACAAACATCGAAAGTGGTGAATAGGTGTTCGGGTAACCTGCTACGATGCTTAGTAGGAGATAAGCCCAAGGGATGGGATTTGATTTTACCATAGGCAGAATTTATTTACAATAATTCTGTCAATAGGAGTACAAGTAAATCACCATTCTAGATTATATATGGGAGTAGTCCAGGAAATGCTTCAGAGTTAAGGAAGATGGACAAGGGAGAAAAGACAAGTGCCGAAGCTGAAGACTTTGCAGAACACTTGAAGAATTTGCATGAAGAGGTGAGAAAGCACATTAATAAGATGAATATTGAGTACAAGGCGAAGGCAGATCAGAAGAGGAGATATAAGGAATTTCAGGTAAGAGATGAAGTCATGGTTCACTTAAGAAAAGAGAGGTTTCCAATTGGAACATATAATAAGTTGAAAATTAAGAAATTTGGACCATGCAGGATTCTGAAGAAGCATGATTTAGGAAATGCATATGAGGTAGAGCTATCGAATGGGATCAACATTTCTCCTGTGTTTGCTGATTTAATAGAATATCATGAAGGTGGAACAGATGATGGACCAACAGAAGAACAATGGAGTATTCTGGCATCTACTTCAAAGGAGGAGATAAAAGAGATCTTGGATAGCTGTGTGGGAAGAAGTACTCAGAATAGACAATATAAAGAATATCTGGTGAATGGAAAGGAAGGCCTATTGAAGATTCTTCTTGGTTGTCTAAGGCAGAAGTTGACCGTTTGGGGTCTTTCTCAAACACTTGAGATGTGATAAGGTCACTTCTCAAATTACCTTGGGTGTCTGATGCAGGAGCATCCAGAGGTGTAAGGGCAATCTTGCATCACTCAAAAATAATGATGATTCAAAATCGATGACTTTGTTTTCATTTCTTTTCAGAATTTGTATTTCTAGTTCCATAATCGCTTGAATAATGATGTAGAACCTTCAGTTTTTCCAATTGTTAAAAATAGCAAATTGCTATTTTAGGAAAGTTTGCATTTGGGAACATATGGAAGTGAAAATTTATAGGAGGCTTTGAAATTGAAATGTAAGACCTTTGGTGAAGGAATCAGCCAAAGATCATTTGAGGGCTGAAAGATATTAAAGTTTTTGTTTCCTGAAGAACCCTTGAAAAAGTTCCAAAGTCAAGTTTGAGGCACTTAGAGGCCTTGAAAATGGGTGGAATCAGTAGAGCAGATATTTAGTGCATAGAGAACTTCACAATCTTTCCAACGCTTCAAATGGTTCATCAATTGGACACCCGGATCAAAAGTTATGGCTCCCGAAAGTTGACCTATTTTTGGAGGGAGTTGCAAAATTTGAATTTTGGCTGGTGGCCGCTAAAAAGGGCTATTTATGACCTTTTTTGGGAACCCTTTGGAGTAGTAGAGATAAGAGGGAATGTGTAAAGTCAGGAAAAGGTGGGAAATCAAAAACCCTAGCGGATTTGAGGCTACAGAAGGTAGAATGTTATAGAATCTAGAGATAGGAAGTTGTAATGTGTTGCAGCCTGTGGAGGATTCATCCTCTGATTGGATTTTAGCTTCTGTAATGTAATGTGTTGTCCAAATCAATAAAAGATCATTCTATTTTCTGTGTTTAATTTGTGTTATTGTGTTTTTTGTGATTTACCCCTTCATCAAATAGCTTGACTCCCACTGCTTGGGCAATGTTGAGTTTGGTGTAGATCATAGCAAACATCAACCTAGAAACTACACTAGTGTAAGGAACATGAGCCTTATCCTCCATCTCTATGAGTATTGTAGGACACTACTCAACTAAAATATTAGTTCCCATAGAAATAGGAACAATCAATGGTTTGTTATCTACCATGCTAAAACATTGTAATACTAAGTTCACATACTTACTCTGGGTCAATCAAAGCTTTTTATTTGCTCTATCTCTTTTAATTTCCATACCTAAGATCTACTTAGCAACCCCTAAGTCCTTCATATCAAATTATGGATGAAAGGTGAGACTTCAAATCCTTAATTACATCCTTAATATTACCAAAAAACAACATATCATCTATGTACAATGTGATAATAAGGAAACAATAACCATCCTATTTCTAGTAAACACAATGATATAATTTGGACCTCACAAATCCTCGTCTTAATGCAAAAGAATCAAACTTTTGATACCACATTTTGGGTGATTATTTGAGACCATACAAAAAAATTGAATCTACAAGCTAATGCCTCCTTACATTTTACAACATAGTGCTCTGGCTATGTTATATAAATTTTTTCCTTCAAGTCACCATGTAGGATAGTTATCTTCACATCTATCTATTCTATCTTAAGATCCTAAGCTACCGCAATAGATAAGAAGAACCTAATAGATGTTAGCTTAGCAATTGGAAAAAATATCATCAAAGTCTATCCCCTCAACCTGGGAATATCCTTTTGCAAACAATCTTGCCTTGTGCTTCTCAACACTACCATTTGAACCAAACTAAGTCTCAAGTCTCATTCCTTTTCAATGCAACCATCTCCTCATTCATGATCAATCTCCATGACTTACTATCCTTTATTTCCATCACCTCTTGCATAGTTTGAGATTCATTAGTGTTAGTAATCAAAGTAAAAATACATCTGAAATTAGGTGGGATATACCTCTCTAATTTTCTCATATATCAAGTGGACCTCCTCAAAGGATAAGGTGGAGGTTCCTCCTTTGAACTTGAAGAGCTCTCAGTACCATCCTTCTCATTAGGTCCAACCCAAACCTCTATTTTAGCCTTAATTGTAGCCATCTCAATCTTTGGTTGTAACTACACAGCTAATTTCACATTCTTCTTTGGTTACTCAACTATAGGGAAATGCCTAATCTCCTTGAACATCACATTTTGACTATATAGAACTTTCCTAGTCATGGGATGATAAAAATTGTACCTTTTCACACCATCACCATAGCTAATGATGATAGATTTTATAACTTTATTATCCAACTTTGATCACTTTTCCTTAGGCACATGACCATATTCCTCACAACTAGAAACTCAAAGATGCTAAAGTGAGGGATTTTTTCCCATGTAAACCTCCATGGGGGTTTTCTCCACAAGAGTTGATATAAGAGACCTATTGATTGGGTAACATCTAGTAGTAACTACTTCTACCTATAATTTCTATTCCATTTTGGCCCCACTAATCATACTTCTAGCCCTCTCCATCAACATCATGTTCATTATATCTGCAACTCCATTATGTTGAGAGGTGTATGGAGTTGTCTTATATGTTTCAATGTCATTATCCTTACAAAATTTGTCAAACTCTACAGAACAATACTCACCACCATTAGTAGCTCTCAAAACCTTAAAATTTCTACTAGTCTAATTTTTCAAGAGATTCTTAAACTCCCTAAACTGACTAAAGATCTTAGATTTAGTTCTAAGCAAATATACCCATGTCTTTCTAGAAATATTGTCAATAAATTAATAACACAAAATACAATGATTTAGATAATGAAGGAACATTAATAGGATCAAATACATCCTAATGAATTAGATCTAACAATCCAAAAGATTTATGAGAACTAGAATAAAACTAAACATGATTCTACTTTGCATAAATGCAATGTTTGTAGAAGTCAAATTCAAGAGAACAATTTGTTTGCCCCTCTTCAAGAATTTTTTATTTTCAAGGATTGTAGACCTTTCTCACCTATATGGACCGTACGATAGTGCCATAGCATTACTTTATTGGCAGGTAATTTTGTGTCGAAGGTAAGAGCATGCTTAGTTGCCCAAAATATACAAGCATATGAACTAGAAACAACTCTATTTGAAAACCATAAACTCTCTACAGGTTCAACCTATAAATTCTCTACAGGTTCAACCTATAACCTCTTTACAAGTTCATAAGCCAAGGATGTAGATACTATAGACTCTTTTTCAACCCATAACTTTTCTGTAAGTTCAACCCGCTATAGGTTCAATAGATACAAAATAACTATTGCATTGAATATATGTGTATGCATCAAGTCAAAATACAATATCGACTAGAACTTCCTTCATGAGTGTCATAGCTCTTTGATCCATCTTACACCTCCATTGCCAAAGATAACCTTCACTCTTGCATCATTTGTTTTATTGACAAATAATAGGTTATGTGCTAAACTAGGGATGCATACAACTCTAGACATATCCTTGATCTTTTGATTAGAGAATCAAATCTTGACTTTTCTATGACCAATAATACTAAGGTAAGAGTTGTCACTGAGATATACCTTCCCACCATCAAATTTCTCATAGTCCAAAAACCACTACTAATGAGGAATCATGTGGAAAGATGCTCTAGAGTTGATTATCTATGCATCCATAGAATCTTCTTGTGAAGATCTATTATAATCATCATTAGATTCACTTTTGTTGTTATTCTTTTTCTCCTCCTTGTAGTTTCTTCTAAAATGGCCCATCTTACCACAATTCTATCATTTTGCCCTAATTTTTTCTACCTAGAGACTTAGATATCTCTTGAGATTTAGATCTACTCTTATCCCTCTTCTTGTCCTTCTTACCTTTCTCCTTTGACTATCCTCGAATAGTCAAAGCTTCCTTGGTAGATTTAATTTTTTTGCCTCATATCCTCCAAGAATAAAGCAACCACTACCTCATCAAGCATAAACTTTGAAGCAATGCTTATGATAGCCATCACCAAGTTATCCCATGAGTTTGACAAAGGGTATAAAAGGGTGATGCATTGATCTTGTTCCTTCCATTTTCACACTAATTGACTATAATTGGCTTATGATTGTGTTGATTGCATTAAGGTTCCTAGAAACAATTCGCCCTCACCCATATTCGAAGTGTACAACTTCTTCCATAGAAAAATCTTGTTAACTAGGGGTTTTTCCTAGCATAGCTTCCCTAATTTTTTTGAGAGGCTTTTTGTGGTGGGTTTTTTGAAAACATTCAACAATTCTAAATTAGTTAAACAAATCTTGATAAGTCTTCTCACCTCTCCATCCAACACAACCTAGTCTTCTAGTGACATAGATGTAGGTTTGTATCTAGATACTATAACTCACAAATCTCAATCTATGAGTTAGATCTTCCATCTTATGCTTCCACAACTTAAAACTAGTGCTATTAAATATTTTCATCTCTAGTCTCAATGTGCTTGCCATCTTCCCTAAAACAAAGATCTCCTTTGTGCACAACTCCAACCCAAACTAATATGAGCTCAAAAAATCTTTTTTCCTAACATCCAGGACCTACGCTAATCAATCTTTGATACCAAATGAAAGGAAGTTAAGATGGTAGAAAATCTTCCTACACTAATCTATGTGGAGAGATAATGTAAAGAGACAAGAATCTAAAAATTTATGATAAGAAAATGACACATGCAATAATATACACTAGCATGCATGTAAAAAAACACAATTGTCATAGTATTACCTTGGAAAAACCCTTTTAGGAAAAAAAACCAGCCTCCAAACTCAAACTAATTGTATTCCGAATAACACCAATGGTTACAATACAACTCAAAGATCAAGCCTTCACAAGGGATCATATAAATCAATACTTTATGGGGATATTTTAGTAACATAATGATACTTGCATAAGATTATGATAATACATCCAAGCCAAGCACTCAATATATAGGCCTGTAGAAAACCACAAACCATTTATAGTTTCTAAAACCATGTGATGGAAACTACTATCTAATTTAGTCATGTTGATAACTGAGAGGGGGGGGGGTGAATCAGTTATCCTAATTATTTCTTTTTTTGAACTTTCTTATTAATTAATGCAGCATTGAATCAAACACAAAAACATTACCATGAAATAAGAAACACATGACACAGTATTTTTGACGTGGAAACCCTGTTAAGGGAGAAAACCACGGGGTGATTAACCCAAAAATTATTCTCTGTTAGAAGAATAGGAAATTACAAAATGGCACTTGCCAATTAGGGCTCACTGCCCGAGCACACTGCTCACAAGAGGCCCACTGCCTACAAGAAGACACACTGTCTACAAAGTGATAAGAATCACAGTCTTGAACTGATTGGAAGCATCTGCATATGCTGGAGTTCAGTTCCGGTTAGGCTCAGTACACTGATCTGCTGCACTTCATCTTTCCTCTGTTCTTTATTCTGCTATCCTTTCACATACCGGATCTTTCTTGCTACTTCTGCTCTGTTCTGGACTTATTCACATATATATTACTTCATTCTCTACCTTCACAACTAAATCCATCCTCTATATATATCCGCACAAGTAATTTCATCATCTTTCTAGTCGGCATCCGGAACAGTCTAGTTTCTTACAAACTTTGTTCTGTCGGCTGAATCCTTGCTCACCAAGCAATGCAGATCAAGCATATACTTGTAGATATCATTAATCATGTCGGCCAAACATGATTCATGCCTTCATAACCTTTATCATCAACAGTAACACATCCGGAAAGTAGTCTGATACTCTGTCAGTCAGTTCTTCCTCTGTTTTCACTGTCTCTCAGGAATCCGGTACTCAACTATTCATATCTTTTTCTTTGTCCATCACCGGAGGCTAAATCCTTGGAATATACCACTCAAGGTAGTCCTCTTGACTTCCCCAAATCTGCACTGCACCAAGACACTTCCTCTGAGAGATCCGGACCAATCTGTCGGACCTTGCCACATGCTCTGTTGTTGTTCACCGGACCACAACAATCTTTATTCTGACTTCCGGTAGAGACACACCATGACTTGCGGATATGTGGGATGACCTTTGTTGCCATCAATGACAACAACCATGAATCCATATAGTGTCTCTTGCCAACAAGTCATCCATATCTATGCACAAATTCCAATGCTCAAATCAAATTTAGTTAAGTGATAACTAATTAGAAACTGCCTCTACCAAAATTGGGCACTCAAGTAGTCTTATCTTGCTTTTTTCATAAATGCTCTGTGATTCTCTTCAAGTCCATAATTAACTCCCTCTCATCATGTTCTTTCCTTCATAGAAAATATTACACACCTTACAAGCTATCATAGTTGTGACTAGCAACTTCCATGACATTAAGTGAGTCTTACACTTGACAAAATACAAACTACATGTGATACCTAGTGCCACTCCAATTCAGATGCCCCAAATATGTGGGTGCAACAAATAAATAAATAATTAAATAAAATACTTTAAATACACTAGGATTGCAAGGTCTATGCCACCTATCCCAATAGTTATGATTTTCCATATGATGCCTTTGAATTCTTTATCACATTTCTAGAATCTACTTGATTGTTAGTTGTCTATAAATGGATATGCAATGACTTAGTTCTTCTTATGATGCATAGATAGTAGCATTTATTCTTGTTCATTTGATTTAAGTTAAGTTGTTTATATATGCTTATATGTGGTTACTAACCCTAATTCTTGCATTAGTTCCTTAATGAAAATTTAAATATTTAATTGATTTGAGTGATTTAAATTAATGATAAATATTGTGGAGACATTGATTTACATTGATATGATTTCATTAAAATACTAAAATTGTGATTTAAATGTTAATAGTACTTTACTAGAAATTAAGGAGAATTGATATTGATTAATGCATGAGTTTATATGATGGAATTTAATCATGTTAAGCCATGATTTCGATATTATTATTATGATGATTATAATTGTAGCATGCATGATGAATCTTGATTATTATAGGTGAATAGTGTGATTTTAATTATTTTGCTTCATCTATTTATTCTTGATGTATTTGATGTGCATGTTGAGTATGCAAGTATATATATATATGTGTGTGTGTGTGTGTGTGTGTGTGTGTGTGTGTGTGTTGGCCAACGAGAGAATAAGAGATCAATAAAAACCCTAATTACCATTCCTACTTCACCTCATAAAGTAATGGAAACTTGATCATGATTCTTGGTTACACCAATTGTCTTAGTATACGACTACATTAGGACCCGTTATGTTAAACATTATTAATCCTTAAGTTCTTATACTTCATTTGATGATTATATTATATTCCATACGTTTTGATATTTTGATTTTTTAAATGACACTTTTAAGTGTAATCTCAAATTTGCATTTAGGGCCATTTATTGTGAATTTAAGTGTTTTTTTGTAGAAGTAGCCCACTTGTGCAATTACCTATGGGTAAGGTACTTTTTAGGATTGTGTTTGTAGTGTTAGGTGAGTTTAGTGCTCACCCAAGGCTCTTGGGAAGAATGTATCTGTTATGGGACTTTTCCCCTAAAATGGAAAAGAAAGCAATTTTATGAATAACTTTTTAAAATTATAAGAGGATAAAGTTTATTTAACCCTTTATAATTAAAAGGGAGATCAAGAAATAAAGAATATTATGATCCTTTGGTTAACATGGAGATAAAAAAAGAATATTTATAAAAAACCCCTTTAAAAGGGAGGAATTATTATATTTATTAAATAATTATTAATGACAACCTTTGTGAAAGGTTGTGATGATTTAGAAACCACCCCTTAAAAGGCTATGTAAGGAATTTATGCAAGACTTGGAAAGGGCATGGAGAACACTCAAGGAAGAAGAATGTGGTTTGGTGAAGGGGCACATAGAGTGTGTCCAACTCAGGGTACAAAGTACACCTAGGATTGTCTTGGCTAGGGTTTTGATGC
This sequence comes from Cunninghamia lanceolata, assembly GCA_027924645.1. NCBI lineage: Eukaryota > Viridiplantae > Streptophyta > Pinopsida > Cupressales > Cupressaceae > Cunninghamia > Cunninghamia lanceolata. Next base: position 6,537,355 of record BSBN01000994.1, on the reverse strand, counting down.
ATAAACACGATACAAGTAGGTACATGCTATGTTTTTATATAGGTTTTCTAGAATGTGCCATAGCTATGAGGGCCAAGACCATTGAAATCTTCCTAGGGTGAGAGTGGGCTGTCGAAGTGCTCTGATTTAGATAAGTACTGAACTTATAGCTAATAAAAGATATTGGTAATATTATATACATTGTTTTTTATGTTAATCTGATTATAGATCGTGTTATTCAATTGGCTATGTTAATTACTTACGTTAGAGTTCCTATTAATTATATATATATGAGTTTGAATTAATTTGATTATATGTTCTAAAAGATGTTCTTTGTTCCATTATATTAATATCCATAATTTTGGATGCAAATATTATTAATAATGTTGGATTTAAAGTACTTAAGTCATAAACCTATTCATTATGATGAACAGTCATTATGGTGCTTCTAAATTATAGATATACTTTATAATCTTTAAGCTCAGATAATAATAACAACAAATCTGTAACCCGGAAAGCTCGGGAGGGAAATCCTAAGGTGGTTGCCTTGCCTTTACACCAGGGGCTCATCTTTCACCTTTATCACTACCATCTTGCGTTGTGCCTTGCTAAACACCCTTCATCTGGTCTTGTAGGAGATAGCTCCAATGATGACTCTGAGGATAATTTTCCTCTTAGTGTTAGGTTTGGAAGCCCCTCCAATTTGAAAACATCGTTGCCCTCTAAACCTAATTCTCCTTCTAACCCTCCTGTGAGTTGTCCTTCTGCCCCTGTTTCTAGCCCACCTGTGTCAAAGGCCACCTCGCTTTCTAAGGCTCATCTTGGGGGTTGGGCTCTGAGAGCCTCTATTTCTATTGATTTGGAAGGATCTCATGGTCAGTCTCGCGAGCAAGCTGTGAAGGGTCTCTGTGACCTTAGGAATAAACTGTCGATTTAGTGCAACAAGAAACGTAAAAGAGTGAATACTACCTCTGTTAAAAGTGGAAAGAAGAGAGGTAAAAGAAGGGTCGAGGGGCCGGAGAATGAAGATTAGCAGGCTGAGGAAAGGACGGACAAGCATGATATGCAGAAGAAGGATGAGGTTGGGATTGTGAAGGAGAAGGCTGTGGGAAAAGACAACACTATGAGAAGACTGAGTAATAGGAGGTCTTCTAGGTTGGCTAGGGAAAGGCCCCAAGTGCTGAAAATTGTCGACTACTCCTTTGTTTCTGAACATGAAGATATTGAGTAGGAGAGTGAATTAAAAGAAGTTAAAACAAATCTCATGCAGGAACATGATGGTGTGAGTCATTTTGAATCGATGAATAACTCTTATTATGACACTAACCCTGAGGAATTTGAAATTCAGGAAACTTTGGATAAGGAAGTGATGAGTGCCAGAGTGGAGGTGGGTAACAACAAGCTAGAGATGGAGCTCGAGGAGGTCAAAGCCCGCCTCTCAACCATGGAGGGAAAAGTCAAGACACTGCTTTAAATGGTTATGAAATCTTCTCACAGGGCTACTGCTGCCTTCTCTATTCTGCAGGTGGATCAGAATAATGATGTGGATACTCTATTCGAAGATAAGGAGAAAATGCTTAATCTAATTTCTAATGACTGGAAAGATTTACTTAGTTTTGTTATCTGTTTATGTTTATGGACTTGGACTTTGGCTTATTATATTATGTATTTAAGCTATTAGACTGCTGTGCTTGAGCTGTTTGTGGCCTTGGGCCTGTTTTGTTGCCTGTTAGGCTTTTGTCATCGGGACCTGCACCCGGGTTTGCAGCTTACTAATATCAAAAACAACAAATCCGTTACCATACAAAATTAATTCTAATATATTAAATCTTTCCAATTTTATTCTCTAGAGAAAAGTAGCATTACATTTTAGTATTAGAGCCGAACAAGACACTTATTGAACTAATATTTGATCTTGATCTTTCCCATAAGTTAGTCAATAGGGAAACTAGTTTCATTTGATACTAAAACAAAATTACCTCACCCAAGTGCAGTAAATTATTTCCTCCAAACTATTGTTATCAACACAACAACTACTTCCAATGCATGAGACATTAGGTGAATTGGCCTCAGAAAATTTACTTCAACAAAAAATAGCAAACACTTTTGTATGAGCACTTAAGACTGTTATTACTAGTTGAAGTCTTGTAACACTTGAAGAACCAAATGTTTGAAGTCAACACACAAAAAAAGAAAGAAAAAAAGAAATTTACTAGGCATCTTCCAATTTAATTTTAGACTCCAATTTCTTAGACACACAATAAAGGCAATGATCAAGACTAGTGTAAACATGAATAGGACATAAGATTTTAAAGTGTATTCTTTTATGACTTAGTAGGAAAGAAAAATATAATAGAACTTAATAACATAATAAAATAGCAAATGCATACAGCTAATAGTCATGGATTGGAAGAGTGCAATATAGTTTGTTATAGATTTATGATTTCTTATAGACAAATATAAGGTTTTAGCAAAGGTTGTGATCTTCAATGATACCTTTCTAAGTGACCAACTAAACTTTCTAAGCAATTTAATTTAATTAAGCAACTTAAAAGTTTTGACGTGTGCTTTGTAAGTTAAAGTTTACTAACTCACTTAAGATGACCATACATATAAATTCATTTGATCAAATGAAATTACTAGTCATTGACTCTTTAAACTCTTCTATTAGTCACATGATCAGAAGTGATAGACACTTATCTACAATTTGGAGTTTGGATTAGAAGTTTCATCTTTTGCACAAGATAAGTGAAGGCTCCTCTGAATTTTGAATCCTCCACTCCTCCGCTAAAAGACTTTCTTTAACATTCCCTCAACTTGTACACGTGATACTACAACCTAAAATAGTAAGAATGAAAATGAGACAGAGTGAGCTCCATATAATTTGAAGGATTTCCCCACATGCATTCACAAAGGGAATTACAAAGAGTAAGGATGCAGTCTCATGGAGGGGCTTTAGAATTATTATTATGGACACCCAGATCTAAATTCTCATGTTTTGTTTTGTTGGCCTCATTTTTAACTTGTCAATTTTAAATTTTTGCATCAAAATTTCTCTATTGAGTTTCTCCTAGTCGCAAATGCTCCAATTATCCTCAAGTGTCAAGTCACTCACCAGATTGAAGTTGTTGTTCTAGGTATGTAGTCACAAAGTCTTGGATCACATGTTTTCCCTCCAATCATCATACTTACCCATCTAGGTAATGTCGTATGGGTTCAAGTTTATGTGAGTTAATCACAAAAAGCTTATAAGAAGTTGTACACCAGTTCTAAGTAGAATTGACCATCTTTTCAGTTAGAACAATTGTGCAGTGTGACTTCATCTACAAAAATAATTAAATATAAAAATCTATAAAATTTGGAATAAAACCATTTTACAAGGATATACGTGACTCTATTATACACAATTTGGCATGTGTTTAAAGTAAAATTCCTTACCCTTTGGGAGATATTAAATAATGGGTTTCACCAGTAGGTTATGGAAATAATTTAATCAAGAATTTTAGAGAGACTAGAGTGAAATAGATTTACAAAATATCTTATGGGAATATTATTGAAAATGTGGCTAACTTTTGAGTAAAAACACTCTCCTTGTCACAGGATATGATTTTTTTTTCAATTTGCCAAAAACTATTAAGGCAGAGATTCCACATGGTTTTAAACCTCTTTGATGAGCCAAAATGACCTTTGTCAGTGCTCAAACATCCAATCCATAACTTATTTCAAATTCAAGAAATGTTCAAATGTTCATTAGTAATTTGAATAGGTTTTATAACCAAAGAGACGATAAACAACCATGGTTTTGAAGCTGACATCCACCACCGGCAAAGGCCCAATTAACTACATCTAAAGAGTAATAATTATGGTATCATTTTTTTTATAAGTTTCAATTTTGAAGTTGGCATAAACACCAAATAAACCAATGCATGAAGAAAGGGAGTCTATAAACATACATTGGCAAAATAGAGGTTATGATAATTTGATGAGCTCTATAAAGTTTCAATAGCCACTTAAAAGGATGAACATCAAAGCCTATCCAAGGAAAGAGACAAATAGTTTTCATAACTAACTAAAGAGCCAATAAGAATTTGTTAAAAAGAAAAGTCACAATTCAAAAGTTACTTTTTAGCTGTGAATGGCAATCAAACCGTTGATGGTAAAGAAAACTTAGTTTCAAAAGCTCCATTGATCCTCACTCAAGTTTTGAAAATCTCTTTTTCATTGTTTGGTTTGAAATAAGGCTGATGATCAAAAGAAAAGGTAGTTACTATAACTACATAAGAAATTGAATGCCATCTACTACTCATATCAATCTCACAACATTATGAAGAGGGCCAGTTGAAGGAGGCGCCACACATTCTGCTAACTCCCTTACATATCTTCAATTATTGTAGACTTGCATTCTCAATAATATGCCTAGACAAGGCACATGAACTATTTAAACGAATGTTTCAAAGAAATGTTGTCTCATAGAATGCAATGATTGTAGGATACTTACAAAATGGATTTGTTGAAAATACTTTAGAAACTTTCAAAGAAAATGCCAACAGTTGGTGCAAAGTCGAATTCCATAATCTTTGTTAGCATCTACCCTATGCATTACAAAAAGGAAGTGTTACAATAGGGTATGGCCATTCATTAAAGCTTAAGGAACAAGGGATAATCTCTACCTGATATAAGACATATGGAAGTAGAAGATCCACAAACCTTTTCTAAGCAGCGAGATGAAGTTATCCAACATTATATCCTTTTCTTCTAAAGGAGATACCCAAAGCATTCAAAGATAGAAGAAAGACTGATCCTATGCTTTGGAGTTTGTATTAAGCAAGTCATAAAATCTGTTAAAACTTCACTTGTTTCAGATATTTCGTCCAATGAAGTGACAAACCATGCTGAGCAGAAGATCAAGTGTGAGAAGTTAGACTAGTGGAGAAAAATCTATGAATGAATTTGTTCTTGGAGTGTTCTAATCAAGAAATACAACAATCCACATGAATCTGTAAACATGAGGAATGCAACTGCAAAGGGTATTGTAGCCTCTAGACTCTTGGAAGAGGTTAGTTCGATAGGCTCAAGAATTTACCATAGGAGACCACCTCTTAAGATGAACTTCTCTATGAACACTTATGAGGAAAATATAGATCAGTCAGAAGGGCTTGACTTGTTTTCCAGAGCCATACTAGATACATGGTTCACTTTTATTAAGCTTCTGGAAGATGAAGATATCAACCTAAGATAGAGTCTTGTTATTATTGTAGTAAGATCTATGAGTTCCACACCATGTAGCTATAGCAATGTGAAGACATAGTGCCTGCCTCAACAAGACCAATAACTTGGTCTTTCTTTCAAAGTTATAAGTTTCATGTTGCCTTTTTAGAAAAGTGACTTATGTCACTTATTGTAATTAGAATTTAGAAAATAATCTTTATTTCTCAAAAAGTTGAGTGAAATCTAAACAAAATAAAGTTTATTTTTATTTATTGTATCCCAAAAGGTATTTAGAAGGTAGTTATGAAATAGTTACAAGGTGTTTATTAAGAAGAATCCTATGTATACAAGGCTATTCTGTATTGTAAGGGGACTTTTTGAAAGAGAACTTTTGGGGACTTTTTAGAGGACTTTTGACTCACACTTTCTATAGAAGGGTTCTTAGAGTTGTGTAACTTTAAAAAGATAATAAAGAAAGCATTTGGATTATATGTTTTGAATGTTCTTCTGAGTTATTATAGTCACTAATTTTTTGTATGTCAAATTGACAATCCCTTTTGTCTTCGTGGAAACCATTGGTCGTCTATTGGAACATTTATAAACCATGCAATTGATTTAATGAAACACAATCATATCTTGGTTCCTTGATTTGAATGTGCTGAAGAAACCTATCTGTTCATGTATTGAGATTTGCCATCTTTCTTTCATCATCATTGCATATTAAATCATACATTGTGAAATTCATCATATAAATTTAGGAACATAGTTTCTGAATTTTATGGTGAAACCTTTGTATTAAATTCAGGAAATCCAAATCAATATTCATATGTTTTCTATTAGGGTTTCTACAAACCATCTTTTCTATTAGTTTTCCTATTTCTCTTTTTTGTATTTTTAGGTTAAAAGTACAAAAAAACTATATAAACCCCCACCATACGAGGGAGTTTCCCCTCTCAAACGTAGAGGAAAGTTGTTAGTCCAGTAGAAACTTATCCAACTACTGGAATAGGCTCATCATGTAATACCTTGATATCTTTCAGAGTTTTCATCATCCATAACACCTGTGTACAACAAGAGGTTGCTGCAATAGACTCTGCCTCTGTAGTGGATAGGGACACTGAATCTTACTTCTTTCTCTGCCATGAAACCAATCTCCTTCCTAGAAAGAAAGCACCACCACTTGTACTTCTATCATCAACACAACCAACCCAGTCAGCATCAGTGTATGCACTCAAATCAAAGTCATTACCTTTTGGATACCATAGACCATAGTCAAGAATTCCTTTCAAGTATCTGAATATCCTTTTCAATGCCTTCTCATGTGTTTTCTTAGGATTGGATTGATATTTGACAACTACACATATTGCATGCATAATGTCAGGTTTGGAAGAAGTACAATAGTGCTCTAATTATAAACCTATAGATAGTTTGATCTACCTTCAGAGACTCATCATCTTTACTCAAGTGACATCCAGTGACCATGGGAGTACTCATTGGCTTTGAATCCTCTATACCAAACTTTTCAACAATTCTTTAACATACTTATCTTGAGAAATAAAGATACCACCATCTAGCTGGGAAATTTGAAGACCAAGGAAGAATGACATTTCACCAATCATGGACATTTCAAATTCTTTTTGCATCTCCTCTGTAAACCTCTTACACATATCATCATTTCCTCCAAAAATAATGTCATCAACATAAACTGCAACTATCAAGATCATGTCTCCTTCTTTTATGTAAAGATTACTATCTATAGTACCTTTCTTGAAGCCATGTTGAAGTAAGTACTTGTCTAATATTGCATACCAAGCCCTAGGTGCTTTTTTGAGCCCATAAAAATCCTTCTTGATCTTGCATACCATGTTCGGATCTTCTGATATCTGGAAACCATCTAGTTTCTCAATGTACACCTCCTCTATTGATAACTGAGAGGGGGGGTGAATCAGTTATCTTAATTAATTTAACTTTCTATTCTTCTTTAATAACTAGTGCAGCATCAAATCAAATAAGCATCCATAACCATGAAAGCAGAAACAAAATCAAAACACATAACACAGTGATTTTGACATGGAAAACCCGGTTAAGGGAAAAAACCACGGGGTGATTAACCTAAGATTGTATTCTCTGTTAGAAGAATAGAAATACAAAATGGCACTTACCAATTAGGGCTCACTGCCCGAGCACACTGCTCACAAGAGGCTCACTGCCTACAAGAGACTCACTCTCTACAAGGTACAAAGGTAGAAACAAGATACTTGAACTGATGAGAAGCATCCACATATGTTGAGGTTCAGTTCCGGTTAGGCTCAATACACTGATCTACTGCACTTCATTCTTCCTCTTCTTTGGTGCTACTGTCATGTCACATACCGGACTAGTATTACTGCTTCCACACTGCTCTCTACTTTTATTCACACTACACAATACACCACACACCCCTTCTCATCAAAATCCATCTAGTATATATATCCGCACAAAGGATTTCAACATCTTTCTAGTCAGCATCTGGAATACTCAATATTTTCCCAAACTTTGGTCTGTCGGCTGAATCCTTGCTTACCAAGTGATGCGTATCAAAGAGATACTTATAGAAGTCATCAATCATGTCGGCCAATCATGAATGATCCCTTAAGAAACTTTGTTACCATCAATATCTCATCCGGATTAAGGTCTGAAGCTCTACTGGTCAGTTCTTCCTCAGTCTACTCTACCAAACAGGAACCCAACGCTTAGGTGTTCATATCTTTTCACTCTTACATCACCGGAGGCTCAATCTCTAGAATATATTAGTCATGGTACTCCTCTTGACTTCCCCAAGTCCGCACTTTACTGAGATACTTCCTTTGAGAGATCTAGACTTGACTGTCCGACCTTGCTACATGCTTTGTTCTTGCTTACCAGACCAAGATACACTTCAGTCTGTCTTCCGGTATGGTCATACCAAGTCCTGCGGATGTGTGGGATGGACTTTGTTGCCATCAATGACAACACTCATGAAGACACAACGTGTCTCTTGCCAACAATCTCCCCCTTTGGTATTGATGGCAACACTTAGTGAAAAATGACTAAGTGTTATAGCATACTCCCCCTTGGCTAATGCTCTGTTCTTATGTACACTTTTCTGGAGCTCCCCCTTAGCTAGATTCCACATTTTTCACTGCTCCTCACTCCCCCTTTGACATCAATGGAAAAGGGTAGGTTCGGCACACCAAAATTCCTAAAAATCCAACTATACTTAGCCGCATAAGTGTATATACATGTTATACTTACATCTATTGAAGTATATCTACAAAAGTTGTCTTCAACTGGACAAATTTTGTTGCCCAACTCTGCTTCATTTTGTCCAAAATTGAGATGTGACCACTTAACAGGAATGCAAAAGATTCTGCCCTCTTTAGATCTGTCGGATCATTGGTCTAGGCTGTGGTCTGATCATCAGATAGGGCCTCATGCATGGCCTCTAATTTAGGGATAATTATCCCTCTAAGTTCACTTAACTTGTTTATTCTATTTTTGTTCTCCTTCTCAAGCTTCTTTATTTCATTTATAACTGCAATAGTCTGACACTCTTGATTTACTATGGAAGAGGTGAGAGAATCAAAACTTTGAGATAAACTTGACAGTTTACCCTCTTGTTCTTTCATTTTCTTCTCAATAGCCTTTGTCACTTTAGACCAGGATAAACAAAATTTATAAATTTCTCCGCCATCTTTGAGAATATTTTCTAAGCTCTTTATCCCAATATCTATAGTTCTCCTATCATTTGTTATTAGCCCTTGTACTTCGGAGAATCTTTTTCCCAAAAACTCCTTCCGGACCTTTTCTTCAGCTGACTTTTCTAAGGAATCAAAATGTGTATTAACAGAATTTACAAGATATTTTAGATTACCAGATGAGGAGGCCGAGAGATCCTTTTGGAAGGATGGCATGATCTTCTCCAATACACTGGATGCAATTTCTATTAGCTCACAGTCTTCCATGTGAGACTTTAGAAGTTTTTCTTTTGCCTTTGCTTGAGCAAAGGATGCTATCTTCATGGTTTGAACCGGGGAGAGGGAATCAAAATTGAATGGTCCTTGGAGTAGCTCTGGTTCATCCAATTCCATCATTTCCTTTGTCAGGAAGTCCTTAATAGCCTCTGCAGTGTCTCTTGCCAGAGACAGAGTTTCCTTTCCTTCTGTGGCCTCAGAGGTGTCAACAGAGACCTTCTTTGTTTGATCATTTTCTCTTTCCCTTTTCTCATCTTCTTTTCTTAGTTCTTCTTCAGTTCCGGAGTCAACAGGGGAATCCGGAAGAGAGGTGTTTACTTCTTTAGGGACTTCCTCTTCCAGAACAGAGGAATCCAAATCCTGAGTTCTTTCCTCACTTATCTCTTTTGATTCTTTTGCATTTTTCTCTGTAGGATCTTCCTTTGATGTACTGAGTTCTTCATCATTCATGACAGAGGGTTCATCACCTAAATCCTCTATGATAGGAATATTGAATCTTTTATAGGCATTCCAGAGGATATCTTCTGTTTCTTTTGCCACGTTGTCAGTTTCTCCAAGCATAAGCTGATTCATTCTAGCTTTGCTCCGAAACTCATCCTTGCAATCCTTGAAGATCATATTCATTTGTTTCGGAGTGATTGAAGGATAGAGCTGAATAGCTATATGTTCCTGGATATCAAGTTCCTTTGCCTTAGCATTGTTCTTCCTTATTTCTAGTTCCTTCTCTAGGCTCTTGGGAATTAGAGATATGATTTCAATGAATGCCTTATTATAGATATTCAGATACCTGACTGTAGCTTCTTGCAAGATCTTCTGGTCAGCTTCATTATATTTATCATAGAATTTAGTCATTGGTTTTAGGTTCCCATCCACAGTGACTGATTTGACTACATCAGCAATGGATAGAGTAGGCCTTTCAACAAGCTCTTCTACCTCTGCTTCCTTGTTATGACCAGTAGAGGGTTCACCAGATTTCTTCTTCTTCTTCATTTTCTTGATCTCCTCATCAGATTCTGTCTCTTCATCATCCTTCTAACTGATGTAAGACCTTGTGGCCTTTGTCTTAGTTCTCCTCTCTCCCTTTCCGGATGTTTGGGTTTCCAGTTTTGATGCTTTTTGGCTTTTAGAGGTGGTAGGTGCAGAGCTTCTGGAGGATTTGGTTCGGGAGGGGGCTTGTTCCGGAGCACTTTCTTTTTCTGTTTCTTGCCTTTCTTTCTCTGCGATATCCATCTTCTCTCTGTTGGCATCAACTGCCTCCTTTGATATTCCATGCCTCTTAGCGAATTTTTCTACTTCCCTTCTCTTGGTAGGTTCCAAACCTTTCTGCCTTAGGATCCTTGGGTTGACTTAGCATGTGTTGAACATGTAGCTCTACAATTTTCTCATCTACTTCATACCCCATTGGCATGATCCAAACTGTCCTTGGCTCCATTGCCTCCATTAGGCATTGATCAATGTCTACCATAAAGCACACTGTATCCTTGTATTTCTCAACCAATGATTGGGGGATTCTTTCTCTGGCCTGCATCAAGCTTTGGAAGTTTTTGAAATAACCCCACAGAGCTATATTTTGTGCCTTGGCATCACCAAGCCCATACAAATAATCCCTGATTTGTATGGCAACAGGTCTGTCATTTTGCCATATCCAGCCACTAGATCTAGGTAGCTCATTCATGTAATAGAAGAATAGACAGAGTATCAAGCCACCATATTTGAAAGAATTCTTCTTATCCTTCTTTATCTTCTGCAGATTGTCCAAAAGTTGGTTCAGAAGAAGCTCACAAAGATCATAGTCAGCATTCTTTTTTAACATTTCATAAGCAGTGTAAATTGCTGTTCCAGATACAGAATTCTCTCTGCTGGAGTGATATATCTAATAGCCAATTATCATGGCGGCAAACTTGATATCAGGATCTGTAATATCCTCAATTGTCATTGCTCTTTTATCAAATTTAGATCTGGTAGCCTCACTCACAGTTTGGTTTTTGACTGATTTGAGAGTAGGTAACCCACCGGATGAGTGCAATCCAATCACTGCCCTAATGGCATCTTTTGTGATCTTAAATGGCCTTGTCAACCATATGAAGTTGTCATGCACTCTGCTCAGAATATACCAGACCATTCATCTTCTGCAAAACAAGGGAAATGAAGGCACTGTCCAAAATCCTTGTCCCGAATGGCTTTGTACTGAGGTTTGAGTTCAAATGATTCATCTATTAGCTGCTTATGATATATATCCATCAACTTGGATTCCCTAAATTCCTCAATATTTGCATGAATGTATGCCCTAACATCTTCAATATGCAAAACCCCATGCGGAATGCTAGAGAATGCGCCTAAAGGATCTACTTCTAGAGATTTATAAGGGTGTTTCTTGAATTTAGGGCACGGCCTATCAATGATTTTGACAATATTCAGAGTAGCCATCTTTCAATAGATTCAGAGAGAGATTTACAAGAGCGAAAAGTACCTTTTTACGCCTCTAGGGTTCACGAAAAGAGTCAAAAAGATCACCAGTTGTCTTGAATTCTATGATTGATCCTTGAGAGAGATGAAGCAAACTTGTTTGCAGAGCTCTTCTTGTCCTTTTTCACTAATGTAAATGTGTAAATGACAAGCAAATGGACCCTTTTATCTCTAAGCAAACCCTAATTTCATTTTGTAATAAATGCACAACTTAAGTTATTCCGGTTGCCTTATCATGAGAGAGATTTTTCTAGATCACTGAGATGTACTTAGAGCTATTTTTAGTGATGAATTTCAATGTCTCTGCTTTCCTTGAATCATCCCCTTTATCTGCAGATCAAGATGTTTTAGTTTAGAGTCACACCGGATCAAACTGTGAAAATCCAGCTTTTACCAGAAAACTGTCAAACCGGATCAATCTTTGAAGATTAGATTCTTCAAATCTTCTTGCAGATCTTCCATATTTTTATCAAGGCTTCTTTAGATGTTTCTCTGAGAACCCTTTAATCCGCAACTTTCCTTGTGCCAATTTTAGGCACCAATTATCTGGCTAGAGAAATTTGTTTTCCTTGTTGACTCCCCCTGAGCCATAGCTCATCTTATTTAGTTTTTGGAAGGAATATCAGCACCAGATTCTGGTGCGGATCCATCCCCAACATTTTCTATACTTTGCTTCACCCAAATCTTGTTCATCTCACTTTGAATTTCATCTGCATTCACCTTTCCTTTTCCTTTGTCTTGATTCTGATTAATATGCACCGGACCCCTTTTATCCTAATTCTTACTTCTGCAGAATTTGGCAATATGACCGGATCTATTGCAATTGTAGCAAACAACATTTCTTTGCATATTTGATTGATATCCTCTTGATCTACACTGATTGGCCATATGTTCCATTCTATTGCATGCAAAGCATTTACCATTGAATGAATTGTTCATTTGCATATTTCTACACTCATGAGATTTGTGACCATACCTTTTGTAATTAAAACACTATCCGGAGAAGGATGAATTAGTCTGATTCATTCTTCTTCTGCATTGATTTGCTTTCTGACCAAAGTTATTGCAATTGTGGCAGTATCTATTGAAGGATGGATATCTTTGAGCATTTGGTTGCCTTACTGGAGGTCTTCTAGGCCCGTTCCTTGGATTTCCTGATCTAGAGTTCTTCTGACTGGATCCGAAGCTTTCACCTTTCTCATACCCCAAGTCTTGCTTGTCATCTACCCTCTTTTGGCTTTCAAGAAGAACTTCAAGCTGAGTAGAGCTTATCTTGAATTTCTCTTTGTATTCATTTGCTGTTTGAAGATCCCTTTTTAGAGTGACAATTTGATGCTCAAGTTGTTCTTCATTATCTCTAGCTTCTTCAAGATCAGATTCCAAATGCCTGATTATTCTATCCATTTTGTGGCAGTCCTCTGACTTCTCCTTGAGAGATTGTTTTAGATTATCTTTAGTCTTTCTTTTCTCTTCAATTTCTTGGGTGAATTTCATAACCCCTTATTCCATTTCATGTCTTACCATAATGACCTCTTTTGATAGCTTCTCACATAATTTATTCTTCTCATTTAGATCTTCATTAGTATCATTGGCTTCACTTTGACTTGCTAATTGCTGAAGAAGTTCCTTTCTCTTTTTCATAGAGATACTCAGTTTCTCCTTTAGTTCATTTATGAAATCATCAGCTTGTTTGAGTCTTTCCCTCAAGTTATTGACTTCAGAGTGAGATTGCTCAAGATCATCAAGGGCAGACTGAAGTTGTTCCCTCATACCATACACATCCATTGGAATTCCCAAATCTTCCTCAAGCTGTTAGGCACTGTTTGGAGGAACTTGGCTCTGATACCAATTGTTGATAACTGAGAGGGGGGGTGAATCAGTTATCTTAATTAATTTAACTTTTTGTTCTTCTTTAATAACTAGTGTGGAATCAAAACAAATAAGCATCCATAACCATGAAAGCAAAACAAAATCAATACACATAACACAGTGATTTTGACGTGGAAAACCTAGTTAAGAGAAAAAACCATGGGGTGATTAACCTAAGATTGTATTCTCTGTTAGAAGAATAGAAATACAAAATGGCACTTGCCAATTAGGGCTCACTGCCCGAGCACACTGCTCACAAGAGGCTCACTGCCTACAAGAGACTCACTCTCTACAAGGTACAAAGGTAGAAACAAGATACTTGAACTGATGAGAAGCATCCACATATGCTGAGGTTCAGTTCCGATTAGGCTCAATACACTGATCTACTGCACTTAATTCTTTCTCTTCTTTGGTGCTGCTGTCTTGTCACATACTGGACTAGTATTACTGCTTCCACACTGCTCTATGCTTTTATTCACACTACACAATACACCACACACCCCTTCTCATCGAAACCCATATGGTATATATATCCACATAAAGGATTTCAACATCTTTCTATTTGGCATCTGGAATACTCAATATTTTCCCAAACTCTGGTCTGTCGGCTGAATCCTTGCATACCAAGTGATACGTATCAAAGAGATGCTTATAGAAGTCATCAATCATGTCGGCCAATCATGACTGATCCCTTAAGAAACTTTATTACCATCAATATCTCATCCGAATTAAGGTTTGAAGTTCTGTCGGTTAGTTCTTCCTCAGTCTACTCTGCCAAACAGGAACCCAACACTTATGTGTTCATATCTTTTCACTCTTACATCACCGAAGGCTCAATCTCTGGAATATATTAGTCATGGTACTCCTCTTGACTTCCCCAAGTCTGCACTTTACTGAGATACTTCCTCTGAGAGATCCGGACCTGACTGTCAGACCTTGCTACATGCTCTGTTCTTGCTTACCAGACCAAGATACACTTCAGTATGTCTTCCGGTATGGTCATACCATGTCCTGCGGATGTGTGGGATGGACTTTGTTGCCATCAATGACAAAACTCATGAAACCACAACGTGTCTCTTGCCAACATCCTCCTCTAGATCACTATTTAGAAATGCTGACCTGACATCCATCTGATACACCTTGAAGTTCTTGTGAGCAGGAAGAGCAAGGAACATTATGATTGCCTCCATCCTGGCTATTGGAGCAAAAGTCTCATCAAAATCAATGCCTTCTACTTGTGTATATCCTTTGCATACCAATCTTGCTTTGTTCCTCACAACATCACTTTCTTCATTTAGCTTATTTCGAAACACCCACTTTGTTCCTATGATGCTTTTATTTGCTGGTCTAGGAACCAACTCCCATGTTTGATTTTTCTCAATGTGATCCAATTCTTCTTCCATGGCTTTTATCCATCCATCATCCTTGTTGGCTTCAACAAAGGTCTTAGGTTCCATCTTTGATAATAAACACAAGTTTGCTTACTCATGTGTCTTGGCAAACCTTCTCCTTGTCTGCACTCCTTTATTCTTATCTCTAATGATCTGTTCTACTGAATGATTCTTCTGAACATACTTTGTTGGAGTCTTGGGCAACTGCTCTGGTTCTTTTTTCTTTGCTTCTTTCTCTTCATCTTCAGTGGTCTAGTGTGATGAATGATTTTTTGTTGGAGTCTTGGGTAACTGCTCTATTTCTTGTTCCTTTTTTTCTTTCACTTCTTTTTCATCTTCAATGCAAGGGAAGATATCAGATTCAGTGTCTTCTAAATCCTATGAGAACTGATACAAGTCTTCATCTACTTTGACATTTGTGCTTTCAATCATTTTTCCTAATCTTTTGTTATAGCATCTATAGGCCATGCTTCTAGTTGAGTAACTAAGAAATATTCCTTCATCACATCTTGAATCAAAATTTCCTAGGTCTTCTGTATCTCTTTTCATATAGCATTTGCTACCAAAGATCCTAAAGTATCTAACAAAGGGAGGTTTTCCATACCACAACTCATAAGGGGTCTTAGAGCTATTGACCCTTAACTACACTTTGTTAGTTAGATACATAGCAGTATGATTTGCTTTCTTCTAGTATACATCAGGCAGATTTGCATCTTTCAACATTGCCCTAGACATTTCTTGCATAGTCCTATTCTTCCTTTCCACTACCCTATTTTGCTAAGGGGTTCTAGGAGCAGACAAGTGCCTCCTAATACCATGATCTTCACAAAACTTTTCAAATTCATTTGAAGTAAACTCACCTCCTCTATTTGACCTTAAATATTTGATCTTAGTATCCATTTCATTTTCAACCAAAGCTTTGAAAACTTTAAACTTATCGAGAGCATCAAATTTTTCTCTTAAGAAGGTAACCCAAGTCATTCTAGAGTAATAATCAATGAGAAAAATAAAATACCTTTCACCTTGTTGACTCTTTACTCTTGTAGGTCCACATAGGTCTGTGTGAATAAGCTCCAATGGCTTTGAAGAGGAGTACTCCTTGCTTTTAAAATCTATCTTTGTCTACTTTCCCATTTGACATTCCTTACATACGGTGTTTGCAGGCTTGATTATCTTAGGGATATCTCTCACTGCATGAGTTGAGATGATTCTTACCATATTATCAAAGTTGTTGTGTCCCATTCTTTTGTGCCATAGCCAACACTCATTGTATTGAGTCAACAGACATGTTCTTCCATTTGCCTCTTTCAGGTGATATCACCACAAGTCTTGATAACTTTTGCAACAAGCTTTCTAGATCTTGCATTCCTAATTTCACAACTATTGGCATGAAAAGTAAGATTGTAACCTTTTCTGCACATCCGACTTACACTGAGAAGATTGTGTTGTAAACCTTTGACATAAAGAACATCCTCAGTCCCGTTCTTTCCATCAATAGATATGACACCTTTTCCAGAAATTTGAGCTGACTCATCACCTCCAAGCTTAACAGCTCCACCATCCACTTCTTAAGGTTGATAAAATTCTCTTTGTCACTAGTCATATGATTTGAACAACCACTATCAATAATCCAAGCTTTAGTTTCCTCTTTTGCATGGAAGGCATTCCATATAACCATTGATTTTTCATTGGTTTGAATTGCTTGTAAGGTATCACATTTTCCAACCTCATTCTTTTTGTCACCAACACTCATGGCCAAGAAAAGTGTTTCATCATTTGAATCATCATGATCCTCATCTTCTGAAGAACAACTATCTTCTATGGAAAACAAACTCCTTTTGAATTTACTATTTTTGTTACTTCTCTTAGTTTCTTTAAGAGGACATTTAGAAGCAAAATGACCAACCTATCCACAATTGAAACATTTGAAGGGTAACTTACCTTTGTATTTGCCAGTCTTTCTTCAAAGTTCTTACAAAATTTTCTTCAGCATCATCATAACTTTCATCTTCATCTGCAGTCTCATCCTTTATCTTTTTATTGACTTTGAAAGAAACTTCTTTCTTTGGAACATCACTGTCAAACTCTCTCATTTCAAAAGTAATGAGAGTCCCAAACATTTGGTCTAAGGAGTATGTATCTAGGTTAGCAGTCTCCTCAATAGTAGATACTTTGGAATTGTAAGATTTGGGAAGAAATCTCATAATCTTTTTCATAATCTCATCTTCTTTTAATCCTCCACCAAGACCTTTGATACCATCAACTACTTCATTCACTCGGAGCATGAAACCTGCAATATTTTCATCTTTTGACATCTTTAGGGATTTAAATCTGTTCTTAAGTATTTGCATCTTGGCTTGCTTCACTTTCTTATCTCCTTCATAAATAGTTTCAAGTTTATTCCAAACTTCTTGAGCTGAGCTACAACTTATCACCTTTGAAAGTTTTGAATCAGTTAATCCACTCATGATAGCAAACTTGGCCTTGTCATTATTAAATCATACTTCTTGATTTCATCTACATCTATTGGAACATTTTTAGGAATAGTGTAGCCTTTCTTGATAGAGTCCCAAACTCCGCACCCTAGTGAATTGATGTAGCCTTCCATTCTTACCTTCCAAAAAGCATAATTTGTTCCATCAAACCTAGGAATCTTGCTGGATCCTCCTGATGCCATCTCGGACCTTCCTCAAGCAGTTAAGCTTCCTTCAGAGGAACTTGGCTTTGATACCAATTTTTAGACACACCAGGATACTAAGAAGGGGGGTGAATTAGTATTTAAACAATTCTTCAAATTCAACAACTTCAACTTATCAAGAGTCAATCAGAACTTAAGCATCACAACATTAACATGAACATGAAAAAGTAATACAATGCACAACACATAACACTAGATATACGTGGAAAACCCTACAAGGGAAAAACCATGGTGACGGTTAACTCACAATATAAGAAGCTCAAATAATAACTTTGTTTTAGGGGCTTTAACCTAAGGAAACTGCTACTCCCTAAGTAACTTTGATTTAGTGTCACATGTGAGGCCTATTATTTCACTCCCTTATTTTACTCATTTCATATTTACTGTTAGAGACATTTTAGACATTTGGAGACTGTGGATCCCGATATGTAGATTTTCTAGACTATACTTCTTTATTTTGGTTAGTTATACTTAATATGTTGTGATGAGATTAGATCCTGATTTTGATTCACTGATGATGATTAGACATGTGATATGCATTATGATATTATTAGAGATACTAGTTGTAAGATTATGTTATGGATTTACTATGTGATTTCTATCTTGAGATGGTTTATAGAAATGCAAATTATGAATCTAATTATGATGTTTTAAATGATTGTGCAATGGTGTGAGTGTATGCTTTTCCTTGCTTCAGCTATGGTATACATGTCAGATTAATCTATTGTTTAAGTGCGCAGGTGATTTTCCCAAGCCACAAAAAATCACATTTTTGTGAATCCCGTGTTGAACTGATCTAATTCCAAGAGGAACCAAGATCAACTATGTATTGCATGGTGAATTTTTGTAATGTTTGTGTATGGTGGATTTTGGGCTAGGTCTACCCATTTTTAGTTGATTGTATTATGGTGTTGTAAATGTGTAATGTTTATTTGATTCAATTTTTGTGTTCTAATTTTTGTGACCCATTTTCATGTGATTTTCTTCATCATAAGGTGCTAAATTTGGGTTAAAAGTGACCTTGGGTTGTATCCGTAGGGTCTAGGGCCCATTTTAGCATGTCTAACCCTAGGATAACTCCCATATGGTCACTTAAGCTTCACCCTGAAGTGAAGAGACGAAAATGAAAGTTTGGGGAGGAGTGGAAGTAAGTCAAACCTTCAACCTTATCCACACCTCATTCCAAGGCAGTGTGGTACCTTGCATTGAAGGCTTGGGGAGTCTTCAAGACCCCTAATTGTGGAGGACCCAACTCCAAGGTTCTCACACATTGGTGAGAGTACCTTAGAGTTTTGTGGGCTTTCATGGGAGGATAGGATTTGGACACTTGTCGTACCCTCATCCTTTTTGGGCTCCACCATGCTCTAACACATGTGTGAGAGAGCACAAGTGGAGAGGGCAAGACTTGGTGGAATGGGAGGGCGACATGTGTCACCCCCACATTTCATTGAGCTTGCAAGTGGATGTGAGGAGGAAGGAGAAGGTGACATGTGTCACCTTCTCATTCCTCAAGGCTCATGAAGAGAGCCTATTTTACTCCCTCTTGAAGAGAGGGAGAGGGTTCTTGATTTTATTACATTTTCATTTTATTGGAGTTTTGGGGAGAGTTAGAGAGTTTTTGGAGGCACATTTGGAGGAGGTGGAGTTGGAAGGCTCTACTTCAATTATCTTCCATTGTTAGACATTTCAAGGTAGGATTTAAGGCTTTAAGCCTTTCCTTATGCATTTACTTTTTTTGTGTGTTGCCTTGTGTGTGTTTTGTATTTTGATGTTGTGGGGTTTTGAGGGAGTTTTGTAAGAGCCTCTCCTTTTGAAGAAGATGCTCAACATGTGTGGGGTGGGCGAGGAGTGAACCTTCTTGAGGTCACTCTCCTGCTGTAGGTATTCGATGGCTTTGAGAGAAAGATTTTGAGTATGGAGTATTTTGTTTGGCATGAGTGCCATGGTGAAATATATGTGTTTCTTGGAGTTATTATTTGGGCTTGAGGCCTTGCTTGTATTGAGACTCAAGATTTTTGGAGTGGCCCTCTTGAGTTGAGTGATGTCCACTCCCCTATGAAAGGAAGTTAGGTGTGCAGAAATCACTTCCTACACTAATCTAATGAGGGGAGGAGAGTACAAATTCAAATTTATCCTAACTATTACAAAAAAATTAAACCATTAACATGAGATATTGCAGAAAACACATAAGGAAGAAAGAATGATAGAAGAAGAGAGACACAAGATATACATGGGGAAAACCCTTACGGGTGAAAAACCCCACACTCTAAAACACCGCTCAGTTGTATTACGTAAACAAAGAAGGTTACAATACAAATCAGAGCAAATGCTCTTGCAAGAGTCTTTGACACTCGTATCTGGAGATGATCCAGTAGCATAACAGTACCTATAAAACTTGTAAAACCTATAGTACATCTTCTCCTCCAAGCACCTGTTTATATAGAAAATACAAGGCAACATTACCTCCATCTTGGAATGGGTGTCCAACTTGGCGTCATGGCCCAAAACCCATGCCTATGGACACTTGGTCAACATTGTAAGATTCTTTTGAAACTTGTCCATAGACCCCATCCCAAAGAGGTCACCTATTTCCAAAATGGGCTATGACATATGCTCTTACGACTCTTATGACTGTCATAGAATCTGTCATAACAGTTACAACTTACAACTATAAGAGAATCTGTCATACACAGAATATAAATAGCATATTCTCTTACAACATGTCATAGTCTACCTTGGGGCACCCAAAGATGCTTTTTTCAAAGATACTCTTCGACACATGTCTTCACCTGTCATAGAATCTCCTATTTCTGACTCTTACATGTCATAATTTTGTCATAGGAATCTGTCATGACCGTTACGGTCAATATTCTCTTATACAACTTCCAAGATGCTGACACATGGAAAAATATTCCTACCACAAAGTGGGATGTCTATCTCCTCATGTGAAGACAAAATTATAAGTTATCATCTTCCATGTAGGATGACACATCACCGTGCCACATCCCACAAAATGACACTATGGAATTTACAATTAATTTATATCATAGGTAATGAATAAATAAATACAATCAGAATAATTTAAGGAATTACCAAGGTTGAGACACCTTAATTACCAACATTCTCCCACTTGTCAAAGACCTTGTAAGAGCTAATAGAATAACATGATTTAACTACTATAGGCCGAGAGGCCCATAGACTCCGAACACCATCTGAACTTCTCTGTGCCCACTAGCTTCGTCAATACATCTACAACATTCTTCAAAGTATCCACCTTCTCCAAATCTACCTTCCCATCCTCTACCATGTCTCGCATGAAGTGAAACTGTACATCAATATGCTTTGTTCTGGCACGGAAAGTTGGATTCTTCGCAAAGCAAATTGCACTATGACCGTCACAATTGATCATAATTTGACCTGCATCAACACCAATATCTGAACACAATCTCTTAAGCCAAATGGCTTCCTTACAAGCATGAGTTGCAGCCATATACTCAGCTTCTGTAGTGGATAAAACAACCATAGGTTGTTGCTTACTCATTCAACTAATTGCACCACCAAACATTATGAATACATATGCATTGGTGGATCTCCTACTGTGAATGCCACCTACCCAATCAGAATCCACAAATCCATGAATACAAACTGAATGCAGAGGTCCTGTAGCATTACCATGATAACATATGGAATACTCAGAAGTACCCCTCAAATATTGGAACACTCTCTTAACTGCATCCCAATGTACCCATCTAGGATTAGCCATAAACTGACTAAGGACTCCCATTGCTTGGGCAATGTTTGGTCTTGTGCAGACCATAGCATACATCAAACTACCAACAACACTAGCATAAGGTACTTTGCTCATGTCCTCCACCTCACTAGGAGATTTTGGACAATCACTAACATGCAACTTTGTCCCCAATGAAACATGAACACTCACTGGTCTACAATTTACCATGATGAACCTGTCCAACACGGTCTTCACATACTTACTCTGGCTTAACCAAAGCTTTCTGTTAGTTTTGTCTCTTCTGATTTCCATTCCAAGAATGTACCTGGCTGCCCCTAAATCTTTCCTTTCAAACTATGTTGCCAACTGAGACTTAAAATTAAAAATTATATTCTTACCTTTCCCAATGAGCAACATATCATCAACATATAATGCAACAATAAGAATACGATCACCATCATACTTAAAATACACACAGTGATCCAATTTTGATCTTAGATAACTAATTGACAAAATAAAGGCATCAAACTTCAAGTACCACATCCTAGGAGACTGCTTCAAACCATACAAAGACTTCTTAATCTTGCAAACCAAATTTTCTTTACCTTTCTCTATGTAATGCTCTAGCTGTGACATGTAGATTTCTTCCTCCAAATCACCATGAAGGAAAGCTATCTTCACATCTATCTATTCTATCTCTAAATTATAAGCAGTTGCAAGAGATAACATAAATCTAATGGATGTCAATTTTGCAATGGGAGAGAAAATTTCACCATAATCAATTCCCTCCACTTGTGAGTACCCCTTCGCAACTAATCTAGCCTTATACTTTTCAACACTACCATCTGCACCAAATTTCTTCTTGAATACCCATTTGCAACCAACGGGTTTCCGTCCATCAGGCAAAGGCACCAAGTCCCATGTTTTGTTCTTTTCCAAAGAAGCCATCTCATCCTCCATGGCCTCCTTCTAGGAACCTGCATCTTTCATGCCTATAGCCTCTTTCACAGTTCTAGGCTCATCAATGTTAGAAAGTAAAGCAAAAGCACAACTAGAATCAAGTAATGAATAACCAAACCTATTAGGTTGCTTTCTTGTTTGTGTAGACCTCCTCAATAGCTGAGGTTGAGGTTCTATTTCTTCTTTGCTTCTAGAGCTATTAGAGCTCTCCTCATCATCTGGCCTCATAGGGTCTGTCGGTTCAGTATTCTCACGGGTAGAAGGAAACTGAACCGCATCTTCTTTCTTTTCTGACTATTTTGGCTGTAGAACAACGGAAGAAGGTGTTAGCTCTATGAAGATAACACTTTTGCTATACAACACTTTCTCAGTCACGGGATCCCAAAGCTTGTATCCTTTCACACCAACACCATAGCCAATGAAAATACATTTAACAGCCTTGTTCTCTAACTTAGACCGTTTCTCCCTAGGCACATGTGCATATGCCTCACAACCAAAAACATGAAGATGCATTACTGAAGGCTTCTTACCAGACCACACCTCCATAGGTGTTTTTCCAACAAGAGCTGATGTAGGAGATTTGTTTATCAGATAGCAAGCAGTGGCAACAATTTCAACCCAAAACTTTTGTTCAAGGCTTGCTCCACTAAGCACACTCCTAGCCTTCTCCATCGGTGTCTTGTTCATCCTCTTTGCAACTCCATTTTACTGTGGGGTGTATGGAGTTGTCTTATGTCTTTCAATCACTTGCTCCTTACAGAACTTATCAAACTCCGCTGAACAAAACTCACCACCATTGTCAGTTCTCAAACACTTAATCTTTTTAGAAGTCTGATTTTTAGCAAAGGCTTTAAACTCCTTAAACTGACTAAAGACTTCAGTCTTTCTTCTAATAAAATAAACCCATGTCCTTCTACTGTAAGAATCTATGAAAGATACAAAATATATAGATTTTGAAATTGAAGGAACATTCATAGGACCAAACACATCAGAATGAATTATATCCAATACACCGAAAGACTTGTGAGAACTAGAATAAAACTGAACACGGTTTTGTTTTCCATAAATGCAATGTTCGTAAAAGTCAAACTCGAGATTACAATCATTTAACCCTTCAACTAGGTTTTTATTTTTCAGGGTGTGCAGACCCTTCTCACCAATGTGGCCATATCTCAAATGACATAACATAGTCTTTTTAGTCAGAAGCTTAGCTTCCAAAGCATGTGCACTACCATCAGAACTAGTTACAATAGATTTCTTCACTGCTCATTCAGATGGTGGAGATGAAGTGATTGCAGCTCTTTTCTTTGAGTCAGAAGAACTATTACACTGAGAAGTGCATGCCTCCAGCTGAAATAGAGTACCTCTCTGAGTACCCTTCACAAGCACCATAGATCCTCTAGTCATCTTGCATCCATCCTTCAAAAAGATAACCTGCACACCTGCATCATTCAACATATTTACAGAAAGTAGGTTCCGTGCAAGGCCTGGAATGTGCATAACTCTAGTGATCCCCTCACTTGTCCATCAGGGAATTGGATTGAAACTCTTCCACAACCAACAATTTTTAGATGAGAGTCATCACCCAGGTACTCTCTTCCACCATCGAACTCTTCATACTTTGTGAACCAGTCTCGATGCGAGGTCATGTGGAATGATGCACCAAAATTAATCAACCACACATCATTAGATGCATGGGTGGCTAGGGCTGCGATGAAGGTATCACCATCATCTTGTGACTTGTCAGAATCTGAATCAGGAGCTTTCTTCTTCTTTTTCTTCTCCTCTTTGCATTCCTTTTAGAAATGCCTAGTTTTACCATAGTTCCAACACAGAGCCTTGGACTTTCCAGGAGATTTGGATCTACCCTTATCACTTTTCTTGTCCTTCTTCCCTTTCTCTTTGGATCTTCCACAAACTGCAAGAGCCTCTTTAGTTGCTTTAGAAGACTTTCTCCGCATCTCTTCAGATAACAATGAAGATACCACTTCTTCCATTGTGAATGTGGATGTGGTGCTTCCAATAGCCATCACAAGATGATCCCATGAATCTGGCAAAGAACAAAGTAGGGTCATACACCGATCCTCCTCCTCCATCTTCACACCCACGGATGTCAACTATGCAACAATAATGTTGAAAGCATTCATATGGTCCGCAACAGATCCTCCGTCTTCCATCTTCAGAGCAAACATCTTTTTCAGAAAGATCTTGTTCACCAAGGACTTGGCCTGATAAACATCTCCCAGCTTCTTCCAAAGAGTTTTCGCGG
Organism: Cunninghamia lanceolata; assembly: GCA_027924645.1. Classification (NCBI taxonomy): domain Eukaryota; kingdom Viridiplantae; phylum Streptophyta; class Pinopsida; order Cupressales; family Cupressaceae; genus Cunninghamia; species Cunninghamia lanceolata. The sequence continues at coordinate 6,512,793 of BSBN01000994.1, read as the reverse complement.
TCTTCTCCTCATGGATATTCAATTGGACAGAGTTATCTAGATAGAGTCTTATGAGACCCTTAGCCTTCCAATCTTTGAGGTTCTAATCAGCTTGTGACATTGCCGCAGGTTTAGTGCCATCAACGATTTCCCATAGGTCATGAATTGCTCACTAAATCTGGTGTATCACCCCTTCCATTTCAGTTTCCTTCTACCCTTTTCCCCTGCAAGCATTAGCATTAGGTTTAGATAGTTTTCTCTAAGCATCAAGCTTAGAGATAGGAAGCCGACCTTCTCCGAAGGTCTGATCTCAGTTTGTAAGGTCCCACACTTCGAGATCATTCCCATTGTGTCATTAGAATGCTTAGACTCTCTCCAAGAAGGGTGCAATTCTATGTGACAACAACTATCAAGAAGAAGCATATGTATACAAGGCTATTTTGTATTGTAAGGGGACTTTTGGAAAGAGAAATTTTGGGGACTATTTAGAGGACTTTTGACTCACACTTTCTACATAAGGGTTCTTAGAGTTGTGTAACTTTACAAAGATAATAGAGATCATTTGGATCGTATGTTTTGAATGTTCTTTTGAGTTATTATTATTGATTTTTTGTATGTCAAATTGGTAATCCCTTTTGTCTTCATGGAAACCATTGGTCATCTATTGAAACATTTATAAACCATGTAATTGATGTAATGAAACATAATCATATCTTGGTTTCTTGATTTGAATTTGCTGAAGAAACCTATCTCTTTATGTGTTGAGATTTGTCATCTTTCTTTCATCATTGTTGCATATTAAAGCATACATTGTGAAATTCATCATATAAATTTAGGAACGTAGTTTCTGACTTTTATGGTGAAACCTTTATAATAAATTTGGATAATCCAAATTAGTATTTGTAGTTTTCTATTAGTGTTTCTGTAAAATATCTTTCCTATTAGTTTTCTTTTTTCTCCTTTTTGTAATTATTGGTTAAAAGTGTACAAAAACTATAAAAACCCCCATCATAAAAGTACAAAAAGGAGAAAAAAGAAAACTAATAGGAAAGATATTTTGCAGAAACCCTAATAGAAAACTTAAAAGTACACAAAAACTATAAAAACCCCCATCATATGAGGGATTACCCCTTCTCAAATGTAGAGGAAAGTTGTTAGTCCAGTAACAACTTATCCAACTATTGGAACATTTGTCACTACCCATTGGGCGAGTTGATTTAAAATCTATAGTGACATCTATTTACCAACATGGTGATAACCTTTGTTCCAAGAAAGTATTGATGAATTTCAAAGTTTCTCCATCTTGGGAGAGAAAACATGTTTTTGTGGTGGTGTTCTAAGACAACTCCCTTGCAGAATGCATCCCTCAAACCTCTTTGTAGCTTCCCTCTCTAGGTGATAGTAATATCTCTCCAAAACATTTATTGTCACTTGCAATTTGAAGCTAGGAAGATAATCGTCATCTCAAGGATTTTGGAGGCCATTCTTCTTGCATTTAATGAATGAAACTATAGTTTCTTGATGGTGGATAGTTATAAATACACTCCTCTTGGGTAGTAAATGCTAAAACACTGATAATGAGGTTTTCCTTTAGAAGTAAATGGTTATTGTTTATTTATTTTAAAAAAGGGGTAAAAACTTTATTGAATCATAAAATCATTACAAAGCATAAAGAAACACCCATAAGGGGCACAACCAAAATCAAGAATTAAGTAACACCCAAAAAGCTCCTCATATCCTCCATAACCCAATCTTCAAGAACAGGGGCCAAATCACTAGGAAGATTGCCCCAATCATCCACATTCCAAGTCTCCATTTGCTCAGACACCCACCCTGCCAAACCATCCGCCACCTTATTCCACTCCCGTGGCACATGACAAAAAGCAATAGAATCTAAAGCATTGCTCAAAGAAACAATTTGTTTGGCCACCACTGCAAGTTGCCAGTTCACCTCCTCAAAATGTCTCTTATTCAGCATATCAATGACCACTTGAGAATTTGATTCACAAATAATCCACCTCCAGCCAAGGGCACAAGCATGCTCTAATGCTAGAAGAATAGCAAGAGCCTCCATGAGATTATTAGTATGCTGACCTTTATATACAAAGAAGAAAAAAATTACCACCCCTGAACTATCCCTGCTTATGCCACCAACTCCAGCATGGCTAGGATTACCTCTGGAAGATCCATTAGTATTGATTTTTAGCTCCCCCATAGCGGGAGGACACCAATAATCAGTACGACAAACCCTCTCTCTCCCATGCCTATGCTGAACCGCCCTCAAATGTTTCTGTCCACCCCCAGAAAGACCCAGGGCTTTAACTACATCACAATCACCAAAAACAACAAGGACATACAGATCACACTTAGCAGCCAAAGTTTCCTACAGACCCCCCAGAATCCTCAATCAAAGCTGACCAACAAGTAGCTTCTTGTCTAGAAAAATTCTATGCTTGCGCTCCAACCAAATATGCCAAATTATCAAACTGGGGCCAATGATCCAAGCAGTGAGGAGAAAAGAGGTCTTTACAGGGGGAGGCCCCAGACTCCTCCAAAAATCTCTAAAGAAGAAGCATGTCTACACAATATATGCTAGAGATTCCACCATAAATGCCAAATAACTTTCGCAAAGGAACACTGAACGAAGAGATGGGGGATGCACTCCTCATGCCCACCACATAGAACACACTTAGAGGGCCCTTGAAACCCACATTTCTAGAGGTTATCCCAAGTAAGGCACCTCCCTTGAACAACTAACCACGAGAAGAAGTTACACTTAGGCCAAGCAAACTTATTCCAAACCTGTTTCCACCACGAGACCTCTGAGCTCCCAAACATTTGCTTATGAAGAACTTGATAACCTGAGGCAACAGTAAATTTGCCTTTTGGATCAAGACCCCAAGCCAACACATCTCTCCCAAGAAGAGAAGTGCACACACGCCTCGATAGGATCCCAACAAGCTCCTGATAATCCCCAGCCGCCCCACCAGGAGGCCACTCTTACAGAACCTTCCATCTGTACACACTAACTTGTCCCAAATTATGAAGAGTTTTAAAATCAGCAACATGGCACCACCCAACATCAATAAAATGCCTACTCAAATTTTGTAGGTGGGGTGGGTAGACAAACTGGGAGGATAACCATTCCAAGAATCATGCCAGAAGAGAGCATCCTGCCCCTCATTGCAAATCCAAAACAACCCTTGCTTGACCAACTTGACGCCCCTTTTGAGGGTACTCCAAATCATAGAACCCTTCCTCTCCAATTTGAAGCGGGCAACACCCACACTCTCAACTACACCCAGATACTTTGATGTAAGAATTTTTGCCCATGATTGATGTTGCTGCGAACACCACCGTCAATACAGCTTAGCTGCTAAAGCTTGTCCATTCAAATCAGTTCTATGCAGACCCAGACCACTAGCCTGCTTCAGCCTACAAATAGCTTCCCACTTAACTAAACTCCACTTCCTGTGAAGGAGGTTGCCAGACCAAAGGAACTACCAAGACAAACTCTCAAAGTCTTTGATAAAGCTGGAAGGTGCAGAGAGAACAAAACATCTGTACAGAGGAAGAACTTGTACCACTGCTTTTAGAAGAGTCATCCTACCTGCAGAAGAGAGCCACCTGTTAGTCCAATGACTAACTAGATTTCTAAACTAATCCATAATCTCCTGCCAGAACAATTTAGGAAGCGAACGAATAGAAAGCGGAATACCAAGATACACAAAAGGGAGAGTGCCAATGTGGAAATGAAGGATACTAGCAATTCTCCTCTGAATAGCCTGTGGAGTATGAAAGAAGTAAATAAAATACTTCCCCTCATTAATTTTCTGACCTGACGCGGCCAAATAACAATCTAGAATCCTGCGCCAACCGGAAGCCTCCTCAACCTTGGCTCTGCCCATCAGAGCCGTGTCATCAACAAATTGCAAATGTGACCGAGGGGGAATATTGTATCCAAAAATCCATCCTTTAATCAAACTAATCTCCACTTGGGATCTAATAAATCTCCCCAAACCCTCTGCCAATAAGATGAATAGATAGGGGGATAAAGGGTCCCCTTGTCTAGGCCCCCTAGAAGCACCAAACAACTCTGTCGGCTCACCATTAATCAGCATCGAAAAGGAAGGAGAAGTAACATAGCTCTTCACCCACTCAGTCCATTCACCAGCAAAACCAAACGCTTCCAGAATCTTAAATAAGAAGGCCCATTTAACCCGATCATAAGCTTTAGCCATATCCAACTTAATAAACATAGCTTTCTCTTTAGAACGATCCATAGAATGAATCATCTTGGCTGCAATGATGACACCATCCATAATTTGCCTACCAGCCACAAAACCCCCTTGCTCTTCAAAAATTAACCTGCTTAGCCAGGGTTTCAGCCACTCAGCAATCAACTTAGTAATAATCTTATAAACCACATTACATAAGGCAATGGGCCTAAAAAGATCTAGAGAATTAGCCCCATCCTTCTTTGGGATGAGAGAAAGGAAGGTAGCAGTATGGATTTTAGCATTTGTTTATTCATGAAAGATTCCTGAATGACCTCCAACAAATCCAACTTAATCACTTCCCAGAACTCATGGTAGAACTCAACCAGGAAACCATCAGGCCCTGGAGCTTTTCCCTTTTTCATCTAGAACACAATATTTTCAAGCTCTGACAAAGAAATGGGATGAAGCAAAGAAGCATTCATTTCACTAGTGACTAAGGGCGGAATACTATTCAAAATATCAACTTCATCCTCCTTCGCAGGAAGGGAATCCTCAGATAGTAGAATAGAAAAGAAATGAACAACCTCAGTAGAAATAGAAGTAGAGGAGGAGAGAATCTCCCCATTCGAAGACCTGAGAGAAGAAATGACATTACCTTGTCTCCTATCCTTTACTGAATTGTGGAAGAAAGAGGTATTCCTGTCTCTTGCCTGAAGCCACTCGATTCAGGACTTTTGTTTCCAAAAAATTTCCTCATGTAATTCCCATTCCTCAACTTCCTTCACAGCAGCAGCTTCCAGCAAACCCAGATCCTCAGTGAGGCCCTGATCACGAATCTGCTTGGTGATTGAGTCCAAATGATCTTGAGTAGATTGTTTTGCATGGAAAACATTACCAAAGTGTTGCCTATTCCATCATTTAAACCTATATTTCACATATTGGAGCCTCTTGGGGAAGAAGTACATAGCGGTCCCATGTGACAGCTTCCCCAAATTCCACCAACTAGGAAGAAGATCATGGAGGGAGTCATCTCTTAACCACATGAGCTAAAACTTAAAAGACTACTTTACACAACGCCGGGGAAGCTCAGCAATAAGTTTGATTGGCCAATGATCAGAACCCCACCCATCCAAAATCTCAGAGCTAGTTAGCCACCTGTCCCCCAGCCATAAATTGGACACCAAGAATCTATCCAGACGTTCAGAAATAGCAGCGTCCCCACATCTCCTATTCTTCCAAGTAAAGACCCCATTAACAGGCTTGATGTCAACCAAATTCAAGAGAATCACATTAACCTGCAAGAGATCACAAGAAGGCTCCAAGCGAGCAATGCCTCCCCTCTTCTCTTCCAAAGAAACAATGACATTAAAATCCCTGGCTAAAATCCATGGGAGATAAGGATCCAAAGTCCACATATTTGACAAAACCCCACAACTTTACCTTGCCATGAAGGTCAGCCAGAGCATAGATGTTAGAAAAGAGTATTATCTCTCTAGACTCAAGATGAGAAGCAACACAAGAAATCAAACCTCTGCAGGAGTACCACCAAATTGACCTGACTCTACGTGGGTCCCATAAGCATGCAACCCCACCAGAGCTACTAAGAACACCAACACATTGACATTGACCATGACTCCAAATCTTCGAAGCCACACTCATCATACTATCAACTGATAACTTAGTTTCCTGAAGGAAAACCACATCAGGAGAATGAATACGAACCAAATCCCGAATAGCCTTTTGTCTAGGGATGCTATTCATACCCCTCACATTCCAAGAGAGCACAATCATCATTGGGGTTGGGAGAAGTGAGCATCAATTATCCTCACTGAACCTGACTCAACCAATGTCTCACCAGCTAGCTTTACCTTTTCTAGGTCCTTTTTTCTACCAACCTTACAAGGTTTCTCAGGGGCCCCTTTTTTGAGGGTTTTTGGTTGCAAACCCAAGGCTAGGGAAGGAGCCTTACTTTTTCCTAAGTCTGGAGTACCCTGCACTTCAGATGGAACACCACCAACACTAGGAGGGCCACAAGAAGCCTCTGGCACCAAATCTAACACACCTTGAACAGGAGCTAGAGGAGCCAAATCAGTGTCCATGTAAGTAGCCTGCTCACCAAGCTGATTTGAACTAGGAATCACATTAGGCTGATCCCCAGGAACAACCTCAGTAAAAGATCCAACTGTTGCCTGGAAGTCTACCTAAAAACCTTCCTCCTGGACCAAATCCTCCAATGTCTCAAATGAGTTCAAAGTTTCCTCCTCCTGCCTATCCTTGAGGGATCTCTTCAGGCCTCGACCATGATTACGAGACTTAACTGGAATAAAACCTTCTTTATCAACCCCACCTCCCTGCATGGGGGCTATACCCTTGTCTGCTTTCAAATCAGGCTGAGTAGGAGCATTACTTGAACTAGCTTCACTAGAAGCTCGACGACACCTCCATTGAAGATGACCATATTCATGACATAGCCGACACCTGAAAGGTAATGTCTCATAATCTAATGGTTGAGTCCAGGAGCAAGACGCAACAGTCATATCAATAGAGTCTGGAAGCGGTTGGCTCAAATCAATTTCAACACAAACCCTAGCATAAGAAAAAACTCTCTTATTCAAAGTTTGCTGAGAAGCACCAATAGGTTTTCCCAGCAACAATGCAATCGACTACAATATATCACTTCTCCAGCATTCAAGCGACAGCCGAGGAAGATGAACCCATACTGGGATTCTAGAAGGTAACTCCTCCGTTGAGTTAAAGCCAACATGCCATGGTTTGATGAAGAGACCCACTTGATTATAAAAATATGGGCCCCCTTCGAAGGCCCTATTCTGATCTGAGACATACGAAAAATCCACCATAAAGAAGTTATTTGCAGCCACCAAAATATCAAAATCTCCTTCCAGGTTCCATGTCTTGCAAATCCATCTAGAAATGGGGGAGAAACCCTCATTCCAATGAACTTACAATTCAAAACATGATTGCAGTAGTAATTAGTATCCTCAGCTACCGACTCTAATTGTATTACTAAAACTGGCCGCTCATGGGCCCTTTCCAAGCATCCATTCACCTTTGGCAATTTAAGGGAACCATTTCGGACCACATCCGATCTAGAAGAAGACTGAATGGGAATACCGGCATCCTCCCCAGCCATGGAAGAAGCATGACCCACCATATCCAAAGGCACATTCGAAGCCATTTATACCAAACGAGTGAGGGCTCAAAATGCCCCCCCACACCACGCTGAATCCAAAGCAATGGCTCCAAACAGGCGCACCACCACAAGAGACAACACCTCAAAAGAAGAAAACCCCCCCGACGTGCAACAAACATGAACCAGAGGGCACACAATAAAAGAGAACCCAGAGTTGGAAACCCTTAAACCTTGCACACCACCACCCACACCAAAGAATGCCTCACAGCCAGCTAAAACCAAAAAAAAAAAAAAAGAAACAAAGAAGTAGACCCTGTTGACATTTCTTCTGAATCAGCATTAGGGTTTGCCACTTCTAATGCACAGGCAGATTCAGGCCAACTGAATACAGGAGGTTGCGTGAGCTCCTCCCCTTCACTTCTGGTTCTGCCGCACCAAGGGGGGTATCCCTATAACTCAAGATGTAACCTTGACTAGCTCAAAGATAGAAAGATCTAACTTGACAACAACAGGCAGAATACTCTCATGTATGGACCAAGATCTGCATGATAGATCACAAGGCTGGCAACATTCTTGGACGTGATGTCTGGTTGGGTATGAGAGCATGCAGGGGGTTCCTAATACTACTCCTACAACTAACAGGTGGAGGGATGAAATGTTTTAGTTTGAATTTGGATGCAAAGCTGGACATGGTGTATAACACAAGAACACAACATGATTGGTGCCTATCCAGGGCTTGGAGTCGGTAGACATACACCTGTGAATGATCAGCATAAATAGCTAAAACTGGATTTCAGGGGGATACACATGATATCTGCCTTACAGATATCTCCCAATATAGAGTGTTGAGCTATCTCTACTTATGGCATCCCTACTGCAGTATACCCTTCCCAATGTTCAACCTGAAAACAGTTTAATCTGCCCCTTGAGCAGAGGTTAAAAGATCAGACATTCAACATAGGAATTCTATGCTCTAGAATCTAAACATCACACAAATATCCAGATCCAGAAGAAGAATACATGCAATACTGGAGACAGAATTAACACAACACATGCTAAGATAGCATTACTCATATAAGATCAACCATGAAACCAGTGGATTCATGCCAAGTCCTACAACAGGAGATACATAAACTCACAAGACAAACTGTACAGAGCAACCAGATCAGCTGGTTATGGATTACAGAGCCAAAAATCCTCAACTTTCAACAACCTTTGAAATGAGCAACACAACCTGCTTATAACAGCCAGGTAGGTGCTCAGCAATTAATTACATGGTTGACCAAAATTTCGCCAGATACACAGTATCAGGAAAATGGCGCTCAAACACAACCAGATTGGCGCCCAAACTTGAATGCAGCAGGTAGGGGAGGAGACAGGAAGATTTCTCGAGCCCTGCGCCCCTGTCCGCTGATGTACACCCTCAGTCGGGTACAGGATCCATCCGCGCCATCGCCCATACCTCTGCAACAATCGCCATTGATGGCGCACCAACCCGCGGCCTTGGGAAGATCATCAAACAGTTAATCGCAACCACTTCCCGCCGATATTCATCATCATGATATTTCGAATATGCAGGATAACATTATCCCACATGCGCCCCGCAGCAACCTCCTTAACACTTTATATACTAGGTCATGAGCATATATCATGTCGGTGCTTTTGCTCCTGACGACACTAGTATAGACCTCATCATCATCATCCTCCAGCAGCATGATATCCTGTTGTTCGAAATATCATCCTGACGTCATCATGATATTTGAAATATAACCTTCATGATAATCGGCACAACCTGATCCTTCGGAGGAACATCCTCCTGCTGAGCTTATAACAAAAGTCTGGCCGATGAACATCCTGATGACGTCATCATCATATCCTGCTGACGTCATCATCATATCTGCCTACTGCGCACCTCCTCATATCCGGATGTCGTCATTATCATGTTTGCAAATATCAGGAGGTCTCTTCAAGATGATCAGTGTTAGAAATATGACCCCCCCCGGACCTTGATGACGTCATCATCATATTAACATCATCATGATATTCGAAAGACAACCGGATATTTGGAAATATCCTCCTGATGCTCAAATATCAGGTTGCACTGTAGCTCCTCTGTAAGATCGGGGCGATAGATGAATATGATGATGCTGCTTGAAAAGATCACCCTCAGTAGATAATGCGCGGAGCCGGCAGGCGGATATCTCCTTGATATCAACATCATCATGATGTTCGAACAAAACAAAAACATATATCCGGGTGATATGAAAATATCACCCCTTCCTTCGGAAATATCATGATGCAGATAGGTAGAAAGAAAGATATCACCCTGATATACGGATGACGTCAGCATCATCAGGATGACAAAACAATCGAACAAGTGATACACCATCATTAGGATGATATTGATTAAGATCATCCTGACGTTCAAAATATGATGACCCTAGTGAATATCGGGTCGCACTAAGAATTCTTCAACAACATCATCAGGATGATCATAACCAAGATCACCCGATGATAGAAATATCACCCCGGCGAGATATCATGATGCAGATAATATGATGACCTCCGCAAGCAGCAGGATGATAACTGGAAATATGATGATGATGACGACGACCCTTAGGAAAAAACAAGTTAGGTCGAGCAACTCAAAGAATAAGCAACATCATCATCATGCCTGCGCAAGGTGATAAATGGAAGATCACCGGAGACTTTGAAGAATCACCCTCGCAAGCAGATCAGGGCGCACTGTAGCTCGTCAGCATCATCAGGATAAAAACCAAACATCACCCGATGTGAAATATGATGATGACGATGAGAAACCGGTCGACGGAGAAGATGATGATGCTGACCCTCATTGAAACAAAGATGATGATGATGACCTCCTCCTTCGGAAAATATGATGATGCAGCTGAAAACTGTTGAGGAGGTCCATCACTTAGAACATTTTTTGGATACTTAGGGAGAGTGCCTGAATGAAAATTGCTCAGAAAACTACCAGTCAATTCAGGCACTAACAGTGGCTCTGTCTGGGGACGTGCAGGTGCAAGACTGCAGCGAGAACTCCAGATCTCTGGGATGCAGACTAGTCCCTTATCCATTGGGCACAGAGTCAAATACCTGCATCACCAAACACACTTGATGGCCTAAGGCCACCAAGAAAAGAAAAACATGTATCTCCCTTTGTCAAATATCTTGTTTTCATCTGCATGCACTGGGTCAAGCTTGGAGATACTGTCAGGATCCACCCACAAACAAATCTTGTCATCTGCAAATTCAACCCTCTGATTTGGCTTGTCATTATCACCCTTGTGCAGATAACCCTCAGCATCATGTGACATGTGGGTGCAGAATGTATCAAACAATGCATGTTCATATGGCATATAGCACTTATCACTTATATCATCATCATGCATTGCAACATGATCTCCTAGCTGGACTGCAAATAGGAAACACTCAGAGTCCATCACAAAACTAGGAAGATCAGGGCTCATTGTATTATATGCTGGCTCATCAAAAGAAAAGCTTTCAAAATCACAATTGTGTACATCATGTACACAACCATCTGGTACACCAGGCTGGAAAAGATCAGGCTCTGGCATCTCTTTTAAATCAGGCACATCTTCACAGTCACTTACCTGATGTATGTTGTTTCCTCTTTCATCAGGATGAGAAACAGAATCCAAGTCAAAAATAATGTCTAGATCCTCACCATACTCAGACAGATCCTCATCACCATATGTGTCATAAATGGGTGACCCAGGTGCATCAGTTTCATCATAGTATGCCATTTGTTCATGGGCAGCAGAGCACACCTCTTCATCATCAATGGATTCACTCTGTGGAGGAGTATCAGCTTGTGTGTCATAAGCAAAACAACCATCAAATGAAAAACAATCATGCTCTGAACTAGCACTTATTTCAACTTCTGACTGCTCTTCATGATTTCCATGTGTTTGAAAGGTAGGCAATGGGTCACACATAGGACTGCTTCTCTGTTTGCTTATATCTTCTCTGTCTTGAGTACAATACTCACAATTGTCTCCACAGGTCCATTCTAAAAATTGCTCATTGCAGTCCACAACCTCGTTATTGTTTTCATGGTCAGCTGCCTCATCATTGCAATGAGAATCCTCATTAGTCCTTTCACTGGCATCCTCAACTGGTGAACAATCCAGTTGAGCAGTATTGTTAGCATTATGTTTTAATACAGCAGTCTCAACCTCTATGCTTTTATTTTCATTTTTATCTGCACATGATGCCATGATCACTTGGTCATTTGCAGCTTCACAACAATTATTCACACCAAGGCCTGGGGACAGGGGCTTCAGCAGGTGCACATTTCTCATTTCTTCTACATTTTCTAAAAATTTGTATGCCATCTGCATACTTGTCACCTTGAAATCCCTCAGTAATGCACTAGAGCCCTCCTCAAAAGCTTCAAAGAATATGCCAACACAGGCTGAAATATCAGGTCTGAAACTTTCAGGGACATGTGAAAGGGCTACTGCAAACCTATGACTGAAATCAACACATGGCTCTTCATCTTGTTTTCTGATTCTCATCAATTCTGCAACAAGATCAGCCGGTTCTCTTGCAAATTCTTCCTTGAAACAGTCAGCAAGCTCATCCCAACAGGCAAAGAATTTCTTTGGAAAGCTCAAATACCAGTCTTTTGCTTTTGCATCAAAGGACCTAACAAGAAACCTCATCCACATATCCTCATCTCTGAATGAATATTTTCCCATAAAACTTTGAAAATTTTGGATATGTGCATTCCCATCACATATATTGTGACCACTAAATCTAGGCATCTGACAGTATATCCTAGCAGGCATAGTTTCTACTTTATAATCCACCCATGACAAATCCAGTTGGTCATACAAAGGATCAAAAGGGCTGACAGGAGGTTTAGCTTTCTGACTGGCAGACACAACAGGATTACTGCTTCTTAACTGGGCCTGCTCAGCCTCTAAGAGTATCAACCTATTTCTTATCTCCTCTATTCCTTTATCCAACATTTTACCACTGAGTGTGGGATAACTCATACTTGGACTCATAAAAATCTTACTCTTAGACATCCTTTGTCTGTCTAAGACCTAGGGCTTCCCCTGGCATCTAACCTATGCAGTAAAACAGCAAATAAAGGGGAAGTAACAAAGTACCTTTTCTCATACAGATGCAGAAATATGTACATCTTTCAACCAATAACATACATCTATCTTTCATGTGCATTTGGATCTTTTTTGCAGAGTCGCCACCTCTCCAGAGAGGACAAACTTTTCAATAGCTGAAAGCTACTTTTCCAGGTTCATTCCACCAGCAGAGCATCATTTCGTTAGTGACTCGGATGGGCCACAAGTATATCATTTTTTAGTCTCCCCAGCGGAGTCGCCATTTTGTTGGCATTTCTTCTGAATCAGCATTAGGGTTTGCCACTTCTAATGCACAGGCAGATTTAGGCCAACTGAATACAGGAGGTTGCGTGAGCTCCTCCCCTTCACTTCTGGTTCTGCCGCACCAAGGGGGGTATCCCTATAACTCAAGATGTAACCTTGACTAGCTCAAAGATAGAAAGATCTAACTTGACAACAACAGGCAGAATACTCTCATGTATGGACCAAGATCTGCATGATAGATCACAAGGCTGGCAACATTCTTGGACGTGATGTCTGGTTGGGTATGAGAGCATGCAGGGGGTTCCTAATACTACTCCTACAACTAACAGGTGGAGGGATGAAATGTTTTAGTTTGAATTTGGATGCAAAGCTGGACATGGTGTATAACACAAGAACACAACATGATTGGTGCCTATCCAGGGCTTGGAGTCGGTAGACATACACCTGTGAATGATCAGCATAAATAGCTAAAACTGGATTTCAGGGGGATACACATGATATCTGCCTTACAGATATCTCCCAATATAGAGTGTTGAGCTATCTCTACTTATGGCATCCCTACTGCAGTATACCCTTCCCAATGTTCAACCTGAAAACAGTTTAATCTGCCCCTTGAGCAGAGGTTAAAAGATCAGACATTCAACATAGGAATTCTATGCTCTAGAATCTAAACATCACACAAATATCCAGATCCAGAAGAAGAATACATGCAATACTGGAGACAGAATTAACACAACACATGCTAAGATAGCATTACTCATATAAGATCAACCATGAAACTAGTGGATTCATGCCAAGTCCTACAACAGGAGATACATAAACTCACAAGACAAACTGTACAGAGCAACCAGATCAGCTGGTTATGGATTACAGAGCCAAAAATCTTCAACTTTCAACAACCTTTGAAATGAGCAACACAACCTGCTTATAACAGCCAGGTAGGTGCTCAGCAATTAATTACATGGTTGACCAAAATTTTGCCAGATACACAGTATCAGGAAAATGGCGCTCAAACACAACCAGATTGGCGCCCAAACTTGAATGCAGCAGGTAGGGGAGGAGACAGGAAGATTTCTCGAGCCCTGCGCCCCTGTCCGCTGATGTACACCCTCAGTCGGGTACATGATCCATCCGCGCCATCGCCCATACCTCTGCAACAATCGCCATTGATGGCGCACCAACCCGCGGCCTTGGGAAGATCATCAAACAGTTAATCGCAACCACTTCCCGCCGATATTCATCATCATGATATTTCGAATATGCAGGATAACATTATCCCACATGCGCCCCGCAGCAACCTCCTTAACACTTTATATACTAGGTCATGAGCATATATCATGTCGGTGCTTTTGCTCCTGACGACACTAGTATAGACCTCATCATCATCATCCTCCAGCAGCATGATATCCTGTTGTTCGAAATATCATCCTGACGTCATCATGATATTTGAAATATAACCTTCATGATAATCGGCACAACCTGATCCTTCGGAGGAACATCCTCCTGCTGAGCTTATAACAAAAGTCTGGCCGATGAACATCCTGATGACGTCATCATCATATCCTGCTGACGTCATCATCATATCTGCCTACTGCGCACCTCCTCATATCCGGATGTCATCATTATCATGTTTGCAAATATCAGGAGGTCTCTTCAAGATGATCAGTGTTAGAAATATGACCCCCCCCCGGACCTTGATGACGTCATCATCATATTAACATCATCATGATATTCGAAAGACAACCGGATATTTGGAAATATCCTCCTGATGCTCAAATATCAGGTTGCACTGTAGCTCCTCTGTAAGATCGGGGCGATAGATGAATATGATGATGCTGCTTGAAAAGATCACCCTCAGTAGATAATGCGCGGAGCCGGCAGGCGGATATCTCCTTGATATCAACATCATCATGATGTTCGAACAAAACAAAAACATATATCCGGGTGATATGAAAATATCACCCCTTCCTTCGGAAATATCATGATGCAGATAGGCAGAAAGAAAGATATCACCCTGATATACGGATGACGTCAGCATCATCAGGATGACAAAACAATCGAACAAGTGATACAACATCATCAGGATGATATTGATTAAGATCATCCTGACGTTCAAAATATGATGACCCTAGTGAATATCGGGTCGCACTAAGAATTCTTCAACAACATCATCAGGATGATCATAACCAAGATCACCCGATGATAGAAATATCACCCCGGCGAGATATCATGATGCAGATAATATGATGACCTCCGCAAGCAGCAGGATGATAACTGGAAATATGATGATGATGACGACGACCCTTAGGAAAAAACAAGTTAGGTCGAGCAACTCAAAGAATAAGCAACATCATCATCATGCCTGCGCAAGGTGATAAATGGAAGATCACCGGAGACTTTGAAGAATCACCCTCGCAAGCAGATCAGGGCGCACTGTAGCTCGTCAGCATCATCAGGATAAAAACCAAACATCACCCGATGTGAAATATGATGATGATGATGAGAAACCGGTCGACGGAGAAGATGATGATGCTGACCCTCATTGAAACAAAGATGATGATGATGACCTCCTCCTTCGGAAAATATGATGATGCAGCTGAAAACTGCTGAGGAGGTCCATCACTTAGAACATTTTTTGGATACTTAGGGAGAGTGCCTGAATGAAAATTGCTCAGAAAACTACCAGTCAATTCAGGCACTAACAGACCCGATCCCCTTGACCCCTTGCTGACATGCAAATCCCTTGTGCACAGAGAAAGCTCGAACCTACAAGCTAGGGATCGGGTGCCCTAGCTTGCTATCCCACACATACTATCGCCATCCAATGGTTATTCTTTGTTGTAATAATTGTGTGGCATACATTATTTTGTGAATATTCTAGTTTGTAGAGAAGTTTGAAACTTGTGGTTTATCTATTTTTAGTACCTCCGTAATGGTCGGCTAGGTTGGCTATTTTGTCAACTTGTAGATAATGCATGTGTCTATCCTCTTTTAGGTTACTAGTTCTTTATTTGACATGGAAATGGAGCAAACTATAAACCATAGAAGTAAAAAATCTATCTTTTCACTCACCAATTGCATTGCTTATAAGCTTGTAAGGACTTTTTAGCAAAACCAATTAGAAAATAATGATTTGAGATGGTATTAAAATGATAATAATTAAAGACATAAACTAAAGTTTATAAAATTAATTGCAAGTTTGAATGCGTTAAAAGAGTGTTGAGGTTGTGATACGCTTCATGATAGTTTATAGATTATTACCATAGTGTATTAGCCAAGTTTATTCATGAAACTTATTCTAATACATTGTACTTGTACATGAATGTTGAAGGTTTTTTCTAACAGATTATGTATAGTTAATGATATCAAAAATCAACAAATCATATCGTTATATGATATCATATTCTAAGCATAATTTTAGATCATATAACCCTAAAGATCAATTTCACATATAGGTTTGAATGATTTTGTGAGATACAAATTAATTCCATAGTGTGAATTGGACCTTGTTGTCTTGCCTATATAGAGCAACAACTTCACCAATCTACATATGCACTTTTGACCTAGAGTGCTTTTGCAACACAACAATGACCTAGAGCTTTCACTACTTAATATTTTGATTCAAAAGAAATCACCTCTCCCTTTTCAATAATATGAAAACAACAACAAATTTTTATGCACTATCGCTAACAATTATATTGGCATTAAAAACTAAAGCTAAATACATTTATTTATTTTTTAAAATATATACTTTATTTATCAATATCAACCTGAACTCTATGTCCTACATTAGATTTATTTATCATCTCCATTTCATTAATCTATACATGTTCTTTATTTCCCTTTTCAAAATTAAGAAGATTGTAACTACTCCTTTTGTTGGCTTCTAGATTCTCTCAAAGTGTGTGAATAATTGTTAAAAGAAAATTATAATAAAGATATTGGCATTTCCATGAACTAAAAACCCTCCTTTGTGTGGCCACCTTAATGTGTACATTTTTACAATTCAGACTTCATTTAATTTTCTTACAAGGGTAACTTTGATTATTCCCTCATGTAAGTTCAATAATTATATGTTTTATAAATCTCTAGGAAGATTGTTATCCATCCAAATAAGAGATGATAACTTTAGTGATATTAAGTTCATGTCTTGTTCATACATCTATTTTGCTAGTACCCTCTTATATAATAAGTTGTCTTAAAAAAAGAGTTCATGAATTAGTATTTGTAATCGTGAAATTTGTATCTTCATGCTAATATGTAATGGTGAAATTTGTATTTCCATGCTAATATCCATGTAGGGGCTGATGCAAGAAGTTGAGTCCACAAAAAGTTCAAAAAGTGGAAGTGTTTTTGTTGTTTTTTAGAATTTGTCACACTTGGACTAAAAATTTGAAGCACTTACACAATGAATCTTGAAAAAAGTCAGTAATATGAAATTTAGCATTTTGAATCTAGTTTCCAAATATGTAAATTTTTCAAAAACCCAGATGATAGAAATTCAATTTTGATAGGTATTTATAAAAACCACTTTTTAAAAGTCATTTTTTTACCATACCATGCACGTGTACGGACACAACTTTTTGACCTAAATGAAAGTATTTTTCTAATTTCTTTTGGGAAAATATATCTAACAACATAAAGATTTATGAGGATTTTTTTTTGTAATTTTTTTCTGAATATTTTTTTATTAAATTTTTATTGGCCCTAATTGCTATTTTTAAAAATCAACATGTACGAACAACATAATTGGACCTAAACTAAACATTTTTTAAATTTTTTTTATTGTGTAGAGAATTGTCTGAAGATTGATGTCATATAATCTTTTTTTACAAAAAAATCAACCAAAAAAAAGTTATTAAAAAACAAAAAATCCTAATATTTCAAGTTTATGGATTAGTTTGCTTAGAAATTAATTAAAAAATATCAAACATAAACCAATCTTAACAAAACTTATATATTTGGAAACTAGACATCGTGTTCTATAATGGGTTTTAATTTCCTAGATTAATTCATAAAAAAAGTCCATCAACTATATTATCAAAGTTTGACATTTCTCTTGAACTTGCCTTAGTTTTTTAGTTGCAGGTCAAAGGCTAAGGGTCGAGTTGCCAAGCCTTTCCCAAGCCTAAAACCGAGGCTACATGTGGATTGGGAATTCAAATTTTAAAAAATGCGTACACGTTATGAAATGTGTATGCTTTCCTAAAAGACATGCGTACGCGTTCTTAAGAAAAACAGGTACGCGTTATCTGTTTGGCCATTAGAAAAAATGCGTATGTGTTACATAATGCGTACGTGTTTATAAAATAGAATGCGTATGCATTTTATAACACGTACACATTTCTAATAGATCTGTTATTCCCTGATTTAGAAAAAACCAACTGAGCACTCTTTCCCTGCAACATTCTCTTTTTGCAGTACATATTGACAGCGCTAGTTTCTGCATATTTTATTGCATTCTTGTCTTGTACAATCTCTTAACAGGTCATATTTTATTCAAATTTTTGGAAGAGACAACTGCAAATTGAATCTTCTGAAGTGGAATAAAGCACAAGGATTTTTTACAAGAAGATTTGGAAAAAGAGAGATTTTGAATGTATTCATGATGTTTTTGTACTTCAAAGTTTATAGAAAAAAGGTTCTCCATATTATATAGTTTTATTTGAATATTTGAAGGAGGTGGCAATTGAAAAATACCTGTTAAGATTTATTTGTTTTTTTATCAAGACGGTTTGCTAATCATGGGATCAAAGCAAATACAAAGAAAAAGATGTAGAAAGTTAATAACACCCGAAGAAATTGAAGCAAATAGAGAAATGGAGGTAAAAAGACAAAGGGATGGAAGAGAAAGAATCCACCAAATGAAAAATTTGGAAGCATCTATTTCTATGAATGTTGAAGAGGAAATCATGAAGGGTGAGATGAATGTAGATAATGCAAATGTGGAGATGGTGAATATGGAAGAAAATGCAATTATGGAGACAAACCCAACTATGCCTTCAACTTCAACTTTGAATGATACGGAAATAGCACCTATGCAAATAACTTCATGTATGTCTTCAAATCCACCTCCCAATGATATGGAAAATGCATGTATTGAAACAATTTTGCGGGTCTGTCTTCAAACTCAAGTCTTGATAATATATCACTTAGTTATTTAGTTGAAGTTGGATACACCATTGATGGTATCAATAATTCTAGTTTTGAAACAATGCAAAAACAAAATAACGATGAAATCCCTCATATTGGTGAAAATGAGAATGAAATCCCTTGTATGTTTGAAAATGAAAATGAAACCCCTTGC
Source organism: Cunninghamia lanceolata (assembly GCA_027924645.1). Lineage (NCBI taxonomy): Eukaryota > Viridiplantae > Streptophyta > Pinopsida > Cupressales > Cupressaceae > Cunninghamia > Cunninghamia lanceolata. Next base: position 6,493,740 of record BSBN01000994.1, on the reverse strand, counting down.
ATGTTCAATGAAAATGAAACCCCTTGCATGTTGAATGAAAAGGAAACCACTTGTATGAATGAAAATGAAAACATTTTTTTTACAATTGAAAGAGACGTGTTAGATAACCTCCTGGTAAAGTTTCTTGGAGACAAATGAGAACACATGGAAATAGATTATATAAAATGTTTTTTTATAGAAAGAAATTAGGATTCCAATGTCAACTCATGATGCAATTGATGACAATGTGGAAAATACGAAAAGTGATGAAAAAATTAGGCATTTTTGTAAAACCAAAAAAGAAAGATGATTTAGTAGAACAAGTCATATCTAATGTTGCCAATGCTATTGATTCTATAGGAAAGAAAAGTTGATCTAAAGATAAGAATGTAGCTCATCGTGCAATAACAACTACTCTAGTTAATAAATCAACTTCAAATAAAAGAATGTTAAGTAAGATTAGTAGATATATAAAAGTAAATCCTAAAACTTTGATAAGAGCGGCTAAAAGAAGAGAAAGTATTGAAAAAGATCCAATTAATCAATGTTGGAATTTTAGTGGTAGACTCCCAAGGTTAGATATGAAATTAACCAATGAAATCAAATCTATAATAAAAAAAAATTGGCATGATAATACAAGAGTATCACCTAATATTAGAGATGTTTTAAAATTAAGGGTGGGATTAAAAATACGTGACCTTCATCCAAACATCTATTAGATATGACTCAAACTGAATTATATAAATTTTTTTTAGATGATTCAATCTTACCAAATATTAGCATAAGTCAAAGATCATTCGAAAAATGTAAACCTTGGTATGTTAGAATTAATAAACAACGAATCTCCTGTTGTTGTAAAACTCATGTACAATTTTGTTATTATTATGATATTTTTTGTTAGATACATTGTACTTTGTATGCTAACCAAATTATGCAGGACATTTGTGGTATTAATATGCCACTTGAAACAATCAAAAATTTTATAGCGGCTTTGTTTTGTGAACCCCTTAATGGAAACTTATTTTATTTAAATGCATGTATTTCTAGACAATGCGATAGATGTGGTAATTTTTCATTGTTAGGAGAATGTATGCATGAAAGTAGTTTACATGCATTTGGACAACAATTAGTGGATATTAAAAAAAATTAAAAATGTTGAATATTCTTTAAAAGATGGAAAATTTGGAAAACGTTGTGAGCTAATTGTGGAAAAATTTAGTGTGCATGCATTTATTAAAGAATTTAAAGATAAGATTGTACCTAAATATGTAAAACACTCTCAAAATGCTCATTGGCTTGATGGTCAATTTCATACATGTAAAAACACATTCCTAGTTGGTAATATATTGTCAGTTGTTGATTTTGCTGAAAACTATATTCTTAGTCCACAAGAAGAAATTCAATCACAATATTATAATTCAGTGCAAGTAGCCATATTTGTTCATATTGTATATAAACATGCAAATGATAGTAGAGAAGATAATAGATTTTTTTTTGAGAGAGTACCATTTTTATGTGAGTGATAATCGATTACATTCACCTGAGTTTGTTCAATATTGTTTTGACATATTTTATAAAAATTTAAAAGAAAGAGGAATTCAAATGAGAGAACATCTCATATGGTCGGATAATTGCACGGGTCAATTCGAGAATGCTAGAATATTTTATTGGTTATGTAGAGTTCATAAGGAAAATAATATCCAACACATATGGAGTTTTTTTGAAGCTGGACATGGTAAAGGAGAACATGATGGAGCAGATGCATGTGTGAAAAGAGCTCTTGCTAGAGAGCAACTAAAATTTGAGGATGCAGAGAAATTCAGAGATGCGCGTGCAATTGTAGATTGGTGCAATGCAAAATTATCTACAAGAACAAGTGCCAGCTCAATAATTCGATGCTTCTTTTGGTTAGTCAAAGAAAATAATATTCTTACTCGACAAGATTGTGAAACAATTAATGGATTTGCAAAATGGCATTCGTTTAAGAGTTCCAATGCAAACACATGGACAATATGGACAAGGGAGCTTGCATGCTTTTGTCAATTTTGTATTGTAGGTGATTGGGAGGCATGTGAAAATATAGAATGGGTCGAAGAATGGCAACAAAGAGCCTTAACACTTACATCGACACACAATCAACATGGAACGACAATTGAAGATAATCAATTGTTTAAATCAGATGATTATGATCGTGTTTCAGACCTTGTACAAGAAAGTACATTAAAAATTGAATTCAATTATATATGTATGCATTTTTATATGTGAATTAAACATATGTCACTCTTTATTGAATTTTTTTTTTCTACAGGACATGTGTATGCTATTGTTGTACTTGAGGGGAATGAAGAGGAGACAGAGTATTGGTTGGCTAGATGTGTTGAGAGAAAACATAAATTGGTACATCCTAGAGTGGATGATGACAACTTTGAGTGTCCAACTGGTTCTGTGGTTGTTTTTGGCACTGGCTTCAAAAATATCTAATAAGAAAGAATGGTGTGCCTGCATTTGAAGACTATGAAAGACGCAAGAAGATTATACATTATGTTAGGGTTAGTCGACATAAGATATGAATTAAATGCAAATAAAGATTAAACAGAGGAATGAAAATACACAAAAATAATAACAGCGAGAGACAAGTTTTAACGTGGTTCACCTAAACTTGGACTACATCCACCAAATAGAGAGTCCAATATTATTATCCAGTAAATCAAACCGATTACAACCAACAATCCCTGCAACTCAATACCATTACAAAATGCTACAATACATCATCAAAAACCTAACCCTTAGCCGCTTTTATTAAGCCTTATGTCGGTTAGAAAATAGGGTTTTTTATGTCGGTCAATGAAAAAATAACTCCCAGCGCCTTTATAAAATAATAAAAAAATTGTGTGAGGTTTCGGGCACTGCCCCAAAACCCCTGCAAGGGGTGCTACCCCTTGACCCCGTAGGAATTTGGGGGGAAACCGCGTTGATAAAAATGGGGTAAATTTAACCACCGAGTCTGATTAGGCTCCATATAACAACACATTACTCACATTTGATTTTGGCAACCAATATAAATATAAAGGGAGGCCTGCTAATAAAGTGTTATGGACACTTTCAATGGATGATCATGAGATAATCATAGGTGCATTAGAAAAAAGAGAGGATGCAGATGGTACAATGGAGTAAATAAATATAGATAAGTATATAGTTGTATATATATAGTTAAAAATTTATCGCATATACATGTCTATATATGTATGTTAGTCTTTAGTCATTTACTAATTATAGTTTTAAATCATTTTTTGTTTCAAGTCTCCCAAAACTAGATGCATTAGAAAAAAGAGAGGGCCCGTGCATATATATTAGAATGGAATTTGAATCTAGATACAGGTAACTATATATAGTTCTAGATACATTTAATTGATAGTCAAAATATAAAACTAAATAATTCATTGTCATTTTATACAAAGTTTATAATTGATTTCATATCCCCTTAATCCATTCTCTTAGGACCCCTTAAGCCATCCTCTGAGGACCTCTTAATCCACATCCTCCTATCTACCCTTAATCTATCCTTTTGCATCGCCTTAAGTCACTCTCTTAATTTTCCCCTTAAGCCATATCCTCCTATCTACCCTTAATCTATCCTCTTGCATCCCCTTAAGTCACTCTCTTAATTTTCCCCTTAAGCCATCCTCTTAGGACTCCTTAAGCCATATCCTCCTATCTACCCTTAATCCCTCCTCATATCCTAGGCTTTAGATCCTATGGTTAAGGGTTTAGGATTTCTAGCGTTCATGAGATGATTAGAATAACTTGAATCTACTATAGGTTAAGGGTTAAGGGTTCATATCCTAGGCTTTAAGTCCTAGGGTTAAGGGTTTATAGGGTTCACAAGATGGTTAGAATAGCAAATCTATTATGGGTTAAGGGTTTAGGGTTCATTCTTAACTCCCCTTAAGCCATATCATCTTATCTGAACCCCTTAATCCATCATCTTGCATCTCCTAGGCTTTAGGTCGTAGGGTTCATGAGATGCAAATAATAAAAAAAAATTATGGGTTAAGGGTTGAGGGTATATCTCTTAACTCCCCTTAATCCATCCTCTTAGAATAACTAATCTATATTTAGCATTTATAGGATATGTAGGGTTCACGAGATCCATGACTCATATAATCTATATCTAGGATATCTAGGTTTAGCATGTATTTTTATTTTCTCATATGAATTATATAGTTACATGAATCATAAAATATAGTTTCTTTACTTACATTAATTATTTTTGTAGGTTCTCATCAAATCGATCTACCATGATTGTCATTGTAAAAAAAATTCATTATATAAATTATGTAAATATCAATTTGTGGTCTTGAGATAAAAGTGGATAAGCTTTAATTGTATTTATATGCACATATGTTTCAACATCAATATAGTTGTATTAAACATCAATATACATTATATATGTTTGTTCTATGTATGAACTTCAATGAACTTATAAATCACTTTTTATATCTTGTTCCAATTTTATCTTATACAAATTGTCTCTCATAAACCACATTTTATAAAATTGTTCAATTGTATCTTATACATTTTATACATGTCAAGTACAAGTTATGGTCATTACTAGTGTTAGGATAATTTAGCTTAAATTACTTTTGCAAAGTCATCTAGTCTAGATTATTTCATAAGAAAGTGTAGATCTCTAAGTCTTATATAATTAATATCTTGAGTCAAAGAATTGTAAATGATTGGTGTTAGATTTTGGAGAATATGATCTTCTTAGGAAGTTAACATTATATTGCATTATTAGTTGAACCTTGTTCCTTTTAAGGTTCTTTTACAATTGAAATATATGATGTTATGGTGTCTGCAAGACTCAGAATTTGCTTAAGGGCCTATTATATGGTTTGTAGAACCTTGTTAATGAATGCATCTTTTCGATACATTGAATGATTGTTGCAATTACATAGATTTTTGTTTAGTGATTAATATTTGCTAGAATTGGAAAATAGTTAAAATTACCTGCCCTTAATTGGTGTTAGATTTTGGAGAATATGATCTTCTTAGGAAGTCAACATTATATTGTATTATTAGTATTATATTGAATTTTTCTATCATTCTAAGCTAGATGTTCTTCTACCTAAGTTCTACATGAAATCTTGTGTAAACCTAAGTATGAGACATTAGTCATTAGGTTTTTTCCTCCTAGTAAGGGAAGAATTGCGACTTAAATCTAAGAATGGAAAAATACTTAGAGAATTAGAAGAAAATCTGACGTCAAACAAGGTGTCAAAATCAATCCCAAGGAGGCTTATTTCACAACAATGGGCTCAACTAAGCGCTTCTACAAACTTCACAAGCAATCCTCTCAAGGCAATTTCCTATTTCAAGGACACAAACTATGGGTTTCCAACTTCTCAAAGCCCAACACTACTTCCAATGACTCTCTGTCACCTCAGGGTCTCAAATTAGACCAGACTTTACTATCATGGTGCTCCTGCACCAAAATCAATGGGTTTATAGTACTTGATAAAGTGTTTAGCTTAATTGGAGAATAGGTTCAATATGATGAAAAATGATTTAGCTATTGACTCATATGCTTCATTATTGGATTGAATGGATAAAATGTTTGTCCTGTTATAAACTCCTTGTTCCTTTTAAGGTTCTTTTACAATTGAAATATATGATGTTATGGTGTCTTCAAGACTAAGAATTTGCTTAAGGGCCTATTACATGGTTTGTAGAACCTTGTTAATGAATGCATCTTTTGGATACATTGAATGATTGTTACAATTAAATAGATTTTTGTTTAGTGATTAATATTTGCTAGAATTGGAAAATAGTTAAAATTACTTGCCCTTAATTGGCGTTAGATTTTGGAGTATATGATCTTCTTAAAAAGTTTATAATTTGCTTAAGGGCCTATTATATGGTTTGTAGAACCATTTTAATGAATGCATCTTTTGGATACATTGAATGATTGTTGCAATTACATAGATTTTTGTTTAATGATTAATAGTTAAAATTACCCGCCCTTACTTTATTATGAATATGATCTAAACTATAAGGAATGTATTAATTTGTCACCTAACCTTGTGATTTTATTGAAATTTGAAAGTTAATCATTTTAAGACATCTAAACTTCATTCAACAATGGCATGTTTAAAATATATATGTAATTTGATTCTAGATAAGAATTTATAGTGTATATTACTTGAAAATTAGATTGTGTGTGTGTGTGTGTGTGTGTGTGTGTGTGTGTGTGAGAGAGAGAGAGAGAGAGAGAGAGAGAGAGAGAGAGAGAGAGAGAGAGAGAGAGAGAGAGAGAGAGCATATAATCATCATAATGAACATAACATGTACGTGATCACATTCATAAACACAAGTTACATGATTATAATGTATATAATGTATGTAAAATGGTCCATGAAATAACATGCTCAAAATGTATATCTAAAGTATTAAATTAAAAGTTATCTAAAAAGTTATCTAAAGTATTAAATTAAGACATCTAAACTTCATTCAACAATGACATGTAAATATATATGCAATTTGATTCTAGATAAGAATTTATAGTGCATATTACTTAAAAATGAACATAACATGTATGTATGTGAACACATTCATAAACACAAACATGATCATAATGTATATAATGTATGTGAAATGGTCCATGAGATAACATGTTCAAAATGTATATGTCAAGTGGCACACATATAAATATAACTCTCTATAGTCCATAAAATAAAACTATCTAAAGTCCATCAGGACAATCGGTCAAATCAAGTCTATCAGGACCAACTGATTGAGATACTAATTCCTAGATATTCAAGTAAAGAAAACAATAGGTTAGAAAATATTAGTGATAAAAAATGATTTTAATTGAAGATAGTCAAATAAAGCTAACAATATAGATTAGAATTTATATTAACTCAATAAATTTTTTATTTTAATTAAATATAGTAAAAATAATTTTAAGTATACATGCATAAATTACCATATGATCATGTGAATTTACTAGCACATTTTGTTCATCAAGTGGTATAACTGTTGATTGAGGACCAAATGATTGAGCTACTAATTCCTAGATATTCAAATAAAGCAAACAATAGGTTAGAAAATATTAGTGATAAAAAATGATTTTAATTGAATTTAAATATATATTTAAAAGACCTAAAAATTGTATAGGAGATTTAGTATAGTTTAGGACCTCTAATGAGATGGACTCATGGTCATGACCATGATCAGGAGCATGCCTACCACCTATAAGGATACTGCTATCATCCTGCATGAAAATAATCATAGTACATGTAAATTTCAAACTTAAATAAATTTTTAAAGCATGCACCTGAGATGGCCAATGCATAAAAGCTGATGATGACTCAGGAGTGCTCACCACACCTTGTGGTTGGTCGGTCATGGGTATCGCATGACCTCCCTGCATAGATACAATATATCATAATTTCACACATGTGTACAAATTCAAATTAAATTAGATATGGACATAAATTAAAATATATATTGGTTTACTTGACCGTAAGGTGTGCCCATTTCTACAACTCTTGAAAAACAAACACAATCATATTGAGAAATTGGCCTCCTCTGATCATGCATCTACACCGAACACTTCTTGAAAATTAATATTATATTATATATAATTTAATTTAATATTATTTACATGAATTTTGCACATTTCAAACAAATTAAAATACATGCCTTTCAAAAGATGTACATACCTATGTCAGATGATCATCAACATATAGTAAGTCCATAAATGATTCTATCGTAGATACAAGTGGACTTGCAGTGGATGCCTGAGTATGCCCATAGGATGAACCTCCGTGCTCTCTATCGCCCACTTCAGTTTCCACATGGGTAGTCTGATGAATAAGATCTCCTAAGAGAGAACTCAATGCTCCTAATGTGGACAATATTGTCTGGTACTGATATGTAGTGGGAATACTAGGAGCTAGAGGAGAAACAATTGGTGGAATTAGAGCACGTCACTGAGGATCGACACGTGCTCCTAATCTATTTTGGGGCATGCCATGACCAACTCCCTGAAATGACCTCATATCAAAATAGTTGGGTTTTTGACCCAACTCAAACTCAACCCATAACTTTCTCAAAAAATAAAGGGGCACCTCACAATTGCCATGTAGTGGAGTATCAAAGACCATCCACCATCTATCCCAAAAATGTGCAGCTATCTGTTGGTGCCTACACCATTTATTTGAAAGTCTTTTTTTATTTGATGGAATTGGTTCGTTTGTATTGGGGTTAAAGAAATGTGTACAAATTGCTTCTTTGGTAATATGAAGGTAATGGATTTCCTTATAAGACAACCCATCTGCATAAAATTCTCTTCTCTCTTCTCTCCATCGATGGAAACTAACTAGGTCTGCATCAATGGATCAAATAGAGTCAACAATAGTTTGCATCGAAGATGCAAATCATGCTACATGGGGGGGAAGGTTGGGCTCATTTTTGATCAAATTTATATTTTCTTGAATGACATTTAGGTTTACATTTATGCTCTCTCTTAACTAATTTTGATCAATTTGAGGACATGGGGGGTTAGGAGGTGGAGGGTTAGGAGGTGGAGAGGGTGGAGTTGTGGGGTTTTATGGTGGTGATACATTATGTGGAGGTGATGGTCCACGTAAGGGGTTTTCAGGATGGTCAATATGTATGAAATCCTCTATGGAAAACTCATCATCTACAACTATATTTGTCTCCATGTGATGAAAGGACAACTGCATGTTAAAGAATAAAAAATATATATCAACAAACTAATTAAATAATGTACACAGTTTGAACTAAAAATCACATTGAACATGGACAAATTCAAAATACATGTCATTTGAAGACACATTCAATTTAAAACATTAAAAATGCATCTAATGAAAATTTAGACTAATTTATGTCGTAGAAAATACAAACAATTTGAGCCTCCCCTTCATCCCATATTATTTGCTAATCACTTTCAAAAGGTCTTGGATGAAAATTAAAACATACATTTTTATATATCGAGCATTTCTATCAATCCAAAGAGTTAGAACTGGAACCTAGTTATTGAATGTCAAGTAAACATTTTATAAAGTTTAATACATGATTATCACAATACTTTCAACCTATTTTTATGATTATCATGTCCATCCATATACTACTTCCTAGGTTATCATTGTCTATTATGATGTAGCTTGTCTTTTATCCTAGTTTGGGTCCATGCTCACAAGGTTGACCTCACGAGTGTAACATTGTTCCACCCAACATCAAATTTAGAAATTCAAATTCAGCCAAGTGAACCCCCCTTTACCTAGGACTTATTCATTATCTTTGATCTTGTTTTCTATTAGAGGGTTAGTTAAGGAAAAATGTCCTCATGGATTTAATCATACAACAACCTAGTAAATATATTTATAAATATCAGTTGTCCCCTAGCTAATAGAAGGAGCATAGCAAAGCAATTTGGATCAGACAAGTAGAAGGGTAGAAGTTAGTTTGAGCATAGGAATATGCAATAATTAACATGATCATCTTTTCTCTCTCGTCTAGGAAAATGCAACAATGGATGAAAGAGGGTGAATTGGTTCCTTTTTTGTCATATGTTTATGGTTCCTTTCTATTGCATTCCTAATTGTTATCTAGGTAGAATGATAACAATTGCATTGATTTATTTTGTGATTTGTATTCCATCCTAGACCTATCCTTTGTCCAATTGAGTTCTATGGGCCTACTCCTAAATCTTTGACTGATACCACTGCTTCTACTTGATATGTTATCTCTATGTTGACTTAGGTGTATGTTCTAGGCCTTATTTTATCTTGGTTTAATGCCAAAAGTCAAATAATTGTGCTATCTTCCTTTTATGGTGTTTTTTGATATTGCTTTGTGGTCCTTGCCTCTTCCTCCTATTGTGGGGTACCTTATTTGCAACATCATTCCTCCCCATTTTGTGTTGGAACCATTCATCACTTACTTTTCCTATAAGCTAATTTTATAAGAACTTTACAATGCTTTCCAACCTTGTTCCTCCCTTTGTGGTGATCTTTCCTTTCTACAACAAGTAAGTTTGCTTTATCTGTCCATGGTATTTTCTCATTATATTAGTGTGTTTGGCATAATTATGGCATGTGTGTTGGTTGTTGATGCTCTTATTGTCCATGTGGATGGTTATTATTCAAATAGCTTTTGAATATTTACCTACCCTTCTATCTAGTACTCATCTCACCTACCGTGGTCCTATGTTTCAAGTTCATGGGTTATTTTCAAATGTTTGAACACTTATGGTCAACCTAGTTGGTGGTTGGATTTCTCTTCACCACTTATTGGTTTATTCTTGGTCTTTCTTGGGAGTTGGCATGTTGATAGTTAGTTCATAGAACTTTGATTCTATAGTTTTGAGCATAGGAATAAGTTTGTGAAAGTAGGAAGTTAGTTCATAGCTTTAATTCTATACCTACCTATGAATTTGTTCTCTATTAGAGTATATTTAGTAGACATTTAACAAATAGCCTTCAAATTAGACTAAGAGATCACATTTCTCAAAGCTATACATCAACACATCAAAGACCCTTGTCAATTATATTCATCATTTAGTGATACAACTAAGCATGAATCTTGTGGTTTAGGGTTTTAGTTTTAGGTTTTGTGGTTTAAGTTTTAGGTTTTAGGATTAGGTTTTAGGGTTTAGGGTTTTAGGATTATGTTTTAGGGTTTAGGGTTTTAGGTTTAAGGGTTTTAGGTTTAGCTTTTAGGGTTTAGGTCCTAAGGTTAAGCGTTAAGGGTTTTAGTTTTTAGGTCTAAGTTTTTTGGAACCTAGGGTTTAGGGTTTTGATTTGTAACTCTAGGTTTTGTGTGATTTAACTGATTAAATTAGTTAAATTTTGAATTTCAATCTAGGTTTTGATTTGTAACTCTAGGTTTTGTGGATTTTAATTTTGAATTTAAAAACTATAAATTAAACAAGCTAATTACAAACAAAAATAACAAACAATAAACTACAATTACAAGTAAAAAATGTAGAATTTAACCAACCTAGAGGTCGCGGAGGTCACTTGCGTCGATGGGAGGAGGTGGCAACGAAATTTGTGCTAGTAAAGGGCCTAAAAAGTGCGTACCCAAATTGCTTTGTTGCTGTTCCTCTCCTACAAGCTCGCTAGAAGAAATGAAATGACAGTTGTTTATTTAAAAAATTAAATACCTTTTAAAAACATGTACGTGTTTCTAAACGCGTACACATTATAACGTATACGCGTTTAATAATGCATATGCGGTATAACACGTATGCGTTTCTAAACGTGTACGCATTTTTTGTCACGTACCTGAATCATAACGCATACCCATTTTGATTTAGCCTCGGGTACCCATAGCTAAGTGCGTATGCTTTTTTTCAATAATGCGTACGCGTTTCTTACGAATTTTTTGTTTTGGGTTGAAACTTCCCCTCTTCGTGGACCCAACTTCTTACTTTCACCCTTAGCTTTGTGTCTATTTTCAGATAGTGATTTTACTATGCTTGTTATGAAACCAACATCTACATTTGTTTAACATGAGTTACATTGTGGGCCCATAACCCATAGGTTCCAACATCATTTTCACATCTTCAACTTGACAAAAATGACATTATGTTTGGACTTAGTTCATGAATAACACAATATTTTTTAAGATGTGATAAAACATGGGGACATGTCAAATTTTTATAGGGGAAGAGACAACTTAAAAAAAAATCAAAACCATTTTCTAGATTGTAAATTTATGCTGATTCTTTTCCATTGTATACACAAGCTAACAATATCAAATATCAATAGATGCCCAAGCATCATACTTTATAGGAATGACTCATAATATTTCCTCACCTTATGTACCTCTAGTTATTTATTTTTTATGAAATCCCCAACAATGCTTATGGTCCACTTTTTTTTTTCAGTTTTCTTACATGGTCATCAATGTGAGGGTGTGCTCATTGTTTTAGAAAAATCACCATCCTAAAATTAATTGAACAAAAACTATATCCCTACATTAAATTAAAATTTAGTTAACCTAGTTCTTAAAAGGATTAGAGCTAATATTTTCCTATGAAGTGTTTTTTGGTGGTATTATTTGCTACTATTCTTTTGTTTCTTAAGATGAATTATAGGGTTTTTTATACCTTATTTTGTTTTATTGTACTTTGTTATTGGACCTGATCAACCCAATAACCTTTTACATATGCTTTGTAAAGTATTATATTGTTGATTATATATGAATATATGACAAGGTGAAGTATGCTAGTTCTCAATGTAACATAGGTATTATAAACACCCTATTAATAGTAATAAGCTAAATTAAAATTGCATCCTTATTGGATTCAAAACTTGCCTCAAAATTTTGTTTAGTGATTGTGTGAAATGATTTGAACTCTATTTAAGGGTAATTGTGTACTTGTTTCCATTTAATTGTATTTGGTATAGGAAAAACAAGATATTCATGTAGTCTGGAATGCATGATTATCATCTTGGAATGCATTTTGAGTATATAGATTATAAGGTACTCAATGATGAGTGATTGCATAGTATGGGATATGCATGTCATTCACTAGGTAAGTACTATGTGATCACATGATAATACTTTTATGTTGAAGTTACACCTTTTTAAGAGGTAAAAAGAGGAGAAGATGGAATGTGTGAGTACACTAGATCAAACCCTCCTTTTCACTCTAACATTCAAGGACAAAGATCGAGCCAAGCCACTACAAGATGGAAGAGGGCACAACTACTGATCTTTTTGCTCTTGTTTGTCAAGGAAAGATGAGATTTAGACAAGCCTTTTATCAAACCCTAGGTTAAATATGAAGGAAACCCTAGTTCTAAGATAATCATGTTGAAATAGATGAATGACAACAAAAATCTGGAAACCAAAAGTACAGAGACGATCAGTAAGATGTCAGAACTTGTCTTTCGAAAGTAGAGGTGTCGGGGGATAAATTCAACAACCACCCAAGTCCAGATGTTGGATTTTACTGGAGGTTAGAATTGATGAAATACTGCTAATAATGCTTAGAACTCAGATCTAGATGCTTGAGGCCCTATAGACTAGGGAAACAACCACCCAAGTTTGTTTGGGGAGATTTTTTGGAACTGTTTTTAGATCCCAAAAGTCTATTTCCTGCACTACTTCCTTGTAGCTCCACTTTTCCCAAAACCTATACCTGTAAGCTACACCTAAGATGACAAGAGAGGGGTTTGGGGGTTGTGGTGTTTAGGAGCTTGCCTCAGTCAAGCCCCAGACGGACATTCAAGTCTTCCAACACCATTGTGAATGAGAGAGCGTGCTCTTGCAAAGAAGAGGCTAAAGATAATCCAAATGATGAATGATTTAAATAGCAATGATGTCACCTCAAAGGTGAAGCCCTTGTGAGGATGAAAGCTCTTCAACTCATAAGGAGATGGATGATAATGCCATATCTACAACAAACACACAAACACAAACACAAATCTGCAACAATAACACAATGAATGCCTTGAATGCTCTTTGTTCCAATATCATAAGTTCGTGTATCCATCTAGGTGTAAAATGAAGTCATAAACTCACTTATATATCCTTCTCACTAAAATTTATGAATTTAAATCACAAAAGTTGACAAGGAGAAACATTTTGGAAGGGCCCAAGCCGACATACCAAAAGTTAGCCCCGACCAATTAGGAGAGACTTGGGCGGTTGGCGCCCAAGTCCAAGGGCCTAAATTGGGCCAAGGATAAGCTAAAGGGGGTACCAAGGGTCCAAAATGTCATGGGTGTTGGGGAATTTCCTTCGGGATGATCAATTATAATGTATAACGAAGCAAATAGGACCCAGGAGCTAAAGTAGGAGGTAAAAAGGCATGTGGTCACTTTTTACTCCATAACACACCTAAATAATTAAAACATCTTGTAGATTAGGAAAATACAATGAAGTGAAAACATAAACTAATTACATAAAAACAACAAAGTTATACCTCACATGAAGACCCAATCTCATCAAGGGAGGAGGAAGCTTGCACCCAAGAGCTCCTAGATTAGATAACCCTATTTGATTCAAATGTGGATTGCTCTTGCTTTCAACACAAATATAGATGAAGGATTAGAGGATAGATAGATTAGAGATTTGAGAGAAATTTGAGCATGGTTTTGATGCAAGAAGAAGTTGTTATGAATGGCTTGGGTGAGGGTTTCATTTATAGATTTTTGAAAAAGGGATGGAGGGTGAGGATCAAGAGTTGAGATCAAGGGCTCTCATTTTTTGTGAATCTTTAATTCATAATGGATGAATTAAAAATTCTTTTTTAATGAGAGTGGATTATGACAAATTGAATTTTTTAATTCAATTAGTGGAGGACAATTGAATTAAAAATTCAATTAGTGGAAGAGTGGAGGATAATTGAATTAAAAATTCAATTAGTGGATGACCATTGAATTAAAAATTTAATTAGTAGAGGACTATTGAATTAAAAATTTAATTAGTGGATGACCATTGAGTTAAAAATTCAATTAGTGGAGGACCATTGAATTAAAAATTCAATTAGTGGATGATAGTGGGGGACAATTGAATTTTAAATTCAATAGTGGATGATAGTGGGGGACAATTGAATTTTAAATTCATTTTTGGATAATGGAGGATATTAGCTAATTAAATATTAAGAATATTTAATTATATGTACCACATGGTGAGGTGGAAGAGATGAGGTGGATTTGGTGAGGTGGATTTAGGACTTAAGATAGAGGGAAATTGAAATAATAAATATTACATATTTATTAAATCAATTGGCTAAGGTTTTAGACTATTGAATTAATGAAATTAATTCAATTTTGGGGATAATATGATGGAAAATAGGGTAATGAAGGGATAATTAATTAAATAAAAATTTAATTAATTGGTTAGGAGGGAAATTGACATGTTTAGGGATGTCGGGAGTCGGTTCGATGGTAGAAGACATTTTTAGGTGTCTACACATCTATATTGAAGATATAATATATACATTTGCATTAGGTCTTCAACTATAGATTCATGATCTATTTCATGTACAAATGTACTTACAGTTCTAATCATGTTATATTGATTAGCAAAGTGTTTATATAGGATCTAATTGTGGTTTCAGTTAAGTTAGAAGGGTTATTGAAAAGATCTAAAATTTGAGAAATATAATTATAGATGAATTTAAGTGAAATAGATTCATTATGATATTGATAGTGTTAGATCCACACTTGGTGAATTGTGTTCTAGATTCAACTTGAGCTATTGAAGGCAACAACTAATTTATATCCTGAGAGAAATGTTATGGAACTTTTTCTCCAAAATGGAAAAGAAAGATATTTTATGAATAACCTTTTAAAATTATAAGATGATAAATTTATTTAACCCTTTATAATTAAAAGGGAGATGAAAAAATAAGGAATTTATTATGATCCTTTGGTTAAAATGGAGATAAATAAAGAATATTTATAAAAACCCTTTTAAAAGGGAGGAATTATTATATTTATTAAATAATTATTAATGACAACCTTTGTGAAAGGTTGTGATGGTTTAGAAACCACCCCTTAAAAGGTTATATAAGGCATTTATGTGATACTTAGAAAGGGCATGGAGAACACTTAAGGAAGAAGAAGGTGGTTTGGTGGGCTATGGGCATTGGAGAAGGGGGCACTTAGAGTGTGTCCAACTCAGGGTACAAAGTACACCTGAGATTGTCCTGGCCAAGGATTTAGTGCATAAGGATGGTGTGAGTAGGCACATGCTATATTTTTACATATGTTCTCCAAAATGCACCATAGCTATGAGGGCCAGGACCACTGAAATATTTCTAGGGTGAGAGTGGGCTTTCCAAGTGCTCTAATTCAGATAAGTACTGGACTTATTGCTAATAAAATATATTGGGAATACTATATATATGGTTTTTTATGTTAATATGATTATATATTGTGTTATTCAATTGTCTATGTTAATTTCTTACTTTAGATTTCCTATTATATTATATATGAGTTCAAATTAATCTGATTATATGCTCTAAAAGATGTTCTTTGTTCCATTATATTAATATCCATAATTTTAGATGTAAATAATTTTAATAATGTTGGATTTAATGTACTTAAGTCATAAACCTATTAATTTCTATGAACAAGAATTCCAGTGCATTTCTTCTAAATTATAGATATACTTTATAATCTTTAAGCTTAGATGATGCTAATAACAAATCCGTTGACATCCAAGATTAATTCTAATGTAATAAATCTTTCCAATTTTATTCTTTGGTGAAAAGTAACATTACAATGTCATTATGAGGCATGAAAGGATTGAGTGTGGGTGACTCAAGTCAACCCTCTTCTCTTCCCAATAATTGGTTGCAAGTGGAGTGTGTGGAGTACACTACATTTCACCATACCTTCTCAATGTGTGTGCACATGGGAAGGCATGGGTTGGATTTATGTTTTGTAAGAGGTCATTGTGTGTGTAAGTGGGTGACCATGTGTCCTTATATTATTGGATGAGGATGGGTGACATGTAGCTCCCATATAAGCCATCCTCTTTAGCCTTTACAAGGTTAATTTCTCATTTTTGTTCCTTTGTCATAGGGACTCATTTAATTGGAATTTTGATTTAAAATTGAAATTGTTGCATTGGTGGCCACATTTGAATTTTATTCTTTATAAGATTTAATTATACATTTTATCATTTTGAGCATTATTGTATGTTAAGGCCTTTGCATTTTTCTATTGTTAATACGAGTGGAGTTTTACATGTATTATATTACCTTTTTTGAAAGGGGCTCCTAGTAGGTCATATGAGGGAGTAGGTGGCTTGGGAAATGTCTTAGGTCTACTAATGGATTGATATAGGATGGTTGTAATCCTTTTCTATTTGATTTATGAATGCTTATTGTTGAACACACCAGGATACTGAGAGGGGAGGATGAATCGATATCTAAACAATCTTCAAAATCTCTGGAGTAGATTAAAAGTTAATCATTACAACATCAACATAAACATGAACGATCAACACAAAACACATAACACCAGATATACATGGAAAGCCCAAGAAGGGAAAAACCATGGTGAGGATTAACTCACAATATATGAAGCTCAAAATTACAACTTTGTTTTAGGGCTACAACCCAAGGAAGCAACTACTCCCTACTGAATTTGTTAGTGCTATAACCCAAGGAAGCTACTACTCCCTGAAAACTTTGATTTAGGGTCATTCCCAAGGAAGCTACAACTCCCTACAAAATTTTTTTAGGGACAGTCCCAAGGAAGCAACTACTCCCTGAACTAAGAACAAACTCATAAATGATTACAGTATGATAGTCCTTCTACTGCCTGAAAACTGACATTGAAGCTTAGACCTTTGATGATTGCAATTCTACTTCTTCTGATGATTGGAACAATTAGGAACACTCTTCACTTCCCTCCCATCATAAAAATGTTTTAAAGATTAATCAGGACAACCTCTAACACTTCTTCTCTTTCTCCTTTAGTCGCACATCACAATGCATATGATATTCATGCTCTGCTCTCCACACTCTCATATTTTCATTTTCACAATCATACCACCCTTAGACAAACTAGGTTTACAATATATACATGAAATTACATTAATTTCATCACAATTCAGCCAATACAACAAGAATATTACATTTTACAAGTTGGCCAGAGAACACAACATGAAACATGCATAGGGCAAGCCCTATCATGAACAACATGCTACTCTAGAAGGAACCACATGCCTTGCGGATCACAATTCATGCTTAGTCTGATCCTAAATAGTCTTCACAACATCATTCTTCAAGGAATAACATCCACACACTTCACAAATTTGAATTAGGTCACCCTTAAGCAAGAACACATGAAGCTTGTAGCACAATGGTCATTTTAACTTGGCGATACTCATGAGTGATTGAACATTGTTTTCTCTTCTTCTAGATGAGTTGGCACGACCTATACAATATCTCCAAACATTCCTTGAACTCTGTACAACAACAACATGGTGGTGCATACCTTCAACATTATTCAATTGACCAGACAGAGGCATACCCTGGCAATATCATCATTCCAGACCTCAACCAGTTCTGAAGAGAGTAGGAAAACACCTGTTGGCAAGAGACACTACTAGGCATGCTATATATTGTCATTAATGGCAATTAAGATTATCCAAATCATCCACATAACACATTATATTCATTCCGGAAGTTAGATTCAGAATTTGTCTACGTTTGGGCAGTTAGGAACAGAGCAGCAACAAGGTCCGGTATTTTGGTCCAGATCTCTTTGATGGGAAGTCATGATTAGCTGTGGATCTAGGGGAGTCATGTGCATTGTCAAGATAGTCTAACTCCAGATTTTTGTCCTTCGGTGATGAAGGATTCAAAAGATATTAGCCTCTGAGTATCGAGTTCTAGTTTGTCAGAGTAGACAGAAGAAGAACAAGCCGACCTTGCAGAACGTCTTGATTCCAGATGTATGGAAGTTGTTTGTTGGACAAATGATAATGATCAGTGATAGTGGCTAACATGAGTGATGATTTTCAAGAGCAAGTTTTGGTCCGCACCTTAAGTTATGCATAGATCTAGCTAATAGAGCAGAGCATTCATAAAAGTTTTAAGTATTATTGAAGCTGACTGATAGAATGATTGTAGATCATATTGCGGATATATATAGCCAATGAATTTAAATGATTCAGTGTGTGTGGTGTATGTGAATAAGGCGTATGTGAGAAGAGCAGAAATCCAATGTGTGAATGAAGGCAGAATAGTAAGAGGAGCAAAGAAAAGTTGAAATGTGTAAGATCAATTTTTTGTACTTAATTGGAACTGAAATTCTTGCATAAGTAGATGTTATTAATCAATTCAAATATTTGTCATTCTCTTGTAATATATCCATAGGTAGTGAGCCTCCATTTGAGCAGTGAGCCCAAATGCATGTACATTCCCATTTGTAAAAATACTTTTAACAGGGTATTAATATTTGTGGGTTAACCCCCACCATGGTTTTTTCCTTAAGTGGGTTTCCACGTCAAAATCCTGGTGTTGAATGTGTTATTTATGCTTTATGTTCATATGTTATTGATTGATGCTGAAATGTTTATATCATTAAATTGATTATAAGTAGTAAAGAAAGATTAAAAGTAAAAAAGACTGAAAATGTGTGACAACTGATTCACCCCCCTCTCAGTTGTCCAGACCTAAACCAACAACACCTTGCAAAGCCACTAGAGATAACACAAGATCATCTGGACCATCTTCCATCAGTCTATGTACCATTTCATGCCACCCCAAGTTGGTGCACATCATCAACATATGTCTTGGGAACAACTAGGCATCTAGAAATGTCTATATCACAACTGTCATTTGAAAACTAAGCTTGTGGACTTCCAAAACACCAGAAACTCATATGGATGAACTCATACACTACCATGAACATATCCTCAAAACTACATAACCATATCTATCATTGCGGAGGAATACAAAGCATTCCAAATAGTCTTCTTCATCACTTAATTATGCCAAAGCACAAATCAGAACTCTGTCTCTCATAACTTTCATTACAGAGGGAAAAATGATATGAAACCTTGGATTTAGCACCTTTACATCATAATGAACTTAAATTTTGAGCCACATGACCATATCTTCAAATGTGGAGGAATGCAGAACATTTTACCAGACAGTTTTCCAGGCAACTCTCTATAGCAGAAACCTTCACCAGCTTTCAAAGGCCAAAACCTTCATGTAACAACACATACATCCTTGGGAACAATAGGAAGGATCATACAACATGCTATAGGCTCTCAACAACATCTTCTCATCCTCAACATAGTTTAATGTATCATCATTCATCTTAGTGCTTCTAATTCCCATCTTAATATTTCATCATGAAATTATCTTTGCTGACCAACAACTTGACTTGACACTGATCAGGACATGACATTCAACCATGAACATCAGGAACATCACAGCATCTCACTGCTTTTCTGACCACAATCATGCTCAATATACCTTGTCTTCACATTAATCCGGGCATGACATCCAACCATGAACATCAGCAACTCACTATGAACGTCAGGAACATCACTGAATATCAACAACTTTGAACATCAGCATCACCACTGTATCTCACTGCATCTCTATATCTCACTGGTATATCATCATCACAAACTAAGTGCTGACGTCACTCTAAGTGTTGACATCAATGATGACACATATTGCCAACACTTACCATCTTCTTGCTTTATAGTTCTAGGATACATATGGTATCATCCCTTTTAAAGAGACGGGACTTGTTTGGTATCATACATACTTAGGTGTCAATTATTTAGTTGCAAGCTAGTTTAGTTACTATGGTATAAATTCATGACCCCATGGTTACTTAGATGTATTTGGGCATTGGTCATCCTCATAAATCCCCTTATATGAGTCTCATGTTGCAAAGAGTGTGAAGTCATGGTTTTTTTTCTATATGTAACTGAGACATGTAAGTTTAGTAAGTCAAGTTTTAGAGAAATTAGGTGCTTGATATGGTAGGAAGGGATCATGTTTCATGCAATGACAATATTAAACTCAATTATCATGATGATTCTTCCATATTGATGATTTGTCTAGCGAATTTACCTTCATGATGCATGCTCTTTGGATTAATATGCATTACATTCTTTATCATGTGATGTTACTATGGTCAACAATGATGATAACTCTTCACAGGTAACTCATGATAGTGATAGAAATGTTGTAAATGCTTTATTTATTTATAATGTTTAGGAACCCAATATTTATAGTGAACCCAATATAATGTAGCAAATCTAGTATGGTCCATATTTCTAATGCACATATTATTAAATTTGTGAACCAATTCTACATACATCTAGTGCCAAGTAGCCCTAGGTTATCATGCTACATCTAGGGATCATGTTTGATGTAATGACAATATTAAAATCAATGATAATGACTATTTTTCCTTATTGATGAGTTGTCTAGTGAATTTACCTTCAAGATGCATGTTCTTTGGATTAATATTCATTTACATTATTGTGTGATGTTACTATGGTCAACAATGATGATAATTGTTCACAAGTAACTCATGATAGTGATATAAATGTTTTAAATGCTTTAAAATGCTTCATAATGTTTAGGAACCCAATATTTATAGTGAACCGAATAATGTTTAGGAACCCAATATTTATAGTGAACCCAATATAATGTAGCGAATCTAGTATGGTCCATATTTCTAATGCACATATTATTAAATTTGTGAACCAATACTACATACATCTAGTGCCAAGTAGCCCTAGGTTCTCATGCTATGTCTAGGGATCATGTTTGATGCAATGACAATATTAAACTCAATGATGATGATGATGATTCTTCTTTATTAATAATTTTTCTAGTGAATTTACCTTCATGATGCATGTTCTTTGGATTAATATGCATTACATTCTTTATGATTGAATGTGATGTTACTATGGTCAACGATGATGATAATTCTTCACAAGTAACTCATGATAGTGATAGAAATGTTGTAAATTCTTTAAAATGCTTTGAATAATGTTTAGGAACCCAATATTTATAGTGTTACTATACTAAACATGATTATCATTTCATCACCTATACTTATATCCCCTATCCCACATGTGATTAAACACATCATGTACATGTTTTTACTACCTCTCATGACAACTTATTACCCTTGAACAATACCAAAATAGTTTAAAGAGAGTTCACTATATTTGAGGTTCCTCCTCACATGGTGTTACAAAAACCTCTACACAAGTAACTCATCACTTTGATGCTAGAGATTTACATGATTATCAATAATGGACACACTATGAATAGTGGTGTTTTTATAAGAGGTATTTATACCAACGATGTAAATTTAATGTGGATTAGTATTATGTGTTATAATATATTCAAAGACATACCTAGATTCTAAATATGTTGTAGAGTAGGCTTTACGGGAAATTCTTGATTGAAAGCCAAATTAGCAACTATTATGTAAAGACTAGTTGTTGGGCCATAATGATATGTTTGAAAAATAATTTACTTAGTTAAATTATTTGTTATTATTTTGGTTTTAAGATGTACATTTTGAGTATGAAAATATCACATGTTTCAAATAAAATTATATACTTGATGCACTTGATATAATCAAGTTTTAAAGCCATAGGTTTAACTTTGACTTAAATCATGACATGTACATGTGTATGTGTGTACATGTGAATTAAAACATAATTTGTGATGCGGAATAAAAGGACTAGATCAAGGTTGTTTGATCGAAGAAGATTGGATGAAGATAGAAATGAAAAAAAAAGAGGTGAGAGAAATTTAACTCTAGAAGCATCCAACTAGGAACAACCCATTGAAATAATTGATGAACAAGTTGAAGAACATGTTGATGAAGAAATACAAGAAGAACCTATTACAGGTGCAAATAATGTGAATGGAGAGGAAAGTAATTGATGAAGGGGGTAAATCATAAAACACACAACAACAAAAATTGCACATAGAAAATAGAACTTTTTTTATTGATTTGGGCCACTTGTTACATTACAGAAGCTCAAATACAATCAGAGGAATCAACCCTCTACAGGCTGCAACACATTACAACTTCCTGTCACAAGACTCTAGAACCACTTGCCTTCTGTAACCCCAAATCAGCTAGGGTTTCTATTTTCCCGCCTATTCTTGACTCCACACTTGCCCCCTTAACTCTACTACTGCCCAGGGTTCCCAAAAATGGTTATTAATAGCCTTTTTGGCGGTCAACAACCTAATTTTGAAATTTATATCTCCCTCCAAAAATAGGTCAACTTTTGGGAGCCATAACTTTTGATCCGTGTGTCTGATTGATGAATTGTTTTATGCGTCTGAAAAATCGCGAAGTGTTGTATGCGCTAAGAACTAGCTCTGCTGGTTTTGACCATTTTTGAGCCCGTACAGGGCCATTTAGTGCCTCAAACCTGAGTTTGAATAATTTTTAGGTGTTTTTCGAGAAACGAAAACTTTAATATCTTTTAGCTCGCAAATGATCTTTGTGTGATTCCTTCGCCAAAGGTCTTATATTTCCATTATGTAACTTCCTGTAAATTTTCACTTCAATCCGTGCCCAAATGCAAACTTTCTAAAAATTGCAGGTTACTATTTTTAGCAGTTTGGAAAAACTAAAAGTTCTACATCATTATTCAAGCGATTATGGAACCAGAACCACAAATTTTGAAAAGAAATGGAAAGAACATCAACAATTTTGAAACACGTCCTTTTTTGGGTGATGCAAGATTGCCCTTACACCACTGGATGCTTCTGCATGAGTAATGATAATTTTTTTTATGGTATGAAAAATTTAATGGATATGGATGAGGATTCTCTTTCCAAACAAATTTCACTTGAAGATATGTTTCTTGAAAGCATAATAAAGTTACACTCTAAAAGAATTTGGAATGAAAATTTTGAGGAAAAATCTTTAATTGGAAGAGCACAATTATGTGCAAAGTTATTTAGGTGAAAAGAAATGACCCCTATTCTGGATTTGCTAGGGTTTGATAATAAGAAGAAACCACCATATTTACTAAAACAAATCATAATTGAAAACTTGCAAGAAGCAATGGACTCTATTCAAACCAAAAGTCAAACGACTGATTTAAGTGATGCATGTAGAGCATGATGACTACAATTTCTAGTAGAAAAATTATCACATAGAAGACAAGTTCAAGAAATTGCATAATTACTACATGTATCTAGGAGAATCATTCAAATATATATTGTGAAGAGGAACAAATTAGATGAAAGCATAGGAAACAATTGGGTAAATATTTGTAGGGATCCTCAAAAAGATAGAATTCTAGAAGATGTAAGGAAACAAGTAGTTAAATATTGGATCAACCACTCCTATGTTGCTTCCAATAGGAGGGACACTATACAAGTAATAGGTGAAGTTGGTATAAAATTTTCTCATCCAAAACATTTTATAGATACAACACAAAGTGAATTTTTTGAAGCATTCAAGAAAGAATTTTCATAGGTGAAGATTTGTCAAAGGATGGTAAAGTATGTGAAACTTGTTACTGTCAAAATCATGTTGAATTCGATCTACACCTCCAATCATATAAAAAAGTTATGGTAGTAGTTAATCCAAATATAATCATCCCTGGAAGTACAACACAATTTTTGAAGTCCATTGTATGCAAAAAGTTAGAAGGTTCAGATGAATTCAATGTACAGTGTATAAAATACATGTATAAATTGTAGAAATTTGAAGAAACTTACTATTTAAAAATTTTGATAACTCAATGGAAGTTATTTGGAAAAGTTTTGAATATGAGAAATACACAATGAAGTTAGGAGTTGAATAAAAAATTATTTTGAAAGAAAGTAAATTTCCTTACAATGAGTTTATGAATAAATTTTGTAGCATCATATATCCACATATCCAACATTGTCATGGTGCAAGATGGCAGATTAAACAATTCCATGTCTCAAAGAATTGTTTTCCATAGGGTTGTATTCTTTCTATTGTGGATTTTGTTGAGAACTATACATTTAGTCCTCAAATTGAGATTCAAAGTCAATATTATCATTCAAAGTAGGTTGCATGTTTGTTATATACATGTTGAGTTTCATGTGGATGGTGTACAAAGTAGCTCACTTGAACGAAATATCATCAAAGAGGTTCATTTTTATATCAGTGATGATACTGGTCATGATAGAAGCTATGTAGTCCAATGTTTTGAGATTTTTTTTGAAGATTTGAGACAACGTGGCATAAATGCTTTACAACATTGGATTTGGTCTGATGGATGTGTTGGTTAGTGTTGAATTTAATTTTTTTATTTTTTATTTTAAATTTATAGTTCTTTAAAACAAATCAACATTTATATAAATGTATATATATTTTATCTAATAGATTGAATGGTTGTTTATAACTGTATAGGATAATTTAAGTCTGCAAAAGCATTTAATTGGTTAACCCAACATCATGCTAGACGTAACATAAAGTTTTTGTGGATTTTTTTGAGATTAGACATGGAAAAGGAGAGCATGATAGAGTAGGAGCACGTGTGAAGCATGCACTTCGCCAACATGAACTTGCAGGTAACACTACGAAATGCAAATGAAATTGTCGAGTGGTGCAAAAGTCGTTTTGGTGCTCATGAAGTAAAGAATGACTCAATATACATGAAACCCTATTTTTGGGAAGTTAAAGGTACTGAATGCTATATCAAACTTTATTTATCTTGAGCACATGAATTGAATACATGTATCTTAATTATGCTTAAAATTTAACATTAGACTAATATTTTTCATATTTACAGATATTGATTGCTCAAATCATTATAATTGTCAAACAATTATTGGTATTAGAAAATTACATTAGGTGATGACTACAAGACATATCAAGCCTCTTTCTATTCAATTGAGAGAAAAATCATGTTTTTGTGTTGACTACATTGAGAACAATGTAGATGTTCTAGAATGTGAGGATATTAGACATGGATATGTTTCACAATGGGAAATGAAGCAATTAATATCAATGCCTCCTTATGAAGATAATGACATTGTAGATGTCTATGATCATTTATATTCAGTCGATTATGAACATGTATCTAATTTAGTTGTTATAGATAAATTAAGCATATAAATTATTTCAGTAGAATATTTGTATTAGTTAAGTTCAACTTGATAAATATTTGAATTATAATTGACTTTGACATGTATATTTTTTGTAGGAGATATTTTTGTTGTGGTTGTAAATTCTGACAATACAAAAGGTGTAGATTAATATCTACTAAGATGCACACAACCAAAGTATGTTGATGTTGGTACAAGTTGACACAATCTATGATGGATGATGATGTATAGGAGTATCCCACTAGATTAGTCATTGTCAAAGGCACATATTATCAAAAAATAAAAATAGATAAAAATGGTATTATATTTATTGATTACATGTCAAGACAAAAGGTTCTACATTATAGTCACTAGTTAGAGTAACAAGATTAAATTTGGAAACTTTACAAAAAAGTGGACGTGGCAAAAAAAATGGAGGTTGCTTATTGAAGACCATGAAAAGATTTTAGAGATAATAAAAGATAAAGAGGACCCAAATTATATGTACCAAGAGCTAAGTTAACTTGATATTTTGTACAAAGTTTATTTAGTAATTTCTTGTTTCTAATTCTCTATATACTAGGGAGACATTAGATAGAGGTATTATCATCATGTAAGTTGAATTAAGTTATTATTATATCATAGTGTTACTCGACTAAGGGGTTAAGTTGGTATTGTTGTACTCCTTTTTTTGTTGAGAGTAATAGAGGTTTGGGGTCTTTTTGGTAACTTGAATTTTTATGAAAACTT
This sequence comes from Cunninghamia lanceolata, assembly GCA_027924645.1. Lineage (NCBI taxonomy): Eukaryota > Viridiplantae > Streptophyta > Pinopsida > Cupressales > Cupressaceae > Cunninghamia > Cunninghamia lanceolata. The sequence continues at coordinate 6,467,420 of BSBN01000994.1, read as the reverse complement.
ATTTCTCTGCATAAATCTAGTGTTAAATAAATTTGTGTTTCTAATTTTATATATGCTTCTCTATATGTTCCATTTCATGGTTTATCATGTGTAAATTTTAATTAGAATTGATTGATAAATTCCATCACAGAATAAATAATATAATGTGATTTCTATTTGTATTGTGGCTTTCATAACTTAGAATAAAAGAATTATACTTTATAAATTCATTAAATATTTCAATGCTTTGTATTCTATAGTTATTGTTATTATTCATATCATTATTAATACTTGTTATTCTTCATATTATTATGATTTTCTCAACATCTCTTTACACCTAGGTAAAAGTAGTTTGAAATGAAGTGGGTATTAGGGTTGAATTGTTTGTATAGCTCATCATGAAATAAATAGTTTTGTTTAATCACAATTACAAGAAACGGGCTATGGTGTTGAATATCAAGACTATTCCTACAATGTAGAAATTCTCTATCAATGCTAAACTAACCATTAATATATAAGAGTTAAATTTTCATGTTAGATCTATGAGATTGATCTATTTTCATGTGATCAACATAATGGGATTAATAGATCTATTGGATTTGAATATCATGTAGGATTGCTATCTGTGTGACGAGTTTGTAATATTTAAGGAATATTTTCCTTTCATTAGTAAGTAATAGTAGCGACTTGAATTTAGTGGTACAATTTAGTGACACATGAAAGCATGATATGTTATTGGAATGATTTTATTGTGTTGGAAATTTTAATAAAATTTGAGTGCAAGGAATTGCATCCTTACACAAGAGAGGTATACAAAAAATATAATAATTATTACAATAAGGTGGTGAATAGCTCAATCATATGAATTATCTAGCACCAAATTTATAAGGTAACTTAGATTGTATAGCTATGATTAAGATACATTGTAAATTACATTAGATGACATAGAAATTATTTTGAATAAATTAGTATTTCTCTAGCATTACAAAATTCTCTCTGGATTAAACAAATGTCATTCCAAAATGATAGCATATTATACAAAGTTAACTAAGAGGTCTATTGGGTCGAAATTTTTAGACATTTAATATATATGATCCTTGTGAGTGAGATTCAATGTGTGTGTGTATTTTTGTTAGATACCAATATATTTGACCTTTATTTAGTGTTTCAAATAATATCCAAACTACATGATATAAATTGTAAATTTGATATCAATTATAAATTGATAAATTAACTATTAATTAAATTATCAACTTAAATCAATTAAATTACTAAAATTTAATAAATTTGTTAAAAATATGTAACACATGTGCATATGATATAAATGTTGCACTTGTGTTGTCATTGATTTCAATAGTGTGAGACAAGGGGTAATGATGAAGGAAGTCTATGGCAATGTAATCAGAGAAGAAGACAAAAGAGATAGATCAAAGAAGTGGTGATGAGAAGGACAAGGTAATGAATGTCATCAATATCTCCTAAAGTTGTATAGACAAAAGGTGTGCTAACATGAAGATTCTTGCTTTGAGAAAAGAGTTTGTTGTTGTTGTATGAAGTTGAGAATGAAGTCTTTGATATGGAAAATATTGTATTCATTATTCCTTGAAGAAATGCATTGCTTTAGTTTTGAAAGAAAGATTCAAGTTGTCCAAGGCGTGCTGGACATTGCACAAAATAAGCTCGAGAGAATTCTCTACATTCCTCCACACTTGGTGGTACGAACTTGAGGTTTAGGAGTTTGTCAAGGACATATATGAAGGTTGTATATTCTTAATTTCAGATCTTGGAGATCAATGCATAAGTTTTTAGAGCTTGCAGAGTGAAGACAGTTGTTCAGAGTTGTTGCTGTCAAGATGCATTTGGGAAATGCTCCACATTTGTCTACTATTGAAGTTGAGGTCCTACAGATTGAAGGTCGATCTTTTATAGATGAGAAGATGATAGTATTCAATTTTCAGCTGCTAAGGTGTACCATAGAGGTTCTTCGGGCTCATCAAAACAAAGACACATCTTGTTGTTGACTAGGGGTGTTTGGAGGAGAGAGCAGAAGCCACCACATTTCACTGTAGTTTATCTTTTGGTCTTGATGTTTGGAGGATAAGTTCAGATATTTAGATGGATGATTCAATTTGGGTTTCAGGTGCTAAAGTGAACTACAAGTTGGTTTTTCAATGTTCTATCTTAAGATTGTGTGTTTAATGTTCATTTGTTTTACTAGGCTCAGTTTCTGCTTTCTTGTGCCAGAAAGAAAACATATAACTTAGAAGAAGGATTGATTGAGAATGTTTGTGTAAGTCTTATGTTGCTTGTGTGATGATCTTCATGATGTTAATTGATCCCTCTGGTACTGCTTTTGGTCTGGAGCTATTGGGCGGAAGGATGAGTGTTTGCTAGGCTGACTTCATGTGCTTTTAGTGTTCCTGCCAAATGATTTGAAGTGTGTGCCATCTTAGAAGAATGTGATAATAAAGAATAGGTCTTGGTTATCACTTGGCTTGAACCGCATTAATTTTCTACATCTTTTGGATGTCGACTTGGTGTGGCCTTGCACGTTTCATGAATACATGTAAATCATCTTGGCTGACTTGGGAGAAGGATTTTTGGATTTGCAGAAGGTATAAATGAAAGATCTTGTTTGTTGAGCAAGGTATGAGTGTGTGAGGGTGTGCGAAGATGTGTGAACAGATGTGAGAATGTTTGTGAAGGTGTGTTGGAGGTAGCAGTGTTTGATGGGCAGAGAAAGTGAAGTTTTGTAACAAAGTGAAGTGTGTGGATGATGTGGAGATGGTGCATTCAATAAGATCTGTTGAATGTAATATTTAGAGGTTGTAGCCTCATTCTGTAAGTGTCATTGCATTGTATTTAAGTGAGTTACAACTTCCTTTGGGTTGTAGCCCATAAATAATATTGTAATCATGTTTATCTTTATTTGTGAGGTTGGTTTTGGATAGTAGATCCAAGCAGCTTTCTCACCATGGTTTTTCCCTTGGGTTTTCCACGTAAATCTAGTGTTGTGGTTGTGTGCTTATGTGTTGTGCTTGAATTAATTTAATTTTCTGACCTTCTGATTAAAGCAATTACAAGTTTTGATTGTTGATATTAAACTAAAATAAGTTTAGAGATATACTGATTCACCCCCCTCAGTATATCCTTGTGTTCTAACAATAAACAACAATACAACAATCATATATATTGATCAAAAAATAAATCTAGATCTATGTAAGTCTCCAACTAAATATCTAAATGTATATGATATAAAGAAATAGGTCCATGTACACACATGATAAATATATAGTTCACATATAAATTAATCATACATAAGTGTACGTGCACATGATAAATATCTAGCATGACTCAAAATAAACTACGCGTGGGCCTACGACTAGATTGAGCCTCACTTTGCCCAGGACTACTAAAATCATGTCCTAAGACCTGTCTTGAGGTCATTCCCATGGTCAATCTATGAGCATCACCTGATGAATTATTTGTAGAGCCATGCACATAAGAATTTATATATTTAAACTTATTCTTCATAGACTAAATGTACATACGTGCATGATTACATATTTTTAAAAAATAGAAATGAAATATGAAATGAATGCATATAACTTTAACTTATAATTTAAACTTTAATAATAAGACCTTTACTTGACATCCACTTGCATCGTGTAGAGGATGTTGGATATGACTCTAAAGATAACTGTGAGCTGATATTGAAACCTATGTACATGTGCATGTAAAGTTAGAAAAATTATAGTACAAAGAACTTTTATTTGTACATGTTTGTATCAAAAACTAAAATATATACAAAGTTACATGTAAAATGTAGAACATATATATATACACTTAAACATCAGGTGATTTATACCTCACGATGATGCACTAGATCACCAGTGTATTGCAAATATTTAAAGCCCACACTCTGCATGATGTTACCAATCACCTAATACATAGGATTTAAATCAAGAGTTAGCTCACACGTGATCCATTTTATGTTGCAGTAACTAAAAATTATAAATTGTGAAATATTCAAATTTCTCATAATATAAATTATCTGATTTGTTGCATCAATGGCCCTCCCAATCCCACTAAGCTTAGAAGAATTAAGGGACATGGTGATACTAGTAGGTCGGTCCCAAATCTAGAACTGATGCAGTGCCACCATGAAGAAGCCTACTAAATGATCCTGGTGGAAAATCTGGTGTAACCTCAACCTGATCAGGAACTTGTTGAGGGGGATTGTAGAATCAATTGGAACATCCCAATGTCCCCCTGAGCATTGTGTGGTTGTCTGACCATGGCCCCTCTGTCTATCAAAATAGTGCCTAATATGTGTCGAAACATAATCGAGTGGGATCCCATAGTCTGCACTAATAAAATGATATGCATCTAATAGATCATGGGTGAGCCATAAGCTCAACCTATGCAGATCATCATCTCCAGTCATCCATGCCACATCATGTGGTGATACTATATCAACATGAATGAAAGGATCATAACTGGTCGATGTGGGCTCAGTGGAAAAAATGCTAATATGTGGACACAACATATATCTACTAATTCAGTCATATGTCAAGTGATCAATCTTGTTAGCAATGGTGGCTATACTCAGAAAAATGCCACATCTTGATGAGGTGAGTACTGACTCTGTAGCTGAATGTAAATCTAAATGTTTTGGAAGAACCAAAAGGTTTGGACAAACTAAATCCCTCTTATTCATGGGCTGTAGTAAATTTGCTCGTCTATATTGAGGTTTGTCAGCAAACCTCCCTCTCCCCTATCTAGAATGTGTAGGGATAGATGTATAATCAATAGATAAATGAAAATATACCTCTGCATATAACTATTTACAAAAATATAGTGGCAACTCATCATTATGATGTCATCTATGATGAGCTGCCAACCATCTAGAATAAATAAGCGGAGCCACAACCTCATCCATACACTTAGTGATGGAATAGCCTCATACTCTATCTTATCCTATATAATGCAAGAACATGCGATGAACCATATCCAATGAAACAATTCGAGAAATGGATGACCATTTCTCATGTCCAATAACACTCGTAGAGAGTGATGCATAGAACTTCTCAATGCTAATATCATCATACAGATTGTATGATCGAACAATATCGATCATACATGTTATCTCATCTCTAATGGTGACCACCCTATCTCTATTTGTCATGTTTGGTGTATTATAAATAATTTGATTAAAATGACGCAATGTATTCTCTAATATCTAAATGGTATCATCATAGAGTTTGCTTCTATGAGCATAATTAGACTGATTAGGCTGATGAATCAAAGTCTGGTCAGTTATGTCTAAATATGTGTATATATATGTATGTACAAATATGCATAATTAAAACAAAAATTTACATTTAATTTTGAAACTAAATTAAATTTAATAAATAAACATGCATATAATTTAAAACTTATAAATTAAATATGTACACATAAAATTTATAAATTTTGAACCATGGAATTTATTAAAAATCAAAACTAAAAATTATATAGAAAATTACGATGAAGAAACTAGAAGAAATGAAAAATAAATGTGCCACCACATACTAAAAATTATATAGAAAATATACACTTTATAGAGAGAAAACACCCTCCTTCATTTGGTTTGTAGTGATGTAATGAGTCCAATTCAAAGTATGCCTCTTTCAAGATCAAAGTATATGTTGATACATAAATATTGATTTTATATTAGAAAAGATCAAGTATATTTCCTAAAAATAAGGGATCAAGTGATCATAGTCTAGAAAAACTTAAAGGTATATTTCCTAAAAGAAAAGGATGAAGTGTTTGATATTTTCAAGTAATTTAAAAAAAAATTATTGAGAACAATGTGAAAAATTGCTCATGATAATTAGCTCATATAGAGGAATAGAGTATGTGAATAAGAAATTTAAATAGATTTCTACAAATAAACTAAACTACATATATAGGGTGCATCCTAACCTAAACATAAACCTAAAGTCTCAATTTAGATTTAGTTTTTAAATTTTAAGGGGTTAAGGTGATGGGATAGGTTTAAGACAAACCTATCCATTCAAGAGGCAATCATATACATAAGTCCTATCGAAACTTATTAGACTTTATTGCTAGTTAATTTTATTTTCTTCTCATTTTGGTTGGCCTTTGGTGTGCATGAGAAAATAATTGTTTCATCTTTAATTCCATTGCACTTCACTTTGGGTTTCCTAGGAAGTTGTCTATATATTTGAATGGTTGTGCAAGTCATGCAACACATTTACTAGTTATTATTTCATCATGATACTATTGTGGTGTTTTCATGGAGCTTTTTATATATGGAGCTTTTATTTTAGTTTTCTCTCTCTAGCTAGTTATTGTGAGAAAGGATAAGAACAAGGGGACCAAAAGATTTACTTTCCTAGTTTTGGAATCATTGGAATTGTTGTCTTGTAGTCTTTTATGTTTATTAAAATTGGTTTAAATGTAGGTATATTTATAGGTGTTAAAGGTGGTTGATAGCTTGTTGATTCCTTGGTTTCCTACCTCTACATTCAAGTATGGTAGTCTAATTTATTTTTTAGTAGAAATGGGTTGTTTTAAGGATGGATAACCTAGAATATTTGAGTAAACAATATGTAAACTAACCATTTATACAAATATATTGGTCTATATGTGTAGACACACATGCATATGAATATATGTGTGTACTTGTAGCTCTATGGGAAATAAGATGGTCTTTTTAAAATAACTTTGTTGATAGTGGTTAGTATGAATATTCATGTATATCCACCAACATTTCTACTCCTATTATAATGACAAAAGCAAAATAATGATAAATAAAACTACAAAGAATAAGCCAAGCTAAATAGCAAAAAGAAATATTAACACAATAGGATGACTAAGAAAGATATGAAATGCTAAATATGCAGACCACTCTGCACTTGCATAACAACATAGCAATATTAGCACACACAACCTCATAGCATAAGCATATCACACTAATAGCATACTGCATAGATAGATCACACAATTCAATGAAGGGTAGAATACAATGCCATTGCAGTGATATGTGATGAATTATGGAATTGTAGTTGTATGCAACAAAGAATAATGGCATCACAACAATGGATGATGAGAATTATGGCATCACAATAATATGCAACAAAGAAATAGTGCATCACAATATACAAATAATGATGGCATTACAAACTTACAATGATAGGCAACAAAGAATAAACATTTCTACTCCTATTATTAATGGATTTGTTTCTATTTGTGATGGACATTATTGAGTGTTAGCTTGTATATCATGTCTATGTAAACCCTAGCTTGATAATTTGATTGTACAATATGTCTATAAGGTTTTGATAATAAAGTAATCAAAATCTTGGTTGGGTTTTTTTGTTAAAGTATGCCATCTTTGAAATTTTTTCATAATCCATATACAAATTTCTCATAATCTTTGAAAATTTGGTGGTTGAAGTTTTTTTAAATAACATGAATATTTGTTTTAGCTACACAATCATTTATAATTGAATGGAGCAAGAGTAGTGTCTACCTTGCAGGATGGTCGAGCAACTAGGTGGTGTAGGATGATCGAGCAACTCTGGATGGCTTGTAGGCACATTCCATAGTTCTCCATTGAAATCTTTCAGATGAAATGTCTGACCCCATTTTCTATTTCTATTTTTTTTGGTTAAGAAAGTTTCAAGTGAAACTCTTTCACCTAAATAAAGTATGTCACGTATGCGCCACATGAATGCCACCAAGTTTCGATCGAAACCTATTCGACCAAAACTTATTCATTCAAAACCGTCTTGCTAGAAACCATTTTGTTGGTTGAAAGTGTGACATAGATCTATACTTTTACCCCATGACCTATGCCTAAAGAGGTATCAAAGGGAATCATCGATACATAGCACTAATCCTCAAAAATGCACTAGAGAAGAGCTATCAGGAATCGGAAATCAAGGATACCCCCTAACTCATAGTCAAATAAGGATAACCCTAATTCACTAACCTTGAAAGGCTATATCATCAAAGGAATATTGAGAGTCAGGAGTAGAGACTACAAGATAAATCATGCCCAAATGCCAACCCAAAATAGAACACCTCGACATCTTGAGTCCACTAATCAATTTAAATGCAAAAAATAAATGAAAACCAAAAGGGGAAAACATGAAGAGAAAACAAAGTCAAAACAACAAAATCAAACCCAAAAATCAAATACCAAACCATAAGAAATCAATCACAAGAAATGCAAACACAAACAAACCACTTTTCCCTGATTCCCTAAGACAAATAGAGATAAAACACCATTAAAGCATCAAAGAGGTCTAGAAAAACCCTACCTATTAAACAAGTCAAAGGGTGTTGTCACATGCACACACAACAGATACGAGTAAGACACGAGCAGATTCAATGAATCCCAAGGATGCACCAATAGCTTCAAATTCACAAATAAGGTTTGTAAATAGTACAAATCACCAAAGCACCAAGGAAAAATGAAATCAAAATGTAAAAGTAAAAGAAAGCTAAGGAAAACAACCATAAAACCCAAATCACACACATGTAGGAAAAGTGCAATTAATTCAAAGTTAAGGGTATGTCAGGGATAGGTCATATCCCATACGAGGCATTGGGGTTTCAAAGATTCCTTTACATTCATGCCAAGATTAATAAATTTGAAAGTCTGATGAGGGTGATGCACAAGTCCGACACTAGTCTACAGGAGTTGGGATGTTGGGGATTCCTTTATGGTCATGCTATGATGACTAACCTTAATGAATCTAATAGGCGTGAAGACAAGCAACCAAGGTGAAAGAAAAAAATTATAGTTTCAGGGATTCCTTTACTATCATGTTGGCATGACAAACCCTGAAATTCTGACAAGGCAACAAAGCACTAAATCACTAAGGGGAAACAAGAAAACAAACACACAAATCACACCAAAAGATCAAAAAGGCAAGCCAAACAAAGAGAAAGAGAAAAATGGGGTCCTTATCTTTCCAAGGGGAAATGGGGCATGTGTGTAATGTACAACAAATGGCAATCCAGCCTAGAAATGCTTTTTTAAGCATTTCAAGAAGTGAAACTAGTCAAACAACTCAAAATACCCAAGTATGACATAATTGTGACAAAGGACTATGTGCCACTAATGAAGAAAGGAAAGACTCAAACACAACATCCACTATCAAAAAATTCAAGTATGTGCAAGTGCACTCATTCCCTTTCTTAGATTTAGCTAGAACCATCATTATAGGCTAGACATTGAGCTAAATAATTTGATCTCATCCTGACAAATGATTAGAAATCTCATTAAGGTGTAGGATGAGCACCTAGACATTGATCACTAACCACTTGGACATTACCCCACTACCATCCAGGCATCCATAGCACTGATGGGTTTGTCCTTGTTATTCTACTCAAGGAATAGCTCTACTACCATCCAAGCATCCATAGCCCTAGTAGAGGTTACCTGAATCACCCATTTAGTTAAGGTTTTGATACATTCCTTTTGAAACTTGGTATTTTATTTATCTTTTCTTTTGCCTTTTTTTTGTAAGAATATGTTCAACTCATATGTAGTGAATCTTGTAGTTGGGTTGGGAATCATAGTGGTTGCCCAGGATGAAGACCTTTAGATTTTTCACTCAACCCCCAACTACAACCATGAATCTAAACTACCCTAGAAACATTAAGATATGAAAAATGTGATATTTCCAAGTAGATTCAACCTAGTCCCTCATTATCTAGTCCCATACAGTAGACATGCATCCCCTAGAGCACAAACCATGCAAAAATAGAAAATCCTAAACTATTAACTGGGGTAAGGTTAAGACACCCTTTTAATGTAAGAAATAGGTAATTTGTCATATGTTTGGTGCGTTCAAGGAAATAAGTAAGGGACCCCAAGACCGAGGCAACTCAAGATAGTTCAAAGGGAAAGACAAACATATCAACAAGCTATAAACTAAAGGAACAAACCAAAACACTAGTACCAAGAAGGATAGACACTAAGGAAAACCAGGCAACAAATAGAACAACCAACAATCAAGAAAAGCACTACCAAAAAGACTCAAGTAGATGACCTAATTTGGGTATATACAAAGGGGATAAATCCCCTAAACAAGTCTTAATAAGAGAAATAATGTTTGAGATATTGCCCATTGATTGGCAATGGGACATGCTCTCTTGTTAATGAGCTAATCCTGTAGGTATTCTCTTCTAGAATCTCAGATATTTGGAAAGGGCTTGATGTAGGAGCATCTAGGTCCATGAGAAACCCTCATCAACCAAAAAGATTTCTCTATTTTCTTGCTTGTTTGTTTTCCTTCTTGTTTTGCTGCAGGAGTTGATGCTCAAATTTTTGGAGAATTTCCTAAGGATTCTTGGCCAAGTGTTGACTTGATCACGAAGAAGATCCAAATGGGTGCTCACATTTCAATTTTGGTGAAGATCCGAGCCAAATTGGAGAAGTTATGCAAAAGTTGGACTTTCAGTGTCAACAATATATGTGAGACTTTCCCTATCATCAGGATATATGCAGACGATCCCTAAAATCTTGAAAAAATACAAGTGATGACACCATCTTGTTAAAAAGCCATATAGGTGTCCAAAATTCCAAGTTGTACAAGATTCTGAGAAAAATTAAGCAAGTTATGCTTAGACAGAACTTTGGTCTGCAATAGGATATGCGACACTTTTGTCTGCAACAAGATATATCTAGTAGACCCCAAAATCCCTGCAATATCAGTAGACCCCAAAATCCCCACAATGTGCAGTAGACCCCAAAACCCCGCAATGTCTAGTAGACCCCAAAATCCCCACAATATCTAGTAGGGTCACTTTTTCCCACAATGTCCAGTAGGGTCACTTTTTGTCGTAATTTCCAACAGGGTCACTTTTTCCCATAATGTCCAACAAGCTCACTTTTTCACACAATGTCCAACAGGGTCACTTTTCCCACTTTTCACTCGAAAGCACCCAAAAAGAGCCAAAAATGGTTTTTGACCGCCTACACAGCCAATCCAAGGGCCATTTAATGATTGAATAGTGTCCTATTCATGTGATGAGTGTGGTGGCTGCCTCAAATGCCTATAAATAGGGGAATTTCACATTGAAAGAGGTTGACTTCTCCATAGTGCATTTTTTTTGGCTTCTGCTGGAAGATTATTCTAGGTTTTCATAGGAAAGCTAGGTTAGTCTGATCTGACTACTGGAATGGTTGTAAGGCTTAGGCCAAGGCATGTATGAAGACCATTGTACTCTTGTTGTAATGTTTTCTATTGCATATGAATAAAGAGTTACTTGTTTCATTATTGTGTGTTGTTTATTTTACTTCTTGGTTCAGTAGCTTGTTAAAGCCCCTGGATCTTGACCTACATCAACTGGTATCAGAGCTTAAGTTTGGAATTCCTCGAGGCTATGAGATTGTTGTGCAAGGGACCCTGAGGAGATTGTTGTAGGCAGAGTGAAGAGAAAAACCTACAACTGTGAAGGGGCTACAGACATGGCACACCGACCAAGAGGAAGAAGAGCTGCTCCAAGAGCTGGGGATGCAGTGTTGGTAGATATACTGAGAGGTATCACATCTAGGCTGGATGCAATTGAAAGAACACAACGTAGAGGAGAACCTATAGAGTATGTGAGTGATAATAAGGAATAAGTCAATGAAGAAGAAGAAGAAGGAGAAGATAGATATGAAAGGAGGTTTCTAAATGCAATGACAAAGATTGCCAGTAAACCCTATGTAGAGTTACCCAATTATAGTGGTTAGTTTGAAATAAGATGAGTTGATAGACTAGATTTCAGAGATGTAAAAGTAAATTTTGAGTTGGAATCTATTGAAGACCCTAAGAGGGTGAAACTTGCAGCTGCAAATATGAAGGGACATGCATCTTTGTGGTGGGATCATGTGCAAGTTGAGAGACAGAGAAAAGGAAATGAAAAGATTAAAACCCGGGAGAGGATGTTAACTAAGATGAAGGCAAAAATTTTGCATGCAGACAATCAGATCACCATGTTTAAAATTTTGTATAACCTCAAGCAGAGGGAGAAAAGTGTGCAAGACTATACCAAAGAGTTTTACATATTGAACATTAGGGTTGGTCACATTGAAGATGATGTTGAGAAGGTCTCCAAGTATGTAAATGGTTTGCATTAATCTATCCAAGATGAAATTAGCATGGTCAAAATTACCAACATAGAAGAAGCCTATCAATTTGCATTGAAGGCAGAAGAAAAGATCTCTAGAAGGCATAATAGCTCTAGGGGAAGAGGTAAATCCTTAAAGGGAAGAGGGAAGTCAAATCTTGGATGTGGTTCTCAGGATAAGCAAGGAGTAACAAGTTCTTCTCAGACTAGTACCCAAGGAGGTAGAGGAAGGGGTGATTACTCCCGAGGTAAAGGAAATTTTGGTAGAGGAAGAGGATTTAGTGGAACATGTTTCCAGTGTGGACAAGCTAGACATAGGGAATTTGAATTTCCCCAAGTACAATAGAGCAGTGGCAAAGGAAAAGAGACTAGAGTCCATATAGGAAAAGCTAAGGAGGAGAGTGTGGCAAGTGTAGCCTCACCAAAATTTGGAGAAGAACCTGAGGGTGGAGAATCCTTGATACTGAGGAAAGTCCTTTTAACACTAGAAAAAGGTACAAGGGGAACCAGAACAATGAAGAAATATGTTTAGAACCATATGTAAGTCTAGAGGAAAATGATGCAAAGTCATTGTGGGCAGCGACAACACTAACAACTTAGTGTCAGAAGAGATGGTGGAGAAGCTAAAACTGAAAATTTTGAAACACCTAACTCCCTACAAGGTTTCCTAGTTGCAAAAGGGACATCAGTTATTGGTAAGTGAACAATGCCTTGTTAAATTTCACATTGGGAATTACAAAGATGAGATAATGTGTGGTGTTATGCCAATTGATGCATGCCACATTCTATTAGGCAGACCTTGGCAATATGATAGGCAGACCATTCATGATGGAAAGAGTAATTGTATTAAAATCAAGAAGGATGGGGTTGAGTATGTGTTGAATCCTTTGAAGGATAAGGATGAGGAAGTTGAGAAAACTAATAGGGTTTGTCTAGTAATTGGAAAATAATTCCTAAAGGAAATCAGAAAGTAGAAGGTATGTTATGCCTTCCTACCTCAAGTTGCAGAAATTATGACAACGGAGAAAGGGGTAGAATTTCCCGCAGAAGTCCAAGAAATTCTAAATTAATTTAGCGACATTCTAATGAAGAACTTACCCGATGGATTACCTCCAACTAGAAGCATAAGTCACTGCATGGACTTGATACCAGGTGCAAGCCAACCAAATAAGGCACCATATAGAATGACACCTATGGAAAATGAAGAGGCGAGTAGGCAAGTGCAAGAGCTATTGGATAAGGGGCTGATTAGAAAGAGCCTTAGTTTGTGTGTTGTACCTACTATACTAGCACCTAAGAAAGATGGGAAATGGCAAATGTGCATTGATTCAAAGGCTATAAAGAAGGTAACCATTAAGTACAGGTTTCCATTTCCTCGTATGGATGACTTGATGGATTGTTTGAGTGGAGGAAAGTACTTCAACAAGATTGATTTGAAGAGTGGATACCACCAAATCAGAATTAGAGAGGGGGATGAATGGAAGATAACATTCAAGACCAAGGATGAACTGTATGAGTGGCTAGTGATGCGATTTGGGTTGACAAATGCACCTAGTACCTTTATGAGATTGATGAATGAGGTAATGAAGCCTTTCCTTGGAAAATTTATTATCATTTATTTGGATGACATTTTGATTTTTAACAAAACAAAAGAGGAACACCCGTTGCACCTTAAGGTGGTTTTGCAGAGGTTAAAAGAAGAAAAGTTGTTGGTAAACATGGATAAATGTAGTTTTATGTAGAGGGAACTAGTATATCTAGGTTTCTCAGTGTCTAAAGAAGGCTTGAAGATGGACCCTGAGAAGGTTAAATCAATAGTGGATTGGCCTTCACCCAAAAAATGTTTGAGGCCAGAAGTTTTCATGGCTTGGCGATCTTCTATAGGAAGTTCATTATAAATTTTAGTGGAATATATGCACCAATCACTGAGACAATGAAGGGTCTTAGGAAAGAGTTCTAGTGGAATGCTGCAACAGAAAAGAGCTTTCAGTTGTTGATGAAGAACATGATAGAACAACCTGTGTTGGCATTGCCAAACTTTGGCAAAGTATATTAAGTGGATTGTGATGCTGGTGGTAGTGCAATTGGGGGAGTGTTAAGTCAAGAAGGTAGACCCATTCCCTACTTCAGTGAGAAACTAAATGAAGCAAAGAGGAAATACTTAGTTTATGACTAGGAATTCTATGCTATAGTGTAAGCCATAAAGAAGTGGAGGCATTACTTGTCAAATGAGTTTGTATTGTACACAGACCATTATGCCTTGTAGTACATCAAAAGTCAAGGTAAGTTAAACCAAAGGCATATGAAAGGGGTAGAGTTCTTGAAAAGTTATTCTTTCATCTTGAAACATAGGAGTGGTAAGTCAAACAGGGTAGCAGAAGGTGTTTATTAATAAATGAGTTAAGGGCCAGTGTTGTTATCTTTGATGCAATGAAGGATTTGTATCTTGATGATCCTGATTTTAAGGAAGCATGGATAATTAGTAGAAGTCTAGTGGAGAGAGATAGGATGCCATGGTTGGAGTATTTCATCCAAGATGGCTTGTTGTTCGAAGGACAAAAATTGTGTATACCTAGAGGTTTAATGAGAGTGAATCTAATAAGAGAAAAGCATAGTGGAGGCTTGAGTGGACATTTTGGAATAGATAAGACATTTGAACAGCTAAGTGAAGGTTATTTTTAGCTTGGAATGAGCACATATGTGAGGAGACTGGTACAAGGCTACATAATTTGCCAGCATGGTAAAGGAGCGCAACAAAACACAAGACTATATTAGTTATTGCCTATACTAGAGAGACCATGGGAGCATCTAAGTATGGATTTTGTTTTGGGACTGCCTCGAACATAGAGAGGTAATGATTCCATTTTTGTTGTAATGGATAGATTTTCAAAGATGGTTCATTTCATACCATGCCAGAAAACTAATGATGCATCCCACGTAGCTACATTGTTTTTCAAAGAGGTTGTTAGGCTCAATGGACTACGTAAGAGCATAGTTTTTGATAGGGACACAAAGTTTGCTGGCCTTTTTTAGCGTACATTATGGAAGAATATGAGGACTGAATTAGGATTGAGTTCAACATATCATCCCCAGACTGATGGACAAACTGAGGTTGTGAACAGAAGTTTGGGAAACTTATTAAGATGCTTGGTGGGAGACAAACCACATAAATGGGACCTCATCTTGGCACAAGAAGAATTTACTTATAATAATTTAGTGAACAAAAGTGTGGGAAAGAGCTCATTCCAAATAGTTTATGGGTACAGCCCAAGAGGTGTTGATGAGATGAGAGATAGTGCAGATTTGAACATGAAGATTGTTGTAGTAGATGATTTTGTAGAATACATTCATGAGTTTCATAAGGAGGTGAAGAAAAAGTTGGAAAAAAGTGCTAGCAAATACAAGGAATATGTTGATGTGCATAGGAGGGAACAAGAGTTCCAGGTAGGAGACTTAGTTTTGGCATATTTAAGGAAAGAAAGATTTTCACAGGGAACATACAATAAGTTGAAATTCAAGAAGATAGGCCTGTGCAAGGTATTGACAAACTTCTCATCCAATTCTTATGAGATTGAGCTACCAGTAGGGATAGACATATCTCCTATTTTCAATGTTGCTAATCTGTACAAGTTCCATGATGGAGAGACAAGTTTACAAGAGGGTACACACTCACATTTGCCTGATGCACAAGGATGGTTAGATCAATTACCTAAAATAAGATGACAGAATGAGATAAAGTGATTAACTCTTGAGTGGCTAAGAAGACCAGAGGAAACAACTACATGGAACACCTGGTCCGATGGAAGAACAGAGTTGCAGATGAAGCTTCTTGGCTGAGAGCTGCTAAGCCAGTCAAGTATGGAATTTTGGTTCTAGACTTGCCAAAATGTTCATGAGTTTCCAACTCATGGAAAATTTTAATTGCCTGGCGTGTATTATGTAGGATCATCCAAGTCCACGAGGAATCCTCATCAACCAAAAATATTTCTTTGCTTTCTTGCTTGTTTGTTTTTCTTATTATTTCAATGCAAGAGTTGATGATCAAATTTCTAGAAAATTTCCTATGGATTATTGGCCAAGTGTTGACTTGATCTTGAAGAAGATCCAAATGGGTGCTCACATTTTAATTTTGGTGAAGTTCTGAGCGAAATTGGACAAGTTATGCAAAAGTGGGACTTTCACTATCCATAGGATATGTGAGACTTTCCATGCCATCAAGATAAATATAGATGATCCTTGAAATCCCACAAAAATACAAATGATAATGTCATCTTGTTAAAAAGCCAAATAGGTGTCCAAAATTCCAAGTTGTGAAAGATTCTAAGAAAAATTGAGCAAGTTATGCTTAGGTAGAACTTTGGTCTGCAATAGGTTATGCGAAAGCTTTGTCTACATTAGGATATATCCAGTAGACCCCAAAATCCCTACAATATCCAATAGACCCCAAAATCCCCACAATGTGTAGTAGACCCCAAAATCCTCGCAATATCCAGTAGACCTCAAAATCCCTACAATATCTAGCAGGGTCACTTTTTCCTGCAATGGACCCAGTAGGGTCACTTTTTCCCGCAATGTCCAGCAGGGTCACATTTTCCTAAATTTTTCACTCGAAAGCACCCATAAATCAACAAAAATGGTTTTGACCGCCTGTACGATAGATCCAAGAGCCATTTAATGATTGACAAGTATCCTATTCACGTGATGAGTGTGGTGGCTGCCTCAAATGTCTATAAATAGGGGAATTTCACACTTAAAGAGGTTAACTTCTCTATAGTGAGTTTTTTTTTGGCTTCTGCTAGAAGATTGTTTTGGGATTTCATAGGAAAGCTAGGTTAGTATGATCTAACTTCTATAATGGTTGTAAGGCTTAGGACAAGGCATGTATGAAGACCCTTATAGTCCTGTTGTAATGTTTTCAGTTGCATATGAATAAAGAGTTACTTATTTCATTGTTATGTGTTGTTTATTTTGCTTCCTAGTTCAGTAGCTTATCAAAGCCCCTAGATCTTGACCTGCATCAAGTGGTATCAGAGCTTAAGTTTGGAATTCCTTGAGGCTATGGGATTGTTGTGTAAGGGACCCTGAGGAGATTGTTTTAGGCAGAGTGAAAAGAAAAACCTACAACTGCAAAGGGTTTGCAGACATGGCAGACCGACCAAGAGAAAGAAGAGGAGCTGTTCCAAGAGCTAGGGATGTAGTGTTAGTAGAGATGCTGAGAGGCATCACAACTAGGTTGGATGCAATGGAAAGAACACAACACAAAGGAGTATATGTAGAGGATTTGAGTGATAATGAGGAAGAAGTCAATGAAGAAGCATAACAAGGAGAAGACATATATGAAAGGAGGTTTCTAAGTGCAATGAAAAAGATTGCCAATAAATCTCGTGTAGAGTTACCTAGTTATAGTGGTATTTTGAAACCAGATGAGTTGATAGACTAGATTTCAGAGATGGAAAAGTATTTTGAGATGGAATCCATTGAAAACCCTAAGAGGGTGAAACTTGTAGCTGAAGGGATATGCATCTCGATGGTGGGATCATGTGCAAGTTGAGACATAAACAAAAGGAAAGGAAAAGATTAAAACTTGGGAGAGGGTGTTAACCAAGATGAAGGCAAAATTTCTACTTGCAGACCATCAGATCACCATGTTTAAAGTACTGCAGAACCTCAAGCAGAGGGAGAAAAGTGTGCAAGACTATATCGAAGAGTTTTATAGATTGAATGTCAAGGCTGGTCACATTGAAGATGATGCTGAGAAGGTCTCCAAGTATGTAAATGGTTTACATTATTCTATCCAAGATGTAGAAATTAGCATGGTCAAAATTGCCAACATAGAAGAAGCCTATCAATTTGTATTGAAGGCAGAAGAAAAGATCTCTAGAAGGTAGAATAGCTCTAAGGGAAGAGGTAAATCATCCAAAGGAAGAGGGAAGTCAAATTATAGATGTGGTTCTCAAGATAAGCAAGGAGAAACAAGTTCTTCTTAGACAAGTACCCAAGGAGGTAGTGGAAGGGGTGATTACTTTTGAGGTAGAGGAAATTTTGGAAGAGGATATAGTGGAACATGTTTTCAGTGTGGACAGGCTAGGCATAAGGCATTTGAATGTCCCCAAGTACAATAGAGCAATGGAAAAGGAAAAGAGACTAGAGTCCATATAGCACAAGTTAAGGAGGAGAATGTGGAAAGTGTAGCCTCGCCAAAATTTGGAGAACCTGAGGATGGAGAATCCTTGATGCTAAGGAAATTCCTTCTAACACTAGAAAAGGTACAAGAGGAACCAAAACAATGAAGAAATTATTTAGAACCAGATGTAAGTCTGGAGGAAATGTTGCAAAGTCATTGTGGATAGTAGCCATACTAATAACTTAGTGTTGGAAGAGATGGTGGAGTAACTAAAATTGAAAAGGTTGAAACACCCAACTCCCTACAAAGTTTTCTATCTGTAAAAGGGACATCATTTATTGGTAAGTGAACAATGCCTTGTTAACTTTCACATTGGTAATTACAAAGATGAGATAATGTGTGATGTTATGCCAATGGAAACACAAAAGAGTAGATGTAGAGGATGTGAGTGATATGAGGAAGAAATCAATGAAGAAGCATAAGAAGGAGAAGATAGATATGAAAAGAGGTTTCTGAGTACAATGAAAAAAAATGCCAGTAAACCTCGTGTAAAGTTACCCAGTTAAAGTGGTATTCTGAAACCAAATGAGTTGATAGACTAGATTTCAGAGATGGAAAAGTATTTTGAGATGGAATCTATTGAAGACCCTAAGAGGGTGAAACTTACAGTTGCAAAGCTGAAGGGACATGCATCTCGGTGGTGGAATCATGTGCAAGTTGAGAGATAGAGAAAAGAAAAGGAAAATATTAAAACTTGGGAGAGGATGTTAACTAAGATGAAGGAAAAATTTCTTCCTGTAGACCATCAGATCACCATGTTTAAAGTGTTGCAGAACCTCAAGCAGAGGGAGAAAACTGTGCAAGACTATACAGAAGAGTTTTATAGATTGAACATCAGGGTTGGTCACAATGAAGATGATGCTGAGAAGGTCTCCAGGTATGTAAATGGTTTGCATTATTCTATCCAAGATAAAATTAGCATGGTTAGACTTACCAACATAGAAGAAGCCTACCAATTTGCATTGAAGGCAGAAGAAAAGATCTCTAGAAGGAAGAATAGCTCTAGGGGAAGAGGTAAATCAT
Organism: Cunninghamia lanceolata; assembly: GCA_027924645.1. Classification (NCBI taxonomy): domain Eukaryota; kingdom Viridiplantae; phylum Streptophyta; class Pinopsida; order Cupressales; family Cupressaceae; genus Cunninghamia; species Cunninghamia lanceolata. Next base: position 6,448,093 of record BSBN01000994.1, on the reverse strand, counting down.
CCAAAGGAAGAGGGAAGTCAAATCCTGGACGTGGTTCTCAGGATAAGCAAGGAGAAACAAGCTCTTCTCAAAGTAGTACCCAAGGAGGTAGAGGAAGGGGTGATTACTCTTGAGGTAGAGGAAATTTTGGAAGAGGAAGAGGATATAGTGGAACATATTTCTAGTGTGGACAGGCTAGGCATAAGGCATTTGAATGTCCCCAAGTACAACAAAGCAGTGACAAAGGAAAAGAGACTAGAGTCCATATAGCACAAGCCGAGGAGGAGAATGTGGAAAGTGTAGCCTCACCAAAATTTGGAGAACCTGAGGATGGAGAATCCTTGATGATGAGGAAAGTCCTTCTAACACTAGAAAAGGTACAAGAGGAACCAAAATAATGAAGAAATTTGTTTAGAACCAGATGTAAGTCTAGAGAAAAATGTTGCAAAGTCATTGTGGATAGAAACAACACTAAAAACATAGTGTCAAAAGAGATGGTGGAGTAGCTAAAACTAAAAAGGTTGAAACACGCAACTCCCTCCAAGGTTTCCTAGCTGTAAATTGGACACCAATTATTGGTAAGTGAACAATGCCTTGTTAAATTTCACATTGGGAATTACAAAGATGAGATAATGTGTGATGTTATGCCAATGGATGAATGCCACATTATGTTAGGAAGACCTTGGCAATATGATAGGTAGGCCATTCATGATGGCAAGAGTAATTGTATTAAAATCAAGAAGGATGGGGTTGCGTATGTGTTGAATCCTTTGAAGGATAAGGATGAGGAAGTTGAGAAAACCAATAGGGTTTGTCTAGTAACTAGAAAACAATTCCTAAAGGAAATCATAAAGGAGAAGGTATGTTATGCCTTCATATCACAAGTTGTAGAAATTATAATAGCAGAGAAATGGACAAAAATTCCCACAGAAGTCCAAGAAATTCTAAATGAATTCATCAACATTCTAATGAAGGACTTACCTAATGAATTACCTCCAACTAGAAGCATAAGTCACTGCATGGACTTGATACCAAGTGCAAGCCAACCAAATAAGGCACCATATAGAATGACACTGATGGAAAATGAAGAGGTCAATAGGCAAGTGCAAAAGCTATTGGATAAGGGGTTGATTAGAAAGAGCCTTAGTCTGTGTGTTGTACCTACTGTACTGGAACCTAAGAAAGATGGAAAATGGTAAATGTGCAGTGATTCAGGGGCTATAAATAAGACAACCACTAAGTACAGGTTTGTATTTCCTTTTTATAGATGACTTGATTGATTGTTTGAGTGGAGAAAAGTACTTCAACAAGATTGATTTGAAGAGTGGATACCACTAAATTAGAATTAGAGAGGGGGGTGAATGGAAGACAACATTCAAGACCAAGGATGGACTATATGAGTGGCTAGTGATGCCATTTGGGTTGAAAAATGCACCCAGTACCTTTATGAGATTGATGAATGGGGTAATGAAGCCTTTCCTTGGCAAATTTGTTATTGTTTATTTAGATGATATTTTGATTTTTAGCAAAACGAAAGAGGAAGACCTGCTGCACCTTAAGGCAATTTTACATAGGTTAAAAGAAGAAAAGTTTCTGGTAAACATGGATAAATGTAGTTTTATGTAAAGGAAACTAGTATATCTAGGTTTCGTAGTGTCTGAAGAATGATTGAAGATGGACCCTGAGAAGGTCAAGGCAATAGTGGATTGGCCTTCACCCAGAAACATGTTTAAGGACAAAATTTTTCATGGCTTAGTGAGCTTCTATAGGAAGTTCATCAAAAAATTTAGTGGAATATGTGCACCAATCATCGAGACAATGAAGGGTGTTAGGAAAGAGTTCTAGTGCAATGTTGTAGCAGAAAAGAGCTTTTAGTTGTTGAAGAAGGTGACAGAACAACCTATGTTGGCATTGCTAGACTCTGGCAAAGTGTTTCAAGTGGATTGTGATGCTAGTGGTAGTGCAATTGGGGGAGTGTCAAGTCAAGAAGGTAGACCCATTGCCTACTTGAGTGAGAAGCTAAATGAAGCAAAGAGGAAATACTTAGTTTATGACCAAGAATTCTATGTTATAGTGAAGGTCATAAAGAAGTGGAGGCATTACTTGTTGTCAAATGAGTTTGTGTTGTACACATACCATCATGCCTTGCAATACATCAATAGTAAAGGTAAGTTAAACCAGAGGAATATGAAATGGGTGGAGTTCTTGCAAAGTTATTCTTTTGTCTTGAAATATAGGAGTGGTAAGTCAAAAAGGGTAGCAAATGCACTTAGCAAAAGGTGCTTATTAATGAATGAGTTAAGGGTCAGTGTTGTTGGCTTTTATGCAATGAAGGATTTGTATCCTGATGATCTTGATTTTAAGGAAGCATGTATAGTTAGTAGAAGTCCAGTGGAAGGATATAGGACGCCATCGTTGGAGTATTTCATCCAAGATGGCTTATTGTTCAATGAGAGAGAATCTAATAAGAGAAAAGCATTGTGGAGGCTTGAGTGGACATTTTGGAATAGATAAGACATTGGCACAACTAAGTGAAGGTTATTTTTGGCCTGGACTAAGCACAGATGTGAGGAGACTGGTACAAGACTGCAGAATATTCCAACATGCTAAAGGAGCACAATAAAACACATGAATAAATCAGCCATTGCCTATACCAGAGAGACCATAGGAGCATCTAAGTATGGATTTTGTTTTGGGACTACCTCAAAAACAAAGAGGTAATGACTCCGTTTTTTGTTGTAGTGGATAGATTTTCAAAAATGGTTCATTTCATACCATGCCAGAAAACTAGTGATGCATCCCATATAGCTATGTTGTTTTTCAAAGAGCTTGTTAGGCTGCATGGACTACCTAAGAGCATAGTTTCTATTAGGGACACAAAGTTTGTTGGCCATTTTTGGTGTACATTATGGAAGAAGATGGACACTAAATTAGGATTTAGTTCAACCTATCATCCCCAGACTGAAGGATAAATTGAGGTTGTGAACAAAAGTTTGGGAAACTTATTAAGATGTTTGGTGCGAGACAAACCACATCAATGGGACCTTATCTTGGTACAAGAAGAATTTGCTTACAATAATTCAGTGAACAAAAGTGCAGGAAAAAGCTCGTTCCAAATAGTTTATGGGTATATCCCAAGATGTGTTGATGAGCTGAGAGATAGTGCAGATTTGAATAGGAAGAGTGTTGTAGTGGATGATTTTGTAGAATACATTCATGAGGTTCACAAGGATGTGAAGGAAATGTTGGAGAAAAGTGCCAACAAATATAAGGAATATACTGATGTGCATAGGAGGGAACAAGAGTTCTAGTTAGGAGACTTAGTTTTGACACATTTAAGGAAAGAAAGGTTTCCATAAGGAACATACAATAAGTTGAAATTCAAGAAGATAGGCCCATGCAAGGTGTTGAGGAAGTTATCATCCAATGCCTATGAGATTGAGCTACCAGTAGGGATAGACATATCTCCTATTTTCATTGTTGCTAATCTGTACAAGTTTAATGAAGGAGAGATAAGTTTACAAGGGGGTACACACTCATGTTTTCTTAATGCACAAGAATGGTTAGATTGGTTACCTGAAAAGAAGATAGAAGAAGCAGATAAAGTGATTAACTCTCAAGTGGCTAAGAAGACCAAAGGAAAAGACTACATGGAATACTTGGTCCGATGGAAGAACAAAGCTACAAATGAAGCTTCTTCGTTGAGTGCTTCAAAGCCAGTCAAGTATGGAATTCTAGTTCCAGACATGCCAAAATGTTCATGAGTTTCTAAATCATGGAACATTTAAGTTACCAGGCATGTCTGATGCAGGAGCGTCTAGGTCCACGAGCAATCCTCATCAACCAAAAATATTTCTTTACTTTCTTTCTTGTTTGTTTTCCTTCTTATTTTGCTGCAGGAGTTGATGATCAAATTTCTGGAGAATTTCCTATGGATTCTTGGCCAAGTGTTGACTTGATCTTGAAGAAGATCCAAATGGGTGCTCACATTTCAATTTTGGTGAAGACCTAAGCTAAATTGGAAAAGTTATGTAAAAGTGGGACTTTCAGTTTCAACAGGATATGTGAGACTTTCCCTACCATTAGGATATATGTAGATGATCCTTGAAATCATGTAAAAATACAAGTGATAACATCATCTTGTTAAAAATCCAAATAGGTGTCCAAAATTCCAGGTTGTACAAGATTCTGAGAAAAATTAAACAAGTTATACTTAGGTGGAACTTTGATCTGCAATAGGATATGTGGCACTTTTGTCTGCAAGAGGATATATCTAGTTGACCCCAAAATCCCTGCAATATCCAGTAGACCCTAAAATCCCCACAATGTGCAGTAGACCCCAAAATCCTTGCAATATCCAGTAGACCCCAAAATCCTTGTAATATCCAGCAGGGTCACTTTTTCCTGCAATGTCTGGTAGGGTCACTTTTTCCTACAATGTACAGCAGGGTGACTTTTTCCTGCAATGTCCAGCAGGGTTACTTTTTCTGGCTTTTTCACTTGAAAGTACCCAAAAAGTGACAAAATGGTTTTTAGCCGCCTATACGGCCGATCCAAGAATCATTTAATGATTGACAAGTGTCATATTCACATGATAAGTATGGTGGCCACCTCAAATGCCTATAAATAGGGAATTTCACACTAAAAGAGGTTGACTTCTCCATAGTGAGTTTTTTTTACTTCTACTGGAAGATTGTTCTAGGTTTTTACAAGAAAGCTAGGTTAGTATGATCTAACTACTGGAATGGTTGTAAGGCTTAGGCCAAGGCATGTATGAAGAGCATTGTACTCCTCTTCTAATGCTTCTTGTTCCATATGAATAAAGAGTTACTTATTTCATTGTTGTGTGTTGTTCATTTTCTTGCCTGGTTCAGTAGCTTGTCAAAGCCCCTGGACCTTGACCTACATCAAGTGGTATCAGAGCTTAAGTTTGGAATTCCTTGAGGCTGTGGGATTGTTGTGTAAGGGACCCTATAGAGATTATTTTAGGTAGAGTGAAAAGAAAAATGTATAACTACAAAGGGTTTGCAGACATGACACACCGACCAAGAGGAAGAAGAGGAGTTGCTCCAAGAGTTGGGGATGCAACATTGGTAGAGATGCTGAGAGGTATCACAACTAGGATAGATGCAATCAAAAAAACACAACGCAGAGGAGTACCTGTAGATGATGTGAGTGATAATGAGGAAGAAGTCAATGAAGAAGCATAAGAAGGAGAAGACAAATATGAAAGGAAGTTTCTGAGTGCAATGACAAAGATTGTAGTAAACCTCGTGTTGAGTTACTCCATTACAGTGGTAGTCTAAAACCAGATGAGTTGATAGATTGGATTTTAAATATGGAAAAGTATTTTGAGTTGGAATCTATTGAACACCCTAAGAGAGTGAAACTCGCAGATGCAAAGCTTAAGTGACATGCATCTCTATGGAGGGATCATGTGCAACTTGAGAGATAGAGAAAAGGAAAGAAAATTTTTAAAACCTGGGAGAGGATGTTAACTAAGCTGAATGAAAAATTTCTTCTTGTAGACCATCAAATCATCATGTTTAAAATGCTACAAAACCTCAAGCAGAGGGAGAAAAGTGTGCAAGACTCTATCGAAGAGTATTACAGATTGAACATCAGGGCTAGTCACATTGAAGATAATGGTGAGAAGGTCTCCAAGTATGTAAATGTTCTACATTATTCTATCCAAGATGAAATTAGCATGGTCAAAATTACCAACATAGAAGAAGCCTATCAATTTGCATTGAAGGCAGAAGAAAAGATCTCTAGATGGTAGAATAGATCTAGCAGAAGAGATAAATCATCCAAAGGAAGGGGGAAGTCAAATCCTAGATGTGGTTCTCAGGATAAGCAAGGAGAAACAAGTTCTTCTCATACTAGTACCCAAGGAGGTAGAGGAAGGGGTGATTACTCCTGAGGTAGAGGAAATTTTGGAAGAGGAAGATGATTTAGTGGAACATGTTTCCAGTGTGGATAGGTTGGGCATAGGGCATTTGAATGCCCCCAAGTACAATAGAGCAATGGAAAAGGAAAAGAGACTAGAGTCCATATAGCACAAGATGAGGAGGAGAATGTGCAAAGTGTAGCCTCACCAAAATTTTGAGAAGAACCCGAGGATGGAGAATCCTTGATGTTGAGGAAAGTCCTTTTGACACTAGAAAAGGTACAAGAGGAACCAAAACAATGAAGAAATATGTTTAGAACTAGATGTAAGTCTAGAGGAAAATGTTGCAAAGTCATTGTGGATAGTGGCAACACTAACAACTTAGTATCAGAAGAGATGGTGGAGAAGCTAAAACTAAAAAGATTGAAACACCCAAGTCCCTACAAGGTTTCCTGGCTGGAAAAGGGACATCAATTATTGGTAAGTGAACACTGCCTTGCTAAATTTCACATTGGGAATTACAAAGATGAGATAATATGTGATGTTATGTCAATTGATGCATGCCATATTCTATTAGGTAGACCTTGGCAATATGATGGGCAAGCCATTCATGATGGCAAGAGTAATTGTATTAAAATCAAGAAGGATGGGGTTGAGTATGTGTCAAATCCTTTGAAGGATAAGGATGAGGAAGTTGAGAAAACCAATAGGGTTTGTCTAGTAACTGGAAAACAATTCCTAAAGGAAATCAAAAAGGATAAGGTATGTTATGCCTTCATACCTCAAGTTGCATAAATTGTGATAATAGAGAAAGGGGTAGAAGTTCACACACAAGTCCAAGAAATTCTGAATGAATTCAGTGACATTCTAATGAAGGACTTACCTGATGGATTACCTCCAACTAGAAGCATAAGTCACTGCATGGACTTGATACCAGGCACAAGCCAACCAAATAAGGCACCATATAGAATGACACATGTGGAAAATGAAGAGGTGAATAGGCAAGTGTAAGAGCTATTGAAAAAGAGGCTGATTAGAAAGAACCTTAGTCCTTGTATTGTACCTACTGTACTGACACCTAAGAAAGATGTGAAATGGTGAATGTGCACTAATTCAAGGTCTATAAATAAGATACCCATTAATTATAGGTTTCCATTGCCTTGTATGGATGAATTGATGGATTGTTTGAGTGGAGCAAAGTACTTCAACAAGATTGGTTTGAAGAGTGGATACCACCAAATAAGAATTAGAGAGGGGGATGAATGCAAGACAACATTCAAGACCAAGGATGGACTATATGAGTGGCTAGTGATACCATTTGGGTTGGCAAATGCACCCAGTACCTTTATGAGATTGATGAATGAGGTAATGAAGCCTTTCGTTAGCAAATTTGTTATCATTTATTTGGATGACAATTTAATTTTTAGCAAAACAAAAGAGGAACATCTGCTACACCTTAAGGCAATTTTGTAGAGGTTAAAAGAAGGAAAGTTGTTCATAAACATGGATAAATGCAGTTTTATGGAGAGGGAAATAGTATATCTAGGTTTCATAGTGTCTGAAAAAGGGTTGAAGATGGACCTTGAGAAGGTTAAGGCAATAGTAGATTGGCCTTCACCCAAAAACATGTTTGAGGATAGAAGTTTTCATGGCTTGGAAAGATTCTATAGGAAGTTCATTAGAAATTTTAGTGGAATATGTGTACCAATCACCAAGATAATGAATAGTGTTAGGAAAGAGTTCTAGTGGAATGCTACAGTAGAAAAGAGCTTTCAATTGTTGAAGAAGAAGGTGACAAGACAACCTGTGTTGGCATTGCTAGACTATGGCAAAGTGTTTCATGTGGATTGTGATGCTAGTGGTAGTGAAATTGGGGGAGTGTTAAGTAAAGAAGGTAGACCCTTTGCCTACTTCAGTGAGACTATCATGCCTTGCAGTACATCAACAGTCAAGGTAAGTTAAGCCAGAGACATATGAAATGGGTGAAGTTCTTGCAAAGTTATTCTTTTGTCTTGAAACATAGGAGTGGTAAGTCAAATAGGGTAGGATATGCACTTAGCAGAAGGTATTTAATAATGAATGAGTTAAGGATCAGTGTTGTTGGCTTTGATGCAATGAAGGATTTGTATCTTGATGATCTTGATTTTAAGGAAGAATGGACAGTTAGTAGAGGTCTAGTGGAGGGAGATAGGATGCCATGGTTGGAGTATTTCATCCAAGATGGCTTGTTGTTCAAAGGACAAAAATTGTGTATACCTAGAGGTTCATTGAGGGAGAATCTAATAAGAGAAAAGCATAGTGGAGGCTAGAGTGGACATTTTGGAATAGATAAGACATTGGCGCAACTAAGTGAAGGTTATTTTTGGCTTGGAATGAGCACAGATCTGAGGAGACTGGTACAAGGCTGCAGAATTTGCTAGCATGCTAAAGGAGCACAAAAAAACATAGGACTTATTAGCCATTGCCTATACCAGAGAGACCATGGGAGCATCTAAGTATGGATTTTGTTTTAGGACTACCTTGAACACAGAGAGGTAATGATTCCATTTTTGTTGTAGTGGATAGATTTTCAAAGATGGTTCATCTCAAACTATGCCAGAAAATTAGTGATGCATCCCACATAGCTACATTTTTTTTTTAAAGAGGTTGTTAGGCTACATGGACTACCTAAGAGCATAGTTTCCTACAGGGACACAAAGTTTGTTGGCCATTTTTGGTGTACATTATGGAAGAAGATGGGCACTGAATTAGGATTCAGTTCAGCCTATCATCCCCAGACTAATGGACAAACTAAGGTTGTGAACAAAAGTTTGGAAAACTTATTAAGATGTTTGGTGGGAGACAAACCACATCAATGGGACCTTATCTTAGAAAAAGCAAAATTTTCTTATGATAATTCAATGAATAGAAGTGCAGGAAAGAGCCCATTCCAAATAGTTTATGGGTACAGCCCAAGAGGTGTTTATGAGCTAAGAGATAGTGTAGATTTGAATAGGAAGAGTGTTGTAGCGGATGATTTTGCAAAATACATTCATGAGGCTCACAAGGATGTGAAGGAAAAGTTGGAAAAAATTGCCACAAAATACAAGGAATATGCTAATGTGCGTAGGAAGGAACAAGAGTTCGAGGTAGGAGACTTAGTTTTGGCACATTTAATGAAAGAAAGGTTTCCATAGGGAACATACAATAAGTTGAAATTCAAGAAGATAGGCCCATGCAAGGTGTTGAGGAAGTTCTCATCAAATGCCTATGAGATTGAGCTACCAGTAGGGATAGACATATCTCCTATTTTCAATGTTTCTAATCTATACAAGCTCCATGAAGGAGAGACAAGTTTACAAGGGGATGGTTAGATCGGTTACCTAAAAAGAAGATGGAAGAAGTAGACAAAGTGATTAACTCTCAAGTGGCTAAGAAGACCAGAGGAAAAGACTACATGGAATACCTAGTCCGATGGAAGAATAAAGCTGCAGATGAAGGTTCTTGGTTGAGTGCTACAGAGCTAGTCAAGTATGGAAATCTAGTTCCAGGCTTACCAAAATGTTCATGAGTTTCCAACTCGTGGAACATTTTAGCTACATGACATGTGTCTGATGTAGGAGCATCTAGGTCCACGAGAAATCCTCATCAACCAAAAAGATTTCTTTGCTTTCTTACTTGTTTGTTTTCCTTCTTATTTTGTTGCAGGAGTTGATGATAAAATTTATAGAGAATTTCCTATGGATTCTTGTCCAAGTGTTGACTTGACATTGAAGAAGATCCAAATGGGTGCTCACATTTCAAATTTGGTGAAGATCTGAGCTAAATGAACAAGTTATGCAAAAGTGGGACTTTCAATGTCAACAGGATATGTGCGACTTTCCTTGCCATCAGGATATATGCAGATGATCCTTGAAATCTCAGAAAAATACAATTGATGATATCATCTTGTTAAAAATCCAAATGGGTGTCCAAAATTCTAAGTTGTACAAGATTCTGAGAAAAAATGAGCAAGTTATGCTTAGGAGAGACTTTGGTCTGTAACAGGATATGTGACACTTTTGTCTACAACAGGATATATCTATTAGACCCCCAAATCCCCTCAATGTGTAGTAGACACCGAAATCCTGACAAAATCTAGTAGACCCCAAAATCCCCGCAATATCCAGCAGGGTCATTTTTTCAATGTCCACCAGGGTCACTTTTTCTCGCAATGTCCAGTAAGGTCACTTTTTCTCGCAATGTCTAGCAGGGTCACCTTTCCTTACTTTTCACTTGAAAGCACCCAAAAAGTGACAAAAATGGTTTTTGACCACCTGTATGACTGATCCAAGAGGCATTTAATTATTGAGAAGTGTCCTATTCACGTGATGAGTGTGGTAACCGCCTCAAATACCTATAAATAGGGGAATTTCACACTAAAAGAGGTTGACTTCTCCATAGTGAGTTTTTTTTGGCTTCTGCTAGAAGATTGTTCTAGGTTTTCATAGGAAAGCTAGGTTAGTCTAATATGACTACTAGAATGGTTGTAAGGCTTAGGCCAAGGCATGTATGAAGACCATTGTACTCCTACTGTAATGTTTATTGTTGCATATGAATAAAGAGTTACTTGTTTCATTGTTACATGTTGTTCATTTTGCTGCATGGTTCAGTAGCTTGTCAAAGCCCCTGGACCTTGACCTACATCAAGGCCTAACCACAGTTTTTCAAATTTAGAGTGATCTCCCTTCCTTTCCTTTGCTCTATCCCATAAAAGGACTACATCAACTATTCTAAAGGCCTTGTTCTTGTCTATCTTGTCAAACCATCTCTTAACTACTGCTTGATGTTTCACAAAGTGCTCTAATGTAGCATCCCTTTTTTCTTCTAAGCTCATCAGATTTAGTATCTTGCCTCTACCTTATTGTCAACCTCTAAATAATATTTTATTGAAAGGTTGGGACCTTTAAGTTGACTGATAAAAAAGGATCAAGTCCATAAACCAATTGGTATGGTGATATCCCTAATGAGGTCTTAACTCTAGTCCTGTCTACCCAAAGTGGATACCTAAGTTAGGTGTGCCAATCCCTAGGATTATTTTCTAGTAGTTTCTTGATGACATCTATTAGATTCTTGTTAGAAGATTCAACAACACCATTTCCTTATCGATAATAAATGGAAGAAAATTTTAATATTACCTTATGCTCAAAAGAGGATTACAATAACTGGTGCAAGAGCACCTAGCACAAGGTAGCCTCCATGAGGCATTTAAATTTATGTTTTGTTTGGAAATCAGGTTTTGTGTTGTAATAAGGTCTATTCAACCAATGCATGTCATTTTTGTTTGTATCTAGACCTAGAACAAACTTTGTAAGTCCCAAGTAAGTAGTTTGTATTTGTCAAATTGTTAATGGTAAGATGATTGGTCTCCCAGCCGTTTGGAATCGGTCTCCCAGCCACTTGGAATGGGTTGGTGTTCCTCGGGGCAAGCTTATAAACCCCAAGGAAATGAACCAACTCAGGCATTAGATATTGTAATCAAATCGAAGAGGAGATTGAATGTAATTGTGCATTGCGTTAAGGAGAAATCAAACTATTATGTGTCATCAATTTGTCTTCCATTCTCTGTAATTACATATTGCATAGCTATAGATTTCTTTTCTTTTCTGTGTTTTTCATTGTTGTAATATGTCGATGTGAAGCATTCCAATGATAAGATTTCTATCGAAATCAGTGAATGGCTTCATGTACAGATATCTATTTTTGTTTCCTGTTTCATTTTCTTGTTCGACGATGCAGAGGACCAAATTGGAGTGTGCACAGTAGATTGCCTAGCATCTCCATGTGCTAGTGTTTAGATCGGAGGAGTTAGAGCTATTATCGGTGAGACAGAGGCCATCAGAAAAGCATTCCTTACTCAGAGCGATGAGGATAGTCTGGATGAAGGGAGGTTCAAGCTGCTGAACGGAAGTCATGGCCTGAGATGCATATCGGCGTGACTATAACAGTCGGTGTGACAGGTTGCAAGGTGAATGATGGTGCAAGTCTTACCAACTAAGGCTCCCCATCATATTGGTATCAGAGCTTGCGAAAGGTCTGGGAGGAGGTGTTGTGTATTTGATTTCTATCACTGAGAAGGCAGATGAAGAGTTGAAGGAAAACTGAAGAGTTGAAGAGACATGTTTGGTCGGTGACCATTTTGAAAAATAAAGATCATAAGGAGTATTTTGAAGGCAGACAGTAGTTGCTAGACTATTGCAGATGCTCGTACCATCTAGCTACGAGAAGGAATAGGATTCTTGTAGTGTGTGGGCAGACGATGATGAGGTCTATCGTGACCATTCACCAATAGAGGTTTGGTTGGAAGAGGGTATAGAGTGAGGCCACTGCGAGAGAGAGTGGTAGTGCATCTTCAAGATTTGTTGTTGGACGAGAGGAATGGGTCTGTGAAGCAACGTGTAGGATGGATAGCTGATTGAGCATTGTGTTGTAGTCGAATTGAGGATTTGCAAAAGTGTTGGCGTTGTCTATGAATGTTTATGTCAGACAGAGAAAGTGAAGGAGAGGCTAGCAATATGCCTCCAAAGGGGATGACCACCGAAGTGGTCAAGAAATTCAAGGAGATAGAAGAGATGATCAAGACTGGAGTCAAGGAAGCACTCCAAGTTGAATTGAAGGCAATAAAGATAGGAAAAAGGATAGAGGAAGGTTCAGATGAAGAAGAAGAGAAAGAGGAACAAGAAGAGGAACAAGAAGAGGCAGTGATACCGGCTGAACAAAAGCAATTCCTAGAAGCCATTAGGCTATTGGCAAGGACTCTTCAAAGGCTTAGATAGATATCCCCATGTTTAGTGGAAAGATGAATGTTGATGAAGTTATGGAGTGGATTGAGGCTCTAAACAATTACTTTGAGTACAAAGAAGTTCCTGAACATAAGAGAGTTAAGTTTGCAAAAACTAAACTCAAAGGTGCTGCCCTTACATGGTGGAATTACACCCAAGGAGAAAGGGTAAAGAATGGGAAGAGTATGATCTCTTTGTGGAGTAGAATACTGGAGAAGATCAAGTCCCAGTTCCTTCCATCTAACTACGAGGTGCAGATTTATAGGAAAATGCAGAACCTTAAGCAAAAAGATATGGATGTGGCAACTTACACCGAGGAGTTTCACAAATACACTCTTCATTGTGGGTACATGGAGGATGAAAAATCCAAGGTAGCAAGGTATTTAAATGGTCTGAGGTTCAATATTCAAGATGAGATAAGTTTATTTACACCTTGAACTGTGAAAAAATGATTTCAAGTAGTATTAAGAGCTGAAGAGGAAAGGTGAGCAACAGAGTAGAGGAAGAGGTGACATAAATTTTGGAGGTAGTTTTGGAGGCAGAAGTCCTAACCAGAGGCCCAGTGGTGAGTCTAGCCAAGAAGAGCAAGTTGGAGACTCAAGTAGTAGAGGAAGCTACCGTGGAAGAAGGCCAAATGAAAGAGGTGGGACAAATGGATCAGGTAGAGAATCCAAGTTCTCCAACATGAGATGTTATAACTGCAATCAAATGGGGCACTTGACATACAAGTGTCCAGAGAAAGCCTCAACCTCTCATGGTAATGAGAGAAGAACCACATTGACTCAAGAGGATGCAGGGAGTGTGACATCTCCTGAAGTGAATTTGACATTAGAAGTGGGAGAAAATCTAATGATCAAGAGGACGTTGCTCAAAACACCAGTGAAGACTAAACCATCGGAGAGGAGAGCTCTTTTCAGGATCAACTGCAAAAGCAAAGGTAAAATATGCAAGGTAGTCATAGATTCTGGTTCAACAGATAATATGGTGTCTAGGGAAATGGTGGATAAATTGAACATAGAAAGGATTCCTCATCAAACTCCTTACAAAGCATCTTGGGTAAGTGATAGCCAATCACTTTTGGTAGATGAACAGGCATATGTTGATTTTTAGATTGGAGAATATAAAGAGAGAATTTTATGTGACATTTTGCCCATGGAGTGTTGTCACCTGCTTTTAGGTAGGCCATGGCAATTTGATAGACAAGCATTATAGGATGGATATGCTAGCACATACACCATCAAGAAGGATGGAAAGACTTTTGTGATGACACCATTGCAAGAGGGTGCTGCAACACAACAGGAAGCCAAGATTTATTTGATGGGTAAGAAAGAGTTTGTGAAGATCACTGAAGAAGAGACAAGGCAAGTGGAGGATGCCTCAAGGAGTCGGGTTGCCAAAGGTCAAAGTTTGAAGGTGATTTTAGTTTTGAATGATGGAGATCAGATGGTGATGTCTGAGATGGATCGACAGAAGGTAAAAGAGCAGGTCTGCAAGTAGCCACAAGTTGATTGGAAAGACGAGGATGCTATCATAGTAGGGAGAATTATTTGTCCTCTAGAGCCAACAAGAGTTGAAGGACAATCATATTCTACCATAGTAGTAGTACATGAAGCATCAAACAAGGTTTTGAATGCAGGTGTTCAGGTAGTTCTGACAGTAAGCAATCATGGCATGCAACATCGAAGTTTGGTTGCAAGCACTCACTCATGGCAAGGTGTGAGTAGAGCCTACAATGGTAGGCATGAGTTTTTGATTCCATGGAAGCAAGTTGCAGTCCAGAGATTGTGGGAAAGGCATGATGCATCAAAGGATAAAGGTGGAGCAAACCAAAGAATCAACTCATGGGACATGAGTTCTTTTCTAGGTGGGGTGTATGGTGCAGGAGCACCTAGCACAAGGTGGCCTCCATGAGGCATTTAAATTTATGTTTTGTTTGGAAATTAGGTTTTGTGTTGTAATAAGGTCTATTCAACCAATGAATGTCATTTCTATTTGTATCTAGACCTAGAACAAACTTTGTAAGTCCCAAGTAAGTAGTTTGCATTTGTCAAATTGTTAATGGTAAGATGCTTGGTCTCCCAGTCGCTTGAAATCAGTTCGTTTTCTCCCATCCGCTTGGAATTGGTCTCCTAGCCGCTTGGAATGGGTTGGTGTTCCTCGGGGCAAGCTTATAAACCCCAGGGAAATGAACCAACTCAAGCATTAGATATTATAATCAGATCAAAGAGGAGATTGAATGTAATTGTACATTGCATTAAGGAAAAATTGAACTATTCTATGTCATCAATTTGTCTTCCATTCTCTGTAATTACATATTGCATAGCTATAGATTTCTTTTCCTTTCTATGTTTTTCATTGTTGCAATATGTCGATGTGAAGCTTTCCACTGATAAGATTTCTGTCAAAATTAGTGGAATGGCTTCGTTGTATAGATATCTATTTTTGTTTCCTATTTCATTTTCCTGTTCGATGGCACAGAGGACCAAATTGGAGTGTGCACAGTAGATCACCTAGCATCTCCATGTGCTAGGGTTTGGATCAGAGGAGTTGGAGATGTTATCGGTGAGACAGAGACCATCAAAAAAGTATTCCTTGCTCAGAGAGATGAGGATAGTCTGGCTGAAGGGAGGTTCGAGCCGCTAAACGGAAGTCACGGTCTAAGATACATATCAGCGTGACTATAATGGTCGATGTGACAGGTTGCAAGGTGGCTGATGGTGCAAGTCTTACCGACTAAGGCTCCCCATCAATAACTTAGAAAAGGAGAAAGTAGAGCCATTATCACATACCAAAAAAAATGGTATTCCAAACCTTGTGATGGTATGCTCCTCCAAAAATTTAACAATCTTACTAGTGCAATTCTTGTATGCCTAAGCTTCATTCCATCTTGTGTAGTAGTTAGTGGCTATCAATATGAACTTGTGTCCTATAGAAGAATTTGGGTTAATTACTCTTATGAAATGGTCGTACCTCATAGACTGGTTGCAATGACATAGCTGATTCCTTTCTCTGTGAGTGTATGTCTGACACATATGACACTTCCTAACATATTTATGTGTATCCTTGAATAGTTGAGGCTAATAATACCTTGCTCTAGGGATATGATGTGTAGTGGCATCACTTGAACCTTGTTCTATCCCAAAATTTTCATGGAATTTAGTCAACACCTAATCTACTTCTACTCTATTCAAGCATATTAAGTAGATACGCTCATAATTTCTCTTGTAAAAAATGGCTACTTTAATAATGTAATTGCTTCTTTTGATTCTTAGTTCCCTCCTATAAGTGGAATTTAAATAATCAGGGCACCCATTATTCAACAAATAGTATACTATGTCCTTGTATCATTCATCATCTGTAATAGTCTACATTGTATACTATTGACAAACTAGTTGTGTATCCAATTCTGCTAGTGATTTGGATAATCCCTCCCTCTGACCAACTTCATGGGCTATACCTAATCTGGGACTATGGAAAAAACCTTTCTTCTCAAAATGTAATGTCTAAACTTCTTAACTACCCTAACTAAGGCGAAGGCCTATTTTTTCATATATGGATATTTGTTTTCTACTTTCTTAAATGGAGCACTCATGAATTCTATAGGCCTTTCGTCCCCTTGTCCTTTCTTCTATGTTAGTACAACTACACATTAATTTTCTGAAGAAAATGAATAAATGAAAAAAGGAAGCTTATAATCTAGGCTAGTCAAGATTGGAGCTTTGGAAATTGAGTCCTTGATCTTGGAGGGAGAAATCTTGTTTATCTTTTATATTCCATTCTATTTTTGCATCCTTCTTGAGCATGTCATTTAAAACTACTATTTTTGCAAAACCAGAGATGAATTTTCTAAAAAAATTAATCTTACCAAATAATGACTTGAGTTCTTTCTTACTATTGAGTAGCAAGAGCTTCTAGATTGCATCAAGCCTTTCTAGGTCAATGGAGATGCCTTCCTCAGAAATGACATGACCCAACAGTTTTTCTTCAGTGTCTCCAAAAACACATTTCTTAGGGTTCAGGGAGACCCCATATTGCCTGCACCTCTAAAGGATTCTTTTTAACTCTGAAAAATGATCTCCCTATTCTTGGAGAACACCGTAAGATCATCCATGTAAATAATGATGCATTTTCCAACTAATCCTTTAAAGGCAAATTCCATAGCTCTTTGGAAGGTAGCATCTGCATTGATTAGGACAAGGTATTCTTCGGTATGCATAAATTCCCCACTTACTAGTAAAAGTTGTCTTCAACCCATCCTCTTCCTTGATCATGACCTGGTTGTACTCTAGATACCCATCAAGGAAGGACACAATCTGGGACACATTTACAATTTACAACACCTCATCCAGGTAGAGTAATGGGTAATTATCCTTTTCTAATGCCATGTTCAGGTTCTTGAAGTCTACACACGATCTAACTTCTCCATTCTTCTTTTTGATTGGAACCAAATTGGCCACCCAAGTGGAGTGCTTGACTAGGAATATAATTTTGGTAGAAAAAAAATTCTACACCTCCTTATAAATAAATGGTTCAAGAAAAGCATTCATGGGCCACTATCTCTGCCTAAATGGTTTAGAGCCTAGCTTTAAGGGAATAGTATGTTTGATGACTGAGGTGTCAAAGGTTTTTATATCTTTATATCCCCATCCAATCACCTCTCTATAGTCTTTTAGTTCCTATATTATGCCTTCCCTTTCTTCTAGGGTGCAAGCCTTGCCTATAAACACATTTCTCACTTGCTACTCATCACCTAAATTGTAAGCGTCATATTTACCTCCTTCCAAATTTGTAGATTTCTTCTACCTGGCCATTTGATCTATGTTAAACAATCTTTCTAGTGCTACCATCCCTTTGAGAATGCTATTAGTCTTCAGATTTATGATTTCTTCTTCAGCTAACTCAAAGGGATCTACCTCTATCTCATCTATAATTTGAGTCTCAAAAACTCCTGAATTAGTAAGAAAGTCCAAAATATGCTTATCATTCTCAAATACCTATAAGTTTTTGATGTTATCTGAGGTTGCCAAGATAGGTGTCAATTCTACTGAGAACCTCCTTATCTTGGATTCGGTCATGGGCTCCAAGTTGCTTGCAACAATAGCCAGAGCATTTACAATATGATTCTTCTTCTTGGAAATAGCCTAGATGTTGAAAGAGTCAAAATCTTCTATTAAGTCCCAAACTTTATTCCTATAAGCAGTCAGTCTTTTGTCATGGCATGCATACTAGCTTCTGAATTGCTTAATCACCAACTCTAAGTCACCTTACACCTGCAATAACCTAACCCCTTTTTGATGTGCTAAAAAACCCTCTAATCATTGCCTTGTACTCAACAATATTATTAGTGTAGGTTAATTGTAATATATAAGATGCAAAGAAATTGCTACCTCTTACATTAATCAGTTCAATGCTAGCACCACATCCTTTCTTAGATTTTGGCCCATCAAACGTTAGAGTCCACATGAAATCATCATAGGGAAATTTGGACCTCTTCTTTGCATTTTTATTCTCTCCAAGTAAACCTTTAGGTTCTTTGTTTTGCTATTCCTCTAGTACTGTCAATTTTGTGGGCTCTTGCAATGTCTCCACTAAATTTTCCTTTGGCTTTATAGAATGTGTGATAGGTTGATCCTCTAATTCAGAGATCTCAATAATGATTTTTGAATTTGTTTCTGTAACAATAGTATCTAATACCTTAATATCACTCAAACATGTGGAACAAGAAAACTTTGAATGATGTGCTTCATTGATCTGACACTAGTTAGGAAGTAGTAACTTTGAAGTACATACTTGGGTGCCTAGGATCTTCTTGTCATTTGCCAACTTCTAATTGAAATCTTGAAGGTTAGTATCAAAAGATGTGTGCATTTGATATGAGGGTTCTCCATTGTTGACACCATCTAAATCTAAAATAACAAAGGTAGCCAATATTTCATCTACCCTCCTGTAGACCCCTAGATCCACATCTGCAAAAGCAACCTCATTATGGGCATTATACTCAGTAATAATATGTTTAAGTCTGGGATCACTTTCAACTTTGATCTGGTTTTTCTTTCTCTTCCATGGTAACCACAATTGTGAGAAATTAGTAGCAAAATATTCATTCAGACTCTTAGTCTAATCTCTACTAAGTAGCATGGCATGCACCTCTGAGATGTCAACTATCTCAATGTCAATATATTTCTAGACATGGGGGTCTGAGACAAATTGGATATGAACATCCTTCACTTCCCCTACAATATTCACCTCTGTCTTGTCTAACTACACCACCTTTCTATTAGTTCTAGTGGGTGTCAATCTAGCTTCTGGTAGATAAGGTATGGCATCACATTACTTGAAGCACTAGAATCAACTAACCAATTGTGTAGATTCTTATCAAAGATTTTGATACTCAGCAAGAAAGGAGGTGAATCTAATCTCTTTGTACATGGCTAAAAATGCAGCATCTATAGAAATAGCTTTGCCCTTATCCTTTTGGAGTGCTACTATCTTTTTGGACTTATCCAAAGATTGGATCAATGCCTCCCTTTGTGTTAGGAAACCCTGTATAACACCAAATAGTGGTAAGTTAGCCTTATTTTTCTTCAAATCATTTGTAACATCATAGCTCTAATCAGTTGTGGCATATGTTTTGTTCACATTAAGGATGCTCTGTCTAAAAGGTTCCACCGAGGTCCTTTAAGAGGTGTTGTTTTGTTATCAACATTAGGATAAGGTAGAGTAGGTATGTTGTTCGGGTGGATGTAAGTTGTGAGTGGCCCCTTGCCTTTGTTCCTTAGAAAATAATGATTCTTGTCTTGCTAAAAGGCCTGAACTTCATCATATTCCTTGACAGGCTCATTATCTTCTTCATAAGGAAACACATATGTATATAAGACCATTGTTGTACTTAGATCCCCTAGCTGCCTAATTCCCTCATTATTTTCAATATGAGCCTATTTATCTACTTGGGATATTTTAGACATTTTCTCCATCTCTGGGCAATTCAATTCTAAGTGAGTTGATGTATCATGGATTCTACACCAATTGGGAAAGGGATTTAACTAAGTGAAGTTTACTAAATTATTTTTATTGGTGTTCTCCATAAGGGAGGGTACCCCTCTAATATTTGGCCTTGTTTTCCATTGTCTGTTAGGTCTTTGATGATTGAAGCCTCTATTCTAGAATTTTTTATTTTGATTGTTACCCTAGGGTGAAGGTTATTTTGGTTTTGGTGATTACCTTGCCCCCAAAAATTGTTCTAGTTCTGTATATGAGGAGGATTCGCCTTTAGACTTGTGAGTTCATTTGTCACTTATGCAAGGGTTTTCTTCAATGCTTCTAGTTTAGATGTCAAATGTGAAGTTTGATCTAGATTTGATTGCATATTGTTGGTTGGTGACCCAACCTAATTGGCTATGTGGGTACTAACTGTGGGAACTTGGTTAATCACATGTTACTCAAAGAATGAATTCCTAGATGGTTGGGGGGTAGCAAGTGTGGTAGGAGATCCTTGGATTTGTCCAGGGTAGGGAAGCATAGTAGAGGGGAAAACTTGAATCAAGGGTTGTTGATGGAGGAATTGACTATGCCCTTGGGGAGAAATGCTTGGGATGAGATTCATCAAAGTTGTGTTGTTTAGCAGGGAATTGTTTATAGTTGGGATATGATTTGACATACCAGGGTACCCTAATGAGGGTAGACAACCCAAAAATCCCCTAGTCATAGGATGCATTTCTTGGTGTAACTTGGTAGCTTCTAAATAAACAATGGTTAGGGTGGTTACATTTTCTCTGGTCCTATTTAGCAAGACTATAGTCAAAGGATCAATAGTCCATAGGTAAATCTAGATAGAAGTTGCCTTTTCTATGGTATAGGAAGTAATGAGTCTTTTGTAAAGTTTGTGTAATCTCACATTGAACATGGTTAAATGTTCATTGGGCTCCATCCTACATGTAGTGAATTGATGATAAATCATGGATAGGTCTGTATAAACCTTAAATTGATTGATGAATGTTGTTTCTAGGTGGTTCCAATCTGTGATAGATCCTATTGGAAAACTCAAATACCATGAATACACTACATCTCCTAAGGAATAAGGGAAAAGCCTACAAACTACATCCTGATGTGGTATCCCAACTCTAATGATACCCTCCTTAAAGGCCTGAATATGTTCTTCTACATTCCTTTCTTCTCCATATATGAATTTAGTACAAATTTTCTTAGGGTTTCTTGGAAAATCATGGAGATCTCTAGGAATGACAAGAGGGGAGTGATCAACACCAAAAAGTCCATTGGTAATCTATGTGTTGTATCAGTGGAAGTACCTAGGGTTCCAGATTCAAGTAGAGTAATTGACCTAGTGTTCCTCCTCTTTCTCTTGCCACAACCATTCCTAGGTTTTTCGTGTTGATTGAGTTCTTCAAAACTTGTTCTCCCAATAGACATAGATATGGTCAACCTCCTTCGTTTCCCAGATTTGAAAACCCTTGGTTGGTCTATCTTCAATCAATCAACCCTCCTTCTAGTGCTAGTTCTATTGATGGCTATTTTGGCACATCAACCTAAGTAGAATGAGGATCACTCTACTTCTCCTCAAAAGTCGATTGATCTGAGGGATTAGTTTCCTCCAAGTTCCCTATTGGCTAGGTCATAGTAGTGTTGGAGAAGCTAAGTGGTCTATGTGGTTGTGTGTTCAAGGGGATTATGCTGGTAATATTGACTTAAAATCCTAGACCAACAATGATTAAGTTTCTCTGATAGATAGATGGTATTTTTAAATCCAATGAATCCTACTTCTATCCCTATATTAGTTTTGAGTGTAAAGAAATGCAAAAGGAAAGTAAAGGTTAAGAAAATGCAAAAAAATTAAATGGATGGCCTCTATGTCTAATTTCCACCCCACTTGATGGATCTATCAAAATTCAAGTTAACCTATAATGCAATGATCTGTATTTCACTCAACCATCAACATTGTAGATGCAAGATTCTAAGGAGTTGGTGAGAAATTGGAATGAAGGCATGAAAACACCATATTGCATGTGTAGAAACCATACCGTATCCATGCATCTCATATCAAAAGATAAAAATACTCAAGTACTTATAGGAATCTTACCAAGATAGATCAAATTCCAAATGAAAGTGCAAACACATTACCACCAAAAGGTTGGAATGCATAGAGAAAGAAAATTATTTTCTATTAATTGGCACCCAAATTGGTATATTACATATGTAAACAAGGATTCCACACTAAAGATGTATTGAAAATTCTCCTACATGCCTTTTCTCAAATTACAAAATGATAGCTTCCAAAAAATCTCTGAGATTCCCAACTATTACAATCCCTTTGAAACATTCTTATATACCTAATTAGAGTGCTCAAAATTTGAATTACATTATAGGTCAGCTTGTGTCCTATATTGGCACTTGGTCCCAAAATATGAATTCACAAGTTACAATTTTTTATTTGACCCATAAGCCCTATATTACACTTTAGTTCATTTTAAATTGAGTTATTACATTTCACAAAGAATAATGAATAAATGGAATTAAATTCCTTCAAGTCTTCACTTCAAAATGTAGGTCAGTATTATGGGCTAGGAACTACTGAAAAAGTGATTCTAAAAGGCTTTGATGGCCTCATATAATTCATTCATATTTGGCCCTTTATGATACTTCATTTGCACCTTCTAGGAGAAGACTATCCTCTAAATTTTTCTTTTGAGCTCTGCCAACTCAGATAGATTTTCCTAGAATGCGTGGAATGTAGCTTTCATCCTCATCATATCATCAATGGCTTTCTCTATTAGTTTCCTGTGCAAACGTACAAATAATTCTTGAATGATACTTGCTATGGGGTGGACCAAGGAGGAGTTTTCCTAAAAGGTGTAAGGGATTCTCTCTAACAATTTTTGTATTTTTACCATTGCTACATTAACTGTGCTCTTCTTGATGGAAAAATTAGCTTTACAACCCTCAAGTATCTTCATCATTAACTAAGCATCATGTAGTCTCTCAAGCAATAAGACTTGATCATCCTTGTTAGAAATGACTAGCTTGAATAGCTCATCAGAAGGGATTGCCTTTATCCTTTACAAAATTGGGAGATAGTCCTCTCATACTAGGAGTTCTTCATCTACTGACTCCTCAAACACCATCATAGCACTTGCCTCATCACTGATGTTTTGATAGGCCCTTAATGCCTCCTTGATCACTCTGCTAACAATGGCTTTCAATGCATCTCTCCATGCAATGGTAGTAGGAATCACTCCTTCCACATATGCTTTCTAAGTGTCTTTGTGCAAGGCTTCTAGTATGGTTGGTGCAGGAGCACTAGAATCAATAAGAACCACCATATGGCTTATGTATGAGGTAAGTTGTCCAACTTGATTTTTCAACTCTTATTTTGTATTGCCATCTTTCTTCATACTCTCTAGGATGGTTGAGACAACTACCTTCAATGAGTGTTTTTCTTCTTCTCTGGTATGGTAACCCAAGTTGATTTGTTGCACTTGGTAATCTTCAGGTGCCATTTTTCATTCTTCTTTATCTGTAATGGGGGTGACTACCTATGCTATCCTTGCTCCTTGTGCATCAATAGTGATGGTGGACAACATTCTTACCCTCTTTTCCTTGGGCTAGACCTTGAACATTTCCACCACCCTAGAGAAGTTGTCATCCAATGGATCATATGTCTTTGCCTCTTCTCCAATGTGCGGTTCAACTATATTAGTAACCCAGTTCCTACAAATTCTATTTGTGGGGGGGGGGGAGAAGGAGTATAAGCCCTCATGGAAGTGGAGTTTGGTGAGGAATGAGGGGAAGGAGTCAACAACATTTTTAACAGTCTCTTGTGACCCTTCACCTGAATCAGGATCCTATGAAGCAATGAGCAAAGGGATCTTTAATTTCCTACTCTTCTTGCCTTTATTCACCAACACCCTCAGGTTGAACTTCTTTCTCTATTGGGTGAGAGGGTGATGGCAACACTACATGTACATGAGATGGAGGAGGAGGAGTGACAGGTGGTGTTTGAGGTGGAACTTGAGTTGGAGGTGGAGATGGAAGATGGGATGGAGGATAAAATGAGGGAAGTGGCTTCTCAATGGCTA
The DNA here is from genome assembly GCA_027924645.1 of Cunninghamia lanceolata. NCBI lineage: Eukaryota > Viridiplantae > Streptophyta > Pinopsida > Cupressales > Cupressaceae > Cunninghamia > Cunninghamia lanceolata. Next base: position 6,424,334 of record BSBN01000994.1, on the reverse strand, counting down.
ATGGGAGAGTTATATTAGCAATAGGTAGAGCTTGGGTCACTACCCTCCTCATAATTAGAGGCACTTCATCCTCTCCATCTTCTTTAGAGATAATTTCTACTACTACCTCCTTCTCCTTTCTTTTGGTGGAGGCTCTTGTTTCCCTCTATGGTTCTAGCATTACCTCTTTAACTACTTTGGCCTTTGGTGGGGTAGAAGGCTCACCTTGCTCTAGTTTCTTTTTTTGGGCCTCAATCTTGGATGCCTTTGTTATGGGGTGTGTATCCAACATAGGATAATGCTTTTTTAGCCACCTGATTATTCTATCCAACACCACCTGTGCCCTGGCCTTCATGGAGGAGTCTTCTGGCATAGCCTAATTTATGTCCCCTATAGGCTCATTGTATACCTTGTCTGTGTTATATGAAGGTTCCATTACCTTCCCATCTTATTTCTTGCCCTTGGGGATATGATCCACATGAAAATGTTTAATCATGTTCAAGGTGAGCCTATAGTAATACCTTTTCCTCACTTCATGCTCATCTAAGTAGTTAGCCCAATGATCCTCTAGTGCCAGGTCATGTGAGTAAAATACCCCAATCAATAGGCTTATTTTCCTAATAGGGTCAAATTTGTTTCTTATATTATCATATAAATTCATGGCCAATGGGGCCATTTCCAATTCTACAATCTTATAATTCCACATATGGGCACAAGAGTATACCCCAACTATGACGGGGAAGACAAATCCAACCTTGTGCTTTCCAGCCACCAGCTTTTGTATCTTTGCAACTTATCTCCAGATGTCCAATAGAATGATTTTGTCACTTGGGTACCTAGGTAGTTTATCATGTGCCTTATGGAAGCTAACAACCCTATTGTAAGAGAATGTTTTTGTATGCATAAAATATAAATTTTATTGAAAAGATTTGAAACTATTGCCAAAAACCCTAAAAATTTATAGCAAATGCAAACATAAAAAATATAGTGATAAAACTATAGCATTAAATAAATGTAAATGTTACTGAATATTGCTAAAATGTGATTGCTCATTTTTTTCCAGCATAACTCCAAGGTAATCTCTTGGTAAATTGCAATTGATAAGGTAGGTTTTTATAATGTTTGGTAGAGCGGTTCAATGGTAAAAGGGTAGTTGAAAGGTAAGAGTTGGTTTATTTCTTTTAATTTTCATGAATAGGTTTAGGGTAAAGTAAGTAATAAATAAATTTGTTTTATTTATTTTATTATTTACGAGAGGGGATATAAGAAAAGATTTAATTAATTAAAATTAATGAAATCTTATGTGAGGGGTAAGGATTAATATTTAGGATAATTAGGGATAAATTAAGGATAATTAAGGATAACTAGGGATAATTAGGGATAATTTAGGGATAAATAGGGTTTGGTCAATTTTAGACGTCTACAATTTTAAATTGTATGAACCAAGCACCCCAATTCACTAGTTCACTGGTGGCCTCCAAGGATAATCTCTCTGCATAGTCATTTTCCAAGCCTCTAATGATTGTATACACAAATGTATCATTGACTATATAGTAGTGTTTTTGGCTCTCCTTGATCTTTAATTGAGGGTAATGGTCAAAAACTTGTCTCTTCCGGATGGAGGGAGAGAACCATTGTCAATTTGGGAAGCTAGCTTGGTAATCTGGGAGGTATACTAGGTATGAGGTCATGAAGAACCTCTTGGACTCCTGCACGTCCAACAACTTGTCATGTAAGTTGTTGTTGATGAGGGTGGCCCAATCAATTCTCTTTGCATCATACATGCTGACTATAAAGAAGCACATCCATGGATAGAATTCCCTAGCATTGGTATAGCCATACACCCTACTTAACAATGAGATGATGTCTTTGACATCCTCCTTAAACTCACCTTAGTTCTATACCTTGGCCATTCTCCTAGCAGACTTTCTTCTGACCATGAGGAGATTTTCATTGATGATATTGGTTTCAATGAAGTTCTTCCTCTCATAGTATTCTAGGGCCTCCTTCTTGTTTATCATGTCATACTTAGCATAAGTAGGAAGGGTAAAGACCTCAATTGTGTCAGGACCAGTGTCTAGAATAATCTACCCTGATGGGCCCAACACCCTCCTATTCTTTTGATCATATCTCTTGGTGCAATCAAGTGCTAATTCTGGTGCCTAGAATGATACATGGAAAGTAGCTTCTTGCACCAAACCTGAGTAGGCCATGCACTAGGCCTTGAATGTCTTATCACCTTCCTAGTGCACCCTTTGTAAGAATTCATGTATATTGGAATATCCAAGGTCTGTGTCCCCTATGTAATTATAGGGAGAGAACATCTTAGTGTTGCAAGTATGAGGTTAACCAGTGTTGTCATTGATGTTAACATACTCATTGCATTGATAAGAAGGATTGGATGAGCTGTGTGCTGAGGATATTGAGAAAATTAGTCTCAATCAGGAACAGTGAAGAACAGTGATGAGAAGAAGGCAAAAGTACTCAATAGGTTGAGGATAAGAGGATGCGGATTAAAGGGTTTGTAGATATGAGTCTTGAGATGTTCCAGTTAAGATTTCAGAGGTCCGCATGAAGATCTAAAGAAGTTATGTTCGCTCAAGTAGAACTGGTTCCGGCAGGTGTTCAGTGGTGACAGAGTGTCACAGATTGGTCTGGTGAGATCCAGAATTACATTCTCTCATTCTGCGGATTGGAGGGAGTGTTGAAGAAGTTAGTGTGAAGTTACAACTTGATTTGTACATTGTTTGGAAGTTCAGAAGAACCTGTTGCATTATGACAGTGGCGACAGACTGTGTTCTTGAAGTTCTAGATGAAGAAGAGAAGAATTCCAGTAAGCTGATAAAGTGCAGATGTTCTTGATGACTCAGGAAAGGTTTAGGTGATCCTTGGATCGTGTACAATTCTTATTGTTGGTCTGCATTAAAGTTAGAGTTTGGATTTTGTGTAAAGACCACCGGTTGTTGGTGTTCTTCCTGAGACAAGCCGACCGGATGTATTACACGTCTTGCAAATGATCTTGTAGGTGTTTGCTGACTTAGATGATTGTTCCTAAGTCGATGCATTGTATAAATAAGGGTTTGTGAATTCATTTTGAAGTGTGTCTTGCGGTGATGAGAGTGATATAGCGAAGAGAAGTACGAAAGGCAGAGCAAGAGTTTTTGGGCTTAAATGGAAGTGATCCGGACATGGTAAAGATGTCAATCTCCAGTTCAAGTTTGTAATACTTGTTATCCTATAGACAGTGTGTCTCTTGTAGGCAGTGTGCCTCTTGTGAGTAGTGTGCTCAAGCAGTGAGCCCTAATTGGCATGTGCCATCCATTTTTCTTATTCTTCTAACAAATAATAATCCTTGGGTTAATCACCCCATGGTTTTTCCCTTAACCAGGTTTTCCACATCAAAATCTTGGTGTTTCATGTGTTGATGTATATCTGCTCTGGTGTTTATGTCTTATGCATCCATGAATGATTAATTACTATGCTATTGATTAACAAAAGTGGATTTAAGTGTTTGAACTGAAAGTGAATTAAGGATAACCAATTCACCCCCCCTCTCAGTTATCAACACTTAGATGGAGGGTGGTAACCATTGAATTTGTACTTCATTTCTCTTTGTGGTGGATCACCTTGCATTGTGTTGCAAAAATATAAACAAACCATCCATTATAAAACATCAAAGTAATCAAACCAAGTATATGTGTTTAACATTATAGTTAGACTCATCAAAATTATCCTTCTCTGATTAAGAGTCTATTATAGAAGAAAAATCCTTATAGCAAACTTAATAGGTCTAGGCATCGGGCTTCACGATCCTATTATGACCTATGCCCAAAGAGGTATCAAAGGGGATCACTGAGACATAACACTGATACTTAAGAATGCACTTTAGGAGAGTTATTATGGAATGGGGATACCTCCTAACTCATACTTAAATAAGGACAACCTCTATTCACTAACCCTAAAAGGCTAGATCATCAAAGGAATATCAAAATTTGGGAGTCAAGACTAGTTGATAAATCATGCCCAAATGTCAACCCAAAATATAATACCCCGAGTCTGCTAATGATATAGAAGAAAACTTGTCGAAGATAAAAAATCATGAATGACCCCTAACTCATGTCCAAATGATAGGTAAAACCAAGGAGGCTTGATCTGTCAATCCAAAAGACTAAGAAAGAATAAAGTGTCAAGAATCAAAGACCAGGGATTCCACAAATGCCATGCCAAAATGGCATAAAGACAAAAAGGATCCGATGGCCCAATGAAGGGCCAACATAGGCAAGATATCACCACACAAACAACCTCAATTAGTGTGAAATTACAATTTGATAGATTCAAATGTAGAAAACAAATGAAAACCAAAAGGGGAAAACATGAACAAATAAAGTCAAAATGGCAAAATCAAACCCAAAATTAAAATACCAAACCACAAGAAAACAACAACAAGCAATGCAAACATAAAAAATATACTTTTCCATGACTCACCAAGACAGGTAGAGATAAATCACCATTAAAGCATCAAGGAGGTCTAGGAAAACCATACTTGGTAAATGAGTCGAAAGGAGTTTTCACACACACACACACACAACAGATGTGAGCAAGACATGAGCAAAGTTAGGCAATCCCAGGGACGCACCAGTAGCCTTGAATTCACAACCAAGGTTTGTAAAGAGCACAAATCACTAAAGTGCCAAGGAAAAATGAAATCAGAATGTAAAAGTGAAATAAAACTAGGGAAAATGAATACAAAACCCAAATCGCACACACATGGGAAAAGTGTTAGAGTAATAGATTCTTTACTTAATTAATTTAATCATATTGATTAATTAATTAAGTCACCTTTACTTTATTTCACTTAAGCTAAACTTAGGAATCTCTCATTAGGGTTTTCTAACTTGCAATTATAAAAGCAAGTGCTCTCGTGTAATTCTTTAATCCATTTCATTTATTGCATCCTTTTTTGTGGAAATTACTCTCTTTGCTTTTTTTTCTTGTGGAAGGTTTTTTAGGTTTTGCAGGTGTTCATTGGGTCCCCTTTTTTTTTGAAGTGCATGTTTTTCTGTGTACTTCATCATGGTGCTATTGGTTTCCTCTATTTCTATTCGAGAATTGTATTTTTAGCATGTGGTCCTTTTTTGGACATTGTGAGCTTCCATTGTAAGCACTTCTCATATGTAAACGCATTGAAATAAAGTGCCTCAATAGTGTCCATGTATTCTTGAGATCTTACACATTATTTTGTGCCTTATTGTACTCGCACTATGATATAAACTGCCATGGGGGGGTTGTTACCTTTTGTTTGTCATCATACCTCTATCAAGTGAGTGTCCCTTCCATGATAGCATTGAATCACATTGATTCTTGCCTCATGCGTGTGTGCCTTGGTTTGTACACCCTTTTATTTGCTGGTACTTTCATGTTTGCACATTTAGATGTTCTTGTTTCTTCTACATGAACTTCTTGGATTCACACAATTTCAGTGTACCTGTCATGGCTCTCCCTTGTGTGCATTATGGGGGGGTTTCTACTGTTGGTGCTAATGCTTCCTTGGTTTTGCGTTGGAGTGAGTTATGTATCTAGTATTTGTTCCTATGTACTAGGTGGATGTAGTGGTACATCAGTGGCTAGTTACCCATGCATTTCAGTGAGATGGAGCATTTACCATATGGACACTCTTGCATTCCTTTTGTGGAGGCGACCTATTTTTACTTGATTAGTTCTTTAAACTTTTGGTACCTATGCCATTTGTATCTTTGAGTTCCAGATGTTTTGCCTTTGTTTGCCATCTGATTCAAGTAGTGTCATTGGGGGCACTCATGTAGATTCTTGTCTTCTTGATCCTAATCTTCATCTTGTTTTAGAGGAGGTTCTTCTTTCAGCACTATAGCAGTCAGTCTTCGACAATGTTTGCAGCTTCTTCATGCTTTAGTGGAGTTCTTCATGTTCCTATTCTTTTGGGACATCTTTTGTGGAGGCTTCTTAGTCCTTCACTCTTTCTCTCTCTTGTAGGGAGGTTTGTTCTCTCTTTTGGAGAGGAGTTTTTCCCATGTGGTTTTCTCCTTTTTCTCTATTTTGTGAGAGACTCTTTTGTACATGGGTACCTCATCAAGCCTAGTTGCTGGGACCCATCTTTGCTTTCATGCATTTGTCCTTAGTTTTTTAGCTTCTCCCTAAGTTCATCTTAAGGGAGAGTGTTAGAGTAATAGGTTCTTTACTTAATTAATTTAATCATATTGATTAATTAATTACGTCACCTTTACTTTATTTCACTTAAGCTAAACTTAGGAATCTCTCATTAGGGTTTTCTAATTTGCAATTATCAAAGCAAGTGCTCTCATGTAATTCTTTAATCCATTTAATTAATTGCATCTTTTTTTGTGCAAATTACTCTCTTTGTTTTTTTCTCTTGTGGAAGATTTCTTAGGTTTTGCAAGTGTTCATTGGGATCTGTGAGGTTGGTTTATCAACTTCAACAAAACGTGCCATTAATGCGAAGCTAAGGGTAGGTTGGGGCTAGGTCATATCCCGTACTGGGCATCGAGGTTTTAGATATTCCTTTATAGTCATGCCAAGATGACTAACTCTGAAATTTTGATGAGGGTGATGCATGAGCCCGACGCTAGTCTATAGGAGTCGGGATGTCAAAATTTTCATTATAGTAATTCCAAGACAACTAACCCCAATAAATCTAAAAGGTGTAAAGACAATCAACCAAGGGAAATAAAAATGTTAGAGTTTCATGGATTCCTTTACTATCATGATGGCATGACAAAACCCAAAATTATAACAAGACAAAAAAGCACCAAATCACTAAGGGGAAACAAGAAAACAAACACACAAATCACACCAAAAGATTAAAAAAGGCAAGCCAAACAAAGAGAGAAAAGGGGCCTTGATTTTGAAGGTGAAATGGGTCATGTGTGCAAGGTGTGTACACAAAATATAGACCAAAAACAAAGGATTCAAATGCACCATTAAAACCCTTAATCTACATTTAATGCAACCTTGAAGTTAGAGAAAAGGAATCAAATATAAAATATAAGTGAAATAAAACAAGAAATCTCACCACATGATCCCTATTGCACCAAAGGTGGTTATGCTCCAAAGATTTGATGATTAAAAGATGAAATGCGGTTGCTCATAGCAACAACATGATGTTGTGTCTTGGTTAATGATGAAAATGACTCACATAAGGGTCCATTTATAGGTTTTTGGATTGGATGATCAATGGTCAAGACTAGTTGAGAATTGGTTGAGAGATTAATAGTGAGGATTGAGTTGGTTGGCTAGTTGAGAGACGGATGGTGGAGGATTAAAGGGATTTTTTAATCATTTTTGGATTTATGGGAGATAGTTATAAGATATGTGGTGGAGAATAAAAGGAATTTACAATTCTTTTTTATTCATTTTTTAGGTAGTTGAGTGGAAAAAGAAAAAAATAATAAATTAATATTTATTAAATCATGTGAAGTGGGAAGGGGATTAATTAAATAAATAAGAATTTATTTATTTAGGACTTAGGAAAAGTGTGCTAATTAATTAAATAAATTGTTTTAATTTATCTAATTAATAGGATAAAAATGTGGTAGGCATGGCTAGGACGATGGGTGATTTTTAGGTGTCTAAATTTTTCCCCTCTTTGAGACGATGTTGCAACTAAGATAAGAAATGTCATTTCAAAGAAAAATAAAATATAGATGTTGAGGATGAGGAGGGATGAAAAGGATGGGGTTTTAAAAAAGAAGGATGGGATTTATAAAAAGGCAGTATTGGATGATGCCCCCTTGAGAGGGTAGGTAGGTTTGAAGGACACGAATATGCTCTCAAAATGGATAAGGATAGGGGATTGGATTCTAATTATGGAGGAAAGGAGATTCATGCTGAGCACTATGAGCAACCTGATGTTTGATATAGCACTTGATGTTATGCACCATGATATAAAGACCATGGTGATGATGTGTCTCGTGCATAAAAGATTGAAGGTCACAAGAAAGCATATGTCGATGGAACCATGAAATGAAACGCCATGGTGTCATTGTGGTAGGTATGTTGCAAGGATTGATGTAGATGCATGATAAAATGATAACACACAAGCAAAGCAAGCAAGAATGTATAAAATGATACAAATAAAAACACCATGTTACCCTTGGTCAAGCTGAAGATCAATGATTGATTGATGATAGCATTGTTGATGTGGGAACAATATATCTTGAGAACAATGTGAGGATAGTGTTTTTGATGTGGGAATGATATATCCTAACAAAAACACAAGGATTGTGTTGTTGATATGGGAATGATATATCTTGAGAACAACACGAGGATTGGGAATGATATATCCCGATGACAGCAATGATTGATTGAAGTTGATTAAGATTTACGGCAAGGATGGGAACATGATTGATGGATTGTTTAGGATGTTTTCTAGATTGCTAGGTAAGATTTGTATGGATTAAGATTGCTTGTAGTGGATTTACTATTTTGGTATCAGGATTGGGATTACTGCATTGGATTACTTTGAATGTGATTGATTGATGTCTCCATATGATAACTAGTGACAAGGAAATACCTAGACTAGACACAAGGATGGGAGATACATTGATTTAGGATGATAAGCTTGATGGATTGGATGGATCGATTAAGGGATTGAAAAATAGTGGATGAAAAATAGGAAGAATGGTAAATGGTTGGATGGGTACAGGATGTGACTTCCAAGGAATATGTTATACATGAATAACATGCCCCTACTCTACAAATGTTGTTTAGAATCTTGGACTAAAGGTATATAATGGACTACATAAGAGATAACAAGATGTTTTGGAGATTTGTTGTAGAAGGATTTGCTATGTCAAGACTTTACCACAGCATGTATCAAAATTTATGCCTTAGTCCTTATTAAGATCAAAGTCATTATCAAGATCAAAGTCCAGTAGGGACAACAAAGGGGAATGATACCAAGGATATGTGGATAGAATGGATTAGGATGATATGAGGAGGGATAGGATGGGGTAGATGAGACAACTTACCCTGAAGTGCAAGATATGTAAACAATCAATTTAGACATGATTCCCACAAATGGGTTTTCATTATGGTATTTATCCAAGGCACCATAAAAATGGTTTTCACCATTGGATGAATGATTTCTCTTTACTATTGTGATTTTTTTAATTTTTTTAATTTTTAATTTTTGATTTTTTTAATTTATTGTGTTGATTGGATAATATTGATCGCTTGATATTCAAAAGGTTTTTGCATGTCCTTGTCTATTTGAGATAGTCGATGTAGATACTAATGTCATAACATGCCAATAGTGACCTTCAAAAGTAACTGCTTCATCAGGATTAAAGTGCTCTTGTACAATCTATAGATGGAAAAATGGATCAAATGAGATAAGAAGATAAATGTGACTAACCCAATACCTTCACCTTCAAACCAAGTCCTCACACTTCGATAGAATGAAGTAAATGCACCCTAATCTACTAGCTATGTTCTCTATGATAGATGATGTATAATGATATGTTGATTGCTCATGATTTATGCAAAATAACAACTAGTATGAAGATGATTGATATGATGATCTAGAGTGATTTTGACAGCATGATGTTCTATGAAGATGTGTTTCCCCAAATGGCTTGGTTGAGCCTTCATTTATAGGAGATGAGGGATAGGAATGGATGACTAGGATTAGAATAGTGATGGATGGCTAGGATTAAGTGATACATGGATCAAGGATGAATGGTTGAGATTAGAAGATGTGGATGGATAGGATTGAAAGTAGATTTAATTTTGGATCACTTCATTTAATGAAGGTGGTCAGTGGTTTAGAATGAGGTAGTGTGACACAGTGGTTGATAGTGTGACAAAGAATTTAAATAATAAATTATTTAAATTAGTGGTAAGGGCTAATTTAAATAAATATTTTATTTATTTAAATTGGATAATGGAAGAAAGGTGGGAAATTAATTAAATAAATATAATTTATTTAATTAATTTGCTATGAGAGGACAAATGGGATTAGTTAAATAAAAAATATTTATTTAACTAATTAGGTGATGGAAGGGGTTGTGGAAGGGTCCTAGGACAAAATGTGTCATAAGGTGTCTCAAGTGATGTCACAAGACATGTCAATTTTAGGTGTCTACACAATCCATTTATGTTGGTGTGATCCTCATTGATAACTGAGTTGGCCTTATCTAAATGTTTACATTTCAATAGGGAACCATCATAGCCCTTATGGTGACGCATTGTTACCACAATACGATAAATTTGGGATGTGGAGTTTTTGGATTTTAGACGTGATTTTGGATTTGGATTGGGAATGTTATATGTGGATTTAGGTGATTCAGTTTTATTGGGTTTAGATGGATAAGATGGAAATTTAGATTGTGTTTGTGGATTTTTGACTCACCATACTTGAGATGGTGGATTATAGAATGTAGATTTTGGATTATGAAGTTTGAATGTGGGATTAGGATGGTGATTAGGACCAACATTTTGGTACTGGTGGACACCTATTAAATGCATGGAGTGTCGATTGATTTTTGAGTATTTAATTTATTTGGATACTTTGCTTCACTTGATTTTGGTCCATTTTTCTTTGTGACCCATATTGCCTTTATGTGTTTTCCTTGACTTTTGGATTCATTCACTTTTGATGTCTGACTTTGAACTTTTGCTTTGTATTCTTTACAATTTTGTTGGTTCCAATCGATGGGTTGAGTATGTGGAGGATAAAGTTGATGGTAGGGATAGTGGAAATGGAAGGATTGTTTGTAACAGGCTTGTTGTAGGGGCTATGAATGGTCCCTATCTCAATTCTCTCATTAGATGAAGTTGCCTCAGTGATCATTGAAGTATCACTAACGCCATTAGATTGTTTAGATAAATTATCTCCAATGCCTTGATCATGATTGATGTAGATTAGGATAGGCTCTAGGATGCCTTGCTCATGAAGGCCCAGTCATTTTTCATGATAATCCATGCTTTTACATATCTTGTTTGCAACAAGACACTTGTTGTTTTCAAAACATTATGCTAGCTCATCGGTATGTTGTTGAGAACAATTAGAACTTGTGATTATCTCCTCTATGAGTAAGTTTCACCTTAGGAAGGTGACAGATCATAATTGATAAGATTCTTGTGCTGGCTCATTGTGTACACTTATACATTGATCATTGTTTATGTTTGTCATTCCTTGATCATTTGATGCTCAATTTGATCCATTTTGATTTTCTTGTCTTCATGCTTGATATGATTAAGATGTTGATGGTTGCTATGCTCATTAGGATTATATGTGATATGATCAATATCATTTATTTTATTATCTATGTGCTCTTAGGGATCAAGTGTCTTATCATGGGAAGTGATTTTTATTGGATAATGTCTAGGATTAATATGAATTTCTTGATCGTAGATAATATCTTGACCATAGATAGGATTAATGTGTATAGTTTGGTATTGATTATGGATAGGATGAGTTGGGATGCTTTGATCGTGATTTGATTGAGGACACTATTGGGCATCCTTTGGATTTTGTTCTTGACATAGCTCTTGAGTTTGGATGGAAGTAGAGACTTCCTGGATGGGCTCTATAGGATTTGAATCATTGATAACATGGTTGCATGATGGATTTTTCTTTATGATTATTCTAAGAGAATCTTTGACAGGCTTGATAGGCATTGGATTACATTATGGTGTTTGATGGATAAATATGGTACTAGGGGACTCTTGTTCATGCTTGTCCACCTCCCTTATCATACAAATCCCAAAAGCATGTGACCATACACCTTCCACCATCCAATCTACCTCTGCTACCTCCAACTCCTAACATCCCTCCATTCATTTTACCATCACTTCTCCCAACACCAAATCCATCCATCCACACATTCCCTCACATTTCGAATCATGACCACCAAATGCACATATTGTCTAAACATGAAGCTTCTACTCATTCCACCAAACCTATAGGATTCAAAAATAAACATTGGGATGCCTCCTTTCATAAAGTCAAAAATCCTAAGGGTCCTAACACCTTGGGAAATCAATCCAAAAATTTAAAGCAAAATCCATCTAAAATGCTATCCAAGCCCATACCTCCAAAAGCGAAGTCCAAGACTAAAATGGTTTGGGTACCTAAGAAAAAAGAAATAAATTCAAATGAAGCATCCACATCTCAAAAATCCCAACCATCCCCTTCCATATCCACCTATTCCATTCAAAAATTCCAAAAATCCCACAAGCAAAACAAAAAGCTTAAAAATACTAAGTCTGTGGGTACCTAAGTTACTACGTCACCCATCTCCTAATCCAACATTGCCATTGCTTCCTACACCACCTTCCCATCAAAAGCTTCAATGTTTAACATGGTGTGTGCAATCGTTGGTCATGATGCCTTTCCATACCTCCATCACCCCATCATTCAACTATTATCCCACATATCTTCCCCATCTTGTTCCTATGGTCCATGTTTTTGCATAAGCCTTCCATCCATGCTTTTGCATAAAGTCCTCCATAATCCACACCATAATCCACTATCTACCTAATCCATCACCCTTTCATGCAATCCCATACCAACATCTATGAGCATAACGACACTTGACTTGGTCCATGTGATGACATCCATCTCTAGTGGGACTACCACCTTTTAGGAAACTAGACACTTGAGTCCCTCTCGTCCGTATTCCACCTATCCTATCCAAATATTCAAAAAAAAATACCTTCATCCAACTATGAAAATCATCCTTGGTGGCACCTTGGATAGGTACCATGATGAAAACCTGGCAAACAGGCGTCATGTGTAGGTTGATCTTCTATGTCATTTACCCTTGGGAGCATATTGTCTCATTGACCCTATCATTTTCCATCCTATCATCCTTATCCTACATATACCTATCATATTGAGTCCATTCATCCTCCATTCTTCTTTTGATCTTGATAAAGATATGGGGGCAAAATGTCAAAACATGCTTTGGAAAAACTCTTGATATACCTTATCTTTTTCAAAACAATCCAGTCCTATCATCCTCCTTCGTCATAAGCGTTGTCATGTCAAATCCTGATTTATTCCTATGCAACATAGTCCTTGGAGATCACATCCTTGTTTTCTTACGCGTGCATCCATTCCATCCCTTATCGCCCATCCTTTTATCCAATCATCAAATCCTACAAATTCCAATACAAGGGAATCAAAAGCAATGTTAGTAATAAACCGCTTCCTCCATCCTTTCAGGCTTTAGTCCTCAATTCATCCTTTCTTACCACATCCATCAACTCACATAAAGATACCTATCATGGCTTGTTGTTCACTCATTCTTATCGCCTCAATCACCTCTGTCTATCCATCCAATCCTTTGTCCATCTTGTCATCCGTTGTGACCCTATCATTGATATCTTTGTCGAACTACGTCACCTCTAAACTATCACGTAGGCAAGGCCATCATTGATGAGCCCCTGAGGCTTCCCATCCATTCCATCCCTTGTCACCCATCCTTTTGTCCATCCAATTCCACCCAATTCCCACCCTCTTGGTCTTAAGTCCACATGGTCCACACCCCAAACTACATTGCCTTTGTGTCATCACGTAGGCAAGGTCATTTATCAATGAGCCCCCGAGGCACTAGGTCAGTCCCTTAGGGCCTTTTTCTTCATGTCTATTGTTCGTTTGTCCATAATAAATAGATCCTTTACTTGATTGGGGGCAAATCCTCGACCTAGTTAGTGAATTGGATTCTTGAATGTCACAACCTCAAAGGATAACATATCAAATCATGGTTTTATCACTAGATGGCAAGCAACACAACAAGAAAACTTTAAACATCATCTTGACATGGACACACTAAACTAAACCTGACAACACCAACCTACCTAAAACTATCAAACATGACTCTATCAGTTATTGCATGAAAAATATATCTATGTGAAGAAGGTTTAATGGTTTTTTTAAGTCTTATATCATGATTTTTGTTATTATGTCTTTTATGCTACTCAAGGATGTCAAAAACTAGAGGAGCTATGATGGGGCATAATTATTTTATTCGTTTATTGTTTGTGGGTTTATCTTTAGTAATGTGAATCCTTGTCTAAAGACATGATCAACATAATGTTCTGTTGCAAGTATGGGTCTAACTGGTGTTTTCATTGATGTCAACATACTCCTGTTGCATTAATGAACAAGGATTGGATGAGTTGTATATTGAGGATATTGAGAAAATTAGTCATATCAGGAACAAATAAGAACAGTGAAGACAGTGAGGTAAAGATCCTAGCTAAGATGAAGATCAGAGGATGTGCTTCAAAGGGTTTGTAGATATGTGTCTTAAGATGATCTAGTAAAGATTTGAGAGGTCTGCATGAATATTTGAAGAAGTTATGGCCACTTGAGTAAAACTGGTTCTAGCAAATGTTTAGAGGTGACAGAGTGACACAGATAGGTCCGGTGAGATCCAGAAATGAAACAACTTATTCTATGGATTTGATGGAGTGTTTAGGGAGTCAATATGAATTGACAAGTCAATTGGTTCGTGGTCTGGAGGCCCGCAAGCATCTATTCCAATATGATAGTGATGACAGACTGTGTTCTTGAGGTTTTGGATGAAGTACAGAATGATTTCAGTAAGCAGAAGTACTGTGGATGTTCTTGGTGATTCACGCAAGCTTGTGGAGGTCTTTGGATTGTGTGTATTTCGTGTTGGTGGTCTGCATTGAAGACTAAGCTCGTAATTGAAGAATTACTTCCAGATGATGATGTTCTTCCTAAGTCTGGCCGACCGGATGAGTTACACATCCTGCGGATGATCTTGAAGATGTTTTGTGAAGCATGGCGTGTTCCTCAAAGAAGATTGAAGTCTCAGATCTATGTAGCTGACAGTGTGTTGATCTGCGTGAAGTCTTTTTGTAATTAGTCATGTTGTATTTATGTATTTGCTCTGTAATGTATGCCGACTTGGATGATTTTCCCAAAGTCAAATGTCTTGTATAAATAAGAAGTTGTGAAGTCATTTTAAATGAATCTTGGCAGAGATGAGAGTGTAGTAGAGAGCAGAGAAGAAAAAGGTAGAGCAGAAGTATTGAGCTTAAATGAAACTGACTCAAGCATGGTGAAGATGCTATTCTTTAGTTCAAGTATGTAATATTTATTATTCTATAGATAGTGTGTCTCCTGTAGGCAGTGGGCCTCTTGTGAGCAGTGTGCTCAAGCAGTGAGCCCTAATTGGCATGTGCCATTTTTATTCTTCATATTCTTTTAATAGAGAATACAATCTTGGGTTAATCACCCCGTGGTTTTTCCCTTAACCGGGTTTTGCATATCAAAATCTTGGTGTCATATGCGTTAATGTATTTCTGCTCTTAAATTATTGCATTATGTTTCCATGATTGATTTATTATTATGCTACTAAATTACAAGAAGGATTTAAGTGATTAATTGGAAGAAAATTTTGGACAACTGATTCCCCCCCTCTCAGTTGTCTATCCTAAATCTAACAATTGGTATCAGAGCTAAGTTCCTCTAAAAAAGCTTAACCACTTGAGGAGATCAAGGATGTCATCCCACAAGAAGGATAGTCTGAGGTTTGATGGAACCAGTGTCACTCTTTGGAAAAGTCGCATGGAATGTCACTTGCAATGTATGGGAATGTAATATTGGATCATGGCTACAAAGAAGTATGTTGCTCCACAGAATGGTCCAAGAACTATAGATGAAATTAGAAATGCTGAAAACAATCTTCAGGCTAAAGAAGCTCTTCTAAGTGCCTTATCTGATTCAGAGCTGACAAATGTTATAGATCTAAAAACTGCATATGAGATTTGGGAAAAACTAGAACTTCTGCATGAAGGAGACAAGTATGTTAAATGTGCCAAGCTCTAGAGTCTGAAAGGAAATTTTGAAAACTTGAAGATGAGTGAAGATGAAAATATCACTACATTTATGCCAAGAGTAAATGAGCTTGTTTGTGGCATTAGATGTGTTGGTGGAGTCTTGGATGAAGATGAGATTGTTGCCAAAGTTCTCAGATCCCTACCTGCTTCTTACAAATACAAGGTTGTTGCTATTGAAGAATTCAGTCTTTTTCAAATATCACAAGAGATCAATTGGTTGGTAAATTAGTTGCATTTGAATTGGCTGAGTTTGGAGATGCACCCCCCAAGACTGAATCTACTTTCAAAGCTACTGCCTCTGTAAAAGGAAAACAAAAGTTTGATCCAAGAGAGAACTCTTCAAAGAAACTATCATGGTATGAAAAAGAAAGAAAAGATCTGGAAGAAGATGAAGCAAAAGCTGCTCAACTTGAAGCCCTTATTACAAAAAGATTGCAAAGAGGATCTGGTAAGTATGAAGGAAAATTGCCCTTCAAATGTTTTAACTACAATAAGATTTGTCATTTTGCCTCAAGGTGTCTGGAAAGATTTTCAAGAGCAAATCCAAATAGATCAAGATTCCAAAAGAAATGTTACTATGTTCGTGAAGATGATGATGAAGGAGTAACAGATGATGAATTAGAGATAGGAAACAAATCTGGAAGTGACTGGATGTTTATTGCCATCAAGGAAGAAGATCCAATGCCCTCTGAATCTACCAATCATAAAATAGAAAGAGCTCTGGCTGCCCAAGTTGAAGAAAAGGATGACTGGGTCATCGATAGTGGATGCTCTCACCATATGACAGGTGACAAAAATAAGTTCATAGATTTGGAAAGATATGGAGGAGTGGTAAAATTTGGTGATAATGTTGTTGGCAAGATCAGAGGTAGAGGAACTATTTCTTTTGATGGAAAGAACAAAACCAGTAATGTATTGTATGTTGAAGGTCTAAAGCACAATCTTCTCAGTGTTGGACAGTTGGTGGACAAAGGCTATGATCTCTGATTCAAAAATGGAAAATGTAAGATCTTTGAAAGTTTCAAAACAGAGATTGCATCCGGTACTCAAAATAAAGGTAATATCTTCCACTTGGTTGGTACTGGTAAAAGTTGTTTATTTGTTCAAATTGATCAGAGTTGGTTGTGGCATAGGAGAATGTGTCATGTGAATTTTGATAATATCATCAAGACAAGCAATACTCAGGCTATAAGAGATCTTCCAAGATTGGTGAAACCTACTAATAGTTTGTGCAAAGAATGTCAATTGGGTAAGCAAAACAGAGTCACATACAAAAGTAAGGAACAATCTTCTACTGGATTATTGGACCTAGTTCATACTAATCTATGTGGTCCGGCAAGAATTAGGAGTGTGCAAGGTGATAGATACTTCATGTTATTAATTGATGATCACTCCCGGATGATGTGGGTGACTTTTCTAAAAGAGAAATATGAGGCTCTTGAGAAATTCAAAATATTCAAAGCTATGGTAGAGAATGAAATTGAATTAAACATAAACTGTCTTAGGTCTAATAGAGATGGAGAATTCACATCCGAAGAGTTCATAGAATTCTGTGAGAAACATGGGATAAAAAGACAGTTGTCTACTCCAAGGACTGTACAGCAGAATGGAGTAGTGGAGATAAAGAATTGGACCATCCAGGAAGCATCTAGAACCATGATGATGGAAGCAAATGTTCCTCAAATCTACTGGAGAGAAGATGTAAGCACTGCTATCTATACTCTTAATCGAGTACAAATCAGAAGTAATACTGGTAAGACCCCTTATAAACTTTGGTTTGGCATCAATCCCACTGTGAAGTATTTCAAAGTCATTGGTAGCAAATGTTACATTAAAAGAGATGAAGATCTTGACAAATTTGATGCTAGAAGTGATGAAGGAATATTCTTGGGTTATTCTACTGAAAGCAAAGCATACCGGTGTTATAACAAGAGATTGAGAAAGATTATAGAAAGTACAAATGTGAAGGTTGATGAAGGTATTGAAAAGCTCTCAAGGTTTTATGAATATGATGAAGATGATCAGAATGGTGTTTTGGTCCAAGAAGTCCAAGCACCTTCTAAAATTTAGATCCAGACTGATCCGATGAATTAGGAAGAAGAGATAAGTTTGAATGAACCTGTTTAAGAAACAGAAGTGCAAGAAATTCCCAAAATTCCCAGGTATGTAAGACTAAATCACTCTGAAGATCAGATCATAGGTGATAAAAGCAAAGGTGTTCAAACAAGAAGAAAGATTGCTCAAGACTCAGAAGAGTATTGTCTGATTTCAAAGATTGAACCAAAGATAGTGAATGAAGCATGCAATGATGAAAGCTGGACTAAAGCAATGGAGGAAGAGCTGATGCAAATTGAGAAAAATCACACTTGGGATCTTGTTCCCAGACCTAGAAACAAGAATGTGATTAGAACCAAATGGGTCTTCCGAAATAAACTGAATGAAGATGGTGAAGTAGTTAGAAACAAACCCAGATTGGTCTACAAGGGTTACTCTCAAGTAGAAGGAGTTGATTTTCAAGAAACTTTTACTCCGGTGGCAAGAATTGAAGCAGTCAGACTATTTCTTGCCTTTGCTGTCTTCAAGGATTTTAAAGTATATCAGATGGATGTCAAGTCTGCCTTCCTGAATGGTGACTTGGAAGAAGAAGTATACATTGAGCAACTAAATGGATTTCAATTGTCTGATCATGGTGATATGGTATGCAAGTTGAAGAAAGGACTGTATGGACTCAAACAAGCCCCAAGAGCATGGTATGAAAGATTGGATAAGCATCTTTTGAAGATTGGTTTCAACAAAGGTATTGCTGACAGTAATTTGTACTTCAAAATTGATCATGAAAATATCTTGATTGTTGAAGTGTTTGTCGATAATATCATTTTTGGAGGAAGAGATAGTATGTGCAAAACTTTTGCAAATCAAATGAAAAGTGAATTTGAGATATCCATGTTTGGGGAAATGAATTCCTTCTTGGGTCTGCAAATCATTCAAACAAAGAAAGGAATCTTCATTTCACAAACCAAATATGTGAAAGAATTGTTGAAGAAATTTGGGATGGAATACTCGAAACCAATGAGTACTCCCACGGCAACCGGATGTGAATTGAGCAAAGATGATGACTCTCCTAAGGCTGATCAGAAAAAGTACAGGTCAATGATTGGAGGATTATTGTATCTTACTCAAACTAGACCTGACATTATGAATGTTGTTGGTCTTGTTGCTAGATTCCAAGTTGATCCTAGAGAATCTAATGTCATGGCAATCAAGAGGATTCTTAGATATCTAAAAGGGACAGTTGAGTATGGTTTATGGTATCCTAGAGATCATGATTTCTCTCTTCATGCATATACAGATGCAGATTGGGCAGGAGATGTGGATGACCGGAAGAGTACCAGTGGTGGAGCATTCTTTTCAGGGAAAAGATTGGTTTCTTGGCTGAGCAAGAAACAAGAGGCAATATCTCTGTCCACTGCAGAAGTAGAATATATTGCAGCAGTAGGTAGCTGCACTCAAGTATTGTGGATGAAGCAAATGCTAAGAGAAATCAGAGTGGAGTATGAGGAACCTATCACAATCTTCTGTGATAATTCAAGTGCAATAAACATATCAAAAAATCTAGTGTTTCATTCAAAGACAAAACATATATCCATCAAGTTTCACTTTTTGAGAGAGCAAGTGAACAAGAATGAAGTTAGATTGGAGTTTGTACCTTCCAAGGATCAAATTGCATATATCTTTACTAAACCTCTACCTATGGACTCTTTTGAGTATCTCAAGGAGAAGTTAGGGGTTATTACCCCTCCCATTTTGAATTCAGGTGCACTGATGTGCATCAATCCGATGGATCTCACAGTCATATCTTGTGGTCCGGATTGATGATGGGAAGCTGCTACTCAGGAGGAGCAGTTGGTATGATTCTAAGTGGTGCAAGTATGTGCCCTTTGTCATTGATGTCAAAGGGGGAGAGAAGACATGTGAAAAACAAAAGTAGTTGTTGATCAAAGGGGGAGCAGTAAAGGAAGAGAAGACATCTGAATGGTTGTTGTTGATAGGGGGAGTTATGTCAGTCAGTGAGGAGAAGTTCTTGTCTTGATGGTTAAAACAATTTTTCACATCATATGTTGCCATCAATGACAAAGGGGGAGATTGTTGCAAGTATGGGCCTAACCAGTGTTGTCATTGATGTCAACATACTCCTGTTGTATTGATGAACAAGGATTGGATGAGTTGTACGCTGAGGATATTGAGAAAATTAGTCCTATCAGGGACAGAGAAGAACAATGAAGATAGTGAGGTAAAGATCCCAGCAAAGATGAAGATCAGAGGATGCACTTCAAACGGTTTGTAGATATGTGTCTTAAGATGATCCAGTAAAGATTTGAGAGGCCCGCATGAAGATTTAAAGAAGTTATGGCCACTTGAGTAAAACCGGTTCTGGCAAATGTTTAGAGGTGACAGAGTGACACAGATAGGTCCGGTGAGATCTGGAAATGAAACAACTTGTTCTATGAATTTGATGGAGTGTTTAGGGAGTCAATGTGAATTGACAACTCAATTGGTTCATGGTATGGAGGTCCACAAGAATCTATTCCAATATGACAGTGATGACAGACTGTGTTCTTGAGGTTTTGGATGAAGGAGAGAATGATTTTAGTAAGCAGAAGTAGTGTGGATGTTCTTGGTGATTCAGGCAAGCTTGTGGAGGTCTTTGGATCATGTCCAGTTCATCTTGGTGGTCTGCATTGAAGACTAAGCTCATAATTGAAGAATTACTTCCAGATGATGATGTTCTTCCTAAGTCTGGCTGATCGGATGAGTTACACATCCTACCGATGATCTTGAAGATGTTCTGTGAAGCATGGTGTGTTCCTCAAAGAAAATTGAAGTCTCAGATCGGTGTAGCTGACTGTGTGTTGATCCACGTGAAGTCTTTTTGTAATTAGTCATGTTGTATTTATGTATTTGCTCTGTAATGTATGCTGACTTGGATGATTATCCCAAATTCAAATTTCTTGTATAAATAAGAAGTTGTGAAGTCATTTTAAATGCATCTTAGTGGAGATGAGAGTGTAGTATAGAGCAGAGAAGCGAAAGGCAGAACAGAAGTATTAAGCTTAAATGGAACTAACTCAAGCATGGTGAAGATGCTATTCTTCAATTCAAGTATGTAATATTTATTATTCTGTAGACAGTGTGTCTCCTGTAGGCAGTGGGCCTCTTGTGAGCAGTGTGCTTGGGCAGTGAGCCCTAATTGGCATGTGCCATTTTTGTTCTTCATATTCTTTTAATAGAGAATAAAATCTTGGGTTAGTCACCCCGTGGTTTTTCCCTTAACTGGGTTTTCCACATCAAAATCTTGGTGTCATATGCGTTAATGTGTTTTTGCTCTTGAATTATTGCATTATGTTTCATGATTGATTTATTATTATGCTTCTAAATTACAAGAAGGATTTAAGTGATTAATTGGAAGAAAATTTTGGACAACTGATTCACCCCCCTCTCAGTTGTCTGTTCTAAATCTAACATGATCATCGAGGACATCAGAGGTCTAAACATGAAACAGGTGTAATCCTTGTCTATTGATATGCAAGCAATACTCAAGTCATCTCAGTTCAATTATACTTAGATGCTTGTATTAACTTGCTAAATCAAAATCCATGTAAGTAATACTCAGGTCATCATGGTTTAATTATACCTAGATGCTTGTATTTTCTTACAACATTTTAAAAGCTCAATGATGAAACAAAGTACTTCAAAAACTTGTACAAGAAGATGACAAAATCCACTATCATACATACCAAAATTGCATTTCATTTCATCTATAAGCATTTCATACATATCATTTTCCAAGTGGCTTAAGATCCAAGTCCTTTCTTTATCTACATCTCTTTATCTACTCACCCTTCTCTCTCTTTTTGTCATCATCATCATTCGTCTTATTTTCTAACTTACCATTATGTTTCCTTGTCACCCTTACTCTTGAGTAACTGGGGCCTCACCAATCATCAATCCAAGCATTAATCTAATCATTAAATCAATCCAATCAATCCAAGCAATGATCCAAATGCAAGTCCATCCTTAATCCATACCAATTGAGTAAATCAATCTTGTCAAATTATCCAATCGCAATCAATGATCTTGATCCTAATATTGTTGTAAACTAACTCAATTAGTCAATCAATCATCATCATCAGTGGGATATGTCTTTCCGGCATCTTTGTGTTGATCTAGGGATATATTGTTCTCGGCAATTAAAAACACTATCATCAATCATTATCAATTAATCATTGGTTTAGAGCTTGACATGGACAATACCTTGTTTGTTCTTGTATCATTTGTGCATACTTGCTTGCTTTCTTGTGTGTGTTATCATTTTATCTGGCATAACGTGTCATTTGACCCTTTCATCCATCCCTTATCTTGTATCCTCCATTTTTCTTAGCCATCCTTTATCATTTTTCCTAATCATGAGATCGTTCGTCATCCTATCTAACCTGACCAATCTCCCAAGGGGGCATCCTATTGTCATAAAACCTAAACCAGGGGAAAACTAAGGGATGTATCATAATCAAAAAATGCTTATTCTTTGAAGCAACGTGATAAAACACATTGCATCAAAGATGGGCAAAATGTATACACCTAAAAATGGCTCGTGTCGAATTAAGTAAATATTTTAATTTTAATTTTAATTTTTATTCTTCTATCAATTAAATAAATATTCTAATTTATTTGATTGGTTCACTATCCCAAAATTAAATAAAAATTATTTTATTTAATTAAATACCCTAATTCCTCTAATGTCTCATCTAATTAAATAATCCTAAATTATTTAATTAATCCTAATTTCCTCTATTCCAAAGTCCTAAATTCCATAATTCCACATCACCTTTCCACCTCACCATGTTGCACACATAATTAAATATTTTAATATTTAATTAGCTAATATCCGCTCACCCACATGTCCTATTTCTCCTCCAATCAAATTAGTTTACTCATCAATCAAATTAGTTAACTAATTAATCAATTGAGTTCACTAGTCAATAAATTTAGTCAACTCTCCAATGGACTGAGTCATCTAATCAATCTATCTAGTTAACTCTCCAATCAGATTTGTTAACTCCCATAACTCATGAAAGGAGCTTGGACACTTGTCCTCTTCTGATTTGTGCACATTCCCTCAAGCTTTCTCAACTATACATGTCACAAACAAATTCCTCTAGTCATGAATCTATTGACACTTAGACTTGGTCTCTCCTCAACCTATATAATCAAGGTCCTCACACCAATTTTTCATGCACTCAAGCTTTATCAATTTTACTCTATAGGAATCCTACTAGCGTGCCTTTGGAAAAACCCACTCATTGCACTTGCATAATCTCGTTATCATCACCATCATTCAACCATGTCTCCATATCTCCATTATCAATCATCCATCTTCATTAGAGTTGCATTGTTAGTTTAACCTTCATTTCATTATCCATCTACAACCACTCTCGTATTGTCATCTTCAATAACAAGGAAGTACACACTTCTAAGAGCTCAACTCATTCATAAGATCAATATGAGATAGGCAACAATGGAAGTTACAAGGTGAATAGGATCTACGAAGGTAATATCTTTGGTTATTGTATTTGCATCAGTTTCATTGAGTTATTGGATATTTAGTTGTTTAAAACTGTTGTTCATATTTTCCTCTAACAATAGCTTTACATGATGGCACTTGGTCATAGATGGGCATGTTGTTAAGATTTTGATTGCATGATGGCATTTTATGAATGGGTATGATACTAGGAGACTCTTGGGTAGGCTTGGAAGAGGTACACTCATTAGCTATGTGCTTTCTAGCTTGATATTTTTCCTTTTCAAATAGTCCTTGGAGATGATTGGATGTGGTGGGTTTGGATTGTGGATTCAAGTTTTGAATAGATGGGGGGTTGGATTGATGGAATGAGATGGAGTGTATGGATGAAGATGAAGGATTTGCATTGGATGTAGAGGATACAAAGTTCTCACATGAGGCTAAGGTTGGAAATATGGATTTATTATAAGGGATTTGATCTAGAGTAGTTCTTCCCTTTTCAAAGGTATCATAAGGATGACTAATTGATATATAGGATCGACATAAAGGCTAGTACTAACCGGTTCTTGATTGGAAGGCTCTTTCATATTGGTGGGTGAGGGATGAAAGTTTATAGCAAGTTTTTGTGCAATAATTTCATCATCAAAGCTATTCTCATCAAGATATTCATCTTGATCTATAAGACTATCATCATCATCATTGGAAAAGGGATTTTTTATTGGATTTGGATAAAATATTTAATCTAATGGATATATAGTTTGAGGGCCTACTTTGATTGTAATTTTGGGCTTTGCATTGGCTTCACAAATGGTAGTAGAACTAGCAGTTCTATCTTGCATAATAAATTTCTCAAACTAGGGGTCCATGATGGAGATGATAAAGGATGACAAGGTGTTTGGATGCAACTATGAGCTAGGATGTAGTTAGATTTGGTAGGCTTGGCACAAGACTATGATTAGTAAAATGAATTCCACATAGGATAGGTATGATACTATGACTTAGACAAATAGGCTTGGAATGATTTAAACCTTTCTGCAACAAGATTTAGCTATGGTCTCTTCAAAGTGGAGTATTTTGGTTTGGATGTTCAAGGACTTGTTTGTAATATTTCAAGGATTCAAGAGGATTCAAAAAAAAAAAAATGCTTTGGTTTTGCAATAACCCAACGAATTTAATTCTCAACACAAATCATATTTTTAATTTATCATTGAATCTCCTCACAAAAGAAACATTTTTCAACTTCACAATTTGTACTTGAAATTGACAATTTCTTAACCAAATAAAAGGAAATATTTTCCAAAATTAAATGAATTATAATTAACATAAAATAAAAAAACATTTATGGCCTCTTTCTGTAGGATATCATATAAATTCCAATTTTTATGAGAAATATAAATTTACAAACAAATCTATCAGTTTTATTGCACCTGAAATCACTAGAAAGCACCAAAATGATAAAAAAATGAAATCCAACTTACATTATTAAATTTTCAAGTGAAATTATAGTTAAATGGTACTTTTTTACAAACTCAACCTGCTAAAAATCATAAATTTTCCATATTTTATCCTAAACACAAAACTGCAAACCAAACTAACAAATTCACTACACCCGATTTCACTGGACAACATAGAAATTGAAGAATATGAATTCCAACCTTAATTAATGTTATATATAATGAAAGTACAGCACAAATGGACTTTTGTATAGTCAAAAAAATAGGAAGGAACAACTAGACAAAAATCTATAAATGATATACTGAAATCTTCACACCAATCTCACATTGAAATCCTGCATACACACCCAACTGGAAGTAGAATCACTCCTAACAACATATAACCACCCTAATCTATTGTATATTCTTTGTAGGCATGTTACACAACAAAAAATTCTTCTCTCATAGAAAACACAAGGTACATCAATGCAACTAAACAAACTACTCCACAATCTACTCTAAAATATGCAAACAAACAAACTAGACAAGTTGAAATCTTGCAACTATGTGAAACTCCAATGCAATATCTAGATGAGATCACCCTCATGTACCAAAGGGGTTTCATTCTCTAATACCTAAAACCAATGTGTTTTCATCCATTGATCACCAATCTTCAATGGTTTTTCGTCCACACAAGATTATTTGTTGGACATCAGTGTCCAGATAAATTTCAGTAGAGTTTTGATAAATTAGAAAGAGATGCTTGAAATGTGAAATTGCCTACAAATATATAGAAGATAAAATACAAACAGCCCCTTCTTGGAAAATAAATAAAATAATATGATTTTCATTAATTTCCCTCCAAAGATGCTAACCAAAATAGCCCATGCAAAATTCCTAACTAAAATTAGAAAATAACTCCCACTATGACAACCTTGTTGGAATTAGTCCAGACAACTGAGAGGGGAGATGAATCAGTTGTCCCCAAACTTTAACCTTTTCTGCACTTTTAATCTTCTTTATTAATTTACAAACAAATTAATAATGTAAACATGTAACCATGAATCAACACATAAGCAGAAATAACATGAACATACAACACCAGAATTTTTGATGTGGAAAACTCAGTTAAGGGAAAAACCACGGTGGGAGTTAACCCACAAAAATGCGTACCCTGTTAAAAGTACTTGAGAAAATAGAAGGCATATGCCTTTGGGCGCACTACCCAGAGCTCACTACTCAAAAGGAGGCTCATTGCCTATAAGGAATTATGATTTACACAGAGATAATGAACTGAGAAATAGCATCTACATTCATGCCTGATTCAGTCCCTTTGAAGGATCACAAAAACTTTTGCTTCTATCTTCAAATTCTTCTTCATTGACTCTTCACTCTGTACTCCTTTCGCTCCTCTTCTTCTCTTCTCTGCTTTTGATCCTTCCTTTGGATTTAATTCATTTTGTACAAGGATGATTTTCAACAACTCTTCAACAAGTATTTATACACTTCATCAACCTTGGAATGATCAACAAGGTCGGCTAAACTTAACACGAATCATTACACTATCAACCAAACACAACTGAGACTTGAATCTTCCTCTACACATACGCCATGCTTCATAAAATGCTCTTAGATCATCCGCAACACACTAGGAACATCCATTCGGCCAGGAACTGGGAAGAACAACAACCTCAAAGAAGAAATCTTCAACAATAAGCTCAATCTTCAATGTGGACCTCCAACACAGTAGCCACATGATCTAGAGACCTCCATAAGCACATTGAATTTACCAATAACATCCACACTATACCAAATTTCCAAAATCATTTGTATCTTCCTCCGGAACCTCAAGAACACTATCTACCATGATTGTCAAACTAGAAAGATAGCTTGCAAACCTCCAAACCACGAACCACTAGAGTTGATGATACACACTGACTTCCCAAACATGCCTCTAGATCCGTAGATCATCATTTTATGTTACCAGAGCAATCTGGACCACTTTCCTATCACTCTGTCTCTCCTGAGTATTGCAGGAACTGGTTCTACTCAGATGGCCATAACTTCCTTAGATCTTAATGCAAACTTCTCAACTCATAACTGGATCTTCTTCAGGTAAACCTCTAGTCATCCATATGGTTTGCATATATTGATTGACATTAATTTTCTCAATATCCTCAACAATACAGTCTTCTATACAGACAGCAAAATAGGATACAGTTGACACTAATGGCAACAAGGATATGTTGACATCAATGACAACACCACTTAGGCACATATTTGCAACAAACCTGTCATAAAATCTATCATAATTGTCATAGAATATTTTAAAATTAGGTGCAACATGATTTTGGAAGTTACTATTTGTACCATAAGAACCTCCACACCTCGTTCTAGATTGCCAACACAAAATAAAATATTAAAATATTAATATTTAATTAGCCCCAATTAAGTAGCTTGAAAATATAAATTAATCGTGGACCCAAAATATTAAATATTAAATAAATTATTTTCCAAACTCCTTCCTTAACCCACAAAAAATATTGGAATGAGAATTTTGTCCATGAAATTAAATTAATTAAAACTGAGACATGACAAGTCTGCCCTTCCCAAAATTGCATGTCCTCAAGCAATTGCAATCCCAAATGCTTAAGAATCACCATGCCAATGTGATGAGTCATGCTATATTGCTCATAGACTCTAGATTCAGTATCTGAGGGATGATTTATTTTCTACCAAGTGTTGAACACACCAAGATACTGAGAGGTTGGGGTGAACCAGTATCTAAAAAACTTCAAATCCTCTGGAGCAGATTAAAACTTAAGCATTACAACATCAACATAAACATGAAAGATCAACACAATGCACATCAAACTAGACTTACAATATATACATACATGACATTACTAGGATTACAATATATACATGACATTACTTGATTTCATTACAAGTCGGCCAATACAACAAGAATATTACATTTTACAAGTCAGGGAGAGATCACAACATCAAACATGCATAGGGCAAGCCTTATCATGAACAACACACTAATCCAAAAGGAAACACATGCCTTACGGATCATAATGCATGCTTAGTCTGGTCCTAAACATCATTCATAGCATCATTCTTCAAGGAATAACATCTTTATGCTTCACAAATTTGAATTAGGTCACCGTTAAGCAAGAACACATGAAGCTTGTAGCACAACGATGATTTCAACTTGGTGGTACTCATGAGAGATTGAACATTGCTTGTTCATCTTCCAAATGAGTTAGCAGGACCTAAACAACATCTCCAAACATTCCTTGAACTCCATACGGCAACAACATTATGGTGCATACCTTCAACATTCTTCAGTTGGCTAGACAGAGGCATAGCCTGGCAATATCATTATTCCAAACCTCAGCCAGTTCTGGAGAGAGCAGAAAAACACCTTGTGGAGAAACTAGAGATAATACCATCTTCCATTAGTCTATGTACCATTTCATGCCAAAACAAGTTGGCGTACATCATCAACATATGTCCTGAGAATAACTAGGCATTCGAAACTATCTATATCACAACTATCATTTGAAAACTAAGCTTGTAGACCTCTAAAACACCTGAAACTCATATGGATGCACTCATACATTGCTGTGAACATATCCTCAAAACTGCACAACCATATCTATCACTACAAAGGAATGCAGAGCATTCCAAACAATCTTCGTCATCACTTAATTCTACTAGAGCATAGACCAGAACTCTATCTCTCATAACTTTCACCATGGAGGGTCAAATAATCTAAAACTTTGGATTTAGTACCTTTACATCACACTGAACTTAACTTCTAAACCACATGACCATATCTTTAAATGCGGAGGAATGCAGAACATTTTACCAGACAGTCTTTCAAGCAATTCTCTGCAAAAGAAACCTTCACCAACTTTCAGATGCCAAAACCTTCATATAACAACACATACATCCTTAGGAACAACATGAAAGATCATACAACATGCCACAAGTCATCAGCAACATCTTCTCATCCTCAACATAGTTCCTAATTCCCATCTTAATGTATCATCATTCATCTTAGTGCTTCTAATTCCCATCTTAATATTTCATCATGAAATCATCTTTGCTAACCACAAGCATGCTCAAAACAACTTGACTTGACATTGATCAGGGCATTAAATTCAACCATGAACATTAGGAACATCACATGACATCCAACCATGAAGATCAAGAACATCACTGCATCTATGTTACTACACTAGTATATCATCATCACAAATTGATTACTACACTAGTATATCATCATCACAAGCTAAGTGCTGACCTCACTCTAAGTGTTGACATCAATGACAACACATATGGCCAACAATCTCCCCCTTTGTCATTGATGGTAACACATACTCCCCCTTAGATGTAAATTTCTCTCTCTCCCCCTTTGACATCAAGGACAAAGGGCAACCACTTCTTTCCCTTAGGGCACAAACTTTTCCCCTTAAGAAACACATTTATCTTTCTCCTCCTTTGATGTTCTTACATTCTTTCTTGAAACAACTTAGGGCTCCCCTTGTTAGAAACAACCACTACTTGCTCCCCCTAAGAGGTATCCATCATTAGTCCAGAAAAAAATATATAGCATGAACTCCCCCTGGATAGATGCACCATTATGCATCTAGCAAGAAGGAGGGGCAATTACCCCTAACCTTTTTCAGAGATCTTCAAAAGTATCCTATGCAAGAGCCTTTATGAAAATTTTTGCAATCTGATCCTTTGTTAGAACATATTCCATTAACTTTACTTCCTTATCTGCAACCTTCTCTCTCAAAAAGTGATACCTGTTGCTATATGCTTGGTTCTAGAATGCATCACTGAATTTTTGGAAATATTGATAGCACTTGTATTATCACGCAAAATAGGAATAGGCTCATCATACAATACCTTGATATCCTTCAGGGTTTGCTTCATCCACAACACTTGTGTATAGAAGGATGCTTATGCAATATACTCTGCCTCTACAATTAATAAGGACACTAAATCTTGCTTTGTACTCTGCCATGAAACTAATCTACTTCCTAAAAAGAAAGCACCACCACTTGTACTTATTCTATCATCAACACAACCAGCCCAATCAGCATCAGTGTAGGCATTCATATCAAAGTCATTACCCCTTGGATGTACCATAAACCATAATTTAGAGTTCCCTTCAAGTATCTAAATATTCTTTTCACTGCCTTCTCATGTGTTTACTTGGGATCAGCTTGATACCTGGCAACCACACATATTGAATGCATAATATCAGGTCTAGAAGTAGTCAAGTACAACAATCCTCCAATCATACATCTATAGGAAGTCTGATCAACCTCCAGAAACTCATCATCTTTGCTCAAGTGACAAACAGTGACCATAGAGGTACTTACTGGTTTAGAGTTCTCCATACCAAATTTCTTCAGGATCTCTTTGACATAGTTAGATTGATAAATAAAGGTATCAGCATCTAGCTGAGAAATTTGAAGTCCAAGGAAGAAAGACATCTCACCAATCATAGACATCTCAAATTTTTTTTGCATCTTCTTTGTAAGCCTTTTACACATATCATCATCTCCACCAAAGATGATGTCACCAACACATACTTCAACTATCAATATCATATCTCCTTCCTTGATGTAAAGATTGCTATCTATAGTACCTTTCTTGAAGCCTTGCTAAAGTAAGTACTTATCCAACCTAGCATACCAAGCTCTATGTGCTTGCTTGAGACCATACAAAGATTTCTTGAGTCTACACACCATGTCTAGATCTTCTGATAAATGAAAACCATTTGGTTTCTCAATGTACACTTCTTCCTCTAGATCACCATTCAAAAATGTTGACTTGACATCCATCTGATAGACCTTGAAGTTCTTGTGAGCAACAAGAGAAAGAAACATCCCGATTGCCTCCATCCTGGCTACCAAAGAAAAGTCTCCTCAAAATCAATGCCTTCAATTTGAGAATAGCCCTTACACACTAGTCTTTCTTTGTTCCTCAAAACTTCACCATCTTCATTCAGCTTGTTTCGGAACACCCACTTTGTTCCTATAACATTCTTATTGGTTGGTCTGAGAACTAATTCCCATGTCTGATTCTTCTCAATCTGATTCAATTCTTCTTCCATTGCCTTTATCCATCCATCATCTTTGCTAGCATCAACAAAGGTTTTGGATTCTACCTTTGATAATAAACACAAGCTTACTTACTCATATGCCTTTGCAAACCTTCTCCTAGTCAACAACCCTTCATTCTTATCTCCAATGATCTGATATGTTGAATGGTTATTCTGAACATACTTTGCTAGAGTCTTAGGTATTTTCCTTGGTTCTTGTTCCTTTTCTTCTTTCTCTTCTTCTTCATCTTCAATGCATGGAAAGATATCAAATCTAGAGTCCTCTGATTCTTGTGAGATCTGATACAAATCTTCATCTACTTTGACATTTGTGCTTTCAATCATCGTTCCCAATCTTTTGTTATAGCATCTATAAGCCTTGCTTCTAGTTGAGTAACCAAGAAAGATCCCTTCATCACTTCTTGAATCAATTTTTCCTAGGTCTTATTCATCTCTTCTGATATAGCATTTGCTACCAAAGATCCTAAAGTATCTAATAGTGGGTGGTCTTCCATACCATAGCTCATAAGGGGTCTCAGTGCTATTAACCCTTAGTTGCAGTCTGTTAATTAGATAGATAGTAGTGTGAACTACTTCCTTCTAGTACATGTTAGGCAGATCTATATCCTTCAACATTTCCCTAGCCATCTATTGCACAGTCCTATTCTTCCTTTCCACTACTGCATTTTGCTGAGGGATCTTAGGAGCTGACAGATGTTTCCTAATACCATTTGAAGTAAACTCACCTCATCTATTAGACCTTAAACATTTGATCTTAGTATCCATTTAATTCTCAACCATAGCTTTGAAAACCTTAAACTTATCAAAGGCCCCTGATTTTACTCTTATGAAAGTAACCCAAGTCATTCTAGAATAATCATCAATGAGAAACATGAAATACCTTTCACCTTGTTGACTCTTTACTCTTGTAGGGCCACATAGGTTAGTGTGAATCAGCTCCAATGGTATTGAAGAAGAATACTCCTTGCTCTTGAAATTTGTCTGTCTACTTTCCCATTTGGCATTCCATGCATAATGTGTTTGCAGTTTTGGTTATCTTAGGCATATCTCTCACTGCATGAATAGAGATAATATTTACCATATTGTCAAAGTTGGTGTGTCCCATTCACTTGTTCCATAGCCAACACTCATTGGATTGATCCAATGAGCATGTTCTTCCATTTACCTCCTTTAGATGATAGATACCACCATATGACTCGATACCTTCTGCAACTAGTTTTCTAGACCCTACCTTCTTGATTTCACAACCTTTGTCATGAAAGGTAAGATTGTATCCTTTACTGCACATCTAAATGACACTGAGAAGATTGTGCTTTAGCTCTTTGACATAGAGGACATCCTCAGTCTTATTCTTCCCATCAATAGTTATAGCACCCTTTCCACAGATTTGTGTTGACTCATCACCACCAAACTTAACAGCTCCACCATCCCACTTTTTAAGGCTGATAAACTTCTCCTTGTTACCAGTCATATGATTAGAGCAACCACTATCAATTACCCAAGCCTTGGCTTCTTCTCTTGCATGAAAGGCAACCCATACAACCATTGATCTATCATTGTTTTGGTCAGCTTGCAAGGTAATAGTCTTTTCACATTTTCCAATATCATCCCTTTTGTCACCAACATTCAAGGCCATGAAAAGTGTTTCATCATTTGAATCGTCATGATCCTCTTCTTCTGAAGAACAATTGCTCTCTATGGAATATAGGCTTCTTTTGAACATGTCTCTCTTGTTACCACCACTTGATTCTTTAAAAGGACATTTAGAAGAAAAATGACCAATCTAATTTCTACAATTCAAACATTTGAAAGGTAACTTACCTCTGTATTTGCCTATGCCTTTCTTCAAAGTTCTTACAAAATTTGCTTCTACCTCATCAAAGTCATCATCTTGATCAATTGCTTCATCTTCTGTCTTCTTGCTTGCTTTGAATGTTGCTTCCTTCTTTGGAGCACCTTTGTCAAATTCTCTCATTTCAAAGACTGTGAGAGAGCCAAACAATTGATCTATTGTATATTTATTTAAATCTTGAGATTCCTCAGTGGTAGAAACCTTATGATTGTAAGATTTAGGAAGAGATCTCAAAACCTTCTTCACAATCTCATCTTCCCCACCAAGACCTCTGATGCCATTGACTATTTCATCCACCAAGATGATGCAACCAGCAATGTCTTCATCTTCTGTCATCCTCAGGGTCTCAAATTTGCTCTTGAAAATTTGCAACTTGGCTTGCTTCACTTTACTATCTCCTTCATAAATACTTTCAAGTTTATTTTAGACATCCTGAGCAGATGTACAACCCATTACCTTCATAAGTTCTAAATCAACTAGTCCACTCATGATAGCATTCTTTGCCTTGGCATTGTTATCATACAACTTAATCTGATCTACATCTATAGGATCACTAGTGGGAATAGTGTAACCCTTCTTGACTAATTGCCAAATGCCATACCTTAGAGAAGATAGATAGTTTTCCATCCTTAGATTCCACAAGGAATAATTTGTTCCATCAAACATAGGTACCTTGAGAAATCCATTATTAGCCGTCCTGGACCTTCCTTAAGCGGTTAAGCTTCTTCAAAGTAACTTGGCTCTAATACCAATTGTTGAACACACCAGGATATTGAGAGGGGGGGTGAATAAGTATCTAAACAAACTTCAAATCCTCTGAAGCAGATTAAAACTTAAGCATTACAACATCAACATAAACATGAAAGATCAACACAATGCACATCAACACATAACACCAGATATATGTGGAAAACCCAAGAAGGGAAAAACCATGGTGAGGAATAACTCACAATATAATATATGAAGCTCAAAATTACAACTTTGTTTTAGGGCTGCAATCCAAGGAAGCTACTATTCCTTGTTGAATTTGTTCCTTGGGATACAACCCAAGGAAGCTACCACTCCCTGAAAACTTTGTTTTAGGGTCACTCCCAAGGAAGCTACAACTCCCTGCAGACTTTGTTTTAGGGTCACTCCCAAGGAAGCAACTACTCCCTGAACTGAGAACAAACTCAAAAATGATTACAATATGACAGCCCTACTACCTAAAAAATGACATTGAAGCTCACACCTTTGATGATGCAATTCTACTTCTTCTAATGATTGGATCAATTAGGCACACTCTTCACTTCCCTCCTATCACAAAAATGTATTCAAGATGAATCAAGAGATCTTCTAACACTTTTACTCTTTCTCCTTCAGTCGCACATCACAATGCATATGATATTCATACTATGCTCTTCACACTTTCATATTTTCATTTTCACAATTATACCTCACCTAGATCAACTAGGTTTACAATATATACATGAAATTACTTGATTTCAATACAAGTTGGCCAATACAATCAGAATATTACATTTTACAAGTTGGCCAGAGATCACAACATGAAACATGCATAGGGCAAGCCCTATCATGATCAACACATTACTCTAGAAGGAAACACATTCCTTGTGGATCCCAATACATACTTAGTCTAGTCCTAAACATCATTCATAGCATCATTCTTCAAGGAATAACATCTGCATGCTTCACAAATTTGAATTAGATCACCCTTAAGAAAGAACACATGAATCTTGTAGCACAATGATCATTTCAACTTGGCAGTACTCATGAGAGATTGAACATTTCTTGTGCATCTTCTAGATGAGTCAGCAAGAGCTACACAACATCTCAAAACATTCCTTGAACTCCATACAACAACAACATTATGGCCCATACCTTCAACATTCTTCAGTCGGCCAGACAGAGGCATAACCTGCCAATATCATTATTTCAAACCTGAACCAGTTTTAGAGAGAGCAAAAAAACACCTTGCGGAGCAACTGGAGACAACACAAGAACATCAGGACCATCTTCCATCAGTCTATATACCATTTCGTGCAAAAACAAGTTGGTGCACATCATCAGCATATGTCTTGAGAACAACTAGGCATCCAGAACTATCTGTATCACAACTATCATTTGAAAACTAAGCTTGCA
This sequence comes from Cunninghamia lanceolata, assembly GCA_027924645.1. Classification (NCBI taxonomy): domain Eukaryota; kingdom Viridiplantae; phylum Streptophyta; class Pinopsida; order Cupressales; family Cupressaceae; genus Cunninghamia; species Cunninghamia lanceolata. The sequence goes on along the minus strand of BSBN01000994.1, from coordinate 6,389,328 downwards.
GACCTCCAAAACACTTGAAACTCGTATGGATGCACTTATACATTATTGTGAACATATCCTCAAAACTGCATAGCCATATCTATCACTATGGAGGAATGCAGAGCATTCCAAATAGTCTTCATCATCACTTAATTCTACCAGAGCACAAACTGGAACTCTATCTCTCATAACTTTCACTATGGAGGGTCAAATGATCTGAAACTTTGGATTTAGCACCTTTACATCATACTAAACTTAACTTCCGAATGACATGACCATATCTTTAAATGCGGAGGAATGTAGAGAATTTTACCAGACAGTCTTTTAGGTAATTCTCTACAACATAAACCTTCACCAACTTTCGGATGCCAAAACCTTCATATAATAGCACATACATCCTTAGGAAAAATAGGAAGGATCATACAACTTGCCATAGGTCATCAACAACATCTTCTCATCCTCGACATAGCTTCTAATTCGCATCTTAATGTATCAGCATTCATCTTTGTGCTTCCAATTCCCATCTTAATATTTCATCATGATATCATCTTTGTTGACCACAAGCATGCTCAAAACAACTTGACTTGACATTGATCAAGGCATGGCATTCAACCATGAACATCAAGAACTTCACATGACATCCTATTACAAATATGTGCCTATGATGTGTTGTTATTGATGTCAACATATCTCTTTGTCAGAAATAGTGAAGATAGTACAGTTTAGTAAAGTAGATTACTCTGCATTCCTAGTGAGACAAAGATCAGAGTCTGTGGATCTAACGGTTTTGTAGAGGATTATCTGAAGTTTCTCTAGTTAATATTTCAGAGGTCCATAAGGAGGATTGGTGAAGTTATGGTCATCTAAGTAGAACTAGGTTTTGCAATTGTTCAGAGGTAACAGAGTGACAGGAATTTGGTACGGATTGCTCCGCATTGGAATATTATGGTTTGTGGTTCTAGAGGTATGTTTGGGATGTTGGTGTGTATCCTCAACTCAAGTGGTTTGTGGTTTGGAGGTCTATAAGCAATCTTTCTAATGTGACAGTCATGATAGTTAGTGTTCTTAAGTTCCCGTATGAAGATGCAAGTGATTCTGGTGATTTGAGGTGGTGCAGTTGTTCTTGTAGATTTCATTGTGCTTGTGGAGGTCTCTAGATTGTATGCCTATTGTGTTGGTGGTCCGCATTAAGGATTGAGCTTGTATTTGAAGATTTCTCCTTGGGTGTTCTTATTCTTTCCAATCTTGGCCGACCAGATACTTTGTGCATGTTGCAGATGATCTACGATAAGTTCTATGGAGCGTGGCATGTTGTTCGAGAAAAATTTGAGTCCCAACTATGTTTGGCTGACAGTGTAGTGGTTTGCATGTATCATTTTGTATTAAGTCAAGTCTTGTGATTGTAATTTCTTGTAATGCCTATCTTGGAGAATGTTCTAGATAGATGATTGTAAGGCTGACTTTGATGTTCATTCCAAAGTTGATGTGATGTATAAATAAGTGTAATGAAGTCGTATAAGTGGGAAAACATGTGTGTGAAGATGTGGAGGTAGCGAAGAAGTGTTTGGGGGTAGAGCAGAGGTGTTGTGAGCTTCAATGGAACTGAACCTTGGCATGGAGAAGATGTTGTTTCTCAGTTCAACCTTTAGTGTTAACCTTGTGAATATTTTGTAGACAATGAGTCTCTTGGAACAGTGAGCTCTGGGCAATGTGCCTAAAGGCAGGTGCCTTCCCATTTTTCTATTCTTTTAATAGAGAATAAATCTTATGGGTTAACCCCCACTGTGGTTTTTCCTTTAACCGGGTTTCCATGTAAAAATCGTGGTGTTATGTGTGTTGATTGTGTTTTTGGTCATGTGTTATTGATTTATGCTTTCATGGTTATATCATTAATATGTTAATAAGTAGTAAAGAAGATTAAATGTAGCAAAAGATAAAGTTTTGTGACAACTAATTCACCCCCTCCCTCTCAGTTGTCTACCCTAATTTCAAGACATCCAACCATGAACATTAGGAACATCATTGCATCTATGTTACTACACTGGTATATCATCATCACAAACTAATTACTACACTGGTATATCATCATCACAAGATGATTACTACACTGGTACATCATCATCACAAGTTAAGTGTTGACCTTACTCTAAGTGTTGACATCAATGACAACACATATTGCCAACACCAAGGAACACTATGAAAACCCAAATACTCAAGTGTGTCCACGCCATAAATCAATCTATAATGTCCATGTAATTCAAATCTTGTACTTGTCAAGGGTGACATTTCCTACTAGAGACCAATGCAAGATCTACTACCTCTAACATTCACAATATCCCTATACAACTCATATAATTTGATCACCTCTTTGGAAAACAACTTGTCCTCGTGTAGATAAATACCAAAGAAATGTGGATGACTCACAACTTCATTAATGCATACCTCTAGAAAATCCACAATGCAATGCATCATTAAACTTTCCCATCTTTGGCTTGGATCAAGCAATGAAGGAAACTGACCTTTTATATGCTCCTCTTTGATGTGAAAATGAATGATTCTTTCTCTTCAATGCATGGAAACTCCCATGTACCTATAGAGTCTGGATCATATACCTACCAAGTAAAGTAACTTAGGCCAACAAGTACAACATATCCCAACTTTATTACCCATGACTGAAAACACCTACAAATCCACTTGCATGAGTGCAAATAAAGTGATGTGGTGGATAAAAATGGTGATAACATCTATTGTAACAACATGGTCCATAGCTTCCTTGAGTATGTTTCCTCTATCCCTTGATGAAAGTATCACGTCACCACTAATTCCCTTCATATCTTGTTGATAATTATTTGTACCAATATCCAAGTTTAGAATCACACCACCATACTTATGTTGTGCTACTCTAGTATTCATGTGAACTTAAATTTAAAACCACCTTGTGGAGCTCATAATTTCCTCAATAGGAAGGCTATATCCAGCACAACTCCTTAATTCTAGTTGGTTCTCTTTATCCAATGACCATATTGAAATTGTAAAATCAAACATTATGCAAATTTGATCCAAAGTAGTCCAACTATCATAATTTGAAGAAATCTTACCTAGACCTATGACACAGGAATCATTGCATACCTTGTGTCTACTCTCATTGCTAAAATGTTGTTGTGTCATCATGATGCGAGGAATGGTGAAACCATTTTGTAGAGTTTCATCTTTCTTTCAAATTATCCTCCACATATCCAAGGATGGAAAACTTGTATGTACCTTGAATCCAAAAACACCATACCATAATTATTCAAAAAAATTAGAATATCAAAATGATACATATCTTGCTTACCAACTTCCAAAATCAAGCCTTCTATGAGAGCTTTTTCCATATATTCTCTTAGAATCAAGGGTTGCCTTGAGTTCTCACCACCATGTTTCTAATGTTCCCATTTTTTCTTATGTGATGAAGGATCCCAAACACTTGATTCATGGATATAATCCTAGGCTCCAATGGGTCTCATAATGTTACTGTAGAATGGTCTCTCCAAAGCATGGCACAAATCAAATTGCATGTAAGCTAAAAATAAATCATAAGTGTCATAAACCTCTCTAAATCTCCTAGATAGTGTTATGATGGCTAGAGTAATTTTCACTAATAGTGGAAACCTTCCGTGTTATCATCATCATGCAAGTAAATTTCCTCAAATGTACCAATCTATAGTTGTTCATAACTGAAATAATAAAAATCAGCACTATACAAATAATGTAACAGTTGCAAAAATGACAAACCTGTGCAATAATCGTCAATGTGATCAATGTAAAGTTGGTGGGCAGCCATGTAAGGACTAAAAATATCTCTACAAACATTTGCGCACTTCTGAAACTCTTCAAAATCAACAACCTTGAAAATACTTGTACAATTGCAAGTAGTGGATTATAGTATCTAGAAATGAAAATAATAACTGTCTCACAACTGGGAATCATGGCAACCTTACTACTCTTTGTCATTTTGTCTTGTTTTCTACCTTTGGAAATCATTACACAAGGAATTTGTAGCACTAATCTCATGTTATATTGATCATCTTCTTGGAATTTACTTGTGATGCCAATAACTTTCTCAATAGGACAAATATTTCCAACATATCTCCTTCCTAAATCATCACATTCTATAGAAATTGCTTGTGAGAAATTTAAAATGATAAGTACATGACATGAGTTGTTTACCTTTTCAATGTCTTCCAAAGCTTCTTGTGTTGCATCCTCCTGTATGCCCTGAGCACTAGTGACTTGGCACAAGTATGTGACATCATTCTCCCATGTAGATTCCTGATACAAATTAGTTTTTGACTCCATGGCATTATGGAATCCTCTATCTAGTAGTGATCCTGGGAACATATTATTGAACACTATGCTATGTTGATTTGGAGGCATTTGTATATCAAAATAAAGACTATGTTTCTCACACAAAGACAAAATGATTTGCATGCTCTCATTCATTAAGCAACGTGTTTCCCAAATAACTTGTCCTTTATGATATGTCCTCTTAGCTATGGCATCCTTTCCTTTAATGGTCAACTTAAGCTCCTTAATTTTATGATCTTGTAGAAGCTTACCAATGAAATATAGTCATCCTCCATTCATAACTATGTTAGTTCTCACAACATAGAATTCATTGTATATCTTATTCTCACCCATGGATATATTAAGTTGTCTACTTGTTTGGTTGCATGGGGTGGGGAATCTATTTGCACATGTGATATTACACCCATTAAAATTTTCAGCCTTCATGTGTCTTAGCTTATATCCTATATTCTTATGTACAAACAACTTTAAATTTTAGAAAAATAATCTTTTTTCTCTTTGCTACAAGTTGTTTCCTTCCTCCTTATGTCATTCCTTTGATACTTTTCATGATGACAACAATTTTGCACTATATGGAGTGGTTGCACTAAATTTGTTCTACTTTTTTATGTCTATGCCTTCCAACAAGGTCATCTTGAGACTTAAACTTATATGTTTCTTGAATTGGAACATTCTTTTCAAAATAAAAATGGATACCTTCCATTTGCTTGGTGCGTTCCTCCAAGGGTTGCTTCCTTTATGTCTCTTGAAAATCTAATTTTTCTTTATGCTTCACCATCACCATTTCTTTATTGATCTTATGGTTCTAAAGTAACCATCACCTCTTTTGGTTTTATGGTCTTCTTTTTTGGCTCTTCTAATTCTTTTTCTAGCTTCACTTTTTCTTTGTTCCCACATCTATGACTTGGCTCCCAGGGTTCTTTGCATGAGAAGCAAAGTTTCTGTAGATTCTAAGATTATTTTTGTTATCCTCTTTTTTACTTTCCATAGGAGAGCTAAAAAGAGGTGCCAAATATGAAATTTGTTTCTAGGCTCTGACTATTCAAGTGTTGTAACTCTTTGGATAGCTTCTAGAGGCTTTGGTTTTAACTGTTCTTGTTTCTTCTACTGAACCAAATTTTTGTTGCATATTTGAAAATCCTTGTGTGGCTGGTTCTATCAAAAACTTCTTCATGGATGTTTCAAATCCAAGTTACAGAAATATGAGAAAGAGATATGTTTCTGAATATCAGGTTCAACACTTTTATACCTTTCATAACTTGCATTGATGTCATCATTTAACTGACTTTGCTCTCCCATACTTTCTACAGGTTGGCAAGATCACTAGATCTAATACTACTGTATTAACCCAACCATTTTAATTCTCAACACAAATCAGATTTTTAATTTATCATTGAATCTCCTCGCAAAAGAAACATTTTTCCACTTCAAAATTTGTACCCAAAATTGGTAATTTCTTAACCAGATCAAAGGAAATATTTGCCAAACTTAAATGACTGATAATTAATAGAAAATAATAGAAAATTTACAGCCTTTTTTATAGGATATCATATAAATTCTAGATTTTATGAGAAATATAAATCTACATACAAATCTATTAGTTTTGTTGCACTTGAAATCACTAGAAAGCACCAAAATGATAAAATATGAAACCCAACTTATAAATTATTCAATTTTCAAGTGAAAGTATAGCTAAATGGCACTGTTGTACAACCTCAAGCTTCTAAATATCATAAATTTTCTAGATTTTATCATAAACACAAAACTGCAAACCAAACTAACAAATTCACTACACCTGATTTCACCTAACAACATAGAAATTGAAGAATACGAACTCCAAACTTAATTAATTTTATATCTTATGAAACTATAGAATAAAGGGACTATTGTACAGTAACAACAATATTAAGGAAGAATTGGAACAAATCTAGAAATGATATACTGAAATCTACTCACCAATCTCACACTGAAATCCTACATACACACCCAACTAGAAGTAGAATCACTCCCAACAACATACAACCACCCTAATCTACTGTAGATTATTTGTAGGATTGTTACACATAAAAAAAAAATCTCTATTGGAAAACACAAGGTACAACAACTCAGCTAAAAAAACTACTCCACAATCTACTCTGAAATCTGCATACAAACAAACTAGACAAGCTGAAATCCTACAACTGCGTGAAACTACAATGCAATCTCTGGATGGGATCACCCTAATGTACTAAAGGGGTTTTTCCATTTGATACCTAAAACCAATGGGTTTTCATCCACTGATCACCAATCTTCAATGGGTTTTCATCCACACAAGATTTTTTGTTGAACACAAGTGTCCATACAAACTTCGGTAGAGTTTTGATAAAATAGAAAGAGATACTTGAAATGTGAAATTGTGTACAAATATATAGAGGAGCAAATCCAAACAACCCCTTCTTGGAAAATAAATAAAATAATATGATTTTCATTAATTTCCCTCCAAAGATGCTCACCAAAATTGCCCATGTAAAATTCCTAACTAAAATTAGAAAATAACTGGACCACTATGACAACTTGTCATAACTATCATAGAATATTCTAAAATTAGGTGCAACATGATCTTGGAAGTTAATAATTGTACCATAATAACCTCCACACCCTATTTTGGATTGCCAACACAAAAAAAAATTAAAATATTTAATATTTAATTGGACCCAATTAAGCAGCTTGAAAATTAAAATTAATTATGGGCCCAAAATATTAAATATTAAATAAATTATTTTCCAAACTCCTTCCTTAACCCACAAAAATATTAGAATGAGCATTTTGCCTATGAAATTAAATTAATTAAAATTGGGACATGTCAGGTTTAAGTGATGGATGCAAGGATATTCACTAGTTTTGCACAAGAAAACACATCAGACACATTAACAATGTACTTTATTCAAGTGGGTGTATCAGTTTTTGTGGGCCTGCAAGTATGTTATCTACTAAACTACTGATAGCTAGGGAATGTAAGGTCATGTACCACCTATACACCCCTTACTGTGGAGACCAAGGCCTTTCCCATAATGAGCTCTATCTCAACAAACTTAGAAATACGACTTGAGTAACTTCATGGGGCTAACTACTTACCAATGCACCACAAAAATCGTTGGAAGGCTCCTAATATAGGATATACAAGTGTCTAAGGGATGTGCTTATTATACACTTGGTACATGAAGCCCAAGTTCATGAAATGAGGGGTATGTCTAATGGCCTAGTTCTAGAGGGTAACCCACTCTCCTCCTTCACTTTGCAAGGTATAAAGTTCTTGCAAGCTTAGCCAAAAGTGACAAGTGTCCTCCAATGGAAGAGTCTTTTGATTCTCTCCCAAATTTGTATACCCTACCAAAACATGAGGGTTCAAGTCATCCCTTAAGGTGATGAAATCCTTTGGCAATCCCACTAAAGGGAAAGAAGATCAAGTACTTTTGATTCCTAAGATCACCTTTGTGGTGTGAAGGAAGAGCATACACAACTTGATTTCTTGGGGTTAACACAAAGGAAAGAACTAGAAAGTTCTTTTGATCACCAAGATCACCTTTCAATGCGAGGAGAGAGAATACACACTTACAAGTCCTCACAAACAAAACAAACAATCTTCATTCCCATTAAAGCATAAATAATTATGCAACCAAACTAGTAAGTAAAAAGATGGCCTTTAATAAATGTAGCTACACAAAATGAGTTAGTAGTTTTAAAGATAGTCTTGGACAAGAGGTTTCTCTATAATAAATCAACAAAAATCAACAAATAATGTTATGACAAAACAAAATTAAGGTATGTAAAATATATGCTCATCACAAGATTGAATAGCCCATTAAAACTACACTTTCCAAATTTTTACCACATAGTCAACTTAAATCCAATTATTTTATAATGTTTTTGGACTCAAAAATAAAATTAAAAAGAATATACCCCTAATAAATTTTGGAGAGATTTCCAAAATGTGAAGATATCAGAAAAATTCATTGATTTGTGGCTTAGAAAGCAAATTTATGAAAATTAATAAAATTGGCATAATTCGCTCAATATTAATGATCTAAATCTAATTTTTGGATAGTAGATTCCTTAGATGATCCTAAAACTTCAGTAAAAAATTTGTTATAACTTTTCTAGTTTTTTGAAAGATATAACATAATCTTTAAAAATCATAAAATTGAAATAACACTCTCAATATCAATGATATAAGTCTAATTTTTATATTGCAGGATCCTTAGATGATCCTAAAAATTTAGTAGAAAAATTATAGAAAAACTCTAATCCATTTGAAAGATATAAGTGAATCTTTAAAAACTAGGGTTTTATCTTCAGCTTTGCCCAAGTTGTGGCTCCCTATAAAAGTTCACCCTCAAATTTCTCCACAAAAGAATGAAAACTTGCAAGGTTGGGCTAGAAAAACCTACAAAAACAAAGGTTAGAGAGGGACAAGGTCCCACCAGGGATGCCAAAAATGTGTACACAAAATGGAGACAAAAAATAAATGATTCAAATGCACTATTAAAAACCTTAATCTATATTTAATGCAACCTCAGTTAGAGAAAAAGAATCAATAAAATAAAACTGAAATAAAACAAGAATGTTGCATATGTGTTGTCATTGATGTCAACAGATTTGTGTTGTGGAAGGTTGCATGTGATGTCAACAAAATGGTGATCAGTGATGATCATAAGTGTTGTGAGGCATAAAGCAAAGTAATGTGCATATGTTGTGATGATCAGAAGAGTAGATCAAAGATGTTGTGAAGTGAAGGAGATGGTGATGAAAGTCATGAGCATATTGTTGGATCAGTATCATCTGTACACAGTTGTACCTTATCTACTAAAGTTCATGGACAGATGAAAGTTGACAGGTTGAAGAATATGTTGCTATGAAGAAGTTGTGGTTTCTTGTTTGTGATAAAAGAGCTTTGATTGTTGTCTATGATAATGTGAGTGTTGTACTCATTGTCTCCTGATGATAATAATTGCATAAGTTATGAAAGAAAGTATGTAAAGTATTTTAAATGTCAAAGGCACAAGAAGATGCACTAAAGAAGCTTGGGCAAATGATTCGCATTCCTCCACATTTGAAGATATGTCCTTGAGGGTTGGAAGTTAGACAGAGGCAGGTGTGAATTATGTATGTTCTTGATTTCAAAGCATAGAAGTTACCGCAGAAGATTCCAATGCTAGCAGAGTGAAAACAGTGGTACAGTGTTGTTGTAGTTATAAGGAGACAATATAATGGTCCGCATTGCTCCACACTTGAAGATATGATTTTGCAGATTGGAGGATAGCTGGATACAAGAGAAAGGTATGCATGATTCAAGTTTCATATTCAATAAGATGTATCGTAGGGGTTATTCAGAGTCAGCAGAGTAAGGATAGATCATGTTGCTAATTAGGGTCGACAGAAGGAGAAGGTAAAAGCCACCGCATTTCACCACATTACAATATCTAGCTTTGTTGTTTGGAGGACAAGTTCAGATTGTCTGTATGTTTTCTCATTTCAATTTTTAGGTGCTGAAGAGTACTGCAAGTCTATTTCTTAATGTTCTATTTCAAGACTATGTGATCAGAGTTCGCAAATGATGTTAGGTTCAACGTCTGTTTGCTTGTGCCAGAAAGAAAATGCATAATTCAGAGAAAGGAGTGTATGAGAATGTGTTTACAAGTCATAAAATGGTTGTGAAGTGATCTGCATGATGTTATCTAGTCTCTCCAGTACCACTTTAGGTCTAGAGCTAATGCATGAGAGGTTAAGTGTTTGTTGGGTTGACTTTGTATGTTTTGGTGATTGCGCCATGTGTTTGGAAGTGTGCACCAATGTGGAGATGTGTGCTAAGGAAAAATAGGTCATGATTATCACTTGGTTTGAATCGTATTGGTTTTTGAGTGCCAACTTGTTGTGGCCATTACATGTTTCATGTTACACGTTTCATCTTGGCCGACAAAGGAGAAAGTTTTTGAATATTGTGGAGGATATAAATGAAAGATCAAGTTTATTGCAAAATGAATGAGGGTGTGAGAGTGCACAAGGATGTATGTGTAAGTGTGAAGGAGTATGTGTGTTGTAGAAGTAACGGAGTGGTTTGAGCAGAGGTATTGAAGATATATGTCAGTGTGAAGGGTGTTGAATCTACGGAGGTAATTGATTAGTGAAATTTGTCAAGTTTTTTGTAAGAGGTTGTAGCCTCTATCTATAAGTGTTGTAGCACTATAGGGAGTTGTAGCTTCCTTTGGTTTTGTTAAGTGTGAGAAAGGTGAATGATGAGACTAGCATGCACAATAGGTCAAACCCTCTTTCACAATAACATTCAAGGACAAGACCGAGCCAAATCACTGCCAAATGGAGGTGAACTTAGCTACAAATCTTGTACTCGAGAGCATTATGGAAATATCAAATTTAATCAAGCCTTTTATAAAACCCTAGGTCAGTTATGCACAAAACCCTAGTTCTATGATGATCTGATTATAAGAGAAGATGTACATTAATTTTCTAGAAACCAATTGTACAGGAATAATCAGGAAGATGTCAGAACCTATGTCCAAGAAGTAGAGATGTTGGAGGACTATTTCAAAAGCACCCAAGTCTTAAAAGGTGGAATCTTCATAAATTGTAAACTGGAGAAATGTTGTAGAGACTACCCTGATGCCAAATCTAGAACCTGCAGGGGTAGAAAGACTAGGGCGCTAGTGCCCAAGTCTTGCACAGAGGAATATTCTTGAACTTTTGTCAGATCCTAAAACCCTGATTCTTGCTCAGTCTTCCTATACCTTCATATTTCTTGGATCTCACACATATAACTTGCACACAAGAAGAAGAGAAGGGGTTTGGGGGTTATGGTGTTTAGAGACTTTCCTTAGTCAAATCTCAGGATAGCATTCAAGCTTCCCAACATCGTTAATAGATAAAGAGAGTGTGCTCTTACAGGGCAGAGGCTAAACACAAAACTAATATGATGGATAAAATGATGATAAATCACAATGATATCACCTATGTGATGAAACCATTAGGAGGATTAAGGTTCTTCAACTCATAAGGAGAGATAGATGATAACTTCAAACCTGCAACAACACACACAATGACAATACAAATCTACTCTAGATTTATAATGAATGCTTTGAATATCTTTACTCCAATGCATCAAGTTGGCTATCTCTATCTAGGTTCATAATGAATTCAAAAACACACTTATTTATGTTTTCCTGCTAACATTCATCAAATTAAATCAAAAGAGCTGACAAGGAGAAACCTTTTTAAAGGTCCTAAGATGACATACATTTAAATTTTCCCCGACCAATCAGGGACAACTTGGGCATAGGTGCCCAAGTCTTGAGGCTCCTTTTTGGTCTGGGGTAAGGTAAAATATGGGCCCCTTGTTCCTAATTTACATTGGTTTTAGAGAATTTTGCATCAGGATGAATAATTAGAATGTATAATGTATTCACGGGGACCTAGGAGCTAAACAAGGAGGCAAAAAGACATGTGTCCACTTTTTATTCCATAATAGGTTGAAGCCATAAAAATTGTGATTCAGGGAGTTGTAGCTTCCTTTGGGTTGTAGCCCATAAAACTTGTTGTAAATCTATTTTATTATTTGTGAGGCTAGATTTGGACAGTAGATCCAAGCAACTTACTCACCGTGGTTTTTCCCTTCTAGGGTTTTCCATGTAAATATGGTGCTATGGTTGTGTGATTGTGTGTTGTGCTTTGAATTGCATAGTTTGATTCTTTATCTATTTAAGGCAGTAGAAAGATTTGGTTGATAAAGTTAAATTAGATTGAGTTTTGGCATATACTAATTCACCTCCCCCTCTTAGTGTATTAGAGTGTTCTTACAAAGAAATCTGACCACATGATCCCTGTTGCAACAAAGATGGTTATAATCTAAAGATTTGTTGATTAAAAGATGAAATGTGGTCGCTCACAGCAGCAACATGATGTTGTGTCCTAGTTCATGATGAAAATGACTCACATAAGGGTCCATTTATAGGTTTTTGAATTGGATGATCAATGGTCAACATTGGTTGAGATATCAATGGTGAGGATTGAGTTGCTTGGGTAGTTGAGAAATGGATGGTGGAGGATTAAAGGTGATGCAAGAGCATTCGGAAGTCTGATGCAGAAGCATCCAGAAGAATTTAGAACCATTGACACAGTTGACAAAAGCTTGAGTATGTAGAGAAAGTGACCTTGGAGAATTCTAGATTTTGAGTATGAGAGGCTATGGATCTAGACTTAGCATCTAGACATAGGAAATTACAACATATCAAGAATTTAGATCATTTGGCTTTGATTCCAGAAAGTTATCGTTGTTTGAAGACTGACTATTCTGATAGAACAGAGCCGACTGTGTTTAGTGAAGTGGAATCAGCTTGCGGATCATTTCCGTGACTTGTGAAGTGAAAAGAAGAATTGATTGATGAAGTTTAAGGACCTGGCTGACCTTCAGTGAGGTCTACACGAAGTTCTATGCATTTGTAAAGCAATGCCTTATGTTTAGGCCTGACCTATTTTGTGTACATGTTACATAAGCTAGTCATTGCAATTAGGCCGACTTGGTGATGATTTGAAAGCTTACAGATGATATAAATAAGAGATAAAGGATTGTTTCTAAGTAGTGATAGATAGAACGAAGACATGAAGTGAGATTTGAAGTTGTTTTGACCTGGAGGAGTAGAAAAATAGAGTAGAAGGTAGAGCAGGAAGCAGAATGAGTTGCAGAGCAGAGAATTGAGTTATAAAAGGAAGAAATCATGAAATAATATTGTTGTATGAATCTTTTGTAATCCCTGGGCTATGGCCTAGCATCTGTAAAGCCCTTGAGGCATGTGTAATTCAATTTGAAGTATAATATATGAAGAATGAGCTTTGAAGGCTGGGTTTTTCCCTGTTAGGGTTTTCCTAGGATAACTCTGTTGTTATGTGTTCATGAATCTATTTTATCCTTCTGTTATTAAACTATAAGCTTATGTTGCATATCTATATGACCATGGATTTAATTGTTTAAGGCTGCAAGGTGGGACAGTCCCTAACCGGACCCTCCTACCTTGACTGCATCAAGTGGTATCAGAGCTGGTTTCAAATCTACAGGGTTAGTTGCGAATCTGTTAGAAGGTGGCGAATCTATTGGAATGAAGTGCGAAACCCTAAAGCATATAGAAATCATCACAGAAGAAAGATCAAGGCAAGGAATATTTGGTAAGCTTTTTCAAATTTAGTTGTTTATCTAATTTGTTTCAGATGAGAAAGATTGGAAAGAGGATGAAGAAATAAAATGAAACCCTAATGTGTGAAAAGGATATTTTGAAAGGAGAATTGTGCGAAATCAAGAAGTGTAATTCAGAATTGTTAGAGAAGATGAAAGATCTTGGAGGAGACAAGTTTGAAGTCCTTGAAGAAGAACTAAAGATGTAAGAAGCAGAAATGAAGACCTAGAGGCAGAGCTAAAACTGTTTGAAGATGTTGAAAAGAAATTTACAAAATTGGAAGAAGGATTCAAGTTGTTTGGAAAGGTGGAAGAAAGGAGTAGAGATCTAAAAGAAAGTTTGGAAGAATTGAAGAAAGAAAATAATTTGCAGAAGAATGAAATATCAAATTTGAAAGAACAATTTAATCAGTTAGAGTAGTCACTTGTAGCATGTAGAAAAGAGAATGAAAATTTGAGATCTAAGCCTATATTGTGTGATGTTTCTTGTGATACTAATGACTTGTGTGATGTAGTAGAAGTTTCTTTAGGAAGTGATGATGAAGATGCAGTGTGACTAAACCTGGAGTGGTTGGTGATGGTATTGATTTCAAAATCATGCAAAGAATGGGATATGAAGGACAAGGATTGGGAAAACAGTAGCAAGGAATTATAGAACCTATTAAACCAGTTATCAAATCAAGAAGTGAAGGCATTGGATATGACAAAGCTAAGGAGGTTATGGCAAACTTTAAATCAAATCAAAGAAGAAAAGGTATGTTTTGTTCACATTGTAATAGGCATGGACATGAAGAGGAAACTTGTTGGGATATACACCCTTGTAAGTTATGTGGATTGAGGAACCATTCTTAAAAGTTATGTTGGAATAAGTTAAAGAGAAGAAAGCCTATACAAAAGAACTATGGGTGGATAGATGGACGAGAATGGAGACATGTTACTGGTATGTTCAGAGGAAGATATAGACTGAAGTGTTCATATGTTTGATTAGGATGCAAAGAAAGAAGACCTTATGTGGAGCAGAACGAGGAAAGAAATTCAAACTACAGAGGGATAAGTGACAGGAGTCATAATTCTTATCATAGTACAGGATACTAGAAGAATGAAAGAGGATTTGAAAGAAGAACCTATTTTCAAGTTTGGAGGAGAAAAGAATCAAGCAAGGAAAGTCATCAAGAACCTGTAACTAAAGAAGCTGATAAAGGAGAAACAATAAGTAGTTCAGAGATAGTTTGTGCAGGGGTTGCAAATCCTATTGATAAAGAAATGATTTGTGCAGAATAAGAAGAGTTTTTTGAATCACTAAGTTTGACAGAGGAACCAGAAGAAAGTGATGCAAAGATAGTTTATGCAGAAGAGTAAAGAGAACCTTTTGAATCATTGATTTTAATAGAGAAACCAGAAGATTTGGTCTTAAGAAGATTTGTGTTATAGAATTAAGAAAGCAAAGCAAGAAAGAGTTTGTGTAAAATCATTTGATAAAGTAGTGCAAGATAAAGTTGTGTGAACAAATGTGAAGCATAGTAGAGAAGATCATGTGGCAGAGAAAGAGGGAATGGTAAGATATTCTACCGGAGGAGAAAGTTTGTGTACCAGAGTAAAGCAAATGTGGATAAAGAAACAAAGAAAATTATTGAAGCAGTATATGCAGAGCATAAAATGTAAGATTCTGAGGTGTGTTAGATAAATTGTATCTGAGATCAGGATTGGAAAGTGTTGCAAAGAAGTTTAGGAAGCGTATTTGTTGGATCAGAAAGTAACTTGCTTGTTCCGAAGGATGCATGAATGAATTTGATTACAACAGACATTGATCTTGAGGCAACTTGCAGAGAAGACTTGCTCAGACCGCCGATCATTGAGGCAGTGCAAGGCTTGCAGGTAGACCGCCAAACCTAGACCATGATAAGATGATGAACTTGAGGCAGTTTTGTAGGGTGGACTTGAACAGACCGCCGACCTTGATAGAAGCTTGAGTATGCAGAGAAAGCGACCTTGGAGAATTCTAGATTTTGAGTATGAGAGGTTGTGGATCTAGACTTAGCATCTAGACATAGGAAATTATGACATATCAAGAATTCAAATCGTTTGGCTTTGATTCCAGAAAGTTATCATTGTTTGAAGACTGATTGTTCTGACATAACAAAGCTGACTGTGTTTAGTGAAGTGGAATCAGCTTGCGGATCATTTTCGTGACTTGTGGAGTGAAAAGAAGAATTGATTGATGAAGTTTAAGGACCTGGCTGACCTTCAGTGAGGTCTGCATGAAGTTCTATGCATTTGTAAAGCAATGCCTTATGTTTAGGCCCGACCTATTTTATGTACACATTACATAAGCTAGCCGTTGCAATTAGGCTGATTTGGTGATGATTTGAAAGCTTGTGGATGATATAAATAAGAGACAAAGGATTGTTTCTAAGTAGTGATGGATAGCATGAAGACATGAAGCGAGATTTGAAGTTGTTTTGACCCGGAGGAGTAGCAGAACAGAGTAGAAGGCAGAGCAGGAAGCAGAATGAGTTGCAGAGCAGAGAATTGAGTTATAAAAGGAAGAAATCATGAAATAATATTATTGTATAAATCTTTTGTAATCCCTGGGCTGTGACCTAGCATCTGTAAAGCCCTTGAGGCATGTGTAATTGGATTTGAAGTATAATATATGAAGAATGAGCTTTGAAGGCTAGGTTTTTTCCTGTTAGGATTTTCCCAGGATAAATATGTTGTTATGTGTTCATGAATCTATTTTATCCTTCTGTTGTTAAACTATAAGCTTTCGTTGCATATCTGTATGACCATGGAGTTAATTGTTTAAGGCTACAAGGTTGGACAGTCCCTAACCAGACCCTCCTACCTTGACTGCATCAAAAGGGATTTTTGAATTCATTTTTTAGATTTATGTGAGATAGTTATAAGATATGTAGTGGAGAATAAAAGGAATTTATAATTCCTTTTTATTTATTTTTTAGGTAGTTGAGTGGAAAAAGAAAGATTTAATAAATTAATATTTATTAAATCATGTGAAGTGGGAAGGGGATTAAATAAATAAATAAGAATTTATTTATTTAGGACTTAGGAAAAGTGGGATAATTAATTAACTAAACTAATTTAATTTATTTAATTAATAAAAAAAAATGTGGTAGGATGGCTAGGACGATGGGTGATTTTTAGGTGTCTACACAAGGTAGAACAAAGTGAAGTACTTTACCAAGATTGATTTGAAGAGAAGTTACCATTAGATCAAAATTAGAGAATGAGATGAATGGAAGACTACATTTAAGAGAAATGAAGGGTTATATGAGTGGTTGGTTATCTATTTTAGGTTGACTAACACACCAGTACATTTATGAGGTTGATGAATGAGGTTTTGAGGTAATTCTTGGATAATTTTTTGATTGTTTACTTGGATGATATATTGATTTTTAGTAAGACTAAGGAAGAAAACCTAGAGCATATTAGATTTGTATTACAAAGATTGAGGGAAAAAGGTTGTTGATCAATGTGAAGAAGTATAGTATCATGAAGATATAATTGTAATACTTGGGATTTGTAATCTCAGCTGAAGGGTTGAAGATGGATCTAAAGAAAATTAGATAAATTGTTGAGTGGCCTACACTAGTGAATGTTGGAGAGGTATGATCATTTTATGGTTTAGCAAGTTTCTGTAGGAAGCTCATTAGAAATTTTAGTGGTACATTTTTGCACCAATATCTAAGATAATGAGAGGAGACAAGAAGGAGTTCAAATGGACATTAGGAGAAAACATAAGATTTGATTTGCAAAAAAGGAAGGTAATAGAACATCTAGTGCTAGCATTGCCAAATTTTGACAAGGTGTTTCAAGTCAATTGCGATGCAAATGGATGTGCAATAGGAGTAGTGTTGAGTCAAGAAGGAATACCAATAGCATATTTTAATGAGAAATTAAATGATACAATAAGGAATTACTCATTATATGATTATGAATTTTTGTGCCATAATTCAAGCATTGAAGAAGTGGAGACATTAGTTTTTGTCAAAGGAATTTGTGTTGTATATAGTTCATAAAACATTGCAGTACTTGAACAACTAAGGTAAGTTGAATCACATACATGTGATATGGGTAGAGTTCATGAAGCATAGGAGTGGGAAGTCAAACAAGGTTGTAGATGTGATGAGTAGGAGATAGAAGTTGCTAACTAAAATGAAAGTAGAAGTAGTTGGATTTGAAGAGTTGAAATATTTCTATGAAGCTAATATATTTTTTTGAAAGCATGGGAAACATGTAAATAACTAGTAAGTGTGGATAGAAGAAAGTGGCTTTATTATTTGATTCAAATTGATACGTTGCTTAAAGGTAATTAGTTTTGTATTCCAAGAAGCTCATTAAGGGAGAATTTGATCAAGGAGAAACATAGTGGTAGTTTAGCATGTCATTTTGGCACATATAAGATAGTGGAATTGGTATGTGAAAATTATTTTTGGCCGCAACTATTTAAGGATGTGAGGAAATTTGTTTAGAGTTGTAAAATTTGTCAAGTTACAAAGGGAAGTAGTCAATATGTTGGGTTGTATCAACCATTGCCAATCCCAAAGAAATCTTTGGAAGATGTAAGTATGGATTTCATATTAGGATTTCCTAGGATGCGGAGAGGACATGATTCTATTTTTGTGGTAGTTGATAGATTTACTAAGATGGCACATTTCATCCCATGTAAGAATAATAATAATGTGGTACATGTAGCTAATCTATTTTTAAAAAAAAATGTGAGATTACATGGTTTACCAAGGAGTATTGTATCAAATAAGGACACTAAGTTTATGGTTACTTTTGGAAGATGTTATGGAATAAGATGAAAATAGATTTGAAGTTTAGTTCAACATATCACCTATAGACTGATGGGAAAATAAAAGTTGTGAACAAGTGTTTATGTAATTTGTTAAAGTGTTTCGTTAGAGAGAAGATAGGAAATTGGGGCATGGTACCTGCACAAGTATAATTTACATACAATAATTGAATGAATAGGAGCACAAGCAAAAACACCATTTGCAATTGCATATGGCAGTAGTCTAAGAAATGTACCAAACTCGAGAGATTTCAACAATTAAAAAAGAGGAGTGTGGAAGTAGAAGAGTTTGAGAAACACATGAAGGAAGTGCATACAAAAGAAAGAAGTCATTTGGAGAGGATTAACGATAGGTATAAGGAGAAACCAAATGAGAAAAGACAGCATAACAAGTTTTCTTTTGGAGATGAATTAATTTTGTTTCTTAGAAAAGAAATATTTGTAGTTGGGACATACAATAAGCTAAAGATGAAATTTGGTCCTTGTAGAGTTGTCAAAAGGTTTGATTCAGGAAATGCATATGAAGTGGAGTTACTAGAAGATTTGGGAATATCACCAGTATTCAATGTTATAGATTTGTATTAGTATCATAAGGAGAGTCAAGGGATAGTGGTTTGAAAGTATAATGAAATAATTATATTCCACGATAGAAAAAGGAGGATATTGAGAAAATTTTGGATAATAGGATTGGTAGAAGCACTAGAAATAAGAAATATGACAAGTATTTGGAAAAATGGAAAGGAAGGTGTAAAGAAGATCTATCTTGGATTTATAAGGCTCAAGTAGATCACCTTGGTTTCCCTCAAGACACTAGAAAGTGAGGGACTTACTTTTCAAATTATCGTAGGTGTCTAATGCAAGAGCATCCCTGTCTTGCTCACACTTGCTCATGAGCATGAACATTGACACTAATTTTTTTCCTTAAAATAACAACTCTACTATGACTTCACCACACTACACATGGTAGCATAATATGCACTCTCAATTTCATAGCATATACACACAATGATGTGTATGTTGCATCACACAAGAGAAGGACCCACAAAGTTTGTGGTGATAAGGAATCCACTTTGTTCACAAACCAATGAATTAATTTTCTTAATCTTGTTAAAGCTACTACATGAATTTGCTTAAGTATTCCTTAATCAAATTTATAAAATAATTGACAACTAGTTCATCTATTTAAATGATGATTAATAAAATAGAGTTATCAAGTTCTCACAAGAGCATTTGTCGCCTTGCATGTATTAATCTTTTACAAGGAATTCAATTATCTAAAAATAAATTTATCACTAAATAAAAATAAGATAACATCATTTAATCATTTTACTAATTAAATCATAATAAATTTTGATCTCTTGGAAAAATGGTGTTTGTACCGAAGGAACTTTGGTCTCTCTAAACTGATGCAATCAAAAATGCTTTTTCTATAGGCGATGGCATCATCTCTTCTCCAGCGCATGATCTAGGAAATGTTGAGCATTCGGTGCCTACTGGTGTGAATGGTTTACAAGCTCAATCTAAGGCTTCTACTTGGGATGAGGCCCTAATTAGATATCTAGATCCAAGTCTCTTCCTCCTATTGCAGGCTTTGTTAGGGCTTATTCTTTGCTAGAATACAATCAATATTCAGCTAGGGTTAACAATGGGCTTTCTACACCCCAAAATAGGACTCTTGATGGTAAATCCCCTTTTGTTAATGAATTTTCTGCTTTTGTTCAAGAGCAAACTGAGCTTCACATGTCAATAATGGATCATCCAAATCCCATTGTTGATCTAGGAAAAGAATCTTTTAATGATGAGGCTACTCACACAAAGCATACATTGATTTGTTGATTCCATAATTTCTGACAATTATGGCCTAGTTTAGTGGAGCTAAACAAATGGATTAAATAGAATTGGTATCCCATCTTGGATGGTGAGATTTGCATTGGCCCTTGTGCCAAAGGATTCTTTTATGTGATCTATGAATACCCTGAAGATAAAGAATTATTGTTACAATGGGTTCCTTGGATTTGGGACAAGGCTATCCTCAGCATAAAACCTTGGTTTATTGAGTTTGACCTCTTCATTGAAATTACAAGAACAACTCCAATTTGGGTGTGATTACCCAACCTTCCATTGCGTTTCTAGGGATTTACTTGTCTATCTTCAATCAAAAATTCCATAGGGAAAATTTATTTCTGGGCCAACTTCTTCCAAATTCAAATCCACTTTCATTGTTCAACCACCATTCACTTTTGCTTGAATACTGGTAGAAATGGATCTCTCCAAACCCTTACCAGTAGAAATTGAAATCAAGGTCATAAATAATCAATGGAAACAACAAATTGATTATGAAGGAGTAGCATTCATATGTCAACAATGTTATTGCACTAGGCATAAAGCAAATGAGTGTATTAAAAAATATCTTCAAATCCTCTGAAGTAGGCAACTTGGTGGAAGGGGGCAAATATTGACCACCAACATATTTTTCCCACTGACAATGAAGCTTCTAATGGTGATGTTTCTTCTGTGAAAGAAGAATCACGAGCTGCCCCTCCTTAAAGTGTTACTACTCCAAACAAGGTTGCTACCTCCCTCACAAACACTGCACATGAATAAGAATACATTGAGGCCTCTTTTATTGTGGAGGAACCCTCACAAAGTAATAGGTCTATTGTTGAAGATCAACTTGGGGAAGACAACAATCAATGAATAATGGTTAAATAGAAAAAGAAATAAACAAGATATGAAAAAAGCAAAATGACTTTGCACTCCCATGTTAAGATGGATAGGTGAGAATCACAGGGATAATATATTTTAGGGTGCTCACCATTCCAAGTCTAATCTACTATTGTATCAAGAAAAAAATATCAATAGAACCCATAATGAGAATTTTGTTTAAATCCCTCCTAAGGAGTAGCCATAGTTAAATTTTTGTTTTCACAATTTTTTATGGGAGTGACCCCTTGTGTCACAATTCACTAACCAAAAAATAAATAAATTTTGATCTTTTATTGACCTCTAACATTTTGAATCCGATTTGATTTTAAAATAATTTTTTTGATACAATTGAGAGTTTCACAAAAGAAAAATAAATTTACAAGAGTATAATTGGGTCTTATTTAAATTTACATTCATACTTAATCTCATGTTTAATTATTTATTTATCATCTTATATATTTAATTATCTTACGATAAAGTCACAAAATAAAAATAAATTAATTCATCAGTTATTAAAAATATTGACAAAATTAATTATCTCATATCCAAACTATTTCTCTTAAACTAGATACTTCATTTGGGTTAAATTGAATTAAATTAAGAACTCCAAGTCATTTTAATGGTTAAAATTTGTTATAAAAATTTTAATAACAAGGGCTTAGAAGATGTTAACTAGCCTATATTTTTGTACAAAAATCTTTGTTAAATTTTATTTATTTCTATTTTCAACTATTTTCCAACAAAGCTATATTGCAAGGACAATTTAATTAAATTATCAACAACATTTATTAACTTCTAACAACCATATATGCCACAACTAAAGCATCCTTCTTAAAAGATTTTTTTTTATAACTTAACACTCAACTAAATTTTCTAAAACACATTAATTAAACTAAATTATATCAAACCTCAAAATTAATTTGATTTAATCCCACAAGTAATATAATCAAAATCTAATTTATACACAATAAAAACTAAATCACTCCACTATCTTAATTATATTTTAAATAATAATTAAGTATTAAATTAGAGCATCACCAATAAGTCCTAAAATATAGTATGATTAAAATATTAATTATAATGACCCACCACACAACTAAACTTTAAATCATGTCCCATCCATAAATAAATAAACTAGCAATTGGACCCATAGGTTCAATGGGTACGCTATAATCATTTACAGCCAAGCAACACACAAAGTTCTAGCCTACTTAAAGGCACTTACAAATGCAACCCCATATACACACAACCCTTAGACAATAAAAGACAAAAAATCACCTAAATATGTACCTCAAAAATTAAAAAACCTCCATTGACAAGCACTTATACTCTCTGAAGGATTTAAACTTGTTTTTGGAGTTGTGTGAAGCTCTCTCTTTAGTCCCATTAACTCAAAAGGACCTAATCAATATGATAGTTAATTGTCTATATTTATTAATAAATGCCTAATAAATTAATTTAGTCAATTATTAATTAATATGAAAGTTAATTGTCTATGTTTATTAATATATGGTGGTAATTTCTTGTCTACCAAAAACATTGTTAACATGTTTAGACAATCACCTATAACATTAATGTATATTCACGCTGTAAAATAATTCAATGAAATAGGTGATAATTAATTAATGATCAATAGGTGATAAACTACCAAAAACATAAGATAATTAAATAAGTGTAAATAAACTACTAAAAACATTGTTAACATGTTTAGATGATCATATATTAATGTTTAAACATTTATTAATTCAAGCATCTATTTGTCGGCCCCCACTATAATCCTTGTTTAAAATCAAATTAAA
Source organism: Cunninghamia lanceolata (assembly GCA_027924645.1). Classification (NCBI taxonomy): domain Eukaryota; kingdom Viridiplantae; phylum Streptophyta; class Pinopsida; order Cupressales; family Cupressaceae; genus Cunninghamia; species Cunninghamia lanceolata. The sequence continues at coordinate 6,366,467 of BSBN01000994.1, read as the reverse complement.
TTAGAATTTAGATTTAATCTTCAAATTATTGTGTTGTAACATTTGCACAATCATAATATTTAATTAAACACAAACATGATTTAGAACCAAGGTCCCAACGTACATAACACCCTGCTTATCAAACTTGCATTCAATACGTACTTTGCAAAACATTAAGACTTAATGATTAAATACATCCCCAAGCAGTGATATACCACTGTTAGATTCAAAACAGACAACTAAGAGGGGGGGTGAATCAGTTGTCCCAAAACTTTCTCTTATTAACCACTTAAATCCTTCTTGTAATTCAACAGCATAATAATAAATCAATCATGGAAACATAATGCAACAATTCAAGAGTAGAAACACATTAACACATATGACACCAAGATTTTAACGTGGAAAACTTGGTTAAGGGAAAAACCATGGGGTGACTAACTCAAGATTGTATTCTCTATTAAAAGAATAAGAAGAACAAAATGGCACTTGCCAATTAGGGCTCACTGCCTGAGCACACTGCTCACAAGAGGCCCACTGCCTACAGGAGACACACTGTCTACTAAATAATAAATATTACACACTTGAACTGAAGAATAGCATCTTCACCATGCTTGAGTTAGTTCCATTTAAGCTCAATACTTCTGCTCTGTCTTTCCCTCTTCTCCTCTCTACCACACTCTCATTTCTGCCAAGATGCCTTTAAAATGACTTCACAACTTCTTATTTATACAAGACATTGACTTTGGGATAATCATCCAAGTCGGCATACATTACAACATGACTAATTACAAAAGACTTCATGTAGATCATCACACTGTCGACCACACAGATCTGAGACTTCAAACTTCTTTGAGGAACACGCCCTGCTTCGCAGAACATCTTCAAGATCATCCGCATGATGTATAACTCATCGAGTCGGCCAAGTTTAGGAAAAACATCATCATCTGAAAGTAATTCTTCAATTACGAGCTCAATCTTCAATGCTGACCACCAACATGAATTGGACATAATCCAGAGACCTCCACAAGCTTGCCTGAATCACCAAGAACATCCACACTACTTCTGCTTACTGAAATTATTCTCTCCTTCATCTAGAACCTCAAGAGCATAGTTTGTCATCACTGTCATATTGGAATAGATTCTTGCGGACCTCTAGACCATGAACCAATTGAGTTGTCAATTCACATTGACTCCCCAAACACTCTACCAAATTCGCAGAACAAGATATTTCATTTCTGGATCTCACTAGACCTATTTGTGTCACTCTATCACCTCTGAACATCTGCCAAAACTGGTTTTACTCATATGGCCATAACTTCTTCAAATATTCATGCGGACCTCTCAAATCTTTACTGAATCACCTTTAGACACATATCTACAAACCCTTTGATGCACATCCTCTGATCTTCATCTTATCTGGGATCTTCACTTCACTGTCTTCAGTGTTCTTCTTTATTCCTGATAGGACTAATTTTCTCAATATCCTCAGCATACAACTCATCCAATCCTTGTCATGAATGCAATAGGAGTATGTTGACATCAATGACAACACCGGTTAGGCCCATACTTGTAACAATCTCCCCCTTTGTCATTGATGGCAACATATGATGTGAAAAACTATTTTAACCATCAAGACAAGAACTCCTCACTGACTGAAATAACTCCCCCTGTCAACAACAACCATTCACATGTATTCTCTTCCTTTACTACTCCCCCTTTGATCAGCAACCACTTTTTGTTTTTCACATGTCTTCTCTCCCCCTTTGAAATCAATGGTAAAGGGCACATACTTGCATCACTTAGAATCATAACAACTTCTCTCCTTGAGTAGCAGTTTCCCATCATCAATCTAGACCACAAGATATGACTATGAGACTTACTGACTGATGCACATCAGTGCACCTTAATTCAGAACCGGAGGGGTAATAACCCCTAACTTCTCCTTGAGATACCCAAAAGAGTCCTTAGGTAGAGGTTTAGTAAAAATATCTGCAATCTAATGTTTGGAGGGCACAAACTCCAATCTGACTTCATTTGTGTTCACTTGCTCTCTCAAAAAGTGAAACTTGATAGATATATGTTTTGTCTTTCAATGCAACACCGGATTTTTTGATATAGTTATTGCACTTGAATTATCACAGAAGATTGTGATGGGTTACTCATACTCCACTCTGATGTCTCTTAGCATTTGCTTCATCCACAATACTTGAGTGCAACTACCTGCTACTGCAATATATTCTGCTTCTGCAGTGGACAGAGATATTGCCTCTTATTTTTTGCTCAGCCAAGAAACTAATCTTTTCCCTAAAAAGAATGCTCCAACACTGGTACTCTTTCAGTCATCCACATCTCCTGCCCAATCCGCATCTGTTTATGCATGAAGAGAGAAATCATGATCTCTAGGATACCATAAACCATACTCAACTGTCCCTTTTAGATATCTGAGAATCCTCTTGATTGCCATGACATGAGATTCTCTAGGATCATTTGGAATCTAGCAACAAGACCAACAACATTCATAATGTCAGGTCTAGTTTAAGTGAGATACAATAGTCCTCCAATCATTGACCTATACTTTTTCTGATCAGCCTTAGGAGAGTCATCATCTTTGCTGAATTTACATTTGATTTCCATGGGGGTATTCAATGGTTTTGAGTCTTCCATCCCAAATTTCTTCAACAAATATTTCACATATTTGGTCTGTGAAATGAAGATTCCTTTCTTTGTTTGAATGATTTACAGACCCAGGAAGAAATTTATTTCCCCAAACATGGATATCTCAAATTCACTTTTCATTTGATTTGCAAAAGTTTTGCACATACTATCTCTTCCTCCAAAAATGATATCATCAACAAATACTTCAACAATCAAGATATTTTCATGATCAATTTTGACATACAAATTACTGTCAGTAGTACCTTTGTTGAAACCAATCTTCAAAAGATGCTTATCCAATCTTTCATACCAAGCTCTTGGGGCTTGTTTGAGTCCATACAGTGCTTTCTTCAACTTGTAGACCATATCATCATGATCAGACAATTGAAACCCATCCGTTTGCTCAATATATACTTCTTCTTCCAAGTCACCATTCTAGAAGGCAGACTTGACATCCATCTGATATACTTTGAAGTCCTTGAAGGTAGCAAAGACAAGAAATAATCTGACTGCTTCAATTCTTGCCACCGGAGCAAAAGTTTCTTCAAAATCAACTCCTTCTACTTGAGAATAACCCTTGCAGACCAATCTGGCTTTGTTTCTGACTACTTCACCATCTTCATTCAGTTTATTCCAAAAGACCCATTTGGTTCCAATCACATTCTTATTTCTAGGTTTGGGAACAAGATCCCAAGTGTGATTTTTCTCAATTTGTATCAACTCTTCCTCCATCGCTTTAGTCCAACTTTCATCACTACATGCTTCACTTACTATTTTTGGTTCAAACTTTGAAATCAAGCAATACTTTTTTGAGTCTTGAGCAATCTTTCTTCTTTTTTAAACACCTTTGCTTTTATCACCTATGATCTGATCTTCAGAGTGATTCAGTCTTAATACCTGGGAGTTTTGGAAATTTCTTGCACTTCTATTTCTTGAACAGGTTCATTCAAACTTATCTCTTCTTCCTGATTCTCTGGATCAGTTTGGATCTGAATTACAGAAGGGGCTTGGACTTCTTGGACCAAAACATCATTCTGATCATCTTCATCATATTCATAAAACCTTGAGGGTTTTTCAATACCTTCATCAACCTTCACATTTGTACTTTCTATAATCTTTCTCAATCTCTTGTTATAACATCGGTATGCTTTTCTTTGAGTAGAATAACCCAAGAATATTCCTTCATCACTTCTAGCATCAAATTTTCCAAAGTCTTCATCTTTTTTAATATAACATTTGCTACCAAAGACTCTGAAATACTTCACAGTGGGAGTGATGCCAAACCAGAGTTCTTAAGGGGTCTTACCAGTTTTGCTTCTAATTTGTACTCGATTAAGAGTATAGATAGCAGTGCTTACAGCTTCTCTCCAGTAGATCTGAGGAACATTTGCTTCCATCATCATGGTTCTAGATGCTTCCTAGATGGTCCGGTTCTTTCTTTCCACTACTCCATTCTGCTATGGAGTCCTTGGAGCAGACAACTATCTTTTTATCCCATGTTTCTCATGGAATTCTATGAACTCTCCAGATGTGAATTCTCCACCTCTATCAAACCTGAGACATTTTATGTTTAATCCGGTTTCATTCTCTACCATAGCTTTGAATATTTTGAATTTCTCAAGAGCCTCAGAATTCTCTTTCAGAAAAGTTGCCCACATCATCTGGGAGTGGTCATCAATTAATAACATGAAGTATCTATCACCTTGCAAACTCTTGATTCTTGTCGGACCACATAGATCGGTATGTACTAAGTCTAACAATCTGGTAGAAGATTGTTCCTTACTTTTGAATGTGACTCTGCTCTGCTTACCCAACTGACATTCTTTGCACAAACTATTAGTAGGTTTCATCAGTCTTGGAAGATCTCTTATAGCCTGAGTGTTGCTTATCTTGATGATATTATCAAAATTCACATGACACATTCTCCTATGCCACAACCAACTCTGATCAATTTGAATGAATAAACAACTTTTTCCAGTACTGACCAAGTGGAAGATGTTACCTTTTGTTTGAGTACCAGATGCAATCTCTGTTCTGGAACTTTCAAAGATCTTACATTTTCCATTTTTGAACCAGAGATCGTAGCCTTTGTCCACCAACTGTCCAACACTAAGAAGATTGTGCTTCAGACCTTCACCATATAGTACAATATTGGTTTTGTTCTTTCCACCAAAAGAAATAGTTCCTCTACCTCTGATTCTGCCAGCAGAATTATCACCAAATTTTACAACTCCTCCTTCATATCTTTCCAAATCTATGATCTTATTTTTGTCACCTGTCATATGGTGGGAGCATCCACTATCAATGACCCAATCATCCTTTTCTTCAACTTGAGCAGCCAGAGCTCTTTCTACCATTTTGTGATTGACAGATTCAGAGGGCATTGGATCTTCTTCCTTGATGGCAATAAACACCTAGTACCTTCTGGATTTGTTTCCTGTCTCTGATTCATCATCTGTTACTCCTTCATCATCATCATCTTGATGAACATAGTAACATTTCTTTTGGAATCTTGATCTGTTAGGATTTGCCCTTGAAAATCTTTTTAGACACCTTGAGGCAAAATGACCAATCTTATTGCAATTGAAACATTTGAAGGGCAATTTTCCTTCATACTTACCGGATCCTCTTGGTAGTCTTTTTACAATAAGGGCTTCAAGTTGAGCAGCTTCTGCTTCATCTTCTTCCAAATCTTTTCTTTCTTTTTCATACCATGATAGTTTCTTTGAGGATTTCTCTCCCAGATCAAACTTTTGTTTGCCTTTTATAGAGGCACTAGCTTTGAATGCAGATTCAGTCTTGGGGGGTGTATCTCCAAACTCAGCCAATTCAAATGCAGCTAATTTTCCAACCAATTGATCTCTTATGATATTTGAAAAAGATCTGAATTCTTCAATAGCAACAACCTTTTTATTTATAAGGAGGTAGGGATCTAAGAACTTTGGCAACAATCTCATCATCATCCAAGATTCCACCAGCACACCTAATGCCACAAACAAGCTTATTTACTTTTGTCATAAATGTAGTGATATTTTCATCTTCACTCATCTTTAGGTTTGTGAATTTTCCTTTCAGACTCTGTAGCTTGGTACATTTAACATACTTGTCTCCTTCATGTAGAAGTTCCAGTTTTTTCCAAATCTCATATGCAGTTTGTAGATCTATAACATTTGTCAGCTCTGAATCAGATAAGGCACTTAGTAGAGTTTCTTTAGCCCGAAGATTGTTTTCAGTATCTCTAATTTCATCTACGGTTCTCAGACCATTCTGTGGAGGAACATACTTCTTTGAAGCCATGATCCAATATTGCATTCAATACATTGCAAGTGACATTCCATGCGGCTTTTCTAAAGAGTGTAATTGGTTCCGTCAAACCACAGACTATCCTTTTTGTAGGAAGACATCCTGGATCTCCTCGAATGGTTAAGCTCTTTTAGAAGAACTTAGCTCTGATACCAATTGTTAGATTCAAGACAAACAACTGAGAGGGGGGGTGAATTAGTTGTCCCAAAACTTTCTCTTATTAACCACTTAAATCCTTCTTGTAATTCAGTAGCATAATAATAAATCAATCATGGAAACATAATGCAACAATTCAAGAGCAGAAACACATTAACACATATGACACCAAGATTTTAACGTGGAAAACCTGGTTAAGGGAAAAACCACAGGGTGACTAACCCAAGATTATATTCTCTGTTAAAAGAATAAGAACAAAATGGCACATGCCAATTAGGGCTCACTGCCCGAGCACACTGCTCACAAGAGGCCCACTGCCTATAGGAGACACACTATCTATTGAATAATAAATATTACATACTTGAACTGAAGAATATCATCTTCACCATGCTTGAGTTAGTTCCATTTAAGCTCAATACTTCTACTTTGCCTTTCACTCTTCTCCTCTCTACCACACTCTCATTTCTACCAAGATGCCTTTGAAATGACTTCACAACTTCTTATTTATACAAGACATTGACTTTGGGATAATCATCTAAGTCGGCATACTTTACAAAATGACTAATTACAAAAGACTTCATGCGGATCATCACACTGTCGGCCACACAGATCTAAGACTTCAAACTTCTTTGAGGAACACGCCATGCTTCACAGAACATCTTCAAGATCATCTGCAGGATGTGTAACTCATCCGGTCGGCCAAGTTTAGGAAGAACATCATCATTCGGAAGTAATTGTTCAATTACGAGCTCAATCTTCAATGCGGACCACTAACACAAACTGGACATAATCCAAAGACCTCCACAAGCTTGCCTAAATCACCAAGAACATCCACACTACTTCTACTTACTGAAATCATTCTCTCCTTCATCTAGAACCTCAAGAGCACAGTCTGTCATCACTGTCATATTGGAATAGATTCTTGTGGACCTCCAGACTACAAACCAATTGCGTTGTCAATTCACATTAACTTCCCAAACACTCTACCAAATCCACAAAACAAGATATTTCATTTCTGGATCTCACCGGACCTATTTGTGTCAATCTGTCACCTCTGAACATCTGCCAGAACTAATTTTACTCATATGGCCATAACTTCTTCAAATCTTCATGTGGACCTCTCAAACCTTTACTGAATCACCTTTAGACTCATATCTACAAACCCTTTGATGCGCATCCTCTAATCTTCATCTTATCTGGGATCTTCACTTCACTGTCTTTATTGTTCTTCTTTGTTCTTGATAGGACTAATTTTCTTAATATCCTCAGCATACAACTCATCCAATCCTCGTCATCAATGCAACAGGAGTATGTTGACATCAATGACAACACTGGTTAGGCCCATACTTGCAACAATCACATCATCAAACTTAATATGCATGATGATTTTAAAACCAAAACAATAAATTTCAAGCCTTAACCCATGTGAATTGACCCATTTTAGTATTGGTTTTTTAATCCTTCCTTCTTATCCTAATCTGTAAACCAAAAAAACTAGATACCTTTTAGAATCAGTTAAAGAATTTATCAAACTACACTGAGCAACTATAAGCGAAGGCTACAAATCATAGTACCATTCCACTTACAAAATGCAATTGACTGAAATGACATGAAATCAAGAAACAGATACAACCAAAATGAGAATAGAAATTGGATCCAACATGAATATTTTTGAAATACATATTTTATATACATCATATTTATGATACGTATTCCTTAAGGAATGTACATCTTGGGGTCACTGCCTTGAATTGGACAAAATATGCTATCCAACATATATTTCCAATGGTATTCAACACTACTATAGCTGTCTCGTGTCTATCTCCATAAGACACTGATATTTGACCCATAAAGCACTATTAACTTCATAATGTATTAAAATCATAATCCCCCAAATTTTGGGTTATTAATATATAGTGGTACAGTTTGATTGTACATGACATCTAAATGGAAATATTGATGTGTTTTCAAGTCAATTTTCTGCTAACTAAAATCATTAATCTAGAAAATATGTGTCCTGAACTATATGTTTTAACAGAGGGGAGTAGCAAGTGGCAAGAATTTATTTTAATATTCTTTCACATCCCTGTGTAGAATGTGGACAAATCTACTATGGGTCATTTTAATAATCAAGAACTTTGTAAGGATTTCGGACTTCACCAATGCTATCCCAGGTTCGAGCCATTACCGAGCTCCCTAATAATGGTCCCCCCATCCCAATTACCCTAAACATAAATTAATCAAAAACCTTGTAAATCTGAAAGTACATAATAGATGGAGTATGCATGTAATTGATTTGATTGGATGCTGCTACAAATACTAGATTTATCTCTAATTTTTAGTGCCACATTTTTAACTTCTAGAAGTAGCTTGATTTTCCTATATTAGTCTACATTATGGCGTTGCTACAACACCTACAAAAGGAAAATATCCATGAGCATTAATATTCATATTGCCTTAAAAACTTATATGTGTATTGAAATAAAAGAGCCCCTACATGCTCTCCATACAGCCGCATTGTCTCACAATAAACTCTTAGCAACATGACACTCCTCACCATGGCTACAAATGAACGAATAGAGGATGTATCTGAATCAAGGATTCCATTGACAAATTCCTAAATCAGAACAAAGTTAATTGTCATGATTTCTATCACATGAAAAAATTGAAGCACATGTATTATTTGATTTATTCCCCTATTTCTTTCAGCATAATCTCATTTCCTTCGATACCATTCAACTATGTAGTGATTTGTATCTAAGATCTTGTAGAAACTACATATTTATTCATATTATCAGTCCCAAGTCCTAATTTGAAGCCTAAAAGATGAAGAAACTTCTAACATGCTTCTTGGTCATAACCCTACTACTAGAACTAGAAAGAATATTACGGCATTCTATTAGTAGTTTTTTAGAAGATGTAGATACAACTCTATTTCCCTCCACATACCACCTTCACGGGATTTGTAATCATCACAACAACCATTCTTAGTGCAATCATCATCAACTTTATCAATTTCAGGGACCTTGGGCAAACTTGTTGGATTACACAGAAAGGAAATCAATTTTCCTTTTAATGGCCTACACTTCATTAAATGATCTTTTCTTCTACTCCACTAATTGGGTAGAAGCACAGTCACCTCTAGAGTAGGACTTAAGGCAAGACATCCTACCATGATCAATGCTCCCAAACTCCTCAAATACAAAACATACAAGCTTTCACCTTGTTGTGACTCATTTTTCATCCAAACAATATCAATTATATACCTCACTAAAATCTCCTAATAAATAGAAATAACAACCATGCTCCCAGCTTGCATTACACCATATTCTGCTACCAAACCCAGCTCACACATTGTCCTAAACAACTTCACACATGTACATATAGGAGCAATCACAAAGCCACCAAAACTAAATTATCTTTTGACAAGCATTGGCATCTAGAGCCATCCTATAGAAAATAAAACAAACCATCGTCAATGAAAATTGTAAGGCCTATAATTATAAATAAATGTAAGGCATGTAAATGAATTCCATGAAGCCTATAATTATAGATAAATACTATAAATAAAGTCTATCTAGCACTACATTTCATAAATCCTGACGAATGTTGAATGACAGTATGAAGACATAAGCTCTTGATTTATGACCTTTGAGGATTCAAAAAGAGGAAGGAAAATAAAAATGATGCTTTCAAATATGAAAACAAAAGCATTCTTACAACATCAAAAAACAAATAAAAATCAATCAATTTAAATATACAAAAGCAAAAAATTGTATATACCATGTAGAGCAAAGAATTAATATAGAGGCATGTGAATGATTCTGCATGAAAAAAAATTGCTCAAAAAAATCAATTTGTGCCTTGAGAACAAAGCCATCAAACATATATGAAGTGTGTTTGAGGCTCAATAGGAGAAGTACAATTACTCTAAATAAAAGCAAACATGATATTTACACTCAAAAACATAACCACCCAAAAAAAGATTCAATACAAAAAAATAGTATGCCTAATACTCAAGGAAATTTGTTGTGAGGCCTACTATTTCACTCCCTTATATTTTTCTCATTTCGTATTATTGTGGAGACACATTTTAGACTTTTGGCACTGTTGATCTCGATATGCAGATTTATCAGACTATATGTTTTTATTTTGGATAGTTATGTTTAGTATGTTGTGATGAGACTAGATCTTGATTTTGATTCACTGATGATGATTTGACATGCAATATACACTATGATATTATTTGTGATATTATTTGTGAGATTATGTTATGGATTTATTATGCAATTTTATCCTGAGATGGATTATAGAAATGCAAAATTATGGATCTAATTATGATGTGATTTTATGATGTTTTATATGATTATGCGATAGTGTGAGTGTATGTTTCCCTTGCTTCGGCTATGATATACATGATTGGATTAATCTTTTCTTTAAGTGTGCAGGTGTTTATCCCAAGCCATGGATAATCGGAGATTATCCCACACATTTTGTGAATTCCTGAGTTAAGACGATCTAGTTCCAAGAGGAACCAAGATCATTTGTGTTATGCATGATGAATTTTCATAATGTTGGTGTATGGTGTCTTTTGGGCTAGGTCTACCTATTTCAGTTGATTGTATATTGGTGTTGTTAACGTGTAATGTTAATTGATTTCATTTTTGAGTTTTTATTTTTGTGACCCCTTTTCATGCGATTTTACTCACCCTTTGGTGCTCAAAATGGGTTAAAAATGACCCTGGGTTGTACCTCTAGGGTCTAGGGACCATTGGAGCTTGTCTAACCGTAGGATAACTCCTATTTGGTCACTTAAACTTCACCCTGAAGTAAAGTGACGAAAATGGGCGTTTGGGGAGGAGTGGAAGGTTGGGTCAAACACTCAACCTTATCCACACCTCATTCCAAGCATTGGGGTACCTTGCTTGAAGGCTTGGAGAGTCTTCAAGACCCCTAATTGTGGAGGACCCAACTCCAAGGCTCTCTCACATTGGTGAGAGTACCTTGGGGTTTTGTGGTCTTTCATGGGAGGATAGGATTGGGGCACTTGTTCTACCCACATCCTTTTTGGGCTCCACCTTTCTCTCCCACATGTGTGAGAGAGCACAAGTGGAGGGGGCAAGACTTGGTGGAATGGGAGGGTGACATGTGTCACCCCCACATTCCATGAAGCTTGCAAGTGGATGTGAGAAGGAAGGAGAAGGTGACATGTGTCACCTTCTCATTCCTCAAGGCTCATGAAGAGAGCCTATTTTAATCCCTCTTGAAGAGAGGGAGAGGGTTGTTGATTTCATTACGTTTTTTATTTTTTTTGAATTTGGGAAGGGGGTTAGAGAGATTTTTGGAGGCACATTTGGAGAAGGATTTGGAGGTGAAGTTGGAAGGGCTCTACTTCAACTATCTTCCTTGTTGGGCTATTAAGGTAGGATTCAAGGCTTGATGCATTTCCTTATGTATTTTACTTTACTTGTGTGTTGCATTGTGTTTGTTTTGTGTTTTGTTGTTGTGGGGTTTTGAGGGTGTTTGTAAGAGCCTCTCCATTTGGAGAAAATGTTCAACATGTGCGGGGTGGGGGAGGAGTGAACTTCCTCGAGGTCACCTCCTAGTTTTGGTATTTTGGCCTTGAGGGCAAGTTTATGAGTATAAGCATTTTGAATGGCTTGAGAGCGATGGAGAAATATGTTTGATTTTGGTATAAATACTTAGGCTTGAGGCCTTTCTTAGTGTTGAGTTTTGAGATATATTGGAGTGGCACTCTTGAGTTGAGTGATGTCTACTCCCCTACCCCTTTAAACTCATTTCTATGAGTTTTATTTTGTGTAAACCATGGGTGTTCTTCATGTTTTATTGTCTGTGTTTTGTTGTGTTGTGGAGTGAAGGATCCTTGTGTGCGGATGACCTCCAAGTTCAGGGGTGACTCATGAGTGAGTTTATGGTAGGGAGGAGAGTGGTATTTTGAGGCTTGGTTCCCCTCCCTTGTTGTATTTTTCCTTACAGGTGTTATTGTAGGTTTGAAGCTTGGAGGAAGAGCATTTATGAAGTTTTGTTCTTGGTTGTTTTGGCTACTTGAGAGCTATAGCCAAGGTTGGCCTTTGTAAAGTTGTTCAAAGAAAGAGAGAAAATTTCTCTCTTTTATTATGTAAAGTTTTAATGGTTTTATTTGTGTTGTAATTACTCTATTTTGAAGTTGTAGAACAAATATAAGTTGCTGGTTTTAATTTGGTTTTATGGGAAAAGTTGCAAAGGAACAAACTTGTAAATTATTACTCTTTCCATTAATGTTTTCAAAAAAAAGATATGGTTAAGTGGTTGATTTAAATCTCTATTTAAAATATGATGGTTGTTGTTTTTGTTTCAAGAAAGAAAATAAAATAATTTATATTGTTGATGTTTTCTTTTAAACAAAAAAAAAAACTATATAGAAATGATGTTTTACCTTTCAAAAATTATATATAGTTTGCATAGTGAGAGAAAGAAAAATGCTTTTGTTTAGTTGTTGTTTTTAAAAGAAAAAAGAAAAAATATATATATTTGTATGAGCATGTGAAAGAAAAATATATGTGTGTATATATATATATATAGTGGCTGGAGAAATGTGTATATTATCCAACTAATGAAACTGTGTAAATGCCATTATATATATAATAGATACTCAGAATAGAAGAAACTGTTTCCTTTTAAATGTATATACAACTATATAATTATATTTTTTTTATATTTTATATAACAGTTGTATATTTATATTTATATATAATATTTAACATATTATTTTTGTTGGAAACATATTTTGAAATGAATAATAAGAAGAATAACATTTTAATATTGCTAAAACCCTAGCTGGCGGAAAGGAGGCGCCTCGGTTTGAGTGGTAGCTGGATGGCGGCAATGGTCGCCACTAGTACTACAGATTTTTGAAGTTAAGGGGAGAGGGGGGGACAACCCCCCATCCACCCTCCACTGTTTGGTGGGGGGTGGGCAGGGAGGGCCCCCCCCAAAAAAAAAAAAAAAATTTATTGTTGCCATTGTTAAAACAAAAAAAAATGACCACATGGTTTTTAAACTTGCGTAAAGAATTTAATGGCCGTTGCGCCGCTGTCCATCCCTTGATAGTAGTTCGGCCCTCGGCCACTGGGAATCCCTCGCCCCTGCAATAAAATTTATTTTTTATCTTTTAATAATATATATATACTTGGTGTATATGCATAAAGATGCAGCAAATAAAATATTTATCTCCGGTTTTATATCAGCATACATATTTAAAAAAGGGGGGGTTTCTTTAAAAATAAATAAGCGTATATTTTCAATGTATATACCTCTACTTGAGTGGCGGCCATGGCTGCCCTCCCACTTAAACCTGCAACACAAAAGGAAAGAAAGAGAAAATGAGGGAGAAAGAAAATGGGAGGAGGAAAAAATAGAGAAAAGAAAATGATAGAGAAATTGCAAATAGGGTTAGGGTTTTTGTTTCTAGTGCATAAGGATAATATTATTTAATTGAGAAACTTTTAGGGCAAGAGGAATTTTAAAATTAGGTTTTATTTTTTGTTCCCTCTCCTTTTGGCTTGGAGACTTTTTATTTGTTTTAATAAAATTGGGGATGCATTTAACCTCTTAGGTAGAGGGGTAATTTAATTAAGTGTGGGATTTGTAATAAATTATATTTGTGTGGTTGATGGTTCTTTTATTTAAGGGTTAGGGGTTATCTTTTATTTAATTATTTGGCTAGGGCATCATAGAGATTAATAAATTTTAGTTGTGAGGTACTATTGTTTTATTTTAACTATGCCTTGGGGTTAATTTCAATTTTGTAACCTTAGTAATTTAAATGCAACTTTATTTTTTTAATAAGGTCGACTTAATTAAATTAATTGTATGATTGGTTTTAATGAAGTAGGCTATTATTTAATCATTTTAACCTAGTTATTTGATCAGAGAGCTTTAGTGTGGCAATTTAAATTCCCTAGTGCAATTATTTTAATTAACCAATGTTAGTAGGTTTAGTGAACTATTGTGCGAATTTAATTATTTAGAATAATTCCTATACACGCCCTAGAGGCGTTATGCGACCAAAATTTTCCAGAAATTATAGTCAATTTTCTTAGGTGAATTAAACATTGTGCTGAGTAATATCTTAATGTTTCTGCAAACTAGATGTTTTGATTTAAGTAATTATTTAATTCATTTATGCTCTAGAATTAGGGTTTTGATTTCGACTCATGTCGAAATCCCGTCACTCACCTAGGAAAACTTAGGGTTTCGATCAATCAATCCTAACCCTGATGGTGGTGCTTCTCACGTTGCATTGACTCCCCCTAGTCGGCTATCATCACGCAAGGGATTGAGCATGTGATCACATTACCTTGAATTTGATTGACATGTTTACGCTTTATGCATATTACCACCAAGCACGCTGATGCATGCGAGGGGGTTTCTAAGGATGTGTGGAAATGTTTTGATATTTCATGTCATGACCACATGACAAACGTGGACATGACACGTGTGTTGCGTGTCGTGACCGCATGGGAAATGTGGGCATGACATTTGGTATCAGAGCCCAAGTTTAAACACTGGGCTTGTTTGGGCACGTTACTTATTCCACAAATTCTTCAGATTCGTGAATACCTTGTTCTTGTAGGATGCCACCTAGAACGAGGCGAGTGCATTCATGCGGTACTACATTCATAGAGGTACATAGCAACTCATTAACCAAAGGTCAGGGACCGCCAGTACCACAGGCACCACCCGCACTTGATATCTGACCACAGATCTTACAGGCATTATAGGCAGTGTTAGAGAGGTTACCATCAGCCGTAGTAGAGCCACCTGTCAAGCCCCACATTGATCTGTGAGAGGAACCACGTGCAGAGTTGCGTGTAGAGCCACATGTAGAGCTGCGAGAGGCGCCACGTGTAGAGCCTTATGTAGAGATACCTATCACCACAACAAAGGAGGTTGGTTCAGGTTACAGAGCTCGTAGCAGGAGCCCTCCGCATCGTGAGAGGTGAGAGGAGGTTGTGAGGATAGAGCAGATTTATCACGGGCCTGACGATTATGGTGTGGATGAGCCTATCAGAGGACACAGAGACCAAGGGGACCCCATCAGAGACTTACTTAGGCTGAATCCACCCACCTTTGCAGGGGCCACAGACATAGCCGAAGTTGAGGCTTGGCTTATTAGTTTGGGCAGGTGCTTTGCATTGCGTCCTTATGGGAGCAACATAAAGGCACGCGTGGTAGTTCACCTTTTGAGATACGCAGAAGCGACATGGTGGCACACTAAGGAGTATAAGCACCACTTATCTTTGGACACTCTTATATGGGACACTTTCATGGAGCACTTTAATGTGCATTATCTATCAGACCACTATAGGCAGCGTCAGATTGATGATTTCCATGACTTGCAGCAGTGAGGTTCTACTGTAGCGCAATATGAGAGTAAGTTCATCGAGCTATCACAGTATGCAGAGGATCTCCATGATGAGAAACTTCTGGTTCACAAATTTATCAGAGGTTTGAACCAGGGGATATCAAGACCAGTGCACATGGCAAACCCCCAGACCATGAGTGAGGTTGCCGAGAAGGCATACATCGCAGAGGAGATTCAAGGACGATGTCAGAGTTCACGTCCTTAGTTTCAGGATCATAGCCAGCAGCAGTAAAATTTTTGTCGACCACCACCACCACCACAGAGACGAGGATTTAGTTCTACACCTTTACCTCCTAGGCCTCCATAGTAGCAGCAGCAGTAGTATCAGTAGATGTCCAGGCCCCAGCAGAGGGCACAAGGAGGATAGAATCGCAGTTGGCAGCAATAGGGTCCATGTAGGGATCAACGATAGTAGGGACCACCTGTAGGCCCCACTAGATCACAGCAGTCATACAGAGGTTCTCAGGGGTCTACAGGTTAGACTAGATAGTAGCAAAGTAGTAGGACATAGACTGGGCAAGTACATGCTCGAGGGCCATGCTATGTATGTGGTGGGGCAGGACATTTAGCTAGAGAGTGCCCACAGGGCTTTACGGCAGGGGGACAACCTCATGCAGGAGTTTTAGAGCAGATAGTTGGTGATGTGGGTAGGTCCCACTATATGGTTGCAGCTGTTGATAACCGCCAAGCTGACTTCCAGTCCTCAGTGATTGAGACAACAGGTATGATTGGGGATGTCCCCATTACTATTTTATTTGACTATGATGCTACTAATTCATTTATATCTCCATCGTTATTGGAGTGTTGCAGGCTGGTGGCCTCTAGGCAGGATGATGGGTGGGAGGTTGAGTTGGCCACTGGGGCCAAGATGTCAGTAGATGCTTTGGTTTAGGATTGTGAGATATCCTTGGGGGCCTTCACTAAATTATGCGACCTTAGGGTTATGTCTTTAGGATCCTATGGTGTAGTTTTAGGCATGGATTGGCTTGCAGCTCCTAGAGCTAAGCTAGATTGTCGCTGAAAGGTGATTAGTTGTTTAGATGATCATGGCACGTCAGTTGAGGTAGTGGGCATTCAGAAGCCCATGGCAATTTGTATGATATCCACTCAGTAGCTTAAGCGCTTCATGCGGAAGGGATGTCAGTTGTTTGCCATCACTATTAGTGACAGATCAGAGGATGAGCCAGAGGTGTCATTAGATGACCATCCTATCTTGAGGGAGTTTGTCGATATCTTTCCACCAGAGTTACCAGGCATGGAACCTCGTAGAGAGGTAGACTTCCACATTTATTTAGTGTCGGGTGCTGAGCCAGTGTCTTGTGCACCCTACAGGATGACCACACATGAGCTCATGGAGCTCAAGTTGCAGTTAGAGGAGTTGCTCGAGAAGGGGCACATCCGACCTAGCATTTCACTGTGGGGTGCACCGGTCATCTTTGTGAAGAAGAAGGATGGGTCTCTTCATTTGTGCATGGACTATAGACATTTTAATAAGGTGATGGTGAAGAACCGTTATCCTCTGCCTAGGATTGATAATCTTTTCAACCAGATGCAAGGAGCCAGAGTGTTCTCTAAGATTGACCTAAAGTCCAGTTACCATCAGTTGCATATCACAGAGGTAGACATCCATAAGACCACCTTCTGGACTCGATATGGCCACTATGAGTTCACTATGGTACCCTTCGGCTTGATGAACGCCCCTATAGTCTTCATGAGTCTCATCAACGGGGTGTTATGTACTTACTTGGATCAGTTCGTGATCATTTTCCTTGATATTTTGATCTACTCGTGGACCGAGGAGGAGCATGAGGGGCACTTACATCAGGTTTTGCAGTGCTTGAGAGAGAAATAGCTCTTTGGCAACTTGGCGAAGTGTGCCTTTTTTAGATCTACGGTGCAGTATTTGGGGCACATTCTATTTGGTGATGGTATCTTCGTAGATCCATCGAAGATCAGGGCTATCAGGGATTGGCCAGCACCCACCAGTGTGACAAAGGTCAGGAGTTTCATGGGGTTAGTTGGGTACTACCACAGATTCAATGAGGGCTTTTCTAGGATGGCGCACCCCATCACTTCTCTTCCGCAAAAAGGGAAGAGCTTCACTTGGACTGAGCAGTGCAAGAGGGCCTTCGAAGTCCTCAAGAAGCATCTTACCAGCGCTCCCATTTTAGTGGTTCCTGATCCAATAGAGGACTTTGTGGTTTGTACTAATGCATCACTTGAGGGTTTGGGAGCCATACTTAAGTAGGGTGGTAGATCGCGTATGAGTCGCAAAAGCTCAAGACCCATGAGCTGAACTACCCCACTCATGATTTAGAACTCCTCGCAGTGGTTCATGCTTTGGCTCGTTGGAGACACTTTCTTCTAGGTCATCACTTTGAGCTTCATTCAGATCATCATAGTCTTTAGTACATATTCACACAACTGAATTTGAATGCCCGCCAGCGGCGTTCGATGGAGTTTCTTTGCGAGTACGACTTTGATGTCCACTACATCAAAGGGAAGGAGAACGTGGTTGTTGATGCATTAAGTCAGAGGCACCACAAGATCCTGACCTTCACTCTGAGTTTGGACTTGAGAGGGCGCATCTTACAGTATTTGCCTGAGGATGAGTAGTTTCTTGAGGTGCAAAAGGAGATCCAGTCTCAGAGGCCCCTTGTGGACAAGTTTGCAGGATATTCCCTTGAGGCAGATGGGTTAATTAGACATTGACAACGCATCTATGTACCCCATGCAAGCAACCTATGTGTAGTAATTTTTTCAGAGGCTCACAGAGCACCTTATGCAGCACACCTAAGGGGTGAAGAAGATGCATGCTGACTTGCGTCAGTTGTACCATTAGGCGGGTTATGGGATGAGATATTGCAGAGTATGTTGCTCGATGCCTTAAGTGCCAAAGGGTCAAGGCCGAGCATCAGCATCTAGCAAGTCTGTTATACCCTCACGAGATACCTGAGTGGAAATGGGACACCATTTCCATAGATTTTATTGTTGGTCTCCCTATGTCATCTAGCTGCCATGATGCCATCATGGTGATAGTTGACAGGTTGACCAAGGTGGCGCATTTCTCACTTGTACTCATGACGTACAATGCACCATCAGTGGCGAGAGTATTCTTGGATGAGATTGTTAGATTACATGGGGTACCTCACCGTATCATTTCTGACAGAGACTTAGTGTTCATATCAGCCTTTTGGAGGGCATTGTAGTAGGCGTTGGGCACACAGCTCAACTTCAGTTCAACTTATCACCCAGAGACAGATGGTCAAACACAGAGGGTGAATCAGGTTCTAGAGGATATGTTTCATATGTACATTATGGATCACCAGTCTAGATGGGAGGAGTATCTGTATCTAGTTGAGTTTGCCTACAATAATGGGCATCACAGCTCGTTGGGTATGCCTCCCTTTCAGGGCTTGTACGGAAGACTTTGCAGGGCACCGTTGAGTTGGGACCATATTAAGGACAGGGTTGAGATAGGGTTAGAGTTGGTATAGGATATGGAGCAGCAGGTGACCTTGATCAGACAGAAACTTCAGGAGGCACAGGATTGACAAAAGAAGTATGTTGATGCTAAGAGATTAGATCGAAGCTTCTTGGTCGAAGATAGAGTATTCTTGAGAGTGCGGCCACTAAGAGTCCGATCCATTATGGAAAGGGCTCTAAGCTCACACCATGGTTTGTTGGGCCTTTTGAGATCTTGGAGTGGATAGGACCCGTAGCCTACTGTCTAACCTTGCCACCTAGTTTGTCACACATCCATGATTTTTTTTCATGTATATGTTTTGCAGCATTACATATTTGATTTATCTCATGTATTAGATTGGAGTGCTCTACAAGTAGAGGCAGATGGACAGCTGGCTTTGGAACCAATTCACATATTGGCTCATCTAGGCCTTCGAGGTCGAGAGCTAGACCAGGTTAAGGTTTAGTGGGACAGGTGCGATGAGGTCATGGCGACAAGGGAGGATGTAGCTAGATTGAGGACACTTTATCCTCACATCTTCAAAGACTTCCAGGAGGAAGTTTAGTCTTAGGGGGGAGGATGTGAGGCCTACTATTTCACTCCCTTATATTTTTCTCATTTCGTATTACTATGGAGACACATTTTAGACTTTTGGGACTGTTGATCTCGATATGCAGATTTATTAGACTATATGTTTTTATTTTGGTTAGTTATGTTTAGTATGTTGTGATGAGACTAGATCTTGATTTTGATTCATTGATGATGATTTGACATGTGATATACATTATGATGTTATTTGTGATATTAGTTGTGAGATTATGTTATGGATTTATTATGCGATTTTATCTTGAGATGGATTATAGAAATGCAAAATTATGGATCTAATTATGATGTGATTTTATGATGTTTTATATAATTATGTGATGGTGTGAGTGTATGTTTCCCTTGCTTTGGCTATGATATACATGATTGGATTAATCTTTTGTTTAAGTGCATAGGTGTTTATCTCAAGCCACGGATAATCAGAGATTATCCCACATTTTATGAAATCCCGTGTTAAGCTAATCTAGTTCTAAGAGGAACCAAGATCATCTGTGTTATGCATGATGAATTTTTGTAATGTTAGTGTATGGTGTCTTTTGGGCTAGGTCTACCTATTTTAGTTGATTGTATATTGGTGTTGTAAAGGAGTAATGTTAATTGATTTCATTTTTGAGTTTTTATTTTTGTTCCCCTTTTCATGTGATTTTACTCACCCTTTGGTGCTCAAAATGAGTTAAAAATGACCCTAGGTTGTACCCCTAGGGTCTAGGGAACATTGGACCTTGTCTAACCCTAGGATAACTCCTATTTGGTCACTTAAACTTCACCCTGAAGTAAAGTGACGAAACTAGAAGTTTGGGGAGGAGTGGAAGGTTGGGTCAAACACTCAACCTCAACCTTATCCACACCTCATTCCAAGCATTGGGGTACCTTGCTTGAAGGCTTGGGGAGTCTTCAAGACCCCTAATTGTGGAGGACCCAACTCCAAGGCTCTCTCACATTGGTGAGAGTGCCTTGGGGTTTTGTGGGATTTCATGGGAGGATAGGATTGGGGCACTTGTTGTACCCACATCCTTTTTGGGCTCCACCTTTCTCTCCCACATGTGTGAGAGAGCACAAGTGGAGAGGGCAAGACTTGGTGGAATGGGAGGGTGACATGTGTCACCCCCACATTCCATGAAGCTTGCAAGTGGATGTGAGGAGGAAGGAGAAGGTGACATGTGTCACCTTCTCATTCCTCAAGGCTCATGAAGAGAGCCTATTTTAATCCCTCTTGAAGAGAGGGAGAGGGTTGTTGATTTCATTACATTTTCTATTTTATTTCAATTTAGGAAGGGAGTTAGAGGGATTTTTGGAGGCACATTTGAAGGACTTGGAGGTGGAGTTGGAAGGGATCTACTTCAACTATCTTCCTTGTTGGGCTATTAAGGTAGGATTCAAGGCTTGATCCCTTTCCTTATGTATTTTATTTTACTTGTGTGTTGCATTGTGTTTGTTTTATGTTTTATTGTTGTGGGGCTTTGAGGGTGTTTGTAAGAGCCTCTCTATTTGGAGAAAAAGTTCAACATGTGTGGGGTGGGGGAGGAGTGAACTTCTTCGAGGTCACCTCCTAGTTTTGGTATTTTGGCCTTGAGGGCAAGTTTATGAGTATGAGCATTTTGAATGGCTTGAGAGCCATGGAGAAATATGTGTGATTTTGGTATAAATACTTAGGCTTGAGGCCTTTCTTAGTGTTGAGTTTTGAGATATATTGGAGTGGCACTCTTGATTTGAGTGATGTCCACTCCCCTACCCCTTTAAACTCATTTCTATGAGTTTTATTTTGTGTAAACCATGGGTGTTCTTCATGTTTTATTATCTTTGTGTTTTGTTGTGTTGTGGAGTGAAGGATCCTTGTGTGTGGATGACCTCCAAACTTAGGGGTGACTCATGAGTGAGTTTATGGTAGGGAGGAGAGTGGTATTTTGTAGCTTGGTTCCCCTCCCTTGTTGTATTTTTCCTTACAGCTGTTATTGTAGGTTTGAAGCTTGGAGGAAGAGCATTTATGAAGTTTTGTTCTTGGTTGTTTTGGCTACTTGAGAGCCATGGCCAAGGTTGGCCTTTGTAAAGTTGTTCAAAGAAAGAGAGAAAATTTCTCTTTTATTCTATAAAGTTTTAATGGTTTTATTTGTGTTGTAATTACTCTATTTTGAAGTTGTAGAACAAATATAAGTTGCTAGTTTTAATTTGGTTTTATGGGAAAAGTTGCAAAGGAACAAACTTGTAAATTATTACTCTTTCCATTAATGTTTAAAAAAAAAAAGATATGGTTAAGTGGTTGATTTAAATCTCTATTTAAAATATGATGGTTGTTTTTGTTTCAAGCAACAAAATAAAATAATTTATATTGTTGATGCTTTCTTTTAAACAAATAAAAAAGTATATAGAGATGATGTTTTACCTTTCAAAAAATATTTATAGTTTGCATAGTGAAAGAAAGAAAATAAATACTTTTGTTTAGTTGTTTTTTTTTAAAGAAAAAAAAATATCTGTATAAGCATGTGAATGAAATATATATATATATACTCAAAATAGAAGAAACTATTTCCTTTTAAATGTATATACAGCTGTATAATTATATTTTTTATATTTTATATAACAGCTATATATATAACATATTTTTTTTGTTGGAAATGTATTTTGAAATGAATAATAAGCATATTAACATTTTAATATTGCTAAAACCCTAGCGGGCGGAAAGGAGGCGCCTGGGTTTGAACGGTCGCCGCCAATGCTGCGGATTTTTGAGGTTAAGGGGAGAGGGGGGACGACCCCCCCATCCACCCTCCACTGTTCGGTGGGGGGGTGGGCGAGGAGGCCGCCCCCCCCAAAAAAAAAAATTGTTGTTGCCACTATTAAAACAAAAAAAATGACCACAGGGTTTTTAAACCTACGTAAAGAATTTAACGGGCATTGCGCGGTCGTCCATCCCTTAATAGTAGTTCGGCCCTTGGCCGCTGGGAATCCCTCGCACCTGCAATAAAATTTATTTTTTATCTTTTAATAATTAATATATATATATATATATATATATATACACACTTGGCATATATGCATAAAGATGCAGCAAATAAAATATTTATCTCTAGTTTTATACCAATATATATATATATATTTAAAAAGGGGGAGTTTTTTTCTTTAAAAAGAAATAAATGTATATTTTCAATGTATATACCTCTACTTGAGTGGCGCCCGTGGCTGCCCTCGCACTTAAACCTGCAACACAAAAGGAAAGAAAGAGAAAATGAGGGAGAAAGAAAATGGGAGGAGGTAAAATTGGAGAAAAGAAAATGATAGAGAAATTGTAAATAGGGTTAGGGTTTTGTTTCTAGTGCATAAGGATAATATTATTTAATTAAGAAACTTTTAGGGCAAGAAGAATTTTAAAATTAGGTTTTATTTTTTGTTCCCTCTCCTTTTGGCTTGGAGACTTTTTATTTGTTTTAATAAAATTGGGGATGCATTTAACCTCTTGGGTAGAGGGGTAAGTTTAATTAAGTGTGGGATTTGTAATAAATTATATTTGTGTAGTTGATGGTTCTTTTATTTAAGGGTTAGGGGTTATCTTTTATTTAATTATTTGGCTAGGGCATCATAGAGATTGATAAATTTTAGTTGTGAGAGACTATTGTTTTATTTTAACTATGCCTTGGGGTTAATTTAAATTTTGTAACCTTAGTAATTTAAATGCAACTTTATTTTTTTAATAAGGTCGACTTAATTAAATTAATTGTATGATTAGTTTTTAATGAAGTAGGCTATTATTTAATTATTTTAACCTAGTTATTTGATCAGAGAACCTTAGTGTGGCAATTTAAATTCCCTAGTGCAATTATTTTAATTAACCAACGTTAGTAGGTTTAGTGAACTATTGTGCAAATTTTATTAATTAGAATAATTCCTATACACGCCCTAGATGTGTTATGCTGCCGAATTTTTTCAGAAATTAGAGTTAATTTTCTTAAGCGAATTAAACATTGTGTTGAGTAATATCTTAATGTTTCTGCAAACTAGATGTTTTGATTTAAGTAGTTATTTAATTTTTTTATGCTCTAGAATTAGGGTTTTGATTTCGACTCGTGTCAAAATCCTGTCACTCACCTAGGAAGACTTAGGGTTTCGATTAATTGATCCTAACCCTGATGGCGGTGCTTCTCGTGTCACATTGACCCCCTTAGTCGGCTATCATCACGCAAGGGATTGTGCATGTGATCACATTACCCTTAATTTGATTGACATGTTTACACCTTATGTGTATTGCCACTGAGCACGCTGACTCGTGCTAGGGGGTTTCTAGGGATGCGTGAAATTTTTTTGATATTTCATGTCATGACCACATCACAAATGTGGACATGACACATGTGTTGCGTGTTGTGACCACATGGGAAATGTGGGCATGAGATTTGTCTAATCAATAAATACCTCTAGCTTGATTCATTAATTTACATTTTTTTGAGCATCTTAAAAGAACTCCATTGATGTCTTTTCTGAACATGACGCCCTCAACAAATGGATTGAAGCCTAAAATATCTCCTCTTGGCTTGATTCAAACCATTTGGGCACCTTCCTGACTATAAAAATATAATCATATCGTGGCACCAGTCATTTGCAACATCAAGCTCAGTTGTTTGGGCCTGATCAATGGCATGTACTATGTCATTTATAGCTCCTATGTCTGTCGCCATCTATTCACATAGTCTCCTGCCCCTTATCAACCTGGTGATGTTGATATTTACATCATGTATTCCATGACTTTTGTGATCAACCCAACTCCCTTTTCGCTAACATCTCTACTCAAAAGGAACTCTTTAACACTAGGATTGTTCACCATCAATTATATCTTTATGTTTGAAAGCATGTGCCTAAACCTTTTAAGAGATTTCACCACAAGAAACACCTTCTTTTCAACAAAATTATACTTAAGCTCATAATCTTTCAGAGGTTGACTAAAAAAAGCAATTGGCTACTCCAACTTTTCATCATTATGTTGTGTCAGGACTTTTGATATACCCTCCTTGCCTCCAAAGGCATAAATAATAAAAATCATTTTCATAGTTAGGGTTTACCAGTGTAGGAGCTTGTGCAATGGCCTATTTGACAGCTTCAAAACTATCTTTGCTCTCTTTTGACCAACTAAATGTAGTGTTTTTTTTTAACATAGCTATGAGAGACTTTTCAATGGAAGCAAAGTTAGGTATAATCCCTATAATCCCAAGCAATAAGATCACCAAATTTATTACAAATCTCAATGAAACCTTCTCTTTTAGCTTGATCACATACCTTGCCATGCTTTAGAAATCTACCCTGTGCAATCTCCACCTCTTCATAATCTTCTTTTTTGGCATCCATACACATTTTTTCACCCTTGAGCTGATCATCAACATCGAAGATGTTCTCCAAGGTGATCAATCCCTTGGGCAGCTTGTTTGTCTTCAACTGGATCATTTGTTCACCATACTGCTCTTGGAATTTGGACTAATTTTTAGTAGAAAACTTGGCCTCCTCTTGTAAGAAGTTAAAAATTTGATGGTCATTTTCAAATACTTGCCGGCTAGTGACATTATCTGGGATAGCGGGCCTGACCACAATCTTCACATGCTGGTCTGAGTTTTGTTTGACATTCTTAGGGATATTAAATGAGCACCTATTGTTGCTAGCTTATCTACATTTTTATTTCTTTCCTTAGGAATAGCTTGAATATTGAAGGCATCAAAGCCTTAATCAGATCCCAAGCTCTATGTTTGTATGACTTCAACAATTTATTGTTTGAGGCAATCTAAGCTCTAATTTTGTGGACAACCATCTCACTGTCACCAAATACCTATAAAAATTTTATTCCTCTCTTTTTTGCTAGTTGCATGCCTTAAATTAGGGCCTCATATTCAGCAACATTATTTGTGCAGTTGAACTGGAAATGGAACACAGAGAAATAATTTCCATTTTGTGGTGAAACCAACACTACACCGACTCCTACTCCATTTTTGCTCCTAGAGCCATCAAGATACATCTGCCATAACCCACTTGAATCTTCTTTTGACTTCACAAGGTTAGGGATGATGGCATTGTCATCATGAATACAATATGTACCCAGCCCTATTTCTTCTACATGATCAAGAGTATCAAATTGAAAGTAATTTTCCCATTCATCAAGTAGGATATCTAGAATATCCTCCACAGGTGTGGCAGCCTCATGTATATTATTATCTTCCTCTAAATCATGGATTGTGTAGTTCATGTTGATAGGGGTAGGGGAATAAGGCTCTATATGATCATTGGAAATAGGCTCAACCTTAATGGTCACCTTAGTGCCATACTTTGTCCTAAACAACATATGGGACCAATCAGAGGATAGGTATCCACCTAGTTTAGTAGTGAAGTCTCTGGACAAGCATATGCCAAAGTATGTAGGGAGATCAATGACTGAAATATCTTGTGAATAGAGTAGCCGGGGCATGCATACAGGGTAAGCTTTAAATCTCTAAGAACACCTACTATCTTAACAACAGTACCATCTAGTTGTACTGCTCCTTTACTCATAGGTTCATACTTGATGTCTAAGTGATTAGTTATTTCTTTAGGCATGACAGAACTACCCGCCCTAGAATCAATCATACAATTATGTAATAAATTATTTCCAATGATCAAGGAAACATAGAAAAGGGGAGGCTTACTAATTTTTCTTGTACTTGTCTCCTCTTTTGGTTGACACAGGTTGACTAGAGTTGCTATTTTTTCTTTTTTTGTCTCTTTGGTAGGCTGATTGAAGTTTTTCAAGGCATCTTGTCACAAATCCCTTTGAGTTGGGATTGACAGGGCATCCCCCATAGTGACATTCAAATTGGTCTTCTTCATCTAGTCCACCACACTGAAAGGAATAGATCTAGATTTTAGAGGGGTCTTTGTAGTAGCAATGTATGTTTTAGCTTGTTGATTGATATGTTGTTGTCCTTGTACTAGATTCACTCTATTGATAGTCTAATTTTCTTGCAATGACACTACCTTGATTGTTGCACTTTCATTTGTAGCCATTGGGGATGTATGAGAGGTTGAGGCTTGACCAACCATAGGAATTGATGCATCTTCAATTGCTCTTCTTTTTGATCTTGTATTGTACGTTATTGGATTTGTGCCCTAATTTACACTGCAGAAGTCATCCTCTTGCCAATTCATCAATGTAGATTCATTTTGGGCTTAATCTTGCCCCACCATAATTTATTGGCTGGAATTGTCTTGTTGTTCTAAAACCATTGGTGGGTTTTGAACCATCAGAGCTTGACTAAAATTTCCATTTTGACATAAGCTTTGAATGTAGGGTTGATTGAATGAATAGTACCATTCGCCATCCTAAGCTAGATTGTTTTGTATGGGGACAAGATCTCTAGATGTGCTTCTAGTAGTAGGGTTTATAACATTTAGGGGCCAAGCATAGCTAGGCTAATTCTACCTTTGCATATTACCTTGATAGGGTTGCCTTTTAGGCTGATAAGGCTGATTAAAAAGATAATAAGGCTTATTGACCTGTGCCTACTACCTCTCTATTGCCACTAATTTATTTTCAAAGTTTTGTAGAAGGGTCTTGACCTTATGTAATTCATTTGAGAGTGTAATTGAAGAGGTTGCGGGTCTGACTGTCATGGGGATTGGAGTCATGTTGTGCTGGGTAACAAGAGCTTCCAAAAGTAGAGGCATTGGGACCCTTAGGCAATATTTCTAGCCTGAATCAAACTATTTTTTGTTCTTATTGCTTTGTCATATGCATTTGGTAACATAGTCCCTCCCATAGATTGAATCATGACAGGAATATCACTATTTAATGATATCAAGTAATACAAGAAGGCAGTATTAGTGGAGGGCTTCACCAGCAAAGGAATCCTATCCTAGGTCTTCTGAAATCTATAATTAAAGACAGCCATATATGTTGGTAAGTGTTACACTATGTTGTCATTAGTGTTGTCATTGATGTCAACCTCTTGTGTAGCTGTGATAAGTAAGTACTTGTGGATGACAACCTCTAGTATGGTTGAGATGTTAAGAAGGTATTGCAAATGTTGTGATTGTATTGAGAAAGTATTTTTGGTGCTTGGCTTCCAAGTGCTTTTGAGAAAATTTGAATAAATAGTGTATAATGTGACAGATAGGTGTTCTGTATTGTGCTCCACATTTCTTCAGTCTTGAAGTTATGCTTGTGCAGTTTGGATATGTTGATTAGAGATGTTCAGAGGTGTTATATCTAGAGTTTCAGGTTCTGGATCGTGTGGCAGAAGAAGTTGTGTTCACCAGTGTGTGGACTGTGAAGCAAGTTGTATGGGAGAGATGGAATTGCTCCACATTTCTCCACGTTGAGGTTTCTTGTCTTGCAGATTTGGGAACATGCTAATATTGTGTATATCTGTCTTCCCTTGGAGTGGTTCATGTTTAGATGCTCCGCAAGGTTGGATTCATGAGTTGTTGTCTGTGGTAGTTTGACTGGTTATAAGGATGGCTATGTTCGTCAGTTGTATGTGGTTGCGGAAGTGTTGTTGGATATTATGTTGGTATTGGAATATTCTAGAATATAGTGTGATGTTGTTATATGCTCCATGAGTTATTTCCAGACCTAGTGAAGTGTGAACTTAATTGCTTAAGGGCGTTAATGCAAGTTTGGCCAACCTGGGGTGTTAGTGCTAATTGCGGATGTGCTTCGTTGCTTGTGGAAGCGTGGTATATCATGTCGATGTAGATTTGGGTCCTGGTTAACCCTTGGTGTGGTCTGCCTTCACTTCTTTCCACCACAGAGGTGTTTGGTGCCAACCTACTTGGTGTTTGCACATTTGAGGTGCATACGTTTCATTGTAGTCGACTTGAAGATGTTTTTCAAGTTGCAGATGGTATAAATGCAAGGTGAATTGTTGGAGAAGATGTGTGGTGTGTTGTGGAGTGAAATGTGATCAATTGTTGTGATATGAGTACAAGCTTTAATGATTAAGGCTACCAAAAGTAGTGAGCAAAAGGTGTCTACATTTCAGTGTACCTGAAGTTACTGGAGGTAGTGAGCTAAAGGTTGCGAATGGTGTAGAGTTGTTGTGGTGGATCCTCCTATTACTCTAAGATAGAGTTCTCTCTATAACAATATTCTTCTTTCTTCTTTCTAATCCAATAGTGAGCCATTGGCAGTGAGCCCTTCTTTCTTTCTAGGCAGTGAGTCCTTTGGGCAGTGAACCTATTATATTCGGTGTTTCTATTCATTTATATTGTGATCTAATCCTCACCGTGGTTTTTCCCTTCTTGGTTTTTCCATCTAAATCTGGTGTTCTACTGTGCATGGTGTTTTGATGTGTTGTTGTTTCATTTGTTTACATTCATGCTAAATCTGATTAAGGGTTGAATGTTAATGAGGGTTTGATGTTTTAATGTACAACTAATTCAGCCCCCTCTCATTTGTCCTGTGTGTCTAACAATTGGTATCAGAGCAAGGTTCCTTGGAAGAAGCTTAACCACTTGAGGTAGATCCAGATGGTGCACAAGAAAGGTGTCAAGGCTCCTTTGTTTGATGGAACAAATTATGCATTCTGGAAGATCAGGATGGAAGGCTTTCTTGTCTCTTTAGGGTTCAGTGTATGGAAGTCAGTTGAAAATGGATATACTGTGCCTACTTGTAGTCTGACAAGTGATGATGAGATCAAGGACTGAGAATAATGGCAAGGTAAGGAATACTCTTCTGAGTGGTCTTTCTGATTCAGAACTTGTGAAGGTAATGAGCTACAAAACTTCTCAAGAGGTCTGGAAGAAGTTGGAAAGCATCTATGAAGGAGATATCAAGGTCAAGCAAGCAAAGATGTAGAATTTGAAGATCAGGTTTGCAACCCTAAATATGTCAGAGGATGAAGATATTGCAAGCTACATGTATAGAGTGGATGAAGTTATCAATTCCATCAATGGCCTTGGTGGAAAGCTGGAGGATAATGAAGTGGTAAAGAAGGTACTAAGAACTCTTCCTAAATATTATAGTGCTAAAGATTCTACTATTGAAAAGGCTCAAATGTTGGATCAATATACTAGGGATCAATTGTTTAGTGCTTTAACTACTTTTGAACTAAGAGAGTTTGGCCAAGATAATTCAAGAAAAGAGACTGCTTTTAAGGTTAGCAATATAGAAAAGAATGATGAATCAAATCCAGATGATCTTAATGAAGTGAAAGCAAATTTTGTACGAAGATTGAATAAGGGCACTAAAAATATAGAGGTAAGTTACCTTTCAAATGTTTTAACTATGGAAAGATAGGTCATTATGCTTCAAAATGTCTGGCCAAAGTCCCAAATGAAAAATACAAGGATAACAAAGGTAAATCTATCAAGAGGAGTTATTATGTTAAAGAAGATGCTAGCATATCTGATGATGAGTCTGACTACCAGGATGATGAAAGTGATGAATGCTTGTTCATGGCTTTGAATGTTGGAACTAATTCTAATAACTCTGATAGATGTATGAAGGAAATAGCTCCGGAAATAGGTCACAATATCAAAGGAACTATGGTGACTGCTTTTCATGCAAGAGACGAGAAAAACTACTAGATAATTGATAGCAGATGCTCAAATCATATGGTAGGTGATAAGAGTAAGTTTGTTAAACTTGAGAAGTTTGAAGGTGGTCTTGTTAAGTTGGAAGATGATACATCTGCTAAGATCTGTGGAAACGGTTCAATTAGTTTTGATGGCAAGCCTAAAACAGATGATGTTCTTTATGTCAAGGGTCTCTGGCATAATCTTCTAAGTGTAGGACAAATGTGTAGCAGAGGATATAACCTTGTGTTTCAGGATGATGGTTGTCAGATCAAAAAAGAAAACTCTAAAACTCTAATTGCTGCAGGAACAAGAGCAGAAGGAAATGTTTATCAGCTCAAAGGTGCTAATGGTAAGTGTTTTATGACTCAAATCAATGAAAGTTGGCTATGGCATAGAAGAATGTGTCACATCAATTTTGATAGCCTAGTGAGGATCAATTCTACTCAAGCTGTGAGAGATCTGCCAAGAATTACAAAGCCCATCAATGCAATTTGCAAGGAATGTCAGGTTGGGAAGCAAACAAGAAAGAGGTTCAAAATCAAAGAATATTCTACCGCATGACCTTTGGAGTTGGTGCATATAGACCTATGTGGACCCACAAGAACATGAATCTTTCAAGGTGATGGGTATTTCATGTTATTAATTGATGACTACTCTAGAATGACTTGGGTAACCTTTCTCAAAGAAAAATCAGAAGCTCTAGATAAGTTTAAAGAATATAAAGCTATGGTTGAGAATGAAATAGATGTGAAAATCAAGTGCTTGAGATTTGACAGAGGTGGTGAGTTCACCTCCAATGAGTTTAATAGTTTTTGTGAAGATTATGGAATAAAAAAGCATTTGTCAGCTCCTAGGACTCCTTAGTAGAATGGAGTTGTGGAAAGGAAGAATAGGACAATTCAGGAAGCAACAAGGACATTGATGAAAGAAGAAAATCTACTGGATGTCCCTTGGAGAGAAGCTATTCATACTGCAATTTACATTCTAAATAAAGTCCAAGCAAGAGTAAATAGTTCAAAGACTTCCTATGAGCTATGGTATGGAAGAACTCCTACTATTTAAATATTTTAGAGTGTTTGGAAGAAAATGTTATATTAAGAGAGATGAAGAAAACTTGGGAAAGTTTGATGCAAGATCAGATGAAAGAATCTTCCTTGGATATTCTACAAAGAGTAAGGCTTACAGATGCTACAACAAGAGGCTAAAGAAGATAGTTGAAAGTGCAAGTGTAAAAGTGGATGAAGAACCACATCAAATCTCAATGCTGATAGAAGGATATGAATCTGATGAGTCCTCTTGCAGAGAAGAAGAAAATGAAAAGGAGATGCAAGTTGAAGAAGAAGAAGCTCCAAAAAGGAATCCTAAGACTCCTAAGTATGTGTAGAAGAATCATTATGAGGATCAAATCATTGGAGATAAGAACAAAGATGTATTGACAAGAAGAAAAGTTGCTACGACAGAAGAACATGTAAATTTGTGCTTACTTTCTAAAGTAGAACCTAAGACAATGATTAAAGCATGCAAAGATCAACATTGGATCAAAGCTATGGAAGAAGAGTTGATGTAGATTAAGAAGAATCAGACTTGGGAACTAGTCCCAAGACTAGCAAACAAGAATGTGATAGGAACTAAATGGGTGTTCTGGAACAAATTGAATGAGAATGGAGAAGTTGTTAGAAATAAGGCTAGGCTTGTGTGTAGGACTACTCACAAATGGAAGGAATAGATTATGAGGAAACATTTGCTCCGGTGGCAAGAATGGAGGCCATTAGAATGTTTTTGGCCTTTACAGCACATACAGACTTCAAAGTTTATCAAATGGATGTGAAGTCTGCATTCTTGAATGGAGAGTTGGAAGAAGAGGTATACCTTGAAAAACCAAAATGCTTTCAGTTATCAAATGATCCTAATATGGTCTGTAGATTGAAGAAGGCATTGTATGGACTCAAACAGGCTCTTAGAGATTGGTATGCAAGATTGGATAGGTACTTGTTGCAGCAGGGATTCAATAAAGGTACCATAGATAGAAATCTTTACTTCAAAGTTGAGAGAGATCAAATTTTGATTGTGGTTGTGTATGTTGATGACATAATCTTTGGAGGAAATGAGGCAATGTGTAAGAAATTTGCAGAAGAGATGCAAAATGAGTTTGAGATGTTGATGTTTGGGGGGATGAATTTCTTCCTTGGGCTACAAATCAGTCAGATAGAAAAAGGTATATTCATTTCACTATCAAAATATGTCAAATGTTGAAGAAGTTGGAATGGAATACTCTAAACTATATGTACTTCTATGACTACTTGTTGTAAGTTAAGCAAGAATGATGAATCTCCTAAGACAGATTAGAGCAAGTATAGATCAATGATTGGTGGACTGCTATACCTAACTGCTACTAGACCAGATATAGTGCATATATTTTCTCTTGTGGCTAGATTTCATGAAGATCCTAGAGAATCACATGTGACAGAAATCAAGAGGATATTTAGATATTTGTAGGGCACTCTGGACTATGGCCTATGGTATCCAAAGGATACTAATTTTTCTTTGAGTGGTTATACTGATGCAAATTGGGAAGGTTGTGTGGATGACAAAAGAAGTACAAGTGGATGTGCTTTCTTTCTTAGAAACAAATTAGTTTCTTGGATAAGCAAAAAGTAGGATTCAGTGTCATTATCTACTGTAGAGGTAGAATATATTGTTGCAGCATCTTGTTGCACACAGGTGTTTTGGATGAAGCAAACATTGAAGGATATTAGAGTATCATATGACGAACCTATTTCCATTTTGTGTAATAATACAAGTGCTATCAACATTTCAAAGAATCTGGTAATGCATTCAAGGACAAAGCATAGCTCAATCCGGTATCACTTTCTAAGAGAGAAGGTTGCAGAGGTTGCAGATATTTCACAAAGGCTCTTCCAAAAGATACATTTGAGTATCTCCGTCAGAAGGTAAGGGTTATTGCCCCTCCTTTCAACTAGATGCATACGATTATGCATCAGTTCAGTGAAGCAATTCAAATTCAATCCTTGATCTAGATTGATGAAGGCTACCTCTCGGGGGGAGCAAGTAGTGGTGGTTTTTGGTTGGTATAGTCAGGAGGAGCAAGTGTTGTCATTTGTGTGGAAAGAGATGAGTTGGTAAGTGTTTCCCTTTGTTGATGTTGTCAAAGGGGGAGAGTAGAAGGAAAAAGAGTTGGTTATAGATATTTTCCTTCGCCATTGATGTCAAAGGGGAGAGATACAAGATGGGAGAGAAGTGGTTGAAAAACCATAGTGCAAGAGAGATAGAGGCTTGATAAGGGAGAGATGTTGGTTATACTAGGAGCAAGGAGAGAGAGAAAGTGTGAGAGAAATGGATGTTTAAGTAAGGGGGAGTGGTGCTTGAGAGCAGAAGATAATGAGTTGCTTATGTTGTTGATGGTTTTTTATCAGGTGTTGCCATCAATGACAAAGGGGGAGATTGTTGGTAAGTGTTGCACTATGTTGTCATTAGTGTTGTCATTGATGTCAACCTCTTGTGTAGCTGTGATAAGTAAGTGCTTGTGGATGAAAACCTCTAGTATGGTTGAGATTTTGAGAATGTATTGCAGATGTTGTGATTGTATTAAGAAAGTGTTTTAGGTGCTTAGCTTCCAAGTGCTTTTGAGAAAATTTGAATAAAGAGTGTACAGTGTGAAAGACAAGTGTTATGTATTATCCTCCACATTTCTTCAGTCTTGAAGTTATGCTTGTGTAGTTTGGATATGTTGATCAGAGATGTTTAGAGGTGCTATATCTAAAGTTTCAGGTTCTGGATCATGCGACAGGAGAAGTTGTGTTCACCAGTGTGTGGACTGTGAAGCAGGTTGTATGGGAGAGATGGAATTGCTCCACATTTCTCCGCGTTGAGGTTTCCTATCTTATGGATTTGGGAATGTGCTAATACTGTCTATATCTATCTTCCCTTGGAGTGGTTCATGTTCAGATGCTCCACAAGGTTGAATTCATGAGTTGGTGTCTATGGCAGTTTGACTGGTTACACAAGATGGTTGTGTTCATCAATTGTATGTGGTTGCGGCAGTGTTGTTGGATATTATGTTGGTATTGGAATATTCCATAATGTAGTGTGATGTTGTTATGTGGTTCGCGAGTTGTTTCCAGACTTGGTGAAGGATGAACTTAAATTCTTAAGGGTGTTAATGTAGGTTTAACCAAACTGGGGTGTTAGAACTAATTGTGGATGTGCTTCATTTCTTGTGGAAGCATGGTGTAACATGTCAATGTATATTTGGGTCTTGGTTAACCCTTGGTGTGGTATGCCTTCACTTCTTTCCACTGTGGAGGTGTTTGGTGCCGACCTACTTGGTGTTTGCACATTTGAGGTGCATATGTTTCATTGTAGCTGACTTGAAGATGTTTTTCAAGTTGCGGATGACATAAATACAAGGTGAATTGTTGGAGAAGATCCACCCATGTGTTGTGGTGCGAAATGTGATCAAGTGTTGTGATCTAAAAGCAAGCTTTAACGATTAAGGCTACCTGAAGCAGTGAGTAGAAGGTGTCTACATTTTAGTGTACCTAAAGTTACTGGAGGTAGTGAGTTAAAGGTTGTGGATGGTGTAGAGTTGTTGTGGTGGATCCTCCTATTACTCAAAGATAGAGTTCTCTCTATAATAGTCTTCTTCTTTCTTCTTTCTAATCCAGCAGTGAGCCATTGGCAATGATCCCTTCTTTCTTTCTGGACAGTGAGCTCTCTAGTAGTGAGCCTATTGTATTCGGTGTTGCTATTCATTTATATTGTGAGTTAATCCTCACCATGGTTTTTCCCTACTTGGGTTTTCCACGTAAATCTGGTGTTCTACTATGCATGGTGTTTTGATGTGTTGTTGTTTCATTTGTTTACATTCATGCTAAATCTGATTAAGAGTTGAATGTTAATGAGGGTTTGATGTTTTAATGTACAACTGATTCACCCCTCGGCTTAGTTGTCCTATGTGTCTAACAATATATTCATGGGGGGCTCTTTTGATTGTTGCTAACTTTTCCATCAGAGGTCCAAGTGATCTCTCCTATCCTCAAAATGTTGACAGAACCTGTCCCCTAAATCATCCCAATTATGAATGGAATTTGCTGGTAAACTCTTGTGCCACTCTAGGTCTTTTCCTTTGAAGGAAGAAGTAAGGAGTCTTACTGTAACATTGTCTTGGGTGACGTTGTGGATAGAGCATACACTGGAAATATCTTGGATATGTTCAATGGGTGTATTGAGTTTTCACCAGTGAAGAAAGGAATGGCTTCTAGAGCTAAGGTGGGGATGTCATCATACTACTGCAGGTCAAGTGGGCTTCCCCCATTGAAGGCCACAAAAGCCCTATTTCTTGGTTGAGCCATGCTTAAAATGTTTAAAATTATTCTAGGTATATACAGACTTCTCCTAGAATACTGAAATCTAACAAGAGGGGGTGGATTGGGCTCTTGGAGGAGATGATACAACACTATTATTTCATCTCATAGGAGACCTAGATAATCTATTTCTTCTTCTTGAAGAAGATAAAGGTAGCTCAACGAACTAAAATTTACCTCTTGAAGAAGACCTTGTCTACACTCCAGACATGAAATGTGGAAATGGTTTGAATTCTGAAATAGTAGTCACGAGGTTCTTGTTGAATGCTTTCACAACTACAAATGGACCAAGAACAATATCAAATCTTCTCAGTTCAACTCCTACTCAGAATAGAGGGTCCCACTAGGTGTTCCAGAAATTGTTGTCACTTGAATTTTCACCCTGTTGTTGAACCTTTTGGTAGTTCCAACAAATTTAGTAAAACATTGGAATGACCTCAAGGTGTGGGACCTTGCAACCGAGATTGGACCTCCAGAGAAGGCTGGTTCCTCTTTCTAAATTGAAGATTTAGAGAAAATAACTAAATCTAATGCTACTGATCTCTAAGGAAAAGGGGAAGAAGGATAACTAAAATGAAAGGGAGGTGATACACCATATTTAGAATGTTTAACTAGCCCTGAACTAGCACAACAATGATCTCAAATGTTGAAAAGACTCACACAGACTTATGCAATTCAATAGAGGTTAGAATAGAGGACTATAAATGTAGGAGGGATCAATCATCCATTGCATAAATTTAGGGAAATCAAATAAACACAGAGTAGAAATGCAAAGAGAGGCAAAATATTAGTTTATATTGATCATGGAGGCTAAATAGCTATTACAAAGAGAGAGAAAACTCATTACAAGCGTGAAATGGACACAAAATGATAGATTACATTCATATTTGAACTACTAGTAGAGACATGAGAGGCTCAAAAGAGAGCACAATCCATCAAATCCTCCCAGTTCTAGAAAATACCACAAGGTCTTAACCTGCAAATGAATCCTCTACCTATGAAAATGACCTAGGAAGCAACTAACCCATTAAAAAATGCATCTTTACATGCTTATATAGCATTGTCATTTTACTGTGCATCTCTAAGCATGAGAAAACCCACTCAACACCCTTACTCAGGCTGCCCATACTATAATAAATTTGGCCCATGGCCCATGTAAGATAATTGTATGATTTGGAGGGGCGTCCATATCTTGTGCATTGATTTTCAACCTTGGAAGGACCTGGAAAAGTATGGGTTATAGGGATACTTCATCCACTCCATTCATTTTCTGGTACCTAGGCATTGAAGATCTTCACTGTTCTAGCTACTACATTTAACTAACCTGCAACATTAATTTCTGGGTACTGTTTCATCCATGTACTTCATCTTGCAATAATGGAATTTTTGGAACTATAGAAGCCTGTATATGTGAATCACGTTTCTAGGTGGGAAAAGGTAAGACACAAGCTTTTACAACACTTTAATATCATTTAAATTTTGTCCATCAGTAGTATTTTAAATTGACAAACTAATCCCATTATTTGCATGTTAGCGAACTTATCGATTCGCCAATGTACACTTAGTTTATCTTCAATCTTCTTTTTCTTTCACTTTATTGGCCCCTTTGCCAATTGGCAAACCATTTGGTTCATGAACTATTTGTTCTACCAAAAGCCTAAACTCTTTACTTGTCTTTCCTCTTCGTCGGCCTATTATCCCATTGCCGAACGCCTCATTCGGTGAACCATCAAGTTCACAAACTACTCTCCTTAGCTGATTTTTCTTTCTTTCTTTGCCTTTGTCTTTTGGAAACTTCATCTTTGTACGAACCATCTCTTTTCTCCCCTTGTCTTCATCGGCAAGTTTGCCTATCGATGAACTTGTCGATTGGCAAACCAAGAGGTTCATGAAATGCTTACCTCGCTGCTTCCTTCACTTTACACTTTGTTCTTTCTTAGAAAACCTTTTCCTTTTGATTGATGAGTTTGCCTATCGACAAACCTACTAATCGGCGAACCGGTGGGTTCACAAAATGCCAAACCCGCCGATAAGGAAAATTGCGCTAAGGCAAAACACTTAGGATTTTTTAGGATTTTGGGGGGGAATTTTTGCAAGTAAAAACATATAATAGGCCTGCAACATATTTAAAGGCAATTTTACAACATTTTTGCATAATTTAGGGGATCCTTGGGCTATTTTGGCCTAGGGAAAAATAGGACAAT
The DNA here is from genome assembly GCA_027924645.1 of Cunninghamia lanceolata. Taxonomy (NCBI): domain Eukaryota; kingdom Viridiplantae; phylum Streptophyta; class Pinopsida; order Cupressales; family Cupressaceae; genus Cunninghamia; species Cunninghamia lanceolata. The sequence continues at coordinate 6,328,769 of BSBN01000994.1, read as the reverse complement.
AGTACCCATGGTACAAAATCCTTCCAAAACACAATAGATATCAAAAGATCAATCGTTTAGACCATCACAAAGTTTAGGTCTCAAACCAACATAACAAGTCTCTAAAGGGGCACAAGCTAGGTGAAACCAACCATTGTTCCTACCAACTCCTCTAAGATTGCATCATTCTATCCTCCAACTACCACTACAAGTGAGGACAAGATTTATCTAAAAGGCCCAATTGACCACAAACAACACAAAGTCCCTTAAACCTAGGACTACTACCCTGTAGGGTAACTCCTTAATATCTCTACTTAGCCAAGGAGAAACCACACAATGTTACAAACTCTAATCTCAATGAGATTTGCTAATGCAAACTCCCCACGGTCCTTCCTTAGACTGAGGACTCTACCCACAACATTAGAACTCAAAGGTTGGGGCAAACTAACTCTTAAAGGATATAAGAAAAACTACCTCACCTTCATGCTCACCAAAAGCATGCCTCACTTCTAGTCATGGGGTCTTTCCTTATGTTTCACTCTTGAATTTAAGAGAGGGTTTCTTTAACACTCTAGCTCCATAACACAAGATTAGGAACAACTTATGCATTTCCAAAGGAAAGGGTCTATCCAACATCCTCCTAAACACATAAGCACTCTAATAAGTAAAGCTTAGAAACCAATTGCTCGCAGATAAATACATCCAAGGAGATAACTAATCACAAAATATAAGAGCAAGATTACTCTCGACACCACTTCAATGCTCAACTATTCTAAACTAGAAAGGGTTAAACAACACAACATGATCAATAATTCATGATCTACAAGGCAACATGAGACTTCCTCATGACTCAAACACCAAGTATCCATCAATTATAGCACACATTATAGCATCTTCTTCACAAAAGAATTGCATCACTTCTAGCATTATTCTAGGAAACCTCCAAACTACTAAGGAGAAACTCTTGCCACAACTGGATTTACAAAGCTTGTTTCACAAAATAATAGGTAGATAATTATAACATAATAAATATATAAATAATATATGCCCAAGAACTAACTAATGCACCATCACACCCTATACTTTGTTAGGACATCAATGTAAGTTACATAATTTGCATCTAAATGAAACAACATGTGCCTTCATGTTATTTAATAACATGGTCTTTGTGTCTAAAACACAACATCATACACTCAACTAATGTTGGAACACTAGGAGGCATGGTAGCATGACCAAGACAACAAGAATGAGACAAGAAAAAGCAATCGCAGTTGGTGGACTAAGTCAACACCCAACCACATACAAGCTACTATAAGTAAGATGGAATCTATACAAAAATCTCAACATATCTCATTCTTATGGTCACACAAACAAAGAACAACATTCAAATCATACATGTATTCCGATATACATCAATCACTACCATCTAGACATAGCAGATACACCAACTAGAAAGATTACTCACATCTTGAGATCCACATGAATACATCACAAATCATAGCTTTCTCAAACACTTCACACAAAATTCACTCATATTCCAGTAGAGAATAAGAAATTCAAACTACCATAGTTCTAACTACACAAACATTAAGAACTAGCACATTCACCATAATTACGCCCTTATACAATTCATCAAGGACCCATCATGGACATGGTAGATAAGAACATTACATGATACATGACTAGTAATTAAAATGTTCTAGCACAACCACCACAATAATAATAGAACACCAAAGTGGAAGAAATATCAATAGTAGCAATAAGACAAAATAAACTCAATTTCAATAATAAATCAAGCATGACCATAAAAGTCACAAGATAAATAGATATCACAATTCAGTGGCTAGACTACTTATAAGTAAGAATAATAAATCAATGTCAACCCTTACACACATTAGAGAATTCATCAATAACTGCAAGAAAGTATTAAAAGCACAAAGGTACACTTAACATGCACTACGTGACTAGTTCTAGTCATAAGCAAGGGAGTAAAATGCTACACTACACCTAGATTTCAAAACCCAAGGTGAGTAAGAGAACATGATCAAGTAACACCAAACAAATGAATCTTCTAAGACTCCAATCACATGATAAATCATGAGATCATTTTCACTTAATCATACTAAGCATAAATTAGGTTGTTAAGCAACTTAAAACTTCATCACACAAGAAGATCAATACAAGGTTTCCTATGACATTGCCCAAGGCATTGAATAGAGTTTACCTTTCTATACATGAATGGCACTTCACTCAACACCACATTCAAGGTATCTATAATTATAATATAACAACACACATCCACACACTAGAAACCATTTAATAATGCAGACTATACTAGGACATGATCAAGCTCACAAGTCAAGATAATTCAACACAACCACTCACACATCAAGGAGTAATTAACATTTAACACCAAACTAAAATTTACCAATCATATGGGTAATGCATTAATGCCACATTTAGATCCTAACACATAGTAGCATAAATAGGAAAGAATTTGGTTGAGACTTAAGCCCTTTTTCGAACATTCTACCCTTATAATGCTACAATTTCTCTACCACATGATAATAAGCACATTCAAAATGAAATGTACACATAATAAGAGTGCAAAGTTAAACTTCACTCAATGGGGAGATTTACATAAGAGTCACAACACAACTATGTTCTCTATACAATAAGAGAATAAAATCAACATGATTCACAAGGAATGACAAGTAGTTGGGGACTCTAGTCCACAACAATCTAATAAATCTTCAATACACAACACATTCTACCAACCAAAATGCACACTATACAATAGGGGAAAACCACATTTTAGAGTCACAAGATGCAAGATTCACTAATGCATTCATTATTTTCTCATAATGTTCTTCATAATTTCCATGCATATGACCCATTTACAACCCTTTTCTTTGAACTTTTCAATTAATACAATGCAATAATCACACTCAAGTTCCCACATGAATCTTAGGGAAGAATGCAATTTGGGGACATAAGTCATTACCCAAATGATCTATTCCAATAATTCAACATTTTTCTTTCATACATCCACATAATTAAATCACACATAAAAACATGCACTCATAGGAGACAAATGCAAGATGCACTTCATGCAAGTATTTCTAGTCACCAAACAAAAGAGGCAAGTAATATTTCCAAATATGAAAAAACAAGAAAGAAGGTATGCTACTCTTGTAACATGGTATACACACAACAAGGGTACACAATGAAAGGTTCATTTACACTAGCATTACCACATCACTCTTCTTCAAATACCAAGCATATGATCAAGCATCATCTCTTTCACAACTGAATGCATAATTCGCAAGAGAGTACACAATGCTCAATCAAGAATCCAAGAACATTAGCAACCCTTCTCATACAAAGGTTTACACAACCACACTATCAAAAGTGGTTACAATAACCTATCATGTCCCCACAAAGGTTAGTCAAACACTCATACACACAACAAGATTCTTTCCAAGCATTCAAAACATCAAGAAGGAAAATCAAATAAAATCCACTTATTGGAAAACACAAGGGTCTAACTAATCCCATAATATTGTATTCCTCCACCATACACATGTAAGGATTTAACATATCGGGAACAACACATGCTACCCACAGAATGCAACCACACAAGGACCCCATACATGATCAAACACAATGAGTAGAACATACAACCTAGAGCTCCCAATGTTGCAACATAGGCTCTGATACCAAATGTAATGCCCCATGCTTACACTCAAGGCATTAACAGACAAAAATTAGATGAACAAATTTTTGGTGATACAAAAGTGGAAATAAGCAAGCCACACAACACTCTTACATGTCCAAGGTGTCATAATAACTAGTGATGTCACACTTGGCACACACACCAATGCATGATGTAAGGTGACACAAGTGGAAGACTTAAAATCACTATAGAATAGAACACCATGTTTTGAATAGAAAACAAGACAAGGAGGAGAGTCAAGATTTCCAAGGTCACTAAAAAACCCTTAGAACATCCCTAATAGACCAACCCTCAGTTATCTTCAAGTTACAAAGGGAAAAAAGATCAAAACTACCAAAGTTTAGACTTCAATGAACACTTGCAAAAAGTTCAAACTTTACCTCAGCCTTGCAACTCGACCTAACAGTTTAGACTTGCATTTCAAGTTTTTTTTTGGAATTGCAACTATGCCAAACAATGCCTCAAACTTTAGATTCAGGCTGCAAATCGCAACCTACAACACCCACTTAGGTTTTGGAAAATAATTGCAGTTTGCACACTACAAAGTGAGAAGAGACTCCAATTCCTGGGTTTAGGTCAACTTCAGACTTTAAGGATCAATTGCAACATGTAATTCATACTTTGGGTCTAGAAGATAACTTACAACATCTAAAAGCCAAATGAAGTCTGGAACAAGACATCTTCAATGATTTGGGATTTAGGGTTTCACTTGCAATTGTAACTTGCAAAGTGTCAGATTAGTGTCAAACCTCGACCCCTTAGACAAATCAAACTTCTGAGACCAAATGTAACTTGCACACTGCAATGTGCGGTGGACCTTCAAACTCTAGATCTCCTACATGCTTGGGTTTCAAGATCTGCTTGCAACTTGCAACTTCAAACTGGAAAACCCATTTAACATGTAGTTTCAAACTATTTTCCTAAACTGTCACAAAAGAGCCTAGAAAAACACTAAGGCAAGAAAGACAACAAGGTTTGTTTCTCACATTTAACGAGGCATAACTTCCCTGATTTAGGAGTTGTTACAAAATAGTTTTAGTCAAATGTTTAGGGGGTTGTGCGATCCAACTTGGTTTCAAGAGAGCCTTTTGATGGACATGGTTCCCAAGGAACAAGGTAGAAAGTGAATCTCACTTCCACAACATAAAGAAACTAACCTCTAAAGATAAACATGTAAAATGATACAAAAAGCCATGCTCATTCGGCACCAATGTCGAAATGGGCCAAAGGCAAAGATAGAACTATCATCCATTCTGTGGGAAAAATGCAACCCAACACATAAACATAATATAAAATAATTTTTGCATAAACAAAAGAAGACTCCAACATCCCAAATTAGCTATTTCTAAACATAAGATAAATATTACAACATGATAAATTTCTTCCAACACAAGAATCAAATTCCAACCAAGAGGAATCATAACATAATTTCAAGATAGAGGTTACTTCCTAAACATGGAAGGATCACACTCCAATACATAAATGATACAAAGTATATAATAATACATCAATAATGAGCCACACCAAAGGTGCTCCAATAGCCACAAATCAATATGTGAAATGTTGAACTAGGAACTCTTCTAGGTCCTAAGAGATTTTCAAGTATGGACCAATGGGGAATGTTACCCATCTCCCAACCATATTACCATCATCAAGTGCAATAGATGTCTATGCTACTCTAGGCAACCCCTAAGCTATGGAGAAGAAGATCATGGATACACCATTATCAAGGCCAAGGCTTACTCACATACAAAGAATACATGGCAATACTCACACCAATCAATGCACATAACATCACTTGTGGCAACTCATGCCAAATAAAATCATAAGGCAATATATGAAACACACACACTAATCATTGCACATAAGATAATATACAACACACATGTCAATCCATGCATATACAAATGATCACAATCATGTCGAATACAAAATTTGACTAAAGGTAAGGACAAGGATCCTAAAGCTACGACAAGGTGTGTCATCACAGTAGAATGATGGTCATGTGGGGTTTGGTAGTAGAACTTCCCCATTCAAAGCTACTCAATGACATTCACCAACTTTCATAAGTTGTGATGTGTTCTTCATGATTGAGATGAATCCATCCAAGCCATTCAATCAAGGTGCAGGCATATTTTTTAATTATTTTTATTATCCCAATGTGTATTACATTATCACTTAATTAAAACACTCCCCCACTCAATCTTCACTTATCACTTTGGATTATATCAAGCAGTGAGAGCCCACTCTTTTCCTACTCTATACCTCAATCCTAAGTGCCCAAAAGCCCAAAATTACTATTTTGGCTTGGCACAGAAATTAATGCAAAAATTTCATGACACCTTGCCAAAAGATGCAGAATCCTCAAATTTAAGAGATAATTCATTTCACAAAATAATTCATTCATTTGAGTCTTAAAATGTAAATTTATGATTTTCTTACATGGTATGCAAAACCATAAAATTCTCCCAACTCCATTAATGGAGTCACATGCAACCTTCAAGAATCTATGCAAATGTCTAACTTTTGAAATAAAAGAAATTTCTAAATTTTAAAGATATCCTTTTGATCTAAAAATACCCAACAACACTTCCATGCAATCATTTTTTCCAAATTTTCAACACATATGGTTTTATAAAATTTTACCATAACTTAGCCTCAAAATGCTTATTTTCAAAAATTTAAAATATAAATTAAAACTACAATTTTTCAATCCTAAATCATTCCTATAGAATGATGTCATATGACTCCACCTAATGTTGGCATGGCTAAAGGAAGAAACTTCATTCTGAATAAAATTTTAAATAGAAGATTACCTCTTTCCAAGTTTGTAAACAATGGAGGAAATCCTCCTCAAGGGAAACACACACACTCATGTAGCTAAATTTCTATTCCCAAAAAATCCCACTCTAAGCACCATCAATTCAAATCTCACTTCAACCAATTCCATCCACAATATCCATCCAAATCCTTTTTTTTAAAGGGGAAGAGAGAGGGTTTGAGCATGAAAATGCCAAATTGCAAAGTGAATGGAAATGTCTTCTCTCTTTTCTTACTTTTATATTTTTCCTTTTTCTTCTTTTCTATTTTCTCTTTCAAATATTTTCTTATTGCCAAACTAACATTTTCAAAATAAATAAATCAATAAATCAATTTAACTGCCATACAAACTAATTTAATTCTAATTGATATTTTTCAAAAGCATGGAAACAAAATCAATTAAATTAAATTACATTTTAACTAGCAATTATTTGACTAAGCCAAATATCTCATTTTGATGAATAATTAAATTCATTTAATTTCTTCTACCAAAATATAATAATGCAACAAACCTTTTTCTACTAAAGCATAAATATTATCTTTTCGACTCAAGCATTAAATATTCTGCAAACACAGTAAACAAACTTTTTGAAAAAAAATTAAATGCAAACACACACAAAAAACTCAGCCACACTTTATGGGTTTTCACAACATATAGATTATGGAATTACCACCAATTTGGATCTGGGTTAACATAGGGATTCACAAGGACTAAGTAGGGTGATATGGCTAAGCATAATCCATGTCAACTTCTCCACATACCAACCATTAGTCTAACATTATTGCACACTTAGGTCAAACATCAAGCATACATGTTCCACATAATAATAGCCAAAGCAACATAATTCAACTAAGGTGGTATAAATTATAACATGATATCAAATTATTACATCTTTAATGGTAAATCATCTACGACTAGCATGATCCAGAAACAAGATGTATAACCAACCATAATTCATAATGCTAAACAATTACAATAATATAGCTATATCAAATATAATGAAAATAGTGAAGCTGAAACACTAAAATGATCTAACATACATAGGCACAACATATGCATCCCATAATGCATAGTTGAAAAACTAATTTCAATACATAGCCTCATTGGAAACACCTTGATGGTCATACAAAGAATATCCACAACAGACCTCATTGACAAGTTTAGTTCAATGTCTCATTACATAAGAATCACATAATACATTGATGAAACACTCAATACAACATATATCATATGAATCACAAGCATCTAAGGCAAACACAAGAGTGGGCATTACAGGTAACATTCCCCATTGGTCCCCATTTGGAAGATAACTTGGGAGCTTGAAGAGCTCTTGGTTTGGTATATTTTCCATCTTGTTTTATGCCTTGAATTATGCAATTGAGAATGTAATTGATCCCTTGGTGTGTTCATCTTTATATTCATTGGATGCAGGCTTGTAATTGTAATAATTATTATGTTATGTATTTTGGTAGAAACTACATGTGTAGGTGATCAATTCTTTTTGGGCATAATAGATGTTGTTATTCATGCTTTTGGAAAAAATGCTTAAGTGATATTTAATTTTATAGATGTATTATAGATATTAATTGGACTCCATTGTGTGGTTGGCATTCATCGAACTATTATTTCCATTAAGTTATGATCAATTTGATATGTCATTGTAGTATGATTGTTAGGCTTGATCTCATGCATTTCACAGTTGAATTAGATCTTATTTAGAAAGAAAATATTTAGGTGAATTAAGCATTGAGTTGTGTTATCAAAAGGATAAGAAGATTCATTATTGTATCATGTCCTGACTTAGTTATGATGCATGGAAAATTATGTTGAACACATAGAAGTACTGAGAGGGGGGTGAATCAATACTTAATCAAATTCTTTCCTTTTAAATGCATTCAATCCAGACTGAACATTTAAACCAAATGAATCATAAAATCACATACACACATGACACTAGATTTACGTGGAAATGCAAGATGGGAAAAACCACGGTGAGCAAGCTGCTTGGATCTACTGTCCAAATCCAGCCTCACAAATAAAAATAGATTTACAACAAATTTTATGGGCTCCAACCTAAAGGAAGCTCCAACTCCCTGATACAAAGTTTTATGGGCTCCAACCCAAAGGAAGCAACAACTCCTTGATACACAGTTTTATGGGCTCCAACCCAAAGGAAGCTCCAACTCCCTGAAGTGCTACAACACTTACAAGATGAGACACCAACCTCTATACCAAAAAGACTTGACTGATTCTGATGGTTCAATCACCTCCATAACATTATCTCCTTTTATACTTTGACACTAACATATGACTTTAACGCCTCTGCTCAAACATCTCTATTATCTTCAAAACACCTCTGCAATATAACAAAATACTACCTCTGTTATGAATCATGCATTATAGCCTCCAGAGTTACTTCTTCATTTTTGGATCATTCACCTATTTCACACATGCTCTCACACTCTCGAACACACACTCACTCTTTGAAAAAATATTCCAACCTTCATATATATATCCTCCACAAATCTTCAAAACATCATCTTCATCGGCCTAAGTGAAAACGTGTAACATGAAACATGCAATGGCCTTACTTGTTGGCTCCCAAATCATCTGCAATAATGTAGGGGTGAAATCCCACCATGCGGTTCAACCAAAAGGTCTACTGGACCCAATTTACCTTTGCACACATTCTTATGCTGGTGCACACTTCCAAGCACATAGCGCAATCACTCAAGTATACCATGTCGACACTGTAAACACTTATTCTTTCATGCCTTAGCTCCAGACCCTATGTGGTACTAAAGAAGTGAAATATCATCATGCGGATCAAGCCACTAACACTATATGATTTGTAAATCCTTCTCATACACTCGTTTTTCTAATTTATGCTTCTTCTTGTTGGTGCAAACACTGATGTCAGAATCACTTACTCAATCTAGTCACCCTGTCTTGATATAGAACATTAAAAAACATACTTGTGGTACTCCAAAACACTTGAAACCTAAACAGACCATACATACTTACTATATGTACTTATCCTTCAAATAGCAAAGCCAAACATGAAAGTGCGGTGAAATGTGGTGGCTTTTTGTTCTCCTTCTAATGACCTTAATAATCAACATGACTTATTCTTATTTTTCTAGCTCTAGAAAACTCTGTGGTTCTTTGTATCCTTTGAAACTTGAGTATATCATTCTTGTATCTTTGCTTTACCTAATCTCCAAACCTCCAGGATATATCTTCAAGTGCAGAGAAATGTAGAGCATTATTCTATAACTTTGAGACTGCAACAACACTGTATCACCACTGTCTTCACTATGCTAACTCTAAAAAGATCTGTGGTAACTTTTATGCTCTGAAATTAGGATCATGCATACTTCATAGCTGTCATTGTCTAACCTCCAAGCCACAAGACCATATCTTCATCTGTGGTAGAATGCAATACAATTGCTTGAGCTTTTGTATTGCAATTCCTTGTGCCTTTGATAGTTTGAAACTTTATACATTTTCCTTCATATCTCATGCAATGATTTTCATCAAGAGGCAAAGAATGCAACATTCACAACACTATAGACAACAATCATAACTCTTTTCATCAAAAACAAGAAGCCACAACTTCTTCATGTTAGCATATACTTCAACCTGACAACTTTCACCTATTCATGAATTTTAGAAGATAAGGTACAACTATGTACAAATGATACTGAACCAACAGCATGCTCATGACTTTCATCACCATATCTTTTACCTCAGAACTCTTCTGATCATCACTCCTTTGACAACATATACACATCACTATTCTTTCCTCATCACAACACCTCTTATCACTGTTCCTTTCACATCCACTCCTTTGACATCAATGACAGCATATGCAACAAGTTAGGCTCTATATCATGTTTTACTAGCATGTTAGAGTAGACTTGTTAGTCTTGTAAAGAGATGCAAATTGTAGTTAATATTCATAATGATGAATCTTGGTGTTTCAAATTCAATTCTATTGGATCCTATTGTTTGGAATTAGAACCATCTATGTTTGGGATGAGATTCATTTCATGGTGTAATGTAGAAAAAGAGGGTTCATTGATTTGATTGATAGTTTAGTTAGATCCTCCTTTCACTACACATATTCAAGGACATTTAACCAAGTTGAATGACAACTTCTGCAAGAGGACTCAGCTATAGGTTGGTTGTCACTTCGAATGATAGGAAAATTTGGAATTGATTGATTAATGTGTTAATTTTAGCCCAATTAAGCTTAAAACCCTAATTATGCAAAATCGTAAACAAACAGATGAAACCTGATAAATGCTTGCATAGGAAGAGACTAAATATAGGCTAGATACATACCATATTTTGAGTTTCAGAAGATGGAAAAGTCAGGGGCAAAAGAGCAGGTGCCCAAGCCCAAGGTGAAACTTTTTCAGGAGATCGAGAGCCAAATATGTTGTAGACTGTGCCTGTTCAGGGATTCTCCATGTCACAAAATTGAGGGGCAAAAGAGCCGGTGCCCAAGCCCTTCCTGAGCTATTTCCTACCTTTTTCTTCAAATCTTGATTCCTTATGCTCTACAACAGTCCTTTATAACTCCTCTCTGCAAGATCCGACAGCTGTCACTTGCAATCACAAGGAGAGGGGTTGGGGGTTGTGGTGTTTAGGAGATTGCCTCGGTCAAGCCCCAGAATGGCATTCAAGCCTTCCAACACCGTTATTAGATAGAGAGTGTGTATCCTTGCAGGATAGAGGCAAAACCAATGATAAATGATTGATTGAAAGTACAAATAGATATCACCTCAGAGGTGAAACCCTCATAGAAGGATGAAGCTCTTTCATGCCATGAGGAGATGGATTGATGAAGCCAAATCTACAACAAGCAAACACAATAACAACACAAATCTGCTCTATAACACAATGAAAGCCTTGAATATCCTTAGCATAAATCACAAGTTTGCATTATCCATCTAGTTATAAAATGAAGTCATAAACATGATTATATATGCATTCCCGCTAAACATTTGTAATTCAAATTGAATAGGCCGACAAAGGGAAACCTTCTAACGGTCACTTTGTGGACATTTTAAATTGGGACCCCAACAAAATAGGGCAGGACAAGGGCATGGGCGCCCTTGTCTAGGGACCTATTTTAGGGCCTGGTTAAGATTTAGGACTCGCCCCTAGGTCCCATTTGACATGGGTTTCGGGGGACTTTGTTCCGGGATTCATTTTTAACATGCATGATTGACTCTAAAAGGACTCAGGAGGTAAACTTAGGAGGTAAAAGTCCTAGGTGACATTTTACGACATAACATTTAGCCCCCACTTTAATGTATGTATGACCTTACACCCATACGTGCATTAAAGTATGGTCAAAAACACAACAAACACACCAGATACTTGAAGCTAAGGCATACACAAAGATTGAGGAACTACTTCTAGTCCCTAGTCTCAGGTAAGCACTAGAAAACACATTGCAAACACACAAAACACGGAGAAGACAACATTGAAGACATGCAAAACATGATGAAGACACAAGAGCAGTCATGCAAAACATGATGAAGACACAAGAGCAGTCATGCAAAACATGATGAGTACATTTATATAACATTTTCATAACATATTCAAAACATCTTCATATACATATGCATGGAACTAAAATTGCAACATAAAACCCCGAGTGTGGGTGGAGACCACACAAGAGGGGAAAACACACCAAAAAAACCTTGAGTGTAGGTGGATCTTGTCCCTACACACACATAAGAGGGGAAACATGCCATACAAAGCCCAAGTGGGGGGTTAACCACACAAGGGGGAAAACACATGGAAGACACACGAAATACACAAGCGTTGTATAGCATGCCAAAGACATACTATACGTCTTAAACATGACAAACAAGGCAATGGAAGGAGCTTATTGCTAACTCCTTCCATCTCAAACACGTTGCAGACACACTTGATGGTTGGGCTTATGCCACAACAACCACCAAAGACATGCTTAAGGGAGGATAGTCTCAAGATCAAACCCCACCTCCGTAAAAGACTTTTGAAATAAAAGGATATGCACTAGCTCAAGAGATACATCATCTCACCTTCGCAGAGGGCTTTTGAATAAAAGGATACACACCAGCTCAAGAGATACATTATCCGGTCTCTGCAGAGAGCTTCTTTGATTGCAATATAAATAAAGATGTGCACTTGCGCCAGAGATACAACATCTCACCTCCACAGAGGGCTTTCAAACACGCTTCGTTAGTACCAAAATCATCAAATAGATAACCTTATATATGCCCCCACCTTAAGGTGGTTGATGTTGTGTACTGATATCAAGCATGTTAAGGTAGAGAGAAAACACACAAGGGAACAAGAGCTTTCACAAATCCCATGCCCCCAAAGGTGACATGTGCTTACGATCGTCGAATGTTCCAACAAACACATTGATAAGATATGCTAAGATAAGATAACAAGAAAGGTTACAAATCTTACTCTAAGATAATAATCAAAGCCACACATTAAAGCTATGCATGAATCATACAAAAGAAACCAAGGCTACACATATGAATTTCGACCCGAGTATAGCCATTGGGCTTATACTACAACATCTCAGAACCAAGTGTAACAATAAGGTGAGATACAAGATAATCCAAGTGCACAGAGCAAATGTATTGTTATGATTTGTTAGAAAAGATAAGATGACATAAAATATCACCCAAAGTGATTCTACTACCAAGCGTTGGATATATAAATCAACCCCATCTTCATATATGGACTAAGTCCATTTTTGCTTTGCTCGCTGAAGGGACACGCGGTCTGTATCAGTATTCATTTGTTTTCATCATCCACCAACTAGGTAGAATCACTAGAAGAAGGTAAACAATAAAATGAGAGAGGAGAACAAGTGCCTTAGGAACAATCATGTAGGAGGATGCCCCTAGGTCATCAACTGCAACCCTATACCCCTAAGGAACAACACAATAATTAAAATAGAGGATAGGAACAACAGAAGAATGATGAAATGGATAGAAGAATGGTCACAACAGAGGTGGTCTCCTGGTATCCTTGACCTTACAAGAGTATCAAGGGTCATCCAAGGAGACCTAAACAACACATATAGCACAACACGGGGGAACACAACACAATTCTAACAACATATATATCTAGGAGGAGGCCACCCTTGAGAGCAACTAGAATAGCTGCTACAATGAGTGTGGCTAAAGAGGGGAGAAATACTTACATGATTAAATGGGATATATCTTGGTGGACAATTCTTGTCTATCAGCTCAGGATATCTCGCATGTCATTTCGGTTTTATTGATATTGCATTAACATTAAGTTTAGGATGACAAGAGGCTTTGGTGGGCTTCAAAGAGTGGTATCCAATACTGACTGTGTAGTTAATTCTAGCAACTTGTAAAGGTACTCAGATTCCTTGTTGATTTACACCACATCCATTGCCTATGTAGTCATGATTTTTGTACAAAATCTGAAATCCATGACTATAGAGGGAGTCCATCTCTTTGGAGGATGGTGAGGCCTTGTAGGTGTCATAATTTGTAGTATAAGTAAGAGTATTGTATTTATTTTCTATCAAAGAGGCTTTGGGTTTCTTATGTGTTTCAAAAGATTGCTTAGATGAGATCAATGCGACTTTTGATGTGTCAGAGTTATTGAGTTTATATTCTCCCATACCAGAAGGAGTAAAATCTAATGAACCCCAATTGTCACTAAAAAGTGTATTCGATGGTTTAGAATCATGTACAACATTGTCTGTGGCAAGAGGTATTGTTGAATCAACATGTAAGTTGTTTAGACTCCTATGATTGTTAACTTGATTTTGCTTTTCAATATGTAAACAACTATCTGGTTCAAGATTGGCTTCCACGGTGTAGAGCTTGTTTGGATAAATAAACTTTATTGATTGATGAAGGGTAGACGAAACTACCCCCATGGCATGGATCCATGGTCTACCGAGAAACATATTATATGAGAGTGAACCAAGCATGACATGAAAAAGGGTAGATAAAGTCATAGGACCAACCTTTACAGGTAAGGTTATAGTACCTATATATTTTCTACCATGATAAACCACAAATGCTAATCTTATCTGGTTTGATTAAAGAAGTGTCGATCTTGCTTCTGCGTAGCAAGTCAATACCACAAACATTAAGAGTTGATCTATTGTCAATCATAACTCACTTTATCAACTTTTTATTTACTGTGACAAAGATCATAAGAGGATCATATTGGTTTTGAACTTCGGCTGACGCTAATTCATGTGGTTGAAACAAAATATTTTTTTTGTCGCATGTATACAATCTAACAGAGCTGCTACATCATTCGGCTTAACAACAGGTGGTACAATCACCTTTTGTAAAGCTTCTTGGAGAATTATGTGGTATGTAGGTGATGTTTGTATTAAATCCCAAAGAGAGATCTTAGCTGGAGTAGCGCAAAGCTGTTCAACAAGATCATATTCTTGATCACTTTTATGAGTAAGACGAGGTGGTGGAGGGAGCATAGGTTGAGCACTTGGAAGAGAGATAGGCACATGAGGTGCTTGCTTACTTTGCTTGTTATTACGGGTATTATATGTGTGAGAAATCACACTGTGATGTGGTTGTTATGACACATTTTGAACACCTTAATTTCTTTGAGTGATCTGTCTTGCATAATTTAGAATGTAATCCAGGGGTCGAGGTGGTTTTCGATCACCTTGAACTGTAATCACTGGTTTTAAGCAAGAAGGTGCATTGGGTGCCCCATTCACAATCATCTTAGGAACATTAGTATACTTATTCACTATTCCCTTAGTAGGTTGAAGAAGTTTATTAGTGATGATTGAGTTAACATTGTTTGTACTACGATTAAACTCAACATCCATCCCTAAAGGATTTAATGTGAGGGACCTTTCTTCATCTGCCAATGCTTCATCTTGGCCAGGGAGAGAATTGGAATGAAAGGAGGGTAAGGTGTTGTTGAGGAAACTTTCAATGATTGTATCTTTAGTGATGTCTAAGGAACTTAAAGTAAAGCTATCCATAATCTTCTCATCCAAGGTTCTTGAACATTCAAATCTAGGAGTAGGATAATCGATGAAATCCTCATCGTCATCGTATATTTTAGCTATTAGTTCCAAAGCATTAAAAGAAGAACTTTCACAGTCATCATTCTCAATGTGTTTTGTTAGGTCTTCTACTACCGAAGGGTATGCATTCATGAGAGCTATGAAGTTTTCAAAAATAGATACATAACCAAGGATTTCAAATGTAGAGCATTTAAATATATCCTTATAATACATAGCTTGTATATAAGTGAGAACATGAGGATTCATATTAAGAAATTTGTAAGAATTCTCAAACTTTTTGATATATGCATGTAAAGATACCAAAGAGAAATGAGATGAAGATGCCATAATGAAATGTCTTGAAACATCAATGTCCAATAAGATCTAGTAAGACAAGACATGCAAAGTTTTATGATACTTAATAGACCCTAGATGTGAGACTATTTAACACCCAAGTACTTGTTTGAGGGAAACAATTTCTTAAAGATACACAGAATCCACAACAAATAAAGTAGATAGGAGGAAAGAGAACTACACAACAAGGAAATGTTGATGGTTTTAAAGGTTTTGATAAAAAAAAATGTGTGAAAAAGGTGTAAACACCCAGTGTTGAAATACACACTGTGTATTTAAAAAGATGCCAATTTTCACACAATGATACGAAATTATGCCAATTTTTCAAATGAAAAATGAATATATGTTTGAATATGAGTGCAAGATCTAAAATGCAATATATCCAAGGTGAATGCAATGACACAACACTAATCTATGCTTATTTATGCTTCTAAAATGCTCAATTTTTTACTTTTTTTAATGAAAATGCACAAAATATGTAATGAAATTAGGATAATGATGAAGGATATAAAATTAGAACCTTTTGATTAGTCCAATGATGCATAAAAATTTGTCACAACACACCAATCTTGCAATGCTCAATGCAAATTAACAATGTGAATGAGTATGCTAGTTTTTGTTGAAATACACAATGTGTAAATGCAAAATTTGAAATGTAAATGCAAAAACACACTATGATAAACTACTATAGTCCAAAATCATATTTGAATGAGTGTTTAAATTAATAATAAAATCTGAAGCAAGATTTTAATTACAAACCCTAGCTTTTGAAATTACTAGGTTATATGAAAAATACACAATTTCAAGCAAAACCCTAGCAAATGAGAGATGCAAATGCAAGGTAAATGATTGTGTAATGATGTAATGCTGCAATTTATATAAGATCTGATGCAAATATCAGAGATTTAAATGATTTAGATGAAACTCAATGAAAATAGTGTAAACTATGTCAAAATGCAAGCTTGGGATGCTTGATTTTTTCAAAATTTCCAATTTTTTTGTAAGATTTTCAAATGTATAATGATGACAAGGAAATGAATGAATGTAAATCTGAAGCACAACATTGAACAAGGTGCAAAATGTAAATAAAAACATGGGTTCACCAAAATGTATTGTAGAAAAAGAGGGTTTGTTGATTTGATTGATAATTTAGTTAGATCCTCCTTTCACTACACACATTCAAGGACATTTAACCGAGTTGAATCACAACTTCTACAAGAGGACTCAACTATAGGTTGGTTGTCACTTAGAATGATAGGGAAATTTGGAATTGATTGATTACTGTGTTAATTTTAGCCCGGTTAAGCTTAAAACCCTAATTATGCAAAATCGTAAACAAACGGATGAAACCTGATAAATGCTCGCACAGGAAGAGACTAAACATAGACTAGATACATACCAGATTTTGAGTTTTGGAAGATGGAAAAGTCAGGGGTGAAAGAGTGGGTGCCCAAGCCCAAGGTGGTACTTTTTTAGGAGGTCAGGAGCTAAATATGTTATAGACTATGCATGTTCAAGGATTCTTTGTGTCACGAAACTGAGGGGCAAAAGAGCGAGTTCCCAAGCCCTTCTTAAGCTATTTCCTACCTTTTTCTTCAGATCTTGATTCCTTATGCTCTGTCACAGTCCTCTGTAACTCCTCTCCGCAAGATCTGACACTTGTCACCTGTAATCACAAGGAGAGGGGTTGAGGGTTGTGGTGTTTAGGAAATTGTCTCGGTCAATCCCCAGAATGGCATTCAAGCCTTCCAACACCATTGTTAGATAGAGAGTGTGTATCCTTGCAATACAAAGGAAAAAACAATGATAAATGATTTATTGAAAGCACAAATAGATATCACCTCAGAGGTGAATCCCTCATAGAAGGATGAATCTCTTTCATGCCATGAGGAGATGGATTGATGAAGCCAAATCTGCAACAAACAAACACAATAACAACACAAGTCTGCTTTGTAACACAATGAAAACCTTGAATATCCTTAGCACAAGATCACAAGTTCGCATTATCTATCTAGTTGTAAAATGAAGTCCTAAACATGATTATATATGCATTCCCACTAAACATTCGTAATTCAAATTGAATAGGCCAACAAAGGGAAACCTTTTAATGGTCACTTTGCAGACATTTTAAATTGGGACCTCGACAAAAAAGGGCAGGACAAGGGCACGGGCACCCTTGTCCAGGGACCTATTTTAGGGCCTAGTTAAGATTTAGGACTCACCCCTAGGTCCCTTGTGACATGGGTTTTGGGGGACTTTGTTCCGGGATTCATTTTTAACATGCATAATAAACTCTAAAAGGACCCGTGAGCTAAACTTAGTAGGTAAAAGTCCTAGGGGGACATTTTACGACATAACACATGGCAATGCATGTATGTCATTATTTGAGTAGTATTTTCTTATCATCCTATAAGGGATTTAGTATGTTTGGGCAATCCTAATTATGAGATGTTTAGGCTTAATTATTATGAATTTGAAATGAAGCTAATATATTTTCTTATCATTTGAATGCTATGAGTAGATAAAATCAATGATATGATGATCTGTGTAGTTGGCATTATGCTAGATGTTGAATTGCTCTTTTTTGTTTGTTGCATTTGATGTATGATGTCAATGCTTACGATTTATGTTGTGTTGGAACATTGTTATGATATTGGAGTAGAATCATTAGTTTATGTTGTACATTAGACTCTTGCAAGAGTTAAGACCCACCATGTATGTTTGTGTCATATATGAGGCAAATGGGTATGCTAGTGAATAATAAAAATTTGGGTTAAAATGAATCCCTTATTTTATGTGAGTTTTTATGCATGTTGTTGAACCTAGAGTGCAAGTAAATGTTTGGTTCAAACCTTGTTCTAGTAATCTCTTGGATTGAGGTTGTTATGCCTTGTTTCAAGGCTAGCATGCTATAGTCTTGTTCAACCTAGCTTTACCCTTGTCTTAGTTTGTGTGACCCCATTTTTTCCTTTTGAGGTTCCTTTCAAGTTATCCATTCCATTGTGTTGAAATGTGTACCTTTGTGTGTTTATGTCATCTCAAGATGTGTAATGAAGCGGGTTTCAGTTTCATTCTAATCCTTGTGTTAGTGATAGAATTGGATCATGGACTAGTGTTCGATCTCTTTCTTATAGGAAACTCTACCCTCTCATATGTGCATCGTGGTGACCTTGTCACATGACATGGTTAAATCTTCTACTTGTGTTGCCATGTTCAATGCATCGACATTGTGTACCCTAGGTGTTGTTGTGTTTGTCATGACATCTCAAGTTTGTAGGCATGTAATGTGACTTATTTTTGTCATATTTACATCACACAAAGTTTATTTATTCATTTTTGCTCACTAATGCCTTGGGTGAAAGATTGAGGAATTACAAAAATAGATTGATCTAACTAACTTCTGACTTCAAGCACAAAACCTCTATCATGTCTCATGCACCAAATTCTATCAAAACACAAAGAGGTCTTTTGTTTGTAAGTAGAAGTGCCAATGCCAAAATAATGGTCAAGTCCTTTGTTTTATAAGAAAATGCCCAATGACCTTAAATCAAATGTCATTTGATCAAACCCTATCTTTCCATAACACACTGTGTGGTGCCACACTTGCGATGATTGGATTCGATCAAATGTGGTTCAATTGAAAATATGTTCAATTGAACCTATGTGATTCCAGGCATGATTTGATTTGAATTTTTTTATTTTGGCTCAAAATTAGGACTCACTTATGTGCTTTCACCTACTATCTACATATCTTTCTTATTATGATTACCTTTGTCATGCTTCTAATGCTTACACATCCTTATGATATCACTCTCATATTTTTAATGTTATATGATCATATGCTTCTCATTTTTACATCTTATATTACTTACATGTTATATGTTTATGACATTTACATGATTTCCAATGGTCATTATGCTCATCTCTTATGATATCATGTTTATCTTATGCTCACATGCCTATACGTTATGATCCATATCATACTTATATCTTAAATCTTACTTGTGCTTACATGACCCTTATTTAGAATCTATTGCTACTATTATCTTATTACTTGTATTCATTGGGGAAACATTAAAAGCATCTCAATTTTCCTTTTTATATGTCCTTTTATGATCATATCTTACCTATGTTTTTATATTCTTATCATGTGATGATACATGTTACCACTTTTACATGTTTTATCATGATCATACCTTTTTGCTCCTTACCTCCAATTTCTTGCATGCTTTGTATGCAACCAATTGAGGGGGACATATATGCCACTAGTGTTTCTTTTATGAGTTATGTTTTGCAATGACAAACTCATAGTCATTCCCATGTTGAGGAGAGCTTTAATAATATTTTTGCATTGTCAAAATCTTCCACTTAGTTAGAGTCTTATCATTTTCTACTAAGTTGAAGCTTTACCACTTTTAGCTTAGACATAATCTCTTCCCCTACTTTGTACTTTCACTATTTTGAAAGATGATTTTCAAGTAAGTTGTAGTTAGTAATTATTTTAAATATGTGATAGATGTTACTCATTACATGCTTCTATTCTTCCCCCATTTTATAGGTTTCAAATGGAGAGCTCATTGTGGGGAGAGAACACGAAGCATCATCCATATCCATATCCTGAGTGTTTGAAATATTTAATTTCCATGTTTACCTCTTGTTTTTACTTTTGAATGCATCCTCCAAGTAGTTCACATGTAAATCAAAGTGGATGCAAAATGTAATTGTGAAAATTGCATACCCATGCCCATTTCTCTTATATTTTGGGCCCACTTTGACTAGAGTGTCCTTTATGCAATAACAAGTCTACTAGTGACATATTCTTGCATAAAATTTAGCTCATGACCTATCCCATCTTGATCCCATCATCATTCATCACTAGGAACCATTTTAGATCCCTATATCTCCCATTCACCGCACTAGATCAAATTTGCAAGTGCATAATTGACCTAGGTCATTTTTCAGTCGTGGATTTGAACCCTAAACTTTTAAAACTTAAAATTCAAATTGAACCTTATCACCCTTTCTACTAGCTATTATGAATTTACTTAGTGCATGTTTGTGTGTTATATCGTTGTATTTAAGGATAAGCCCTAATACATTTGGACATCATGGAGGAATCATCAAAGAGTATTTACATAAAGCATTCATGATACATTCATATAAGTTTAATCACAACATACATCAACATACATCATCTTAGGAATCTGTACATATTTGTTTGTTGTCTTTGATTGTTATTCCATAGCCATTTAATTGGTCCACCTAGGGACTTGACTTTTGAATAATAAATTCTTGTGTAACAAGTACCTAAACAGTGTTTCTTGACACCAACCTACTTTAGACATAGGTACAATGAGTTGAGACACACTTGCAATAGTCATCAATTTCCTACTAGTTCAAATCTACAACTTATAGTTCATATCTACACTCTAGGTTTAGTTTCGCCCTCGTGGAAGTGAACCAGACATTCATATAATGAGTTTGTAGTTCCATGTCCATCCTTTTGACATATCATCTTCAACAACATTTTTCTCCATCTAGATTTTAAGCTAAGTATTGCGTTAATTTATTTGAATTTCAAAATTTTAATTATGTATTTATTGTTACAATCCCAACTCTAAAGCCTAAGCTATTGATTGTATTTAATTGTGTCAAGAGGCATTCTACAATGGCATCAAGGACCATCATGTTGTGACCATTTTTAAAAATAATAATTTAGAGCCGACATTTCTTTCAAAAATGTAAAACTATAAAATAGCTCTTAAGTAAATAAAATAACTCTTAAGTAAATAAAATAGTTCTAAAGTAAAATAAAATAATTCGTAAATAAATAAAATAACTATTAAGTAAATAAAATTACTCCTAGCATACATATATTTGAAAAAACATAGCTTCCATATATTTGAAAAAGAAAATTAAAACTATAAAATAACTCTAAGTAAATAAAAATAAAATAATTCTTAAATAGTTCTAAAGTAAAATAAAATAACTCTTAAGTAAATAAAAATATAAAATAAACTTTAAATAATTAAAATAAAATAACTCTTTGCTAAATTAAATAACTTTTACATAAATAGAAACAACTCTTCAAATAAAAATAAAGTAAACAAAAGTTGCACTGTAGCAAGAGTCCCTGCCAAATGTTGATAGGACAAAGTGTGGCAAGGGAGGTTATATCTATTTGTTGCTACAAGGATGCAAATGAAGGTTGCAGGGTCTGGTTTTGTATTTTAATAGCATTTGTTCAGAGTTGTAAAAAACCATTTTGTTATGTTACGGTCCATATCTTGCAAAGATCGATCTCTATCTAGGTTGGGTTTATTTCTTAAAGACTTCATTCTACTACAACCACAACTTCTATTGAAATTCCTCCATGCTTTGATAGACAAGGCACATGAATTGTTTTATAAAATGCCACGTGGTGACCTATAATCTAATTTTGTCATATAGAATATTTTTCACACCAAAATCTCCATCCTACTATAGAAATGATTCAATACAAAGTTGAGTAGCTTTGGGCCTAACAAAACCTTCCATATTAACCAAAACCTAAGAAGCTCTAGCCCTTAAATAAATATATATCCTAGCTACACACAGATGCATATATTCTAAAGAATATTAATAAAAATCTATGCTAAAACCCGATTTTACTCTTAAAAACTACTAGCAAAGTTTCAAATGCACCATATAGCCATGCCATATCTAGCTCCATCTACATAGTATATATGCACCACAAGTAATATTATGAGCCATCAAAATTAGATTTCAAAACCGTTGTCACACATATAAGGCCTTCATTTTTTTGTTGGGAAAAGTAAAAAGGATGAATGTCTTATAATTTGCACTGTTATGCTAAATGGGAACCATGCTCGCATCAATAGTCTTAATACAAATTACTTGATTATAAAAAGTGAAGTAGGTTTTGGAAACTTCCATTAATACTAAAGTTTGCTTAGAAATCTCAAAGAATCATACTAAATATATACATTTGTATGAGCATACCCAGTGGCATCTTGCTAAATGTACAAGCACAATGAATATATATAAAAATGGAATGATAAATAATCAAATCTTTATCATGAAGGCATTTGGTTTGACATGTTTAAAGTAGTCTTTCTTGCATAAAATTATCTCTTAAGAACAATGACTACTTTATACATTTTTTATATACGACTTTTGACAAGTTTTTGAAAGCTCCAAATCAACTCTTAACATTAGCCCACCCAAGTTTTTAAGGCTCGAGTCATGTGAAAAAACATATGCACTATACCACCTCCAAGGGGATAAAAATGTTTTATAAAATAAAATTGTTTCAAATTCTACAAAGAAAAAAAATCAAATTCCTTGTTCACTACTCTTGCGAGCATTGACTCAAACCTTGGCACCAGCTCTCTATGCATCACTTAAATAACTGTCACCCCATAGCAACTCTATCTGCTTTCAAGTAGTTGTTTGTTTATGTGCAAGACCTTTAATGTAAGGTATGCTCAGGATGTTATGGACTATGTATTTACAAGCACATATGAAGGTCCTTGTCAGATGGGCTACACATTGTTCAATTCTTAGAGACCGGTATTGGGAACACTCACTTTCAATTTTAGTTTTGATGATTTTCAATCCAAGGTTGTAATTGTCCCATAGTCCAATATACATCTAAAATAACAACCATTGAAGCAATTGAAGCCAACTCTAGTGATTTTGGATGATGTTTGAGCCAAAGCAAGCTTGCAAAATGCTCGAAGGAATTTAGTGTCATAGGTTTCAATGATCGTGAGATTAACACAAAATAGATTTGTTGACAAGTATTTAACTCGATCAACCCACATTTGACAATGCACTTCCAACCTGTGCAAAAATGGTGACTTTGAATAGGCTATAGACATTAATCAAGGCATAGAGGATAGAGGAATTTCATAAAGAGAAGCAACACAATATAATAGTCTAGCTAAAATGGGTGATGAACCTAAGGTTGATAAACCCTAAGAATTTCAAGCCTAGAGAGCACCATGTATCAAGAACATGGCAGAGAAAGGCAACAACTTATTGATAATACCTTAGATTGATAAAATTACAAAAGATGGTTTTTTTGTCAATACAGTTATGGAGTGTAAAAGTAACCAATGGAAGTTCATTTATCTTAGAACATGTGGGAATGAACATTCTCTAACATTATACAACATTTGGCTGAGATGGGATTACAATAAAAAAACAAGTTAGTCTTCTAACATAGACAAATACATATATTAAACACACTTCAATAATTTAGCATTTGATTTTCAAGATTGAGAGGTGTAAATATGTGAATATCAAAAAAGCATATTGAGAGAGGACATTAATTTAGAAGATGCAATTCATGATGAATATATATAATAAACGTGATCCAAGAAACACAATAATATCTATAAAACTTAATCCTTATTATTATACACTAACATATAACATTCTGAATAGAAAAATCACATGGAACACTTGATTCTAGTGTCAAGATGGTTCCTTAACCAATTACAAACTTCTCAACTCTGAATCTAACGAGCGGTCTTCTCTAGCATAGAGGTTTTTGATCCACACTGATAATCTTAAATAATTATTATGCTAAGTGAAATGTGCACACATCCTGTAATGCCCCAAACAAAATATTTGCATCCAACGATCAAATCTGAAAATGAATTTTTAATTAACTTCCAAATCACCCAATTTTCCCTCACATTGATTGATCCTGAATTTTAGAAATTTTAACACAAATGCAATGTAAAACTTATTTAAACTTAAAATACTGGTAAATAACAGAAAATAACAGCATTGGAATGGACCTATGCTGTTACATATAAGAAATTTACAAGATTTAATCACAAACACCAATCTGCATACCAAACTAACAATTTGACTACACCCGATTTCATTGAAAGTCACATAAATGATAAATTATGAAACCTAGATTGTATTATTTGATTTTTCTAATGAATTATAGTATAAATGGACTGTTGTACAGCCTCAAAAATAGCAAGAACATATGGAACAAATCTAGAAATTATATACTAAAATTTTCTCACAAAACACACACTGAATTCCTGCATACACACCCAACTAGAAGTAGAATCACACCAAACAACACACAACCACCCACATCTACTATAGATTATTTGGATGATTATTACACATCACAAAATGATTCTCTAACAACAAACACAAGGTACAATAACTCAGCTAAACAAACTACTCCACAAACTACTCTGAAATCTGCAAATAGACAAACTAGTCAAGTTGAAATCTTGCAACTACATGAAGCTCCAATGTAATCTTTGGATGAGATCACCCTCATGTACCAAAGGGGTGTCATCCTCTAATACTTTAAACCAATGAGTTTTCATCCATTGATCACCAATCTTCAATGTGTTTTTGTCCACAAAAGATAATTTGCTGAACACAAATGTTTAGACAAATTTTGGTAGAGTTTTGATAAAATGAAAAGAGATGTCTGGAATGTGAAATTGCCTGCAAATATATAGAGAAGAATTCCAAATGACCCATTCTTGGAAAAATAAATAAAATAATATGATTTTCATTAATTTCCCTCCATATATTCCCACCAAAATAGCCCATGCAAGATTCCTGACTAAAATTAGAAAATAACTCCCACTATGACAACCTATCATAAAATCTGTCATGATTGTCATATAATATTCTGAAATTACGTGCAGCATGATCTTGGAAGTTACAAATTGCACCATAATAAACCCCACACTCCATTTTTTGTTGTCAACACCAATAAATATTAAAATATATTTAATATTTAATTGGCCCCATTTAAACGAATTGAAATTATAAAATAATCATGCGTCCAAATTATTAGATATTAAATAAATTATTTTCCAAACTCCTTCCTTAACCCACAAAAAATATTGGAACGAACATTTAGTCAAAGAAATTAAATTAATTAAAATTGGGACATGACACATCTACATACAACTCTAAATTGTGGATGGTGAACATGAACACAAACATATAAAATATTTCTAATGCATTTTCAAATAATAAACAAGGTGGGAGTTCTAACTGTTGCAAATTTGTAACAATCTAGATAGCTTAGACTATCATCATAGCAATCAGAAGAGTGTACTATATCGAATTGCAGGACTATTTGATCCATAGTCTCCCACCTTATCAAGTAAAGAGATTCCATGGTTCAACAAACACTTTTGAGGCCATGTTTCATCAACAAACCAAGTGACATATTTTGCTCCACCGGATGCCTAGGAACCAACAAAATGCGATGGCATAGGAGAAGCCCAAGAACAATAGATTTCATCTGCAAATAGGCTAGGTCCTTCCCCAAGAAAATCCTAGGACCCCATAAAATGAGACAAGCTTGTAAGCATCCTCAAGTAGTTCAAACTTGCCATTTTGTATCCACCTCTTTGGCTTGAACTCATAGTAGCCATGTCCCCAAAGGGATTCCAGTCTACCCACTAAATAAATTGAGTATGTTATAGTGGAACCCCTATGAAAAAATGTGCCATTACGTAGGGTATCATCCCTTAGAACATATTTGGAATCATGTGGATCAGAGGGATAGAACCTCAAGATCTCAGAAAGTGCGGCATTAAGGTACACCAATTGATTCATTTCTTCAAACACCAAGGGCTCATCAATCCAATTTGAAGTATTGACACCCCTCCTCTTGGTTAAAACCTTGGAGATATATTGTTTATATAACAATGTGGCCTACGTACTCTAAAATGGAATTGTGCAAGGAAAGGAGAGGTGAGCTGGGAATGGGGAAGCAATCAAGACATGGGAAGGCTAGGGTGCCTAATTTACTAAGGCATTTTAATTTTAATTTGACTAAATTGTATATATTAATTTCCTTTAGTTACAAGAAATCTATTTTATTCAGCCATTAATGTGCTTCAACTTATTCTGAAATCAAGTGCATAAATAGAATGCATGTTAAAAGTCAATTGATGGCGATGCAGGAAGTTAGAGTGACTAACTTGTTTTTGGAAAAAGACAAGAAGGGATAAAGTGTCATGGAATACAATCATTATAGGGTGACAAGGCTAGAATTTTTTTTTCAAAAATGAAATTAGAAGGTCTTTGGTCTAGCTAGTACATCTTTGCTAGTTGTATCAAGCATGTGCAACACTAGAGGTATCAAAATTGGGAATAGGGATTCATGGTGAGTAAAAAGGCCATATTTGAGATTATTATCTTTGTAAGCATGACATGGTATAAAATCTACTCCAAGTATTTGAAGAAATGGTGCAATCGTGACCAAGGGACCTTATCAAGCAACTCAATCACATAGCTCGACAACACCACAGAACCTTAAACTCATAAACAAAACATAAATCATTCTATTAAAATTTTCACACACACCAGCAATTATAAATTCATTGGCCTTTTAGGCCTCAACATCAGGCTTACAATACAATACCCAATTGTGCTTACAGCACCAAATCGCTTCCCAATCTGCTATCGTTCTATCCCTATTCCTCCCCTCTGAGGAATCTAATGTAGCCAACAACATACACTCAATAAAATTGTGCCATTAATCATGTGTGAGAGCCAAATATTTGGAACACCGAAAAAAAAAATTCTATTCACCAACTTTGCTGCTACAATGAAAGAAAACTCTCTTATATCCAAGAAAACAAAAAAATAAAAAAATTACATTTTTTGGCAGATTTCGACAATTGTCAGATTTTGCCATTTTAGGTAATTTTACAATCATATCTTGAGAATCTAGTTTTTTCCCAAAAACTTCCTCAAGCTAAGGTAGGACGAAAAAGCCAACTAACATCCTAAATTTGAAACATGAGTTTCGAGTTATTAAAAAAATAACTTTTAAAAAAATTAGAAAAAAACACTAAATTGTCATTTTGAGGGCCAAGATGAAAGTTTCAAGCCTTGAAAAACTGCTAAGACGAGGTCCAACTAATGAGGGTGGGTTGGGAAACCACCATCCACCCCATAACGCATCCACCTGTAAAATTTCATAGAAAACCCACATCCGAGTCAAAAGTTATGACCTCCAGAAGTCCCTGCATCATTCTCCTTTGGTTGAAAAAAACGCAGCTCCTGCAAGTGAGTGTCTTCGAACTACTGCCATTTGAATGGATCTAACCTTTGTACTTCCCACTCTATAATGCACGTGCTATCTGTTGGTGGCAATCCTTCCCACTGTACTAAATACTTGTTGTAATGCCTTTGCCAAGTGTAGATAGTTTTCTTATCAAGAACCTGTGCAATCGTTTCCTTCTTCTTATGGGGAATGTGGTGGTGCCATGCCACTTCTAGTTGACTATCTTCAGCATCATCCTCACCATGGAATGCATATAAATAAAAAATATTAAACACAGGAGAAATATCGAGTTTTTCTAGTAAACTGACCTCATATGCATTATCATTGATCTTCTTTGTAATTTTGCAAGGACCAATTTTCCTGTAGTTCAACTTGTGGTATGTTCCAGTAGGAAACCACTATTTTCTTAAATATACCATCACTAAGTCACCTTCACTGAATGTTTGATGTCACCTACTAGTATCCACTGTATTCTTGTACCTCTCATTACTGTCCTGCAACTTCTGTCTCACTTCTTTCTACAACTATTGAAGGTGTTCTGCAAATGCTTCCCCATCATCACTGATCCTATCTTTCATTGGTAGCTATACCAAATCTAGAACACCCTGAGGATTCCTGCCATACACAATCTGGAAAGGGGACTTTCACATTGATCTGTTAATAGAACTATTATAGGCAAATTCGTCCTGGGGTAATGCCACATCCCATTGTTTTGGCTTTTCTCCAACAATACACCTCAACAAATTTCCCAGACTCCGATTGACTACCTCTGTTTGCCCATCTATTTGAGGATGATAAGCACTACTAAACTATAACTTAGTCCCCATCTTCTTCCATAAATTCCCCTAGAAATGACTAAGGAATTTGGTATCCCTATCAGGGGTAATAGTCTTTGGAACACCATGTAGTCGAACAACTTCTGAAAAAAATAACTCTGCTACCCTCGTTGCATCATTAGTTTTCTTACATGCAATAAAATGAACCATCTTGGAGAACCCATCAACAACTACAAAAATGGAGTCATTACCTCGTTGAGTATGTGGAAGTCCCAACACAAAGTCCATGCTCAAATCTGTCCATGGTGCAGTTGGTACTGGTAATGGCATATACAACCCTGTATTCTGTGAATGTCCCTTAGCCACTTAGCAGATTCTACACCTTGCTACACACTTAGTTATATCCCTTTTCATCTTTGGCCAGTAATATTTATCTTCTATCAAGGCTATTGTCTTGTCCTTGCCAAAATGTCCAGCCA
The DNA here is from genome assembly GCA_027924645.1 of Cunninghamia lanceolata. NCBI lineage: Eukaryota > Viridiplantae > Streptophyta > Pinopsida > Cupressales > Cupressaceae > Cunninghamia > Cunninghamia lanceolata. Next base: position 6,299,487 of record BSBN01000994.1, on the reverse strand, counting down.
ACCCACTACTATGAAATTCTTTGATAATGTTTTCCCTCATAGAGTCAGCTGGTATGCATAGTTGTTTTCCTTTAAATAGATACCCGTCTTGCATAAAATATTCACCCCTAAAGTGATCCAAGTTACCAGATACTGGTGCCTTCAATTGTTCCACAATCTCCCAAAAATCATCATCAGACTCACACAAATTTTTGATGGCATTAAAACCAATCACCTCAGTTTTCATTATGGTCAAAAGTGCAACACACCTACTTAACGCATCTGCAACCTAATTTTGTTTTCCAAAATTATGCTTCAACACAAAATTGTAACCCTGCAAGAAAGAGACCCACTTGGCATGCCTACTATTCAACTTTTTCTATGTGTTCAAGTATCTCAGTGTAATATGATCTGTAAACAATACAAACTCCTGGGGAACTAGATAATGTCTCCAATGTCTCAACGCTTGAACAATTGCATAAAATTCCAAATCATAAGTAGAATAATTCTTTCTCACTTCATTCAGCTTTTCACTAAAGAAAGCTATAGGTTTTCCAGCTTGCCTAAGCACATCACCTATTCCCACATGGGAGGCATCACATTCTACTTCAAATACCTTATCAAAATTTGGCAATGCAAGTATAGGTGCTTCTGTTACCTTTTGCTTCAAGTACTTAAATCTCTCCTCATCATCCTTGGTCTATACAAACTCCCTTCCTTTCGTGCAATCTGTTATAGGAGCTACAATACTACTAAAATTTTGAATGAACTTTCAATAGAAAGTGGCCAAGCCATGAAAATTTTTTACCTCTGTGATGTTGCTTGGACTAGGCCATTCTAGAATTGGCCTGACCTTTTCTAGATCCATTCCGACACCATCTTTAGAAATGACAAAGCCTAAAAAAACCAAACTGTCCTACATGAACCTACACTTCTTCAAAATGACATGGAGCTTCTCCTTCCTTAACACACCAAAGATGATCCTCAAGTGTTGTAGGTGCTCTTCTTTGCTGTTACTAAATACCAAAATATCATCAAAATAAACTACCACAAACTTACCAATGTAAGGTCGTAGTATAGTGTTCATCAATCTCATAAATGTGCTAGGTGCATTTGATAACCCGAATGGCATAACCATCCACTCATATAATTCGTCTCCAGTCTTAAAGGTTGTCTTCCACTCATCCCCTTCTCGAATCCGGATTTGGTGGTAGCCACTTCGTAGGTCGATCTTGCTGAAATATTTGGCCCCTACAAGCACATCCATCATGTCCTCCATATGAGGTATAGGAAATTGATACTTGATGGTAATCTTATTAATTGCTCTGCTATCAATGACATCCTCCATGTTCCATCTATTTTTGGGGTCAACAATGCAGGTACAGCATATGGGCTCATGCTCTCTCTCACCACACATTTACTTATGAGTTCTGTTACTTGCTTATTCATCTCTACATGTTGTGTTGGATTCATCCTATAAGTTGCTTGGTTGGGTAGAGTTGCTCCTGGAATCAAATCAATATGATGTTGAATATCTCTCTTTGGCGGTAGACCATCAGGCAAAACATCAACAAATTCTTTCAATAGCTCTGCTACTTCTAGGGGAATTGAAATGTCTTCCTCTTCACCTTTTTTCACTACTAATGCATAGAAACACCCTGTCACCTTCATTTCTTTAACAAGATCTCTTTCAGATAACATGGTCTCACCTTTTCCTTCATCCTTGAGAGGCAATAAAATCACCTTAGATCCATCTTTCCAAAAGGTGTATGTGTTTTTCTCTCCATCATGCATAACTTTTATATCATATTGTCATGGCCTTCCCAATAACACATGATAGGCATCCATTGGGACAACATCACACCATATCTCATCCTGATAGATCTTCCCTATGCTAAACTTAATTAGGCATCTTTTATCAACAGTGACTTCATTTCCCCTTTTAAACCATGCAATGTGGTATGAATGAGGATGTTTTTCACAGTGTAAATTTAATTTTTCTACCATTTCTTTAGAAACCATATTTTCAAAACTACCTCCATCAACAATAACTTGACATACCTTTCCACCCAAAGTGCATCTAGTTCTGAAGATATTGGTTCCAAGCCATGAACCATCAGAGATTTTGGCTTGTGTTTTCTCCTTCTCTAGAATCACCTTTGCTCTTCTCATCATGAGACTTTCTCCCACATCTGGTGGAACCTCTAGTTTCGTTCCTTCCACTTCATATTGTGTTTGAATCAGGTTCACCCTAGGTTGTCTTCCTTGATTTCTTTCTTGCATGTTATAATTTGATCATTCAAATGCGCTATGACCTTCTTCTCCACATCTGAAACAAGTGAAAGGCCTTCTCTGGTTTTCCCATCCTCTACCACTACCATAACCTCTACCTCTTTGAAATCCCCTTCCTCGTTCTTGATTCAGAGGATCTTGTCAAGTGTCTACTTGTTTTTCCAATCCATGGGATGACTCTCCCCTGCCATAATTTGAACCTCCTCAAAATAGGGTTGATGTAACCCTTCTTCCTCCTTTATTCCTATGATGGTATTGTCTGTTTTGTTTTTCTTCAGCCTTTAGACCCAGTTGGTAAGCCTCTTCCATATTGTTGAGTTGATGCATGCTCAATTCATCTTGAATAGAGAATTTCAGGCCATTCACATATCTAGCAGTCATCTGTTCATCAGTTTCTTGATGCTCTATACGTATAGACAACATATAAAACTCATTTGTATAATCTTGCACAGAAGAGAGGTTCTGCTTTAAATTTTGAAACCTACGAAAAAGGGTTTGTGCATAATCTATGGGCAAAATTTTTTATCTCAACTTCTTCTCCATTTTATTCCATATCCTGATCTTATCCTTGCCTTTCCTTGTTCGTTCATTTTGAAGATGATCCCATCAAATCATTGCATGACCCTTTAATTTGGTGCATGCGAATATCACCTTCTTTTCCTCTGTCATGGATTTCCATTCAAAAAAATTTCTCATGTCATTCAACTAGTCTATTAACTCCTCTGGTTTAAGACTACCTGCATAATCTGAAACATCTACCTTGATCCCTTCATTTTTCCCTTCTAAGGCCTAAGCATCCTCTCTTCAAAACTCATGGCTTCTAATTTTTCTTCTTCATGTTCTGTATCTTGATTTGCACCTCCTCGACCTATCTCTTCATCAGATTCGTCTCCTCCTCTACCCAGTCTTTGGTTTTCCATCCGTGTTGTAAGTTTTGCTATTTGTCTTTGCAAATTTTGCATTTCTCTATGCATCTAGGCAAGACCACCTCTTCCTCTTCCTCTCCCAACCATCTTCCTACTTTGATACCAGATGATGTAGCCAACAACATACACTCAATAAAATTGTGCCATTAATCATGTGTGAGAGCCAAAGATTTGGAACACTGGAAAAAAAAAAACTTCTATTCACCAACTCTGCTACTACAATGAGAGAAAACTCTCTTATATCCAAGAAAACAAAAAAATAAAAAAATTACCTTTTTTTGGCAGATTTCGACAATTGTCAGATTTTGCCATTTTAGGCAATTTTACAATCATATATTGAGAATCTAGGTTTTTCCCAAAAACTTCCTAAAGCTAAGATAGGACGAAAAAACCAACTAACATCCTAAATTCGAAACATGAGTTTTGAGTTATTAAAAAAAAAACTTTTTAAAAAACTAGAAAAAAACACTAAATTGCCATTTTGAGGGCCAAGATGAAAGTTTCAAGCCTTGAAAAAGTGCCAAGACGAGGTCCAACCAACTAGGGTGGGTTGGGAAAGCACCATCCACCTCATAACGCATCCACCTGCAAAATTTCATAGAAAACCCACATCCAAGTCAAAAGTTATGACCTTCGGAAGTCCCTGCATCAGAATCTGCCTCTTGAGAAAATCTCCACCCAAGGAAATCTCCAACTGATAAAATCTCCACTCAAGAAATTCTCCACTCGAGAAATTCTCCAATTGAGAAAGTTTCCAACTGAGAATATCTACCAAACTATGATGACAATTGCCTTTTATTCTTCCTGAGCGAAAGTTAAACCATTATGGAACCGAACATATAGGTTTTAATAACTACTTGCCAAAAAAAATGTGGAGCTTTTAAAAACTTTACGTCCCATTAAAACAGCTTGTGAAAAATAACTTTAAATCCATTGACAAATATAATGTTTATCGGTGAAAAGTCGTGTGTTCCAACCTTAGTTACAATTGCTTGTCGGCGAAAATGAACTTTTTGAAACTTGCCTTTAGTCATTTTATGCCTTTGCCTCAGTCGACGATTTGATCATTTTTCGAACTAGCCCTTGTCCACTTTATCAGTAGAAATTAATTTTCTCAAACCTTCGTTATAGATGCCCATCAACAAAAACCTGCTTTCTTGAACTTATCAACGAAATGTGCCCTTCCCGAACCCTATCGGTATATCGGCAATTTTGAAAAGTTACGAACTTCTTCTCAAGGTCTCGTTCATGTGCTTGTTGGCAAAATGCAAGTTCCATGAACTTGGGAACCCTCCTTTGTTATTGGCGAAAAGATAATTTTTTGAACCATCTTTAGTCCATAAACATCCCTAGCATCCCTTTTGTCGACAAAGTTGAGTGTTTTTTAACCTAGTCGGTGAATCGGGACTTGAAAGAAATTTTGAACTCCATTTAAGCCTTTATCGGCTTATCGGCCTTTTGCCGAAACTGCAAACCATACATAGTCTTCTATTGACAATATTCTGATTCCATGAACTTTGGAATCTAACTTCAAAAACTTCAACTCCTACTTCATCGTCCATTGGTGAATTGAAGAAATGTGAACTCCACTCCAAAAAGCCTTTATCGACGAACTGTCATATCGATGAACCTAAGCATTTGCTAACTAACAGCTGCTCCGATTAGTTTGAAGTCTTTCAATATCTCTGAAAACAAAAATATTTCCTTCAAACAACTAAGTGACAAAGACAGATCAAAGGCCTTAGTAGGAAAAGTCGCTCATCAGCGAAGCGGGAAATCGGTGAACTGAAAAGTTCACGAACTGGAGATTTTTTTCCAGCTGGTCATAACTTAGTCATTTTTCATCCAAATTTCACCAAATTGGAATTGGGGATACCCGTTAGGGTCTTCTACAAGTCGATGCTCTTCATTTGCCCAAATTAAGTATGAAAATATTCTTGAAGCAAAACTGCCCAAAACCAACACAAAAACAAACAGAAATAGAACATAAACAAAAATTGAAAACCTGAAATATTTTTGGGTGATGTTGATTGCTTGTGGACTTGGATGCTCCTACATCAGACACGCCAGGTAAAAATTTTATGAGCATGGGCTCACAAAATGGAGTGGAGTAGTAGAACTACTCTTTCAAGTTGTAGACAACCTACAACAAACTCCATTGTTGTATTAGGCTTAGAAAACTTCTTCCGCCTCTTCCAGCATCTGGTTGGGACACTTGTCATCCTCATTCCCCAAGTGTGCACTTTCTGCCTTGTGGACACACATCCACTATAGACCATCCTCCTCCGTCAAAGGCTCTCTCTTCTTTTCCTCCAAATACTTTCTCCTCCGCGCTCCTCTTTCATGGGCTCCAACCCACTATCATCCAACCTACTCTTCCACCACCAACGTTTCTCTACCAAATAGGTCTCATCTACACCACAACCTGCAGCTTTTACACACAACTCTGCAACTGCAACTTTATCCACTACAACAACATCCTCTTCTATTTTCACCATTGAAGATAAATTATCATAATTGAATGCAAAATCAAAATTTACTTCATCTACTACAACTTGTCCTTCACAATTCGCTGCAATGTTTTCATTTTCACCATCCACTGCTATCACTATCTTCATGTCCTCCAAAGGACTCAGTTGCACACTCTATCTTCTCATCCTCTGCAATCTTTGCTACATTATCTTTTCTTTCCTCTTCATCCTCAGTCACTGCTACACCTTCCTCTTCCTCACTCACTCTGTCCATGCCTTCATCTGTGGCAATCCATTCACTGCTTCTTTCTTCTTGACCTTCTTTACCTGCACATACAATATCACTTGCAAACACAACTCTGTCATAAAAATAATGAAACTCTTTCATACCCATATTTTCCTATTTCTCACTTTCTTCTTCTATGTCCTCATCATGACATACTCCTGCCATTTTCAATGTCTTCTCTAGTAGATTACCTCCACTCTTCTCAATTCCTCGTGAATTGCCTCTTCATCATCTTCTTCATATGTCATGTCCCTTTTCTAAAATAATTAATTAATGGTCAATATTAACCCGTTTTATTCTTTCGTGGGTTAATTGGGCAAGCATAAGAAGAATAAATTATTTAATATTTAATATTGTCCAACTAATATCTGTTCCAAGAGGACAATTAAATATTAAATTAAGTATTGTGAGACTCAAAAGGGGTGTTGGGCTTTGAGAGGTGTCCATTTGCATGTAGATTTTGAAAATATTAGTAAATCACAAGTGGTGGGGGAATTTATGACAATGTATGATAGCTTAAGACAACTACATCATACCTCAAAATAGTAAAGAATCAAAGGAAAATGTGGGACTCTTGGATTCCCATCTCTTCCATGAAATATTCATACAAAAGATGAAAATTTAGTCATTTGGAGCTATTGTTGATTTGATATTTTCTCTCAAACTTGTAGATTTGTAGATTGTGGCTTCAATGGACAAAAACCCATGAGTTTCAAGTGGCCAGAGGACACAAACCCTTTGATCACAAGGAGTAGCTTCATCCAAAGGTTGCACTGAGCTTCAAGGATTCAGTAGTTTTCGACAATTTCCATTGTTTGTGTGTGCATGTCTTCTTGTGTTGTCGCGGTGGTTCCAGAAGTGCTGGAAAGATTTGCTATTGTTATTTCCTTTTGTTTCTATGTAGTAGCTATAAATTTCCTTATTTTAATGCCAGAGATCGGTGTTGGGAGTTGTGGGTAGTGTTGTGTTGATTTTGGCTTTGTGGGTCAGAATACCCAATGTGTATTTCAGCTTGTTGTGAAGATTTGGTTGTGTAGTTTGCTGCTGAGTGCTGTAGGTGTGTGCTACTATTATTTTAATGGTATCAGATCAAATTTCATGTAATTTCCATCTAAAAATCAAACAATATCAGTCTTGGGTGTTTTTAGTATATTTTGGTGATTGACAGTGTTGGCAGTTTTTGTGGGTTTTGCCCAAATCTTGTTGTTCGAAGTTGTATTGTTTGTTGCTTCTATAAATCAATATCTCCGATCTAATAACATGTTATTTACATCAGAAATCAATGAAAAAATATTTTGGTGAAGTTTCATATTTTGGGTGTTAATCCTGTGTAACTAGACTAGCTAGCTAGTCTTGTCAAATTTGATGCAAAATTGGTGAAGATATTTAAATTCATTTTCAGACTTGATGTGAAATGTTATTTTTCAGTTTGGCTCATTACATCATCCTTCTCTACACACACAAATTTATTTGCAAACAAATAATCATCAAAAGAAGTATGGGACTTTATCTTACCCTTATTATTTTCTGCCTTCCTTTTTTCCATCATTCTACTCTCCTCCAAGGTATCCAACCTTCGTTCTCTCCTTTCAATAAATGAAATTCTCAAGAGCTTTCCCAAGGCCAGACTCATACTTTTCCTCCTTGCCATCTTCATACATAATTTGCAAACTCACAATCTATAATCTTTGCAACCTGCACACACTTAAAGGTACTCATCAATTCAAAAAACCTTTTCCAGTCATAGGTCCTCCCTGCAACAAAATCACTCTCATAATCAACTCTCTCTCACGGATTCAATGTCTTCTCTCAACTCTCAATTTCTCAGGACTCCTCATACACCTGCAACAATTCTCTCAAGCTCCTTAGACAACATGTCCACTTCACTCTCCACCCACAGGTCCTGGTGCAGACTGCCTCACGATCGGCGCTCTACCCACCCACTCAAGACCATGAACCTGATACCACTTGGTGTAGTCGTGACTAGGGGACCTTATCAGACAACCCAATCATGCAGCTTAACAACACCACAAAAACTTAGTCATAAACAAAACATAAATCATTCTATTAAAAATTTCACACACCAGCAATTACAAATTCATTGGCCTTTTAGGCCTCAGCCTCAGGCTTACACTACAATACCCAATCGTGCTTACAACACCAAATCACTTCCCAATCTGCTATCATTTTGTCCCTATTCCTCTCCTATGAGGAATCTGCCTCCTGAGAAAATCTCCACCCGAGGAGATCTCCAATTGATAAAATCTCCACTTGAGAAATTCTCTAACTGAGAAAGTCTCCAACTCGAGAGATTCTCCAACTAAGAACATCTACCGAACTATGATGACAATTGTGTTTTATTCTTCCTAAGCGGAAGTTAAATTGTTATGGATTTATTCGGTTATGGAACCAAACATATAGGTTTTAATAATTACTTGCCAAAAAAAATGTGGAGCTTTTTAAAACTTTACATCCCATTAAAATAGCATGCAAAAAATAACTTTAAAGCCATCGGAAAATATAATGCTTATCAGCGAAAAGTTGTGTGTTCCAACCTTAGTTACAATTGCTTGTCGGCAAAAATGAACTTTTTGAAACTTGTCTTTAGTCATTTTATGCCTTTGCCTCAATCGACGATTTGATCATTTTTCGAACTAGCCCTTGTCCACTTTATTGACAGAAATTAATTTTGTTGAACCTTCGTTATAGATGACCATTGGCAAAAACCATCTTTCTTGAACTTATCGGTGAAATGTGCCCTTCCCGAACCCTATCGGTATATCAACAATTTTGAAAAGTTACGAACTTTTCTCAAGGTCTCGTTCATGTGCTTGTTGGTAAAATGCAAGTTCCATGAACTTGGGAACCCTCCTTTGTTATCGGCGAAAACATAATTTTTTGAACAATCTTTAGTCCATACCATCCCTAGCATCCCTTTGGTCGGCAAAGTTGAGTGTTTCCAAACCTAGTCGGCAAATCGGGACTTGGAAGAAATTTTGAACTCCATTTAAGCCTTTATCAACTTATCGGTCTTTTGTTGAAACTACAAACCATACATAGTCTTCTATCAGAAATATTTTGATTCCATGAACTTTGGAATCTAACTTCAAAAACTTCAACTCCTACTTCATCGTCCATTCGCAAATTGAAGGAATGTGAACTCCACTTCACTTTATCGGTGAACTGTCATATCGGTGAACCTAAGCATTCGCTAACTAACAGCTTCTTCGATTAGTTTGAAGTCTTTCAATATCTCCAACAACAAAAATATTTCCTTCAAACGGCTAAGTGACAAAGACAAATCAAAGACCTTAGTCGGAAAAGTCGCTTGTCGGCAAACTGGGCAATCGACAAACTGTCGAACCGGTGAAGTGAAAAGTTCACGAACTGGAGTTTTTTTCTAACTGGTCATAACTTAGTCGTTTTTCATCCAAATTTCACCAAATTGGAATTAGGGATACCCATTAGGCTCTTCTACAAGATGATGGTCTTCATTTTCCCAAGTTTCTTATGCCGGTCCATAAAAGGCAGGAGTCTGAAAATCTTCCTGAAGCAAAACTGCCGAAAACCAACACAAAAACAAACAGAAACAGAAGTTGAAAACCTAAAATATTTTTGGGTGATGTTGATTGCTTGTGGACCTGGATGCTCCTGCATCAAAAAATGCTTGTCAACATATGTTTAATAAATGGTAATGAAAGAGCACATTGATAACAACAACAAAGTACTATCTAAAAGAACACTTGTATACAATTGATTTAGATGGGTTAAGGGTTCAAATCAACTCTTTAACCAATGAAAACTTCTCTGCAATTAGCTTTTGACATTGTAGAAGGCTTAAAACTCATACTAGATGAGTTGTCCAACTTCTGTATCTATAATTGATGAGGTGTGCATTACTTTTGAGAGTGAAAAGTTCTTGTAGAACATAAAAAATGGGACCTTGCTAGAATATTGATGGCATGGTGAGCACAAATGATGATTTGAAAATCATGACAAATTTTCCAAAGCATATGAGCTTTGATGAAAATTATAATTTTGTTTATTATATAGAAAGTATTATCTAGGGATCCTTAAGTGTTCATCCCTTCTCTTCTCTTGTATTTGTATTATACATATGCATCTAATGAATGTTGTTTTTTGCTAATAATAGAATATTATACTTTCTGTTAGTATTAACATCCAACTACGTGATGCAGTAGTTATCACAAGAAACACAAAGCTCAAACCATATGATTTGGAAGTTAAAATAGATGACATAGGTGCAAATTCTGAGCATGTTACTTATGTACAGTGATAATATTAGATTTTTTTTATATTTTATTATGAAAATGGTACATACAACTTCTAGGCGAAAATCAGTATGTATTGCTAAGACAATCACTTCCCAAATCAAGAATGATATAGAAATAATTAGATGATATGGAGAACAATAGAAGAAATATTATTGTGATGAACAAGTCAAGCTGAAGACTTATACGAGACTAGATTGCAATAAAACCAGTAACAAGATTATTGGCATTGTGAAGCAACTTTTTCCTATGTTTATCATTGGAATCAAGACACAATTCTTCAAAGATGTCCAAATCAATCTTACTATAGAGAAGCTTTTCCATTTTGTGGGAAGCATGATTATCAATAACAACGTTCTTGGTATAAGGACAAATGCAGGTTTTAGAGCATAGAAGACATTGACTATTTGAATGTCTTTTTGATGACATATCTGAATAATTGAGTTTGCAAATGATAATTTTCTAGCTCTTGAAAAATAAAGTCAACAACTATAAACCTTTTGTTTTCTTCCACAAGCTTTCTATAATTGTGTAGTCAACATACAAGCTAAGGAGCCTAGTAAATCATTCAAAATATAAGAGTGTCCAATGTTAAGATTGGTCACACTTAACTTGGAAACCCAGATATAGGCAAGAGCCAACTATTATAGCCCACTTGTCCTCAGACACTTATAGTTATATGAAGGATGTGCACCAAGTGCTTGGCAAAATGTTTGAATGAAATGTTACTTTTGCAGACTACATTGATTATAGGTTATGTGCAACAAGATCAAGAAAAGAGAGCTTTAGAAGTATTTAGGTCGATGCAAGAAGTTGGCATTGATTCAAATGCTCATGTTTTTACTAGTTTTCTCAAAGCTTATTATAGCATAGGTAGCCTAGAGGAGGGTGGGCATGTCCATGGTTTGTTAGCTAAAACTAGGTTGGGAGAGGATTTTTATGTTTCAAATGCTCTTGTTGATACGTATGTCAAATGCAGTTAGTTAGTAGATGAGCAGTACATGTTTGACAAAATACCTGAACAAAATGTGGTTTCATTGATTACAATGATCGTAGTTTATGGTAGCAAAGAAGCCTCGAGACTGCTTTGTTTGATGCTATGGGAAGATGTAATGCTCTTGTTAATATAGTATGGCATTCCTCTCTAGGGTGAGCCGCTCTCATATTCGAGTCAAGCCAATAACTAATAGTAGGGCAACCTAGAGATTTGGCTAAGTCAAAACAACTATAGTTGTGTTGCCCGAAATTTTGAACTGGGGAAATTTTGAATTTCCAGAGCACTCCATATGCCTTCAGCCTGTGAAATCACAAAAATGATTAATTTTGAAAATCCGTAAAGGTTGGTGGAAATTCCTTTTATGGGCTAGTGGAAAGTGCGGCATTAAGGTACACCAGTTGATCTACCTCTTCAAACACCAAGGGCTCATCAACCCACTTTGAAGTATTGACACCCCTCCTCTTGGTTAAAACCTTGGAGATATACTGTATATATAACAATGTGACCTACGTACTCTAAAATGGAATTGTGCAATGAAAGGAGAGGTGAGTTAGGAATGGGGAAGCAATCAAGACATGGGAAGGCTAGGGTGCCTAATTTACTAAGGCATTTTAATTTTAATTTGACTAAATTGTATATATTAATTTCCTTTAGTTACAAGAAATATATTTTATTCAACCATTAATGTGCTTCAACCTATTCTAAAATCAAGTGCATAAATAGAATGCATGTTAAAAGTGAATTGATGGCGATGCAGGAAGTTAGAGTGACTAACTTGTCTTTGGAAAAAGACAAGAAGGGATAAAGTATCATAGAATACAATCATTATAGGGTAACAAGGCTGTAATTTTTTTTAAAAAAAATGAAATTAGAAAGTCTTTGGTCTAGCTAGTACATCTTTGCTAGTTGTCTCAAGCATGTGCAACACTAGAGGTACCAAAATTGGGAATAGGGATTCATGGTGAGAGTAAAAAGGCTAGATTTGAGATTATTATCTTTGCAAGCATGACATGGTATAAAATGTCCTCCAAGTGTTTGAAAAAATGGTGCAGTCGTGACCAGGGGACCTTATCAGGTAACCCAATCATGCAGCTTGACAACACCACAGAAACTTAAACTCATAAACAAAATAGAAATTATTCTATTAAAATTTTCACACACACCAGCAATTATAAATTCATTGGCCTTTTAGGCCTCAGCCTCAGGCTTATAATACAATACCCAATCATGCTTACAACACCAAATCGCTGCCCAATCTGCTATCATTTTGTCCCTATTCCTCCCCTCTGAGGAATCCGCCTCTTGAGAAAATCTTCTCTATGAGTGAAATGAGAAGAAATGAAGAAAAGAATAGTGAAGAAGGATTCCGAAATACTTCAAGGAGAGGAGGAGACACCTCTTAAATAGAGGTGAACATGGAGTTATCTGTAACTCCCATATTCCATCTTGCATAAGGTGTGTGCCACATGTTTCCTCTTAAGGAGGAATCTATAGAAATAGATTATTCTTGTAGGAGGAATAAAAGAGGTGAATTATCCATACATGTGTGGGGATAATACACCAAATAATACAAACACTAAGTAAATATTAATTTCTAACACCCCCCTTAAGCTTTACTTGGGGAGATTTACAATAAATCCATCAAAGGATGATTACAACATGTTACATGAATGGCTTAAAAGCCTTTACAATGAATAAGAATATATGATTTAAGAAAGAAGCTTGAACAAGAGTGAAGAATCTATTTTGAGATAGAGGCAAGTCTTCAAGTAGTCTTGAGAATAATTGTATAGATGCCTTTGTGAACTAAAGTGCTTGTATAGATGCCTTTGAACAATCTAAATAGTGAGCTCCTTTAGAGCCAAGAGAAGTGGACTGATGGTTCTTGTGTTGCCAAGGTAGATATGAACCTGTTTCATCAAAGAAACCATAACCACAAATGGATTTCCCATCATTGTGATCATATCCTAAATTTGAATTAGTATATATTCATAGAAAGAGATAGAAATTGCATATTGCATAAGAAAATTGTGGATCAAATGAATCCAAAATTAAGTTATAAAGCCAATAAGGCAAAGTTAGCATAACTAATTCAAGGTAGATAACATAACCTTAAGTCTTGAGTAAGAGTGCTAGGAAAAGTTGTAGCACAAATTATGGCTTATAGCCCAAATTATAGAATGTCAATAGACATAGCAATAATAGTTCTAGGTTTCTTCTCACTACATTATTTGTTGAATTGTAAAGGGAACTTATATCAAGTTTAATAATAATGGACTTTGAAAATTAGTCCTAAAGATCATAGTGCCATCATTTTAAGTTTCAATATCAAGGACTTTGAAAAATAGTCTTATAGATGGTTTTAAAAAACCATAGTGCCTTCATAAAAAAATTTAATATCAAAGGACTTTGAAAAAAGTCCTAAAAGTGGTTTTTTTAAGAAACAAAATTGCCTTCATTTTAAAGATCAAAGGACTTTGAAAAATAGTCCAAAAAATGGTATAAAAACCATAATGCCTTTTTAAATATCAGAGGACTTTGAAAATAGTCCTAAAAATGGTATAAAAACCATATTGCCTTCAATAGAATTTTAAGAACTTGATCCCCAACGATCAGTTCATCATAAAAATGTAAGTGCATACCATCAAAGTCGATGGAAATATTTTACATGGGGCCCAAAATAAACTCCAATGAGACTTGATAAAATATATGATTTATTATAGATAAGGCTCCCTATGCAACATTACTGCAAATGCATCTTGCACATAAAATATTTAAAGGCTCCATTGAGACTAGATAAAGCGTTTAATTTGCAAAATATATAGATGGAATAAATCCATCAAGAAGACAAATGCTCTTTAATGAGCTTAGAATTTTTCAAAAAATATAAATGGATTAAATCCATAAGAAGACAAATTTACCAATATGACACAATATCATATTGATGAGGCACAATAAAATATCAGATTCCCTTTATCAAAACAACATAATCATAGTTGAGAAGGAAACTCTAGATTTGATTTAAATATTGTGATAATTCAAGACTTAGGTAGTAAAATCAGAATAATAATTCGATAAATTAGAATGATAATGTCTCACAAGTTGTGATAGAAATTGTCATTGACATGCAAATGGAATTCTATGAAGTGATGGAGTATCAAGTACAATAATTGGAAGACGATATTCATGCATTCCGGACTACATGAATATCCCCTTTTAAATACAATACTTATAGAAGACATGTACAAGGTTATTGGGTTGATCAAGTCCAATAACAAAGTACACATGTAAAAATTACATAGGAAATTTTGAAAAATTGCCTAACAAAAGACATTTTTTTTGAAAAAATGAAACATATTTAGGTCTCCATTGAGCATTTCAAATATTGTGACTAAGAATTAATTGATAAAAAAATTTATGATGACATAAGGATTCTCAAATTTCATCTATTTATTTAAATAAATTAATACATAGCAATACAAGTATTTAAAATATATTAAGCATTTAAAATATATTACATATTTAAACATTGCCTAATTAGATAAATAAAAGGCAATTTAAAAAAAAAAAATAGCTTATTATACCATAAATAATAGAGACATTTTTTGTTTTAGAAAAATGCCAATACTAGAGGCAAAAATTTGTTTAAAATGAACGCCTTAAAAAAAAACATGATATTAAATAAGTTAATTAGAATAAGGATTGTCTTAAATAATCCTTATCATAAAAAAGGTGTGCTATTAAAATCTAAAATGATGGCATATAAATTAGAAAAGATAATATATTTTAAAATTAAATTGCAATTGAAAAAAACTTTAATAAAAGAATTATGTCGAACAATTATATTTTTGTAAGAAAAGTGTTAAAAGATTTGAAAAAACATTATAAAATGTTATATATATATATATAAAAAAATTAATTAAAAAGATATACAATAATATTAAGAAAACTATTTAAAAAACATTTAAAACTTATATTTAAAAAATAATAATTACTAAACTTAACTTAAAGTGAATAAGCCGAAAGGCTTCTTATATGGGAGCATTATAATGCTTAGAAAATTGTCATACGCCTAAAATCGGCGTAATCCTTGAACCTTCCATGGGTGCAAGAGATAGTATAAATAAAACACTAGGGTTTATATTTTTGTTTTGTGCGCAGGGAGGACGAGGCACAGCAGTGGCCGACAAGCGGCAGGTAAGGGTTAGAAAATTTTTGTTTTAGGTTTGCACGGGCGGCGATGGAGGAGGCCGACACGTAGAGAGGAATGCTTCAATCGGCAAGGGCCGAGCGAGGTTGAAGGCCGTAGAGGCGACGATGACTGAGCAGGGGCCGGCCGGTGGCTGCGGTGTGGAGCAACAGGGAAGCCCCAAAAATTTTTTATTAAAAAAAATTATATATATATTTTGTTTTTATTATTATTATTTTTTTATAGCATGGGCTACAAAGCCTTAAAAATTTATTATAAAAATTTATTTTTTTGAATGATAAAAATTGTAAATATTAAATTTTTGTGTAGTATTTTTTTTTTAAATTAAAATTTTTTAATTAGGGGCTGACCCTAAAAAATTTAATTTAAAAAGATTTTTATTTATATTTTTTTGTTAAACTTTGTAGATTTAAAAAAATTATAGAAATTTTTTTAAAAGGATTATAGCATGCAAATAATTTTTTTTACAAATTATATCAAATTTCTTGTAAAAAAAAATTTAGAAATGCTACAAAATCATACAAAAATTTTCAAACAAAGAGGAAAAAAATGTATATTTTTTTTAAACTAGGTTTTGATTTGCATGCAAAAAAATAAAATAAAATAAAATATCTGTGCAGAGAGTTTCTTCTCTTCTCTGAGGGTCCTGGTCTCCAAGGTGTCTCTGCAAGAAGATTAAAGGATCAACAAACTAGAGTAAATAAATAAATGAAAAGAGAAATATACTAGCATGCACCAATGGAGACCAAGATTGTGAAGGGGGGAAAACAAAGAAAAACCCCCTATGTTATGCAAATGGCATGAAGCATAATAAACATTACAGAGAGAAAAAAATCTTCTTTATGAAGAAATGAAGAAAATAATACTTAGAGGAGGAGACACCTCTTAAATAGAGGTAAGTAACTCCCATATGCCATCTTGCATAATCTTGCATAAGGTGTGTGCCACATGTTTCCTCTTAAGGATGAATCTATAGAAATAAATTATTCCTCCAGGAGGAATAAAAGAGGTGAATTATCCATACATGTGTGGGTTAATACACCAAATAATACAAAAAAAAATTATAATCTTCACTAAGTAAAGATTAATTTCTAACAGATTTAGATGGGTTAAGGGTTCAAATCAACTCTTTAACCAATGAAAACCTCTCTACAATTATCTTTTGACACTGTAGAAGGCTTAAAACTCATACAATTATCTTTTGACATTGTAGAAGGCTTAAAACTCATACTAAATGAGTGGTATCCAACTTTTGTATCTATAATTGATGAGGTGTGCATTACTTTTGAGAGTGAAAAGTTCTTGTAGAACATCAAAAAATGGGACTTTGCTAGAATATTCCATATCTTGGATAGAATAGTGATGGCATGGTGAGCGCATATGATGATTTGAAAATCATGACAAATTTTCTAGAACATATGAGCTTTGATGAAAACTATAATTTTGTTTATTATATAGAAAGTATTATCTAGGGATCTTTAATTGTCCATCCCTTCTCTTCTCTTGTATTTGTATTATACATATGCATCTAATGAATGTTGTTTTTTGCTAATAATGGAATATTATACTTACTTTGTGTTAGCATTAACATCCAACTATGTGATACAGTGGTTATCACAAGCAACGCAAAGCTCAAACCATATGATTTGGAAGTTAAAATAGATGACATAGGTGCAAATTCTGATACATACAACTTCTAGGTGAAAATTAGTATATATTACTAAGACAATTACTTCTCAAATCAAGAATGATATAGAAAGAATTAGATGATATGGAGAACAATAGAAAAAATATTATTGTGATGAACAAGTCAAGCTGAAGAAGTTTATATGAGACTATATTGCAATAAAACCATTAGAACAAGATTATTGGCATTGTGAAGCAACTTTTTCCTATGTTTATCATCGGAATTGACACAATTCTTCAAAGATGTCAAATCAATCTTACTATAGAGAAGCTTTTCCATTTTGTGGGAAG
Organism: Cunninghamia lanceolata; assembly: GCA_027924645.1. Classification (NCBI taxonomy): domain Eukaryota; kingdom Viridiplantae; phylum Streptophyta; class Pinopsida; order Cupressales; family Cupressaceae; genus Cunninghamia; species Cunninghamia lanceolata. The sequence goes on along the minus strand of BSBN01000994.1, from coordinate 6,282,057 downwards.
CATGATTATCAATAACAACATTCTTGGTACAAGGACAAATGCAAGGTTTAGAGCATAGAAGATATTGACTATTTGAATGTCTTTTTGATGACATATCTGAATAACTGAGTTTGCAAATGACAATTTGCTAGCTCTTGAAAAATAAAGTCAACAACTATAAACGTTTTGTTTTCTTCCACAAACTTTCTATAATTGTGTAGCTAACATACAAGCTAAGGAGCCTAGTAAATCGTTCGAAATAGAAAAGCGCCCAATGTTAAGACTGGTCACACTTAACTTGGAAACCCAGATATAGACAAGAGCCAACTATTATAGCCCACTTGTCCTTAGACACTTATAGTTATATGAAGGATGTGCACCAAGTGCTTGGCAAAATGTTTGAATGAAATGTTACTTTGCAGACTACATTGATTATAGGTTATGTGCAACAAGATCAAGAAAAAGGAGCTTTAGAATTATTTTGGTCGATGCAAGGAGTTGGCATTGATTCAAATGCTTATGTCTTTACTAGTTTTCTCAAAGCTTATTATAGCATAGGTAGCCTAGAGGAAAGTGGGCATGTCCATGGTTTGTTAGCTAAAACTGGGTTGGGAGAGGATTTTTATGTTTGAAATGCTCTTGTTGATACATATGTCAAATGCAGTTAGTTAGTAGATGAGCAGTACATGTTTGACAAAATGCCTGAACAAAATGTGGTTTCATTGAGTACAATGATCGTAGGTTATGGTAGCAAAGAAGCCTCGAGACTGCTTTGTTTGATGTTATGGGAAGATGTAATGCTCTTGTTAATATGGTATGGAATTCCTCTCTAGGGTGAGCCGCTCTCATATTCGAGTCAAGCCAATAACTAATAGTAGGGCAACCTAGATATCTAGCTTGGTCAAGCCAACTATAGTTGAAACACACAAATGTACCTAGTCACCAAATAAAAAAGATGCCAAAATACTAGATCATCCATGCTCATTCTAATAACCATAGCAACCCATAAAATAAAATGAGTTTTAATTTACAACAGACATGGAATCAAAAAAGCAAGTGTGGAGATAAAGAGACACATAATAAAGCAGGGCAAGCAAGTGCAAAACTATAACCACATAGCTAATATTAAGGAACAACATTTACCTATCCAAGACTTGACAAAGTGAGTCATGTTGAGTGAGACCTGCGGAAAAGAACGTCTAGAGCAATTGTAATAGATTATTTATAAAATCAAAGAACGTCTAGAGCAATTGTAATGGATTATTTATAAAATCATCTTTCTTGTAAGCAAACAACTGGAGGAGAATGTACCACGCAACCCTCATCCCACTTCCAAACACCAACCACTTGCCTCTATACATGCCCTCGCCATATTCACTCTAGAGTTTTGCATGCTACCACCTCCATGCCCCCTGCAACCTCAATAAGCTTAAAAAATCAAAGTGGAACATTAGACATGCAATTTAACTTTTACGGTGTCCGGGCCAAATAAAAAACCTCAGCAAAAATAACCTAACCAATGCAGCCCAAAAAATATCCAAACCATTGCCCAAAAAAATCCAAACCATTGCCCCAAAAAAAATGCAACCTCAATAAGCTTAAAAAATCAAAGTGGAACATTAGACATGCAATTTAACTTTTACTGTGTCCGGGCCAAATAAAAAACCTCAGCAAAAATACCCTGACCAATGCAGCCCAAAAAATATCCAAACCATTGCCCAAAAAAATCCAAACCATTGCCCCAAAAAAAAATTCAAACCATTGCTAACAATTGCAGGATTTTCAAAGAGAATTAAATTTAGAAACATGAAAATAAGACTAACAATATAAATAAAATAAAATAATTCTTAAGTAAACAAAATAACTCAAAACTAATATTTTTTTAAGTAAATGTATTTAAGATATTTATACTGCTTAATTAACCTAAATCATCTATGTTTAAATAATTTTTTTTCCTCTTTAAAAAACTAAATATTAAAAATAGTAGCCCTTCTCATCCCACCAACCCGAAGTTCTCCTTAACTAATTATAAAAACTTTCTTAGGTGTCCACTTTTTTTCATTGATTAAAAACTTTAAACATAGCATTTTAAATACTCAAAACTAAGATAACTTACCAATACATCACGCTCGCAGATACTCCACTCCTCTAAAGTGAAAAGTCCAAACTCAAAATGAACGGATAAATATTTCTTAGGTAGTTACTTTCCTTCTCCACCCAAAAATCATGGAAGAATATTTTTAGGTGGCAAGATTGGGATCTTTTGTCCACTAAACCCCGGGGGCACATATTTAATGGAGGTCATAGGCTCCTTCAAATATGGAAATAAAATGTCGAGTGATCATTATAGCTCTCTACTCTAAAATTTATCGGGTGTCTGAAAAATTCCTAATTAAATAAAAAATGAAAGTGTGATATGAAGGGAAACCTTACTCTCGCCGCGTGCAAACATTTGATTGTACCGATGCATTTAGCCCATGATTATCTTGGATTCTTTTATTGCCAAATAAAGTATTTTCACAAATTAGCGGCTAAAAACACTTTATTTGCCTTAAGCATAAACAAGACTCCCCAACTCACAAAACTTTTCGTTGTGGGGATCTCCATGTCTAGTACGTAAACGCGCACCAGGACGACCCGTAGGGCCGGCGTTGTGCTTCGACACGCGTACACGTACACCTCAGACAGACTGGCAAAGAGGAGATATTTTTAGTGGTATATAATAAAAATAGAGAAAGGTGCGAAAGCATTGGAAGTTAAAAACCAAATCTGGAAAAGCAGAAAAGCCCTCCTCATTCCTTACTCTCTCTCCTCTCACCATGAGATGACAGGAGCAGCCTGCCCGCCTTTTCCTTTGCGTACTATTGTGCACGTGTCGATAAGCCCGCGAGATGCCTCACTGTGATTGGTCAGTGCGAAAGGAACGGAAGGTACAGTAAAGATAAGTCGCCGTGCGGTACCGATGTCAAACACGTGGAGCGGGAAGCCGGATAATGCAACAGGTGGCATTGACGTCGTTGTAAACGTGGGGCCCGCACGTGTCGCATCGCTTAGGTGTAACCCCTTTCTCTGCCCGCCGGGCACTTTCCATTTATCATCATCAACTTTGGTAGACGATATTATTCTCACTTTACCAGTCTCTGCAATTATTTTTATCTGCGGGGAAACTGCGTTCTGAGTCCGGAGTTAGGAAATTTTGTTTTGTTTCTCTTGTAATGCAGGAGCAGATTTCTGTTTTCTCTTCCTGTTCGAGGCAGCTTAGAGGTGGAATTCTGAAAATAAAGGGCGGTTGAGGATATATATCTCTGGTTTTTGGGCTCGCTAAATTTAGAGGCTTTTGTTTCGGAGGGGGCAGTGGTTTTTCTGGGTTTTTGTGAAGCCTACAAATTTAGCGAGCTTTTTGTTGTGGGCATGAAGGAGAGATGAGATCGAGGCGGAGGAAGATAGCGGTCTGGGCGATGGAAAGGAGGAGAAGCAACTATTTCCTCCGAGGACAATAACCCACCTTGTTTATTTCAGCAGGCGAGTTATGCGTTTAGTGTGTATCTCTGTTCTCTGTAATGGATGGGTTTAATTTTGTATTGACTATGTAGGTAGCATGCTTTGTATTTGGAATTTTAGTTTGGTTTCTCTTAGAAATTTTTGTGTTTTTTTTCAAGAAAGAGATGATTTCGAACATTTGTAAAGCAAACTCCGTTTATGGGATCTATGAAATTGCGCTTCGGATTTGTTGTACTTCGAGCAAGTATTTGTGCAAGATTTTGCCTGATGTCTTAAATGTGTGTTGTGGAGCGTGTACAATTATTTGCAGTGTCGTATATTAGGCGAGAGATATACACTGAATATATAGCATGCGATGTGACGGGATGCTTTTTATGTCCTACGGAGAAAATTGGTCTGGCTCGCAAGAGGTGTGTCTAGCTGTTTCATACGGATGTTTTCAGTGGCTGCTTTTCTTGTGGGTGTGAAAGCTTTAAATCCACTATGTACTATGGGTGTCTAAGGTCTTTTTGGTAGACTCGAAATGAGTAATTTTTGTAATGTTTTGTTTCATTTTTTGCGCCGTTGTTTGACAGCACAGCAGAACAAAATTACATTTAAGGCCTCTAAATGCGTATTGTTGTGGTGGCTGTCTAAATTGATATAAATTTCTGTTGGTAACGTGTCTACGGTGTTAAGATAAAAGAGCAGGAAAGGTAATGGAGGAGATCGCAGTCGCCAAAGCTGTAGGCTGCCGTTGCCGCTGTTTGTCGGCATGCGCTTGTGATTATGGGTGTTCGACTAAAAGTCGCGCTGCTCGGCGTAGGCGAATGGAGATCCGACAGTTCAAGCTGGTTGCTGCCAATGCAGCGACCGTATCGTCCGCGCCGAGTAACAAGAGAGTTAAGCTTGGCCGCCGTACTGTGAAAGAAGGGGGAAACGAAGAGGACGAAAATTCAGTGACGGAAAAGGCAACGAGATCCGTCTGTTCTTGGCCGCCATTGGTTTTGGCGTCAAGAAACAGAGACGGAGTCTCGTGCCCGCAGCATGGCGTGGTGTCTATCTGTGGGGGAAGACGGGAAATGGAGGATGCCGTTAGGGTTGTCCCGTCGTTCGTGACTGGAGCTGACGGCGTCTACCATTTCTTCGGGGTCTTTGACGGCCATGGCGGATCGCAGGTACGTGAGAAGTTGAGTAGATAATTAACTTGTGACGGTTTTTTGAATTTCATTTTAAGCATAGAAGTTTTTTGTGTTGTTTTCTGATGCGGGCTTTTTGATGGGATTTAGGCGGCTTTGCACTGTAAGGAGCGGCTCCACGAGGTTTTAGCGGAGGAAATCCTTTTGACGGACCCTGTGACGGCGACGGAATGGGAGTCCGTTATGAAGGCATGTTTTCTCAAGATGGACGTGGAGGTTGCGGGGCTTTGCGGGAGTCCAAAACGTCAGGGGTTCGAATCGCACGGCCATGGTGAAACTTCAGAACCGGCTGAAGCTAAGGCGCCGGATACGGTGGGATCAACAGCAGTGGTTGCGGTTGTGAGCAGCAGGCAGATTGTGGTGGCCAATTGCGGAGATTCCAGAGCCGTGCTCTCCACCGCCGCCAACTCTATTGCACTCTCCGCCGATCACAAGGTACACAGGAAAGTGTCGTTTATAAAAATAATAAGAATTTCTGTCTTACACGAAGTACAGGTATTCTAACGAGGTAGTTTCTATGTTTTCTAATGAGACACATGATAACAGTGCACTTAATATATCGAGGTGTTCTGGTAATACGGAATTAACATGTTATAATGCCAGTATGCATGATCGTTTTATATGGCATATGCATAATATATACCTTTTTTTAGTGAGAGCGTGGTGAGATTCCATGGCTTGACTGTGTGCAGCCCGAGGTGGCAGAAGAGATGGCGCGAATTGAAGCCGCGGGTGGCAGGGTTATTTATTGGAACGGATACCGGGTTCTCGGCGTACTTGCCATGTCACGAGCTATAGGTAAGAAAATAACAAGTTAAATTTCTCCTATCAAGATTTCTGTGTAGAACATTTTATTTACAGATATTTAGTCAAAAATATGAATGAAAACCAGAGAAATATTTAGCAACTTTTTTATGAATAAAATGCGAAGTATCTGTATAATGATGAAGCAGCTAGCGAATTCTCATACAAACGCTTAAATTTCTTAAACGAATTAACGATTTCTCGAATACATAAATCAACTAGTGATCTTCCATTAATTAAATAATGGACGAGTGTGAACAAAATATTTACCTTGAGGTTTAGGAGCCTGAGCATTTGAAATCCCGAGAGTAGATTACGAGATAATTTTCTAAATTTTCTGAAACGAATTAACGAGCTCTAAAATAAATAAATCAACTAATTTGATCTTCCATTATGGACGAGTATGAACAAAATATTTGCCTTGAGGTTCAGGAGCCAGAACATTTGAAAACCTGAGAGTAGATTACGAGATAATTTTCTAAATTTTCTGAAACGAAATAGCGATCTCTAAAATAAATAAATCAACTAATGATCTTCCATTAAATAAATAATGGATGAGTATTAACAAAACATTTACCTTGAGGTTCAGGAGCCTGAGCATTTGAAATCCGAGTTAATTTTCTAAATTTTCTGAAACGAATTATCAATCTCTAAAATAAATAAATCAACTAATGATCTTCCATTAAATAGATAATGGACGAGTATGAACAAAATATTTACCTTGAGGTTCAGGAGCCTGAGCATTTGAAATCCTGAGAAAGATTACGAGTTTATTTTCTAAAATTTTCATAAACGAATTAACGATCTCTAGAATAAATAAATCAACTAATGATCTTCCATTGGATAAATAACGGATGAGTATGAACAAAATATTTTAGGATCAGGAGCCTGAACATTTTCTAAATTTTCTGAAACGAAATAACGATCTCTAAAATAAATAAATCAACTAATGATCTTCCATTAAATAAATAATGGACGAGTATGAACAAAACATTTACCTTGAGGTTCAGGAGCCTGAGCATTTGAAATCCGAGTTAATTTTCTAAATTTTCTGAAACGAATTAGCAATCTCTAAAATAAATAAATCAACTAATGATCTTCCATTAAATAGATAATGGACGAGTATGAACAAAATATTTACCTTGAGGTTCAGGAGCCTGAGCATTTGAAATCCTGAGAAAGATTACGAGTTTATTTTCTAAAATTTTCATAAACGAATTAACGATCTCTAGAATAAATAAATCAACTAATGATCTTCCATTGGATAAATAACGGATGAGTATGAACAAAATATTTAACTTTAGGATCAGGAGCCTGAACATTTGAAATCCTGAGAATAGACTCCGAGTTTATTTTCTAAAATTGTCTTAAACGAATTAAAGATCTCTAGAATAAATAAATCAACTAATGATCTTCCATTAAATAAACAATTGATGAGAATGAACAAAATATTTACCTTGAGATTCAGGAGCCGGAGCATTTGAAATCCCGAGAATAGATTACGAGTTTATTTTCTAAAATTTTCTTAAACGAATTAATGATCTCTAGAATAAATAAATCAACTAATGATCTTCCATTGGATAAATAAGGGATGAGTATGAACAAAATATTTAACTTTAGGATCAGGAGCCTGAGCATTTGAAATCCTCAGAACAGGTTATTTATTTTCTATACAAGTAATTGTGAATGTTTAAATTAATGTAATGAGCATCAAATTTCCATGAGTGTGTCATGATTTAACTGTGTCAGTATTTTTTCTCAAAGTTTCGGATCACACTCCGGGATGAAGTAGAGAGCAAGAGAAGAGAATTCACAGAGTGTGATCTGTTGAGTTAAAGATCCGGGATGAAGTAGAGAGCAAGAGAAGAGAATTCACAGAGTGTGATCTGTTGAGTTAAATCCTGAAACACTCAGATATAATATAACGAGCTTTTCTTTTAGAACATTTACAAGGGAACTAGGTCCTGTCCCATGAGTATATACACAATGTGTTGCAATTTACTAGAATATATACACAAAATGAAGCCAGCAGAGTTATGTGTTTTCATTAGGGAAGGCGGAAGAAATAAAAGCTTGAGTTCTGAATAGTATAGTTTTAGTTAATAAATTATAATTGTATGGAAATGATGTACGCCAAAACATCTACACTCTATAGTGAAATTCAAGAGATAATAAGCTTTTGAGGCCATAAAACCGAGTTCTGGCTAGGGTTTGAAATTCAAGAGACAATAAAAGCTTTTGAGGCCATAAATCTGTGTTCCGGCTAGGGTTAGAACACAAATAGATCAAAACTTTTCCTAGGGTTTGAATAAAAATGGACAAGCAATTGAAGCTAGCGAAGACGCGTTTATTATTTTACAGGAACCAAAATTCTTCACACAAGCATAGATAATTATATTGGAGGATGATCAATGGTAATAAAAATACAACTATTGTCATTAAAAGTGTTGTAACACAGAATGAAGCTGATGAATGAATACACAATGTATATATTGAAGTGCAGGAGACAAGTATTTGAAGCCATACGTGATCGCAGAGCCGGAGTTGAGAGTGAGAGAGAGGAGCGAAGAGGAAGAGTGCCTGATTCTGGCAAGTGACGGCCTTTGGGACGTCGTATCCAACGAAGTGGCTTGTGAAGTCTCGCGCAGGTGCCTGGCGTTACATGACAGAGGAAGGAATGGTCATGATCAGGGCGGCGACAATGCAGAATTGCCGTCGGAATCTTCCGCGGGCGCAGCAGCAGCATTGCTAACAAAACTAGCGCTCGCACGTGGCAGCACGGATAACATCAGCGTAATCGTCGTCGATCTCAGAAAGCCTCGATAATTGCTCCTTTTAATTGTTTCGTATTTAAATTTTCATTACATTCGGCATCAAGCTGTGCATTGCCAAATATTATAAAAATATATTTTATAAATACTTTCTCTGAATTTAGAGGACAAACAAACTGTTCCTTTCTACATGTTGTTGCTGTGCCCGACACCTGGAGCAAGACATACTAATGCAACAACTAAGTCTGTTGACTATATTCAGCTCAAGGAGGGCACGTGTCTCTCTCTGCTTTTGATTTTGTTTGGAGAAGCTTCTGATTTTATAAGCACATTATATATAAAATTTGCAAATATACTTTTCATCATATGGTCAATCCACTATTTGCTTCTAATGATGAAAGTGTGAAGTCGTTGATGTGGGGTCTTTAATAGCAATTGTATAAGTTTGTTTTCTACTTATTTTTAATATTAAAATAATTTTCATAATAAATTGTTTTTGTGTTTAAGTACTATTATTTTTATACATGCAAATCTCTTTTTTAACAGTTTTTTAAGGTGTGTAAATGGTTTTATAGATATCATTAATATTTTAAACAACAATTTATTTTTTAAACAATAGTTTATTTTTTTTAAACTGCTGTGTAGAAAATGATATCTTTTTTTTAGATTGTGGTGTAAACTGGTCTCATAGACAAAATCTTTTGGTATAGAAGAATTTATAAAACTAGTTCAAGATATATATCTTAAATGTCAAAAGTTACAAATCTTGCTATATTTGAGTTTTACTAATGTAAAGACTCTAAAACCACATTTATTTAAATATTAGCTGAATCAGTTATATCACAATGATAAACAAATTTGACCCAGGGTAAACAGCAGCAATTGGTACAGTATTATAATTCAATACTCCATAAATTTGGATGGAAGGATATATTGTTGAAGGTGTTGGGAATTGATGCCCTAATAGGTTAAAATAAGGCTTTGTCAGTATTGTTATCTCTTTTAGATTTAAGTATGTGTAATTGATCTTCCTTCACGCATGTGCAAGTAAACATGGCTTGTGGAAATGAACTGGTAGAGAAGTGGTGACTATTGTATATATATATTACACTGTTTGGGAGCATGGTAGGGGGAATTTCTTCTCCTTTGGTCAAACCCCTACAGGATGATGTAATAAAAAAGAGTAGAATAAGGGAATTATGTATATGATAAACCCACATTTCATACTAAGGGCACTATTTTTACATGGCTAAACAAGTTCAAAATTTTTGTATGGAGTCATTGGCACACTGGATAGGGAAAAAAAGGATGAATTAACAATCGCACTTATTATTTTTATGAAGAGTCCTCCTCCTTATCATGATCAAAGCCATATACTTGATTGGCACACTAGATAGGGAAAAAAAAGGGATGAGTCAACAATTGCACCTATTATTTTTGATAAGGAGTGCTACTTCTTATCATGATCAAAGATACTCGAGATTGTTGAACTTGATGCTCTACTTATATGAAGCCACTTTAAAACAAGCAAAACACTGGATGGGAAAAAAAGGATGAATCAACAATTGCACCTATTATTTTTATAAAGAGTGCCACTTATTATCATGATCACAGCTATTTACTTGAGATTGATGAACTTGATGCTACTTCTAGGTATGTTAGAGGATTTCTTGGATGGTGATTATGTTGTTGCCTAGACCTTAAAAACTATCTTGAATAAATTGGATTTATTATTAGTCTAGATTTTATAAGGCAGTATTATTTAAAATATGTATACAATTAATCTTAAAGTATTTGATGTATTGGGATATTATTTTTAGTCTAGATTATTTGAATGAGTTCAAATTATTTGAAATATCCACATTCTTAGTGGACTTGATTCAAAATAAAATTCATCCCAGTCTAGTTTTGCAAGCTAGAAGTTCAAATTATTTGAAATAGTTTTTTAATTAAAATTCCTATAATTTACTTGTTTATTTACTCATGTTAGTAACTATTTTTTATTTTTTTATATGATTGCACACTTAGGTTTTATTTACCATATTTGTTGTACAAATATCTTTCATGTTTATTTCACCTCATATATTATGCTTTATTCTTTGTTAACCCAGTTGCGGTGTCTCTCATTTTGTTTCTTCCTTGTTTAGCTCTATTTTTTCGTGATTAATTGATCATATGATTCTCATGTTTACATCTTATGATATTTAGACGTTAATGACATTTAATGTTGTCTAATTGTTATGATGCTCAGATCTTATGATATTATGTTTATTATTGCATGTTTACCTTATGCTCACATGTCTTACATGTTATGATTCTTAGCATGCTCATATTTTACTTGTTCTTACCGGATCATTATCTAGCATCTATGGTTACCATTATCTTGTCATTTGATTTCATTGGAACATCTTGTTTTACCTCACTACATGTGTTTTCATGATCATATCTTACCTATGTTCTTACATTCTCCTTACATGATACTTTTTACCACTCTTATATGTTCTATCACGATCATATGTTTTTCTCCTTGCCTCGAATTCTTTTCATATTTTGTATTCAACCAATTAGAGGGGACATATATGTCAAACATTCCTTATTGCGAGTTATGTTTTGCAATGACAAACTCATAATCATACCTATGTTGAAGGGACCTTTATCAATATCTATTGTTATTATTATTTTGCTTAGTTGAAGTCCAATCACTTTTTCCACTTAGTCAAAGTCCTACAACTTTCCACTTAGACATAAATCTCTTACCCTCCTCCTTTTTATTTTTATTATTTTCAAGCAAGTTGTAGTTATTTCTTGTTTTATATACTCATTGCATGTTTTTGCTATTTTCTAGGTTTTATATGAAGCAAATTAATTGTGAGTCATCCATATCTATATCCTTCGAGTGTTTGAAATATTTACTTTGGCATGTAGTTAAACAATGATAAAAGCCAAAACCAAAGTACTATACCTTGTAACCAAATTAGTAGACTCCCCACCTTCACATACTAGAGGAGCCTATCTCCTCTCATTATGTAGCTTCCTTTACTTGCACCCAACTATTATATTTTCCTACACCCTCCTAGGGATTAGGTGCAGGAACTACTGGTAATAGGAAATGAACATCATGAAACACTTCCTCTTTTGTGCCTTGCAAATTGAATTTGCATAGAAAACCAAAATGGTGTACTCACTCAAGAGCTCAAAATTATTCCTAGAGTGAGTCACCATTAAACCCTCAAGTACTTTTCCAACATCATTGCAATAGCTTTGAAGAAGACAACTCCTATTGAACACAATTATGCTTGCAAAATCTCCTTACCCTTTAATGCTAATCATTTGCTCACTAGAAGCTCCTCCTCTTTTAACATCATTTTTCTCCTTCTCGGCTAACTCCTCGATTGTGGGTAACACTATTTCCTCAAATCCTCTAGGAGAAATATCTATAAATGCCAACGCTGTAGTTTAGCATTGGTACACCTTCGCAAGATTGGATATAAAAGCAAAGTGTATCATTTCTCTCAATCTTGGCACTCCACCCATTCCCAAGCCGTTTATTCCTAATATGTCTTTAACAAACCCTAAAACCACCTTATTAGAGCAAGAGAAGATGGTTTATAATGGCCCATCAAACATAGAACCTTTACACTTGGGTCACTCACATGCATTCTCTTTCACCAAGCCATCCTAAAGAATAATAAAAGAGATAGAAGTAGCCTAAAACCCCACACCAATTCTAGATGTCGATGAGTAATAATCCATTGCAACCAAAAAATTGTATTGAAGAACCACAACATCAATTAACAATAGCACAAACAATGCCAAACAAATAGAACATTAATGGAGAATGAATATTGCATGTGAGAAGCATATGAGCAATCCCATTATCCTAAACCTTGCATAACACACACTATTAAATCATGTGTTTCCCTCATGTGAACATAACACCACTTAATAGAATTAATACATCTTTCTTACCTAGAAATTTCCTTTGCCTATGGACACCTTTCACATGTGTTTCCTATATAAGAGAACATATGAAAAACAATAAGACATAACTCCATTAACCTAGACATTTTCTTTGCTTATGGACATCTTTCACATTGAGGATTGCTATGTTGAATTAGGTGATTATATAGTTGCAATAAAGAGTGGTTGGGATGAATATGGAATTGCATAGAATGCCCAGTCAACAAATTGTATTTTGTTATCTTGTGTAGTATCACCTACAAGTGCTATAATTGTACTAGGTAGTGAAATGTTAGGTGGACTACAAGATGTTCAAGAAGAGGATATCCAAGCTATTAATTTTGAAATAGGAGTAAGAATTAAGACATCTCTAGGCATCGGTAATTTTGTCATATATATGTGCATCGAATGACTATGGTCAACATGAAGTGGGTGTTTGGCATGATAGGTTATTATGTTGCCCATATTGATGATAATTATGATCCAAATGCTATTTTAGTAGTGGAAGAATTAGGGGAGAGGGCCCAATAGTGATGCGGGTACCAATAGTTGTGATAGGACTAGTATATTGAAAGCCTAATATTTAAATAGTATGGTACTGGTAGATATAAAAAAGGACTCAATAGTTGAATAAAATGTGCCCATTAGATTCAAAAACAACAAATCACATGATGCCACATTGGCACATTAAAAAACATGACTAAATGCATAGCTATTAGTCTAGCTTTTTTTTGGGTCTATGATGACACCTCAAGAAAAAGCATTCTGATGACACCTTTTTGAGTCTGTGCTTGTGAAATGAACTATTTAAATTGTCCACATCCCTAGCTACTTGTTGATATAATTTTTTAGTGCTAATATTACACATACATTTCTATGTCAACCCACTGATGAAGGGGTCTCCCCTTACCAACCAAACACACGACAATATCAGAGAATAAAACAACGAATGCAAGAAAGAAACACCTTCTTTCTATTATCTCACTGTAATGAAATGACAATATTTAGTAAAATTACAAGCTACAATCACATGGGCTCTTTGATTACAAAAATCTACAAGCTAGAGCCACCTTCTGCACTACTGAACCCCCCTCCTATAACCCCCGTTTGCCTTCTTTATCTGGAATGCATAACTGCCCCAGAATATTCTAGAAAATGTAACTCCTCCCAAGAAGATATTTTCAATTTTTTTAATTTCGGTAGTACAACTTCCCGGGATCATAACTTTTGATCTGACCATTGGATTTTTAATTATTAGATATCGTTGGAAATCTCTTGAAAAGACACTTGTCCAAAAAATGGCCTGTTAGGGTACATTTTGATTTTCAGCCAATTTTTGGGCCCATCCGGAGCCTCTAAGTGCTTCAAATTTGACTTTGAATATTTTTATCAAGATTTTGAAAAATGAAAATATTAATATCCCACAAATGACAAATGATATTGAAGTGATTTCTTCAACATTGGCTTCAATTCACCATTTTGGAGGTTTGTGTAAGATTTTGTGTCCATACGTGCACAAATGCCAACTTACTAAAAATAGTAACCCTGCCAATTTTAGCCCTTATTGAAAAAGAAATAATATTTTTGGGTGATGCAAGATTGCTCTTACACCCTAGATGCTCCTGCATCACCCACAAAATTAGGGTGCCCACTACTGGGCCCTCTCCCCTAACTTTAGAAATATAATAACAACAAATGTAAGTATTGTAGGAAAATTTAACCTCTCATTCAGAAAGCTCCATTCAAAGACATTTATCTCACCAATGAATTCTTCAATTTCCTAAATCCTAACAAGAAACCTCATGCATTCATAGATTATTCTCTAACAAGGTTTATAAATTTGAGAAGCCCTTGTTACAATCTGATTAAATTATTGCAAAAAGAAGACACCACTTTTCAGAGATCAAGACATGGTATAACTATCCTAATTCAACAACAAATGTTGGTCTATATGGTGGGTTGATACATGTGCACATGGTCCATGTAACTCCATCAAAGGTCTACTTTTTTTGGCTAGAGTTCAATGTTTTGAATCATGTCACTCGTCAATTTATAAAGAATATTGATGATTTTATTAGGGTTACCTTTGTTTATGATAATGGTGACATGCTTTATGCAACTGATCTATCTTAGCAAAGGTTGATGATGAATAATGATCAAGGAAAACCCACGAAGTTATACAGTCAAGTTCTCTCAATTTTGGGAGAGGGTATTTGATAGTAATAAAAAGTATGAGTTTCTTGCCTTTTCAACTAGTCTACTTAGGGAAAGTTCTCTATGGATGTTTATTTCAAATGCTAAGGTTAGTGCCCATAGTATTAGGAAATGGATGGTCAATTTTTTGAGTGTTGAAAATGTTTCCAAGTGTGCAAGGAGATTGGAGTAGTCTCTTAGCTCTTCCACATAAACATTGTGTCTATTACTTTGAAATTGACCATATTCTAGACATTTGTAGGAAACAATATATATTTTTAGATGAAATTGGGAAGATATCTTTATCCTTGATAGAAAACGTGGTTGTAAAGTGTACATGTGATAAAATACCCTCTTTTTCCCAAATAAGGTATGGTGGTTACAAGGGTGTTGGAGCAGTTGATGCCAAGTCCAAATACAAGCTGTCTATGACAAACCATGTTGAAATATAGGTCAGTGATATAGATTTAGATGTTCTATCCTGGTCCAAATTTAGGTCTTTCTTCCAAAATAGGTAGATAATTACATTATTATTAGCTTTGGGAGTTCCTAATAGCACTTTTAGTGAATTACAAGATTCAATGGTGGATAAGCTTAGTCAAATGATTGGAAATGTTGAAATGGCATTTGATATATTAACCACATCATGTATAGGAGATTTACAATATATTTCTACTATGATGCTAAGTGTTGATTTTAAACCTCAAACATAACCACATTTAAAAGATATGCTTTCTTTTATAAGATATGTCTAGTTAAAAGAGCTTCTTAGAAAATGTAAGATTTTTGTCCCTAGTGGAAGATGGTTGATGGGCTACTTGGATGAAAGAGGGGAACTTGAATATGGATAGTGTTTCATACAAATTTTAAGCCCTCTCTTGGAAGACTACATTCATAATAATGTCTCAATCTTTGTATAAAGAAAAATGACTCCAAGAGTAATAAAAGGAAAAGTGGTTGTGGCCAGGTATCCTTGCTTACATCCTAGTGATGTGCAAACTTTAGAAGTAGTTGATTCTCCTAGATTGCATCACTTGGTTGATTGCTTAATCTTCCCACTGAAGGACCATAGACCTCATCTTGATGAAGCTTTTGGTAGTGATCTTGATGGGGATATCTACTTTGCTTCTTGGACTCTAGGCTTATGCTAGAAAGTGGTGAGAGTTGGGGCCCAATGTGCTATGCTCTGGGTCAAGCAAAAGATTCAAAAGCACATGTGACAAGAAAGGTAACTATTTTAATTAAAGAGACAAAGAAAGCACGAGGTGTTGATCCTAAGAATCCAATTATTCTAGTTGTATTGGTTATTGGGGTAAGTGCAATAAGATGGGGGACCAAAAAGGGGTCTTAAGTGGCCACTTTTTTTTTTTTTTTCTTTGAAATCAGGAATACTGGCCTTGAATGAGAAATTGAGCATAGTTACACTCAAAATTTGGAGATGCAACCAAAACAATGTTCGTAGTGCTCCAAGTCTACTTTCTAAACTACTATTTTTTTTTTGAAAATGGCATAGATTAAGGGGTTCAAAAGAGGGAGCCACAGAAATTGGTGTTGTTTCTGTCAAAAAAACATAACATAGCATGTTTTGTGGCTCCCTCAAAAGGTCAACTTTTTTTTGGTATTTTTAAAATCGCTTTAGTGAGAAATTAGCTAATAGCATGTAGTTTATGCCCAATTTTTTTGATAATTTTTTGATGAATATTTGATTTTTTACTAATTTTCAAAGTGGACATATCCTAAAAAATAGAATTTTGGCCGTGCTACCCCTATAAATTTTGAAAACTAATTGAAATTTTTTTTTTCTTTTTTTAATAATTGTAGAATGGAGTCTAGTTTCTAAATATATAATTTTTTTGAAATTTCAATGAATAGTTAATTTATAATGAAAAAAAGACCAAACAGTGGTTTTTGTCCAAAAACAGACACAAACAAAAGAAATTAAAGATGAAAGGCTTAACATTGTTAAAATGTGAAAAAAATCACATCGTCAAATAGCTAAGAGAAAGCCTAACATTATCCAGGTGTTTGATTTGTTCGACCTTGAAACACGTGCAAATCTGAGGGTTAACACGAACGAAATTATGTGAAATTTTGAAGAAGATGGAAAAACACGTCTGTGGCTGTTCAAAAGGCACTCCAAGCCTTTGGGTTGGAAATCTAAAGCAAATCCCAAGCCCACGGCTTGGGATTCCCAAAGCAAAACATAACGCACTTGCGTTATATTTTGCTTTGCATTTTTCCTTTTCCGTAAAAGTTTGTGTTGTTTGTCATTTTGAAATAACGCGAGCGCGTTATGTTCCCCTTAAAAAAATTTATGTTCAAGGCTATTAATCATATATGTATGCCTATATGTATGTATGTATCTATGTATGCCTATATGTATGTATGTATAGTGTCGAGGGCAGAGGAGGGTAGAGATGGGAGTGAGCCAGATAGGGGAGGAGAGGGGTGGATAAGGATTGAGTGATTAAGGTTTAAGGTTGAGGGTTGAGCGTTTAGGGATAGGATTTAGAGTTTAGGGATAAGGGATTAGAGTTTAGGACCTTGAGGGATTAGGGTTTAGGGTTGAGGCTTTAGGGATAGCGTTTAGGGTTAAGAGTCGAGAGATTAGGGTTAAGGTAGAGTTTTGAGGGTAGAGGGATTAGGGATAGGGTTTAGGGTTGAAAGTTTAGGGTTGAGGGATTAGGGTTTAAGGTATAGTTTAGTAGTTCTTGTGGATAGAGCTAGTAAACAATGGGAGATTATTTGCCTGTTTCATAACAATATACCTCCCCTAAGTGCGGGGTGGACAGCAAGAAACATAGATGTACCCCAATGCAAATATTTTCTCATAATGATCATCCTTCTGATTTCAACTGTTAATTACTCACTGTGGATGTACCATACGCAAAGCTTTTCTCATACTGTGTACACCTATTGGCATAATGAACCCCATATGGGCCAGAAAAATATGCCATATAACATTACTAACATTAAAAAAGTTCATAGCCATTTTTCTGACATATTCTTGCAACTCAAATATCTTTAAGAGAAGAGTGTCAAAAATGATGGGTTTAACAACCTAACATAAGGCAAAGTAGTTTTGTTGGGTTTAGGATTAGGGTTTAGGGTTGACGGATTAGGGTTTAATGTTGAGGGTTGAGGGTTGAGGGTTTAGGGATAGGGTTGATGGTCAAGGGATTAGGGTTAAAGTAGAGTGTTGAGGGTAGAGGGATTAGGGATAGGGTTTAGGGTTGAAGGTTTAACGATTGAGGGTTGAGGCTTTAGGGCTGAGGGTTAAGGGATTGGAGTTTAAAATATAGTGTTGAGCATCGAGGGTTTATGGATAGGTTTTAGGGTTTAATTTTTAAGGGTTAAGGGTTGAAGGATAGGGTTTAGGGTTTAGGGATAAGGGATTAGGGTTTAAGGTATAGTGTCGAGGGTTGAGGGTTTAGGAATAGGGATAGCGTTTAGGGTTTAGGGATGAGGGATTAGGGTTGAGGGTTGAGGGATTAGGTTTTAGGGTTGATGGATTAGGGTTTAAGGTATAGTGTTGAGGGTTGAGGGTTTAAGGATAGGGTTTAGGGTTGATGGATTAGGGTTTAGGGTTGACAGATTAGCGTTTAATGTCAAGGTTAGGGTTAGAGTGTCGAGGGTAGAGGGATTAGGGATAGGGTTTAGGGTTGAAGGTTTAAGGATTGAGGGTTGAGGCTTTAGGGATGAGGGTTTAAGGCTTAAGATATAGTGTCAAGTGTTGAGGGTGTAGGGATACGGTTTAAGTTTTAAGGGTTAAGGGTGGAGGGATAGGGATTAGGGTTTAAGGTATAGTGTTGAGGGTTGATGGTTTAGGGATAGGGTTTAGGTTTAAGGGATTAGGGTTTAGGGTTGATGAATTAGGGTTTAATGTTGAGAGTTGAGGGTTGAGGTTGAGGGATTAGGGATAAATAAAAGTGTCAAGGGTAGAGGGATTAGGGATAGGGTTTAAGGTTGAAGGTTTAAGGATTTAGGGTTGAGGCTTTAGGGATGAGGGTTAAGGGATTAGGGTTTAAGATATAGTGTCGAGTGTCGAGCGTGTAGGGATAGGTTTTAGGGTTCAAATTTTAAGGGTTAAGGGTCGAGGGATCATAGTTAAGGGTTGAGGGATTAGGGTTTGACGTTGAGGGTTGAGTACATTGAGGTTCGAGGGTTAAGGGTTTCGGGATAGGATTGAGGGTCGAGGGATTAGGGTTAAAGTAGAGTGTCGAGGGTATAAGGATTAGGGATAGGGTTGGAGGGTTTAGGGGTAAGGGATTAGGGTTTAAGGTATAGTATCGAGCCCATTGAGGGTCTAGGAATAGGGATAGCGTTTAGGGTTTAGGGATGAGAGATTAGAGTTGAGGGATGACGGATTAGGGTTGAGGGTTGAGGGATTAGGGTTTAGGGATAAGGTTTAGGGTTGAGGGTTGAGGGATTAGGATTTAAGGTATAGTGTTGAGGGTTTAGGGATAGGGTTTAGGGTTGAGGGATTAGAGTGAAGGGTTGAAGGATTAGGATTTGACGTTGAGGGTTGAGGCTTTAGGGTTTAGGGTTTAAGGATAGGGTTGAGGGTCAAGGGATCAGAGTTAAGGGTTGAGGGATTAGGGTTTGACGTTGAGGGTTGAGGGTTGAGGTTCGAGGGTCAAGGGTTTAGGTATAGGGTTAAGGGTTGAGGGATTAGGGTTAAAGTAGAGTGTCAAGGGTATAAGGATTAGGGATAGGGTTGGAGGGTTTAGGGATAAGGGATTAGGGTTTAAGGTATAGTATCGAGCCCGTTGAGGGTCTAGGAATAGGGATAGCGTTTAGGGTTTAGGGATGAGGGATTAGAGTTAAGGGATGACAGATTAGGGTTGAGGGTTGAGGGATTAAGGTTTAGGGATAAGGTTTAGGGTTGAGGGATTAGGGGTTAAGGTATAGTGTTGAGGATTTAGGGTTGAGGGATTAGAGTGAAGGGTTGAGGGATTAGGATTTGACGTTGAGGGTTGAGGCTTTAGGGTTTAGGGTTTAGGGGTAGGGTTGAGGGTCGAGGGATCAGAGTTAAGGGTTAAGGGATTAGGGTTTGACGTTGAGGGTTGAGGGTTGAGGTTCAAGGGTCAAGGGTCAAGGGTTTAGGGATAGTGTTGAGGGTTGAGGGATTAGGGTTAAAGTAGAGTGTGGAGGGTATAAGGATTAGGGATAGGGTTGGAGGGTTTAGGGATAAGGGATTAGGGTTTAAGGTATAGTATCGAGCCCTTTGAGGGTCTAGGAATAGGGATAGCATTTAGGGTTTAGGGATGAGGGATTAGAGTTGAGGGATGACGGATTAGGGTTTAGGGATAAGGTTTAGGGTTGAGGGTTGAGGGATTAGGGTTTAAGGTATAGTGTTGAGGGTTTAGGGATAGGGTTTAGGGTTCAGGGATTAGAGTGAAAGATTGAGGGATTAGGATTTGACGTTGAGGGTTGAGGCTTTAGGGTTTAGGGTTTAGGGATAGGGTTGAGGGTCGAGGGATCGGTGTTAAGGGTTGAGGGATTAGGGTTTGGCGTTGAGGGTTGAGGGTTGAGGTTTGAGGGTCAAGGGTTTAGGGATAGGATTGAGGGTCGAGGGATTAGGGTTAAAGTAGAGTGTGGAGGGTATAAGGATTAGGGATAGGGTTGGAGGGTTTAGGGATAAGGGATTAGGGTTTAAGGTATAGTATCGAGTCTGTTGAGGGTTTAGGAATAGGGATAGCATTTAGGGTTTAGGGATGAGGGATTAGAGTTGAGGAATGACGGATTAGGGTTGAGGGTTGAGGGATTAGAGTGAAGGGTCAAGGGATTAGGATTTGACGTTAAGGGTTGAGGCTTTAGGGTTTAGGGTTTAGGGATAGGGTTGAGGGTCAAGGGATCATAGTTAAGGGTTGAGGGATTAGGGTTTGACATTGAGGGTTGAGGGTTGAGGTTCGAGGGTCAAGGGTTTAGGGATAGGGTTGAGGGTCAAGGGATTAGGATTAAAGTAGAGTGTGGAGGGTATAAGGATTAGGGATAGGGTTGGAGGGTTTACAGATAAGGGATTAGGGTTTAAGGTATAGTATCGAGTCTGTTAAGGGTTTAGGAATAGGGATAGTATTTAGGGTTTAGGGATGACGGATTAGAGTTGAGGAATGACAGATTAGGGTTGAGGGTTGAGGGATTAGGGTTTAAGGTATAGTGTTGAGGGTTTAGGGATAGGGTTTAGGGTTAGGGATTAGAGTGAAGTGTCGAGGGATTAGGATTTGACGTTGAGGGTTGAGGCTTTAGGGTTTAGGGTTTAGGGATAGGGTTGAGGGTTGAGGGATCAGAGTTAAGGGTTGAGGGATTAGGGTTTGACGTTGAGGGTTGAGGTTCGAGGGTCAAGGGTTTAGGGATAGGGTTGAGGGTCGAGGGATTAGGGTTAAAGTAGAGTGTGGAGGGTATAAGGATTAGGGATAGGGTTGGAGGGTTTACGGATAAGGGATTAGGGTTTAAGGTATAGTATCGAGTCTATTGAGGGTTTAGGAATAGGGATAGCATTTAGGGTTTAGGGATGAGGGATTAGAGTTGAGGGATGATGGATTAGGGTTGAGGGATTAGGGTTTAGGGATAAGGTTTAGGGTTGAGGGTTGAAGGATTAGGGTTTAAGGTATAGTGTTGAGGGTTTAGGGTTGATGGATTAGAGTGAAGGGTTGAGGGATTAGGATTTGACGTTGAGGGTTGAGGGTTGAGGCTTTAGGGTTTAGGGTTTAGGGATAGGGTTGAGGGTTGAGGGATCAGAGTTAAGGGTTGAGGGATTAGGGTTTGACATTGAGGGTTGAGTTCTAAAGATAGGCAAATAGAGATTTTGTATTCAGGTTATTTAGATGTTGATGGGTTTAGACTTGAGATGAAATGTTGGACTCTTAATCTAGCCTGAAGAGAGTTTCTATTGTCAAATACAGATTTATGGGTTTGATTATATTGATTGCCTCTCCAATTTTGGGGTGTGGGTGTTTTGGAATCAATCAGGAAGTCTTCAGGAGACTTTGTGGAAGTGGATTGGCAATCGCTTGACATAACTCCTGCTATTTATGCTTGGATAAGGATTTGTCACAAACTAGAACTTCTGCTTCCAAAGAATATCTGTCTTTCTTCCTCGATGGGCATTTTCTATCAAGAACTTGATTATGAGGGCTTGCCACTTCATTGTTATGCCTATCATATGGCGGAGCATCTGGCAAGCTCTTGCAGGAAACAGGAAAAGTTCTCCCTCAAAAACCTTGTGGTCATTCAAGTCTGAAGGGGAAGGTTTGGAAAGAGAAATGGATCACCAAAGAGATGAAGAATTTCTTATTTCTCAGACACCATCAGTGGTTTTTCTCTGATGCAGAGGACCTACCAAGATGGAAAGCATTTAAAGATTATATGATCTCCAAAGGGAAATCTCCTAATTCTCCGAGAATGTCATCCTTCAGCAAGGCGAGACCAAGTGGCTTGGCTCTTCCAGTCATGGATCCTCTCGTATTTAAGAGGAATTGTAATGCTTGGAAGTGTCAGTTGATGAAGCACAGGATGTGGTCATCCCTGCTTGTGTTAAGGAAGATAATGCACATGATGTGATCAATCTATAGCAGGACAAAACGCGAGCGCATTATAACACGCTCGCATTTTGTCCTGCTATAGAAACAGTAAAAAAGTGTTGACCCCCATGATCCAGGCCCACATGCTCTATTTTAATACTGATTATGCGCGTGCTCCGACAAAAAAGAAGTGCTTTCATGCTGTTGGGAAGTTCACATGCACATTTGACACATTGTACCACCTTTGCATGATCTTTCCGCCACCTTTTTCTACTTTGCCAACTTGAGGATGAAGAAATAACATAGTTTTCACACCAAGTTTGATATATATTTATTCAAGTTTCAATTTTTGTAGTGATGCAATGTTAATTGTGATTCAATTTTAGGAATTTAATATTATAAATTGGTTAATAGTATTGTTGTTAGTAATTATATTTGAGTGTTATTCAATTTAACATTGAAAATGAAGCAAGTGGTGAAAAACTCAAATTGTTGAGGAGTTTGATGCAAGAAGAAAAAATACTACATAATTGGGTAATCTCTCCATTCGAATATTTATTTTTTAGGTATGTCAAGTCTTTACATGCATGTTCTTTACATTTTCCTTAATTCGGATTGAATTACTTTATCATGCTTTATCATACATGTTTAAAATAGACACATTCCCAATCAAGAAAGCAGCCTACAATCTCACATGATGCATTGTATATTTTCTACACTTGGGCTTTTTAATAATTGTGTAATAAATAGACCTTAACATACCATGATGTCAAACTATACAAGAATAAATCCTTACAACATAATAAAAATACAATCCCACTATTATCTTGTATTCATTTCTTAGGAAGTAATATTGGTCTCTTTATCATGCTACAGACAAATTCTCCATCATGCCGAGGAAACGATCAAGAATTAAACCAATACAAAAAGAGATAGAAGCTAAGAATGCAAAGAACGCAGTGGTTATGAGGGAACTTCGTGAGAAGAGGAAATTGGACACGATAAATGAAGACATACCAATTGAAGAGGAATCACAACCATCACAAAGAGATATGGTATTGGCAGCACAAAGAGAACGAATGCAAAAACTTCATGCTACGAGAGATTTGAATACCATAGTTGGAGACACATCCTCTACCACAAGTCAACATGTAGGGACACCATCTACCACATCTCAAGTTGAGAGTACATCATCACTCACATGTGATGAAGGAGGTACGCCATCGTTCCCACCTCAACCTCAAGGTATGTCATCTATTCCATCTTTGACCAAAGGTATGCCATATAACCCATCTCATTTAAATATTGATGAAATTCCTAATGTTGAGATGAATTTACCTAACTTAACACCACCTAGAATTTTGCATAGAAAGCCAAAGTATTTGATTAATATTGATGAGAATATTTTGCAGCCAATGGAAGGTAAGATTCCAAAATGCACTTGTAGAATATATGCTCATAAGATTTGGAGATTGTTCTTTGAAAAGTTAAATAAGACTGCAAGATGTCAACTATTCATTAAAATGATGTGAAGTATAAAGTATAGGTCTATCATGAAGATTCTTGGGTTGAGAACATCAGAGGCTTCAAGTGAAAAATCTATTGTCAAGAATCTAATGAGTGCGTATGAGAGTGTGGGTAACACCTCATGCACAAAATATAGTAATGCAACATGGCGTATGATTACATTGACTATAGTAAGTAGTCAAACGAAGAAAGCTCGTCTCATTATAAAGACGAGTCAAGAATTGAGAATTAATAGGAAAACTTTATCAAGAGCCGTTGGAAGATGCCAAAGAATTGAGGCACTAATGCCAATGAATGATGGGCGTTCTCGGGGAGACTACCACGAAAAGATAAACCAATTGTTGAAGCATTGAGATCACTAATTGAAGACTTTTGGAAGAATTACGCAAGGGTATCTCCGAATCAAAGGGATGTGGTAAGAAGGAGAATCGGTAGTCAAACCATGAGCCACATCCAAAGCATTTTTTGGATGAGACTCAAACACAGTTTTATGGTAAATTTCTAGAGAAGTATCCTCAAATTAAAATTTGTCAAAGATATTTTGAAATACTAAAACCTTTCTATGTCAAGATAAATCACACACGCACTACTTGTTGTTGTAGATTACATATTGAATTTTCTAACCATTTTGATGCTTATAGGTCTATATGTTTAGATATGCATACTAACAATGTTTTGCAGGGTTGTGCCATATGTGCACCACCAACATCTTCAAGAGACTTCATATCAAGAATTTTATGTGAAAGAGAGGAAGGTCAAATATTCTATAAGAAATTATGCTTGGATGGCACGTCATCGTTGCGGTGGCTTGCAACATTTGCCAATATGTGAACATATGGAAAGAACACATGTGTTTGGAAATGAACTAGTAGAGTTTGGCAAGTATAAAATAGTGGCATACAATACAAAAGATGGTAAAGAAGCAAGGAGGTGTGAATTGGTTATTGAAAAGATTCCAGTGTATCAGTTTATGCCTATATTTTATGACAACATAGTGTATGAGTATGCAAGACATGCCCATAGAGCTCGATGGTTGGACTTGCAATTCAAGTTATGCAAAGACATATTTCTGGTTGGTAGCATTGTTTCAGTTGTCGACTTTGCAGAGAACTATAGTCTATAGCCACAGCGTGAGGTGCAATCATAATATTACAATTCCACACAAGTGTCTATATTTGTGCACATCGCATTCATTCATGCGAATGATAGTACAGAGGATGACAGAAAGATCATAAGGGAGTATAATTTCTATATTAGTGATGATCGCATGCATTCTACGGAGTTCGTGCAAGGTTGCTGTCAGGTGTTCTACAATGATTTGGCTAGAAGGGACATATCACTCAATTAGCATATCATATGGTCGGATAACTGTGCGTCATAATTCAAGAACTCGCAGAATTTCTATTGGCTGAGTAGGAGGCATAATTTTACAGGTATTCAGCATATGTGGAACTTTTGTGAGGCCAGGCATGGAAAGGGGGAGCATGATGGTGTAGCAGCATGTATCAAAAGAGCCATAGCATGAGAAGAGTTAAAGTATAAAGACAATGCAAAGTTGACAGATGCAAAATCGATTGTCGAGTGGTCTAATGCTTCCATGGGTCCAGGTAATGAAGGTAAGTCTTCAGTTCGTAGTTTTTTTTGGTTGATAGATGATACTAACATTGCACCATATGAGAACTGTTATACACTAACAGGATCAAATGAGATGCACTCTTTCAGAAGCTCAATTGCAGGTTCATGGAGTATCCATACGCGAAAGATGTCATGTTTTTGTTCTTCTTGTACAATTCAAGTCTGGGATGAGTGCGAGTCAAAGGAGTGGGTTGACGAATGGCAGTTAAGTTATCTTAGCCCACTTGACACGTATCAACTCCTGATGACACTGGAACTAACACAGATGGAATCATCAGTTGACTTTGACCACATATCAGATTTAGTTCAACTAGGTAATATAGGGCACGTATATGCATCTAATTTTATCTAGTTCAACCAGGTAATGTCATCTTACTTTGTAGTGTTTTTGTAATGTTGACTAATTTCATCTAATTTGCTACACATATCAATGTAGGGCACATATATGCAGTTATTGCAGATGAAGATAATGAAGAGGGAACAAATTATTACTTATGTCATTATGTTGAGGCCAAAAATAAATTGGAGGCCCTTGTTACAGATGGAGAAAACATCGAATACCCTACATGCTTAGTGGTTATTACTGGAACATGGCTTAGAAGGTACCCACATAAGAGTGTTAATGTTTGGCTATTTCAGGACTTTGACACGCATCGGAAGATTCTTCATTACTCGAACCTTGTCGTGGCATCCAATGTTCATTTGATAAAGTATCGGGGTAGACCTTTGAACAAAATCTTGTGGAAAGTGCATGAGTCTGACCATGAAGCAATACTTGACACAATAAAGAGTAGAGCAGACCTAGATGGTTTATTAGATTAATTTGTAAGTATTCACATTGATTTTGTAAAGTCATGTTACATTGAGTTGTAAGTATGCACATTAATTTGTAAGGTTTATCTTTTTTTAATTTCTTGCTGCATTTTTACAGATATACACATTTTTACATCATCATGTTATGTATTTTTGGTGTCCTGCTCCTAATGCGACCAAACTGATAGTTCCAACGCATCCGGATGGGTACGTTTAGGCTAGGCATTGTTCTGTTTTTCACCCAAACATGTCAAAATAGTCTGAGCTACATTGTACCAATGATATCCTTGAAGAGTCCAAAGTGCAAAAAGATAACAATCTTTGATGAGATGTTACTCAAAAATTGTGTCACTTAGAAACATTCCGTTTGAGGTAACACGATCACGTAGAGTGCCTCTACAATAACCTCTCTCAGTTTTTTATATCTCTGAGGTATTTTCCCGTGGTGAAAGGTTTTCTGCTGCTCCAAAAATTGTCAGGAGGAGGCAGTGTAAAGTTGCAAAGGGGTGTAACTTTCGTCCTGCTCCTAATGCGACCAAACTGACTGTTCCAACACATCCGGATGGGTACATTTATGCTAGGCATGGTCTTTTTTTTCACCCAAACATGTCAAAACAATCCGAGCTACATTGTACCGATGATATCCCTGAAGAGTCCAAAGTGCAAAAAGACAACAATCTTTGACAAGATGTTACTTGAAAACTGTCACTTAGAAACATTTCATCTAAGGAAACGCGATCACGTAGAGTGCCTATACAATAACCTCTCTCAGTTTTTATATCTTTGACGAGGTGTGTGAGTCTGACCATGAAGCAATACTTGACATAATAAAGAGTAGAGCAAACCCAGATGGTTCATTGGATTAATTTGTAAGTATTCACATTAATTTTGTAAAGTCATGTTACATTGAGTTGTAAGTATACACATTAATTTGTAAGGTTTGTCTTTTTTTAATTTTCTGCTGTATTTTTACACATACACATTTTTACATCATCATGTTATGCATTTTTGGTGTCCTGCTCCTGATGCGACCAAACTGACTATTCCAACGTATCCAGATGGGTACATTTACACTAGGTATGGTCATGTTTTTCACCCAAACATGTCGAAATAGTCTGAGCTACATTGTACTGACGATATCCCTGAAGAGTCCAAAGTGCAAAAAGATAGTAATCTTTGACGAGATGTTACTCAAAAACTGTGTCACTTAGAAACATTCTGTCTAAGGCAACACGATCACGTAGAGTGCCTCTACAATAACCTCTCTCAGTTTTTTATATCTCTGAGGCATTTGTCCGTGGTGAAAAGTTTTTTGCTGCCCCAAAAATCGTCAGAAGGAGGTAGTGTAAAGTTGCAAAGGGGTGTAACTTTCATCCTGCTCCTGATGCGACCAAACTGATTATTCCAACGCGTCCGGATGGGTACATTTACTCTAGGTATGGTCTTATTTTTCACCCAAATATGTCGAAACGGTCCGAGCTACATTGTACCGACAATATCCCTGAAGAGACCAAAGTGTAAAAAGGTAGCAATCTTTGACAAGATGTTACTCAAAAACTATGTCACTTAGAAACATTCCATCTGAGGCAACGTAGTCATGTAGAGTGCCTCTACAATAATGTCTCTAAGTTTTTTATATCTCTGAGACATTTGCCCGTGGTGAAAGGTTTTCTGCTACCCCAAAAATCGTCAGAAGGAGGTAGTGTAAAGTTGCAAAGGGGTGTAACTTTCATCCTACTCCTGATGCGATCAAACTGACTATTCCAACACGTTCGGATGGGTACATTTATGCTAGGCATGGTCCTGTTTTTCACCTAAACATGTCGAAATAGTCCGAGCTACATTGTACCGATGATATCCCTGAAGAGTCAAAAGTGCAAAAAGGTAGCAATCTTTGACAAGGGGTTACTCGAAAACTGTGTCACTTAGAAACATTTGATCTAAGGAAATGCGATCACATAGAGTGCCTCTACAATAACCTCTCTCAGTTTTTTATATCTTTGAGACATTTGCCTGTGGTGAAAGGTTTTCTACTACCCCAAAAATCGTCAGAAAGAGGCAATGTAAAGTGCAAAGGGGTATAACTTTCGTCCTGCTCCTGATGCAACCAAACTGACTATTCCAACGTGTCTGGGTGGGTACATTTACGCTAGGCATGGTCCTATTTTTCACCCAAACATGTCGAACAGTCCGAGCTACATTGTATCGATGATATCCCTGAAGAGTCCAAAGTGCAAAAATGCAACAATCTTTGACGAGATGTTATTTGAAAATCATGTCAATTAGAAACATTCTGTCTAAGGAAACACAATCACGTAGAGTGCCTCTATAATAACCTCTCTCAGTTTTTAATATCTCTGAGACATTTGCCCATGGTGAAAGGTTTTCTGCTGCCCCAAAAATCGTCAGGAGGAAGTGTAAAGTTGCAAAGGGGTGTAACTTTCATCTTGCTCTTGATGCGACCAAACTGACTATTCCAACATGTCTGGATGGGTACATTTACGCTAGGCATGGTCCTTTTTTTCACCCAAACATGTCGAAACAGTCTGAGCTACATTGTATCGACGATATCACTGAAGAGTCCAAAGTGCAAAAAGGCAGCAATCTTTGATGACATGTTACTCGAAAACCATGTCACTTAGAAACATCCGTCTGAGGCAACACGATCACGTAGAGTGCCTCTACAATAACCTCTCTTAGTTTTTTATATCTTTGAGGTGTTTGCCTATGGTGAAAGGTTTTCTGCTACCCCAAAAATCGTCAGAAGGAGGCAGTGTAAAGTTGCAAAGCATTGCTAAGAAATCTTCAATACTCAAACACTCTAATGAACTAAAGCAACTTCTTCTTAGGCGCAAATGTAAGGGTACACAAGGGGAAAATGGCACCTAGATGACTTAGTGCATTTCTATGACTTCATTCACATGTTTAAATGTTTGAGAAACTCTCCTTTACTAAGCGCTTGTCCTCATGTCAATGTTAAGCTTTATACCTCCTAGGCACTCAATTAGGTGATGTCATTAGATACAACTTACCCTTAGGTGCCAATGTAGCTTCTTCAATCCATCACACTTCTAGGCGCTCAAATTTGAGGTCTTGGACTTGTATCTTATTCCTAGGCGCAATTGGATGATCTTCCTAGATCTAGGCGCTCATGATGGTGGGAAATTACATGAAGGGGCGCCTAAGTCTAATTTGACTTTGTATTTGATATTTTATGACTTCAATTGACTAGGAATGGCTCAATTTCTAAAGTGTTGACTCAATAATGTAAGTTTAAGGTCTTTTCCTCCTAGGCGCTAATTAATGAGTTCACTAGATGCAATTTCTCCTGGACTTGAAGATTGTGAAAGAACTTGAAGCTTGGATGGATGTCTTCGAATGTTCGATGAAGAAGTGTTCCAACTTGAAAGGTCCTTTGAAGTGTAGATATTGATGATAACACTTTCCCTTATATGTGAAGTAGATGACTTCTCAAGGAGGCTTGAATGTATCAGAGGGACTTGAAATTGAATGGATATCTTTGGAATGCTTAATGATGATGAGAAGTTCCTTTGGAGTGGCTACATGCTGATCTTGAAGCGATGATTGATGAAGAACCTAGTTGATACTTGAAGATGAATGGAACTTGAAGTGATAGATGCAAATCTTCGAACATGATGCAACTGGTGATGTCGTTGATGAAGAAGACTTGAAATATATCTTGTTGTGACCTCTTGGAGCAGCTACCTCTTGAAGTGGTGTTTCCTTAGCAGTGATTACTTCTATCTTAACTCTCTGGCATGAATGAATGTGAAAGGCTTGTTTGGAGCAGCTACATGATGACTCTAGGCGACTCCAAGCTCTTGCTCCTACCTTTTCCTTCAATCTTCCTACAATACAAACCAAGAAACACATCAATCCTCATTATAAACATTTTATAACACAAAGGAATCCTCTTTAAACATGGAATAATCTTACTACAAATCTAGGTGCATATATAGGTAAAAAGAAGAGCAAAGGGTGCCTAACACAAGTTGGTCCATATTTATCACTTTAAATTATTTCAAACAATTGTAATGGCTTAAAGAGGTCAATCTCCCTTAAGAGATTTATTTAAAAGGTGTCTTTCAATGCAATTTCTCCCTTAGGCGCTAGAATGGGTTTGTATTGATGGAGAGTGTGCCTAGATTTAAATATCTTTATACTTGTAATTTTGCAATTCTAAATGATGAGACATGTCTTAGAATGAATTCTATCTTTCAAGCACTCACTCCAAAAGGTCATCTCATGCAATTTCACCCAAGACGCTCATTGAGGTGTCCTCAGAGGCTAAAGTGCACCTAACTCAATTGCCTTTATCTTTATCATTTTGTGCTTTCAACAATTGAAAATGACCTAGAGTGATCCTTTCTCTCAAGGCACTCACCTATTGATATGAAATCAAGTTATTTCCCTTAGGCGCAATTTTAGGCTTGTATGGGTGAAAAGTGCGCCTTACATCCTTAGGTGGTTCTTTCTAATTCTCAATGATTTCAATCAAATGCCAAGGAAGCTTTTGTATTGAGATGATTAAATTTTGAGGTTCAAATCCATTCCTCAATCAAGGCACAATATGAGGGTTGTATAGATGAAAGTTGACTTCAACTTGGGTGCTCATTTGAGTTGGGAGAAGCTAGAATTTGCGCCTAGATTAGAGATAGATATTTTAGCTTATTTGATGATGGTCTCAAGTCTCTCTACCAAGGTGCATTTTGATGATGTTCTTATTTAAACTCTTATGAATACTATCTCATCCCTAAGTGCTCATCCTCATGATTTTCATGCACTTAGACTTCAAGGCACCAAAACTAGTAGGAAAATTCATAATGAGCACCTTTGCTTTGGAAGAATTTCTTATTGATCATTAGGCACACTTTGGAGTTGATATGTACTTCCTTTACTTCCATGTACTCAATTCATCATAATTATTGTCAAAGACTTCTCCAAGTTGATTGATAACATGCTTCTTGATGTTAAGATCCTTCATTCACTCCTTAGATCTAGGCGCTCATGATGGTGGGAAATTACATGAAGGGCGCCTAAGGTTCAAGATAGGTTCTTTCCACTCATCTTAACTTTCAATCATTGTAGTTAATCTCAAAAGACATCATCCAAAATGAGAAACCTCCAAGACTTGTCATTGTAATTTGATTTCCTCCAAGGCGCCAATACAAGGTTCTTTTGAAGGCAAAGGGCGCCTAGGCTTATGGGGCTCAATTTGATGTATTTATTGAAAGCTCAAGGTGAATTAATGCTTATTGAAAATGCCACTTAGTCCTTCATTTGCATTCTAGGCACCATTTCCTATTGACTTATATACTCCTCCTCATGCTAGGGTGCCATAATGAAGTGGTTTAGACAATAGGTGCGCTTCACTTACTAGAGGCTTGTTCTCCTTCCACCTTAGGCACACTTTTATGGTGGAACAGGTGTCAATGGGCACCTTGTCTTAAATGAATGCTCTCTCCAAATTGGGCACCCTTTTGAGGCTTTATGAGTTGCAAATTGCGCCTTAACCCTTCATGCTTGTTGCTCAATGTTTGAATGTTTAAGAAAGTCTCCTTTAGGCGCTCATCTTAATGACTTTTTCTCAAGGCGCAATCATCCTAATGACTTGGATATTCATCCTAGTGTTTCAGGATATCAGGCTACTAGACTTAGTCATTTTTAGGATCTCAAACATAAAGAATAACATGATGATTCATTTTTTTGTATTGCATATAGTTGACATTGTATGCTACTCATAAAGAATATTAATATTTTCTGTTCAACATGATGATTCATTTTTTTTTTAAATACAACTTTTATCTTTTAGTTCCAAAATGAGGTTTAGGTGATACTTGAATAACAATAGCTAGCTTATTAGATCAACAAACATCCTATGTAATACAATTGGACTTTAAATATTTGAAGTAGCCATCTACAAATATCCATTCAAACGTGGATTTATAATGCAAGTATGGACGCCATCAATAAAAAAGATTTGTATTAACTAAATATCCATATAGGCATACATCAATATCTGTCGATATAAGTATAACATATATACAAAATAGCCATATAGGCTTACAAGAATGCCATATAGGCATACAATGTCAACTATATGCAATACAAAATATATGTCCACAAATGCCATATAGGCATACAACAAAGGAACACAATAAAAAGTCATTCCCCTCTGGCTAGTGAAGAGAATAGATCACAGGCAGCCTTTGATCTTCCAGGGGATGGAGACGCACATGTGGGTGGTCTACTATGAACCCGAGGGCCGCTCCTCCTATTTAGTTCTTCTTGCATCTTTAGTTGTTACAATAAAAAGTATAGACATTAATATATAGAAATTACATGTTATAAAAAATAAAACATTTAACAAAATAATCACTTACCACTACCATATAATCTGTTTCCTCACTTGCCTCAGTAGTAGGAATAGGCCATGGTGATGTCATGTCCTATAAAAACCATCCATATAGAAATTAAACTTCAAATCAATAATCTTTTGATTTTTCAAAAATAGACAACTATAATAATGAATGTAAATTGAAATTTACTAATCTGTCTTATACCCCTATCAATGCCATGGAGCTATGAATTGTAGAGGTCACACCATGCTCCATTGCCCTATGAACATTAGAAGGTGTCTCCGAGCCTGCATCATCTGGAAATAAAACAACATTATTCAATTACGAAAACTATAATAGTGATGCAAATCATGGCTCCTAACACACACACACACGTTCATCTAAACATGGAAGTACACACAATAAAGCACACAAGTCACATACAAAAATCTAGTAAGTACAATTCATTCATTAAACTATTTATTTTATTACCTCCGTGAAGCTTTGAAGTCCACCACTGGCAGGTGTTGCTGTGAAATCTCCAATATTAACCTATTCAACATCCAAAATCAGATATTAGAATACCATTCATATAACGATGCTATTCACATGTAATATTTATAATTGTTTACTAGTTACATACCCCGACAGTAGATGATCTAGTGTAATATACAGATGGAGAACCACTGAAAAATGCATCAATGCTATGACCCTGAAATTTTATTAAAATCATCAAACTAAATTAGTTAATCTTGCATTTCAAAAATAAAATTTAATAAATTAAATTCAATAAACTTGCTAATATTTACCTGAGTATCAAGGCCGAAAGTCTCACTCAGGAGGGTATCTGTCATCACCATCTGCTTAGCTGTAGATGTAGCCTATGCACCTGCGTCTTAACTATCCATGGGGTCATAACCATAGGCTGATCCGCAAGTCTGACAAGCATGGGGTGGGACCCTACTCCTCGCACTATCTCCCAACCCACTCTGTGCTGCAGGACTGGCATGCTCTATGATGCTCTAGGTCAAGGCACTAATGGACTGAAGTGTATCGACCTCAACACTCTCCTTCACAATGGAAGGGATAGAAACATGCTCATGGGCTGGTCTGCTGATTACTCATCTCACTACCCGCTGTGGGTCAACACGTGCCCCTGGTCTATCTTGTGCTGACCCCCCACCTCTACCCTGGAAGTCCCACATATCAAAATAGTTTAGCACTTTATTGAGGACAAACTCGCAGTAGAGTTTCCTCAAAAAGTATTGCAGGACCTCATTATTATTGCATGGAGGATGGTAAAAAACCATCCACCACCTTTGCCCAAAATTGTCCCTTATCGCTTGGTTGTTGCACTAATGGATAGGGAACCTCTTGCATGTAATGGGTGGAGGTTGATTTGTTTGTGGGTTTGTGAAAATCAAACACAAGTCTAATTTTGTAATTTGTAATTTTTTTACATCTTGGTATGACAGCTTGTCTGCATAATAATCTCTAAACTCTCTCCTCTTATCCGTCAAACTAGTTATTTGCTTGCTAATTGAATCTACATTTGATAACATAGATTCAAGAAATTCAGCAAACGTGGGCCTATGCAAGGTTGAAGTGGAAGGATCTTTCAACTTTGCAATTATATCTTCAATTTCTTTTTTGTTGTTTTCAATTTGCCCCATTATATTTTCTTGTGTTCCAGGGGCATGTCGAGGAATGGATGGAGGAGGTTGTTGTTCTGCAGGATTTTGTGGATTTTGAGGAGGAGGAGGAGGTGCATTAACATTTTCTGACAATTAATGAAATATACATCAAAAAACAACTCAAACCTACCTATTTAGAAGCAAATTCAAACAAAAAGACAAATAAACTCACTCCTTTGGCGTGCTCGATGTCATGGCGGCATTTTGGCGACGAATCGATAAGATTTTTGTGTTGAATTAAGGAATCCAAAATGTGAGCGCGCTTCCTAGGGTTTGCAGACCGTGAGAATAGTGAAGAAAAAAGAAATGAAATGAAATGAGATGAGTTTTTTTAAAATTTATAATAGGTGATAATGCGCTCACGTTATGGTTTGATTTTGACGAGCCTTAGGCTTGTCATTACCAAACCATAACGCGAGTGCGTTATAATGCACTCGCGTTTTGTATTATTATTTTTTTTAAACAATTTGGCCACTTTTTGGCCCCCCATCTTTTTACACTTACCCATTGGTGGTATAATTTTGTTTGGCATCTCATATTGGGCATATGAGTATGGAGGATATTTAGGTGATCTAACTCCTACAAAGGCATCAAACCTTCTGAGTAATGAGGGAAAAGCTATACTTATTGATAGCTGTCCTTAAGAGATGGAGAGCAATAGTATACTAGATTTACAAAGAGGAGAGAGATTAAAATTTGTAGTAGTAGACTTCCGAAAGCTGGAAGGTTCTATAAGAAAGTTACTAATGGTTGTAAATGAAATCAATAATGTTTTGATTCTAGCTATGATTTGAAACTTAAAAATTGTAAATGGGGGTACAAATGTGTTAATTATGGATGCAAATGAATTCCAATCTAGAAAGGTGGCACTAGAAAGGAGTAGATCAGATCGCTGCAATCATAAGGTATGTCTCAAATATTTACAATCAATTATTAGAATTAGAAAAGATAAATATTTTTCATGGATAGAGATTTAATTTGAAGTGAACAATGTAGATAATTTCCCAATTCCAGCTATTATATAGCATCAAACATGGGTGAAAATGGGAAGGTGGGTTCACAAGTTTGTTTGCCTTGTTCCCATCCAAGTAGCTCGTACAGAAAATAGTGCTATGGTATCTTTCAATGATAATTAATGTAATGGTTTGGGATCCTGGTCCTATAGAGATTGCCTCTTGGGAAGAATTCGAACATCTAAATTTGTATTGCTCAAGGGAAAGCAATTTCGAGAAGGGCAGACTTGTAATGTACCCTTTTTAATTAAATTAAAATTTGAAGACCAAAAGGCCATTCCATATTTCCTATGGGTTTAGGGAAAGTGATAGGGAAAATAATTTCAATTTAATATTTATTTTTGGTCACAAGTTAATTAATATTTTTCAAACTTGGTAAATTGGGCCAATTAAATATTAATTTAATATTAAAAGATGGCAACCCAAAATAGGGAATGTGATTTTTTATGGAACATTTTTTAACTCCCAAGATAAAATGACCACCTAATTATGGTAGATTCTATGGTAGTTTCATGATGGATTCTATGACATCCCTTATGGATGATGTAAGTGGGGGTTACTAACCAAATTTAGCTAGGAATCAATGGAGGGTTATGACAAATCTTTATTGGGCATCTTTTGTGGGAAAATATTAAAAATAATATAAAATATTATTTACTGGTGGGAGGGGCATTGGATTTTGAGCCCTCAGCATCTATATATTGGATGCAACGTTCTTCATATGATAATATCTTTTATCTTATAAAAAACTCTGTCAAAATTGTTTGAGCACTTGTGTTCATTCATCTTTAGGATCAAGGATGAAACCCCTTGGATTATTGGAGAGCAGAGAATTAAACCCCTTTGGTTTTTTGAGGACAATCTCACACAGAGGTTGTATTTGTACTTCAAATCTTTGTTTAGATTTCAACATAGTTTTCAATATTTTTATTTACAGATTTATGAAAAAGGAGCTACAAAAAGCAAAGAATATTTTTAGATTTTTATCTTCATGTGTATTGGTGTACATTTTTGTTAATACCAACATTTTTCTACTCATTTGGTGAATATAAATCATCTACATGCATTTTGGAGAAATCCTATCTCATATTTACAAATTCAAATGAATTTTTGGGCATAGTTGTGAGAAATCAACAATATAAATTTTAGTATCTAATATAAATTTGTGGAATTTATTATGGAGGTTTTAATATATATTTTATGTTAAAATTTGTTGAGATTATTTTCGATTTGAAAATATTTACAAAATATTTTTTTTGGGACATTACAGGTCTAAAATGAACTAGGATTAACCCTTTAAATACAAAACCAAGGATCAAACAAAACACTTTTGCATCTTGGGTCGAAACAAAATGGTCACAAAGAGATGTAAATTTAGCACCAAATTTGAATTTAAATTTAAATATCTAGGTCATTTCCATGAGTGTCTAGAAGTGATCTAGATCACTCCCATGATTGTGGTCTTAACCTAGGGCAAGAAAGGGATAAACTGAAGGTTAAGAATGGTCCCTAGGAAATATGCACATAGGAAAAGATAAAGCTTAGGTTGTGTTCCCACTTTCAATTACAAACACACCATTTGTATGTTTGTTATAGCATAAAAGAGTAATTGAGACAAAGTGAGTCCAAAACGAATGTGGAAAGTGCAAGGAATATATTTTTACCACTATGTTTTGTCACCACTTTGACTTTCATTTGAACTATTATTAGAATGCATGTCAAAGTAAATACAAGCCAAAAATAGGAAATTCAATGCACATACACTCATAAAATAATACTAATATAGATGAAGTTTTTGCCTTGGTACTTATTCTATTGAAAAGAGTTCTCCATCTTGGAAACCTACAAAATATAAATGGAAGTAAAGAGGAGAAACACAAGAATTTAAAACAATAATGTACTATCCATAATCTAAAAAAAGAAAATAAAAGAGAGGTAGGGATAGAGATACTACCCTTGAAGCAACAAGGTGGATTGATAGTGCCTTGGGGGACCTAAGAAGATGTGATACTATTTGTAGATAACATTGAATCTTGTGCTAGTCCTACAACCATGTTTAGATAAGAGAAACATTAGTGACCTCACATGCCCCCTCAATTGGGTCCATAAAAGGGATGCAAATAGATTGGAAGAGAGTAGATAATATATAAAACAAGATAAACCTAATAAAGGTTAGTGATCATGGAAATGATAGTATCATATGACACCAAAATGTAGTAATATATGTTCATGTAAGCCACATAAATGATAAGAAACAACTTTTCCCCTAGTGATTTCCACAGTAGGGAAAGGAACATATAAGCATAAAGTTCAAGATAAAGTTATCCTATAAGATTAAGAAAAGGTGAGATATCCTCATGAAAAATCATAAGCCTCATAATCATTTGGATTTAATATATGAGCACGATAAGTAGAACATGAACAACTTGGATTAGTATAAACTTGTAGAAAGTAAACACAATAGCCATATATTATCTTGTAACCATGGAAAATGATAGGAATTAGTAATACATGTGATTAAAATGCTAAAGATAACCATTTAAATCATAGAAAGGATCTTGTAAATGTATCATATAAAATTATTCCACACATATTTATACTAATTTGTTAGATCAATG
This sequence comes from Cunninghamia lanceolata, assembly GCA_027924645.1. Taxonomy (NCBI): domain Eukaryota; kingdom Viridiplantae; phylum Streptophyta; class Pinopsida; order Cupressales; family Cupressaceae; genus Cunninghamia; species Cunninghamia lanceolata. Next base: position 6,244,489 of record BSBN01000994.1, on the reverse strand, counting down.
AGGATACCATCACATTGATAGCCATGTAAGAAACCTTGAACATAAAGTGGACCAATAGTTATTGTTGGGGCTCTTCATCATAAAATAAAATAAGTGAAAGCACATAAGGAGATGAAATATTATGAGTGATGCCCACAATGTAACCATAGGAGTGTGGGAAGAAGACCCAACATGCTTTATATCCATAAAATTTCTACCCATAGGTGTATGCACCATAGAAATAGTAGGATGCTTGAGCATCTATTGATATTCAATATTGTTAGATGGTGTATGTGATAGAAAATACTAAATTTAAATTTAAAAAGATTATTTGGTGGAGTAATCAAATGATTTCCCCCATTATTCACACCATCAATATGAATCAAATTATTATCAATGAGATCTTAGATTTTATGCTTGAGTGCCATACAAATTTGAGTGTGGTGTCCATTAACTCTATGAAAATTGTAAAAAATCATTTGCATTATAACCATTAGGTAATCCTCTAGAAGGGTCCAATGGATAAAGATGAGGAAGAGTGGTCAAATTATTAGTAAGGAAGGTCTGAATCACATTATATAGTGGTTTTATAAGCTTTGTAAATTTCCTAGGTACATGAGGTTTGAAAGTTACATGATTTGAAGTAGAAGCCACTTGGTTGGAACTAGCTTTATATTTTTTGTTGTCATTCCCTTTTTGAAAGGTGTTATTCTTTTGAAATTTAAAAGGGTAGGAATTAGTAGAGGAAGTAGTAGAAGCCCCATGCTTCAAAGCATTAGATGTAAGCAACTTAAGTTCAAAAGTTCACACATGGGCACATAAATCCATGAAATAAGCAAAACTATTCAAGCAAACACTATCTTTGATGGGATGAAGGAGTCCCTAAAAAAATGGATTATGACTCACCATCATTTAATTGTTACTTCATTTTACCATATAAAGATTGGAAGTGAATGACATAGTCATTGGTCGGCCGATTATTTACTTGTACACATTTAATCATATTAGTCACAATTATTTTCTAGCCTATATTGACATGAAAGTGTTGTAAGAAAGTTATGGCTAGCTTATCAAAAGAATGGATAAAAGTTGGAGTTGAGTAGTAGAACCATTCAATGACATAGTCCCTTAATCATCATGTAAACAATTTGGCTAAAGAGTTTATCTTCATATATGAAATCTAGGAATGTAACATTAAAAGCTTGTAAATGAACATGGGTGCTGCCATAATAATGGGTTACACTTTCTGGGACATCCTGATTTTTGCTGAAATCACATATTTTTAGAAAATATAATGATTTAAGCCTTGAAAGGTTCCATTTAAAGGATTTTAATTGAAGAGGGTTTAATCAAACCCCTTTGGATAGAACCCCACTAGTTTTAAACCATACCTATAATGGAGTCTTCTCTACACCCATCAAAATGCTAATAAAAAACCACTTTTGATTTAGCTTTTGGGGGATCAAATGAATTCATTTAAAATTTATGTTTTGTAAGTATGTAGTCCTTATTATAAGCTTCCCAAAAAGTATAATTTTAAATATATTTAATTTGATTATTATATTTATTTTTTATTTCTTGTGAATGTAGGTTTTTCACCGAACATCAAGTTCTCTGTTCTACACACATGAAAAATTAGTAAATTAGTGAAAAAAAATTCTAAAAAATATCTATGCCCTAGGTATTGATGTCCTTGTTTCAACAAAAAAAAAATTAAATTTTGATACATACAGAAAAAGTTATGTTTTATGGAATATGCCTATGTCTAAATTATAATTGGTTTGACTTCAAAACTTAATTGAAAAAAAAATTCAACAAAACGTTATGAAACCAAATGCATGCCATATATATCGGTGTTACTAATCTAAATTCAAAAGAATCAGAATTTTATCCTTTGTAGAAAAAAAGTTATGTGCTATAGAATACACATCACTTTATAAAAATGTTGTTTACTATTAAAAACTAGTTATCAAAGGAGACACAAATTTTTTTACAATTTAACTCCAATTTTTTTAAAAAAATATATTTAGAATCTACAAACAAAATCTCACAAATCACTAGTTTGCATCATCTTCAAATTCCTAACGGTTTAGTGGCTTTAGGTGTCAAAAAGTGAAGATTTAGTTTAAAATGTTGATTTTAATGTCAAGTTTGGCCAAAAAGTGTAACCCATTATTGTGGGATGACCCACATTAGGATCTCCTTTTCCATAATATAATTCAAATCTAGGTCACAAAGGTAGTGGGTATTGGATATGTAACAACTTCAAATTCAAGAGGCGCATGATGTGGAGGATTATATGTAATAGCGTCATGGCTAGTAGGCACAATATCCACTTTCTTCTTAAGTTGATTGAATTTCTTCAATAGTGTATCCAAGGTAGAGGTGGAAATATTAGTCATAGGAGTAGCATGGGATACAATGGAGAATGTGTTAAGAGGTAAGGTATAAGAGGTAATGATATGGTAGTAGAATTAGAAGCCACACTATAAGATAAAGTGGTCATAGAATGACCAAAACTATTTGAGGAACATAGGTGTAGGGGATAGCTCTAGTAGCTACATGGGTATGGGTAGATGTGGAAGGATGAAAGGCAAGTGAAACACTATTGATGGGAAAAGTGGTGGTGACACTAGTGATAAGAATGGAAGAGGAAGGAGTCATCCTAAAGGGACAACCTGGGTGGTGGAGGCCATGAAAATGATAACTGCAGGATGAGAGGAGGAAGGATCAAACAAGAATCAAGGGTGGGTGGTGTTGGTTCTCAATCCAACTGGATGCTTATTCCCAGTTATCCCTACAAGGTAGCCATCAATGATCAACAGGATCTCTGGGCTAGTGGCCAACAGTATAGGAGATAAACTCTATAAATATCTCCTCTTCTTCTTTAGGCTCTGTAGAACCAAGGGGCGTATTCCCTATTCAACATCCATGAGATGTGCTTATGGACTGACTGGGATGTCGATACAAAGCAAATAAATCCTCCTTTATGTAGACCAAAACTATGAGATAAGTGCAAAGGGGCTAGCTTTGGGCCTATTTTCAGTTGTAGACAGAGGATTTAGGTCCTAAACTACTCCTAAAGTCCTAATGGTTTGATTTTGTTGTTTAAGTTTGGTTTCAAGTGGATGCAAAACTAGGACCTTGGGTATAACCTCAATACAAGACTAGATTGGTGCCTATCCAGGGCTCAGAGTCAGTAGCTGTACACATGTGAATGGCCTGCATGAACATATACCAAAGACTGGATATCAAGGGGTTTTGTAGTATCTGCCTTACAAATACATCCCAGGATAGGGTATCCTACTACCTCTACTTACAATATCCTTATTGCAATATGTTGTTCCCAACCCTTGGTCTAAAACATTTAATCTACTCCTTGAGCAGAAGTAAGAAATCAAGCATTCAATACAACAAACCTGTATTCTAGAGTCATAAACACCCCTTAGATGCTCAAATTCAGAAGAAGAACATACTCAATTTGGAGACATATGACAGAACACATGCAATATAGCATTACTCATTTAAATTAACATGATACCAGTGGGTTGATGCAGAAAACATACAACATGAGACTTATAAACTCACAAGACATCCAGAGAAGGGCCACCAAAGAAGTTGTATTGTGTCACAACACCAAAATTTTGTCCAGTTTTCAACAACAACAAAATGAGTAACCCCACCTGCTATATACAATAGGAGGGTCCTCATCATTAATTACATGGCAAAAGTTAAAAGTCCGCCAGATACAGTTCCTTCTGAGGAAATGGCGCTCAAATATTGAATGCAGTAGGTGGAAGAGGAGACAAGGAGTCGGCTCGAGCCATGCGTCGTCACCTGGGGATTCACATCATCAATCAGGTACTTAATTCGTTCACACCATCGCCCATACCTCTGCAACAACCACCATTAATGGCTCACCAACTCGCAGCCTTGGGAAATGCAGCATACTGTGTGTTTGAAACTTTCCCGCCAAGATACATCACACTGATATTTCAAAATCATGTGGAAACCAGTTATCCCACATGCACCCTGCGGCGACCTCCTCAACACTTTATATACTAGGCCATGAGCATATATAATGTTGGTGATTTTGCTCCCAACGGCACCAGTATAAACCTTCATCATCATCCTTCCGCATGATAACCCGATGTGAAATAACGGGGTGATATTTCACATCGCCCTGATGACAGCATTACGTGATAAGAAACATCCTCCTGATATTTCACCCTCATCGGCACAACTTGATGCATCGGAGGAAGATCCTCCTGCTTTGCCGATACCGTATGTCTCGCCGATGATCCACCTGATCATGTCTGCAAATATCCTAATGATGTCATCGTCATATTGACAAAATAGGGGGATATTCGGAAGATCACCCGATATGTGAAATATCACCCCCTCCGTAAAATATCCGGCTGCACTGTAACTTCATTGTAACATCGGGGTGATGTTTGAATATGACCGATATTTGGAAATATCACCCCCCACTTCAGAATATGATGAAGCCGACAGATAAGCGGATATCACCTTGACATAAGAATGACGTCAGCAGCATCAAGGTGATAAAATAACATCGGGGTGATGTTAACTAAGATCACTCGATGTTCAAAATATGATGACCCCGCCACGAAAAGTCGGGTCACACTTAGAACCTTGCAACAACAGCATCAGGATAACCTTAACTAAGATCACCCAATGTTCAAAATATGATGATGATGACCTCCTCCGAAGAAAATATGATGCTGACACTGAAAAAGTTGAGGAGGCCCAAAGACTTAGAACCTTGACAGTCATAACTTCCTCTCCAGGCCAAATTTCAAGGTGACATAAGAGGCAATCATGCTTGGAATTTTACACTCCTCCACATGGCAGGCTTCTTAAAGAAAGATTCAGACCTTGAGCTTTTCAGATCCCCAACCTCAGGACCACAAATATACTTAACATGATGCTCATGCATATTGAAAAATGCAGCATAGACAGAAATCTTGACATGTCATAACATCATGCCACAGAAATTTCAGGGTTTGAATGAAAAATATTGCAAACGCTCAAGCTCAAAACCCTAGACATAAATGGGTACCAATAGGTGGGTAAGTGAGAGGATACACCATTAGTAGAAGCCATGAGAGTGCCAATATTATGAAGAATATCCATGCCATAAAGGACACCTATTAATTAACTATGTAAAGTAGTAACCAAGTATTGAGAGATTTAACATGAAAAAGTGCATCAATAAGTAATTGTCCTGTAAGGGAAAGACATTTCTTTAGCAACATATATATCATGATCATAGTCTTGCTACTCTTCATGTTCTTCAACATGGCTCTTAGTATGAGCATTATTAGTATCATATAAAAAATGGAGTCATGCTCACTTGAGTGGCTACCCATATTAGGGTTAAGATGAGAACTCCTTCATATATGAAAATTAAGGTTTCAAGTAGCTTGTGGCATACAAACCCTAAAATGATATGATAAAGAAAGATAAAAAATGTACCAAAATAAAATATTATGTGACTCAAATAATTAGAAAAATTAGAAGATAAAAGCCTAAGTCCTGATAGAAGCTTTAAGGGGGTGTAAGAGTGAAAATGTTCACTAAAATGAACTGAAAAATATATATCCTCGACCTAAATGAGAGGGAGAGTAAAATCCCTTTTACATGTATCTAGGATAAATGAATAAATAACACAATCATTTAGAATCTACACTAGATTAAAAGATGGGGATACAATAAATGTACTGAAACTAAACACTTAATAAAATAAAATAATAAAATAATGGTGTTTTCTTGGAAATACTATCATAGATGATAGAAAATGATTTTCCAACCATACAAAGATGTCAATGATAATTAAACAAATGCTTTAGAATCAGTAAATGTTCTCTTTGTCACTCTAGGATATTTTTGTGACTACAAAATCAATCCCATGAGTTTGGATCTGATATTTATCTTGCATATCTAATCTCGATCTATAGATTTGATCTCTTAAACTTTCAGAATGTTCCTTTCAACTTGCCTTGATGTCTTTAATTTGTCCTCGAGCTTAAAAACTTATTCTAATTTTAATGGTTTGCACTTGGAAGGGATAATTGCTTCTCTTGTCTCAAAACATGTAAAGATATTGATTCAACAACTAGATAAAACACAGGGGATAACACTCTTAAACATGCAAAATGCCTTAGATGCTTGTGCAATGTAGATTCTCTGATAAATGTACTCGATAATGCGTGCAAGTAGTAATGACAACTTCAGGATGCCTCAGATCTAGATGATTAGATGATGTCTAAAATGAACTAGGCCTGGCCCTTTAAACACAACACCAAGGGTCAAATGAAACACTTTTGTGCCTTGGGTTGGCATACAACAGTAAAAAAGAGAGAGGTAAAGTTGGCCCTAAATTTGAGTTTAAGTTTTAAAAGTCGAGAGGTCATTTACGTAACTACAGATTTGACCTATGGTAAAAAAGGAGAAAATTGAATTTCAAGATTGATCCCTCAAAATAAATGTAAAAAAATCATATAAATCTCATGTCACATGCTCACTCTCAACAATACCATATATATATGCTTATTATTTACATAAAAGATTAACCAAACCAAACAAATTCAAAACAACTGTGAAAAGTGCTAGGTACACCTTTCTTTAATAATTTTTACCATTAAAATATTAAACAAAGGTGAAAAAGTTTACATATAAGTATTCAAGATAAAATATTAAACAAAGGTGAAAAAGTTTACATATAAGTATTCAAGATAATAGATACTAATTGACTTTAGTAATTGATTTCTTCCCTCGAAAAAGTTTACATATAAGTATTCAAGATAATAGGTAGTAATTGACTTTTTCCCTTTAGAAAAGGAAGGGATATTTGTAGGTGGCAACCCAATGTGTAATATGGGAGTAATATATCGTTCCATATTTGTTCTTGATTTGGAGAAGGTTTTTACTTTTGAATTGGGTAATGGGATCCTTGATTTGTCCAATAAAATCTTCTTCTTTATGGTATTTTCTTCCAAGCTATAATAGATTTACTAGATTTTTCAATATTATACTAGATTTTTCAAAAGAATTTTGATTGTGCATAGGTAAGCAAGATAGTAATACAAGCAAAGTCAAGCCAATGTTTCCCGTCAGTCAGTCAAATCAATCTTAAGTTATCGTGTTGGAATGGAATTTTAGAAGGATGGAACTCTCATACTTTTTTTTGAAAGTACGAACTTATGACTATAAAAGAATGTCCTTCATAATTTAGGTTTCTCTTTTACTTTTAAAAGAAAATATGCTTAGCAATTTTTTTCTCTCTTTGAGATGATAATTTTAAGGGATGCGATTTTAAGCAAAACCCCATATAAGCACCAACATAAACCAACCTAATATTATATGGTGAATATAAAATCATTTAATAATATATTCTTAAATGGTTTATTTTTATGTTTTACCATTTTAATATAAAATCTTTAAACGTTAGTCTTAATAGAAAGGGTAGAAGGGGTAAAAAATGTTAAGAATATTATAAAACAATTATATATATTTTTGTATATATGGAGATGAAAGTTGAAAGGTTACTTATCTCAAATTTGTCTTTAGTGTATTTTAGGAGAATAAGGAACGTGAAAATTATTTTTTTTCTATTTTATGTAGTTTTTCATGTTTGTTGAATGTATAAATATGAGCAAGCAATCTATGGACACTTGTGACAAACTTTGTAATCCTTTTTGTTGAAATTAGTAAAATTCTCTCAACCTTTATAATACTTAGTGATACCTTCTCTATTTTGTACATGTGGTATCAAAGCCTCATAGATGAAATGTGTCGGTTATATAGATGAGATACTTGGGTGAAGAGCTACATGGATAATCCAAGTGATTAAATTCTTGGTATTAGGTGATGGTAATCTTTGTTTTGTTAGATCCCATCCTTCACCATGTTTATTTTCTTTTTCCATTTGTTGCTAAAACAAGAGTCAAGGAAAACAATTTGAATATGAAGTATCTCTACCATTTCCTTACTTTAATTTTAAAAGGAAATATTTTTTAGGAATTATAAGTGTTGGTGTAAATAGGTTATATTACCTAACTGGTTTCATAATAGGTCCTATTCACACTTGCATAGTTAAGTTTACTTAGGGCTTTTGTATTTGTGTCTCATGTTATAGGATTAAAAGACTTGTCATGATCTTAGATTGTCCTAGGGTTTTATCCTTGCCTATATAATAAAAGACTCTTTATTCATCTTGTATGCATCATATCATTTGGCAATATAACATTATTTTATTTCTTTTCTCTTGTGTGAAAGGTTTTTGGTATTATAGAGGATCCTTAGCTCCTATGAGTCCTTTTTGTGACTTTTACATGGTATTAGAGCTCTAAATGTATAAATCCCTTCTCTTATTTGAGGGTTTTTTGTCAAGTACCTTCATATAGTGCATCCTGGAGTAAAATAAACCTCATTGTTGAGTCAAGATAGCCCAAAACTATAAAATCTATAGGGTTTGTTCATTGTGATGTACAAAGGTTTTTAAGGGATCTTTAGTGGTAGTCATATGGTATTTTGTACCTTTTCATATGGATCCATATTGTCGTATGACCATCTACCATGCTTGCACCATTGTTGTATTATGTGTAATGTCCATAGGCATTTGTACCTTTCTCTTTGTCGCCTTCAACATATTGTTGTCACACGATTATTTTGTTGTGATATTTTTTTATTGTAGATTGGTGATCGTTAGTTGATACCAATGTTTTGATTTGGATTCTTGATGTGTATATTTGGATTGATGTGAATCTTGTTCGTGTGCGTGTGTGCATGCGCGCGCACGTGTGTTATATTTATTGGAGTTTAGCTTCACTGTATGCATTTAAATAACATGTTGGGTGGGTAAATCTAATTTCCTTTAGTATGATTATTTTAAATGATTAATTATATTTTGATCGTATTTTTAGAATACTTGATTTGATTCAAATGTGCATTTTAATAATTAATGTTTATTTAGGTAAATTATGTCATTGCTTCGGCTATTGTTATGTGTTGGGAAAATGGGCGTAACATTTGCATTGAGTTTGCAGGAAATTACATGTATTGATCAATGAGTGAAATGTGGAGTAGATGACATGGGATGCTTGACCATCTCACCTCATTATCCTTGTGTTGTTAAAACCAGTGAAAACCTCATCCAAATTGAATTCGATTCTAGATCCCCCTTGTGTAAAACTTGTAAATGTCTTCTTGGGTGTGTTTAAATGATCGATTGTGCAATTCTATGTGCTAGGTATATGCAGAATGATTTATGATGCCTTGGAAATTGTTGATTTATGCTATCGTTTCCTAGTGTAGGAGAAAAACATTTAAATGATTTATTAGGTGTTTGGAAAATATTTAATTTCAAAATGCATTTTAATTAATTGCTTGGTGATTGAAATAGATTAAATTATATTTGAAAAGAATTATATTAGTTTTGGTTTATTGTGTTAGTGAAATTAGCTTCAATGGGAAAGTTAATTGGGGTTTAGCCTAATCCTAATTAGTGGGATATAAGAAAAAAGGCTTTGTAATTCATTTCATGATGCATTATTGGAATTTTGGGAGCAAAATTGAAGGAAAAGACTCATTTTCAAACCCTTTTTGAAGAATCTAAATTTTGCATACTTGGAATTGTCTAAAATTGAAAGCTAATTAAAGGGATATTGTTTGAAATCATAATCTGCATACATTGAGATAATCCTTCATTGGTTTAAGTTTGAATTTGAAATTTTATTCAAATTTTGAGTTGTAGGAATGTTTTATTTTTGAAAATTGAATTTTCAACAAAGGTCATGGCAATTTTTTTGGAAATGCTATTTTTATTTGAAAAGTGTCTTGTTGGGTAGATTAGACTCAAAAGGGTATGTTTGCATTTCCAATTTTTGGAATTCTTGGAAAATGTGAAAAGTGTGTGAATTTCCCTATTTTGGCCAATTAGATTTTGTTGAAAAAAATTTGATTGGAAAAGACTATTGTTGGGTTAATTTAGAGAAAGAGGGTATTCTCAAAAATTTGAATTTATTTGTATTTCAAAAAGTAAATTTTTGGTGTGAAAATTGGGGAAGGATGTTCCAAGATCCATCAATGGTAGACCCTGGACATTCCTGAAATTATTTTATTTTATTTTATGGAATTTTTTGAAATTCTGAATGTTTTATGTTATTTCGAATGATGGACTTCCCTATATATTTAATTTTATAGTTGCATTGGGAAGCGTGCTTTCAGGGGAAAAATGCTCTTTTTCTATTTTTGGGTTCCTTAAAGGAGGAAGCCCTTGATTGTGTGGGTTGGATAGTTCACAAATTTTTGGATGATGTTGGATGCAAGGAGTGTGGTAAAGAAGTGCCTCTTGATTCTATTTTGAGTGTCTAGAGTGGTTGTCATACACCTTGTGTCTCTCATGTGTTAGTGGTGGACGTACACCTCATGTCTCTTATGTGTGGGTGATGAACGTGTACCTTGATCCTCTTATGTGTGAGTGATTCATTGGCACCTTGATGCTCTTATGCAAGAGTGGTGGCATCCTTACCTTGAAGCTCCCATGAGAGTGGAACGTCCTTTCCTTGATGCTCCTATGAGAGTAGTGGCATCCTTACCTTGATGATCCTATGAGAGCATTGACACCTTTCTTGAGATGCTTGTTGTTGAGTGTTATCCCTTCTTGTGCATTGATTGGGGTGTGTGCCATATGTTGCCTTTATGCTTCTTTGGTGTGAGTTGTCACATGTGCGTTACGAGCACCAGTGATGTGAGTGTTACCTTCTTGTACTTGTGTGTGTGATTCCATCTTGTGACTCTTGTGTGAGTGGTGTTTGAGACTCTTATACTTGACTGAGTGCTTTATGTATTCCTTGGATTGGTGTGGGATGTCCTTGATAGCGGATTTACCATGATCATCTTCTTCATAACTCAGGGGTTCCCTACAGTGGCATATTCATCTATTGCACTCGACGATGGTAATATGGTTGGGTGGTGGGTAACATTTCTCCATTGGTCCTATCGATATGATCTTGTAGGAGTTGCATGGTTCTTTGTTCATTTTGGGATGTTTTTACTATGTTGTACTATGTGCTTGTTGGGGTACTTTGGTGGTGATTTATTATTGATGTATATTCATGCTTTGTATATTTATTTATTGGAGTGCGATCCTTCCATGTTTGGGATGTAGCCTCCATCATGTTATTACTCTATGATTTCTTTTGGTTGGAAAATGAATCATGTTTTGGATGGAAATTTGTCATTTTGTACCATTATTTCCTGTGTTGGAAATGGTTAAACGAGGATGTTGGAGTCCTCCATTTTATAGGTTGTGCTTATATTATGCCATGTTTGTGGATTGGGTTGATTGTGCCCACATTATGATTGAGATTTCTATGTTTGGTTTTGGCCCGATTTGACATTAGTGTTGAATGAGCAAGGCATTCTGTTTGGAATTTATCATGTTTGGCATGTATGTTATGTTGGCAAGAGACACATTGGAGCTTCATGATTGTTGTCATTGATGGCAACAAAGTTCATCCCACACATCCGCAGGACATGGTGTGTCTATACCGGAAGTCAGAGTGAAGAATGTTGTGGTTCGGTAAGCAAGAACAGAGTATGTGGAAAGGTTAGACAGTCAGGTCCAGATCTCTCAAAGGAAGTATCTTTGGAAAACACGGACTTGGGGAAGTCAAGAGGAGTACCTTGATTGATAGATTCCAGGAATGGAGCCTCCGGTGATGAAAGAGTAAAGAGATAAGCATTCAAGTATTAGGGTTCAGTTTGATAGAACAGACAGAGGAAGAACTGATAGGCAGAACATCAGAAGTTATTCTGGATGAGATGTTGCTGGTGATAAAGATTCCTAAGGTATCTTTCATGATTGGCCAACTTATTAGATGACTTCTATAAGTATCTTTTTGATCCGCTTCACTTGGGAAGCAAGGATTCAGCCGACAGACTAAAGTTTGAGATAATATTGACTATTCCAGATGCTGACTAGAAAAGTGTTGAAATCACTTGTGTGGATGTATATACAAGATGGATTTAGATGTGAGTGTGTGTGTTATGTAAGAATCGAAGTGCGAATAAAAGCAGAATAATATAAAAGGCAGAAAAATAGATTCAGAATGTAAAAGGATAGCAGCACTTAAGGAGAGTAAGAATGAAGTGCAACAGATCAGTCTACTGAGCTTAACCGGAATTGAACTTCAACATGTGTGGATGCTTCTCATCAGTTCAAGTTTGCTTTGTGTATTCAGTAAGTCTTTTGTAGGCTGTAAGCCTCTTGTGAGCAGTGTGCTCGGGCAGTGAGCCCTAATTGGCAAGTGCCATTTTGTATCTTCTATTCTTCTAACAGAGAATAATATCTTGGATTAATCACCCCGTGGTTTTTTCCCTTAACAGGGTTTCCACGTCAAAATCATTGTGTCATGTGTATTGGTGTTATATCCATTTCATGATTATGTTTGCTTATTTGATTTGATGTTGCATTAACTATTAAGAAAGCACAGAAAGTTAAATTATTAGGATAACTGATTCACCCCCCCTCTCAGTTATCAATAATTGGTATCAGAGCTAAGTTCCTCCTAACAGAGCCTAACAGCTTGAGGAAGATCTAGGAATTCAAATGGATGTATATGGTATAAGGGAGCAACTCAAGTCTGCCCTTGATCTTGAGCAGTCAAACTCTGAAGTTAATGAATTGAAGGAAAGACTCAAACAAGCTGATGATTTCATAAAAGAACTAAAAGAGAAATTGAGTCTCTCTATAAAAAAGAGAAAGGAGCTACTTCAGCAATTGGCAAGTCAAGGTGAAGCAAATGATACAAATGGAGATCTGAAAGAGAAAACCAAGTTATGTGAAAAGTTATCAAAAGAAATCATTGTGGTAAGACATGAAATGGAATCAGGAGTTATGAAGTTCACCCAAGAAATTGAAGAAAGACGAAAATCTGAAGATGATCTAAGACAATCTCTCAAGGAAAAATCAGAAGACTGCCACAAAATGGATAGAATAATCAGACATCTTGAATCTGATCTTGAAGATGCTAAAGATAATGAAGAAAAACTTGAGGATCAAATTGTCTCTCTTAAAAGGGATCTTCAAACAACAAATGAATACAAAGAGAAATTCAAGATAAGCTCTGCTCAACTTGAAGTTCTTCTTGAAAGCCAAAAGAGGGTAGATGACAAATGTGGCTTGAGGTATGAAAAGGGTGAAAGCTCCGGATCCAGTCAGAAGAATTTTGGATCAAAAAATCTAAGGAACAAGCCTAGAAGACCTCCGGTAAGGCAGCCTAATGCTCAAAGATATCCATCCTTCAATGGATACTGCCACAACTGTAATAACTTTGGTCATAAAGCTAATCAGTGCAGAAAGAGAATGAATCAGACTAATACATCCTTCTCTGGACAGTGTTTCAACTGCAAAAGGTATGGTCACAAATCTCATGAATGCAGAAATATGCAAATGAACAATTCATTCAATGGTAGATGCTTTACATGCAATAGAATGGGTCATATGGCTAATCAATGTAGATCAAGAGGCTATCAATCAAATATGCAAAGAAATGTTGTTTGCCAAATTTGCAATAGATCCGGTCATATTGCAAAATTCTGTAGAAGCAAGAATCAGGACAAAAGAGGTCCAGTATACCATAATCAGAATCAAGACAAGGGAAAACAAAAAGTGAATGCAGATAAAGTTCAAAGTGAGATGAACAAGATTTGGGTGAAGAAAAGTATAGAGAATGTAGAGGATGGATCCGCACCAGACTCTGGTGCTGATATTCCTTCTGGAAACTAAAAAGTGAGCTCTGGTTCAGGGGGAGACACAAAGAAAACCTTGTTCCCCCAGCCAATCAATTGGTGCCAGAACTGGCACAAGGAGAGTTGCAGATTAAAGGGTTCATAAGAAAAACATCTAAATAAACTATGGTTAAGATTTGGAAGATCCGCAAGATGTTTAGATCAAGATTGATCCAGCTCTTCAAGTCATCCGAATAAGGCAAAACCGGAATGACTTAGGTCGAGCATTTATTGCAACTTGATATTAGGGTTTACGGAGCAATACAAGGGTTTTCTCATTAAGCATTTGTTCATTCTGCATTCAAGAAGAAACGAAAAGAAGCTCTGCAACAAAAATACCTCAAGCCCATCAAAGATCATCTGCAGAATCTGATTCATCCAACGATTGATCCGGCTCATTTCGTGTAACCTAGAAGCGTAAAAGGTATTTTCCATTCTTACTATCTCTCTGCAAATCTTTGGAAGATGGATACTCCAAATGTAGTGAAGATTTCGGATAGACCTCGCCCTAAATTTAAGAAGCATCCATATAAATCCCTAGAAGTTGATCCCCTAGGCACTTTGTCAAGCATTCCACATGGGGTTTTGCATGTAGAAGATGTTAGGGCATATATTCATGCGAGTATTGAAGAATTTGGGGAATCCAAGTTGGTCGATATCTATCACAAGCAATTGACAGATGACTCATTTGAACTCAAAACCCAATATAAAGCTATTCGGGAGAAACATTTTGCACAGTGCATTCATTTCCCCTATTTTCTAGAAGATGAATGGGTCCAGTATATTCTGAGCTGAATGCATGACAACTTCATGTGGTTGAACAGGCCATTTAAGATCACTAAGGATGCCATTAAGGCTATAACCAGATTACACTCAACCGGTGAGATGCCCATTCTCAAATCTGTCAAAAACCAAATTGTAAGTGAGGCTACCAGATCAAAGTTTGATAAAAGAGCGATGACTATTGAGGATATCACAGATCCAGATATCAAGTTTGCATCAATGATAATTGGATATAAGATATATCACTCCAGTAGGGAAAATTTAGTTTCTAGAACTGCTATATATACTGCTTATGAAATGTTGAGGAATAATGTAGACTATGATCTCTGTGAGCTCCTTCTGAACCAACTATTGGAGAATCTACAGAAGATAAAGAAGGATAAGAAGAACTCCTTCAAATACAGTGGTTTGATACTTTGTGTGTTCTTTTATTTCATGAATGAGCTTCCCGGATCTAGTGGCTGGGTATGGCAGAATGATAGGCCAGTAGCCATTTAGATCAAAGATTATATACATGGGCTTGGTGATGCCAAGGCACAGAATACAGCTCTTTGGGGTTATTTCAAGAATTTTCAGAGCATGATGCAAGCTAGAGAGAGAATTCCCCAATCTCTAGTTGAGAAATACAAAGACACGATATGCTTTATGGTAGAGACTGATCAGTGCCTAATGGAGGTAGTGGAACCAAGAACAATGTGGATCATGCCAATGGGGTATGAGGTGGATGAGAAAATCATAGAGCTGCATGTTCAGCACATGCTTAGTAAACCAAAGGATCCCAAGGCAGAAAGGTTTGGAACCTTTGAAGAATTGAGTGTGAAGATCCATATTGAGCTAAGGCAACCAGAGATGAAAAGAAAGGTAAGAAAATAAGTAGAAAACATTGCCAAAAGCTTTGGCATCTCAAAAGAGGCACTTGATGCCAATAGGGAGAAGATGGAAAGAGCAGACAAAGAGAAGGAAGGTGTTGAAAAGGAAAGTGGTCCGGTAGAAGCCCCCACCTGGACAAGATCCTCTAAGAGGTCCGCTCCTACCACTGACAAGAGCTCAAAGACATCAAAACCGGAAGCAAAATCATTTGATAAAGCAGAGAAAAGAACTAAGACAAAGGCCACAAGGTCTTATATCAGTCAGAAAGATGAAGAAGAGACAAAATCTGATGAAGAAATCAAGAAGATGAAGAAGAAGAAGAAAGTATCCAGTGCAGATAAGGTGGTAGAGGTAGAAGAATTTGTTGAAAGGCCCACTCTATCCCCAAATGATGTAGTCAAAGCTGTTACTATGGATGGAAACATGCAACCAATAATAGAATTCTATGATGCATATAATGATGCAGATAGAAAAATCTTGGAGGAAGCCACAGTTAAGTACTTGAACATATACAATAAAGCCTTGATTGAAATAATTTCTCTAATTCCTAAAAGTCTGGAAAAGGAACTTGAAATGAGAAAAGAAAATGCTAAGGGTAAGGACTTAGAAATCAGAGAACAGATAGCTATTCAGCTCTACCCTTCAATTACTCCAAAACAAATAGATATGATCTTCAAAGATTGCAAGGATGAGTTCCGGAGTAAGACTAGAATGAATCAACTCGTGCTTGGAGAGACTGATAAAGTGGCAAAAGAAACAGAAGAAATCCTGTGGAAGGCATACTCAAGATTCAACATTCCTATTATAGAGGACTTGGGTGTTGATCCCTCGGCTACAAGTGTTGAAAAAGAATCTACTGAGGCAATGACAGAAGAAGTAATGGACTCTGGTGAAGGTAAAGACAAGGGCTTGGAATCCTCTACTCTGGAAGAGGTGGCACATGAACAAACAAATATCTCTCCTCCGGTTTCCCCTACAGTCTCTGGATCTAAAGGAGAAGAAAGAATAGAGGAGAAAGAAGAAGAAGCGAAAGGAAGAGAAGAAAGTCAAGCTGAGAAGAACATAAGTGACAGTGCAGAAGAGAAGAAATCTCTGTCTCCGGCAAGAGACACTGCAGAAACTGTCAAGGACTTCTTGACAAAAGAAATGTTGGAGATTGATGAACCGGAGTTACTTCAAGGTCCTTTCAACTTTGACTCTCTCTCCCCAATTCAAACAATGAAGATAGCTTCATTTGCCAATGCAAAGGCAAAAGAAAAACTCCTAAAGTCTCACATGGAAGACTGTGAGCTAATAGAAGCTGCATCCGGTGTTTTAGAAAAGATCATGCCATCTTTTCAGAAGGATCCCTCAGCCTCCTCATCCGGAAATCTCAAATCTCTAGTCAATAGTGTTAGCACACATTTTGATTCCCTAGAGAAGTCAGCAGAAGAAAAGGTCCAGAAGGAATTCTTGGCAAAAAGATTATCAGAGGTACAAGGGTTAATAGCTAATGATAGGAGAAATATGAATATTGGGATAAAGAGCTTGGAAAATGCTCTTAAGGATGGAGGAGATGTATACAAATATTGTATATCCTAGACCACAGTAACAACGGATATTGAGAAGAAAGTAAAAGAACAGGAGGACAAACTGATAAATCTATCAAAGAATTTTGATCCTCTCTCATCTTCCATAATAAATCAAGAATGTCAGACTATTGCAGTCTTGAATGAAATCAAGAAGCTGGAGAAGGAAAAGAAAAATAGAATAAGCAGGTTGGGTGCACTCAGAGGGATAATTATCCCTAAGTTAGAGGCCATGCATGAGGCCATAAAAGAAGCCCAAATCACAGCCTAGACCAGTGATCCAATAGATCTAAAAAGGGCAGATGCGTTTGTATTCCTGTTAAGCGGTCATATATCAATTTTGGACAGAATGAAGCAAAGTTGGGCAACAAAATTTGTCCAATTGAAGACAAGTTTTGCAGACATTCTTCAGTATATGTAAGTATGCCATATGTATATACTTATGTGGCCAAGTATAGTTAATTTTGAAAATTTTGGTATGCGGATCCTACCCTTTGCCATTGATGTCAAAGGGGGAGTGAAGAGTAGTGAAAAATGAGGAATTCAGCTAAGGGGGAGCTCTAGAAAATGTACATAGAGATAGAGCATCAGCTAAGGGGGAGTATAGTGTGACACCTACTAAGTGTTGCCATCAATGCCAAAGGGGGAGATTGTTGGTAAGAGACACATTGGAGCTTCATGATTGTTGTCATTGATGGCAACAAAGTTCATCCCACACATCCACAGGACATGGTGTGTCTATACTGGAAGTCAGAGTGAAGAATGTTGTGGTCCGGTAAGCAAGAACAGAGTATGTGGAAAGGTTAGACAGTCAGGTCCGGATCTCTCAGAGGAAGTATCTTTGGAAAGCGCGGACTTGGGGAAGTCAAGAGGAGTACCTTGACTGATAGATTCCAGGAATTGAGCCTCCGGTGATGAAAGAGTAAAGAGATATAAGCATTCAAGTATTAGGGTCCGGTTTGATAGAACAGACAGAGGAAGAACTGATAGGCAGAACATTAGAAGTTATTCCAGATGAGATGTTGCTGGTGATAAAGATTCCTAAGGTATCTTTCATGATTGGCTGACTTATTAGATGACTTCTATAAGTATCTTTTTGATCCGCTTCACTTGGGAAGCAAGGATTCAGCTGACAGACTAAAGTTTGAGATAATATTGACTATTCCGGATGTTGACTAGAAAAGTGTTGAAGTCACTTGTGCGGATATATATACAAGATGGTTTTAGATGTGAGTGTGTGTGTTGTGTAAGAATCGAAGTGCGAATAAAAGAAGAATAGTATAAAAGGCAGAAAAATAGGTTCAGAATGTAAAAGGACAATAGCACTTAAGGAGAGTAAGAATGAAGTGCAACAGATCAGTCTACTGAGCTTAACTAGAACTGAACTTTAGCATGTGTGGATGCTTCTCATCAGTTCAAGTTTGCTTTGTGTATTCAGTTAAGTCTTTTGTAGGCTATAAGCCTCTTGTGTGCAGTGTGCTCGGGCAGTGAGCCCTAATTGGCAAGTGCCATTTTGTATCTTCTATTCTTCTAACAGAGAATAATATCTTGGATTAATCACCCTGTGGTTTTTTCCCTTAACAGGGTTTCCACGTCAAAACCATTGTGTCATGTGTATTGGTGTTATTTCCATTTCATGATTATGCTTGCTTATTTGATCTGATGTTGCATTAACTATTAAGAAAGCACAGAAAGTTAAATTATTAGGATAACTGATTCACCCCCCCCTTAGTTATCAACATGTTAGTGAACTAGAAATGTTATATATTTCTATACTTGAGTTATTTTCATGCTTTGTGATTAGATAGCATGTTTTTAATGGTTTTTTATTGGAGACCATGTGATTGGTATGCTTGTGGTTTTACCTTTTGGTGAGGTGTCATGGTCGACCCTATGTTCAGCTTGTAAGTCAAATGTGACATTGCTTGGTGTGTTAGCCACATGTCGATGTTTGATTGGTTTTTTGGATGCTTGTACCTTGTCAAGAGAGGCATGTTCATGTTGTCCACCTCTTCTCTTGTGCCTTGGTTCTTGCACTTGGCTTGCTTGTTAATCTCCATCCTTGTTGGATAGCACTTTCGACGCATGCAAGCGTTGTTGAACTTGTGTGGTCCTTGGACTTTGTTTTTCATTTTGAGTGGTTGTAAGGGGTCCTTGAGTGTTTTGGGGTTTGTAGTGGCCTTGGGGAGGTGAGAGAGTTGTTTAATTCTTGTTCGGGCAATTTTTAGGGACACTAGCACCCCAGGTGGACTCCAACGCCTAGGAGGGAGTCTAGCACCCAAGAAGGATAATAGAACCCAAGTGGGACACTACAACTAAGCACTAGAGTCCCAAAAAAGTGCTAGAGTCCCTGTATATGTGTTGTCATCTTGTTTCACGCTGTAGTCCTTGAGCCTTTGGACAATGAGCATTTCTTGACATTTTTTGAGGAAATTTTCTATACGAATGTCATTCCCCATGGTCCCCTGATTCCTCTCATATTTTTATTGTGATTGGACGTGATGTATTTTTGGAGCTATGCCCATTTTCATCTTGGGAAACATGTGTCGTGTTGTGTCGATTGATTGTCATTTCTTTTAGGGAAGGTTGTGATCTCACTAATAGATCCCCTTCTTGATTAGGTTGTTTGGTGTGACTTGTGGTTGTGTGGCATCTTGTTGGGATGGATTTGAGGTGATTACCACCCTCATCATATTCCATGTGGTTGTGAGAGTGTGAGGTTATGGATTGGCATTCGACCTTCATTGTGAAGTGAGTTCCACTCTGTCATAGGGTTATCGTGTTGGCCTTGTCACATGCTTAGTATGTCTTCTTATTATGTTTGGTTGTTGTGTTTGGACCTTGAGCGGTCACCTTGGTTGTTTTGTGTCATGTTTTAGAGTCTAATCATTGGACACCACGATGTTTCTAGTGCATGATTGTGTGATTGGGACATGTGCATGTCACAATTACATTGCAAAAAAATTGTTTGTCCATTTTTTGTTTGCTAATGCCTGGTGTAACAACTAGGGCATTACATTTGGTATATAAGCCCATGTTGCTAGATTGGGAGCTCTAGGTTGTTTGTGGTTCATGATGCTTTGTGTTAGTGGTGTGATTGGATGTTCTTTGTGCTTATGTTTTGATGTGATTTCTTTGTTGTTGTGCTAACATGTGTGATTGGTGTGTATAGGAGGATGCCTCCTAGGAGCTATCACACTTTTCAGGGTGGTCTGGATAACCCTAATAAGGAATCTCTAGAGATCCTGAGTGATGATTCTCCCTTGTTGAGGCTAGTGCAACCTAATGAGGAGGTTAGACTTCTTGAGATAACAGGTTTGTTGAGAGTGTTGTTGGGTAGGATTCCCCCTAGGCAAGAGGAAGCACAGGTAGTGGTTTTTCTACCTTTTTAGGGGTATGGATAGAGTTAGTTTAGAGAGAGAGAGTGTGTTCTAGAAGCCCACTCTAGGTTAGGGAGCAGCTCAAGAAGGAAAAGGATCATCAGGAGGCTATGCAATTGGTGGATGAGAGTAGTGTGTTAGCAACTCACATGAGAGATTTGTTGCAAGCCAACCCACCTACCTTTGAGGATTCGAATAAGGGATTTGAGGCTGAGAAATGGATTTTGGCCTTGGAAATGTGTTTTGTGATGCATCCCTATGGTAGCAATACAAGGGCTAGGTGTGTTATCATGCATTTGTGCATGTTGTATTCCACCTAGTGGAACTAGGAGGAGAAAAATTGTCACCATGATATTGCGACAATGTTGTGGGAGACCTTTTTGGAGAGGTTTCGATCACATTATCTTTTTGATCATTTCAGGAAGCATCGTGCAAATAAGTTCCATGAGCTTCGGTAGTTAGGTATGACTGTGGACCAGTATGAGAATCAGTTCTTTAAACTAAAACAGTATGCCAGCTTAGTGTAGGATGAGGGATAGCTTGTACAGAGTTTTGTTAGAGGTTTGAATGTGCATCAGTGGAGGTGTCTGTATTCTTGAGTTGAAGACCTTGGAGGTTGTTGTGGAGAAGGCTAGATTGATTGAGGAGAATTTAGCGAGAGGTTTTGGAGGCTAGGTAGGAGTGCAGGCTCGTGCTCCTTCTCAGTTAGAATTAAGGGTTTAGGATTCTAATCCCCCACCTAGGAGTGGTGTCAAGACATCATATGTTCACCCTTCTACACCTCAGTAGTAATCTAGGCAGGGGTCAAGGTGGGCTCATAATAGAGAGTATCGCAAGGAGAAGCGAGTGCAATATGAGGGTGGGTTTGTTTCTCCACATCACTAGTAGCATGTCAGTGGAATTTAGGTAGGTTCTAGATTCTGAACTTTCCAGGAGTTGAGTAGACCTTAGCTCACATAATCTCATTTGAGAGGACCTTGCTTTGAGTGTGGTGTGCTGGGTCATTTTGCGAGGGACTGTCTCCAGGGTCTTGTGTTTGCTAGTGGATAGGGTGTTGATGCATCAGAGCTGATAGTAGGTGATGTGGGGAGATCACACTAAGTGTTTATTGTGGTTGATCATCAAGTTGACCTTCGAGCTTCAATTGTATATTTTATAGTTATAGTTGGAAGGCTATATTTTGTTCTCCCCATCTGTAGTTTGTAGGGCCTTTTGAGTCAAGGCATGGACCTGGTAAAGGTCCAATGGAGTAGCTCTGTTGTGTTCTTTTTGTGAGGAGGCTACATGGTTGTGGGTGTTAGTCCTTGTTTAGTTGTAGACTTCTAGGAGTAAGCCTATCTCTAGTGGGGGAGGATGTAATGCCCATGGGCATTTGTACCTTTCTCTCCACAGCCTTTGGTATACAGTTGTCATACGATTATTTTCTTGTGATATTTTGTATTGTGGATTGGTGATCGTTAGTCAATACCAATGTTTTGATTTGGATTCTCGATGTGTATATTTGAACCAATGTGACTCTTACAAATATGTGTGTGTGTGTGTGTGTGTGTTATATTTATTTGGAGTTCAACTTCACTATTTTCATTTAAATAATATGTTGGGTGGGTAAATCTAATTTCCTTCAGTATGATTATTTTAAATGATTAATTATATCTTGATCATATTTTTAGAATACTTGATTTAATTGAAATGCACATTTTAATGATTAATAATTATTTAGGTAAATTATGTCATTGCTTCGGCTATTATTATGTGTTAAGCAGATACGCATAACACTTGCATTGAGTGTGAAGGAAATTAGAGGTATTGACCAATGAGTGAAATGTAGAGTAGATAACATGGGGTGCTTGACCATCTCACCTCATCATCCTTGTGCTGTTAAAACCAGTGAAAACCTCATCCAAATGGAAGTCGATTCTGGACCCCCCTTGTGTAAGACATGTAAATGTCTTCTTGGGTGTGTTTAAATTATCGCTTGTGTGATTCTGCATGTTCTTGGTATATGTGGAATGATTTATGATGCCTTGGAAATTATTGATTTATGTTATCATTTCTAGTGTAGGAGAAAAGTATTTAAATGATTTATTAGGTGTTTGGAAAATATTATATTTCAAAAGGCAGTTTAATTAATTACTTGGTGATTGAAATAGATTAAGTTATATTTGAAAAGAATTATATTAGTTTCAGTTTATTGTGTTAGTGAAATTAGCTTTGGGAAAGTGAATTGGGGTTTAGCCTAATCCTAAATAGTAGG
The DNA here is from genome assembly GCA_027924645.1 of Cunninghamia lanceolata. Lineage (NCBI taxonomy): Eukaryota > Viridiplantae > Streptophyta > Pinopsida > Cupressales > Cupressaceae > Cunninghamia > Cunninghamia lanceolata. The sequence continues at coordinate 6,221,837 of BSBN01000994.1, read as the reverse complement.
ATATAAGAAAAAAGGGATTTGTAATTCATTTGAACATGATGCATTATTGGAATTTTGGGAGCAAAATTGAAGGAAAAGACTCATTTTCAAACCCTCTTTGAAGAATTTGAATTTTGCATGCTTGGAATCGTCTGAAACTAAAATCTGATTGAAGGGATATTGTTTGAAATCATAATCTGCATGCATTGACGTAATCCTTTGTTGGTTTAAGTTTGAATTTGAATTTTTCTTTCAAATTTTGAGTTGTAAGAATGTTTTATTTTTGAAAATTGAATTTTCAACAAAAGTCATGGAATTTTTTTTGGAAATGCTATTTTTATTTGAAAAGTGTCTTGTTGGGTAGATTAGACACAAAATGGTATGTTTGCATTTTCAATTTTTGGAATTCTTGGAAAATGTGAAAAGTGCGTAAATTTCTATGTTTTGGCCTATTAGATTTTGTTGAAAAAATTATGTGATTGGAAAAGATTGTTGTTGGGTTAATTTAGAGCAAGATGGTATTCTTAGAATTTTGAATCTCTTTGTATTTCAAAAAGTGAATTTTTGGTGTGAAAATTGGGGAAGGATGCTCCAAGATCCGTCAATGGCGGACCTTAGACATTCCTAAAATTATTTTAATTTATTTTATGGAATTTTGGAAATTCTGAATGTTGCATGTTATGTAGAATGATGGACTTCCCTATATATTTAATTGTATAGTTGCATTGGTAAGCATGCTTTCAAGGGAAAAATGCTATTTTTCTATTTTTGGGTTCCTTGAAGGAGGAAGCCCTTGATTGTGTGGGTTGGATAGTTCCCAACTCGTTGGATGATGTTGGATGCAAGGAGTGTGCTAAAGAAGTGCCCCTTGAGCCTATTTTGAGTGTCTAGAGTGGTTGTCATACACATTATGTCTCTCATGTGTGAGTGGTGAATGTACACCCTGTGTCTCTTATGTGTGGGTGGTGGATGTGTACCTTGATCCTCTTATGTGTGAGTGGTGGATTGCACCTTGATGCTCTTATGCAAGAGTTGTGGCATCCTTACCTTCATGCTCCCATGAGAGTGGAACATCCTTTCCTTGATGCTCCTATGAGATTGGTGGCATCCTTACCTTGATTCACCTATAAGAGTAGTGACACATTTCTTGAGATGCTTGTTGTTGAGTGTTATCCATTCTTGTGCATTGATTGGCATGTGTGCCATATGTTGCCTTTATGCTCCTTTGGTGTGAGTTGTTGCATGCGTGTTGTGAGCACTAGTGATGTGAGCATTACCTTGTTGTACTTATGTGTGTGATTCCATCTTGTGACTATTGTGTACTGAGTGATGTGTTTGAGACTCTTGTACTTGATTGAGTGCTTTATGTATTCCTTGGATTGGTGTGAGATGGCCTGGATAGTAGGTTTGTCATGATCATCTTCTCTGTAGCTCAGGGGTTGCCTAGAGTGGCATAGTCATATTTTTACCTCTACGATGGTAATTTATGGTAGGGTGGTGAGTAAGATTTCCCCATTGTTCCTATTGAGATGATCCTGTAGGAGATGGATGGTTCTTTGTTCATTTCGAGAGATTTTGACTATGTTGTACTATGTGCCTGTTGGGGGACTTTGGTGGTGATTTATTATTGATGTCTATTGATTCTTTGTATTATTTTTTTATTGGAGTGTGATCCTTCCATGTTTGGGAAGTATCCACTGTTATGTTATTATTCTATGATGTCGTTTGGTTGGAATACGAATAATGTTTTGGATGGAAATTTGTCATTTTGTAGCATTATTTCTTATGTTGGAAATTGTTAAATGAGGTTGTTGGAGTCCTCCATTTTATAGGTTGTACTTATATTATGCCATGTTTGTGGATTGGGTTGTATTGTGTCCACATTATGACTAAGATTTGTATGTTTGGTTTTGGCCCGATTCAATGTTGGTGTCAAATGAGCGTGGCATTCCATTTGGAACTTATCATATCTGGCGTGTATGTTAGTAAACTAGAAATGTTATATATTTCTACAATTGATTTATTTTCATGCTTTGTGATTAGATAGCATGTTGTTTATGGTTTTTTAGTTGATGTCATGTGATTAGGATCCTTGTGGTTGTACCTTTCGGTGAGGTGTCATGGTTAACCCTCCATTCAACTTGTAAGTCAAATGTGACATTGCTTGTCATGTTATCCACCTATCAATGTTGGCTTGGTTTGTTGGATGCTTTTTCCTTATCAAGATAGGTGTGTTCATGTTGTCCACCTCTTCTCTTGTACCTTGGTGCTTGCACTTGGCTTGCTTGTCGATCTCCATCCTTGTCAGAGAGCACTTTTGATGCATGCAAGCATTGTCAAACTTGTGTGGTCCTTGGACTTTATTTTTCCTTTTGAGTTGTTATAAGGGTTTCTTGAGTGTTTTGGGGGTTTGTAGAAGCCTTGGGGAGGCAAGAGAGTTGTTTTGAGACTTGCGCCTTTGCAAAATTTTCATTCGAGCATGGTCAGGGATACTAGTACCCCAGGTGGACTCCAATGCCCAAGAGGGACTCTAGAACCTAGGAAGGACTCTAGCACCTAGGAAGGACACTAGCGCCTAGGTGGGACACTACATCTAAGCATTGGAGTCCTTGTGTACGCGTTGTTGTCCTGTTTCACACTGTATTCCTTGAGCCTTTGGACAATGAGAATTTCCTAGCTTTTTTTAGGAATTTTTATATACAAAAGTTATTCCTCATGGTCCCCTGAGTTCTCTCATATTTTTATCTTGACTGGATGTGATTTATTTTCGGAGTTATGATCATTTTTGTCTTGGGAAGCATGTGTCACATTGTGTTGACTGGCTGTTGTTGTTTTCAAGGAAGGTTGTGATCTCCCTACTGATCCCCTTCTTGATTAGGTTGTTTGGTGTGACTTTTGGTTGTGTGGCATCATGTTGGGATGGATTTGAGGTGATTATTACCCTCATATTATTCCATGTGGTTGCAATAGTATGGGGTTGTGGATTGGCATCCTATATTAGTTGTGGAGTGAGTTCCATTCTCTCGTAGGGTTATCGTGTTGGCCTTGTCACACAATTGGTATGTCTTCCACTTGTGTTTGGTTGGTGTGTTTGGACCCTGATTGGTCACCTTGGTTGTTTTGCATCATGTTCTACAGTCTCGTCATGGGATGTTGCAATGTTTCTAGTGCATGATTGTGTAATTGGGACATGTGCATGTCACAATTACATCACTAAAAAATTGTTCATCTTGTTTTTGTCTGCTAATGTCATGGTGTAACAGTTGGGGCATTACATTACCTATTTTAGACTTGTTTTGCGCTTACACAAGCTTCTACATCATTCTTGCTATCATCTGGTACAAATTTTTTAATTTAAAAAAAATCACGTAGGGTACAACTTGCACAAGGCTAATGTCAGTCCTATGTAAGAGTTGACACCTATAGACTTGGGTGGGTAGTTCCACTTAGGGGCTAGCTCCTAGTTGGTTGCAGTGCAAAGGGGCATAAACACTAAGCGATCACCTCTCATTTGTTGCCATAAATAACACTCTTGCTACCACCACAGATTGCTACCACATCTCTACTAGCACCCACAACCCCTTTCGCATCAAGCTTTTCTATGCACTTAGCCAAAGAGACATTACCACCATATTACTAAATTTGGTAGCTAGTTTAGCAGTTTCACCAAACATAGTGGCTCCACTAATTTTGGCAGGGCTTCTCTACATTTGGTCGTGGGTCTAAATCTAGCGAACCCCTATTTTTATCTAGCAACTTCTACTTTTGGTGGACCTCCAAATTTGGTGATAGTTCTACCAAATTTTGTGGTGACATCATGCTGACATCAATATGATATTTGAATTTTTTCCCCCTACACTATTGGCAATTTGGTTTTGAAGCCCATCTTCAAAGGCTTTGTTCTTACTCATACGGGCTCAATTTTTTGAGATTGTTTTTTGAAATGGGGTAAAATTTCATGCTCGTCATAGTGGTATAGATGGTTTTTAGTTTGGACTTCTAGTATTTGTAGAATTTTAGTCTTCTTAGTGATCTATTGTTGTGGAGTTCTCAATTTAGGAACTTTGATGGGCTATATCTTGTGCATATGGAGTCCTTTTTGGGTCCAATTTTTTTGAAAGTGCATATTTATCATTTAATTCATAGTGGGTCCCTTAGTTTCCTCTCATATTGTAGTAGAATTCTATTTTTAGGATGTGGTCTATTTTTTTACATTGTAAGCATCTATTGAATACACTATTTGATTTGTAAACACATTGAAATAAAGTGTCACATCCTATAATTATATTTTAGGGATCTTGCACATCATGTTGTGCTATTGTTATACTTGCACTACTTTATGAAGTGCCATGGGGGGTTTGTTGTGTGTGCCTTGTGTTTGCAATCACAACCTTGTCTATCTTCATACAAGTGTGCCTTGTTTTTACATATGCTTTATAGCAACGTCCATGAGAGAGATTGTATTTTCTAGTTACAAGTACTTCTTTGTGCATCATTTGATGTTGCTTCTTCACCTTCTTGCACTACATTATGACACATGGTTTAAATGGATCTACCATACCTCTTCTTTGTTAGCAATATGGGGGATATCATGTTGTTTTTACTTATGCTAGTGATTCCTTGGTTTCATTTTGGACTAAGCTATGTATCTATTTTTTGTTCCTCTATACTAGGTGGATGTAGTAGCTGGTTACCCATGCATCTCAGTGAGATGGAAAATAAACCATATAGACACTCTTGCATTCCTATTTGTGAGATGACCTTTTATCTTATTTAATTGATTAGTGTTCTTGAGACTATTGGTACCTTTTGGTGTACCATCTACATCTTTGACTCTCAGATTGTTGCCTTATTTTCCATCTGTTAATCATTTGAGTAGTGTTTTTGGGGTCACTCATGTAGATTTGTGCCTCTTGGTCCTAATCTTCATCTTGATTTCGGTGAAGGTTCTTCAGTTTTAGCAGTATAGCAGTTATTCTTTGGTAATTGTTTGCAACTTCTACAAACTTCAGTGGAGTTCTTCAACTTCATCTTAGGGGGACATCTATTGTATGTTGGTGATAGAAGTAGTTCTTAGGGGGTAATCTTAAGTCCTCCTTCCTTCCTTCACTAGTGCATTTTTTAATTTCTTTTGGAGAGGGGTTTTTTCCTTTGAGGTTTTCTTCTTTCTTTGCTTATTCGTGAGAGATCTTTTGTACATGGGTACCTCATTAGGCCTAGTTTCCAAGACCCATCATTGCATTTGTTAGTTCCCCCTTAAGTTGCACTTAAGGGGGGTTGTTTGAGTGAACATGGTGTATTACCTAACTGGTTTCACATTAGGTCCTATTCGTACTTTCATAGTTAAGTTTACTTAGGGATTTTATATTTGTGTCTCATGTCATAGGATTAAGATGATTGTCATGATCTTATATTGTCCTAGGGTTTCATCCTTGCCTATATAAGCAATGGCTCTTTATTCATGTTGTATGCATTCTATCATTTGGAAATATAGCATTCTTTCATTGCTTCTCTCTTGTGTGGAAGGTTTTTAGTGTTGCAAAGGATCCTTGGCTCTTGTTAGTCCTTTTTGTGTCTTCTATAATAAGGTGGGAGGAATAAGTAAGTTCATTGGATTTTCTCTAAACTTGTCTTTAATTTTTTAAGTTTATTTTTGCTCATTTAATTTTTAATGATGTTGAATATCTCACAACTACTCACTGAGTAAGATAGGTTAAATGACATAAACTATGTAACATAATGAAAAAGTGCAGTAAAAGCAACTTTAAGTTTCAATGATTTGTGGGAGTTATTAGAGCATAAAAATGGACCCATTTTTCTATTGATACCACTAAGAAGGTCACATTTGTTTTTAAAAGCATTTGTAATTATTTAATGTTATTGTACACCACAGACATATATCCACCTAGAATCATCAAAAAATAGTTGAGAGCCATGCTATACACTTACTAATGTATGACAAGAGACACAATACAAGTAGATTGATCCAATGCTATAATTGTATAATAAAAATGAAAAATATCCACTCACAAGTTAGCAAAGCAAGTTTTGATGAACCAGATGGTAGACTTAGGATAACATTCACATTGATTTCTTCTTCATTCTTATAGAAATTTCATTGAAACATTGCAATTAATAGATAAAGTGAGCATAAGGAAATGTGACACACTTGGTGAGTCAAGTTTCTTAGTGATATGCTAATAACATACTTTTGAGAAATTCCAAGTTAGAAGAAGCTTTTATCACAAGTTCTAGCAGTTTGAGGCACATATAATAATAATAATGGAAGAGGTAAAGGTTTCCAACACTCTAGTAGAGGTGATGGATGCACATTTGATCATTATCATGTGGATCATGATGGAGATAATCATTCTAGAGGAATGGGAAGATGTAATAGAGGAAGAGGAAGATGAATAGGGAAAAGTAGAAGTAAGAGATAAATCACTTGATACATATGTGGATAATGTCACACACATTTTGAGAAGATTTCAAAGAAAGATTTTGCTAGCTATGCACAATATGGTGAGTACTATGATGGTGATGGTTAATGATGGCAATTACGAGTCTAATTACACTACAATAGAAGAAGAAATAGCATGTACAAGAGATTTTGGTAGAGAATTTAAAGACTTGACAAATGTGTGAATCATGGATGTGTGAGCAACAAGACATGAATTTCAAGAAGGATTTCCTTTGGGAGTATTAATAGGAAAATTTGAACTTTGTTATAATTAGAGACAAGACTCTCCATAGATCATTTGACATTATAAGTGTGAAGTTTAAACTTCCTTATGATACTAAATTTTTTATTTGTGACGTATGATATGTTTGTACTTTCAAAAAGTATTTGTTATCTTTGGTAACCATAATAAAACTAGGTTATCAAATTTTTCTTGACGATTAATTGGTGAAATTAAATCCTAATAAGAATGGATAAATTTGAGTATACATAGGATATGAGGATGGTAATTTGATTAAAATGCATTGTAAGATTATACCAAGAGGAGAGAAGCATGCACAATTTGTACAAATAAAGAATGTGTGTCTTCAAAAATTGTGGTATCTTAGGTATGGGCATTTGAATTTGTATAGTTTGACTGATTTGTAAAGGAACTCCAAGGTACATGGAGTACCAACCTTTAGAAAAGAGAATATTCTTTATGAAGCATATATAATGGATAAGTAAAATTGTCAAATGTTCCCACAACAATCAAGTTGGAGGGATAATCAATGTTTACAATTGTTTCTTTGCATATGTTGGAAATATTTTTGTAAGATTATGGAATGATACAAACCTCTCTTTGATAACATGTAAGATTTACCAATGGAGGAAAATGAACCCAAGATCTTGATGGTCAGAGTGACCATAATAGAAAAAGCACAAAGACAATAAATATTTATGAAATGCAATATAATTTAGCTATTCCAAAATCAAGGATGCAATACAAGCAATGAGATGCTCAAGAGTGAGATATAGGTGGGTATGTATAGGATATGCCACCAATGTTAATGTAAGTTTATATTCATATTCATTAGTTTATTAGGTATTTTCCTACCCCTAGTTTAGCCTACTTAGGTAAGAAAATTTAACATTAATATTGGTGAGAGAAGTGAGTGGCATCTCTCCACACTCTACCTTCCTCCTCTACATTTCTTATAATGCATTCACCTAGCTATAATTTTTCATATTCTAATTCTCTCTCATCCTATTCCATGTAGTGATCTAGGTATCTAGTTTGATTTGTATTTTGGCTGAGTCTTTTACTTTCTAATTAATGGGAAATAACATGGTTCAACCTATTATCTAGTCTTGATTAGTGCTTTGGTTATCACTATGGCATTAGTTCTTGATTGATTTCTTTCTTATTACAACATCTAACATAGTGTCAAAGCCATGATGTCATAGTTTAGTCCATCTTTCCTATTTTTGAGAGTTTGTGAGGGATATTGGTTTTTTGGGTTCTAAGTGTGAGATAATTTTTAGTTATTAGTGCAACAATATAGACTTCACCATCGTGTCCAAAAAGTTTGAGATAGTCAAAATACACTTTTATTTTGTCAAAGTCTAGTTTTGAGAAGTTGAGTTATTATTACTGGTTTTTATATGTTTGTATGCATGGTTTTTATATGTGGCTTGAATTCTAGAGCATGTGGACAAAAATCTAAGTGCATCATTAGAATCAATGACATAGAAATCATTAAGTTTGACTATAAAATTGCATTTTATTACATTTTTTGGGAGGGGGATGGAGAATTTTTGAGTTGAACATAGTACGAGAAATATTCTATTTGGTATGAGGTTGAGGATATTTTAATGTTTGAGGCTTGTTGAATTCATGGTAAGTATTGAGGTTGTAGCCTATTATAAGGACCGAGTAGCCTTTGGCCACTTAACCTTTTATGTAGCGTGTGACCTTTCTCAAAAGGTGAGACATTAATAAATTATCTCCCCATATAACAATTATTCTCCCCTATTTGGCCTATGCAACATTTACTTGGGTTGACCCTATCTTAATTTTTTCCCCCTATTTTAAAGTAAACTCCTCATGTTTTTGGTAGACTATTAAAATTAGCGATAAGTCACTCTAAATTTGGAGTTTTTTCTATTCTAGCAGCTACAAATTTATTTGTCCCTCTATTAAATATGGTGGTACTTTTGGTAGACTTGCTAAATCTTGTGGATTTTGCTTAATATATAGATCCTCCAACTTTATCTAGTAGTTTTCTAACTTGGCTTGGAGGGGACCACTCCTCCAATGAGTTTTTTCATTTTCTTGTTAATCTTTGAGAGAGTATATCTCAATCAAATGTTGGTGTTCATTTTTAGTGTTTTTTTTTAAATGTGGAATTTTTTAAGAGCTCCACAATGGTGTAAGCGATTTTAGTTTTGACACTTCAATTTTTTAGAAATCATGTTTTTTTAGAGTATTTATTACATGTAGTTCCTATTTTGAGACCTGCAGAGGGCTATATCTTACACAAACATACTCCTTTTTGGGTTCCATTTTTTGAAAGTGCATATATTTTTGTGCTTATTGCTAGTGTCATTTATTGTATCTAATTCTATATTTGAATTATACTTTTTGCACTATACTCTATTTGAGAACCTAAAAACATTATCATGTATTGTAATGCACTAATGATAAAGTGCTAAATTATTGTATCTGTTTGGGGTTTTTTTTATGGGGATATTATAGCCATCAACTAAGATAAAGTTCGATTCTAGAGGTTTCTTGATTGGTTTTATTGATTTAATTAAAGAGTCTATTATAGTTAATCATGGGTATTTCAAAATTCATCTTTCTATCATTAAGTTGAATCAAGGGAAATATAAGTCTTGGTGAGACAAAATTCTAAAGCATTTTAGGTGGCTTCATCTCTTTCCCCATCTCTATGAACTTTCTCTTGAACCTATTTCTTTTTGTTAGAAGAAAGTAAGGGATGACAAGAATGATCATGTCCTATGATTGATTGGTTGTTATGCCAATATCTACATCATGCGGACCACTAGGCACATTGATTTCACTCAAGCTCTTTGGACTAGAATCTAGGATACATATGGAGATCTAGATGAACCTTGATTCTTGGATAATCATATTATGGACTATCTTGTGCCCCTTGATGTTTTTAGACCATATGCCCATGATACAACTAAGTAGCTTGCTGGATGGGAAGATCTTGAACATTGTGATAATATCGATACTTCTCCTGATGCTATTCTCCTCCCATAAATACTTCAATCTATTCTTTGGCTTCTTTGAATCCTATATCTCTAAGTCATTATTCTAAGACTAAGGACTATTCTCCACTATTATCAGCTGTTGCTCCACCAGAGTTCAATGTTTCTTTACCAGGGGCTTCTAATGATTCTTTGTAGCAAGTTCATATTAATATTCTTGATCCACCTCATTGGGAGGTGTACTTATTATATATTTCACATTTGTTTATGGAGTCCAACCTATTGGATCTTAAGGACACCTTTGAGGATGTAGTCTTCCTCTTTGATGGAAGTGATTATACAACTATTGTCTCCACATATTTGTACCCGTTCTTCATCCATTTCCACATGGTTTTGAGAGTTCACTTTCTTGAGTTAGGCCTAGTACTCTTGATTGGGTTGTGGAATTTTTCAACACTAACATGGCAACATTTGAGTAGTTTCTAGAGACCTTTCTACTTCCTCTATTCATCCCACCTTTGGAGAGGGAATTCAACAAATTTGCAACATAAGGTTTCATTTTCTAAAAGGAAGCTACATTATTTTATGTGGAGGATTCTAGTTTAGTGCTCATTACAAGACCATTTGCACCTACATTTTCTTTCTATTATGTGGAGTCACTGATCTTGTAGGGGTCTATAATATTCTAGGGGCTACATGGTCCTTCTCTCTTTCCTCTCCTTTCTTTGGGGGAGTTTTTCCCTCTCTTCTTTGAGGGGCTTCTCTCTCTTTTCTTGGGGAGATTCTTCTTTATGGGGGGGTCCTTATATACATGGGTACCTCATTAGGCTACACATTTTTAGAAACCATTAATTTTCACCCATCCAAGATACACTTCAAGGGCGTGTTGGTGTAGGTTTTTATTCATTTTAATTACTTTATTAGATATTTTTCTACACCTATTTTAGGTTGCTTAGGTAGTCTCATTTAGGATTAATAATGGTGAGTGGAGTGAGTGGCATCTCTTCATATTCAACCTTCCTCCTCTGAATTACTTATGAATGCACTCACCTAGATTTGCTTTTTCATATTGACTAATTATCTCACTTATTCTCTTTCATGTAGTGATCAAGGTATAAAGTTTTCTTTTTTATCTTGCTTAAGTCTTGCTTTCTAATTAATGGGAAATAACATTATTCAACCTATTATCTAGTCTTGAGTAGTGTTGTGGCTATCACTATGGAACTAGCTCTTCATTGACTTATTATTATAAAATCCAAGGGTGATCCCACAATAGTGTGTCCCATTTGTGGTACAAGGCACAAAAATTACCTTAATGTGTTAAAAATTAAATAAGATCTTCAAATGAATATCCATATTTGAATTAATGCCCTTTGATCAAAGGTATACATTAGAAAAACTTTTGGCCAAAATTATAACATTTGACCAAAGGGGACATCACCGTTGGGTGAAGAGACCCTTGAGCAAAGGTGTTTTTAAATGCATTTTTTAACAAAACCTTGCATACAACCCATAGCCCATATTTTTTACACATTTCTAGCTTTGAATGGAGATGATAGTGGCATGTGACCAACAACAATGAAAAATCCCACACATATGGAAAATTCTCTATTCAAGTGTTTTTTGGCTACTAGGGGTTTAGGAAAAGGTGGTTTTACATTTATTTATACAAGTATTTTAGCTTTCCAATATTTTTAGGTTAAATTAATAAAAAAAAATATTTTTTCCCTTTTAGTTTGCATACAATTATTTTATTTATTAAAATATTAAAATGAAAAAAAAACATAAAAACAAACCTAGAAATGAAAAACCCTAAATCCTAAATATATTGTTAATGTAAATTGGGCTATATGAAATGAAATGAAATGAAAAAACCGAAATGAAAAACCCTAAATCCTAAAGAACTTAAAAAACAAATCCTAGAAATGAAAAATCTTAACCCCTAAACCTGAAATATATTTTCAAAATTCTCCCCTTTTGAATGTGACAATCTTTCTAAAATTTTAATTATATTTTACAACAAAAATTGGAAATAAGGCCACACAACCATCAAATTTAAGCCTTGACCAATGGGTTGTAGGTGAAGGACATATCATTTATCACTACATCACATTGAATTTAAATATTATACTTGTAAGATAAAGACATAGTTTCAACCTTATACTTTGAACCTCTAGGTTTATTAATTGCTAATCTCCTTAACCGTAGTTCAAGAATTGTTTAATAAATATACCAAAACTTATAAAATGTTCCTCCTCAAAATTTCCATGTCACTTTTGCATGCATTTGGGACTATAAGATGTGATAAAATATTTGATCACTAAATCTATTTTAATCCCCCTTTTATGTATATAGAATGTCACTACATGTCATAAGTAACAAATTGATTTCTAAGGCTAAATTCCTAAGTTAGACATAGTCTTATTAATATTAGACTCCTTTCCATAGGTTAGACTAATAATAATGTAACATAATTTAGGACACCTTAAGAGTATACATACTTCTTGGTGGACATAGAAATCAAAATATGATCAACTAAACATGAACACACTATCACAATGACAATGAGAAGTCATAAAAATAAACAATAAAACATGACCCAAGGTACTTAGAGGATTTTGCATATGAAGGTGAGACTATTGGGTTGGGGTGTTTTATTTTTCCATCAAGTGTAAACTAACCCTAGGTCATTAAGACTTCTTACCTACTAGGTGATGGGTATGTAGATCCCATATATCTAACTTAAAGTATCTTAAAATTTTATCACAATTCTCACCATGAAAAGTCTCTTTGCTTCCTATAGATAATATGCAACTTATCTAACTTGTAATAACATTTAGAAGAAGTTTAGATTTGTAGTACTATCTAAACATTATTTAAATTCCTTATTTAAATATAACTTTTTGAGTTATGAAGTACTTACATTCTAAACATTATTTAAAATTCTAATTTAAATTGTCATGTGGCATGACCATGTAGGCGTACATATTAAATTATTGGTATGTAAGGACTTCTCAAAGCATATTATTAAATTATATGATTGAAGGAATTTTGAGACTCATTATCTAATGCAAAATTTTTAATGTATCCCAAACTATGACTCCATTTGAATAAAAGTACTAATAATTATATTTTTGGTAATTTGTACCTATATTTTGTTATATCTTTTGCACATATGCCACCTATGGTTGTCATTGATGTCAACACTCACTTTGGACTGTCACTGATATACTACAATGGTGGTGTTGCTGATGTTCATGGTTGGATGTCATGCCTTGATTAATGTCAAGTAAATTTGTATTGAGCATGTTTGTGGTCAATAGCGATGATATTATGGTGATATATTAAGATGGGAATTAGAAGCATTAAGATGAATGCTGATATATTAAGATAGGAATTAGAAGCAATGCTAAGGTTAAAGAGATTATGTTAATGATCTATAGCATGTTGTATGCTTCTTCTTGTTGTTCCTAAGGATGTATGTACTGTTACAAGAAGGTTCTGGTCTCCAGATGTTAGTGAAGGTTTTTGATGCAGGAAGTTGCCTTTAAGACTAGTAGGTAGAATGATCCGCATTCCTTTGCATTTGAAGCTATGGTCATGTAGTTCAGAAGTTGAGTTCAATATGTTTTGAAGGTGTTATATCCAAGAGTTCAAGTTATTATACCTTTAGCAGTGAAAGTTACAAGTGACAGAGTTCTGATCTATGCTTTGGCAGAATAATGTGATGATGAAGGCTGATTGGAATGCTCCACATTCCTCCAAAAGTGAAGGTTTGCTCATGCAGTTTTGTAAACACAATCAAAGATGTTCAATGCATGCTACTGTGCAGTATCAAGTGATTTGGAGGTCTGCAAATTTAGTTTTCAAATGATAGTGTACTATAGATGGTTTTGGATGCCTAATTGTTCTCAGGACAGATGTTTGAGTACTTGTGCCAGTTGGAGATTATACAGATTAGTTATACGAGTTTATGTGGACATTCTACATGTCTCTATGTTTCTTAGATTTGAAGCACATGCAGATCTTTCATGTTTCCAGTACCGTACAAGGTTTTCAAGTCAATTTGTGAAGAGTTATTGTTGTTGAGGCCTACTTGGGAATGTTGGAGGTGTGTGCCACAAATTCTTGTTGTGTAGAGATCAAGGAGTGTTTGGAGATGTTGTATGGTTCATGCTGACTCATCTAGGAGAAGAATATGTAATGTAAATAATCATCCATGAGTACCACCAAGTTGTAATGACCAATGTGCTACATGCTTCATGTGTTCTTGCTTAAGGGCGACCTAATTCAATTTTTTGAAGCATACGGATGTTGTTCTTTGAAGGATGATGTTGTGAAAGATGTTTAGGATCAAGCTAAGCATGTGTTGGGATCTGCAAGGTATGTTTCTCTTCCTAGAGTTGCATGTAGTTCATATTAGGGCTTGCCCTCCACATGTTTCATGTTGTGTGATCTCTGGCCGACTTGTAAATTGTAATATTCTTGTTGTATTAGCGGACTTGTAATGTAATCAATGTAATATAATGTATATATTGTAAACCTAGTTGATCTAGGTGAAGTATGATTGTGAATATGAGTGTGTGAAGAGTAGAATATGAATATGATATGCATTATGATGTGCGACTGAAGGAGAAAGAGAAAAATCAATAAGGCCTGTCTTGATTCATCTTGAAGACATTTTTGAGATATAAGTGAAGTGAAGAGTGTGCCTAATTGATTACTAAAGGTAGTGAGCCAAAGGCAGAACTTCTTGAAGGCTGAAAATAGTGAGTCAGCAAGTTGCAGAGAAGACTATTGAAGAAAGTGCAGAAGTTGTCAAAGAAGAAGAGCAATCATCAAAAGAGGAGTATCAAAGAAGAAGTGCAATCATCAAAGGAGAGAGCTTCATTGTCAGTTTCAGACAATAGGACTGTCATGTCATAATCATTTCTGAGTTTATTCTTAGTTCAGGGAGTAGTTGCTTCCTTGGGTTGTAGCCCTAAAACAAAGTCAGCAGGGAGTTGTAGCTTCCTTGGGAGTGACCCTAAAACCTTTCTTCAGGGAATAGTAGCCTCCTTGGGTTGTATCCCTAAAACAAAGTTGTAATCTTTTATTGCAGTGAGCTTCATATATATTGTGAGTTAATCCTCACCGTAGTTTTTCCCCTTTTGGGGTTTTCCACGTATATCTGGTGTTATGTGTTGTTATGCATTGTGTTGATCTTTCATTTTTATGTTAATGCTATAAAGTTTAAGTTTTAATCTGCTCTGGGGGATTTGAAGTTTGTTTGGATACTGATTCACCCCCCTCTTAGTATCCAGGTGTGTTCAACAATTGGTATTAGATCCAAGTTACTCAAAAGAAGCTCAACCGCTTAAGGAAGGTGCGAGATGGCTGATAATGGATGTCACAAGGCATCTATGTTTGATGGAACAAATTATTCCTTCTAGAAGCTAAGGATGGAAAACTATCTATCTTCTCTAGGGTTTGGTATTTGGCAGTTTGTCAAGAATGGTTACACTACTCCTGCTAGTGATCCTATAGATGTAAATGAGATTAAGTTGTATGAGAACAAGGCCAAGGCAAAGAGTGCTATCATGAGTGGGCTAGCTGATTTAGAACTTCTGAAGGTAATGAGTTGCAGTTTTGCTAAGGATGTCTGGGTAAAACTTAGCAACATTTATGAAGGAGATAGTAAAGTGAAGCAAGCCAAGATTCAAATCTTCAAGAGCAAATTTGAGACCCTGAGGATGACGGAAGATGAAGACATTGCTAGTTACATGTTCCGGGTGAATGAAATAGTTAATGGCATCAGAGGTCTTTGTGGAGAAGTGAAAGAAGATGAGATGGTGAAGAAGGTTCTGAGATCTCTTCCTAAATCTTATAGTCATAAGGTGTCTGCTATTGAGGAGAATCAGAATTTGGATCAATATACAATAGATAAATTGTTTGGCTCTCTCACAACCTTTGAAATGAGAGAATTTGACAAAAGTGCTCCAAAGAAGGAAGCAACATTCAAAGTAAGTAAGAAGACAGAAGATGAAGCAACTAATCAAGATGATGACCTTGATGAGGTAGAGGTAAACTTTGTAAGAAGATTGAAGAAGGGAACCAAAAAATACAAAGGTAAGTTACCTTTCAAATGCTTCAATTGTGGGAAAATTGGTGATTTTGCTTCTAAATGTCCTTTTAAAGATTCAAAGCATAACAACAAAAGAGAGAATCCCAAAAGAAGTCTATATTCCATGGAGAGTAGTTGTTCTTCAGAAGATGAGGATCATGATGATTCAAATGATGAAACACTTTTCATGGCCTTGAATGTTGGTGACAAAAAGGATGATATTGGGAAGTGTGAAAAGTCTGTTACCTTGTAGGCTAACCAAGATAATGAAAAATCAATGGTTGTATGGACTGCCTTTCATGCAAAAGGAGAAGCCAATGCATGGGTAAGTGACAGTGGTTGCTCTTGTTGCAAGGTGTGACCCTTGGTCTCCTTGTTCAGTGCTGCGTTGCGGTGGTTTGCAACAAGGGCTTAACCGCCTCCCGTCCTTGTTAAGTCAAGTGGTTGTATCGGGCATTAATAGGTCAATCTTTTAGTGCAACGACAGCTAACAATTGGTATCAGAGCCGAGGTCACGGGTTCAAACCCCGCACTTGCGCTGAGGGGGGGATTGTTGCAAGGTGTGACCGTTGGTCTCCTTGTTCAGTGTTGTGCTGTGGTGGTTTGCGACAAGGGCTTAACCGCCTCCCGTGCTTGTTAAGTCAAGTGGTTGTATCGGGCATTAATAGGTCGATCTTTTGGTGCAATGACAGCTAACAGCTCTAACCACATGACTGGTGACAAGAAGAAGTTTATGATCCTTAAAAAATGGAATGGTGGAGTTGTTAAATTTGGTGGTGATGAGTTAGCACAAATCTGTGGAAAAGGTGCTATAACTATTGATGGAAAGAACAAGACTAAGGATGTCCTCTATGTCAAAGGGCTAAAACACAATCTTCCCAATGTCAGTCAGATGTACAGTAAAGGATACAATCCTACTTTTCATGCCAAAGGATGTGAAATCAAGAAGGTAGGTCCGGAAGACTTGTTACAAAAGGTATTAAGACATATGGAGATATCTATCATCTAAAGGAGGTAAATAGAAGAACCTATTTACTGGCTCAATCTAGTGAGTGTTGGTTGTGGCACAAGAAAATGGGACACATCAACTTTGATAATATGGTAAAGATCAGCTCTATTCATGCGGTGAGAGATATACCTAAGATAACCAAGCCTACAAACACATTATGCAAGGAATGTCAAAAGAGAAAGCAAACAAAGACAAATTTCAAGAGCAAGGAGTATTCTTCTACAATGCCTTTGGAGATGATTCACACTGACCTATGTGGCCCTACAAGAACAAAGAGTCAACAAGGTGAAAGGTATTTCACGTTGCTTATTGATGACTACTCTAAAATGACTTGGGTTAATTTCTTAAGAGAAAAATTAGAAGCCTTTGATAAGTTTAAGATTTTCAAAGAAATAGTTGAGAATGAAATGGATGCTAAGATCAAATGCTTAAGATCTGATAGAGGAGGTGAGTTTACTTCAAATGAATTTGAAAAGTTTTGTGAAGATCATGGTATTAGGAGAAATCTGTCTACTCCTAGGACCCCTCAATAGAATGGGGTAGTGGAGAGGAAGAATAGGATTGTGCAAGAGATGGCTAGGGTAATGTCGAAAGATGCAGATCTGCCTAATATGTACTAGAAGGAAGCAGTTCACACTGTTGTCTATTTGCTCAACAAAGTACAATTGAGGGTCAATAGCACTGAGACCCCTTATGAACTATGGTATGGAATACCTCCCACTGTTAGATATTTTAGGATCTTTGGTAGCAAATGCTACATCAGGAGAGATGAAGAAGACCTTGGGAAGTTTGATGCAAGGTGTAATGAAGGGATATTTCTTGGTTACTCAACTAGAAGCAATGCCTATAGATGTTACAAAAAGAGATTGGGAAAGATAATTGAAAGCATAAATGTTAAGGTAGATGAAAAATGGTATCAGATCTCACAAGAGCTAAAGGACTGCGGATCTGATATACTTCCCTACATTGAAGAAGAAGAGGAGGCGAAAGAAGAAAAGGAACATAAATCAGAGAAGATCCCTCAAACTCTAGCAAAGTATGTTCAGAGGAATCATTCAGTAGATCAGATCATTAGAGATAAGAATTAAGGTGTACAGACCAGGAGCAAGATTGTAAAAGCAAGTGAGAAAGTGAATTTGTGCTTACTATAAAAGGTAGAGCCCAAAAATTTTGTTGATGCTAGCAAAGATGATGGATGGATGAAGGTAATGGAAGAAGAATTGAATCAGATAGAGAAGAATCAGACATGGGAATTGGTTCCCAGACTAGCCAATAAGAATGTTATAGGAATAAAGTGGGTGTTCCAGAATAAGTTGAATGAAGATGGTGAAGTTGTGAGGAACAAAGAAAGATTGGTGTGTAAAGGTTATTCACAAGTTAAGCATGATGTTTCTTGCCCTTTCTACTCACAAGAACTTCAAGGTTTACTAGATGGATGTCAAGTTAGCATTCTTGAATGGTGACCTAGAGGAAGAGGTCTACATTGACCAACCAGATGGTTTTCAGTGTGCAGACTCAAGAAAGCTTTGTATGAACTCAAGCAAGCTCCTAGAGCTTGGTATGCTAGGTTGGATAAGTACTTTCTTCAGCAAGGCTTCAAGAAAGGTACCATAGATACTAATATTTACATTAAGGAAGAGGGAGACATGATTTTGATAGTTTCAGTATATGTTGATAACATCATCTTTGGTGGAGATGATGATATGTGTAAGAGGTTTGCAGAAGATATGTAGAAAGAGTTTGAGATGTCTATGATTAGTGAGATGTCTTTCTTCCTTAGGCTTCAAATTGTTTAGCTAGATGATGGTATCTTTATTTCTCAATCTAAGTATGTTAGAGAGATGTTAAAAAAGTTTGGTATGGAGGGTTCTAAACTAGTAAGTACTCCTATGGTTACTAGATGTCACTTGAGCAAGAATGATGAGTCATCGGAGGTTGATTAGACTCTCTGTAGATCTAAGATTGGAGGATTATTGTATTTGACTGCTTCTAGACATGATATTATGCATGTAGTATATGTGGTTGCCATATTTCAAGCTAATCCTAAGCAAACTCATGAGAAGGCAGTAAAAAGAATATTCAGATACTTGAAAGGAACTCCAAATTATGGCTTATGGTATCCAAGAGGTAATGATTTTGATTTGAGTGCTTACACTGATGTTGATTGGGTTGGTTGTGTTGATGATTGAAGAAGTACAAGTGGTGGTGCTTTCTTTTTAGGAAGTAGATTGGTTTCATGGCATAGTAAGAAAAAATATTCAATAGCTTTATCAACTGTAGAGGTAGAGTATATTGCAGCAGCATCCTACTATACACAGGTATTGTGGATGAAGCAAACTTTGAAGGATATCAAGGTACTGTATGATGAACCTATTCCTATTTTGTGTGATAATACAAGTGGGTCATCCCACAATAATGGGTTACACTTTTTGGCCAAACTTGACATTGAAATCAACATTTTGAACTAAATCTTCACTTTCTAACACCTATAGCCGCTAAACCGTTAGGAATTTGAAGATGATGTGAACTAGTGATTTGTGAGATTTTGTTTGTAGATTCTAAATATATATTTTTAAAAAAATTTGGAGTTAAATTGTAAAATTTTTTGCGTCTCCTTTGATAACTAATTTTTAATAGTAAATGACATTTTTTCAAAGTGATGTGTATTCTGTACCACATAATTTTTTTTCTACAAAGGATAAAATTTTGATTCTTTTGAATTTAGATTGGTAACACCAATATATAGGGCATGCATTTGGTTTCATAATTTTTTTTTGAATTTTTTTAATTAAGTTTTGAAGTCAAACCAATTATAATTTAGACATAGGCGTATTTCATAAAACATAACTTTTTCAGTATGTATCGAAATTCAATTTTTTTTTGTTGAAACAAGGACATCAGTACCTAGGGCATAGATATTTTTCATTATTTTTTTTCACTAATTTACTAATTTTCCATGTGTGTAGAACAAAGAACTTGATGTTCAGTGAAAAACCTACATTCACAAGAAATAAAAAATAAATATAATAATCAAATTAAATATATTTAAAATTATACTTTTTGGGAAGCTTATAATAAGGACTACATACTTACAAAACATAAATTTTAAATGAATTCATTTGATCCCCCAAAAGTTAAATCAAAAGTGGGTTTTTATTAGCATTTTGATAGGTGTAGAGGAGACTCCATTATAGGTATGGTTTAAAACTAGCAGGGTTTGAATCCAAGGGGGTTTGATCAAACCCTCAATTAAAATCCTTTAAATAGAGCCTTTCAAGGCTTAAATCATTATATTTTCTAAAAATATGTGATTTCAACAAAAATCAGGATGTCCCAGAAAGTGTAACCCATTATTGTGGCAGCACCCAAGTGCTGTCAATATTTCCAAGAATCCAGTGATGCATTCTAGAATCAAGCATATATCAATCAGGTATCACTTTTTGAGAGATAAGGTTGTAGATTAAAAAGTGAAGTTGGAATATGTTCCAACAAAGGATCAGATTGCAGATATTTTCACAAAGGCTCTTGCAAAGGATACTTTTGAGTATCTATGGCATCTAAGTTAGGTGTAATTGCCCCTCCTTCTTGCTAGATGCATAGTTGGTGCATCTATCCAGAGGGAGTAAGTCATGCTATATCTTTTTCCTGGATTGATGGTGGCTACCTCTCAGGGGGAGTAGGTAGTGGATGTTGCTAATAGGGGGAGAAGGTTGAAAAGGAGAGTTTTTGTGACCTAAGGAGGAGAAGAAGTTGCCCTTTGTCCTTGATGTCAAAGGGGGAGAATGAGCATGTGTGTGTTTCCATCAATACCAAAGGGGGAGATTGTTGCACATATGCCATCTATGGTTGTCATTGATGTGGTTGTTGTTATGGGTGAAATGTGGGATTAATCAAATCAATAACAAACCCAATACATTAATGAAATATGAAGGAAAAGGGATTTAAAATAACAAAGAGATACTTACAACCTTTACCTTTGGACTTCCATTGCTTGCCTATTCTTTCTTGATCTTGATGAGATGAATATGGGCCTCAGGAAGCTTGCTTCCTCGCTTCGATTTCTCAAGATGGCAAGGAGAAATGGCTCTGATACTTGATGTGTTAAAGATGAACTTCAACACATTATGAAATGGATGGATAATGAAGTGCTATGGAGATGTGTGCCAATGGCGCGCTATGGTTTCTGCAGCATAAGTTTACTTGAATGATGGATGATGAAATGAAGAGATAGAGGGTTGTATTTATAGAGTTGTGTGAGGGAAGATTAATGGTTGAGAAGAAATAAGAAGATCAATAGAGGAGAATGTTTGAGAGAATGTGTGTGAATAGAAAGACATGTGTCATTTAAAAAGAAGCTTTATTGAGTTAACTGCTTTCTTAACGAGGATGAGTTTTTATTTCTTAAATTAGAATTTTTTTCTAATTTAAGAGCAAAGTTGCTTTAACTTAGCTTTTGCTTTTGTATGACAAGAGGAATTTATTTTTAGAAGATATTGAAGATTTTTAGAAGATAAGAAAGCATAATTAAATAAATAAATTTATTTAA
This sequence comes from Cunninghamia lanceolata, assembly GCA_027924645.1. Lineage (NCBI taxonomy): Eukaryota > Viridiplantae > Streptophyta > Pinopsida > Cupressales > Cupressaceae > Cunninghamia > Cunninghamia lanceolata. Next base: position 6,200,521 of record BSBN01000994.1, on the reverse strand, counting down.
TTACTTGTGGATAATTTTGAAGAATAAATAAAATATAAAAATATATTTTATTTTGTGGAGATTTAATTTAAATAAATTTGCATTTTATTTAAATTAGGAAGAATGGAAGATTTAATTAAATAATTAAAATTATTTAATTATTTATAGAAGAATAAAGTTGATGTGGATGAAATTAAATAAATGTAATTTATTTAATTAAATTGGAGAGAATGAATCAAATAAATAAAATAATTTATTTATTTATTAATAGAGGAATATGAAGATGAAATAAATATTTAAAATATTTATTTATGTAGAGTCATGTCATTTTTAGGTGTATACAGTTGTCATTGATGTCAACACTGAGTTTGGAACACTCGGTTTGGACTGTCATTGATATACGGGTAAGTGCAAAAAGATGGGGGGCCAAAAAGTGGCCAAAAATTTTTAAAAAAAATTTAAGGCAAAATGCGAGCGCGTTATAACGCACTCGCATTATGGCTTGGCAATGACAAGCCTTAGGCTCGTCATTGCCGAGCCATAACGCGAGCACGTTATAACGCGCTCGCGTTTTAAACTGCTACTTATAAAAAAAACCCCCGCTGCCATTTCATTTCATTTCATTTCTATGAGCTTTTCCTCCGCCCGCGGCATAAAACCCTTCAAAAACGCGCTCGCGTTCTACAAAACGCCATTCAACACAAAAGATTTGTCGATTCATCGCCGAAATGCCGCCGCGACGTCGAGCATGCCAAAGGGGTGAGTTATCTTTATTTTTTTGTTTGAACTTCTTCCTAAATAGGTAGGTTTTTGTTGATTTTTGATGTATATTTTATTAATTGTAGGAAATGTTAATGCACCTCCTCCTCCTCAAAATCCACAAAATCTTGAGGAAGAAATACATGCAGAACAACAACCTCCTCCATTCATTCCTCGACATGCCCCTGGAACACAAGATAATATAATGGGGGAAATTAAAAACAACAAAAAATAAATTGAAGATATAATTGTAAGGTTGAAAGATCCTTCCACTTCAACCTTGCATAGGTCCACACTTGCCGAATCTCTTGAGTCTATGTTATCAAATGTAAATTCAATTAGCAAGCAAATAACTAGTTGGACCGATAAAAAGAGAGAGTTTAGAGATTACTATGCAGATAAATTGTCATACCAAGATGTCAAAAAATTACAAATTACAAAAGTAGACTTGTGTTCAATTTTCACAAACCCACAAACAAATCAACCTCCACCCATTACATGCAAGAGGTTCCTTATCCATTGGTGCAACAACCAAGCGATAAGGGACAATTTCGGGCAGAGGTGGTGGATGGTTTTTGACCATCCTCCATGCAATAACAATGAGGTCCCGCAATACTTTTTGAGGAAACTCTACTCCGAGTTTGTTCTCAATAAAGTGCCAAACTATTTTGATATGCGGGAGGACTTCCAGGGTAGAGGTGGGGGCTCAGCACAGGATAGACCAAGGGCATGTCTTGACCCACAGCAGGTAGTGAGACGAGTAATCAGCAGACCAGCCCACGAGCATGTTTCTATCCCTTCCATTGTGAAGGAGAGTGTTGAGGTCGATACACTGAGGTCGATTAGTGCCTTGACCCAGAGCATCATAGAGCATGCCGATCCTGCAACACAGAGTGGGTTGGGAGATAGTGCAAGGAGTAGGGTCCCACCGCATACTTGCCAGGCTTGCGGGTCAACCTGTGGTTATGATCCCATGGACAGTCAGGACGCAGGTGCACAGGCTACATCTGCAGCTGAGCAGATGGTGATGACAGATACCCTCCTGAGTGAGACTTTCGGCCTTGATACTCAGGTAAATATTAGCAAGTTTATTGAATTTAATTTATTAAATTTTATTTTTGAAATACAAGATTAACTAATTTAAATTGATGATTTTAATGAAATTTTAGGGTCATAGCGTCGATGCAGTTTTCAGTGGTTCTCCACCTACATTTTTCACTAGATCATCTACTGTCGAGGTATGTAACTAGTAAACAATTATAAATATTACATGTGAATAGCATCGTTATATGAATGGTATTCTAATTTCTGATTTTGGATGTTGAATAGGTTAACACTGTAGATTTCATGGCAACACCTGCCAGCGGTGGTGGACTTCAAAGCTTTACGGAGGTAATAAAATAAATAGTTTAATGAATGAATTGTACTTACTAAATTTTTGTATGTGATTTGTGTGTTTTATTGTGTGTACTTCCATGTTTAGATGAGCGTGTGTGTATGTTAGGAGCCATGATTTGCATCACTATTATAGTTTTCGTAATTGAATAATGTTGTTTTATTTCCAGATGATGCAGGCTGCGGATACACCTCCCCATGTTCATAGGGCAATGGAGCAGGGTGTGGCCTCTGCGATTCATAGCTCTATGGCATTGACAGGGGTATGAGGCAGATTAGTAAATTTCAATTTACATTCATTGTTATAGTTGTCTATTTTTGAAAAATCAAAAGATTATTGATTTGAAGTTTAATTTCTATCTGGATGGTTTCTATAGGACATGACATCACCAGGGCCTATTCCTGCTACTGAGGCAAGCGAGGAGACAGATTATATGTTAGCGGTAAGTGATTATTTTGTTAAATGTTTCATTTTTTTATAACATGTAATTTCTATATATTAATATCTATACTTTTTTTTGTAACAGGTAAAGGTGCAGGAAGAACTAAATAGGAGGAGTAGCCCTCGGGTTCGTAGTGGACCACCCACATGCATGTCTCCATCCCCTAGAAGATCAAAGGCTGCTCGTGATTTATTCTCTTCACCAGCTAGAGGGGAATGACTTTTTATTGTGTTCCTCTGTTGTATGCCTATATGGCATTTGTGGACATATATTTTGTATTGTACATAGTTGACATTGTATGCCTATATGGCATTCTTGTAAGCCTATATGGCTATTTTGTATATATGTTATACTTATATCGACAGATATTGATGTATGCGTATATGGATATTTGGTTAATACAAATCTTTTTAATTGATGGCGTCCATACTTGCATTATAAATCCACTTTTGAATGGATATTTGTAGATAGCTACTTCAAATATTTAAAGTCTGATTGTATTACATAGGATGTTTGCATTTTCTTTGATAGGCTTGATAGGCCATGGATTACATGATGGTGTTTGATGGAAAAGTATGGTACTAGAAGACTCTAGTTCATTCTTAATAGGCTTGTGATTGATAATATCTTTGCATGATTGCACTTGATCTTGGATCATGGGCATGTTGTTAGGATTTTGATTGCATTGTGATGTTTGATGGATAGGCATGGTGTAAGTGTAAGATACCCAACTAGTTCTACGAAAAATTTTCCTTACTTAAACACTTTTACTTGCTAATAATTCATCAACTACTTCAATAACATAAAGATATACATCAAGATAACTATTTGAATGAAACAACATTAGAGTTGGGTACTTGTCTTGTTACTTGATTCAATCAACTTGCAATGTCTTATTACATGGAAAATGCTTTCAATAGCATGAAGTACAACTCATTCAATGGAAATACAAGGACAGGCCTTGAAGCCTTGATGTTACAATGTCTTCCTTACTTGAGCAACATTTGAAGATTTGGAATGTTCAACTCATCACCTCACAAGGTAGGCACATATTTGAAGGATTTACAGGTTTTTCTGACTTGGGTGCCAAGTTGAGGTGACCTCCTCCTGAAGTTGTGCCTTGTCAACATTAGGCGCCAATTAGAGTTTATGGATGCTCTGGATTGTTTCCAAGAGTAGGCGCCAAAACATCATCATTATGAAAGTGTTTTAAATGCTAGGTGCCCAAATGAGCCCTCTGGAGTCTAGGCGCTCCTTTCATGCATTCTGTGTTCTAGGCGCCAATTGAAAGGAGTGGAGAATAGGGCAAGTGCCTTCCAAACTAGGTGTTTCCTTGAGGTGACAAGGACTTAGAAAGTGCGCCTAAGGTGAGCGCCTTGAGTGAAAAGGTCTAACAAACATCTTTGAACCCCCTTTCAAGGTTAGGCGCATTCTGGAGGTGGAAACAAGTAGAAGGTGCGCCTTAGCTTCCTTTGTCAATTCTTGCAAGTCTTTGTTGATTAGGAAGGTGGAATGCTTCATTGTAGAATGAGTGCCTATCTTCTAATGTCCAAACTACTTCTTTTGGCTCACTCTGTGGCTAGGCGCCAGAGCTAAACTGTTCACACAAGGGAGTGTGCCTAGACTCACTTGATGTTTTCTTACTACTTCAACCCCTAGAAGATGTTCCAAGGTGTTCCCTTTTACAAGCACCTGACCTCCCAAGTTCCTTCATGTGCTATTCCTTGAAGGCGCCAAAACTGAGCTCTAGTGCCATGGGATTGTGCCTAACATCTTTGAAGAGTTTCTAAGCCTTTTGCAAGTTGATATCCCAAACTCATCTTCTAGGCGCAACAGGAGCTTTCCAAAGGAGTTTCCAAGTTTTAGATGCTAAGCGAGGTCATGGGTGAATGGAACTGCGCCTTAGGAGGTGACTGGATCCTAAGCGTCAGTCTGGAGTTACAGTGGAATTGATATGCGCCTCAACTAGCTTAGGCGCCCATTTGAAGTGATTCCTTTAACACTTCTCTGTCAATCTCAACTGCAAGGATGATCTCCTAATCCAATTTTGATCCTTTGGAGATGCAAATAGCTTTACATTTCACTAGGCGCCATCAATGATGATCATCAACCAAAGCGCATTTCAAAGGTGAGATAGGCAAGTGAGGCACCAAACTAGTCCTTAAGACTTATCTCCTTCTATCAAGTCAATTTCAACTATGTGAGAGAGTTCTATTCTAGGCGCAAAATGGAAATGTTTCATCAATTGGTGCATCTTACAAAGCTCCCAATTCTAGGTGCCAGAGCCAAAGAGTTTTTCCCAACACATGCACCTGGGATAGGAATTCACCTAAGAGACATCACTTAGCTTTAAAACTTTCAATCTATAGCCATCTGGGCTAGGCGCTCCAATGGAGGATCCTTGAACTCATGCATTGGCGCCTTCTAGTTCTAGGCACCCATTTTGGATGATTCATCCTGATACTAGCGCCCAAAATGACTAGACTCTCTTCATCATCCAATTCACTTAGAAGAATCAAGTTGGAGACTTAGTTGTCTATCCATGTTCTCCGGAAGATTCATTGTACCTCTATGCACTATCTCCTTCAAGGCGCTCCTTAAAATCATTGGAAGTGCTCAGGACTTACCTTAGTCCAAAGCGCCACAATCCATTCCTTAAAGCACAAAGAATTCTCAAAGGCGCCACTATTTACCTCTAAGCACTCAAATATCATTTAGATTCAAGGCGCACATTTAGCTCCAAAATGCAAATTTCCATCATCAACCCATCAAGGTGCATCATCTTCCCTTTGTATCCCCTTCAAGGCGCAGACATTCACTTCTTCACACTCAAACTCACTCTCTGGCACCAGAATAGGTGTATAACTTCAAATAAGGCGCTAATCTTAGGTTTCTAAGTACTTAGTTTGATCTTAAGGCTATCCTTCCTCTAAGAACTCTCTTCAACTCCCTCACTGAAGGCCCTCTGTAAGTTTGGGCGCATTTCATCCCAAGGCGCTTCAACATCATCCAAGGTGCAAATTCACTCTCCAAGACAAGGTGCAAAAAACCCTATCCTAAGGCGCTCAAATCTTGCTTCTAGACCTAGGCGCACAAACATGAGATTAAGGATCATTTTGGCCACCATCACTTCCCTAAAGGCGCAAAATTGGTGTAGATACATTCCATTTATTAAGGATCATTCTGGCGCCCAAATCTTGTCAAAGCAAAGGATCAATAGGTTCTCTCTAAGGGGCACTCCAGGGTTTGATCTTGCAAGACTTCTCACGTCAAAATTTTGACCAAGACACTCAAGGCACTAGTCTTTATCATCTAACCCTACAATGCACTTACTCATTATGATATACTCCTCAACTTTGTATTCAACCTTGCCCAAGGCGCATATTCACTATAAGGCATTCTCACATTGTCAAGGCTCAGAGGGCTTCAACTTGCTAAAGGGTAGAGGTCTAGGCGCATATCTGACTTGAAGCTCAAGGCGCTCCAACCCTCTTGCTCTGGAATTCCTTCTAGGCACTAAGTGACTTCTCCAATTCCTTAAAAACATTTGAAGTGTTTTACCTTCTCAAGGTGCTCCTTCGAACTTGACTCCAAGGTGTTATAATCTCAAAGGTGCTGACATCATCTCAACCAAAGGCGCTCAATGATTCATCCCATATCTAGGTGCTAAAACACTTAATCAACCAAGTCATTCAAGGCGCCATTCAGTAAACTCATCTTCCATGATATTCCTATCAAGGCGCATATCACTTCTCTCATGGGCTTTAGGCGCTCAGTTGAGTGTTTCAATACTACTTAGGTGCCAAATTCATTTTAATGCACCAAACACAAAGAGCTTTCAAACACTGGGCGCTCACAAAGAGTCTTCCAACCTTGGGTGCTAAATTAGGTCTTTGCAACTATCCAAGGCGCATATCTTCGTTTGAACAACTTATGGTGCCAAGACAACTTCTCATTAGGGCGCTCAAAACACTTGTGTTTACATTTGAAGTGCTTTACCTTCTCAAGGTGCTCCAGACTAACCTGACTCCAAGGCGCTCCATCATCATCCTTAAGGCGCTAAAAACATCATCTCCACTCTAGGCAAAAACATCATCCAACTCCTTAAGGCACTTCACTGTCAAAGTCTGAAGGCGCTCTACCTAGACCTTTCCCCTAGGTGCCAGAACTCCTAAGCGCTCACCAGATAACTCTCTTCTTCAAGGCGCAAATCTTCCTATACTATGATTGCCTCTGAAACGCCGATTAACGTGATGTGAGGGTGCAAAGGCTACTCCAATCCTCAGTGAGCACCTAGTTTAAACAAGGAGAAATAAAGCATTCAAAACTATCCAAACGATCATCCCCTTCCTAATGTCTTCACTGCTCCAGAAAACCTTGGCCAAAATGACACATAACAACTCCTATGAGCGCCCTTATGCCCTAGGATCATCTAGTTTGTGCGTCTTGTAATGAGGAGTTCATGTAAGTTTGGAATGAGCGCATTGAATAAGTGTAAACTAGCCTAGAGAAGGGTATGTACGCCTTGAGCACCTTGAGCATTCTAGAGATAACTGTGCGCCTAGAACAATATGAGCGCTCATGATGATGATTAACGCCCTGATGAGACTATGAGCGCCTTGTTCAGGAGATACCTTGTTTGATCATAAAATGCGCCTTGAGTCTTGAAGGTTTTGAGCGCCTAGGTGATTTGGATGTTGGGATGTTGGTATGCACCCAAGATTGAGGTAAGTGAGCGCTTGTAATGGAGGAGAGCAATGAGATGGAATGTCTTGTAGAGATTGGCGCCCAGAGACCCATTTTTGCGCCTTTGATGATGACCATTTTTGCATAAGAGTTTAGCGCCCTAGAGTTGTAAACTTTCTCTTTGGGCGCCCCTGAGTGAATGTTGGCGCCTTGGACAACTAAATACCCCTTTGATGGAGTGGAGCCTAGAAGGGGAGTAGGAGGAAACCCAATCTTCAAGATTCATCAAGCTTCAAAGTTTAGGTCAGAGGTTATCCACTTTATCCAAGGAAGGTGTTATCATCTACACTCCGAGAAGGTAATGTCAAAGGCCATCATGAAGGATCACTTCATCAACTTCAAGTCCTTCAAGTTCAAGTCCTTTCACCTAGCAAGTCCAAGAGAGATTTCTACTCCGATTCATGAAGTAAGCTTATATCATCCTTATCTACTTTGCAAGAAGAAGAAACATTACAAAGTCAATCAAATGAGTTACAAGTACCATACATCCAATTGCAAGGAGTGAACCACCTTAAGGAAAAATAGTTCTCTTGAAGTTACTTGAAATGTCAAAAGGTTTAGCGCCTCCAAGTAAGGTCAGAGGTGAGGTTAGAGGTGAAATGCGCCTTTGGACCATTCTGGCGCCTTGGATGAAGAACCTATATCTTGAGCCCAAGAGGTAAAATTTGCGCCTTAGTGGATTTGGAGAGTTACAGAGATTAGAGAAAAGCGCCTTGAAGACAGAGTTGTTCAAGGCGCATGTGTGATTTGGTCAAAAACAGGCGCCTAGAGTGAATATGCTTTCATCCTGACTTAATACACTGCCTCCTTCTGACGATTTTTGGGGCAGCAGAAAACCTTTCACCACGGGCAAATGCCTCAGAGCTATAAAAAATCGAGAGAGGTTATTGTAGAGGCACTCTACATGATCCCGTTGCCTCAGACGGAATGTTTTTAAGTGACACAGTTTTTGAGTAACATCTCGTCAAAGATTGCTGCCTTTTTGCACTTTGGACTCTTCAGGGATATCGTCGGTACAATGTAGCTCTGACTGTTTTGACATGTTTGGGTGAAAAATAGGACCATGCCTAGCATAAATGTACCCATTCAGACGCGTTGGAACAGTCAGTTTGGTCGCATCAGGAGCAGGACAAAAGTTACACCCCTTTGCAACTTTACACTGCCTCCTTCTGACGATTTTTGGGGCAACAGAAAACCTGACACCACGGGCAAATGCCTCAGAACTATAAAAAACTGAGAGAGGTTATTGTAGAGGCACTCTACATGATCCCGTTGCCTTAGACGGAATGTTTCTAAGTGACACAATTTTCGAGTAACATCTCGTCAAAGATTGCTGCCTTTTTGCACTTTGGACTCTTCAGGGATATCGTCGGTACAATGTAGCTCCGACTGTTTCGACATGTTTGGGTGAGAAATAGGACCATGCCTAGCATAAATGTACCCATTCAGACGCGTTGGAACAGTCAGTTTGGTCGCATCAGGAGCAGGACGAAAGTTACACCCCTTTGCAACTTTACACTGCCTCCTTCTGACGATTTTTGGGGCAACAGAAAACTTTTCACCACGGGCAAATGCCTCAGAGCTATAAAAATTGAGAGAGGTTATTGTAGAGGCACTCTACATGATCCCGTTGCCTCAGACGGAATGTTTCTAAGTGACACGATTTTCGAGTAACATCTCGTCAAAGATTGTTGCCTTTTTGCACTTTGGACTCTTCAGGGATATCGTCGGTACAATGTAGCTCCGACTGTTTCGACATGTTTGGGTGAAAAATAGGACCATGCCTAGCATAAATGTACCCATTCAGACGCGTTGGAACAGTCAGTTTGGTCGCATCAGGAGCAGGACGAAAGTTACACCCCTTTGCAACTTTACACTGCCTCCTTCTGACGATTTTTGGGGCAACAGAAAACCTGACACCACGGGCAAATGCCTCAGAGCTATAAAAAACCGAGAGAGGTTATTGTAGAGGCACTCTACGTGATCCCGTTGCCTTAGACGGAATGTTTCTAAGTGACACAATTTTTGAGTAACATCTCTTCAAAGATTGCTGCCTTTTTGCACTTTGGACTCTTCAGGGATATCGTCGGTACAATGTAGCTCTGACTGTTTCGACATGTTTGGGTGAGAAATAGGACCATGCCTAGCATAAATGTACCCATTCGGACGCGTTGGAACAGTCAGTTTGGTCGCATCAGGAGCAGGACGAAAGTTACACCCCTTTGCAACTTTACACTGCCTCCTTCTGACGATTTTTGGGGCAACAGAAAACCTTTCACCACGGGAAAATGCCTCAAAGCTATAAAAAACTGAGAGAGGTTATTGTAGAGGCACTCTACATGATCCTGTTGCCTCAGACAGAATGTTTCTAAGTGACACGATTTTCGAGTAACATCTCGTCAAAGATTGCTGCCTTTTTGCACTTTGGACTCTTCAGGGATATCGTCGGTACAATGTAGCTCCGACTGTTTCGACATGTTTGGGTGAAAAATAGGACCATGCCTAGCATAAATGTACCCATTCAGACGCGTTGGAACAGTCAGTTTGGTCGCATCAGGAGCAGGATGAAAGTTACACCCCTTTGCAACTTTACACTGCCTCCTTCTGACGATTTTTGGGGCAACAGAAAACCTTTCACCACGGGCAAATGCCTAAGAGCTATAAAAAACTGAGAGAGGTTATTGTAGAGGCACTCCACGTGATCCCGTTGCCTCAGACAGAATGTATCTAAGTGACATTTTTCAAGTAACATCTCGTCAAAGATTGCTGCCTTTTTGCACTTTGGACTCTTCAGGGATATCGTCGGTACAATGTAGCTCCGACTGTTTCGACATGTTTGGGTGAAAAATAGGACCATGCCTAGCATAAATGTACCCATTCGGACGCGTTGGAACAGTCAGTTTGGTCGCATCAGGAGCAGGACGAAAGTTACACCCCTTTGCAACTTTACACTGCCTCCTTTTGACGATTTTTGGGGCAACAGAAAACCTTTCACCACGGGCAAATGCCTCAGAGCTATAAAAAACCGAGAGAGGTTATTGTAAAGGAACTCTACATGATCCTGTTGTCTTAGACGGAATGTTTCTAAGTGACACAATTTTTGAGTAACATCTCATCAAAGATTGCTGCCTTTTTGCACTTTGGACTCTTCAGGGATATCGTCAATACAATGTAGCTCCGACTATTTCAACATGTTTGGGTGAGAAATAGGACCATGTCTAGCATAAATGTACCCATTCAGACGCGTTGGAATAGTCAGTTTGGTCGCATCAGGAGCAGGACAAAAGTTACACCCCTTTGCAACTTTACACTGCCTCCTTCTGACGATTTTTGGGGCAGCAGAAAACCTTTCACCACGGGTAAATGCCTCAGAGCTATAAAAAACTGAGAGAGGTTATTGTAGAGGCACTCTACATGATAGCGTTGCCTCAGACGGAATGTTTCTAAGTGACACAGTTTTCGAGTAACATCTCGTCAAAGATTGCAGCCTTTTTGCACTTTGGACTCTTCAGGGATATCGTTGGTACAATGTAGCTCAGACTGTTTCGACATGTTTGGGTGAAAAACAGGACCATGCCTAGCGTAAATGTACCCATCCGAATGCGTTGGAACAGTCAGTTTGGTCACATCACGAGCAGGACACCAAAAATGCAAAAGTTGCTTTGTGCAACTTGACAACATTGACACTTTTTTGCAACATGACTCAAAGACTCAAACTGACCCCAAATGACTCAAAGTGACTTAAAATCACCTTGATTATAGAGGTCGAGGCACTCCTTATCATTCATTCATTATGAGCGCCTTGGGAGAATGGTATATAGGTCATCATCATGATTGGGCGCCCTGGATCCAGAGTGTTGGAGAGATCATCAAATGGTGTCTAGTAGGGTGAGTTATGAGTTTGGTCGCATCAGGAGCAGGACACCAAAAATGCATAACATGATGATGTAAAAATGTGTACATATGTGTAAAAATGCAGGAAGAAATAAAAAAAGACAAACCTTACAAATTAATGTGCATACTTACAACTCAATGTAACATAACTTTACAAAATCAATGTGAATACTTACAAATTAATCCAATGAACCATCTGGATCTACTCTACTCTTTATTGTGTCAAGTATTGCTTCATGGTCAGACTCACGCACCTTCCACAATATTTTGTTCAAAGGTCTACCCCGATACTTTATCAAATGAACATTGGATGCCACGACAAGGTTCGAGTAATGAAGAATCTTTCGATGCATGTCAAAGTCCTGAAATAGCCAAATATTAACACTCTTATGTGGGTACCTTCTAAGCCATGTTCCAGTAATAACCACTGATCCTGTAGGGTATTCGATGTTTTCTCCATCTGTAACAGGGGCCTCCAATTTCTTTTTGGCCTCAACACAACGACATAAGTAATAATCTGTTCCTTCTTCATTATCTTCATCTGCAATAACTGCATATATGTGTCCTACATTGATATGTGTAGCAAATTAGATGAAATTAGTCAACATTACAAAAATACTACAAAGTAAGATGACATTACCTGGTTGAACTAGATGAAATTAGATGCATATATGTGCCCTATATTACCTGGTTGAACTAAATCTGATATGTGGTCAAAGTCAACTGACGATTCCATCTGTGTTAGTTCTAGTGCCGTCGGGGGTCGATACGTGTCAAGTGGGCTAAGATAACTTAACTGCCATTTGTCAACCCACTCCTTTGACTCGCACTCATCCCAGACTTGAATTGTACAGGAAGAACAAAAGCATGACATCTTTCGTGTATGGATACTCCATGAACCTGCAATTGAGCTTCTGAAAGAGTGCATCTCATTTGATCCTGTCAGTGTACAACAATCCTCATATGGTGCAATGTTAGTATCATCTATCAACCAAAAAAATCTACGAACTAAAGACTTACCTTCATTACCTGGACCCATGGAAGCATTACACCACTCGACAATCGATTTTGCATCTGTCAACTTTGCATTGTCTTTATACTTTAACTCTTCTCGTGCTATGGCTCTTTTGATACATGCTCCTGCACCATCATGCTCCCCCTTTCCATGCCCGGCCTAACAAAAGTTCCACATATGTTGAATACCTGTAAAATTATGCCTCCTACTCAGCCAATAGAAATTCTGTGAGTTCTTGAATTGTGATGCACAATTATCCGACCATATGATATGCTGACTGAACGATATGCCCCTTCTAGCCAAATCATTGTAGAACACCTGAAAGCAACCTTGCACGAACTCCGTAGAATGCGTGCGATCATCACTAATATAGAAATGATACTCCCTTATGATCTTTCTGTCATCCTCTGTACTATCATTCACATGAATGAATGCGATGTGCACAAATATAGAAACCTGTGTGGAGTTGTAATATTGTGATTGCACCTCACGCTGTGGCTGTAGACTGTAGTTCTATGCAAAGTCGACGACTGAAACAATGCTACCAACTGAAAATGTGTCCTTGCATAACTTGAATTGCAAGTCCAACCATCGAGCTCTATGGGCATGTCTTGCATACTCATACACTATGCTGTCACGAAATATAGACATAAACTGATACACTGGAATCTTTTCAATAACTAATTCACACCTCTTTGCTTCTTTACCATCTTTTGTATTGTATGCCACTATTTTATACTTGCCAAACTCTACTAGTTCATTTCCAACCACATGTGTTATTTCCATATGTTCACATATTGGCAAATGTTGCAAGCCACCGCAACGATGACATGTGCCATCCAAGCATAATTTCTTGTAGAATATTTGACCTTCCTCTCTTTCACATAAAATTCTTGATATGAAGTCTCTTGAAGATGTTGGTGGGGCACATATGGCACAACCCTGCAAATCATTGTTAGTATGCATATCTAAACATATAGACCTATAAGCATCAAAATGGTTAGAAAATTCAATATGTAATCTACAACAACAAGTAGTGCGTGTGTGATTTATCTTAACATAGAAAGGTTTTAGCATTTCAAAATATCTTTGACAAATTTTAATTTGAGGATACTTCTCTAGAAATTTACCATAAAACTGTGTTTGAGTCTCATCCAAAAAATGCTTTGGATGTGGCTCACGGTTCTGACTACCAATTCTCCTTCTTACCACATCCCTTTGATTCAGAGATACCCTTGTGTAATTCTTCCAAAAGTCTTCAATTAGTGATCTCAATGCTTCAACAATTGGTTTATCTTTTCATGGTAGTCTCCCCGAGAACGCCCATAATTCATTGGCATTAGTGTCCTCAATTCTTTGGCGTCTTCCAACGGCTCTTGATAAAGTTTTCCTATTAATTCTCAATTTTTGACTTGTCTTTCTAATGAGACGAGCTTTCCTCATTTGACTACTTACTATAGTCGATGTAATCACACGCCGTGTTGCATTACTATCTTTTGTGCGTGAGGTGTTACCCACACTCTCATACGCACTCATTAGATTCTTGACAATAGATTTTTCACTTGAAGCCTCTGATGTTCTCAACCCAAGAATCTTCATGATAGACCTATACTTTATACTTCGCATCATTTCAACGAATAGTTGACATCTTGCAGTCTCATTTAACTTTTCAAAGAACAATCTCCAAATCTTATTAGCATATCTTCTACAAGTGCGTTTTAGAATCTTACCTTCCATTGGCTGCAAAATATTCTCATCAATATCAATCAAATACTTTGGCTTTCTATGCAAAATTCTAGGTGGTGTCAAGTTAGGTAAATTCATCTCAACATTAGGAATTTCATCAATATTTAAATGAGATGGGTTAGATGGCATACCTTCGATCGAAGATGGAATAGATGACATACCTTGAGGTTGAGGTGGGAATGATGGCGTACCTCCTTCATCACATGTGAGTGATGATGTACTCTCAACTTGAGATGTGGTAGATGGTGTCCCTACATGTTGTCTTGCGGTAAAGGATGTGTCTCCAACTATGGTATTCAAATCTCTCGTACCACAAAATTTTTGCATTCGTTCTCTTTGTGCCGCCAATACCATATCTCTTTGTGATGGTTGTGGTTCCTCTTCAATTGGTATGTCTTCATTTATCGTGTCCAATTTCCTCTTCTCACGAAGTTCCCTCATAGCCATTGCTTTCTTTGCATTCTTAGCTTCTATCTCTTCCTGTGTTGGTTTAATTCTTGATCGTTTCCTCGGCATGATGGAGAATTTGTCTGTAGCATGATAAAGAGACCAATATTAGTTCCTAAGAAATGAATACATGATAATAGTGGGATTGTATTTTTTTTATGTTGTAAGGATTTATTCTTGTATAGTTTGACATCATGGTATGAACTAAGGTTTGTTTATTACACATAATTATTAAAGAGCCCAAGTGTAGAAAATATACATGGCATCATGTGAGATTGTAGGTTCCTTTCTTGATTGGGAATGTGTCTATTTTAAACATATATGATAAAGCATGATAAAGTAATTCAATCCGAAATAAAGAAAATGTAAAGAACATGCATGTAAAGACTTGACATACCTAAAAAATGAAGATTTGAATGGAGAGAGTACCCAATTATGTAGTGTTTTTATCTTCTTGCATCAAACTCCTCAACAATTTGAGTTTTTCACCACTTGCTTCCTTTTGAATGTTAAATTCTTAAAATTGAATCAAAATTAACATTGCAATACTACAAAAATTGAAACTTGTATAGATATATATCAAATTTGGTTTGAAAACTATGTTATTTCCTCCTTCTCAAGTTGGCAAAGCAGAAAAGGTGGTGGAAAGATCATGCAAAGGTGGTACAATGTGTCAAATGTGCATGTGAACTTCCCAATAGCATGAAAGCACTTCTTTTTTGTCGGAGCACGCGCAGAATCAGTAAGAAAACAGAGCATGTGGGCCTGGATCACGGGGGTAACCACTTTTTTACTGTTTCAGTAGAAATACAAAACGCGAGTGCGTTATAGCGCAAGCGCGTTATAATGCGCTCGCGCTATAACACGCTCGCGTTTTGTCCTGCTATAGATCCCTAATCCCTAAACCCTCAACTCTGATCCCTTGACCCTCAACCCTCAATGTCAAATCCTAATCCCTCAACCCTATCCCTAAACCCTCAACCCTCAATGTCAAATCCTAATCCCTCAACCCTTAACGTCAAATCCTAATCCCTCAACGTCAAATCCTAATCTGTCAACCCTCCAACCCTATCCCTAATCCTTACAACCCTCAACCCTTAACTCTGATCCATCAACCCTCAACACTATACCTTAAACCCTAATCCCTTCAACCTCAACCCTATCCCTAAACCCTTGACCCTCGAACCTCAGCCCTCGACGTCAAACCCTAATCCCTCAACCCTTAACTCTGATCCCTCATCTCTCAACCCTAACCCTAAACCCCCAACCCTCAACATCAAACCCTAATCCCTCAACCCTCAACCCTAATCTGTCATTCGTCATCCCTCCACACTCTACTTTAACCCTAATTCCTCGACCCTTGACCCTTGAACCTCAACCCTCAACCCTCAACATCAAACCCTAATCCCTCAACCCTTAACTCTAATCCCTCGACCTTCAACCCTGATCCTAAACCCTAAACCCTCAACGCCAAACTCTAATCCCTCAACCCTTCACTCTAATCCCTCAACCCTAAACCCTATCCCTAAACCCTCAACACTATACCTTAAACCCTAATCCCTCAACCCTAACCGTAAACCTTGTCCCTAAACCCTAATCCCTTCAACCTCAACCCTATCCCTAAACCCTTGACCCTCGAACCTCAGCTCTCGACGTCAAACCCTAATCCCTCAACCCTTAACTCTGATCCCTCATCTCTCAACCCTAACCCTAAACCCTCAACCCTCAACATCAAACCCTAATCCCTCAACCCTCAACCCTAATCTATCATCCGTCATCCCTCCACACTCTACTTTAACCCTAATTCCTCGACCCTCAACCCTATCCCTAAACTCTTGACCCTCGAACCTCAACCCTCAACCCTCAACATCAAACCCTAATCCCTCAACCCTTAACTCTAATCCCTCAACCTTTAACCCTGATCCTAAACCCTAAACCCTCAACGCCAAATTCTAATCCCTCAACCCTTCACTCTAATCCCTCAACCCTAAACCCTATCCCTAAACCCTCAACACTATACCTTAAACCCTAATCCCTCAACCCTAACCCTAAACCTTGTCCCTAAACCCTAATCCCTTCAACCTCAACCCTATCCCTAAACCCTTGACCCTCGAACCTCAACCCTCGACGTCAAACCCTAATCCCTCAACCCTTAACTCTGATCCCTCATCTCTCAACCCTAACCCTAAACCCTCAACCCTCAACATCAAACCCTAATCCCTCAACCCTCAACCCTAATCTATCATCCGTCATCCCTCCACACTCTACTTTAACCCTAATTCCTTGACCCTCAACCCTATCCCTAAACCCTTGACCCTCGAACCTCAACCCTCAACCCTCAACATCAAACCCTAATCCCTCAACCCTTAACTCTAATCCCTTAACCTTCAACCCTGATCCTAAACCCTAAACCCTCAACGCCAAATTCTAATCCCTCAACCCTTCACTCTAATCCCTCAACCCTAAACCCTATCCCTAAACCCTCAACACTATACCTTAAACCCTAACCCTAAACCTTGTCCCTAAACCCTAATCCCTCAACCCTCAACCCTAATCTGTCATCCGTCATCCCTCAACTCTAATCCCTCATTCCTAAACCCTAAACGCTATCCCTATTCCTAGACCCTCAACAGGCTTGATACTATACCTTAAACCCTAATCCCTCTACCATCGACACTCTTATTTAACCCTAATCCCTTGACCATTAACCCTATCCCTCAACCTCAACCCTCAACCCTCAACCCTCAACTCTCAACATTAAACCCTAATTCATCAACCCTAAACCCTAATCCCTCAAACCTAAACCCTATCCCTAAACCATCAACCCTCAACACTATACCTTAAACCCTAATCCCTCAACCCTCAACCCTAAACCTTATCCCTAAACCCTAATCCCTCAACCCTCAACCCTAATCCCTCATCCCTCAACTCTAATCCCTCATCCCTAAACCCTAAATGCTATCCCTATTCCTAAACCCTCAACAAACTCGATACTATACCTTAAACTCTAATCCCTTATCCCTAAACCCTCCAACCGTATCCCTAATCCTTATACCCTCCACACTCTATTGTAACCCTAATTCCTCGACCCTCAACCCTATCCCTAAACCCTTGACCCTCGAACCTCAACCCTCAACCCTCAACATCAAAACCTAATCCCTCAACCCTTAACTCTAATCCCTCAACCTTCAACCCTGATCCTAAACCCTAAACCCTCAACGCCAAATTCTAATCCCTCAACCCTAAACCCTATCCCTAAACCTTCAACACTATACCTTAAACCCTAACCCTAAACCTTGTCCCTAAACCCTAATCCCTCAACCCTCAACCCTAATCTATCATCCGTCATCCCTCAACTCTAATCCCTCATTCCTAAACCCTAAATGCTATCCCTATTCCTAGACCCTCAACAGGCTCGATACTATACCTTAAACCCTAATCCCTCTACCATCGACACTCTTATTTAACCCTAATCCCTTGACCATTAACCCTATCCCTCAACCTCAACCCTCAACCCTCAACCCTCAACTCTCAACATTAAACCCTAATTCATCAACCCTAAACCCTAATCCCTCAAACCTAAACCCTATCCCTAAACCATCAACCCTCAACACTATACCTTAAACCCTAATCCCTCAACCCTCAACCCTAAACCTTATCCCTAAACCCTAATCCCTCAACCCTCAACCCTAATCCCTCATCCCTCAACTCTAATCCCTCATCCCTAAACCCTAAATGCTATCCCTATTCATAAACCCTCAACAGACTTGATACTATACCTTAAACTCTAATCCCTTATCCCTAAACCCTCCAACCCTATCCCTAATCCTTATACCCTCCACACTCTACTGTAACCCTAATTCCTCGACCCTCAACCCTATCCCTAAACCCTTGACCCTCGAACCTCAACCCTCAACCCTCAACATCAAACCCTAATCCCTCAACCCTTAACTCTAATCCCTCGACCTTCAACCCTGATCCTAAACCCTAAACCCTCAACGCCAAATTCTAATCCCTCAACCCTTCACTCTAATCCCTCAACCCTAAACCCTATCCCTAAACCCTCAACAATATACCTTAAACCCTAACCCTAAACCTTGTCCCTAAACCCTAATCCCTCAACCCTCAACCCTAATCTGTCATCTGTCATCCCTCAACTCTAATCCCTCATTCCTAAACCCTAAATGCTATCCCTATTCCTAGACCCTCAACAGGCTCGATACTATACCTTAAACCCTAATCCCTCTACCATCGACACTCTTATTTAACCCTAATCCCTTGACCATTAACCCTATCCCTCAACCTCAACCCTCAACCCTCAACCCTCAACTCTCAACATTAAACCCTAATTCATCAACCCTAAACCCTAATCCCTCAAACCTAAACCCTATCCCTAAACCATCAACCCTCAACACTATACCTTAAACCCTAATCCCTCAACCCTCAACCCTAAACCTTATCCCTAAACCCTAATCCCTCAACCCTCAACCCTAATCCCTCATCCCTCAACTCTAATCCCTCATCCCTAAACCCTAAATGCTATCCCTATTCCTAAACCCTCAACAGACTCGATACTATACCTTAAACTCTAATCCCTTATCCCTAAACCCTCCAACCCTATCCCTAATCCTTATACCCTCCACACTCTACTGTAACCCTAATTCCT
Source organism: Cunninghamia lanceolata (assembly GCA_027924645.1). Classification (NCBI taxonomy): domain Eukaryota; kingdom Viridiplantae; phylum Streptophyta; class Pinopsida; order Cupressales; family Cupressaceae; genus Cunninghamia; species Cunninghamia lanceolata. The sequence goes on along the minus strand of BSBN01000994.1, from coordinate 6,181,431 downwards.
TGACCCTCAACCCTATCCCTAAACCCTTGACCCTCGAACCTCAACCCTTAACCCTCAACATCAAACCCTAATCCCTCAACCCTTAACTCTGATCCCTTGACCTTCAACCCTGATCCTAAACCCTAAACCCTCAACGCCAAATTCTAATCCCTCAACCCTTCACTCTAATTCCTCAACCCTAAACCCTATCCCTAAACCCTAACCCTAAACCTTGTCCCTAAACCCTAATCCCTCAACCCTCAACCCTAATCTGTCATCCGTCATCCCTCAACTCTAATCCCTCATTCCTAAACCCTAAACGCTATCCCTATTCCTAGACCCTCAATAGGCTCGATACTATACCTTAAACCCTAATCCCTCTACCATCGACACTCTTATTTAACCCTAATCCCTTGACCATTAACCCTATCCCTCAACCTCAACCCTCAACCCTCAACCCTCAACTCTCAACATTAAACCCTAATTCATCAACCCTAAACCCTAATCCCTCAAACCTAAACCCTATCCCTAAACCATCAACCCTCAACACTATACCTTAAACCCTAATCCCTCAACCCTCAACCCTAAACCTTATCCCTAAACCCTAATCCCTCAACCCTCAACCCTAATCCCTCATCCCTCAACTCTAATCCCTCATCCCTAAACCCTAAATGCTATCCCTATTCCTAAACCCTCAACAGACTCGATACTATACCTTAAACTCTAATCCCTTATCCTTAAACCCTCCAACCCTATCCCTAATCTTTACACCCTCCACACTCTACTTTAACCCTAATCCCTTCAACCTCAACCCTATCCCTAAACCCTTGACCCTCGAACCTCAACCCTCAACCCTCGACGTCAAACCCTATTCCCTCAACCCTTAACTCTGATCCCTCATCTCTCAACCCTAATCCTAAACCCTAAACCCTCAACCCTCAACGTCAAATCCTAATCCCTCAACCCTAAACCCTATCCCTAAACCCTCAACACTATACCTTAAACCCTAATCCCTCAGCCCTCAACCCTAAACCTTATCCCTAAACCCTAATCCCTCAACCCTCAACCCTAATCTGTCATCCCCCAACTCTAATCCTTCATCCCTAAACCCTAAATGCTATCCCTATTCCTACACCCTCAATAGAATTGATACTATACCTTAAACCCTAATCCCTTATCCCTAAACCCTCCAACCCTATCCCTAATCCTTATACCCTCCACACTCTACTTTAACCCTAATTCCTCGACCCTCAACCCTATCCCTAAACCCTTGACCCTCGAACCTCAACCCTCAACCCTCAACGTCAAACCCTAATCCCTCAACCCTTAACTTTGATCCCTCGACCCTCAACACTATACCTTAAACCCTAATCCATATCCCTCAACCCTTAACCCTTAAAACTTAAACCCTATCCCTACACCCTCAACACTTGACACTATATCTTAAGCCTTAAACCCTCATCCCTAAAGCCTCAACCCTCAATCCTTAAACCTTAAACCCTAAACCCTATCCCTAATCCCTCTACCCTCAACACTCTAACCCTAACCTCGACATTAAATGCTAATCTGTCAACCCTAAACCCTAATCCTAAACCCTCAACCCTCAACCCTCAACACTATACCTTAAACCCTAATCCCTCAACCCTCAACCCTAAACCTGATCCCTAAACCCTAATCCCTCAACCCTCAACCCTAATCCATCATCCCTCAACTATAATCCCTCATCCCTAATCCCTAAATGCTATCCCTATTCCTAAACTCTCAACAGACTTGATACTATACCTTAAACCCTAATCCCTTATCCCTAAACCCTCCAACCCTATCCCTAATCCTTACACCCTCCACACTGTACTTTAACCCTAATCCCTCGACCCTAAACCCTATCCCTAAACCCTTGACCCTTGAACCTCAACCCTCAACCCTTAATGTCAAACCCTAATCCCTCAACCCTTAACTTTGATCCCTCGACCCTCAACCGTAATCTGTCATCCCTCATCCCTAAACCTTAAATGCTATCCCTATTCCTAGACCCTCAACGGGCTCGATACTATACCTTAAACGCTAATCCCTTATCCGTAAACCTTCCAACTCTATCCCTTATGCCTTAACCCTCATGATGAATAGCCTTGAATGTAAAAAAATTTGAGTGGGGCATAACGCGAGTGCGTTATAACGCGCTCGCGTTATGTCAAACATGGCAAAAGACAGACTTGCGGGAAAAAATGTAAGGCAAAACATAACGCGAGCGCGTTATAACACGCTCGCGTTATTTCTTGCTTTGGGAATCCCAAGCCTTGGGCTTGGGATTTGCTTTGGATTTCCAACCCAAAGGCTTGGAGTGCCTTATGAACAGTCACAGACGTGTTTTTCTATATTCTTCAAAATTTCACATAATTTCGTTCGTGCTAACCCTCAGATTTGCACGTGTTTCAAGGTTGAACAAATCGAACACATGGGTAATGTTAGGCTTTCTCTTAGCTATTTGACGATGTGGTTTTTTTCACATTTTAACAATGTTAAGCCTTTCATCTTTAATTTCTTTTGTTTGTGTGTCTGTTTTTATGCAAAAACCACTGTTTGGTCTTTTTTTCATTGTAAAATAACTATTCATTCAAATTTCAAAAAAATTACATATTTAGAAACTAGACTCCATTCTACAAATATTAAAAAAATAAAAAAATGATTTTCAATTAGTTTTCAAAATTTATAGGGGTAGCACGGCCAAAATTCTATTTTTTAGGATGTGTCCAGTTTAAAAATTAGTAAAAATTCAAATATTCATCAAAAAATTATCAGAAAAATTGGGCATAAACTACATGCTATTAGCTAATTTCTCACCGAAGCGATTTTAAAAATACCAAAAAAAAGTTGACCTTTTGAGGGAGCCACAAAACATGCTATGTTATGTTTTTTTGACAGAAACAACACCAATTTCTGTGGCTCCCTCTTTTGAACCCCTTAATCTATGCCATTTTCAAAACAAAATAGTAGTTTAGAAAGTAGACTCGGAGCACTACGAACATTGTTTTGGTTGCATCTCCAAATTTTGAGTGTAACTATGCTCAATTTCTCATCCAAGGCCAGTATTTCCTGATTTCAGAAAAAAAGTGGCCACTTAAGACCCCTTTTTGGCCCCCCATCTTCTTGCACTTACCCATACTACAATGGTGGTGTTGCTGATGTTCATGGTTGGATGTCATTCCTTGATTAATGTCAAGTAAAGTTGTATTGAGCATGTTTGTGGTCAACAGAGATGATATATTAACATGGAAATTAGAAGCATTAAGATGAATGATGATATATTAAGATGGGAATTAGAAGCAATGCTGAGGTTAAAGAGATGATGTTGATGATCTGTAGAGTGTTGTATGATCCTTCCTTTTGTTCCTAAGGATGTATGTGATGTTACAAGAAGGTTATGGTCTCCAGATGTTAGTGACGGTCTCTGATGCAAGAAGCTGCCTTGAAGAATGGTAGGTAGAATGTTCCGCATTCCTCCACATTTGAAGCTATGGTCATGTGGTTCAGAAGTTGAGTTCAATATATTTTGAAGGTGTTATATCCAAGAGTTCAAGTCATTATACCTTCAGAAGTGAAAGTTACAAGTAATAGAGTTCCAGTTTGTGCTCTGGCAGAATAATGTGATGATGAAGGCTGATTGGAATGCTCTGTATTCCTCTAGATGAAGGTTTTCTCATGCGGTTTTGTAAACATGATTAGAGATGTTCAATGCATGCTACTGTACAATATCAGGTGATTTGGAGGTCTGCAAATTTAGTTTTCAAATGATAGTGTACTACAGATGGTTTTGGATGCCTAATTGTTCTTAGGACACATGTTTGAGTACTTGTGCCAGTTGGAGATTGTACAGATTAGTTATATGAGTTTATTTGGACACTCTACATGTCTCTATGTTTCTCAAGTTTGAAGCACATGTAGATCTTCTGTGTTTCTAGTACTGCACAAGGTTTTCAAGTTAGTTTGTGAAGAGTTATTGTTGTTGAGGCCTACTTGGGAATGTTGGAGGTGTACGCCACAAAGTTCTTGTTGTACAGAGATCAAGGAGTGTTTGGAGATGTTGTATGTGTCATGTTGACTCATCTAGGAGAAGAACAAGTAATGTTTAATCATCCATGAGTACCACCAAGTTGTAATGACCAATGTGCTACATGCTTCATGTGTTCTTTCTTAAGGGTGACCTAATTCAATTTTTTGAAGCGTGCAGATGTTGTTCTTTGAAGGATGATGTTGTGAAAGATGTTTAAGACCAAGCTAAGCATGTGTTGGGATCCGCAAGGTGTGTTTCTCTTCCTATAGTTGCATGTAGTTCATGTTAGGGCTTGCCCTCCACATGTTTCATGTTGTGTGATGTCTGGTTGACTTGTAAATTGTAATATTCTTGTTGTATTGGTGGACTTGTAATGTAATCAATGTAATATCATGTATATATTGTAAACCTAGTTGATCTAGGTGAAGTATGATTGCGAATATGAGTGTGTGAAGAGTAGAATGTGAATATGATATGCAACTAAAGGAGAAAGAGAAGAAGTAATAAGGCCTGTCCTAATTCATCTTGAAGATATTTTTGAGATAGAAGGGAAGTGAACAATGTGCCTAACTGATTTCCAGAGGTAGTGAGCCAAAGGCAAAACTTCTTGAAGGCTGAAAGCAGTGAGTCAGTAAGCTGTAGAGAAGACTATTGAAGAAAGTGCAGAAGTTGTCAAAGCAGAAGAGCAATCATCAAAAGAGGAGTATCAAAGCAAAAGTGCAATCATCAAAGTAGAGAGCTTCATTGTCAGTTTTAAGCAGTAGAAGGACTGTCATGCTGTAATCATTTCTGAGATTAATCTCAGTTTAAGGAGTAGTTGCTTCCTTGGGTTGTAGCCCTAAAACAAAGTCAGCAGGGAGTTGTAGCTTCCTTGGGAGTGACCTTAAAACCTTTCTTTAGGGAGTAGTAGCTTCCTTGGGTTGTAGCCCTAAAACAAAGTCAGCAGGGAGTAGTAGCTTCCTTGGGTTGTATCCCTAAAATAAAGTTGTAATATTTTATTGTAGTGAGCTTCATATATTGTGAGTTAATCCTCACCATGGTTTTTCCCCTTTTTGGATTTTCCACATATATTTGGTGTTATGTGTTTTTATGCATTGTGTTGATCCTTCATGTTTATGTTAATGATGTAAAGTTTAAGTTTTAATCTGCTCCAGAGGATTTGAAGTTTGTTTGGATACTGATTCACCTCCCCTCTCAGTATCTAGGTATGTTCAACAATATCCATCCTAAATCCAAAGAATATGGATTTTCCAATATTGTCTAAGTAAAATTAAACTTGCTTACTAAAGGAAGGAAGAAAGAAGATGTAGAAAATATTTGGCCTATCAAATACAAGCAAGAGATGTAGATCTAGACGTAACCCATCCAAAATAATCTTTCAACATCTTAGTGATATAAAATCACCACTAATGAGTTAACAATATACCAAGTTATTGTTCTAATTAATTTGAAAACAATTTGTGAAACATATGGAAGAAGAATATTTCTAAAACTCATTATTACTGAATGAGTTCAAACTATATTGTATCTTTATTTAAAACTATTAATAATATAGAAAAATTGTTGGGTGAATATTTTGTCTTCAACTAACTAAAGGCAAAATGGTTATATCAACCACAGTGTAATGAGATAAATCTCTCCTCTTAGCAAGGGGAGGTTCCCTATTAACTATTACAAACTTGTTTACACTAAAAACTAATTTCGGGGTGAAACCATGTCATCTATTTCTCTTTTTTCAGATATGATGTTTACAATATAAAAGAACACTTTTACAATACAAATCGAAATAACCAAGAAACCCACGAGAGCACAAAGTCTATCATTGCTCTTTTTATTGATTTACAATTTAAAACCAAGTAGGCTAAGGTGCAGCTCAAAGTCTTCATTGAATACTATGAAAAAACATACGATCAAAAAAGATAATAGTAGTTCAAAACCTTTCCAATATCTTTTACTTCAAAACATAAATTCACAAACTAAAGATAATTGTTGTAGCACAAAGTCTCCAAAATTAGCTTTAGAACATCTCCCAGATTATTCACACTCACACTACAATTTGATCAAGTAGATAAGATAGTATAAGGAAAAGGACATAAGAGCAATTTCCAATACACCAAAAGTTATTCCAATGCAAAGATTGAAAGATCGCTTGCTTTTCTATTCACTCAATAAAATATGATTTACAATTTGAACGCAAATTCTCAAAATGCTCTTCAATTTGGTAGAGTTTCGCTTCAATAACTAAAAGATGATCATTACAATGGGGGCTCCTCTTTATTTATAGGAGAAACTGAGAGCAAAAATAGGAAAAGAACAACTAACTATGACTTATTCAACAAAGGAGTCCTTTTTGATTTGGGACTTCCTATGTTTTTACATGTAATTACATATGAGAAAAGTACATGTAAATATGTCCAAAATTATTTCAAAAGTATATTTGAAAAATAGAAAATAAACTAAGTGATGAAAAAGCTACTTCAACTTGCACTGCCTTCTTTCTTCATGTGGCAATCATACATAGTAAACGCAGCTTGCATCCCCAAACTATCTGGATTGACTGTGTTCCTGAAAATCATTCGAGCTCTGACTATTGCATCTCTGACTATGGTAATTGATTTTGCATGGCTAGTTAACTTGGCCTTCAGATTATCCAAAGTTAACTAGTTATCAAGAATATTATCCATGGAGGCTACTAAAAATGTTTTGTCCTCAAACTCGTTCTGAAACATATTCTCAAATTCCTGGGTCATCTCTTCTACAGAAAGAAATTGATTATCTTTTGACACCAAATTGCATGGTAGCTCCTCCAACTTGTGTAAGAGACTAACATTACTTTGGTCACTCAGCTTCCTTACAGTTTCTAAGTCATTGATCAGATCTTTCAGCACACGGCTCCGATATGTCAATACCTCCTTAGTCTCGGTATATGAATCCTGATTTGGAATAACACCAATTGATATCAAAGCACTTATTTTCAACTTCCTCATTTCTACCCACTTATCATGACTCTACTCTAAATGCTTAATATCCTGAGAAATAACATCAATCAAATCATCAAGTTCTACCCTGATTTTCTCTATTTTGCTTGTTTTCTCAGCTAGCTCTATAAGAAGAGAGATTCCCTGTGTGCGCATCCTTTCCAAATATTCTTCAAGCACTTTTCCCTTAAGGTGAGTCTTTTCAGCTTTCTGGATGATAGGATCAACAAAAATGGCCTCAGGAGTCACTGATTCTGAATTCAAAGTAATCTTCCTTACCACTACAGTCAATTGCTCTACCATTTCTTTATAATGATCTTTCATCTCTTTTGCTTTATCAAACTTTTGAATCAAAATATCTATTGCCGATTACATGTCAATATTTGCATTCTCATGTGTTATTTTGCCCAGCTCAATTCTAGAAATAGAGTAATCACTCATACTGAAATTTTCTATGGTAGCATCCTGTGGGGGCCTTGCAATCTCCACAAATTTGTGCCCTTTGTCTCCCAACACTCTTGAAAGAATTTTTGGCTTCTTTGGAGTCTTAGCCTTAATAGGCACCAGCTTACCGAAATCAAAGTCATCTGGAGAGATGGCTTGTTTCTTTCTTTTAGGCGTATATGCTGACAACCATGGAGGAAGCACATAAGTACTCACATTCAGATCCAGTTCCATTGTCGGTGTTACGGGAACTGTATTGGAACTAGAAGTAGAAACAATAGGTGGAGTATTAGTAAACACTGCACCTGACACATTCACATTCGAAACTTTCTCAGAACCCAATACAAAGTGATCAAATATTGAAGAATCTCCAATATCAAAAGATGAGGACAGACTAGGAATGGACCCAAAAGAATGAAGAACATCATCAAAAGCAATTTGAGGATTATCCAAAATTATTTTTGAGGGTGATGGAGATTCAGAAGATGGGATGTTGATAGGTGAAATAGATAGAGGAACTGAAACATGTTTTTTGGACAAAGGAGAAGAGACTCCAGTATCTTGTGGTACATTCTTCTATGGAGACATAACTTCATCCCTTCATTCTTCTCCTATCTCTTTTGTTGATCTATTTTCAACCTCCATTTCTTCGACAGCTGGCTCATAAGTATTATGTTTCTCAATTTCCATTTCTTCTACCTCAGATTCTTCTCTACAACCTTTGATTTCTTAGACATAAATTTGATCCTGGGTTTATGTGTCTTAGAAGAAGAGGGAATGTCACTCTTATTCTTTGTCCTATTCTCCACCTTCTTGTCGGTTTGTTCTTGGACTTCAATCTCTGATCTAGTAAGAAATTATTTCAAAACAATCCCCTTACCTTCTAACCACTTGTTTGTGTTAGCCAATATAGGTTCAAATCATTTCCTTAAAGAAGTCAATTCTTTATGAGACCATTGGATAGGTAGAAGAGGAGAACCCACAATCTGTTCAGTGTTATACCTAGGATCAATCAGCTCTTCATCATCCACTAGGTCTTCAGGAATATCAACCAAACCTAGATACTCAATTTGTTCCAGAGATAATCTACTATAGTCTAATTTTTTGATATCCTCTTATGTCCTTAAGTCCACCCAGATGTCTTCAACCATTGGTTCATGAAACTGGGTCTTCCTTTTGATCTTGTCTTTTACACTCCTGTAATCAAACCTTGGTCTTCGTTTGAACTATTTCATGGTCACTAGCTACATTTCAGTCTCCATGGCTCTAGCCTTTACAGTAGTTGACACTAAAAACCTACCAATTTCAATTGGAAATCTGAATCTTGGTCTCTTGAGTTCCATTTTCTTATTATGTACGACAATCATTTGTTTACATAACTCCATCAAAACAAGTTTATCTGAAGGAAACCTTGGCAACATATAAGGATAACCTTGGAAAAAGCCAACCCTTAAATATGAGAAAGTATGAAATTGTAAGAACATGCACCCATAATCATTCACAACTGACCAAGCTTCATCTAAAACTCTTCTTTGCTCTAACTAAGGGTCAAAAAGACACAAGAACACTGCAAAGAAAGCATCATTTACCCTCCTAAAGTGGTGAATAGAACCTTTCAATGTCAGTTGAGGATAGTATTGATACACAGGAACCACTCTCCTATATCCTTCAGATGTCAAACCTGGAAAGATTCTCATTGAAGCAGCTATATACACCAGATAGGAAGTCATATAGAACTTAAAAGTAGTGGACACCTTAGTCAATTGCTCATGTAGAGCATTGCTGATTTGTTCACACCAAAAGATGGCTTGCTTGCCTTGAAGTATAACCTTGATAAAAGGGTACATCCATTCATGGAAAAAGAGAGGAAGAAGCCAACCTCCTTATCCTACTAAGAAGAGTTATGAGATCACCAACCTCCTCGATAAAATCACTTCTGGGAAAACTCCTCGACCACCTGGATAAGTTTGACCTTGAAGTCTTAAGCCACTTAGTGTTAATTGTCTTCTTAGCCTTCTTAGAATTCTTGTCATATTCTTTTTGAGCCTCAACAAAATCTAGTTTCACAACCTCTATAGCAGCAAGACACATGAAAACTTTATCAATGAATTTCGGATCCAATCTAATGATCACATTGCCATTCGTATCCACCACTACCCTAGTGTCTCTGTTGTAGAACTGAGCACATTGAAGAACAAACTCTGTATTATGAGCTACCACCAGGAAAGATGACACCAAGTGAATATTGCTATTAACAATCTTCTTCATCGCAGAACTAGGGTTATCAGACTTAGTTCTTTCCACAAACTCAGCCATGTCTACATGGCCAATCTCTATATCCCAAATATCATCAACATTGGAGGTAACTGAGGTGATTGGAAAAACACCCTGATACTTATACTTCATTACTTTCAACTTCTTTGGAGACAACTCAGACATTTGAAAAATAAACACCATAAGAAGTGTCAATGAAGAGAGAAAATCCGCAGAAGAAACTGCAACAAAAAGCCATGATCATGGAATTAAGGGAAATATTGGCAATCTGGGAAAATTCCATGTCGATAATCACGACTACTGGGATAAGCTTGAAAGGGCTAGAGCGCACAAAACGAGGTAAAAGGTGAAAGCGGGTTAACAGGCTTTAAAAAGTGAATTTCCCCAGTGTTAGAAAAAAATTTAGGAAATTGTGCATGGGCAGTCAAAATGACCGCTCCTACACAAGGAATATTCTCTTACCATGTAAAATTGGTCAAATTGACTACCATTGCATATAGGGAAAAGTTTGATTTTGATGCATGTGCAAGGTCGGTGAAAAGGGCCGCCATTGCATGTGTTTGGGAAGATTTGTATGTTTGATGTAGGGGTGGTCAATTTGACCACCCTTACATGAGGGAATAATCAAGTTCAATCTGGTGTATGCACAAGTGGCAAATACGCCCACCAATGCATATTGGAGAAAAGCTTCAAGTGTTCTAATGCAAAGTCGTTCAGAATGACCGCTCAGGCATCTCTTTAGTCAAAAATCAATATTTATGCAAAAGCAGTGGTTTTGACCGCTCAAGCAGATGAATTGAGGTTTTATTCATGTGTAGAAGCGGCAATTTAAACCGTCACTACATATAAGGTAAAAATGGACAAGGTATATGCACCATCGGCTCTTATACCAACAATACATATGAATCGAAAGAGCAAAGAATGTGAGAGCGGCTGATTTCGCCGCCCTTACATTCAAGGCGATAGACCAAGATAGAAACAACAAACCTATGAAATCTAACACAATAAACCTAAGGTTTATTCAAAACGGCAGAATTCGCCTGCGAAAATAAAGAAAAAGAAGAACCCTAAGCTTTTGCTAAAACAACTTATACAAGAATTCAAACGCAATAAGGTCAAGATATACATCTTACTATATATAGAAAAACCTAAATGAAAAATAAAAACAAAAATGGAAAGAAAGAAGTGGGCTTACCTTCAAAAATGAAAACCGTAAACACAAGCTGGAAAAGCTAAATCCACGAGTTTTGTAAGAAGGAAGACCTCTAGGAGGTATCGCAGTTTGATCATGGTTTTGAAAATAAGAGATGAACAAATGAAATAGATTTAAACAAGTTAAAAGGTTTAAAATCAAGTATTAATGCCAACACAAGTGGCATTAAATGCCATTGTAGTTCAAAGATCCCGGCAAGATATGCTTAATCGGTCAAAATGACCGCTTCTACATATTAAAGTTCAACATGTATGAGCGGCGGATATGACCGCCTAAGCATATTAAAATTGACAAGGGGCATGCATGGGCGACGGATTTAACCGCTCCTACATATTAAAGTTCAACAAGTCAAATATGTACAAGCGACAATTTTGGCCGACATCGCACATTAAAACATTAATGATATGTAAGAGTAGTTATTTTGACCGCTTATGCACATTATGACTTAAAAACTTACTAACACCCTAAAATGATCAAAATTGATAATTTGATCGATTTGCAACCTAATCAATTTTCATGAATTCTGAAGAATCGACTTAAGGAAATGTCGCAAACTATTCCAGGATGTCAGATGACTTCGTACGAGGCCAAGAAGACTTTTCTCAATTTGTGAACTTAGAGTGTAGGCTACAAAACAGACAAGTTTTGTAGGGGTTGTCTACAAAATTGAGCATAACTAATTTTGGAAACAACAAAAATGAATTCAATGCATCATAGAGAAAAGTGAACCATTCATCAACTCATTATTCTATCTATTATTCTATCTAGTCTATTAAAAATCTATAATATGCAAGTATGTTCCATAAAATTAAATTGAAATAGTAATTGTCCTCTCATAGATGATCCAATCATACCATATTTAAAAAATAACTTTAATGCTAGAAAAGGTTTTAGAACTAGATAATTGTGTTTAGAATAGGAAAAGTTTGGTAATTTGAACTAGTCTATTGCAATGAAGGTTTTTGTCTCCATTTACATGGAATGTAATGACATAACCATCTTTGAATTAGAAAAAAAGATTCATAGCTATCCCAACTAATGGAGGACAACCAAATGGAATAAAAATCATGTCCCATACCCTACTTTAATAAATTTATTTTTATGAATAGATTGTAGTCCAACATGACTCTCTAATAAAAAAACATAGGAGAAAGATAATATAAGTCAAACTAACTAATGTCCTATGATAGGAAGAGAATACCATATAGAAGGGAATCCATGAACACAAATTTTTCATCAAATGATGCCCTCCATTAATCATCATGGGAAGAATATTTTGGATTTCCTTTCACATAAACTTCTTCGTACAATTTCATCTTCTCAAGATACTCAATCATTTGTATAGGTTGCATATAGAAAGAAAAGTTATTTTGCATATCTCCCTCAATAATGGATGAAGGGATTATTTTTCTTTGTTTGATGAGTATTTTATTTGAAATTATTCTTTGGATAAAGCTATATTTGAATTGGGGATTTTACTAATCATACATACATGTCTCTCATATACCCTTGGAGAGAGAAATAAACTTTATAGACGATGGACCATATTTGTAGAAGACCCATATCTAGGTGTATTAATTAAAATCTATATATATGCATGTTTCATAAGAATATTAGATTAAAATATGTATATGCATATATTTACATATAATTTGAAAGATTGTAGATTAAAGGTTTGAACATGCATTTGATCAACTATGCTCCAAGTTGGGACTATCTTGTTCCAAGAGAAATAGTTATGTTCATAACTCTACCTATCCTTAAATTAACCTTAAGGGTTATTGCCAATGATAACCACAATGTAACAATATGCTTCCTATAATGGGGGTGATAGGAATAGAGTCTAACCTGTTAGCTGTGGCTAGTGGAAAAAAGATACCAAGGTTTGGAAATTTTTAAAAGAGGGTGGGTTACTACTTTAATGGAATGTTTGAAAGGGAATGACACATTGCTGATGACTAAGTTTGTCAAGAGCTGGGATGATAGAAAAGTTGTAGTGAAGGGCTTGGAATTTATGGTTTTTGAGGAGCTTGTGGTAGAGGCTACTGGTCTATAATTGGTAGGTGCTAAAATCTTCAAGGATAAAAGAATGGGTGAGGAGGCCATGGTGACATTCCTTAACAAAGACAAAGAACTAGAGAAGTAGAACTTTGGTTATGCAAGAAGTACCATGAAGTGGCCTTAGAATGACATATCAATGTGTCTTATGAGGTATGGCAGTCTTGAAGGACGTTTTAAATTAGTGCATTCTTGTCATTTTTTCCTTTTGAACCACTTTAGGTGGAATAGGCTTGTCTCCTTTACTTACTACTTATTTTCCTCTATAGAATTATCCATGAAAGACTATAAAAAACCCTTGTAGTTCCTTTGCACCAAGGGTTAATGCTACTAATTGTAAACCATGCTAATCTTTTAGATCCCCCTATTGAATGACCCATTTATAAGAAAAAGGATAAAAAGAAAAGAGTGTTGTAGAACACTCTATCTCATACTCTGAAGAGACAAAGGAGGTTAGCAGCTAGAACAAAACTAGGTATGATTCTAGTTGTAAGTATAGTTTTGAGGATTTCCCTTGAAATTAAGGGTATAACTACTGGTAGTGGGAACTAAAAGGATAGTAAGGGAAAAGGGAAGATCCCTCTATTTTGATTAAAAGTGTTGAGAATCTATCTCTAAGAGGGGTGGACAAACCTCTTGCTCTAAGGAAAAAAGAAAACCCAAAGCATTCCCTGAACTAGCCTTGGGTGAACCATTCCTAGAAATAGATAGCCACTTGCCACCAAATGCCTATTGATCCCAATATTCCACATCCCAACCCCACTTGTCTGAGGGAGGTTGCCAAGTACCTCTACATATTATGTCAAAAAATTAATTCTCTTCATCAAAATTTTGACATGCAATATAAATTGAAGTGGCTTTAAATATAGAGATTAGTAGACTCAACATAAAAATGAAAATCATGGCTAAAAAATAGAGTGGAGAGAGTTAGGAGCTAATGGAAGAAGAAAGGATAATATTTCAAAATTGGGAGGCAATCCCTAATGTCAAAAAGCTTCAAAGTGAACTAGCTAATTAGAAAAAGAGATTGGACATCATTGAAGAAGAATTTGCTAAGGGACAAGATCAACAGGATGCTAGGATTGTGGCCCTGGAACAAGCAGTAACTAAAGTTAAAGAAAATTTTAACAAGTACATATGAATATCAACTCAATGGAAATAAAAAATATCAATGAGAAGTTCAAGAAGGGTACTATTATTGTTGATGAAGGAAATATAGTTAAGGATATCGACCCCGACTCTAAGACAAGAAGCACTAATAAAAAGAAAAAAGAAGCCCCGATAGTCTCAAGGGATAGAAGACATCATCTATATGAAGGAGTTGGAAGTAGAAGACACTCTCAAGAAACTTTAATTTGGGTCTTGGTTTCAATTCTATTTTTTTTTGTTTTATTTTGCTTCTTATTATTTTTTGGTTGGTCTTTAGTTGTGGATCAGTTGTGGTTATTCTGATGATCTACTATTTGTAAAGGGTTCCTAGGGTCCCTTCAAAACTTATATTTTCCCCCCTTTAATAAAAAACAATATGCTTCAGGTATAATGACTTAAGTCTAAGCTATTTTTGTATATTATCTATGACAATTTAATCAAATGAATTACCACTTCATTATTTGAACAAGGATGATACTTGACCTTGTTGATCTAATAATAGTGAGCTCAAATTTTGATTAAATGACATTAAATATCATGATACATATAGAAACAAGTAGTAACTTAAGATACCTAATCTTAACATTTAATTTAAATATACCTAGGTCCATTCAACCCTATTTAAGATTATAACTCAACCAATATCTTTCAACTATAAGTACATGCTTACTATTCTAAAATTTGAAGTGAATTTAAAGGCATTGTGATAGTGACTTACATGTTTTTGTCTTTGGAATGGAATGAATCATAACGAGGAGTTGGTGGCTTATGTGACAAGTCTTTCTATAGAGGGGAGTAAATTTTTTAAAGATAGAAGAGTAAGGGAAGAAGCCTTGGAGACATTCCTCAAGAATGATGAGAAGGAGAAACTAGTGAAACTATATTTAGGGTACAAAAGGACTTCGTTGAAGCCAATCTAGGCTAAAGTTGCATAGTGCATCATGAGGTATGTTTCCTTAGAGGCAAGATTCAAATCTATCTATGGTTACCATTTTGTTTTGCTTAATCATTTCAGGCATATGATAAAGGTGTATTTTCCTTTTTATCTCCTTGCATCTTTAGAAAATTCCATTAAGGAAAAGCAAAAAAACCCAAATATGGTCCCTCTCCACAAGGGGTTGATTCTCATAATTCTCATCTACATGAAATCCCAAAAGTATAGCCTTAAGAGCCCTAGTCCAAGTGGAAAATCAAAATATGATGGAAAATGTAAGGTGGCATATTATACAGACACTTCTTCCTATAATTCTATACATTAAGTGCAAAATTCCTGAGAGGATAATGAGGAAGGGGTGAGCTAGAGTATGCCTCTATGGAATCTACTCCTAAGGATACTAGGTCTCCTATATACTTGGATTATCATGAGTTTGAGGAGATTGAGACCCCAAAAGGGCATAAAAAAAGAGAACTATGGAAAAACCTAAGGCTAAAATGGAAGAAAAACTAGTAGGAAAGGGAGAAGAGTATTGTCTGAGGATTCAACGCCTGAGGAAGAGAGAGATAAGAAGGAAGGTATTGAGAAGATCCAAGTGGATGCACGAGATGAAGAGAAAATGATAAGAACATAGAAATTTGTCATTCCAAACCCTATTCTTGGGGTTGCTTTCCCTAGGATTTAGGACTTGTCTTCTAACATCCCCAGAGATTTCTTAATTTTGGTGGTGAACTCATCCTCAAGGTAGAAGTTATTGGATATCTTGGGAACAATATAGGAATCTAAAGACACCTAGCATTTCTTGACAAAATGGTTTTTTTAAATCAACCATCTCAATTTGAAACTGACTATTATGGAGAAGAAGGTGGGAGGATAGATCCATATTTAGAGGGAGGATGAGAAAAATATCTTCCAAGGATGGGAAGTTATTCCCAATGTAAATGAGAAATTTGGAAAAAATATAAGATAAAACAATAAAATGCATTACCTTTGACCAAACCTTTCGAATACCTCAGATGTCTTGAAAGATTGATGCAAGCCTGATTGATCGATGAAGATTGTGTTGATGTTGATTGCTCAGATACACATCGTAATGTTGAGATGGAGATTTGATGAGAAGAAGATAGATGGAGAAGATTGGGCAGAAAATAGATAGATGATGGAAGAATATTTCAGAAGAGTAAGGATATCAAACTCAATGCATACCAAATGGCTTATGAGAGGCCATATTTATAGGCAAGGGATGATTTTTGATGTGGAGGGAAGAAGATTTGATTTTTGATAAAAGAGGAAATAAAACAAGATAAGATAAAAAAAGATAGAAAGATTGGCTTTTAGTTTTAAATCATCAAAAAGAAAATAAATCTTCGAAAAAGATGGGAGGATAATTGATAAAATATCTAATTAAATAAATTAATTAGATACACATGAGTTTTAATTTTAGAAAGAAAGCAAGAAGATCTTTTTAGGATTTTATTAATTAAATAAATATTTAATTTATTTAATTATAGGAAAATAGATAAATGAGGAAATAAAACAAGATAAGATAGAAAAATTGGCTTTTAGTTTTAAATCCTCAAAAAGGAAATAAATGTTCGAAAAAGATGGGAGGATAATAGATGAATTATGTAATTAAATAAATTAATTAGATACACATGAGTTTAAATTTAGAAAGAAAACAAGAAGATCTTTTTAGGATTTTATTAATTAAATAAATATTTGATTTATTTAATTAATGTTGGATTTATGATGAGAGATGATAATTAAATAAATAAATAATTATTTAATTTAAGGAAAATAGATAAATGACTAATTAAACAATTAAAAATAATTATTTAATTAGAGAGGATAAATGAACATGAATAATTAAATAAATAAAATTTATTTAATTATAGAAGAAGGGATTATGAAATTAGTCAAATAAAGAATATTTATTTAACTAATTAGGTGATGACATGGGTACCTAGGGTAAAACATGCTAATGACAAGGTGTTGCAAGACATGTACATTTTTAGGTGTCTACACCCAAAATGAATAAATTAGAAAAATATATTTTTCTATGAAAGAGAACAATGTTGATAAGCTGGTAAATCTGGAAAAATGGAAGGAACATTCCAACGAATTGCTTAATTTGGAGAGAGAGCTCTTGGCAATCAAGGATAATCTTAAACGAGTCATCCAAGTGAGAAAATACACAATTCAAAGTAGTGATACAAGCATAAAAATTCTCATTGATAAATTGTAGGAGTTACAGGAGGGCCCTAAAATCCATGTTGTGGAAGATAAAACAATTTCAGGTGATAAGAGTGTGAAGGTTGGTCCTAGCTCCAAAACCAGAAGTTGCAAGAAAAAGACCTTTCAAGAGGAGAAAAATGATCTAAAAGATTTTGTCAAGATCCATGAGAAATTTTACCAACAAGAGCTTGAGGTAGCAAAGATCCTTAAATAGATGTAGTTGTGGTAGTATGCATTTCCTTCTTTTTTGTTGTGGCTAGGTTTGGGGGCTTTTCGTTGTCTTCTAATAATATTGTAACGGTTCAGGGTTTGTAAAAATTTTGTTGTTTGGTTGTTTCTTTGCTCTTTTTTGTTGTCTGTAAAGGGTTTTAGGACCCCTTCAAAACTTGTTTTACCAACTTAATCAAAAACATAATAGGTGATGTTGTAAAGACTTAGTATACAAAATTTGTAGTGTTTAATGAATATAAACAAGAGAAATCAAATAAAGAACATACTTGGAGGATATTAGAGATGGAGCAAGGCATTATATGAATAATGTACATCTCATAGTGCAACAAATGAATAAGTAATGAAGAAAATTATGTCATTGGCCATCGAAATATAAGCAATATTCTCTAGTTTCCAAAGTGACATTAAAGAGGCATTGTGTAGTATTATATATATTTTGTGTGCTAATATTTTAATCATAAATGGCATGGGTTTTTATACTTTATGAAGATTGTTTAACCTTTGATTTATAATGGGGCTATCAATCATTCTAGACACCCAAGACTAAATTTTGGCATGATTAACATAAGAAGGCACAAGCAAATGAAGAAGAAAATTGTGCATCTGAAAATGTAGCTTATGAATCCAAAAAAATCACTAGGTAAGCACAATTTAATGGTTGAAAGTATTTCTCAACAAAATGGAAATAGTGTTGCTTCCATCATAAAATTTCTATACATGTTATTACTAGAGATGTTTTTTAATGCAAATAGGGGACCAAAAATGCCAATACCCAAGATTAATCATGCACATTTGAGAATTGAATCCAAAGAAGACACAGAAATATGGATATTTTGAGAAAATTATTTTTGTTTTATTGGGTTGGTGGTTAATTTGTAGCTAGCATCTGAAGTAAGCTATTTACCCATTTTCATTATCTTCCATTGATCTAGCACAACATTTGCATTTAATTTTAAAGTATTGATCTTTGTTTCTTTGGTATATGCTTTACTTGGTAGGGCCCAATTGTGAGATGAGTTTTTATTCCAAAGGAGGAAAATTAAGACTTTGATGATAAATATTTTAAATTGCTCTAGGCTCTAATATATGTTTCCAATGGGAATAATAGGCCTACAATTTTAAATAAAATAATATTTTCCTACTGATTTTAAATTATGGCTCGCACCTAAAGCTTAATATTTGAGCTATGTATAATAAAGCTAAAGGATGCTAGATATTAAAACAAAGGGAAATATTTCTATGGGCATAGTGTTTTCATGGGCACAAGTAAATTTTAGGAAGATTATTTTCTCAAACAGGGTAGAATATTTATGGGCAAAGTAAAATGTGGAACATAAGTTTTACATAGGGGTTGAAAATATGCTAGGACTTTCATCAAGGAGGGGCAAAACTGTTTTGACTACTAGGTAAATTTGTGTCGGATGAAGAAGATTTTTATTTTCTATAGGTATTTTTGAGTGGGAATTACAAATTAGTGAGCCAGGGTAAAGTAATTGGGGTAGGAATGAAGGGAGAATATCAATTGGCATACTCTCTCATTCCTTTTGTGTAGTTGCAGATCAAGAGCCAAGATTCAACCTAGTATTAGTTCTATGCCCAATCTAGGTTTTCTTCATTTTGTATGAGTTTAATTTTTCTAGATTTTTTAGAGGTTGTTCTTAGTTGGTTCTTAGGAAATTTCTAAAAAAATTGAGCCAACTAAGGTCAAATTTTGTAATTAGCATTGTAAGTAGGTGCATGAATCCATTTTGAAGCTATGGAGAGCATTAATGGAGTTTTATTTTGAGTTTAGTCTTTGTATTTGTCATTGCATTTCCTCTTTGGAGAATCAATGATAAGACCAATTCTTATTTCTATGGTTTTCTGTGTATCCATGTTTTTGTTTAACATTTCATGGAATTTGACAAATTTTTGGGTGCACACTTGTAGAATTCATTCTAAAGTCAAGTAAGTTTGCATTCAAGCAGTGTTATAAATCTTTCTATTATGAGCATCTTAATAAGAATTATTTTTATCTTTGCACGTGGGGTGTTTGAACTAGGACTAGATCACTTAGTATGAATGCAATCATTGGAAATAGGAAGGAAATTGAGGGCCTAAGCTTTACAAGACAAAGCCTTAGTAAATTAGATCTTTCCTTAATTGTTGATTACTATTGCATTTGCTCTAGTTAACATATTTTATTAAAGTTCTATTACAATGGATTAGGCACTAATCATTGTTAGTTGCAGCTAATCCAAATTCTAAATTTAAATGATAAATCATCCATTCAAATATGGTAAATTATTTGTAATATATGTATTACCAGCATGCATATGTTTAGTATTGTAAA
The DNA here is from genome assembly GCA_027924645.1 of Cunninghamia lanceolata. Taxonomy (NCBI): domain Eukaryota; kingdom Viridiplantae; phylum Streptophyta; class Pinopsida; order Cupressales; family Cupressaceae; genus Cunninghamia; species Cunninghamia lanceolata. The sequence goes on along the minus strand of BSBN01000994.1, from coordinate 6,161,556 downwards.
TCTTAGCCATATCTCCTATGAATCTACAAATTTATGAACAATTCTTGGAGAGCTATGCATATTGAAGTTACTAGGTTAATGGATGATTTCATCTATGGGGGAATAAAATTATTTTACATATATGTTGCATCATAGCCTACTATAAATTTTCCTTGTTGAGAGATATGTGGTCTATAAGTCTAGTAAACTAGTGTGAAGACATGTAGTAACAACCTATCTTAGGAATGTCTTTGTGCATAGGGTTTGGTTAAGCCATGTCACTAAACAATTGCATTCATTCTTCAAAAGTCTCTAGGAGCACCCTCCTAAGCTTAGCAAGGCTCAAAGTTTGGAAGAGTTATCCCACTCTTGTTGAATTGGTTATTTTCTTGTCCTTGGTTTAATCGTAGGTTTATCCCTTTGTCTATATTAACTTGATCCCTAGGGGTGGATATTGTCACTCATCCCTTATAATTGAGGGTTGCAAGAAAAATCACCAATAGAATGGCATTATTGTCAAGGGAGATTGATGGTGCTACTATTATATGTACCATTTGTCTATGAATAATCTACTAGTGGAGTGAACTTATCTTTTCATTTCAATCCTTGAAGATTAGTTCTATTTCAAGGTGTTCCTCTTTAAGGAGAGGTGGCGACTTTGGTTTCAAATTATCAAATATTTTCTTCTATGATTGCAAAGTTCTTACATAGATCTATGAAGTCAAAGGAAAAATTCATTGTGAAGTCTACAATATTTTCTAGATATTCTTGTTCTCCCTCACAACTTATCTTCTATGGATCAATGTCTTCTTGCATAGGAGTTATAAAGATGAAATGTTGGAGAAAGTTTTATCATGCATATGAGTTCATAGGAGGAAGACATTATATTTCATAAGAAGGATATTGTGATTTTAGAGAAAGAAAGAAACACACAGTGTCACACTTTAAGTCAAATCTGAAAATGGAATATTATCACTTCCCTTCCCCTACACATTTTTGTGTGGATCATCATCATAGTAAATGGCATAGACATTATTTTGATGAATCTCATAGTTCCCCTGTCCATAATTGTAAAGCCAACTCTGGTTGCCCATAATATTCTAGAAGAACACCTTCCACTACTAAAATGTACAAACCACTTAACTTTGTTGGTATCCCCAATTTCCCAACTCCATTCTTGGTGAAATTAGAGACCATGTGCCCAAATATAGTGGAAATAATTCTGAATTAGCAAAGAAACATCCTTAAACATTTAGTGATTTAATAGAAGATTGTGAAATTGAAAATGAATATGTTATAATGAAACTCTTCATCAGTCATTAAAATTGGATGCAAAAGATTAGTTTTTTCGGTTTACTAGCTCCTTCTATTTCCTCCTAGGAAGTTTCAAAGATATTTTAATTGATCAATTTGGTGAAAAGTTGATCTCAATTTGTTGATTAATGAACTCATTAACAATCAAAAATAAGAGGAGTTAGTCCATGCTTTGAATTTGAGGTTTGTGAAGGCTATACAAGACATTTTGGAGAATGTATAGCCAAATGATTCAATGGGATTGGTTATATACTTGGGGGCATTCAATGAAGAAATGGGTTTCCTTTTGAGAGATAAAAACCCTATAACACTTTAGCAAGCATACATGATGGCTACAAAAATTGATGATAATCTAAGATTTTCAATGATGAATGGTGTTATGTCCATAGGTAATAATAATGTTGAAGCACTCCCTTTGGATACACAATCTACTAAAGGGGATGAAGATGACTATATGTAAAAAATGAGCTTGCAACTAGTATTAAATCATCATAGTGGTATCCAAATTGTTAAGGGCTTCATAGAGAGTATGAGAAGAAAGAATTCTTAATTGAAGATGATGAATTTGAAATAGAATTAGAGGTCCATGATGGGACATTCAAAGGTGAGTTAATGCAAAAATTGACTGTGATGTGATTGGATGCATCTCAAGTAGTTTCAAGTATGAATTGATAGAGGAGGATTGTGAAGAACTTTATGTTTCAAATAATACTTGTTGACTCTTAAAGTTGTCCCATCATCATAACTTGACCATTTCCTCTATAATTAATTAAATAAATTCTTATTTATTCGATTAGTTATCCAATTTCCCTTCTAAATTAATTAAATAATTTCTTATTATTTAATTAATAAAATCACTATTCATCTACTATTCATCCGACCATTTTCCTAGCATTAATTAAATAAACAATCATTTATTTAATTAATCAATCATTTATCACCCCTCTTCTATAGTCCAAGCTTAGATAAATAAATCCAAATATTTATTTTTCTAAGTCCCTCATTCTCATCCCCAAAATTAAATAAATATATCCTATTTATTTAACTCCCTATTTTGTCCACTTTTCATTAAGTTGGCTAAAAGCAATTAGTCAACTAATCCACTGCTTGCACAATCCTAAACATGATCAATCCATTCAAACCTTGCACAACCTCCAAATGTGTACATGGGTCCTTTGATTTGTACATAGGCATGGGTCTTTTGTACATGGGCATGGGTGAAAGATTTTCCCATACCCCTAAGGTACCCTTTTGATCCTTACCCTAAACTTTCTCCAAGGGAATCCCTGACCATTAAATTATCTTGAATCTTGGACCCCTGCATGTGCACTAATCACATGGTACCACTTCGATGCTCTTCATCACTCCAATCCTCTCAATCATTCTCAACCCTTAATCCTTCAAATCAATTCTAGCCCCTCATCCCCTCATCAAAAAATCTATAAATTGACCTTCACTCAAGCCATTATCAAGCCTCCTTGGAATACAAAGTCATGCTGCTAATAGGAGCACCCACATCTCTCATCAACAATCCTTGAGCACATCCACCATAGCTTGGTGCAACAAGGATTAATGTTGGTGAGAACTTTCATTATTTTCATGTTAGCTTAACTAGTCCTTAGTTTTATCATGAGGTTGTATGTAGATGTAAATGAAAAGGTTAAATTAGTTTAACTTGTTTATACATGTTTGCATTTACTTGTACACATTTTTGTCATATTCGGTGGGACCAACGTCCCTTATCTTCTTTTGGTATTTTTATCCTTTTTTGACTTGTTAGTGATGTTTCAGTGTGCATAGACTTGTTTTAGTGCCTGCATTAATGAACAATCATTTCTATTCATAGCCAATCATTTCTATGGATAGATAATTCTATTCATGGATAATTGTTTCTATTCACAAATAGGCATTTCTATTTTGATGCCTGGTAACATGTCATCTTAAGCCCTAAATCTTGTTTTCTGGTGGTTTTGGTAGCTTTTCTAGGGCTAATCTTTTGGTGAATTTTGTAGGGTTTTTTCTTATTGTTGATTTGCATACTATCTAACCCTCTATTTTATAGGATTAACCCTTCTTTTTATAGGATTGTGAAAATTTTATCAGCCCTAAACACGAACAGACATTTATGTTCATGAACAGGTGTTTCTATCCCTAACATTTGAAACCTTCAAATAACCATTTTTCATACCTTTTACATTTAGATTTTTTATAGTAATTGATCTTATAAGGTGTTATGCTACCAAATTTTTCAACTCACCTTACGTATTTTGCAAATTTAACATCATTTTTTGGAGGTCATTGTCAAATTTTCTTGCCTCAACACAAATAGGCATTTCTATCCTTGACATTTGAAACCTTCAAATCACCATTTTTCACACCTTTTACATTCAATTTTTTAATAGTAGTTGATTTTATAAGGTGTTATGCTACCAATTTTTCAAATCACCTTGTTTATTTTGTAAATTTAACATTAGTTTTTGTAGATCATTGTTAAATTTTCTGGCCTCAACACGAATAGGCATTTTTGTACATTCTTAGGAACCTATAGCCATGCTTAGGTGTTTATGTACATGTTTAGTTGTTTATGTACATGTTTAGTCATTGTTGTTCATAATTAAGAATTTCTATTCATGTTTAAGGGTTTGTAGCTCTATTTAGTCATTTTCATGTTTGTAGCAAACTTATTCAATTTCCTTGGGATTTGTGCCAATCTAACCCTTAGACTAATCATTTGCTTGTTGTGTCCTATGAGCTAACATAATTTGTCCAAGACATTATCAAACTACTAAAATATTTTTTGTAACATCACTTGTCAAAGGACATATTATTTTATCACTAGGAACACCTGCATGCTTAAGGGAATTAACTTGTTTCCTATATTTGTGAGGCCTACTTAAGTGTATGTTCTCTCCTTGCACCTTTATGTGATCTTGGAGATCAAAATCTTAATTTGGCCTCTTTTTCTTGTTTTCAACCTAGGGGATTTCATGTGTATGTTCTTCTCTTGCACTGTGTGATAATCTTGAGAATTAAAAGCACCTAAGATCCTTTCCCTTTAGTAGGCATGCCTAAATATTTCATCACCTTAGGGGATGACATGAACCACATATTCTGGTGGGTATAAAAAGGGTGGAGAGTGAAAGTTATACCTCAAAGGAGCTTCCATCATGTCTAGCTTAACCTTGTCACTCCTTGTAAGGAGGCAAGGTGAAGTGGGATTGAACTTGTCCATGAACACATGAATGTAGATGGACTCTCATTCATGGATATTGACCTCGTGTACCTAGCATATATTAAGGACACCCCTAGAAACCTTGTTTATCATAGCTTAAGACCACAAATCATATATGTTTTTGATGCATTCTTCAGCAATTAGTGCTGAGAAGTCACTCACCCCATGCCCCTGAAACCAGATGTGTATGTTGTGTATTCTCTCCCCTTGTGCCTTTTTTGCGATCTTCGGTGATAAAAAAATGGTTATCTCCTTATCATGGGACTTACACATTATGATTAGACAAGGCATAATGGTGGGCTTACAAGTGTGCATACTCCCACTTGAATAACATAGGTTGTTAACATGCTTGGTGTGTCTTCTTGTTGAAACCCATGCTTGCCTTATAATCTAAAAACCTAAAAATTTGTAATCATTACTAACCTTTGAATGTTGATTGAAATAGATACCATTTTCAAACATTAAAACATTACCAAAGGCCAAACATTCATTCATCCATAATCTCCCAAATCCACCTCGTCATATTCATCCATTCATCATCCACATCATCCTTCAACCTTGCTTAATATATTGAAACCATTTATCCAATCAATCGCATATTCCAAGGTCTTGTGCATAATCCTTAAGCTAATCCAATTCCCCAACCCAAATCAATTCATCAAATATAGTATCAAGGGTACATGACCCAATCCATCAAATCCAAATCCTTAATCACATTATCATCCCAATCAATCCCGTCATTGAGCTTTATGAGGTCTTAAACATCACTCAAATCCCATTTAACCACATAATTCATCAGGTGATCCCAATCCAATCAATCTTGAATCATCCTTGCATCCATTATCATCCTAATCAACTCACATTTACCCACCTAATCCATCATCCAAATCTCAATCCAATCCACAATCCATCCATCCATCTAAATCAAAATCAAATCCCAAATCCTTAATATAAAGACCTTCTATTGCAAAATCCAATTTGGTTAAGAACTTGAGCTCCTTTCACCGCCATCCAACATCAAATCAACCAAGGGTCCTTTACCTAATCCTTGAAACTCCAAACCATCCAACATGAAAGGGTCCTCAAGACCTAGTCCATAATCCATCCAATCATCAAGTCGTATGCATCCTTGACCTTGATTAATCCTAATCAAATCCAGTCAACACCAAATGTCATGTATTCGTGACCTTGACCAATCCAAATCAACCCAACCAATCATCAAGTGTAATGCTTCGTTAACCTTGATAAAGCCAACATCAAGTTACCTTATCCCCTTAAATCCAAAATCTAAAATCATTTTGATATCAAAGCAAATCTTAAGGTCCAAGCCTTAGGCATCCAAAGTTATCAACTCATCCAAAAATCACATCATCAAGTAATCTAAACGTCAAGAATCCAAATAAAAATTTATCATGAATCCATTTTCTTTTGATGAGTCCCCTCATCATAACCATCCCAAAAATCCTATTGAAATCGGTGATGATGATAGTCTTGTTGATCAAGATGAATTCAATTTTGACAAGTGGTTGCAAGGGTTGTTGTGCATTACACATAATTCCCAACGAGATCAATAATTTATTTGCAATAATATTTCAACTTATTCACGTTGAGGGAATTAAATATTGCATAAATAAAGTTGCATTGATGAATAAATAGCTGGAGTCATAGAATTTCAATGTAATTTATGGTTTGTCTTTCGGAAGTTGCATTTACACTTCACAATCTCACATGGTTGTAGGTTTGTTTTTGAATTTGACTTTGTTAATCTCTGCAAAATTTTAATCATGTGATCAATTAAATCATTTGAACAACAAAAACACAGGGTTGTAATCCATAATGGCATTTAAAGGATGTTTGCACAAAGTCATCACCAAATATTCAGAGGTCAATTGGTGTAATCGCAAGTCACGAGTACAAGGTAAATTCGAACAGGGAATGTTTGGTTTCTGCATAAAAGTTCTCTCAACATCCATGTCTCGTGCAGTGTTTGGCATTTAAAATTATAGTAGTAGAGCATAAGAGGAATAGAACTTTTGATCATAAATACAAAATTGAACTTCAAGTTTAAAAGTTTTAGTATATTATAAAGGGTCATAATGTGGAAGTCATAGACACAAATGCAATTATTATTTTTACACCTTAAGTCTTTGCCTATGTGTAAATTATGGAAAATCAGACTTGACAAGCATATTGACCTAGAAAAAAAAGGGTGTAGTCCTTTGTGTCATCCCACCTTCTAAAATCCTGCAATAAAATATACAAATGAGTAAAAGAAAAGTGGAAATGTGGACCTTTTTAGGCACTTGGGAAAGTGGGAGCTTCCCCCTCATCCTTGCATCCCCATGAATCCCACACTCCCACAAGATAATGAAGGAAAAAGTCAAAAGTTTTAAAAAACCCTTTCCCCATGCAAATTGTGATACTAAAGGAAATTGTTCCTCGACCCCTCTTGACTTCCACAAGTTAATGTGTTTTAAAAGTAAAGAAGCTCTATGCACACAAATGGTAAAGTTCCAACTTCCCCATGACTTTTGCTCCCTTAAAGAACACAAAAACACTCCAAAATGCCTAGTAGAGCACCTCAAGGAAACGTGATCTCATGGACGCCATGATTTGCAGGTTTTTGATACAATGAATTTGTTGAGAAAGTGTCAGAAACTCCCAAGAAAATGTAGATTGGCATGTGCAATGCCAAATTCAATAGCCTTTGATAAAATTTAAATGTCCCATGAACAACAATGATCGCAAGAAGCACACAAAATGGATTTGTTAATGAAATTTTAGAAAACTTCAAGCAAATGCGTATGGCAGTTGTAAAACCAACTCCACGACCTGGACTTACACATTCTTTGCTTGCACCATGGTTGTTGGACATTCATCAAAGCATAATGGAAGGGGGATTAACGTAGGCTGTTATAGTTGGGAATATCTTGGCTGCCATGAATGTAAATGGGGAAACATAAACAAGGCACGATGTAATAGACATAATAGCTCAAAGAAATGCCTCCTCATGGAATGCAATGGTTGTAGCAAGTTCAAAATAGATTTGTTGATAAAGCCATTCAAAACCTTCAAACAAACGATGTTGGTATGCGTAAAGCCAGCCTCCACACTGTGATTAATATCCCTCTCTGCCTGCATTAGCCTAGAACAGTGCCTAGAACTAGTCTTGGACATTCACCCAAGCATAATGGAAAGAGGATTTGTTGATAATGTTTTAGGGCATTAGTTGTTTTACAAATACCACCAAGATTTGTGGTCTCTTGAAATGCCAAGATTGCAGGATACACACAAAATGGATTTGTTGAAAATGCACCCTAAAGGAGTGTTGTCCCAAGAAATGCCATTCGCAGGTATAAAGATGACTTCCGTGACATCTACTTACAACTCCTCTATCTGCACCAAAATGCGAGCTTCAAAACAAGATATAAACTTCCATTAAAGCACATTAGAAAGGTTTTTTTTTTTTTTAAAAAAAATCAGAGACAGCAGATGCACTGCCCTAGCAAGCATGTTTTCGTATAATTTGGAAGCAGAGACAGGATTCAGGGCTAACGAGGTAGACAATCAACTTCTCATTTTCTTGTTTTCAGGCTGGTTCAAAGAAAGGATAATATCATAATAGTATACAAAAGAATTTGATAATGAAACATTAGCATGAAACAAAATCCAAGGGATTTATACTTCCTGCAGTCTCAATGAACAAGGATTTGAAAAATGGAGTGGGTATGTCTCAACAATCAATTACACATTTTTGTTATATACAATAATGGTTGTTTATATTCAAAAACAGGTTACAAATAAGGTGGGGGCATATCATGTATCAAGACACCTATCATTCTTGGAATTATGGTGCCTTCAGATCCCTTTCTTGTTTGAGACACTGTTGTTCTCAAGGTTGCTCCAATTTTGGGAGGTGAAGACCCTTTTGGATATTTTTCTAAGAATTTTTGTCCCTTTCTTGATTGGGACACTGTTGTTCTCAAGGTTGCTCCAATTTTGGGAGGTGAAAACCCTTTTTGGATATTTTTCTAAGAACTTAACAAATATTTAGAATCAAGGAACATATCCACTACTGAGGTTAGAGGGAAGCATTTTAATGAAATAATGACACACATGAATACCAAAAGAGAGAATACCAAAAGAGATTTTGATGAATGAAGTAGAGATAAATGGGCTAAGAGCTCAAGTTGCTCATTTGGAAATATCTCTTAATCATTTCAGGAATGAAGTATTGAAGCTTCAAAATAGAATTCTTGTTTAGAGATGGAGTAAACACCAAAAGGTATAGGGATGGGCCACTTGAGTTACTTTTCATTCATGGAAGACATACAACCAAAATATTTGATTTCTTATGGAATTTGAATGATGGCTAGGTACTCACCAATGTATCTGTTTTTGATAATATTTTTCAAATTTGGTAGAAGTGGGACAGTGACATTGTATGTCAATCATTTGACAAAATGCTTTGAAGGGAGGTGCACCTATAGCCAACACACAACAAATTTTCAGCCAAATGCAATGACAACCATAGGGGAAAAGACCCAATAGGTGAGATAGTTCCAATGGTTGAGATAGTATATGTGCATTTAAGGCCCAATATTTTTTGAAGTTTAGTACTAGCAGTTGTGACTTTAAGGTTGTTAGTGTTACTATAAGTACTAATAATTGAATAAAATGTGCCCTTTAGATTTAAAAAGCAACCAATCATGTGATGCCACATTAGTCCACCAACAAAACATGACTTAATGCACACCTATTGGTCCACCCTTTTTTTTGGGAACTATTTGACACCTCAACAAAAAGCATGTTGATGTGGCATCATATTTGATGATGTGGCCTTGAAATCTTAGTTATAAGCAGGGGCATTGCAAAGTAAGCTACTATAAAATTTTTGGAGTGATCTGAAATTGCCACGTATGATTTTGAGAGGCATGAAATTAGGGTGCACCACTATTGGGTCCTCTCCCCTATACCCATCAAAATTATGTGAAGAGTTAATATTTTATTATAAAGTTCCTATCGCAATGTTTGTAATGAAATATTTTTTAGGGCTATTTATGGGAATCAATTGTATTTTATTTCTAAAACATTTGTAAATCCAAATCAAAGGGTAGTGAGTAGTTGCGGAAGGAAAGAAATATTCCCCTATAAAATATAATGTCTGAATATGGTAGAGGATATTGAACCTAGGGCAAATTTTTGTAAAGTTTATTCAAAAAGAAAAAGGCTCAAAACTTTTGAGATTCCAAAGAAATACATAATTCCATTTTAGTTTATTATATTATGTGTGGGTATCCTCCCTTACATTAGATGCAATAGTGATGGTTTCTTTCTTATGTTAGATATCTTTGTTGTGTCTTTAGAATCTTCTTGTTAACTTGCAGATTTGTTATAAGTTTATCTATCTCTACATTTCAAAAATGTTGTTGTGTGTAGGTTTACCAAACTCTATTTTTCCTATTTGTTGAATCTACACATACTTAAAACCCTACCTCTCCACATGCATTTGTCAAACTCCACCTTCTATTTTGGCAAATTACTGTGTTGTTTATGTATTGTAATATTTTATTTTCAATTGAAATCCATAAAACCACTGAAAAACCCTTGTAAAGTGTATAGTTGTATGTGCTTTTGCATTTTTGGTTTTTAGTAAAGATAGCCTCACTATCTTGAGGAGGGGTTTTGACCCCAATAACTATTGGAATTTGATAGAGCAAATCTATTTACCAACAAACCTGTAATTTTCTTCATCAACATTCAATCACACAATATTCATTTTACGAATGTATGAATCCTTACATTTGAGATAGAGCAAAACATAAGCATGCTATGCTAACATAAAACAACAAGGTCGAAACATGAAAGTTAGCACCTATTGATAGATACTACTATATCTATTACCAACTATTTATTACAACTATTAGTGATAGTTTAATTTACAAATTAATTGAAATCTTTACTTGATCATGGTTACCTATTGTCCATACAAATTGCTATGTCTATGACACCATGACATCATATTAAATTTTTAAATTAAAAAAAAAAAAATTGTTTATAGCAAGGAATGCAATTAATTTGCAATTTAAACTATCACTAACACTTGTAATAAATGGTGTGTTCTTGTTGGTTGTTAATACAAATGAGATATTTCAATCCAAAAGGTGATGGCAAGGATGATCTAGAAAGAGGATTTACAAGACTTCAAGGGGCATGACCAAATACAAGTTATTCTAGCTCTCATTCCATTTCTTACAAGTGTTTGTAAGAAGTGTATGTTATGTCCAACATATGTTAAAATCATGATATGATGTCTTTCACATGCAATTTTGTATGGAGCATATCTATTGTTGGTCATTTACTAGCCTTGTTAAGCCACATGAATGGTGTCCATTTTCTTTACATATATGAGCTTATTTATCCAAACAAATCCATGGTTCCATACACTTGTTCTATTGTAAGCATTAACCAAAATAATTTATTTATTACAAGTGTTCGTGATGATTTAATTTTCATATTGAATTTTTGAATTATTTAAAATGAGTTGTTTACAAGAAGGAATTCAATTAATTTTCAATTTAAACCACCTCTAATACTTGTAAGAAATGGGGTGCACTTTTAGCTAAATGGGAATACAAATCTAATGCTATTTCTGATTTTTTTTTCTTTCTTCAACTTTTAGCTAACTTTCAAAGAAAGTTCTAACTCACATGACACAATAATGTGATAAGATGATGAACCTCTATGAATCATTGTATAAACTTGTAAATCCATGTTTGTTGCTTGAAAACATTTGAACTTCTCCTTAAGAAGGAAGTGCTAGGTGTAATAATTGAATATTGCAAAGGAGCCAACAAGTGGGATTGGTGAGAAATTGTGGAAGATTCATCCATAAAGTAAATGAGACCATATACCTAACACCCTACACTTGTCATTTGATTAACTTCACATGTTGTTATTGTTTCGAAGTGTGTCATAACAATTGCACAAGTCAATTTAAGGTGACATTGTATCTAAACTAGTAATCTATGGGAAATTGGAATTAATATCTACATTATTAAACATTACAAAATAATATTCAAGTTTTAGCTCCTCATTTGAATCTCTTTATATCCTAGTGATGTAGGAACATCCCTAGAAAAATAACTAGATCTTGCATGCTTGAGAACATTTTATGATTCCACTAGCAAAACAACAAGTTCAAGGCCATTTTGTTTAAGTTTGAGAAAATGATCACACTACAAATCATCTCATGATGTGAATCTTGGAGATCATTTGGTGGTCTCATGCTGTCATTTATTCACAACTTGTAGAGGTCATAACATTTTTAGATAGACTCAAAATTTACAATCAATATTATGAAATTGCATAATTTTTTGAGGGCAACAAAAGGTGTCAATAATTTTTTTTTGACATTGCAATTGTAACACCATACAAAAAATGATTTACAGTCACCCCCTTGAGCCACCAAATCTAGGGCCTAAGTGTGATAATTCACTATTTTTGTAGCTTCATGGTTGGAGACATGTCAATACATAAAATTGGATTTATAGTAGGAATGCAATTAATTTGCAATTTAAATTGTCACCAACACTTGTAAGAAATGGGTGCATGTGTAGGTTGAAATACACATTTTGGATTCCAACCTACAATTTTCTTGATCAACATTCAATTAGATAATATTCGTTTTGCCCATGTACAAATCCTAATTTTTGAGATAGATAAAAATACAAATCAACTAAGAAGGTCTAAAATTTTAGGGACATCTTAGAAATTTATTACAAGTGTTAGTGACAGTTTAATTTGCATATTGATTTTTTTAATGATTAAAAAATGACTTGTTTATAGAAATCAATGCAATTAATTTGCAATTTAAACTGTCACTAACACGTGTAAGAAATGGGTGTATTTCAACCTACAACTTTTTCATCAACATTCAATTACATAATATTCCTTTTACCAATATATGAGTCCTAACATTTGTGACAAACCAAAATATGAATTAACTATGAAGACTTGAAATTTGAAAGACGTCTTAGAAATTTATTACAAGTGTTCGTGAGAGTTTAATTTGCATATTAAATTTTTAAATGATTTAAAAAATGACTTGTTTATAGCAAGGAGTGCAATTAGTTTATAATTTAAACGATCACTAACACTTGTAAGAAATGGGTGCATTTGTAGGTTGAAATACACACTGTGCATTTCAACCTTCAATTTTCTTCATCAACATTCAATTACACAATATTTATTTTGCCAATGTACAAATCCTAATGCTTGAGATGGAGAAAAATATGAATCAACTAAGAAGGTTTGAAATTTGAAAGACATCTAAGAAATTTATTACAATTGTTATTGACAATTTAATTTGCATATTGAATTTTTGAATGATTTAAAATGAGTTGTTTATAGCAAGGAATACAATTAATTTACAATTTAAATTGTCAATAAAACTTTCTAAGAAATGGGGTGGACTCCCTAATTGTTAATACAAAGGAGGGATTTCAAACTAACAAGTTAAGGAGAGGATGATCTAGAAAGAGTCTCTAGAAGACCTCAAGGGTCTCAACCAAATACAAGTTAGTTCTTGTTGTGTCTGATTGTATTAACACTTTAGTAATGATAGTAATGATGGTAAAACTATGAATTTTGAAGTAAACCAAGTATGTAGTACCCAACAAATTTAGATTTGTCAAGTACACGCTTTTCCAATATTTGGAAGCTTTGTCATTGTATAGTAATGAATTTGAAATCCATAGTTGTATAGTAATTCTAAGAAATTTATCTTGTGGTTGAGATGAGTAATCAACAAGGGTCCAGTGCTTCACATGCATGAAAGAACTCTGATGTCAGTTCAACCCCAATAAAGTTTTAATTTCTTGTAATAGTTAAACAATTTTTTGAATTGAAGAGGGTTCCTCGTATGAGGCTTAGAAAGATGGCAATATAAAAGAGAAAATTTGTGAAGGCCCTAGCTGGTATGTCTTTAAATAAAGGGAAGGAAAAAATAGTCCAAAGTACTAATAGTTTTCCCTATGACAAAAAGGAAAATAATAGTTGAATGTCCCAATAATCATCTTCTGCTTGAGGAAGATAAAAGAAATATAGTAGAAGAAGATGATTTTGTTGATGACCCATTGATTGAGTATGACCGAGGTTCTTCATGGTGGGATGAGAATGGTAGTAATGATAGTAGCCTAGAAGCTAAGATGGGAATAGGCCCAACATCTATAATCCATGTTATTACACATCAAGTGATGCATCCACTAATTGATTGTGGGCTTGATAGTGTAGTTTTGTAAAGCATCATCTATGTATCTATAAATAATATATGGTCTTGTTGAACATATGATTGATCTTTAAATAACCTTGATACCTCTATAACAACTATGGAATTTCAGTCGCATGTATGAACAACTAAGTTTATTGGCATCTCTATAGAATCTGTGATTTATTAAATATAAAAATAAAGTGTAAATTTGTGTGGAAACTGCATAGGATCTGTAGTATGTTGAATAGTTGAATGGACTAACTAGTACTACATCTTTGATTGATGTAATTAACTAAATAGAATATAAGAAATTAGTTAATGCTTTTAATGGTATGCCCTTTTGATTCATATGTTATTTTATTGGTGAGTGTAGTTAAGATGCATTATTTTAGAGAAAAATGGATAATACTATTAGACATACCATAGAGGGGGCTAAAACAATGGATTGTATAATTAGTGGTTCTCGACATAGGTTATGATCACATGTGAGACATGTGTCAAGATAAGATCCAGTCATTTGAAGATCTATTCAAGTGCTTAATTTTTTGTTGATTAGAGAAATACTAACAATATTCAATATGAAGTGTGATGTTTCTCAATAGGACATAATAGAGGTGCAAGGAGGATTTCACCTCAATTTAGGAGTAGAGTGAACATTGAGGCTATTACCAATTTTTCTCTACAGCCCAAATTGGTAGAGCTGGAGTACATTTAGTTCAGTTTAGATGAGAAAGTTTTTAACATTTTGCCTATTATCTTGTTTTGCATAGTTGGAGTGCTTGAAGGGTTCAATTATGATGCATGGCTCAACAGAGACAAAAGGTTTCAGTTAATCATTCACTGCATTGCAATTTTTTTTTTTTGCTTGAAAGATAAGTTGTTTCATTTCATTACTATAATTATTCAATTTTACAAATGAGATATATAAATGGAATAAGTATTGCATTGAATGAAAACATAATAGATCAAATGACCCACACAAGCCATTGGAATAGATAAATTAGTACAAATATAGGAAATATACTATGCATCTGGAAATAAGAAAGGGAAGGAACATAGCCATCATTGCCTGTTCAATGCCTTTGGTTTTCGAGGTTTCTTTTTGTCCTTTCTCTCAATCTTCATAGGAACCTGCAAGATTGGAAGAGACTTGTTAGAGCTCTGGATATGAGTTCCCTATGTGCCTATCAACAGAGGCATAATACATTGCCTATGGTGCACTAAATCAGATACAAATCATTCACATTGCAAGAGAGACTGAAAAAGAAACAATCATTGAGCTTCACTAATTTTATCTAACATGTTTTTTTCCTGTGCAGGTATAGGTGAAATCATGTTGCTATTTTTGAAGACCAATTCAACATGTGGTGTAAAGTGGGCTCCCACCAGGGTTGAGCCCAACATGCTGCCCATGAACCTCAAGGGCAATAGAATTGAAATGCATATTCATATTCAGCTAAAAGAGTGACTCATCAAGTGAGTGCATGAACTCCAAGTTCATTGCCCCATCTTCGATCATCAGCTCAAGAGATGAAGTGACAACCATGTATGTGCAGTGAACTTGTCCAAGACACTCAAAGAGCAGTAATCTGATCTCATCATGCAGTCTTGCATATGAAGAAATAGTACAAATAAAGATAGTGACAAAGTATCAGCCTACAAGTGTTCATATGAAGAGGACAACACTTTTATGTTGATCAAGGAATATGATATTCAATGCCAATATAACATAAGAAGAAACAACTACTATATGCATAGTGGAACAACAAAAGCCATAGGACAACATATGTTCTAATTAATACATTCATTATGGCAAATAGTGCAATCTCAATATCCATATCCATCTACAGGAGGTACATAAGAGTACAATTGCAAGTGGAATAAACATGCCAAGACAACCATCAAGAGACTATAGTAAGTAGCATGTGAAGAAATGTTTTGCACAGAAGTTTGTAACCTCAAATAGTAAATGAAGGAACCATTGCCATTGAATACAATGTGTATATATCTACATTTGATGTGGCACAATAAACTAGAATGTAATAAAGTATATGTCATGTCATAGTTCAAACGTTATCTCACCAAGCATATACAGAACACAAAGGTGTAGCTACAGGGGATAATGCCAAATGCACTGTATCATGGCAAGGAAAGAATGAAACTTCATTATACATCTACAGGAGACACCAAATAGGAACAACATATGTCTCAACTCATTCTATTTTATTTCAAGTGTAGAGTTTACAAATATGAGGTGTAGTTTATAAGGAATAGATATTGATAAGTTGGGACAGTCATATACAGAAAGAGTGGAAATCCAATGTTCATGAGCAACAACAAAAAAATCAAAGGAGATGTAAAGGAAATGATATATATGTCAACATAACAGAGTTCCATGTATGTACATGCAATGTGAAATATATCATTTGAGCATATAAACAAGGCTGCCACAATGATCAATAATGCGTGTATTACACTGTGGAGAAGGATTGCTTCAGATTGTCAAAAGATCTTCATTTCATAAGCATGACAGAGATGACAAAAATGTAGAGAACTCAACATGATAAACTAAGAGACCATGGTCTAACATAGCCCAAGTGAATTCTACTACAGAATAATATGAGTATGAAAATTGCACATTCAGTGCCAAGTGCCATAAAAGATCTTTCCTTTGGAGCAGAGAATAAAAACATCTTCACGCTATCAAAGCTTGCCTGGGGGTTGTATTGTTATTACAGAAGGAAAAGAATTTACAAAGAAAGAGCAATATAGTTTCACTGTCATCAACATACATAAAAACATCTTCAAATCATTTGGTGCCTTTGAATTCGCAGCCAGAAATGTAGAAATTCAGTGAAGCATTGTTTTGCAAGCTCATGAGGGTTTTGGTATGGCCGCGAGCCAATAATGGAGTTTTCTTTATTGCAAGTCAAAACCCATGAATTCATTTGTATGGGGTTTCAAACCAAGAAAAAAATCATAGAAAGCTGGTAAGTTTCAAAATCATTTCATCTAAGAGAAACCCAGTTCATGTTCTTGACAGTCGCGGCCTGATGCATTGTTGATTTTTCTATATGAGGGTTTCAAGAACAATATTCAGAAGGAGATGATAAAATGAAACTCAGAATATGTGATATGCTCAAACCCATTTAGGGTTTCGTTTTGAAACTACTCAGAATGTCAAGATAGTCGCGGCCTTATCGAGGCAAACCCATTGAAATATGCATGTTTGGATGCATTTTCTTCTACACAAATATCAAAACCCTTTTTAGTTTACTCAAAGATTGCAGACACAAAAATTGAAAGGGGGTCGAACTCATAAAGTATACAGATAAAAAATACTCAAAAATGACTAAGAGTACACAGAACAGAGCCGCAACCATCATACTTCTTAAACTTGTGACAAGTGATCAAAAGCTACAGAAAGTAGAAGTAATACAATGTTCGACAAAAAGAGAACTCACCTTGTTCTCTGAGTGAGATATATGCACAAGAGGTGAATTTTTTTACTCATTTTGTTTCCTTCAGAAGGAGTTCAAGAATATTGCTCATGGCGGCTCACACAAGAGGCATACATGGGAAAATAGAGAGCACATAGAAATGTGTCAAAAGAAAACACATCCGCGGCTTGATAAGCCATTTTTATCTTAGAAAATGCAAAATAGAAATCAATCAAATGGTTCGACCTTTGTCACAGGGAGTCCTACCTTCCTTTTCCTAAAGTTTCCTTCAAAGAACATGCCCAGAAGTAGTGAGACATCGACATTTTCAGCCCAAACCCTAGCTTGGTGTTGGCAGCACATAGAGAGCCTCTTCTTAAAAGTCAAACGTGTGAAAATGAGCCCGAGTTCTAGAGTAAGGATGTTTTGTGGTTAGGGTTCCCTCGATGCCCTAAATTGATGGTGATTTTAATCACATCAATTTCTATTTTCCAAACTCAACTAAAGAAGAGAAAATCTAGCAAGAATCTTTCTTTTTTTGGATTTGATTTTTTCCTAGGCAAAATTAGAAAAAACTGGGCAAAATGGACTTTCTACTTCAGTCTCTAGCCAAGCAAAGCCTAGTTTTTAGCATCCTTTTGGTGGGTCCACTTGATAAGGGAATATTGACAACTGTTGCACTTAGTTTGGAGGCATTTTGGGCACTATTTTGGAGGCTTTTCTCTAGAGCTCAAAAATGGCTTGGAAAGTTGCCTTTTGAGTTTTTTGCTCAGTTTTCTTTCTTTTCTCATTTTAGAAAGCCTTTTGGCTATAAAAAGGGGAGAAATACTTGGTTTTAGAGAGTTCTGATCAGTTGTTTCTTTCTCTTTGGCTCGTTTGCAGAGAGCATTATAAACACATTGTATTCAGTCTCTTTTTTGCATGCTCCTTTTAGAGTAATAAGATAGCAAAGTTCCCTTCTCATTCATTTTTGTCTCATTTTGCAGTAATTGTTTGATATTCCATTGTGATCACAGAAATCAGGTCCTTTTTTATGTCTCCTTATTACAAGTTTGTATGCAGAAGCCTTGTGTACTGCAGGTTGTTTGTTGTGTTTAATTGTAAACCTTCAAACAAATTACTTATGTATTGCATATGTCAAGTGAGATTGTGAAAGTAGATATCTTAAAAGTTTGATTGTGAGTGAAGCATAAAATAAGTTAGGTTTTTGTTTAATCATCCTTAGAAATTAGTTTTGCATTTCAGTTATCCTCTATCCCTTTTCGTCAGTAAATCATTTAGATTAGGAAAATCATTAGGAGAACCAGCTGACTCTAGAGGTTCACTCCAAATTTTAGACAACCCACAGGCATAGGAGTGTTCCCATATGTCAACAGATAGCTAAGTTGGTAGGTTAGCATAGGGTACATATCTGATTGACAATTATTTTTGGCACGCCCGGTGAGACTTTGAAAGTGTTTTTTAGAGAAGTTTTTTCATTCTTAAAGCTACTGTTCTGGTATATGTAGTAGTGTTCTAGCCTTTGGAGGCTTTTTACAGTATACCTGGTGACTGAATTTTCTTTGGTCTTGCATGCAGATCTAGTGTATATAGCTTATTAAAACTAGATTTAGTTCAGATTCATTAGACTATTTACAACTATCTCTACCAAGAAGAAGAGGTAGGACAACAAGTAGAATAGTTGATTCATCAAAGAGGTCAAACTCAACACCTTCGAGACTCAGTCCTCCAACTCCAATATAAAGAAGCAGACGTCTGGTGACGACAGTGCAATTACCCATTATGGCCAGACAGTTCGTATTTGCACCTTTTAATGGGGGTATCCCGTTACAACTTGCTCAACGTGATGATATTCCAGTAGCACCCTTCAAGGGTCTGCCATATTTCACCAAAGAAGACCACACTATAGCTATTGAGCACATTCAGGATGTAGCAATGCTGTGTTCGGTGCATAATGTTACCCAAGAAAATGTAGCAATCAAATTATTGGCTGCATCATTAAAGGGGAAAGCTTTGCAATGGTTTAGAGGTTTCATGGAGAACTCAATAATGATGTTGGATCAACTGGGAGATGGATTGCACAAGCATTTTGAAGACAGGTCTGATCATCTCTCATTGCTGGAATAGTTGAGCACCATCAAAAGGGCCCCCCACGAACACATGGTGGATTTCAACTACCGATTCTAGAGGACTTAGGTTAGGATCCCCACAACAATAAAGTCTCTGCCAAGGCATGCATTTTTATTCTTTCTTAAGGCTTTAAATAGTGAAATTTCTGTAATGACCCAATCTATCGGTGGATCTACCCTTCCCGATGCTTTTGAGATTGCTGTTAGAGCAGAAAATTGCCTTATTCAAGTAGGGAAAATAGCCCCAAGGCCTCCTTTACCCATTTTTCTGGAAATCCAACCACCTATGCCCATGGCAATTCCTCCTTTGGCTGCTATCCCACCAGTTCCAGCAATAGGATATCAGGTTGTAGCTCAAGAAACCGTTGTCCCAGCCCAGTCCCAAGAAATCCAAGAGTTAAAGAGCATGTTACAATCCTGTAGAAAGACTGTTAGCAATGAATTTGTTAATATCAAGAAGCAAATCGGTCAAGAAAATAGGCCTTACCAAGCCCCATATCATTCCACTTAGCCAAATAGGCCACCTTTTCAAGCTGATCCTCAGGGTCAAAGAAGAAATTACAACCCTCGACCTTTCCAGTCCTATAATCGTAATGCTGCCAACTCTTCAAAAGAGCTTGTACCCACTCAGAACAACATGGCACAAGACCATGACTGGTGTCATCCATGTCACCAACCCCATAACCAAGTTGCATGTACAAATGGTATTAGGAATCAGACTTTAATGGTAAAGAACAATTATGCTGGTCTGGAAAGTGTCTTGAACAAGGCTCCAACTCAACAAGATAATGTTGATGTGGCCTTAATGAATTGGCAATGCACTAAATTATGTGGTGTAAATTACCCTCAAGGCCAAAATCATCCAAATACACCTGTTTTAGCCAACACAAGGTCAAAAAAGAGGGTTGTACACCTAGAACAACAAGCTGCAAATGTACAAAAGTAGCCTGCCAAGGACAAATTTCAATTTTCTTCATCACAGGCTATTCCTATAGCACAACCAGAGGTGTAAATTCTGTAAAGAGGATAAGCTGTACCTGAAAAGGATCAGCCTAAGGTGCAAACATAGCCTTCACAAAGGCAAAATATTGCTGCTACTGTTAAAGGACAGCAAAAGGTAAGTCCTATTTCCTTGAATGTTGTTGATCACCTCAAGAAAGCCACTGTCAATATATTAGTGATGGATGCATTGCACATTCCTGGTCAAAAGGACTTATTACAAGAAGCTTTGGCCGAGCTTTCCATTTCTAAAGTTGCCAGCCAAGAAAAGGCTAAAGTGGTACTTGCAAACAGCCCATAAATTAAAAATGAACAGCAAGCTCAAGAGGTAAAACCCCCTCCCTTTTACCTCAGTTTGATTATTGGTGACAAGCTTGTTCACAACTGTATGATAGAGTCCAGAGCAAGTAGTTTTGTCATGCCCAAGAGTCTAGCTGATAGATTGGCATTAGTTTATGAACCCTTGTTAAAAGGAGTAGTCCAACTAGATGGGTTTGCTGTTAATACTGTTGGGATAATAAGAAATCTACCTCTTACCTTGCATGCTAGTCCTAATTTTGCAATCCATCAGGACATTCATATCATAGACCTACCACCTCACTTTTTTATTTGCCTTTCTAGGAAATTCATTGCCAAGTTGGGTGGGTTTTTATCTTCTAATTGGTCCCATTTGTTCTTTAGAACAAGATATGGTATGAAAGTAACCATACAGTCTGAGCCTCTTGTCAAAGACCATGTTGAGCCATATGTCCCTAGCCCAATAAATGCTAACCTCTACATCACCCATGGGCAGGAGGATCAATCCATGATCCTAGACCCCAACACACCTACTGAAGAACTTAATCTAGAAGAGTGGGCAGCCGAGGATCATGAAGATGACCCTTTCCGTTACACTGATGAGGTAGGATTAGGGATTTACATGATACATGAACTTGATGCAGTGATTCCAAATCTAGTTAAGGATCAAACACAGCCTGAACAACAAGAGAATCAACTTTGGAAGTTGTACTTTGATGGACCAAGGAGTAAAACAAGTGTTGGTGGAGGAGCTATGCTTGTTTCACCTGATGGAGACAAATACTATTCAATATTGAGGTTTTCTTTCAGCTCCATAAACAACGTGGCTGAATACCAAGCCCTGATTCATGGTTTAGAATGGGCTTGGAAAAGAGGTATAAAATGCTTACAAGTTTATCGTGATTCTAAGTTAATTGACAATCAAGTTAGGAACTTGAATGTTACTAAGAATGATTTTCTTTAAAAGTACAAGCATCAATTTTGGGATTCAATTGAAATTTTTGATGCTTTTAATTTGCTTTCAATTCCTAGAAACAAAAATAAACATGCAGATAGGCTTGCTGCCTTAGGATCTCAGTTTGAGATTCTGAATGGAATACATAACATAGAGGTATAGCCATATGTAAACATGGTTGTTAGACCATCTGTACTTGACAATACTATGATTTGGCAGGTTTTTGACAGCGATGAGCAAATTTTGAGTTTTTTGATTGCAGAAGCAGAGTTTGCAGCTGATAACTAGCATAAGTGGCAGTAGCAATATGACAACCAAGTTGTACAAATTAAGTCTAATAAGCTGCCAAAGGGACTCGTGACATTAGAATCTATTTTTAACTCAGATGATTAGATCAGAAAGGAAAAGTGGAGCATGACTGTGAAGCAGGAGCACTATGAGACAACAGAGATATTCAAAGATAAACTGCTTAAATTGGGAAAGGTATGTACTAAAGATGAACAAAAGTATTTTATTCAGTTATGTCAAGAGTTTAGTGATGTTTTTGCATGGGAGTATAAATATTTAAGAGGGTTTGGTCCTGGTTTAGGTCAGCATACCATCGAGTTAGAACCCAATGCCAAGCCTGTTAGGCAGAAATAAAGGCCCCTTAATCCTAAACTTGAGCATCTGATCAAAGCCAAGCTGAATAAATTAATTGAGAGTAGTATAATTTCCCCTATAAAACATACATCTTGGGTCTCCAATTTAGTGCTAGTTAGAAAGAAGAATTGAGAGATTTGACTTTGTGTCAATTTTTGTGATCTAAATCAAGCTTCATTAAAAGATCACTATCCTCTTCCTTTAATGGAACAAATTTTGCAAACTATTTCTCATTCTGACAGATTTTCTTTACTGGATGGATATTCAGGCTATAACCAGATTCTAGTGAAAGAGGAAGACCAATATTAAACTGCATTTACAACTAAGTGGGGTACCATGGCCTACAGGAAGATGCCATTCAGTTTGTCCAATGCAGGGGCAACCTTTCAGAGGGCAATGGATATGGCCTTTCATGGCCTTATGACCAAAATTGTTCTGGTATATTTAGATGATATAACAATTTTTTCAAAGGATTCTAATGAACATTTTGATCACTTGAAGCAGATCTTTTAGAGATGGAGAGAGTTTGGAGTTTCTCTGAACTTGAAGAAATGCATATTTTTTGTTTATGAAGGTAAACTCCTTGGCCATATTGTTTCAAAGCATGGTATTTCTATTGACCCTGAAAGAGTTTCAACTATTCTAATCTATTTACCGCTACCTGCACATAAGAAAGGTTTGTAGGGGTTTCTTGGTAGAATTAATTTCGTGAGGAGATTTATTCCCAACATTGTAGCTTTGTTACAACCTCTCACTACCATGCTAAAGAAGAATATACCTTTCAATTGGACTAAGGAAGGTAAGAAAAGCTTCGAGCAGATCAAAGAAGCTCTTGCAGCTCCCCCTACCCTCATTAATCCCAACTATGAGAAAGATTTCATTCTATATGCCTTTGGGGGGGCTGATACCATCTCAGCCATGTATTTCTAAGATGTATTGAATTAGATAAGGTTGATAAACTGCTAGAAGAATTCTATAATGGACCTTCAAGAGGACATTTTGCTACAAGAATAACAACCTTCAAAATAATGCAGGCTAGTTATTACTAGCTAGATCTATTTAAAGATGCATTTGCTTGGGTAAGAAGGTGTGAAAAATGCCCATTGTTTGCAAGTAAGCAAAGGCGTGTAGCCTTACCTCTGCATCCTATCAAAGTAGAACAACCATTTGCTAAATGGGGTCTTGACTTCATTGGGCCAATAAATCCACCTTCAAGTGTAGGCCACAAGTGGATTTTAACTACTACTGACTATTTTACTAAGTGGGTCGAGGCTGTTACTTTGAAAGAAGCAAATGAATCTTTTGTTCTAAACTTCTATCAGGATTTGGTATCCTGATTCGGAACCCCAGATTCAATTATATCTAATAATGGTTTAGCTTTTATTGGTTTAAGGATTTCAGATTGAACTGTCAAAAATAATATCTTTTTGAATACATCATCTAATTATTACCTGCAGGGTAATGGGCAAGCGGAATGCACCAATAAGAACCTGATAATTATCATCAAAAAGACCATTGAAGACAACCAGAGCACATGGCATGAAAAGTTGAAGTTAGCTCTTTTGGGCTAATAGGATTACTCCTAAGAGAGCTACTAGTTGTTCTCCATATGTGCTTGCTTATGGTAAGGAGGCTAGATTGCCTATTTCTGTAGAATTACCAACTTTGACTTTCATTAAAGAACTTGAGCTGTTAGAGGAACAACCTTTAGTAGTAAGGCTAGCTCAGCTTATGGAATTATAGGAAACTAGAAAAGAAGCCTTGAGGAAGCTTGAAATCCATCAAGCTCAAATGAAGAGCTCCTTTGATAAGAGGGCAAAGCCACAGAGCTTCATTGTTGGTGATTTGGTTTTAAAGTGGATTGAATTGAGAAATAGACTTGGAAAACATTCCAAGTTCGATGCAATTTGGGATGGGCCTTATGTAATCATAGAGTGCAAGGAAAATAATGCATTTCAACTTTCCAAGTTAAGTGGAGAGGTGCTGTCTATCTTAGTTAATGGGATCCACCTCAAACATTGCTTCTGAAGATAATTGCTACTTTGTACCATAGTAGATTAGTGTTGCTATTAATAAGTGTACATGTACATTTACTTTGAGTTATTTCTGTTTCCTTAAGTGCTATTGCACATGTTTTCTGGCCACCAGGGCCTTCTAGATTGCTTTCAATTTGGTTTCTCTTTGTTTTCAAATGTTGTTTGGAGTGGTTTGCAGCTGAGTTTCAATGATTTCTAAGTTAAAATGAGTAGAGTATGACTCAATGCCCAATGGACAACTTAAGGCAACTGGCCTTGATGCTTACCAGACAAGCATATAGCAGAAGTCGCTAGAAATGTTACCAATTTTTCTCTACAACCCAAATTGGTAGAGCTGGAGTACATTCAATTCAGTTTAGATGAGAAAGTTTTTAACATTTTGCCTGTTATCTTGTTTTGCATAGTTGGAGTGCTTGAAGGATTCAATTATGATGAATGGTTAAAACAAAGAAAAAAGGTTTCAGTTAAACATTCACTGCATTGCAGATTTTTTTTTTGCTTGAAAGATAAGTTGTTTCATTTCATTAATATAATTTTTCAATTTTACAAATGAGATACATAAATGGAATAAGCATTGCATTGAATGAAAACATAACATATCAAATGTCCCACACAAGCCGTGGGAATAGCTGAATTAGTACAAATATAGGAAATATACTATGCATCTAGAAATAAGAAAGGGAAGGAACATAGGCATCATTGCCTATTTAATGCCTTTGGTGTCTGAGGTTGCTTTCTATCCTTGCTCTCGATCTTCATAGGAACCTGCAGGATTGGAAGAGACATGTTAGAGCTTTGGCTATGAGTTCCCTATGTGCCTATCAACAGAGGCATAATACATTGCCTATTGTGCACTAAATCAGATACAAATCATTCACATTGCAAGAGAGACTAAAGGAGAAACAATCATTGAGCTTCATTGATTTTATCTAACATGTTTGTTTCCTGTGCAGGTATAGGTGAAATCATGTTGCTATTTTTGAAGACCAATTCAACATGTGGTGTAAAGTGGGCTCACACAAAGGTTGAGCCCAGCATGCTGCCCCTGAACCTCAAGAGGAATAGAATTGAAATGCATATTCATATTCAGCTAAAAGAGTGTCTCATCAAGTGAGTGCATGAACTCCAAGTTCATTGCCTCATCTATGATCATCAATTCAAGAGATGAAGTGACAACCATGTATGTGTAGTGAACTTGTCCAAGACACTCAAATAGTAGTAATCTGATCTCATCATGTAGTCTTGCATATGAAGAAACAATACAAATAAAGACAGTGATAGAGTATCAGCCTGCAAGTGCTCATATGAAGAGGACAACACTTTTATGTTGATCAAGGAATATGGTATTCAATGCCAATATAACATAACAAGAAGAAACTACCATATGCATAGTGGAATAACAAAAGCCATAGGACAACATGTGTTCTAATTAATACATTCATTATGACAAATAGTGCAATCTCAATATCCATATCCATCTACATGAGGTACATAAGAGTACAATTGCAAGTGGAATAAACGTGCCAAGATAGCCATCAAGAGACCACAGTAAGTAGCATGTGAAGAAATGTTTTGCATAGAAGTTTATTACCTCAAACAATAAATGAAGGAACCATTACCATTGAATAAAATGTGTATATATCTACATTAGATGTGGCACAGTGAACTAAAATGTAATAAAGTATATGCCATGTCATAGTTCAAATGTGATCTCACCAAGTATATACAGAACACAAAGGTACAGCTATAGGGGATAATGCAAAATGCATTGTATCATGGCAAGGAAAGAATGAAACTTCATTATACATCTATAGGAGACACCAAACAGAAACAACATATGTCTCAGATCATTCTATTTTATTTCAAGTGTAGAGTTTACAAATATGAGGTGCAGTCCATAAGGAATAGACATTGATAAGTTGGGACAGTCATATACAGGAAGAGTGGAAATCCAATGTTCATGAGCAGTCACAAAAGAATAGAGGGAGATGTAAAGGAAATGATATATATGTCAACATAACAGAGTTCCATGTATGTACATGCAATGTGAAATATATCAGTTGAGCATATAAATAAGGCTGCCACAATGATCAATAATGCGTATATTATGTTGTGGAGAAGGCTTGCTTTAGATTGTCAAAAGATCTTCATTTCGTAAGTATGACAGAGATGGCTAAAATGTAGAGAACTCAGCATGATAAACTAAGAGACCATGGTCTGACATAGCCCAAGTGAATTCTGCTACAGAATAATATGAGTATGAAAATTGCACATTCAGTGCCAAGTTCCATAAAATATCTTTCCTTTGGAGAAGAGAATAAAAAACATCTTCATCCTATCAAAGCCTGCCTAGGGGTTGTATTGTTATTATAGGAAGGAAAAGCATTTACAAAGAAAGAGCAGTATAGTTTCACTGTCATCAACATACAGAAAAATGTCTTTAGATCCTTTGGTGCCTTTGAATTCGCAGCCAGAAATGTAGAAATTTAGTGAAGCATTCTTTTGCAAGTTCATGAGGGTTTTGGTATGGCCGTGAGCCAATAATGGAGTTTTCTTTATTGCAAGTCAAAACCCATGAATTCATTTGTATGGGGTTTCAAACCAAAAAAAAATCACAGAAAGTTGATAAGTTTCAGAATCATTTCATCTAAGAAAAACCCAGTTCATGTTCTTGACAGCCGCAACTTGATGCATTGTTGATTTTGCTATATGAGGGTTTTAAAAACAATATTTAGAAGGAGATGATAATATGAAACTCATATTATATGATATGCTCAAACCCATTTAGGGTTTCATTTTGAAACTACTCAGAATGTCAAGATAGTCACGGCCTTATAGAGGCAAACCCACTGAAATATGCATGTTTGGATGCATTTTCTTCTACACAATTATCAAAACCCTTTTTAGTTTACTCAAAGATTGCAGACACAGAAATTGAAAGGGGGTTGAACTCATAAAGTATACAGATAAAAAATACTCAGAAGTGACTAAGAGTACATAGAACAGAGCCACGGCCATCAGACTTCTTAAACTTGTGACAAGTGATCAAAAGCTACAGAAAGTAGAAGTAAGATAATGTTCAACAAAGAGAGAACTCACCTTGTTCTCTGAGTGAGATATATGCTCAAGCCGTGAAATTTTTACTCATTTTGTTGCCTTCAGAAGGAGTTATTGAATATTGCTCATGGCAGCTCACACAAGAGGCATAAATGGGAAAATAGAGAGCACAGAGAAATGTGTTAGAAGAATACACAACCGCCGCTTGAGAAGCCATTTTTATCTCAGAAAATGTAAAAAAGAAATCAATCAACTGGTTTGACCTTTGTCATAGGGAGTCTTACCTTCCTTTTCCTATAGTTTTCTTCAAAGAACATGCCTAGAAGTAGTGAGACATTGACATTTTCAGCCCAAACCCTAGCTTGGTGTTGGCGGTACACAGAGAGCCTCTTCTCAAAAGTTGAAGGTGTGAAAATGAGCTTGAGTTCTAGAGAAAGGATGTTTTGTGGTTAGGGTTCCATCGATGCCCTAAATTGATGGAGATTTTAATCACATCAATTTCTATTTTCCAAACTCAGCTAATACCCGCGGGGGTATTAAGTTCTTATTGACAATGTTTTGAAGCCTAGGCTATATGCCTCGAATCCTCTCTGGTCCCTTTTGCCATTTTTGAAGGTGATTCCAAAACATGTTTATGATGCCCTTAATATGCAGATTGAGTGGAGGTCGAGCCCTAGGGGCTTTTAATTTTCAAAGCCTCATATGCCCTTGGACAATTTTTGTAGATCATTTGGAGGGTAAGCCTTATAGGCTTCTATCTTTGCACAAACCATATATGTGCATTGTATTCTATCTTTGCAAAAAATCAAATCTAGGCAAATTAGGAAAATAAAATTGCAAATCATTGTAAAACAATATTTCAGGCAATATCCTATAAATTGCTTTTAAATATTTGTTATTTATGCAGTTAAAGCAGAGAAAATCCACCAAGAATCTTTCTTTTTTTGGATTTGATTTTTTGCCTAGGCAAAATTAGAAAAAACTGGGCAAAATGGACTTTCTATTTCAGTCTCCAGCCAAGCAAAGTCTAGTTTTTAGCATCCTTTTGGTGTGTCCACTTGATAAGGGAATCTTGACAGTTGTTGCACTCAGTTTGGAGGCATTTTGGGCACTATTTTGGAGGCTTTTCTCTGGAGCTCAAAAATGGCTTGGAAAGTTGCCTTTTTGAGTTTTTTACTCAGTTTTCTTTCTTTTCTCATTTTAGAAAGCCTTTTGGCTATAAAAAGGGGAGAAAGACTTGGTTTTACAGAGTTCTGATCAGTTGTTTCTTTCTCTTTGGCTCGTTTGCAGAGAGCATTGTAAACACATTGTATTCAGTCTCATTTTTGCATGCTCCTTTCAAAGTAATAAGATAGCAAAGTTCCTTTCTCATTCATTTTTGTCTTATTTTGCAGAAATTGTTTGATGTTCCATTGTGATAAAAAAAACTAGGTCCTTTGTTATGTCTCCTTATCGCAAGTTTGTATGCAAAAGCCTTGTGTAATGCAGGTTGTTTGTTGTGTTTAATTGTAAACCTTCAAACAAATTACTTATGTATTGCATGCAT
This sequence comes from Cunninghamia lanceolata, assembly GCA_027924645.1. Classification (NCBI taxonomy): domain Eukaryota; kingdom Viridiplantae; phylum Streptophyta; class Pinopsida; order Cupressales; family Cupressaceae; genus Cunninghamia; species Cunninghamia lanceolata. The sequence goes on along the minus strand of BSBN01000994.1, from coordinate 6,132,659 downwards.
TGAGTGAGATTGTGAAAGCAGATATCTTAAAAGTTTGATTGTGAGTGAAGCATAAAATAAGTTAGGTTTTTGTTTAATCATCCTTAGAAGTTAGTTTTGCATTTCAGTTATCCTCTATCCCTTTTCCTCAACAAATCCTTTAGATTAGGAAAATCATTAGGAGAACCAGCTCACTCTGGAGGTTCACTCCAAATTTTAAGAAACCCACAAGCCTAGGAGTGTTCCCATGTGTCAATAAATAGCTAAGTTGGTATCTTAGCATAGGGTGCATATTTGATTGACAATAATTTTTGGCACACTCGATGGGACTCTGAAAGTGTTTTTTAGAGAAGTTTTTTCATTCTTAAAGTTGCTGTTCTAGTATATTCAGCAGTGTTCCGGCCTTTGGAGGCTTTTTACAGTATACCTAGCAATTCAATTTTCTCTGGTCTTGCATGGAGATCTAGTGTATCCAACTTATGAAAACTAGATCTAGTTCAGATTCATTAGACTATTTACAACTATCTCCACCAAGAAGAAGGGGTAGGACAGCAACTAGAATAGTTGATTCATCAAAGAGGTCAAAATCAACACATTCGAGGCTCAGTCCTCCAACTCCAATACAAAGAAGCAGAAGTCCGGTGCTGACAGTGTAGTTACCCATAATGGCTAGACAGTTCATATTTGCACCTTTTAATGGGGGCAGCCCGTTACAACTTTCCCAACGTGATGATATTCCAGTAGTAGCCCTCAAGGTTCTACCATATTTCACTGGAGAAGACCACACTATAGCTGTTGAGCACATTTAGGATGTGGCAACACTGTGTTTGGTGCATAATGTTACCCAAGAAAATATAGCAATCATATTAGTGGTTGCATCATTAAAGGGGAAAGCTTTGTAATGGTTTAGAGGTCTCGCGGAGAACTCAACAACGATGTGGGATTAGCTGGGAGATCGATTGCACAAGCATTTTGAAGGAAAGTCTGATCATCTCTCATTGCTAGAATAGTTAAGCACCATCAAAAGGGCCCCCCACGAACACATGGCAGATTTCAACTATCGATTCCAGAGGACTTGGGATAGGATCCCCACAATGATAAAGCCTCTTCCAAGGCATGCATTTTGATTCTATCTTAAGGCTTTAAATAGTGAAATTTCTGTAATGATCCAATCTATGGGTGGATCTACCCTTCCCGATGCTTTTGAGATTACTGTTAGAGCAGAAAATTACCTTATTCAAGTAGGGAAAATAGCCCCAAGGCCTCTTTTACCCATTTTTTTAGAAATCCAACCACCTGTGCCCATGGCAGTTCCTCCTTTGGCTGCTGTCCCACTAGTTCCAGCAATAGGATATCAAGCTGCAGCTCAAGAAACTGTTGTCCCAACCTAGTCCCAAGAAATGCAAGAGTTAAAGGGCATATTGCAATCCTTTAGCAAGACTATTAGCAATGAATTTGTTAATATCAAGAAGAAAATTAGTCAAGAAAATAGGCCTTACCAAGCCCCATATCAGTCCAATCAGCCAAATAGGCCACGTTTTCAAGCTGATCCTCAGGGTCAAAGAAGAACTTACAACCCTCGACCTTTCTAGTCCTATAATTCTAATGCTTCCATCTCTTCAAAAGGGCTTGTACCCACTCAAAACAACATGGCACAAGATCGTGACTAGTGTTATCCATGTCACCAGCCCCATAACCAAGCTGCATGGACAAATGGTATGAGGAATCAGGGTTTAATGGTGCAAAATAGTTATGTTGGTCTGGAAAGTGTCTCGAATGAGAGTCCAGCTCAACAAGATAATGTTGATGTGGCCTTAATGAACTGGCAAGGCACTGAATTTGATGGTGTAAATTACCCTCAAGGCCAAAATCAACCAAATACACCTATTTTAGCCAACACAAGGTTGAAAAAGAGGGTTGTAAACCTGGAACAACAAGCTTCAAATGTACAACAATAGTCTGCCAAGGACACATTTCAAGCTTCTTCATCACAGGCTATTCCTGCAACACAAGCAAAGGTACAAATTATGCAAAGAGGTCAAGTTGTACCTGAAAAGGATTAGCCTAAGGTGCAAACATAGCCTTCACAAAGGCAAAATGTTGTTGTTGCTATTAAGGGACAGCAAAAGGTAAATCCTATTTCCTTGAATGTTGTTGATCACCTCAAGAAAGCCATTGTCAATATATCAGTGATTGATGCATTGCACATTCCTAGTCAAAAGGACTTATTACAAGAAGCTTTGGCTGAGCTTTCCCTTTCTAAAGTTGTTAGCCAAGAAAAGGCTAAAGTGGTACTTGCAAACAACCCAAAAATTAAGAATGAACAACAAGCTCAAGAGGTAAAACCCCCTCCCTTTTACCTGAGTTTGATTATTGGTGACAAGCTTGTTCACAACTGTATGATAGAGTCTAGAGCAAGTAGTTATGTCATGCCCAAGAGTCTAGCTGATAGATTGGGATTAGTTTATGAACCCCTATCAAAAGGAGTAGTCCAACTAGATGGGTCTGCTGTTAATATTATTGTGATAATAAGAAATCTGCTTCTTACCTTGCATGCCAGTCCTAATTTTGCAATCCATCAGGACATTCATATCATAGACCTACCACCTCACTTTGCTATTTGCCTTTCTAGGGACTTCACTGCTAAGTTGGGTGGGTTTTTATCTTCTGATTGGTCCCATTTATTCTTTAGAACAATATGGTACGAAAGTAACCATACAGTTTGAGCCTCTTGCCAAAGACCATGTTAAGCCATATGTCCCTAGCCCAATAAATGCTAACCTCTACATCACCCATGGGCAGGAGGATCAATCCATAATCCTAGACCCTAGAACACCTACTAAAGAACTTAATCTAGAAGAGTGGGCAACTGAGGATCATGAAGATGACCCTTTCCATCACACTGATGAGGTAGGATTAGGCATTTACATGATACATGAACCTGATGCAATGATTCCAAATCTAGATAAGGATCAAACACAGCTTGAATAGCAAGAGAATCAACTTTGGAAGCTGCACTTTGATGGATCAAGGAGTAAAACAGGTGCTGGTGGAGGAGCTATGCTTGTTTCACCTGATGGAGACAAATACTATCCAACATTGAGGTTTGCTTTCAACTCCACAAACAACGTGGCTGAATATGAAGCCCTGATTCATGGTTTAGAATGGGCTTGGAAAAGAGGTATAAAATGCTTACAAGTTTATGGTGATTCTGAGTTAATTGTCAATCAAGTTAGGAAGTTGAATGTTACTAAGAATGATTTTCTTAAAAAGTACAAGCATCGAGTTTGGGATTCAATTGAAATTTTTGATGCTTTTAATCTGCTTTCAATTCCTAGAAACCAAAATAAACATGCAGATAGGCTTGCTGCCTTAGGATCTCAGTTTGAGATTCTGAATGAAATCCATAAAATAGAGGTACAACCATATGTAAAAATGGTTGTTAGACCATCTGTACCTGACTATGAGTTGGTAGGTTTTTGACAGCGATGAGCAAATTCTAAGTTTTCTAATTGCAAAAGCAGAGTTTGCAACTGATAACCAGCATAAGTGGCAGCAACAATATGACAACCAAGTTGTACAACTTAAGTCTAATAAGCTGGCAAAGGGACTCGTGACATTAGAATATGTTTTCAACTCAGATGATCAGATCAGAAAGGACAAGTGCAGCATGACTGTGAAGCAGGAGCACTATGAGACAATAGAGATATTCAAAGGTAAACTGCTTAAATTGGGAAAGGTATGTACTAAAGATGAACAACAGTCTTTTATTCAGTTATGTCAAGAGTTAGTGATGTTTTTGCATGCGAGTATAAAGATTTAAAAGGGTTTGATCCTGGTTTAGCTCAGTATACCATCAAGTTAGAACCCAATGCCAAGCTTGTCAGGCAGAAATAAAGGCCCCTTAATCCTAAGCTTGAGCATCTGATGAAAGACAAGCTAAATAAATTAATTGAGAGCAGTATAATTTTCCCTATAAAACATACATCTTGGGTCTCCAATTTAGTGCTAGTCAGAAAGAAGAATGGAGATATTTGACTTTGTGTCAATTTTCATGATCTAAATCAAGCTTCATTAAAAGATCACTATCCTCTTCCTTCAATGGAACAAATTTTGCAACTTGTTTCTTATTCTGACAAATTTTCTTTGCTGGATGGATATTCAGGCTATAACCAAATTCTAGTGAAAGAGGAAGACCAATATAAAACTGCATTTACAACTAAGTGGGGTACCATGGCCTATAGGAAGATGCCATTCAGTTTGTCCAATGCAGGGTTAACCTTTCAGAGGGAAATGGATATGGCCTTTAATAGCCTTATGAACAAAATAGTTTTGGTATATTTAGATGATATAACAATTTATTCAAAGGATTCTAATGAACATTTTGATCACTTGAAGCAGATTTTTTAGAGATGCAGAGAGTTTGGAGTTTCTTTGAACCCGAAGAAATGCATATTTTATGTTCATGAAGGTGAACTCCTTGGCCATATTGTTTCAAAGCATGGTATTTCTATTGACCCTGAAAGAGTTTTAGTTATTCTAATCTATTTACCACTGCCTGCACATAAGAAAGGCTTGCAGAGCTTTCTTGGCAGAATTAATTTCATGAGGAGATTTATTCCAAACATTGTAGCTGTGTTACAACCTCTCACTGCCATGCTAAAGAAGAATATACCTTTCAATTCGACTAAGGAAGGTAAGAAAAGCTTCGAGAAGATCAAAGAAGCTCTCGCAGCTGCCCCTACCCTCATTAATCCCAACTATGAGAAAGATTTCATTCTATATGCCTTTGGGGGGGCTGATACCATCTCAGCCATGTTGTGCCAACAAAATGATGAAGGCTTGGAGCAACCGGTAGCATTTTTTAGCTAGGTAGTACATGACTACGAGGTAAAGTATTCATTTATTGAGAAGCATGTTTTTGCTATTGTTAGAAGCCTCAAGAAATTCAGACATATGCTATCCAATAACAAAATTCAGTTGATGGTTGCCCATCCAACTATTAAGAATTTCTTACTTAATAGAGAAATAAATGATAAAAGAGCTGGTTGGGTGACAAAAGTAATAGAATTTGATGTCAATATTAAGGTAACTAAGCTGATTAGGGGCAAGGGTTTCTACGAGCAGCTTGCTGGAATTAGAGAACACAGCCAAGAACAAGTAGAAAATGCTGAAATAGTGTTGAATAATAGTGAACCAACTACTACTGATAACTAGGTGCAGCAAATGATTCACTATCTGCAGATTGGTGAGTGCCCAGAAGGTTTAGATAGGACAGGAAGAAGGTATTACAGGTTACAAGCTACTCCTTATGATATAATTGAAGGTGTTTTGTATAAAAAAGATTTTAATGGTGTATTTCTGAGATGTATTGAATCAGATAAGGTTGATAAACTACTAGAAGAATTCCACAATGGACCTTTAGGAGGACATTTTATTGCAAGAACAATAGCCTTGAAAATAATGTAGGCTGGTTATTATTGGCTAGATCTATTTAAAGATGCATTTGCTTGGGTAAGAAGGTGTGAAAAATGCTCATTGTTTGCAGGTAAGCAAAGTCTTGCAGCCTTACCTCTGCATCCTATCAAAGTAGAACAACCATATGCTAAATGGGATCTTGACTTCATTGGGCCAATAAATCCACCTTCAAGTGTAGGCCACAAGTGGATTTTTACTGCTATAGACTATTTTACTAAGTGGGCTGAGGCTGTTGCTTTGAAAGAAGCAAATGAATCTTCTGTTCTAAACTTCTATCAGGATTTGGTATCCCAATTTCAGAGCCCCATATTCAATTATATCTGATAATGGTTTAGCTTTTATTGGTTTAAGGATTTTAGATTGGTCTATCAAAAATAATATATTTTTGAATGCATCATCTAATTATTACCCACAGGGTAATGGGCAGGCAGAATCCACCAATAAGAACCTGATTATGATCATCAAAAAGACCATTGAAGAAAACCAAAGGACATGGCATGAAAAGTTGAAGTTAGCTCCTTTGGGCTAATAGGATTACTCCCAAGAGAGCAACTGGTTGTTATCCATATGTGCTTACTTATGGTAAGGAGGTTAGATTGCCTATTTCTATAGAATTACCAACTTTGACTTTCATTAAAGAACTTGAGCTGTTAGAGGAACAACCTTTAGTAGTAAGGCTAGCTCAACTTATGGAATCAGAGGAAACTAGAAAAGAAACCTTGAGGAAGCTTGAAAGCCATCAAGCTCAAATGAAGAGTTCCTTTGATAAGAGGGCAAGGCCAAGGAGCTTCATTGTTGGTGATTTGGTTTTCAAGTGGAACGAATTGAGAAGCAGACCTAGAAGACATTCCAAGTTTGATACAATTTGGGATGGGCCTTATGTAATCACAGAGTTCAAGGAAAATAAAGCATTTCAACTTTCCAAGTTAAGTGGAGAGGTGTTGTCTATCCCAATTAATGGGATCCACCTCAAACATTGCCTCTAAAGATAAGTGCTACTTTGTACCATAGTAGATTAGTGTTGCTGTTAATAAGTGCACATGCACATTTACTTTGAGTTATTTATGTTTCCCTAAGTGCTGTTGCACATATTTTCTGGCCACCAGGGCCTTCTAGATTACTTTCAATTTGGTTTGGATTTGTTTTCTGCTGCTGTTTGGAGTGGTTTGCAGCTGAGTTTCAATGATTTCTGAGTTAAAATGAGCAGAGTATGACTTAAGGCAACTAGCCTTGATGCTTAGCAAGCAAGCATATAGCAGAAGTCACCATAAGTGTTACCAATTTTTCTCTACAACCCAAATTGGTAGAGCTGGAGTACATTTAGTTTAGTTTAGATGAGAAAGTTTTTAACATTTTTCTTGTTATCTTGTTTTGCATAGTTGGAGTGCTTGAAGGATACAGTTATGATGCATGGTTACAATAGAGAAAAAAGGTTTCAGTTAATCATTTACTGCATTGCAGATTTTTTTTTGCTTGAAAGATAAGTTGTTTCATTTCATTACAATAATTATTCAATTTTACAAATGAGATACATAAATGGAATAAGCATTGCATTGAATGAAAACATAATATATCAAATGTCCCACACAAGCCATGGGAATAGCTGAATTAGTACCAATATAGGAAATATACTATGCATCTAGAAATAAGAAAGGGAAGGAACATAGCCATCATTGCATGTTCAATACTTTTGGTTTTTGAGGTTGCTTTCTATCCTTGCTATTGATCTTCATAGGAACCTGCAGGATTGGAAGAGACTTGTTAGAGCTCTGGATATGAGTTCCCTATGTGCCTATCAATAAAGGCATAATACATTGCCTATGGTGTACTAAATCAGATACAAATCATTCACATTGCAAGAGAGACTGAAAGAGAAACAATCATTGAGCTTCACCGATTTTATCTAACATGTTTATTTCCTGTGCAAGTATAGGTGAAATCATATTGCTATTTTTGAAGACCAATTCAGCATGTGGTGTAAAGTGGGCTCCCACAAGGGTTGAGCCCAACATGCTGCCCCTGAACCTCAAGGGGAATAGAATTGGAATGCATATTCATATTCAGCTAAAAGAGTATCTCATCAAGTGAGTGAATGAACTCCAAGTTCATTGCCCCATCTATGATCGTCAGTTCAAGAGATGAAGTGACAACCATGTATGTGCAGTGAACTTGTCCAAGACACTCAAAGAGCAGTAATCTGATCTCATCATGCAGTCTTGCATATGAAGAAATAGTACAAATAAAGACAGTGACAGAGTATCAGCCTGCACGTGCTCATATGAAGAGGACAACACTTTTATGTTGATCAAGGAATATGGTATTCAATGCCAATATAACATAACAAAAAGAAACTACCATATGCATAGTGGAACAACAAAAGCCATAGGATAGCATGCGTTCTAATTAATACATTCATTATGGCAAATAGTGCAATCTCAATATCCATATCCATCGACATGAGGTACATACGAGTACACTTACAAGTGGAATAAACATGCCAAGACAACCATCAAGAGACTACAGTAAGTAGCATGTGAAGAAATGTTTTGCACAGAATTTTGTTACCTCAAACAGTAAATCAAGGAACCATTGCCATTGAATACAATGTGTATATATCTACATTTGATGTGGCACAGTGAACTAGAATGTAATAAAATATATGCCATGTCATAGTTCAAATGTGATCTCACCAAGTATATACAGAACACAAAGGTGCAGCTATAGGGGATAATGCCAAATGCACTATATCATGGCAAGGAAAGAATGAAACTTCATTATACATCTACAAGAGACACCAAACAGGAATAGCATATGTCTCAGCTCATTCTATTTTATTTCAAGTGTAGAGTTTACAAATATGAGGTGTAGTCCATAAGGAATAGACATTGACAAGTTGGGACAGTCATATACAGAAAGAGTGGAAATCCAATGTTCATGAGCAGCCACAAAAAAATCAAAGGAGATGTAAAGGAAATGATATATATGTCAACATAACAGAGTTCCTTGTATGTACATGCAATGTGAAATTTATTAGTTGAGCATATAAATAAGGCTGCCACAATGATCAATAATGCGTGTATTATGTTGTGGAGAAGGCTTGCTTTAGATTGTCAAAAGATCTTCATTTCATAAGCATGACAGAGATGACAAAAATGTAGAGAACTCAGCATGATAAACTAAGAGACCATGGTCTAACATAGGCCAAGTGAATGCTGCTATAGAATAATATGAGTATGAAAATTGCACATTCAGTGCCAAGTGCGATAAAAGATCTTTCCTTTGGAACAAAGAATAAAAAATATTTTCATGCTATCAAAGCCTGCCTGAGGGTTGTATTGTTATTACAAAAGGAAAAGAATTTACAAATAAAGAGCAGTATAGTTTCACTGTCATCAACATACAGAAAAAAAAGTCTTCAGATCATTTGGTGCCTTTGAATTCACGGCCAGAAATGTAGAAATTTAGTGAAGCATTCTTTTGCAAGCTCATGAGGGTTTTGGTATGCCCGTGAGCCAATAATGGAGTTTTCTTTATTGCAAGTCATAGCCCATGAATTCATTTGTATGGGGTTTCAAACCAAGAAAAAATCACAGAAAGCTGATAAGTTTCAGAATCATTTCATCTAAGAAAAACCCAGTTGATGTTCTTGATAGCCGCGACCTGATGCATTGTTGATTTTTCTATATGAGGGTTTCAAGAACAATATTCAGAAGGAGATGATAAAATGAAACTCAGATTATATGATATGCTCAAACCCATTTAGGCTTTGATTTTGAAACTGGTCAAAATTTCAAGATAGTCGCGACCTTATAGAGGCAAACCCACTAATATATGCATGTTTGGATGAATTTTCTTCTACACAAATATCAAAACCCTTTTTAGTTTACTCAAAGATTGTACACACAGAAATTGAAAGTGGGTCGAACTCATAAAGTATACAGATAAAAAATACTCAGAAATGACTAAGAGTACACAGAATAGAGCCACGACCATCATACTTCTTAAACTTGTGACAAGTGATCAAAAGCTACAGAAAGTAGAAGTAATACAATGTTTGACAAAGAGAGAACTCACCTTGTTCTCTAAGTGACATATATGCACAAGCCGTGAATTTTTTTACTCATTTTGTTGCCTTTAGAAGGAGTTCATGAATATTGCTCATGGCGGCTCACACAGGAGGCATAAATGGCAAAATAGAGAGCACGGAGAAATGTGTCAGAAGAATACACAACCACGGCTTGAGAAGCCATTTTTATCTTAGAAAATGCAAAAAATAAATCAATCAAATGGTTTGACCTTTGTCATAGGGAGTCTTACCTTCCTTTTCCTATAGTTTTCTTCAAAGAACATGCCTAGAAGTAGTGAGACATTGACATTTTCAGTCCAAACCCTAGCTTGGTGTTGGCGATACACAGAGAGCCTCTTCTCAAAAGTTGAAGGTGTGAAAATGAGCTTGAGTTCTAGAGCAAGGATGTTTTGTGGTTAGGGTTCCGTCGATGCCCTAAATTGATGGTGATTTTAATCACATCAATTTCTATTTTCCAAATTCAACTAATACCCACAGGGTTATTAAGTTCTTATTGACAATGTTTTGAAGCCTAGGCTATATGCCTCAAATCCTCTATGGTCCCTTTTGCCATTTTTGAAGGTGATTCCAAAACATGTTTATGATACCCTTAATATGCAGATTGAGTGGAGGTTGAGCCCTAGGGGCTTTTAATTTTCAAAGCCTCATATGCCCTTGGATAATTTTTGCAGATCATTTGGAGGGTAAGCCTTATAGGCTTCTATCTTTGCACAAGCCATATATGTGCCTTGATGTATTTTTTATGGTTTTTTATAGAAAAATCAAATGCTCATAAGATGTAATATACTTGGTGAAGTTAAATTAAGCCTTGTATTCTTTTTTCTTGGAAAAAATAAAATCTAGGCAAATTAGGAAAATAAAACTGCAAATCATTGTAAAACAATATTTAAGGCAATATCCTATAAATTGTTTTTAAATATTTGTTATTTATGCAGTTAAAGCAGAGAAAATCTAGCAAGAATCTTTCTTTTTTTGGATTTGATTTTTCCCTGGGTGAAATTAGAAAAAATTGGGCAAAATGGACTTTCTATTTCAGTCTCCAACCAAGCAAAGCCTAGTTTTTAGCATCCTTTTGGTGGGTCCACTTGATAAGGGAATCTTGAAAGTTGTTGCACTCAGTTTGGAGGCTTTTCTCTGGAGCTCAAAAATGGCTTGGAAAGTTGCCTTTTTGAGTTTTTTGCTTAGTTTTCTTTCTTTTCTCATTTTAGAAAGCCTTTTGGCTATAAAAAGGGGAGAAAGACTTGGTTTTATAGATTTCTGATCAATTGTTTCTTTCTCTTTGGCTCGTTTGCAGAGAGCATTGTAAACACATTGTATTCAGTCTCATTTTTGCATGCTCCTTTCAGAGTAATAAGATAGCAGAGTTCCTTTCTCATTCATTTTTGTCTCATTTTGATGTAATTATTTGATGTTCCTTTGTGATCATAGAAATCAGGTCCTTTGTTATGTCTCCTTATTGCAAGTTTGTATGCAGAAGCCTTGTGTAATGCAAGTTGTTTGTTGTGTTTAATTGTAAACCTTCAAACAAATTACTTGTCTATTGCATGCATCGAGTGAGATTGTGAAAGCAGATATCTTAAAAGTTTGATTGTGAGTGAAGCATAAAATAAGTTAGGTTTTTGTTTAATCATCCTTAGAAGTTAGTTTTGCATTTCAATTATCCTCTATCCCTTTTCCTCAGCAAATCATTTAGATTAGGAAAATCATTAGGAGAACCAGCTCACTCTGGAGGTTCACTCCAAATTTTAGGCAATGCACAAGCCTAGGAGTGTTCCCATGTCGCAACATATAGCTAAGTTGGTAGCTTAGCATAGGGTACATATCTGATTGACAACAAAGGCCACAATTTTTTAGTAATGATATGTCAACTTGTAGTTATTACTTTGTTATAATGTGTCAATGTTTATGCTTTGTTTATATATTTAGAAATATTAACTATGTAGTGCGCAAAATAATTTCCACATCATATGTCTGACTGATTATAGGAGAATAATTGGATTGAGGATGAGGAGGAGGGGGATGAGATAGCTAGTAGTGAGGATGAGGGAAATTTGATTTGATTGATGACTAGGTGAAATTAATATTGCAATAATTGTTTTATTTGTCATTATTTAAATGTTCTATGTAGAATATTTTTTAATTAAATATGTTATGTTCTATTTTAGAATTGTTTCTACAAGTCCATCCCCATCATAGAAATAAATAGGTGGGTAGTATATTACTATATTTTTGTGAGTATGGTCCATATGGTCTAGTCAGAGGGGTGAAATTTTAGGACTTGAGAAAGCTAAATGTGCATAGAATGTTGAAGCATGACATTTCTTTTGTTATGCCACAAAGCATTGTTGAAAGTATATGGGAAAACATCTTCCCCTTTCCCTTGAAAGAGTTAAAAAGTATATGGAAAAAAGGCAAAGTGATGTTGAATATCTCTTGAGGATGCACTACAATGTGTAGAGAAGGCATGTAATTGAACAGGTATGCAAAGCATATGGAAAAGAAAACTTTTAACAACTCCCTACGAAAGTGAAGAAAGAGGTTGATATTGCAATACAATCTTATGATAGTCATGAGAAGAGAGAGGAAAGAAGGGAAAAATTAATAAGGTTGAAGGAGAAAAAGAATTTTGATGAAATATAATTTTCAATTATAGTTTTGAATGTGTTTTTAATTATTTTAATTAAGTCGTTACATGTCTATGAATTTCATCTAATGTCAACATTTATGCCATCACAAGGTGACAATGAATGTGGAAGTGATAGGGCTCACTAGGGTAGCGAGGATTTATGAGAGGAAGTAGTATGTTTTCTTGATACATTTCAAATAATGCTAAATATTATACATTTTATCCTTGTAAATATGAAATTTCTCTTGTAGGATGATAATATTCCTCTTGGTGAGCTTAAAAAAATGAGGAGAAATAGTGATGAAAGAAATTTTGAGGACAGGATGTGCAAGAACATGTATAATCTGCATCCTTATGATTTGAGAATTTTTAAGTGTGTTTTGCCATGTACCTTAATACAAATATAATTAGAAAATGCAATTTCAAAATGTTGGTTATATTAATTATTTCAAACTTGTCCCGCCTTTTATAGGATAAGAAGATTCAAACTAGGAAACAATGTTTGTGTTCTACTCAAAAGTTAGAGCTTGACCTTAGTGGAAAGGTTGTATCAAGAGAAGTAAGAGAGGGTAATGACAACAAAGGCGGGGATAGGGATGACAATGGCCAATTTTCTAGATCAGTAGCATCTTGAGGCATTTTGATGCTTCATTTTAAATTTTATAATGAATGTTAAAATTTATTATCAATATTTGATTCTTAGTTTAATCATCATTTAAGTTATGAACCCTTTGATTGTAGCCATCTATTATGGAGGATGAGAAGAGAGAGGATGGTGGCAACACTTTTCTCATTAGAGACCATGTTGACTTATATGTCAATGATGTCCTAGGGGAAAAGGTATTGTAGCTGATGTGAGTAGACATGCACTTTTCCACAACATTTCACTCCCAACAAGTTGTGTGAAAGTGAATATTGTTGATGCCATCATTCCTGATAGTATCTTACCTTATGTATATCCATTTGTATAGGTTTTGTTTTATTCTATGAATTTATTTTAGATATGGAACATCTCAGACTTGAAATGTATACTCTCAACAATACAACTTAACATTTTATTGTTTTTTATATTTTTCTTGTTAATGGTTAATTTTTTTGATTCAATTTTAGGGTTTGTTTTAGGACCAAGAAGTGTAGATTATAGGTGTGCATGGGTCCAAAGGATATGGTGACAACCCCAAATGCAATCATCCACCAAGTTTTGATACCTTGGAATTACCCCTTCTTCTATGCACAAGAACCCTAAGAGGTGAGCTAAATTTTATGAAAACCTGGTTTCATTTGATAGAAATAGACCTAGGAGATGATTATGTTATTGTTCATTTATGTGAAATGAACATGTTGGAACAATATCTTATATAATATATTTCTTACTTCATATAATATATTTGATGTTTTGAGCTTAGTGAGGGAGATAAATGGTCACCCTTCATTTTTGACCTGAGAGATGCTCCTTTGGTTGGAATCCACTCTAATTAGTGCTCTTCATCATGCTTGGTTTCATTTATCCAAATTCTCCTTTGAATTTTTGTTATATGTAGGGGTTGATTGTTAAACTTTACCTTTTATCATTTTATTGTATTGTTGTTTTGTGTATTTTTAGTGGTGTGTTGTTTATTTTCATTCCTATTTTTTGAATTGGTGATCTTGCCACCTTACCTACCTGCATTTATTATGGGTAGGTGTTTGAATGCGTTGACTAAGTGATGGCATGCCTCTTGGGGGTCTACTACTACTCCATGGCAAATTGCTTTCATTTTGCATTTAAGGTGCATTAAGTAATGGAAAACAATGGTGAAAAGGTAGAAAAACTAGCATAAGGAATTAAGAAATCCTACGAAGACATTCTCAATGTTGAGGATCTAGAAACAACACTAGAGGAAATAAGATTTGAGGTTACAATCAAAGCAAAAATGGGATATGGAAAATAGTTTGTTGAAGAAGAAAACTCTAGAGTTTGACAAGACAATAAGGGCCTTCTTTTTCCTAGAACTCTCTAAATTAATCCCAATGAAGAAATGTTAGAGGCTATTAAGAAATAAGAGAATAGATTAAATAATATTTCTATTTGTCTAACATGTATGGATAAAGAAGAACTTTCATCAAGGAAATTTTTTGATGATTTGTTGTTGAATGTGTGGGCAAAAGAACTTTGAATATATACTTTCTTCTTAGAATGATACAAAAGGGTCTGTTTATAATTTTTTCAAAAACCATAATATGCAAAAAATGGTTTTAAGCAAGGAGTACTGGAATATTGGGAAATCTATCTTCAAAATTGTGCTTCTCATGATGAAATTCTAACTTGCACCATACCCAAGTGGGTGAATGTAAAAAATGTTCCACCTTAAATGTGGACATTTTTACCCCAACTTCTTAACCCAATTAGGAAAGTTTTAGAATTTAAGGAAACCAGGGCTACTCTGCCCCATATGAATTCTAGAATTCTCCTTCCTCTTAACATTGGTATGCAAATTCTAGATTTCATTTGAATTTGAATTGGGTAACTCTAATTATGAGTGTGAAGTTGAGTGTTTATGAGGTCTCAATTCTTCTTACCTCTGCAAGAAAGAAGGCCATCAAAAAAGAGATTATTCTATAATTGCTAATTTCTCAAAAGGTAACAAACCTACCTATAAAGAAATGAATAAAAGAGACAAAAACTCTAAGCCTAATTATATAAAGGAGTTACCAAAAATATTGGGAAAGATGGAGATACTCTGATATTCAAAAAGAAAGATAATCAAGATGATTTCACTAATAAAAATAATAGTAATGAGCTAATTGAGGATGATAAAATTATTGAAAGTTTACAAATAGATAAAGAAACAAAGGACACTATGGGGTCTGAAATAAAACCTCACAATATGGACCCAAAACTAAAAATGTCTAGGAACTAGTTCTTGATAATTTGAAGGAAAAATTATTGCTAATAAAATGGCTCAAGACTTAAAATCTCACCTGGCCCCTATTGTTTCTAACGCATTAGACTCTAAGGGTTCAATTGATTTGGTTCTATATAACAAAATTGATCAAGATAAGAACCAAAATGGAATAATGGATTGTATTAATCCTCTTTATCAAGATGAACTAATGGAAGAGGTGGTAGATATGAAGGCTTTTAAAAAAGAAGAAAAAAGAAAAGAAAACAAATCAGTAGGGGAAAATTTCTCAAAAAGTTTAGGAAAAGAGGTAAAGAGGAGAAAATTCCTATATGTTTTGATAGATTGTATAAGAATTAGAGGTCTCCCCACCCTTCATCATAGTTATTTGTTACACATATGGTTCCTAGGGTTGTCATTGATGTCAACACTATCATGGAGGTGTGATGGTGTTCATGGTTGGATGTCATGTGCAGAGAAGGTATAGTTCATGGTTGGATGTCATGTCCTATCTAGCAAAGAAGATACAGTTCATGTTTGGATGTCATGCCTTGATCAATGAAGAGTTGAGTATGAGGACATATTAATATGGGAATTAGAAGCATAAAGATGATCAGATGTGTTGTTGATGTTACTGATGGCCTAATCCAAGTTTCATGATGATTGGATGACTGGAAGAGTGTTTTGCCAGTTGAATGTAATGTTGAAGACAACTACTATATGGCAATAGAATGCTTTACATTCCTCCGCATTTGCAGATATGGCCATGTGGTTCTGGTACTATGTTATGGGTGTAGTGAAGGTGATAATTCCAAAGTTTCAAATCATTTTTCCTTCCGCTGTGAAAGTTATGGGTGATAGAGTACCGGCATGTGTTCTAGTAGAGCAAGCTAGTGTTGAAGGCATGTTCGAATGCTCTACATTCCTCTGGAAGTGAATGGTTTCCCTTGTGGTTTTGAGGACATGTTTATGGATGTGTATTACATGCTTCCTTACAGTTTCAAGGTTCTTGGTGGTCCGCAACTTACTTTTTCAAATGATAGCATGTTGAAGTTTGTTATGAATGATTTATTGTTCCCAAAGTTCGTGGTTGAAGATGTGCGGCACAAATATTTGATGTGCGGAGGTAAAAGAGTGTTTGGAGATGATGTATGAGTCATGTGGACTCATCTGGAAGAGTTTCATGAAGATCTTTCTTGTTTCCAATACCACACAAGGTTTTCAAGTTGTTGTGGTCCTTATGCTTCAAGTTTTCATATGTTTTGCTTAAGGTTGTCCTATTTCCAAATGAGCGGAGTGTGCGGATATAATTCCTTGGTGTTTGAATCTTTGAAGGATGTCTTGGACCTGGTTAAGCAAGTGTTGGTATCGCAAGGCATGGGTCTTTTGTTGGTGTAATGTGTTGTTTTGTTTAGGACCTATCTTCTACACGTTTCATGTTGTATATTGTTTTGGCCAACTTGTAAATGTATTTTTCATATTGTCTCTGGCCAACAAGCAATGTAATCAATGTAATATCATGTATAAATTGTAAAACAAAGTGAGTAGACAATGGGTGATTGCAAAGTGATTGATAGGGCTCACGTGCAAGATAAGGAGAAGAATGAATGCATTTTGAAGTTGTTGATGCTGTCTTGATTCATCCTGAAGATATATTTGTGACAACGATCAAGTGTAGAGTGTGCCTAACTGATGATCTCTATGAAGAGGCAGAATTGCAATCATCAAAGGTGTGAGTTTCAATGTCAATTTTCAGACAGTTCAAGGACTAGCATACTGTAATCTTTTGTAAGTATGTTCTCAATTTAGGGAGTAGTAGCTTCCTTGGGAGTGACCCTAAAACAAAGTATTTAAGGAGTAGTAGCTTCCTTGGGAGTGACCAGAGATTTTTTTAGTGGCAAATATTCACCAATTGGTGAATAAATCACATCCAATAGGGTGGTCAAATCACTCAGATTTTACATATTATCGATTGAATCCATATCCATTTGCTATCGATTTATTTTATGAGAATCAATGAAGTAAGATTTTTGCCATAACAAACTACACGTTTCAAATGGGCCAACTAATATTTTTGCCTAGAATTTCAGAAGCAAGTACTAAATCACTGATGAGGAGCGCACAACAAAAATGGATAAAATCAAATTTTGTTTTGTCAGCAAGACTCCACTTACTAGCCACCAATACACCTCGATCGGTCAGACAACTGTCAGTCGGAATGACTTTCTTAAGTCTTACCATTGATCTACCTTACACCGATAGCTCAATTGAATTTATCTTCACCGAGATACAATAGGACTCACACCGAGTCAATCAACTCTTCATCGTCGATGAGACTTACTTCTATCGGTGGAACTTTGAACTTGTCTCCTGATGTGCCGATGACCTTTGTCTTTGGTGAGACTTGGACACCCGTCTGACTGATACACTAATCACTCTAACATCATCTTTGACTTTCGCTTATCAGCAAGACAATTACTATCGGCCACAGTAGGATTTGCTTTGCCGATACGCCGATGATTATTGTCTTCGCTGTGACCCTTGTCATTGGTGAACACTTACAAACTTAGGCCGATGTGTTGATGGACCAACCACTCTTCGACGTGACTTCCTTTTTGTGTCTCTGATATGCTGATGCATTCTAACTTCAAGTTCGGTGAGACTCAACTCTATCGGCGAACTCCAGTTTCACTAGGCCGATACACCAATGGATTTCCTGTCTGTATCACTTATCTCTTATCACCACGATGCGCCTTGATCGGTAAGACCAATACTGTCGGCCCAATGCCAAGTTATCTACCTGATGACCTTATCATCCTGATATGAATCTTTAGACCGCGACTTCCATTCAACAGCTTGAACCTCTCTTCGGTGAACTGCGATGTGATTAAGCTAATACACCAAGAGTCTTCCCGCGCTCAACCAGACTATCCTTATCGCTCCTAGAGAGAAATATCTTTCCAACGGCCTCAGTCTCACCAATAATGACTTCAGCAGCTCTGCAACCCTATGATTCATCTACGCTTCAACCGAACCCTAGCACATGGAGATGCTAGGTGATCTACTATGCAAGGCACTCCATTTGGATTCTCTGCGCCATCAAACAGGAAAACAAAATAGGAAACAAAAATAGATACTTGTACAATGAAGCCATTCCACCGATCTTGACAAGAATTGTACTAGTGGAATGCTTCAATGAACCATTCTGCAACAAACTACTGAAAGGAGAATCTACTAAGCACAATTACAAAATCCTTGAATCTAAGAGCAAGAAAACACAAAGGGGACGGAACAGAGCTTTATTGTTCTTCAGCACAATTCATACATACTTCCAGAAATGAACACACAACAAGACACAGAACATAACCGATCCCTAATGTTCGTTCTGCTATGCTTTTAACCCACTGTTGTGGGAGGCCAACCGATTCAAAGCAGTTGAGGAAAACCAACCGATGCAAATAGTTGGGACCAACTGATCCAAAAACTGCCTCAAACTGTCCTACTGCCCTGTTTTGGCACTATGTGATTACAATTTGACAAATGTGTCCTAAGTCACTTGGGACTTACAAAATTGGTTCCAGCTCTTGAAGAACCTAGATACAAACTGAAATTACATGCATTGGTCAAATAGACCTTATTACAACACAAAACATGATTTTCTAGGTGCTCCTGCACCAATCACCTATATATTCGCCAATACTATTAAAACAACATTGTGTTTCGGGACACATTTCGCCAACTCCATTAAATGGTCTCTATGTGTGAGGACCCATTTCACTAACCCCATTACATGGTCACTACGCGTGAGGACCCATTTCGCCAATTAAAACTTACAAGTAGTTGATTATGAGGGGCCATTTTGCCAATTTCGATTACACCTCCATGCTAATCGTAGGGCTATATTCACCTTGGAAATTACAATGTATGTAATCCATCGAGGTTTGATTCGCTAACACTTAAACGTATTCCTTATATAATCACGTGAAATTCACCAAATATTTTTAATATACCATATAGGATTCCCGCAGAATTCGCCAAATATGGATTTATATAAATACAATTGAAACTCTGATTTATTCTTACACATTTTGTTCAGTTCTAAACTTGTGAGCTCTTGATTCGGATTTCAGAAGTTGGAGTTGGCACCTTGAAGTTGATCGTAGGCAAAGTTACAAACTTTCAACACAGGCATTCCTGCATTAACGAATAGCAAGTAAGTGAAAACCTAAACTAAAAGGTGAGTAATCATTTCTTCATAGTATTAGTGTTTTAAGATTTCTTTATCTCTCTTCCATTATTGATTCAATCTTAAAGAAGATATTTAGTAGGGAATGGGATCTATATTCTATGAGTATGTCCTTAAACAAGAAGATATTTTTTCCATCTTTTATTTGAAGTGGGAGATCAAGATGTCGAGCCACAAGTGCGACAAGGGTAAGACTCCTCAGGGTGGTAAGGGACTGGGAGGCCATCAAAATGTTGAAAAGGTGGAGTTAGTATACAATCTTACTTTGAAACTGGCAATGTTTTTGATCCATCAAATCAAGATGGAGCTACACCAACTCTCACACCAGATAATAATGAAGAAGCCATTCGCAATACCTCACCACGACTAGAAGGTGGGATTTCCATTAAGTCAAATGAGGATGGCAATACCGCAGAAGATGTTCCAAGGGATACCCTAGTTAGCCAGAATGAGGATGTTAATACCATAGAAGATATTCCAAGAAATACCCTAGTTAGCCAAAATGAGGATGGCAATACCGCAAAAGATGTTCCAAGAAATACCTTGGTTAGCCAGAATGAGGATGGCAATACCACAGAAGATGTTCCAAGGGATACCCTGGTTAGCCACACTAAGGATGGCAATACTACAAAAGATGTTCCAAGTGAAACCCTAGTTAGCCAGAATGAGGATGGCAATACTGTAGAAGATGTTCCAAGGGATACCCTGGTTAACCAGATTGAGATAATTGACTTGGATGAAAAATAAAATGTTAGCGCTGTAGATGATGTTGGCAAGAAGAAAAGAAAAGGCAAATCAAAAGATTCAAAACTAGGGCACAAGTGGGAAATGTCAAGGAATTTTTAACTTGATTAGGTGTCAAATTACCCATTCATTGAACCAGTGGAGAAATCAAACAAAGATGAACAACCAATAGAATGCAAGTGTGTGATTTGTAGTTGGAAATATAAAAGAGACAACAAATTGCAACTAAAGCATATAGGTAAAGGTTATGAAAAACAAATCATAGACGTAAAGGAAACACCAGTAGTAAGATAGAAATCAAAGGAAGAATGTCTTCATGTGAAGTATGGTGTGGAATATGATGAGCATCATAAAATAATGATGAAGCTTGCTGCAAGTGGAGGTACAATTAAGGCTCAATTTGGAAAAGCAATGGAAGGAGCACAACTGGCAAAAACTGTTTAGATGAGTGTTGTTTTTCATATTTTGTCTAGAAGGCATCCTATGATAGACTACCCAGAGTATAGTAATTTATTATCTTTTTTGAGTGTTCCTCACTATCCTAGCACACATTGGTCAATAAACGCTAGATGGGAATGGGCAAACTGTCTCGCTACAGTGGAAAAGCAAGATTTAAAGGAGAATGTAAAAGAGTCAAACTTCATTGCATTATCTTTAGATGAAGTTACTACAGTAGATAATACTTCTTGGGTCTGTATGCATGTGTATACTATAAAAGAACATGTCCACCAAGCTCATCTACTCTGTGTTCATAAAATGAAGGACAGTTCAACATCGCAAAATCTATTTGAACTAGTTAAGAAGTCTCTGAATGAAATTACAGGTATGGATGACTTGACAATTGCCAAAAAGTTGGTGTGTGTAGGAGCTGATGGAGCTGCAATAATGCAAGGTCAGAGGACCAGTCTTTGCACAAAATTAAAAATTACTTGTGCACCATACATGCTTACCATTCATTGCATGACCCACATAATGAATTTAGCAATTAAAATTGTAAACAAGTTTCCTACAGTATCAAAAGTTGAAAATCTAGTCCACAAGCTCCATGCATACTTTTGCCGAAGTCCCAAACGTTTTGCAGGATTTCAAAATTTTGCTAAGGAAATAATAGTAGGAAACAAGCTTCTTAAGGATGTTGATACTAGATGGATCTCCTTGCATGGACTAGTGCAACGAGTTGTTTCATGATATCCATCCTTGATTGGAACAATGTACGAGCATCATAACACAGTAGACAAAGCTCCTGACCTCTTACATACGTTAAGCAATATAGAGACACTCTTAACTTTAGCTAGGCTTCTCCCCATATTGGATGAAATGAACAATCTTGTGAAGAAAGACCAAGATAGAACTATGTATATCTATGAGTATACCAAACTACGTAGAATGACATGCATGACCCTCGATAATCTATATCTAGATCTAACTTTTCAAAGCCCAAATTTTTATAGGTGGCAGATAGTTATAGATTTGAATCATCCTGAAAATTATTTATAGTTTAATGCAAGAGGTGAGTTATGTGTCTTTGTACATGGATTTGAGATACCAATGCACCATTGTAAGACAGTCAGGCGTTCTATTAGAGAAGTACCTGTTAGAAAGGAAGATTTTGATGGCATTGTTGAATCTGTTAGTAGTAATTTGAAGGAAATTGCAAGCAATCTTTCAATAGAGATTTATAATCGATTCCCTTGAGATGAAATACTTGATGCCATGTCTATTGTGTATCCTCAATTTTGGGTTCAAGGCCACCAAGATAACCCAAGATTTTTTCATCAAAAAGTAACTACCTTGACCACATACTTTTTGAAAATTGTAGAATGCAATGGACAGAAAATAGAAGTAATTATAGCTTAGACCAGTTTAATGCCATGGAGAATCCCTTCGAAGTGGGATCAATAACAAAGGCCTGGAAAAACTTGGGTCAGAGTGAAATATTGCGTGATTCGATATCATAATATATCATACTTGTTGATTTATGTCAAACAATGATATTGGGTTTGGTGGAAGATGAGAGAGTTTTTAGTGCATTGGGGTTTTTTAAATCAAAGATAAGAAACAAACTAGACAAGAATTTGGAAAATTTATTGAGGGTGTTAGGAAGTGCGTATAATGTCAAAAAATTGCCTTATGAAAGGGCACTTACAATCTGGAAGTCCATATGCGAAAGAAGAGGTTTGTGCAAAACTTCAAGTTCAAATGTTGGTAGTGGTGGGACAAATGATAGTGACACAATGACTGATAAATTTGACTTTGAGACTCAGTATCAAGACGAAGAAAATGAAGACGAGACTCAGAATCAAGATGACTCTTTTTCTTTATCTGAACATCAGTTTGAGGACCCTGACTCGATTTGGGAAATGGAAGTGAATTAGCAGTTTTTAGGTATTTATATTGCATTTCATGAATTAGATTCCAAAACTGTAGTTGATGATATTTTATATTGTATTCCTTGAAATTGTGAATCAAATTGAATACATTAACATATTAATAATTATTTCATATTTTAATTGTGTGAGTGTCATACTGATAAGTTTTACATGTACTCAGTGATTCATCATTCAACTCAATGCTTAATAATTCCTTGCTAAAGTTGATTTGTGCATAAAACATAAAATTTGCAGTAAAGTAGAATTTTGGTTTTTGATTTGATATGTGATTCTGCATCATTTTTCACAGTTTATGAATTATTTTGATCAGTGCCTTATATGCAACTGAGTCAGAAAATGAAATATACATAAACCTAGCCTTTTAGTCTTTTGCGTTATAATTTTAAGTTGACTTGTTACCACTGGTTCCCGGTCATCCAAGTTCACACTTAAGCCATCAAACCTGTCAATATTACTGGCCCCCTTGCCTTGTCTCATCGGTCACCTCTTGGTTGGGAACATTATGCATCAAAAAATGTTTAAAGGGGAGCCACTGGATCTTCCAGATTGAATCTTGACCACTTCTCGCCAGCCCACGTGAATAAAATAATGTTTTAGGAAATCCAGAGGGATAGCGGGCTAATGACACCTGTTGCCTAACAAAGTGGGACCCATTGTCCATTATAGACATTGAACATCAAAGCATTAGAGCTTGCCTATCGCTACGACTTGTACAAATTAGAGCTTGCTTAGTTAGCAAACTGGAGCTCACACATGTTTTCATTAATGGCACCGGGTTGGAAATGCTCGTGAGGGTTCTATTTATTCTTCCTTTGAAGAAGAATGAAATCATTCCTTTCTTTCAAGTTTAGCAGAAAGCTCTCATGGACACCCCAATTTGCCTACTCAGCTCAAATTGGCAAATGACCTTCCTTGGTTTCATCACGGATGCCCAGATTCAAAGAATCATCAAGCAACACAACAATCCAAAGATGCATTCTCTGGAAGTGGAGGCCATCAAGATGGTTCTAGGTCATGACTTCCTTACCAACAAGGAAAGATACTGGGTTAATTCTGACATTGTGTATTGGTTTTTAGTGTTGCTTCTGGACCTTGGAGGTGACAAGGTTGAAATTCTCTTGCTATTCAAAGCCATCTTCAAGGCCACTTTTAGGAGGATGGACCCGAACGTCGTGGTGGGTGTCATTTGGGGAGAGGGAGTTCCCTGAACTCCAGACCTAGCTTTGCTTACTCTTACGGGTGCCAGAGTGCAGTGTTGGCCCTTCCTTCTTAACATGTCAGCGAGAGCTTTGGAATGCCATTGGCTTTGGGCCATCTGTGGTCACAATTTCCTCTACCTCTCTTGTGCTCTGGAGGTGGCCCTGAATAGAGAATGGTTGTTTGCATTCACAGACCTACTAATTTCTAGGGACTTCTATCGTTTCGCCTAATTACAGTCATCCCTCTTTTTGTTTTTGCTCAACAAGTTTGATTCGTTGCAGTTTCTTTTGATCTCTATTTTGGACTATGGTATTGATTTCTAGGGTGAAATATTTGTATAGTTTTGTAAGTAATGTAGGCAATTTTGTCTCAAATGTAACATTTGAAATGGATGGTTTGGGTGAAGAACCCACATACTGTAATTTTTTACTATAAATACAAATTCCAGCATAACGGTTTACTAACCAAAAAAAATAGTAGGATGTAGAACAATGAACATCAACAATCGTTGAATGTGTATTTAATAGTTGAAACCAGAGTTTATATTCAATTGATAAAATAAATAATACAGATAATTGAACATCAACACATTACTGAATTTGAATTTTCTATTGATTTTCAAATGGAGGAATACATAGAGGCAATGTAAAATCTTGCTCAAAGACAACTTTGCACAGAGCTAAGTTGGAACTTGGAAACTCATAATTTCAATATCAAATTATTCTAACAACTTTTTTAGAAAATTCCACTGTTCAGGTGGTGGAATTGTCATTTCTTCTAGCTTATGTTGTCTGACTTGAATTTTTGTTAACAATGTATGATAGAATTTCAATTTGGATCCTGGGTCTGACTTGAATGTTTCAGCCAAAGATACATTCAAGATTATCAGTTGTTTGATGAAATCCAAAAAGTTTGCCTCATCTGGGTTCTGAGGAGACTAGTCCAATTCCTTGCATCCTCCATCTTCTTTCTGAAATTATCCTTTCCAATGAATCGGTCATTTGTGTCAAAACCCTGTGGCAAACTAAGCTTTGTCAAGTTCCTTACCTTTTCATCCTCCTTAATCTTTGTTGCAGCCTCAATCACAAATTCTGTTGTTTCACGCATTCTTGAACACTTTTGAATGATAGATGTCACCTTCATTGAGGCTTTAATCCGATTAGTAATGCCTTTTGAAATCAATTCATTGTCATTGGCTTTGTAGACTATTTCTAGAACTTGATTTGCAGATTTCTCTTCTGCCTGCAGTTGCACATTTGTGTTGTCCATTAAATATTTGCTTAGCTTATTATGATGTAGTCTCATGGCATAAATCAATTGAAAGAATTCACACAAATGATCAATCCTCTACATTATTTCTTCCCAGATCTTTTGTTTCATGTGCCTCATTGTTTGTCTACAAAATTCAGTTAACTTTTTTTGACAAGATTTTGTTTCATTTTTTGCTTTCATAAGCTCTACGGCCAATGTTTCATTTTTTCCCTCTCTTTCTCCAATTTTTGTTCCCACTATTCATTTTCTTTCCCAATGCTTTGTCTTAATTTTTCTCAAGTGGATTTTTCCTCATCATATTTATTTTTGATCTCACCTAACCTTTTCTTCAGTCCATTCAATCCCACCTCTATTTGTTTATCCTCTTTGCTTGTTGATGTAGATGTAGATTTTTTATTCTTTTTTCTAATTCATTACTCTTGTTATCTGTTTCTTTCCTCTTTGCTTTCTCATTTGTTAAGTTTGCCTATAATTTTTCTATTTGATTCTGCAACTTTTTTTTCTTTCTACCATGCTTTAGCAATGATGTGTACACCAATTCATTGTTCTTCTTTGATATATTAATTTTATCAGTGTTTTTTAATCCAGAAAATTCAAATTGCAAACTGCTCACCTGAAATTTAGATCGATCCATTTGATTTTCTGGTTTATTTTGAACTATGGGAACAACAATTATGTACTCCATGATTTATGTATTTGTGTCAAATGTGGGTAATATCATGGTTATTGTAGGATCTGAAGTTACAACAAACACACTTTCCATCAGTTGCTTCTTTTCCTTTTTATACAATTCTAATTTCTTTTTAAACTCTTGAATGTAATCAAAACCCAAGGACGCAGGAATAAGGGAATGCTTGAATGGTGAAGGAATAGGAGTACTTGCAATTTCTATTATAGCCACACTAACTGGGGGAGTGCCTGGAAATAATTCCTTTGTAGTGGAACTGGTAGTTGGACTTGGACCTGTCATAATCTTTTGTCTCTTCTGTGTCCCTTGATCACTGAGTGTTTGTGTGGTATCTTGTATTGGTGTCCTCTTGTGTGTAATTTGTTGTTGGACCTATTGTTGTAGCACATGTTGACTAAGTTCTCCACCAGTGGTAGTGCCAGTCGCACTAGGTTGTCCACCATGGGCATGTCCAAGTTGTGATTGCATCTGACCATGAGGATTAGGATTTGAAGTTGTAACATAATCAATTCTTTCAATTCTACTTGTATGACCTTGGTGTATTTTATCAGCTGAATCAGCTCCAAGGCCTCATTTATCAAATGGTTTTCTGGGAGTGGTGACTACATCTATTGGGGTGCAAATGTCTTATCCTTGGGACCCCAAACCACCACCTCGATAACTCAACTTTTCAGTTATGACTGCTCCCAAAGTATATGCTTTTTTTGTGCCCTGACTTAAACCAGGGTTGAAATTGCTTTGTTCATCCCTATCATCATCAGGTTCATCATCACTATCAGTTTTAGTTTCTTCATCTTCACATTCATTGGGATGCTCTATATTCCACAATTTGTTAAACTCTCCATCTTCATCGATTTCTCCATAGTCTGCATCAGTTCTTGGTTCACCTAGCTCCTTCCTCATAGACCAAAATGCAGTAATTTTTTATCATGTCCAATATTTTTTGTTAAAACACTCATTTAGAGAATCTAGCATTTTTGCTCTAATAGATGGTTTATCACTTTTTCTATAAAAATTGTTGTACCTCTTGATTTCATTCTCTGTTGGTGCTCCTGTAATTTGGACCTGGTGCAATGCCGTAATTTTTGCTGACAACTGTTCAAAAGAAATACCTTTCTCAGCAACAGTTTTCTCCATTGCTATTTTGACCTCATCCCAGGAATCCTTGTTTCTCAATTTTTCAAGCAAGGGTTTACTTTGATGTTGAATTTTACTTATAGCATTCCTATTGGCCACAATCATTTTTTTAATGGTGTCACATAGATCATACTGCCAATGACAGACAACATCAAAATTAAAAAATTTCAAAAGATCTTGTGCCACCTTAAATGTTTTTCTCTAAAATGTGAATCCTCCACATGAAAAAGGTAAAGAAGGAAATAAGGTCTTCTTTTGTTGACCGACAAAGTGTAGTTCATCAGTACTCTGCATCTGCCCTACATATTCCAATGCAAAAACCCTTTCTGTCACATGTATTGGAAGTTTGTATGGCTCTACTCCCAATCCATAAAATATTAGCACATTATATTCTTCCAATAAGTACCAATTAGCCAATTGTATTTCTTTCCTAGTTGAATGAAATCTCTACATGATATAGGCAATCTAGGCATTGGACTATTTGTAATTGCTTGATGCAATGGAGCCAAAAAGTAGTATACAAAATGATTGTAGTTCCTTTGAGAATCATGCATCCTTATCTTAGTGGTCCAATCATATACTGGAGCCATTTTATTTTCCTCAGCATTACTATAGGGCTGAATCTGAAGCTTGTTGGTCAGAAACATTCCACTAAATTTGAATAGAGAAAAATAGCACAAGTAGGTTGTGAACCTAAATGTCTTGGTGGAACTTCCTTTAATCATTAAAAATTGTTTATGCATGGATTCTACAATGTGCTCAATGACATGTACACCAATACCATAATGGATATTATATACCATTTCAAGGAGGCTTGCATCCACTTCCCAATTACTATCTAGTCTGAGGCAAAATGTTAGCATGGAAATAGTATCCTGAGCCCATGATTTAAAAGTTTTCAAAGGATAAGGAGGCTTATGGTTATCTTTCAAGTTGTTTTTTTCTTCAACTATTTTATTTAGGAAAGCTTCTTTGCCCCTTTCATCCGCTGCTTCATAATCACTAGCAAGCTTTTCTAGGTCAATGTGGACATCTCCAAATTCTTTGGTTGTAAACACCAACACTTTTCCAAATTCTTCTGCATTAATGGATAAAATTTCTTCTTTGGTATCCTTATTTACAATTTCTCTTTTGTTACCATCATAATTGTGGGCACAGACCATGATAAATTATGGGCAAGGGAAAATCTCATGTAACATCATGTGCCCTAATCCAGTTACCCACGGTGCATTGATACTATCAACTTTCTTTTTCTTTTTCTTGGCAGCCTTATTCTCACATGAAAATCTAAGTTCTGAGGTAAATTTACCAAACATGTTAGGATAATAAATATCATGGTATTCATCAGTCAAACTTGAGGTTTTAAGCAATTCAGAATAATTTATTTTTCTATCCATACATGCTCTGCCTTTCCCAAAAACTTTGTCTGGTCTGCTAGTGGTGGTAGACATGCTTATATAGTGTGAAATTTTTCTTAAGTCTCTCAACCCAAAACGCAAAGTTTGACAAAATAAGATTTTAAGAAACGATGAAACGTAGCCTAGGGATTCTATGTTTTGTCTTACCAACTTTGTTGGAAATGGAACTACAATGAGCAATCTGAAATCTCCCTGGTGCACTACAATGAGCAATATGAAATCTCCCTGTGTGCTGACCCTCTCGGCTC
Organism: Cunninghamia lanceolata; assembly: GCA_027924645.1. NCBI lineage: Eukaryota > Viridiplantae > Streptophyta > Pinopsida > Cupressales > Cupressaceae > Cunninghamia > Cunninghamia lanceolata. The sequence goes on along the minus strand of BSBN01000994.1, from coordinate 6,104,264 downwards.
TCACTTAAAAATAAAATCACTTCGCAGTAAAAAGTAGAAACTAGAAAGTTTGCTTTTTTTATAAAGTAAATTTTTTAGTGAATGAAACGTCAAGTCAACGTGTCACTTCCGGACTACGCTATTACTAATTAGTACATGTTTGATAGTTGTCCTACATTGATAGCTCACAACAATCTATAAACCGTTGATCGTTGTAAATCTAACGGTTTAGGGTGATTCTGGAGATTTAAGTTTGCAAGCCTAGTGTTCTGTGCATTTCATTCCAGAATGCAACTACAACCATCCATCAAATGTTCATGAAACGGTCGAGTATTTTATGATATAAACAATAAACATAATCTGCATTTCTTTTTTCATTTAATTATAGTCACACTTATCATTTAATTACATTCTATTTATTATTAATAAAAAAATTATTCACAGTTTTTGGTCTCGTGGACGTCAAATTTCATTCATTCATTCATTCATATTAATTCAAAAAATTGTTACAGCTGAGGGATAGCTACACCCCTGGCATATCATTATGTTACAAAAAATTCCCATACATATTCTTTCCCATGATAATATAATATATTACATCAAAATTACATAGCAAAAATCAAAAGTTCAAAACACTGGGCCACTAGCTAAGGGAAACCATAAAAAACTCTTGTTTCCACCAGGTCTGTGAAGCGCAGCACCCATTTTGCATTTGGCTCCATGATGAGAGCTCGAGAGCACTTTAAAAAATTCAGACCGATGGTGGCCCAGTGACGGTGGCGGGCGAGAGCACCATCTGTCATGTTCAGTAGAAAGGGAAGCCACTGAATCCCCACACCAATCTCTCCCCCAAATAACACCATTGGTAGGTCAGAAAACTATGGAATCCCCACACCCATCTCTGACCCAACAACTAGCTCAAAATCATTGCCCAAAAAATCTGCCTTGAAAATTTCTCGCAATAGTTCAAGCATTTCCACCTTCACACCTCCAAGGTCCAGCAATGACACCAAGAACAAAGAGGCTATATTAGAATTCGCTCTGTATCTATTCCTATCTATTAAAAAGTCCCTCCCAAGCACCATTTTAAAGGCTTCCAACTTCAGGAAGCGCAAACAGACAATTTTGTGAGGGTTCATTATAGCTCTAAGCCTCAAGTCTGTTATGAAACCCAAGAAAGCAATTTTCCTTCATAGTGCTATAAGGCAAATTGGCGTATCCATTTTCTTTGTTAAGCATTAAGCTAGCTTCAAACTTTGGTATGACTATGAGGTGTTGTTGAGCCCCATTAAATAGAGCCAGGATTCATTAATGGCGCTAGGCTTCAAAGTGTTTGGATATCATTCCAAGCATGCCAAAATTTAGGTGATTTGATATATCTTTTCAAGTGAATTTAAGCGAATTTAATCTGCATGCAAATATTTGTACTTGATTTGACGTAAGTATATAGATAATACTTCATAGTGTTTCCAAACTATGTTCCACGTATGCAATGACAATCTATGACACATCTCACCAATTTTGAATTAAAAGGAGCACAATATTTGTAAATTGATATGTAAGATCCAACCAATTTTATATACAATAAAGTTTAAACTAATAATAAATACTATAAAAAAGGGAGTAATTCTTTTTTTCTAATTTCAACAAAAGTCATCTCAGATCAAATATATTCAATAAATGAATAGTACAATAATCATCAAAACATTAACATTTACATATACTTTAGCACTTTAGAAATCTAAATTGTCAACATAGTTGCACCTCCATAGCTGATACTCCTCCTCTGTTGGCCAAATGAAATTGGCAAGTTCTTCTGCTTTGGTCCTATAAGGTGTGTACTTGATAACCACTCGATTACCTTCCTTGTCAAATTCCTCTAAGAAAATGTTAGTGTGAATCAGCTTATCAATGCTGCTTCTCAACATATCTAGATCAATAGTGTCACAGATGAGCTTAACTTGAGAATATATTATTTGTTTTGCCTAGTCCTTCCACAATTGTAGAGGTTTAACCCCACCATTTTCACTCAAAATAACAGGAAGCAGACTGAAATTCCATTCATCAAACTTTTTGACAAGCTCCCTGATATTTATTTCCAAAGGACCTACCAACCCCTAAAAATCCTTAATTGAATTTATAAGTCTGAGAGTTGGGACAATGTTAGGAGGTACATCCTTGACATGCTTGGTTGCAATTGCCATGTCTCTTAATTCCTGAGCTCTAGGGATCCATGTATCCATTAATGATGTTACAACATCCTTATTCTTATCGAAATCCTTTATGGCGTCAAACATAGAAGAATAATTTGAATGAATGCTAATTAATCTCCTATCAATCCCTTTGTTCAAGTGTTCAAGAACTATAGTTACAATCTTCATATTACTTGAATAAGTTGATTCATTGACCTGTGACAACAATTTCTTGTACGTCTCAATTTGATCCAATAATTCCTCTTTAGTAGGCTCACTTGATGGAGTTGCACCTGATGTGCTTAGCTCCTCAACTGCAAGGGATAGGGGTGCATCTCCAAGATTGTATGGAATGATTTCTATTGAAACTTCTAGAAGGACAACAGAGTTAGTCTGTGTTTGGGCATGAGCATGCATATTTTGCAATTGTTTCTTTAACAATGCCAATTCAATTTCCAACTTGGGAATGTTTTGATGACTGTCATTATACTCTACAATCATGTCATTATACTTGGATCTATATTGATCTCTTTCCTCAATGATATTCTCTACTGTTGCCTTTGTGAATTTGGCAACATTCACTGACATGTTTGCTGCCTCAATTACTGGGGTATCAGACACTCTCTTAATAATTAGCCCTCCACTTATGTCTGGAGCAGGCTCAGCAACTGTAGGTTTCCTTGCACCTGGGGCCAATGCCCAAATAGAAAATGTTTCCCAATCTTCGCTAAAAACACACCCCTACAAAGACAATTTTGCTTCCTCCTTTATTTTATACAATGGTTTGTCATGCCTCCACACTGTGTCAAAAGCAATTGCTGAGGCTAAATCCCACTCTGGCAGCAATAAAATACCACTTTCCATCACCAACTCTCTGGCTTTTCAGCTGTTATCTTATGAAACTATTCTTTCATTTCCTTTCTAACCTCAACTTGAATAACTGCTTCTGGTAAATCAGGGTGCAAGCTTCTCTTTTTGGCAACATTATCAACATATTCATCTCTCTTTGCCCTCCAAGAAAACTCTCTAAAAGCAGGGGTCTAGACAAATGAATCATCTGTCATGAACGTCTTGCAAGCTTCCTCCCTAAGGTCATCTCTATTGCTCAACCCCCTGAGGTCTGCCTTGCCCAACCTGAGGCTATTTTCTGGCTCTATTATCTCCCTAGGGGGAGAGGGAATTCCCTGTCTCATATCCTCCTCAGTGACAATGATATCATCATCTAAGTCATCTGGATAATCCACCGAGCTACTTTGTTCAACCTTTTGCTTCTTTGGTAGTGGATGTCTTGGAGGTGAATCCACCTCAATCACTTGTGGAGCTGCTATCCTTAAGGGAGACAGTGGTGGCATTTCATGCAATGGTGAGGAAGCTCTTGAGCCCTCAGGCTTAGAATCATAAGATGAAGTTGGGGTGGCAATAGATTGTTGCTTCCTCACAATACCTTTTCTCCTTGCAAAGACTCTGATCTTTTGTGGTGGTTAGTAGGTAGGCCTTTCCTCCAACACTGGGGCCTTCCCCTTATCCTTTTCCTATTCTTCCCCAACCATAGCCTTTCCTTTGTTAGAAACCAATATCTCTCTTTTCATTCTGCCAACCACTTACTCAAAATTCTGGAGCAAATATTCAACTTTTTCCAATTCATTTTTGAATTGAGGCAGCTGTAGGGGTTCATATTGGGGATCTATCTTCCATTTTTCCCTTACCATCTTATCATAAGTAATCCATTTTTCCTTCATGTCCTGTATTTGGTGATTAAAGATGTTCCTAATAACATCTTAGGGAAAAAGAAGTTATGTATGAACTGGCTGCTTCTAATCCTCGCTTTCAATGCAGTCATGAAACCTTCAAGATCATGATTTCTTGGGTGCACTCTCCTCATGTTGTATGGTTCAAGCAATTCATCCATTTTTCTCCACCCTCTACCAATCATAACAAAGTCTACAAAAATTATCCATGTTGGGGAGAAGGTTCCTTTCCTCATGTTTAACAAGTGGCCATCTTCAACATTACCCAGCTACCAAATGACCTCAAGGAATCCAATTCTTAGTGGCACTTCTCTTGGGAGAACATGTGGTCTAACCGTAGTGCCATATACTCTAACAATTGTACAATCTGGATAGGGGATGACATCTCCCCAGTTGTGATCAATTTTTAAATCAGACCTCCTTTCTTTTGGCCTGAGAAAATCATGTAGTTTAGTTGGAATCCTTGGTGGATTCAGGATTAGGTCATTCCTCAACTTTGATGCAGAGACATTCTCAAACACCACAAAATCAAACTTCTTATCATCCTTGTCTAGAGTTCTTGTCCAACATTGGACAGGCAGCTGAACACCATCCTCCTCCTTTTCCAACTTCATATTATTCTCAAAGAATTTTGTCCTTTTGAATAAAAACATGTGCATTAACAATGAGTACCACCAAAACTAAACTGAATCTTTACCATTCCTTAATGAAATTAAACCCTCATGAATGTTATCTGCCAGGTAGGAAGCAAAGTCATATACTATGTTGTAAGCAGGGTGTTGGATATGAGCAACCACATATATGAAACCCATTGGCATTCCAGAAGTAGGATCAAACCCCAAGATTTGATAAAAAGAATAAAAGGTTTTCTAAAAATATAGAGCAAAATACTTTATTGGGATGGGTTCCCTATCTGATGGACCAATAACAATTCTCCCCTTTCCCTTTCCAACTAATCCTAGATGATTTAGCAGCATTGTGATATTAAAGACATGTCTTATCTTCTCATATTCACTCTTAAAGGCTTTCAAATCAATTTTTACCAAATCCTCATTCCACTCATGAAGTTGAAAAAATTCAGCAATCTCTTCCCTATTGATATTTACCATTTCGATCCCATCATACATCCTAACAACTCTGGAGATAGGATCATATCTAGCTGCCATAGCTTTTAACAAGTCCACATCCATGTAAACAGTTGGGACAACTAATTTCCCCATGTCCAATCTCTAGGGGTTACATATAGGAGAACTCAAATTCCTGTTCCCAAACCAGTTCTTGAACAATGACCATCCTGTAAGTGGTATGGTGGCATCCTTGATATGGATATGTTTATCTATGAGGCCTTCTTTAATTTTGGAACCCTGGAACAGAAGTGGGCCTTTTACTTTGTCATTAGTGGAGGGCTTTAATTGATCAAGAAGGTCCTAGACTATGGGCCTTTTCATCTCTCCAAAGCTTGAGGTTTGAGCTCGTGAGGGTGCCATTATGGTGAGAATTTTGTAAATTAGGCTTTTAGTTTAGCAAGAATTGCAGGTTCACAACTAGGGTTCCGACTTAAAGTAGAAATAAAGCTCAAAATTTGCAGTTCAACAATCTAAGAAGGCAAAACCCTAAAAGAATTGAAAATTTACCAGTATTTTTTCTTGACAAAACCATAATAGTGAGAACAAGTAGCAAATTTTAGAGGGCAAGATTTTAACTTACGACTTTAAGCGCTTTGAAAACCCTAGTTTTGATCGCCAAGAGATTGAAATTGCCTCGAGAGATTGAAATTGCCTCCAGATGCTTTAAAACACTTAGACAAATTTCAATTTTGCAAAAAGATTGCTTTTATGGCGTTAAAACCACCATTAATGCTCGCTCGTGCGAACCAGAATGACTCCCATGGCCACTTTCTGAATTGCAAACTCTAGCCATTGATCTTTTGATGAGATGGCAAGATGGATGGCCGTGATGAAGTTTCCCACATAGAATTGCTTACTTCTCTTGAATCCTGTGAAGTCTACTACGTGATGTTTGCCCATTAGCCCGTTGCGTTTATCACTCGTGCATCTTATGACAACGGACTAGTGGGGAACGGTTAGGATTAACCTGGGGTCCCTCCAACATGCTCGCACATTAACTTCTCAAGCCATCCATTGTCTACTTAAATTCTTCAACATTGGATGGCTAAGATTAAAACATCTTGCCAAGGAATTTCCCATGTGTCTTATTTAAACCTTTAATAGCTCACCCTTTAACTTTTAAGTCTCTTAAGGCTGCTTCGAAATATTTGCTAAAATATTTCAAACTTTAGTCATTGATCTCTTGATGAGATGGCAAGATGGACGGCCATGATGAAGTTTTCTGCCACATGGCATTGCTTACTCATCTTTCAGCAGACCCCACCTTCTCTTCAGGCTGTGAAGTCTGCTACGTGGCATTCACCCGTTAGCCCATTGGGTTTATCGCATGTGCATCTTCTGACAATGGGCTATCTGGGAATGGTTAGGATTAACTTGGGGGCCCTCCAACATGCTCACACATTAACTTCTCAAGCCATTCGTTGTCTGCTTAAATTCTCTAACATTGGACGGCTAAGATTAAAGCATCTTGCCGACGAATCTCCCATGTGTCTTATTTAAACCTTTAATAGCTCACCCTTTAAGTCTCTTAGGGCATCTTCATAATATTTGCTAAAGTATTTAAAAAGTGAACCTTGCCAGGTTAATTTGTTCCCCACCAAGCGGTGACCGACAAGACTAGGTATAAGGGGTCGGTAAACAACATGGTTTTGATGGCTTAGATTTCAACTTAGACAACTGGCAACTAGAGGTAGCAAGTCAACATAAGATTACACAGAGGGTTTCTCGTATGAAATGTCAACCATTGATATTTGGAAATCTAACGGTTCAAGTGTTATTCCGGAGGCTTGAAGTCATAGGTCTAGTGTGTCAGAGATTTTCTTCTAGAATGCAACTACAGTCGTCCATCAAAAATTCATCGAACGGTTGTCTATTATATTATTTTGCGCTGACATCTTGCTTTAGACATAATAAATATGTCAACACTTGTCCCCATTCTGGACACTTTATGAAGGAATTTTGATGTGTGTAAAATTTCTCCCGAAATAGAACAATATGACCCATTTGATATTTGCACCACACTGTAAGATTTTTTATTAGCATAACAGTTTATTTTGTCAATTAATTTTTTATTGGTTTGAAACTATATTTAAATTTGACAATGATTTTTTTATTACTTTGAAAATTGGTTTAATTCGCCAATGTAAATATATTTTTTGGTTTGAAATTAGATTTTAATCGCCAGCCAAAATATTTTCTTATTTAGAAAACAGGTTTAATTCGCCCTTAGAAATATTTTACTGGTTTGAAAATAGGTTTTAATTCGCCAATGAAAATATTTAATTGGTTTGAAAATAGGTTTTAATCGCCTATGAAAATATTTTATTGGTTTTTAAAAAATTACAATTCGCCAAGATTTTCCATAGACCTCTAGCGATTACAAAAGATTCGCCAAATAAGATTGTTTTTTTTCCTAGAAAAATGAAAAAAATTGCCAATAAAATTAATATTTTTCTCAAGAAATATACATGATTTGCCAGGTTTATACACCTTCTCCGAGGGGGGGTTCTTAAAGTTATACCTGAGAGTGACCCTAAACCAAAGTTTTTAGGGAGTAGTAACTTCCTTGGGTTGTAGCCCTAAAACAAAGTTATTATTTTGAGCTTCATATATTGTGAGTTAATCCTCACCATGGTTTTTCCATTCTAGGGTTTTCCACGTATATCTAGTGTCATGTGTTGATGTGAATTATGTTAATATTTCATGTTTTTATTGATGTTGTAATATTTAAGTCTTAATCTACTCCGGAGAGCTTGAAGTTTAATTAGATATTGATTCACCCCCCCTCTTAGTATCCTGGTGTGATCAACATTATCAATGAAAATTAATTGCATAATTTGGAACATAAGGGGGCTAGAATCCCCAAATAGAAAATACATTCTAAGATCTTTTTGTAATAGAAAAAGTAATTTAGACTTCTTGCTCCTATAAGAAACTAAAGAATTTGGTTTCCAACTTGAGAATGTACCTAAATTTGTGTGAAATAACTCTAACTCTTATACATTCAAACATACAAAGGGCAGAGGTGGTACAACCATCCTTGTGAACAAGAAATGGGCTACATATGTTGTAAATTTTGGTTGTTCACCCTACAATAGAAGGTTTTAGATCATTGTTGAAAAAGATAATATTAAATTTGGAATATGTTTCATTTATGCATCCAATGATTAAAAGGAAATAATATATCTCTAGAAATGGTTGGCCTCTTCTTTACCTAAAGTCCCCTAGATTATTGGGGGTCACTTAAAATGATTGATAAAAAGGAGGATAAGACAAGTGGAATCCCTATGAACTGGAAATGAACAATAGAACTTTGAGTTAGGGAAAAAGATTTTAATTTTTTTGACCCACCTAAAAAAAATTTTAAAAAAGAATAGAAAAAACTTATGGTACACTTGGTGTAGAAGTTAAAAAGATGGGAAGAGAATTTACTCCAAGTTGGACAGATTCTACATGCAGGAGAATATTTTTTGTTTTGAGAATGATAATGATAATAACTATGTTCGAGTGCTTCCCTATATTATGTTAGATAACTATCCTATTGAAACAAATATATTGATTAAAGGCAGTAGTATTGTTGAATATTTCAAAAAAGAAAACCTTCTAAAACTAAACACTGAGCTGATAAAAAATAAAGATTGTCTAGATGGGAATTATTTGAGAAGGATAATAAGTATTCATTCCCTAATGACTCTACTATTAATTACTAGAATAATATTGTTAGTTGTTGGGGGACTCTGTTTCAAACAATTGGAAAGAAATTTGCCCTAGATAGAAGAAGATATGAGAATTATTTGCAAGAAATTTTTTGTTTGTTGAATGAGACTAAACTTCAACATGGTCCTAATAATGAAACTTTAATCACTTCTCTGGGGGATATAAAGCATAAACTAAGATGTTTGTAGAATAGGAAAACATAAGGTGCCAAAATCAAAGAATAATTGAATCAACTCAAAGATGGGGATAAGGGGTCAAAGTATTTCTTCAAAATCTTAAAATATAAAATAGTAAGGAAATAGTGGGTCTAATCTTGGTTAACAACACTATAGTGAGCCACCTAAAAAATAATAAGAATTAATGAATAATATGAAATTAAATAGCTCACAAATGCTACAAATGTAAACTTATTTTCCCAAACCATATAGATTCCACTTTTCAAAATAAAGATGCCAATATTACATCATTACATATATTTCCATGATACATGTTTGAAATTAAAATAATAATAATAAGATATAAATCCATATTAGGACTACTATCCAACCAATCCACCTGAGTACATGTTGATGATGATGTTAGTCATAAACAAACATAGAATAAAAGTTACACATCAACCTTTATTCATCTTGAAAGATACGATGAATTCAAAGAATTCATGATCCCAAGTCTCCATTAATTAGTTCATAATCTACTGATGTTACTCAGTGGTTGATGTGTGTTGCTGTTTTCCATTCAGGGGCCTTACGTTCTTCAGTAATTTCTGCAAAGTTCGTCATTATTTCTCCAAATATCCTACTCTATATGTCTGCTCTACATAAATCTCCAATAATTCTACCTCTACACTGTGAATTTAATCAAATAATGTGCTTACAGGTTGATATTTGCATGATTTCTACCATTATTTGAAATTTTTTGCATGATATTTTCAACACTACATGCACTTTGCTCAAATATGCTAAGGATTTTCAATTATCTATGAGATGTCAGCATATTTCTCTGTTCTGCTTGTTATTTATCATGATTTGCAGTTATGGAAGTGATTTCAATGAAATTAAAATGAGAAAAAGGGTTAGAGAATGAGATTCCCAAAATTACTTAACTGAGATCACTGATCCACATACATGTTCCCATACAACAATGAAGAGAAGAAAACTAGAAATCATACTTCACCAGGACATTCCACAAATCCGCATGATCCAGTGCAAATCTTCAAAGGAAAAGTTGACAACAACATGCAATGAAATGAAAGCGCTTCTATTTGAACACAGCATTCACCATTACATATCTAGAAATCAACTTGAAGATTACGTAAAGTTTACAATCAAGATGTAATTTGAAGCTTCATCTCCATTCAGTATGCTTTAGAATAAGTACATTTACAACGATCTGAAGAAAGAACCTTGACATTTCAACAATTCAATCCTCATTAGTCTCTGTAATCCGATCTCCTATTTGATTCTACAGTAATTGGCCTTATTTTTGCCAGATATTCCCATGTATCCCCTTTATGACAAGTTCTGGCCCATATATAGAACAAATGCCAGAAAACAGTTACAATGATCCAAGGATCAGGATCCTCCCAGAACAATCAATGGTCCAGATGAATAGCACATGCTTTGCCAGTTGGCAAATGTATAGCTGGCATAGAATATTCCAGCATCTTTGATTTGATTCGGTCTCTAGCTAGCAAACAACATATTTGACAATATCTTCCCCATCTTCGGTTCATGTTGCCTGCCAGTTGGCAATTTTCCGCCACTTCATACAGCTCCAACATCCTGCAACAAACAGACAAGAATTAGGCATCATCATTTAATAACTAGCAGGAAAATAAACATTTACATTTTATCAGGCTGTGAATGTGCAGACCTATATATATCGGGTTATGAATATTGAGCATATGAGAAAATTCGCGCAACTAAATGCCCATAGGTGGTCAAGAGGGTCCGGGTGACTATCGTTGACTGGAAAACATGCTATCAGGCCTTAAAATAGTTTCAATATCTGATCAGGTCCAGCAGGGTCATTTGAGCGATTTTTGATAAAAATATCAAAAATGTAATTTTTTTTTGGTATTTTCTACATCTTAGTAAATTGCATTTTCGGAGGCCTTCGGAGCGAAATTAGGGCTCAACATGTTCTCGGTAACTTGGCATTAAGCCTAAGTGACCGGGCAACTCAAACTAGATAACTAGTTTATCTTTCCAATGAGTCCAAAAAGTTTAAATTCTGATAACATGGCTAGGAGTTATGACCCTGCCAAGGGGAAGGTCAAAAATTTCCTAATTTTTGAGTTTCTCTGAATTTTTGCAAATAGTTTCACCTTCTGGTAGCCTTTTTTGTATTCCAAGGGTGATGGGGACCTTTCATATGATATGCAAGCCTTACATTTTCAGTTATCGCATGCATAAGATCATGCATATGCAATACATGCGCTTCTATTCACTAAATTCCATTGAATAAAACTATCAGGTCCGGGTATGTACATTAGCTAATATGAGGGATATTAACTAATATGACTCTCTTCATAGATCAGGATATGATGATGATGTCATCATCATGGACAGGCTTCGTTAAAATGTGAAAGGCTGACGTCATGGTCATGCTAAGAAATCAGGAGGATCTGAAATATGACCCCTGCAACTAAAATGACCCCCCTGAAAAAAATTAGGAGGACATCAGCAGATGGAAGACCTCATTTATCACTATGCCATTATGACATCATCGTCATGTTAGCAGATCAGAGTAATATTATGCGGCAGGGTGATATTTGGATATCGGGTGACGTTCAAATATGATGATCCCCTTGGTGTAATATGATCATCCGCTTCTGAGTGGGAAAACCTACATCGAAAGATCTGGTGATGTAGAAATGCTGGGTGATGTTTCAAGATGATGATCCCCTGGACTAAAATGACCCAGTGTCAAAATATCATGATGACGTCATCAGGATATCAACTTGGTTCAGCGTTATGGCACTATGACGTCATCATCATATTATGTGAGCAGGATCATGATCATCCTCCTCGAGAGGAAAATATGATGATTACGTCATCGTCATGATTGTTTCATTGTTTATCAGACTTGAATGACATCATCAGGATAATGGCTAGGGGGATATTTCACGGCAGGAGGATATTTGGAAATCGGGTTACATTGAGAAATATGATCCTCGCAAAATACATAAGGTTGTTGACGGGTAAAGGTCGCTATCACCTAAAATTGACGTCTGGATATTTGGACCGCATGATTTATCAGGTGATAAATTAGATCAAGATGACCTTCTGTAATATGACTGATGTTAAGAAATATGATCCTCTTGCTGTGACTATCAGGTTTGACTCAAACTTTGACCATTCATAACTTTCACACCCTAGCAAATATCAGGGTGATGCAAAAGGCAAACCTGCATGAATTTTGATGCTCTTTCTAGATATGAGGTTACTGGAGTAAAATATGAACTTTGACAAACTGACCTCATGATGATGACTTACCCAGCCTCTCTATGCATGATGATCTGCATGACTTACTTTTACCAAACCACCAAAGAACACAAAAACAAGCCAAAGTAGCAAAAAGTTGGGTCCCTATTTTGCCAAGACAAAATGGGGCGTGTTGTGTAACCACACAATAGTACATCAATTATACATATTTTGACTTTTCATTTTAATTTAGTTGACCATCAATCATAATCATCCCATCTGAGTACAAATAATATGGTTGTCTAGCTATAGGAGGGAGAGCATCATCTAAGCACTTTACCTCCAACCATAGACCTAATAGTCCCCACTCATCTTATCTCTAAAAGAGGTCCAACTATGCAACAGGGGTAATAGATAGGGACATCTATAGTAGAACCAAATATGAGAGCCAAGTGCAAATATGAATACCCATCACATGCAATCAGTCATGCAGTCCCTAGATACCCTCTAGATACAATGATTTCTAACTAACATGAAACCTACAAGTATAGTGAAATGATGATTCTTATAGCTATTACATCACTTTGGCCAAAGCATTCGATTATTAGTGACATAAATGTGGTTCATCCATTCACGACACTACTATCTCTTGCTTGACTCTTCTGATGACTATTAACTGGTGAGATGCAAGTATAGGCTAAGATATAAATTATCCTTTGACTACCAATCTCTTGATATACCCTACCCTGAGATGGTCCTACTAGTTTTCTACTATAATAGTTGACCTTAGATCAGTATAAAACTATCAATTCCCAATCTCTCGGCATTCCCTACCCTGAGATGATCTCACTTGCCTAGGGTATATAATATGATCAATGATATAAGATATACAAATAATTATTGCTTTCCAATCTCTCGGTATCTCTTACCCTGAGTTGGGTTTATTCATAATACAAAGTATAAGAAAAAATATTGTTTTCTAATCACTTAGTATCGATTACCCTTGAGTTGGTTCTATCAATATATCAAGTATAATATTACATGTAGATATATGTATAGATGCATGGAATACATATTTGTATTTTATCATATAAATATATAAGAATAGATGCATATATTATATGTCAAAGAAAACAATGATTAACAATGTCCTATTCCTTATTATTTTAAGACAATAATTGTAAAACTATTATGACTGAGCATACTCTTGAAAATGAAATCAAATTAATCAAAAAACAAATAATGCAACCATATTCTGAACCATGTAATATGACTATAAAAAGAGTCATTTACTATTTACAATTAATACAATCATTTATAATTTCAGTCATTAAAAACTATATGATTTCATATTGTCACAGATAAAATATAGTACTATCTCCATACTTATACTCGACTATACAAACCACAAGGAATCTTTCCTAGCCAAAAGATTGTTCAAGTGTCCCAATGTTTTAAACAATCTGATAAAAATAAATCCCCCTTTAGCATATATCACTAATGGCTCCTGAATGTGTTATCCCTACAAAATCATGATGATTAGTCTGAACATCCTAAGTAGAGCCAGGGTAATGTATATTATCATGATTTGACATTATTTCAATAATAATTGCTAACCTATTTAAAGTTAGTTTTAGATGCATCTTAATCTAGACATAACACTATAGAGTATATATATCACATTATACATAGAGAAAATTAGTACATATAATAGAAGCATTAATGGCTATAAATACATTGTTATCAATAGAGGTATCAAATTTGCATGAATGATAACAAGATTTTATCCATACTACTAGGTGACAATAATAATAATAGATCAAACTAAACATTTATGTCCATACTATTAGCCTCAAAATAAAATGCAAAGGGATGATTTCCCTATTGAAGTTCTAAAACAGATACCTCATTCATCACAAGATTGAGTTCATATGGATTTATATCCTTATACAATTGACCAAAGAGAATAATAATTATATATAAGATAGAATTATATAACAATACCCAATTTTCAACAGTTAAACGTATGTCATTGCCTCATATAAATATTTTGACCATAATATGATTCTTTAAACAATGCAAACCACATACCTGTGCAGTTTACACTTTTCTCTCCCTCCCAACCATGGGCTCTTCCATTCACACCCACATTGGTATCACCAATAGTAATCATTGTTCTCTTCCTTATGTCCTGATTAAATCCCTTAATGTATGGCCTCCCAAAAACTAAGCTATCCTTATCACTTTTGTTTTTGAGTTACAGTCTGCAAGAGAGTATTTTTACTCCAAGCCACACCCAAAAGAAGAGGAATAGTCTCATTTAAAATTCCACTATTATTTTTCTTTAACTCTCCTCAGTCATATCAACTATTTTTAGCCTTCACTACAGGAAATGCGCCATTATGGCTCCACACTCCCTTTCCCAGTAGAGGTTACAATATGTAGGGGATAAAATAGAAATATAATAAAACTATAAGTACACCAATGCTAATAATAGATTTGCAATAAGATCACATTATCAAACTCATATTTAAATAATTGTATCAATGAGAATGACACTAATCTTATGTGCAACTATATATAAAAATATTCTCAACCCTTATTGTAGTAAGGAACTAAAATCATAACTATATAATGCTATTGAAACAATAGTTGACTCTAAAACATCAAATTGAATAATAAAATTAAACTATTGCAACTATCTTTTGATGACACCTAATATGCTCATATGCATCTACCAAGCATCAAAATATGGTCATATTACCAACTCATGTAGGTTTGTGTGAGATTCTCAGTTAGTTTGGTTTAATTGTCAATTTGTCACTGTATGCAGAATTATGTTCCAAGGTAAATAATGAAGAGAATGCAATACAACTCAATACCTTTGCCTCAAACCAAGTCCTCACACTTCAATAGAATGGAATAGAGTGCACCTTAATTCTACTAGCTTTGTTCTATGGATATATTATGCATTGTGGACTACTCACAAAACTAGCATAATCTAGGTATGAGATGGCTATACTGGAGGCAAATGATAATGATATGAAATTTTGACAACATGTACTTGCATATGAAAGATGTGTTATGATAATGATGTGAGAGGCTTAATTTATAGAAGGTTGAATGATGAATGGAGGGCTAGGATTAAAAGATTAGATCAATGGATAGAATTGGTTGAGAGGATTATAAGTCCAGGATAAGAATATTCTAAAGCATTCTTCCTTGTGAATGGTGGAGATTAAAAATAAATTTAATTTTGGATCCATTATTAATAATTGTGACCAATTATTTAATAATGGTGGGAAGTGGTTGATGATAAAGATGTGAATGGGTAAATTAATTAAATAATGGGATTATTTAATAATGGTGGGGAGGAATTTGTTAGAAATTATAAATTAATTAAATAAATAGAATTTATTAATTAATTTAAGAGGAAATGGAAAATTAAATAAATAAATAAAATTTATTTATTTAATTATGGGATAAGTGGATTAATTAATTAAAGATGGGTTAATTAATTAAAATTATTTAATTAATTTAGAAGACATGTTAGGATGTAAAGTGGTGTTAAGAGTGTGTCGATGTAAAGTGGTGTTACAAGTGTGTCGAAAATGAAGGTGGATACATGGTCATTTTCAAGTGTCTACATTTTGCCCCTCTTTGATACAGTGTCCCATAAGGTGGCGTCATGTCAAAGAATGAAAAGATGCCCCAGTCAGTGATGGAAAAATGGAATAATGGATAATGGATGCCCCCTCGAGAATTTATTCAAAAATTTAAAATTTAGGTAAAATCTTGAAAGGAAGGGTAAGGGATTGACAACAAGTGACGGGGATGAAGAAAGTAAAATAGGAATGAAAATGGGAGGCTAAGGGTGAAAAGGGGGAGGAGAGAGATGAAAAATCTAGGCTAGGGGTGAAATTAAGGCTTGGGGGCCTACAAATAGTGGCAGGGGGGGCCATTTCTTCTCATTTGCACTCACAAGCTTAACAAAAATCTAGAGAGAAGAAAAGATAAAGCAATGGCGAACAGAGTGGCAATTCTGTGAAATAGACATCACGAGGAGTGAGTGAGGAGTTTCTAACGACCAGCAGGAGTTGGTAGATCGGTGAGTGACTGAACCTAGGGTCTCATGGGTAGGTTAAGGGGTCGGTTAGGTGTCATAAATGCTAGGGAAAAGGGAAAAATAGTGGACGTGGATTTGTAAAAGCGTACCCTTGGGGTCTAACAGTGCACCTACATGAAAAAGTAGTACGTTACTGTAAAATTCATGCCCATGTGAGCTAAAGTGTGCCCACGTGGTCAGACGAAGCACCGGTAAAAGGAAATGGTGTGCTTTTTTTCTAAAAGTGTTCCTATGCCAGCAAATGGTGTGCCTCTGAAAAAAGTAGGGCTTGGGTAAAAAACAACACTTGTGCATAACAATGCACGTGGGGGCCAAAACGGTGCACTTGTGTGAAATAGTGCGCCTATGTAAGAAAGAGACGTGCCTTTGCAGTAACACAAAAGGGGTCAAGATTTTGGACTTATGCAAATAACCGACTTAGTGATTTTTTATGGATGTAGGAGTGACCATTATCTATCCAGTCACGTGTGAGGTGACTGCGGACTATAAGGCTATTCCCATAGTTTACTGAGGAGGAGTGAGACTTCCTTGCAATGATTGGGATGCTACCTATCATGAGGATGCACTGGAGATTCAAGTGTATGATGATTGTTCTCATAGAGAGATGGCACAGAGAGAGGAGTGTGTTCCTCCTACCCACTGGGGAGGTGACAGTGACACTTAAAGACTATGGCGGATACTAAGGATCCTCATTCACAAGTCCTTAGTGAGGTATGACTTACACACAAGGGCTTCGACACTAGAGAAGGTGTTCTCTGATGATGATGTACCCATAGATGGGATACAACTGAATTTGAGTCAGATTGAGACAAATGCCCCTCTACCACTATTCATAATGAGGTTGATTCTATGTGTTGGTTCCAAGGAGGCGAGCATGATACTTTGCAACTAGATGGGGAGACATCCTAGAGAGTATGATGGATGGAGAGGTATTTGCTTGGGGACCCTACGTGCTAGTGCACCTATTAAGGGATCTACATAGTTGCATGTATAGTAGGAGCTAGTACTTAGGATGCGATGTGACATTGCTACATGTATGGGCATGGGAGCATATAGTTGTCCTTAGGCCACTATGTGATAGGTTGAGAGGTGTGGATCACCCATATTATTAGTTATACGCAGTGATTTTGCACTATTGGCACACAAGAGATATGGACTACTGGAGGAGGGTCTTGGATGAGTTAGACACAGTGACCTGGTAACTATGGAGAGATTGTGAGGCATGTGATGATGGTGTAGAGCAGTTGGCATATGTACGACAGATGAGGTACATTTTGAGGAGGACAACACAGACAGTGGAGCAATACATGCCAAATTAGGTATTGAGAGAGTTTGGGGAGAGACAAATAACTCCCATTCATGAGATAGTATTCCCAAGGGTCACACAAGACATAGGTACATGTGGGATGGCCCTAGATTTGTAGATACCATTGGCAGATTTTTAGGGATTGCTATCAATGCCATGGGTACTATCAGGTGCAGACATTGAGGATGCATGCACTAGTACATACTATGATGCATGGTGGATTACACATAATCTAGTGAGACTCACCATCTTAGGGACACAGGCAAGATAAGTGGTCGCACCTCCAGTTCAAAGGTGCGTGAGACAATGTGTTGAGGGTGGAAAAATAGGAGGAGCTAGAGGAGATGGTGGCAGTGATGGAGGGTAGGTTATGCAGGTAGAATAGGTAGCACAGCTAGGTACCCCAACTATTCTAGGAGATGGAGAGGATATATAGGTTCTAAGGGCATCTCACAATAGCCTTCAGATGGAGGTTACACAATTATAGGGTGTAGTGGCTGAGGTGACAATGAAGAGAGATAGCGCCCTTCTCCAGATTCAAACTTTATAGAGGCAGATATAGGTGCTACAGGAGAAAGTACAAGCTCATCTAGGGATGGAGATAGAGATGGACAACTATAGAAGGTCACGACAAAGTGAGATTCTCTTAGGGTTGAGAGGAAAACAACCATTGCTTAGAGGATGGTTGTCGAGGCTACAACATCACGTCTCTAGCAAGAGCGTGACACAACACAAGGTATTATAGCAGGTGGCAGGATGAGCCATATGTGGCTGACATGATGAGGGTGTAGGGAGACCTAGTGCTAGCATCTTAGAGTGTAGAGTACTATCATACTCTTTATTATAGTGTGATTCTTGAGGATCAAAGGGCACCTAGTTTCAACATGCGGAGCAGATCAAGGGTTGCGAGGTCAGCTAGGTTGGGGCCTTTAGTGATGGGACCTTCTCCTCCTAAGATTACTAGGGCATAGGGTCCACCACCAATAGGACCTTCTAGGTAGACTGCAGGGACACAGACACCATGCCATCCTCCACCTTCAGCATCAGGACCACAACCTGTGCCTTTAGCACACTTAGAGGGTGGTAGTTCATCGTGAGCATGGATGGGAGATGTATGATATGTATTTTTGGATGCCTACAAGATCTTATGTATTTTTATAGCTCTATAGAGCCTTTTTGTACATAAACATTGTATCATGACCATTTTTGTATGATCTATATGAGATGATATCGATTAGTAGTGATATATGTGATTTTGTTATAGTTTATTATGATGTTATGATGATGTAGATAGATGGCAATAATAAAAAATGAATATTATAATGAAATGAATGGTATGATAAAATGAATGGTATAAAAGACATAAATGGTATAATGATGTAAATGGTATATGGTAATATATTAGGATAATGTGATATGGTTAACATGTGTTTCGTGATTTGTAGGACTTATGGAGTGACATGAGGATGGACTATTATTTTTTATTTGGTCATGGTAGTAATGAAATGGTAGGATGAAATGTAGAAAGGGGAATGGATAGTTAGGATGGATTGTTAGGATGAAATGTTAGGATGAATAAGAATGGATCATGAAATAATTCTCTAAAATAGGACATGGAAATGGATAGGCTATGGCTATGATGGATTGGTAGGGGAATGATTATGCTGGTAAAATATGTAAAGCAATCCTAACTTGATATAGCAATAGGATATTATGCATCAAGGTATAAAGAACCAGGATGACTTATGTATCATTTGCATGGACTTGACACTACAAAAAAAGGAATGTCCTTATACACAGTGTAATACAACCTTGTCTAAACATGTGAAGAATAAATCTTAGAGCATTAACTCCAAATGCACAAAAGATATAGTGTGACTTTAGATGCAAAGGACAAATGGTATGCAAAAAGTGATTCCACTACACACAAGATATGAATATTAGTTGTAGTGATAAGAATATCCAACAAACATGCAAAACGCTATGCCCCATTCTCTGCTAATCATTACACACCAAGATGTGAATGGATTTAAGTGGCTTTGATATAGCATGATAAGGAGATAGAAAAGATAAAAATAAAAAATATAAAGACCAAATGACAACACAAGTCACACAACCATTATATCTCTTGCCAAAGAGTTTGAGTGATGTTTTGATAGGTGCTTGATGACGAGAACGATATATCCCTAGATGAGGTTGGATGATGATTTTTTTTTGTTATCTATGATGTGGCATTTTATAAAGTGATTGGATATCATTTTGACATGTAGACTAATGCCTGTGATTTTTGTTGAGGTACGATGTGTTATATGTGTGTTTTATATTGCTTGAATGTCAAGTGTTTTATTGGTGAAATGGGTGAAATGGGAGTGTAAGGGTTTATTATGACCATGATGATGAGAAAGTTTATTATGGACTGTGGTGTATGGTAAAATTTATTGCTTGGATTTTTGGGATATTTATTTTTTTTTTTGTATTTTGGAATGTTTTGATTTTTTTGGTATTTTTTAAATATGCAGGTGTAAAAAATTGTATGAGACTTATATGAAAGATTTACCTTCCAAATGTCTTAAGGAAACTGGGAGAACAAGCCACACCATAACTAGATATCAACAATGTGCCCCCAAGCGATAAGGTTTTATTACAATATGGATAAGTATGGTAAGAGTGACTCAGTTATTTATGGTAGGTGGAGAAAATGACTTATTATGGTATGACAAGAAATGATACTAAGTGAATACCTCAAGCCATGATAGGACAACATAATGGTATATGGATGATGGTGTGAAAAGATGAAATGAAGCCTAAGTGAGGGAGAGTGGAAGTCAAAATGGTTAACTAATAGATGGTAGATGCAAGGCTACTACACATGGCACATGTAAATAGGTTTTCACCATGGTACTTATCCGAAGTGCCACCAAAGTAGTTTTCACCATAGGGCAAATTATTTCTCTTTACTATTTTGATTTTTTTCTTCTTTTATTTTTATTTTTATTTTTTAATACAATTGGGATACCCTACGAGTTAGGCATAGAACCTCTTGAGGTGAATGATGTTGATAGGTTCCTCAAGTGGTTGACCCTCAAGTGTAGAAAGTCACTATACGCCAAACCTATAATGGCTAGTAATGATAAAGGGTCCCAACCAATTAGGCACAAATTTTCCTCTATCCCAATCTTAAAGGTTCTTTTGATTTTCCTTAAGAACAAGATCACCAAATTCAAATTTTTGCTCTTTGAGTCACTTTTTGTAGCTACAACGAAGATGATTTTGATAGGTTGTGAGATGATTAAGAGCATTAAGATGTCTTTCATCTAGTGTTTCCAATTCTTGCAAGAGAGAAACTCTATAGTCTTCCTCATCAATAATATGTTGTAATGTTACCCTTAGGGAGGGGAGCTTGACCTCAATTGGTAGGATAGCTTTGGATCCAAAGAAAAGTGAATATGGTGCAACTCCAGTAGGTGTGTGGATGCTAGTGCAATATGCCCACAAAGCAGGATTGAGTTGTAAATGTAAATCCTGGCTAGCTTCATTGAATGTCTTCTTCAATATATTGAGGATAGTTTTGTTTGAAGCCTTGACTTGACCATTGCTTTGGGGATAGTATGGAGTGGAAAAGTAGCATTTGATATGAAATTGGTGGAAAAGGTGGCCCTCTTCTTGATTTTTGAATGGCTTACCATTGTTAGTAATGATGACTTGGGATATACCATATTGAAAAATGATATAATGAAGGATGAACTCAAAATTTTATTTTCCAATTATGTAAGGGGAATAGCTTCGACCCACTTCGTAAAATACTTAGTGGAAGTGATAATGAATGAATGGCCATTGGATGATAGGTGGATGGATCTTACCAACGAGATCGAGCCCCCATTGTGAAAAGGGCCATAGTGTAGTGATTGTTTGTAACTCTTGTATAGGTGTATGAATCAAATCACTATGTTGTTGACAAGGAAAACATTTCTTAACAAATTGATGTGCATCATGCTCCATATTCAGCCAATAGTACCCAATCCTTAACAAATTTTTGACAAAGGTAGGACCATTAGAGTGTGAAACGCATATACCCTTGTGTACCTCATGTAAGGTATCTTGGGCATCTTCTGAGTTAAGACATCTAAGGAGAATCCCATCGAGTGTCCTCTGATAAAGTGTATCACCAAGAATGGTATAACAGGATGAATGGTGGATGAAGGTTCGGCATTGGGAATGTGAAATATTAGGTGGTAGAATGTTTTCATGGAGGAAGGTATAGATCTCATTATACCAAGGTGCATCAGGACCAACAATTTCACATATGAGTTCAGTCTCTGAGACATCAAATGTAGGAATATAACGTTGCTCAATCAAAAATTCTGAATGTGGACTATTAGAATGAATATCAATCAATGAACCCATAGTTTCAATTACATCAGTAACTTTATTATTTATCCTTGGAATTTGTTCAAATTAGATCCATGAAAATGATTGCTTGAATGTGTCAACCAATTTCTTATGCGGGAGTAGCTTGTCATCTTTTGTTTGATATTCATCATTGACTTGACATACAACAAGTTGAGAATCACCATAAACCTCAAGTACTTTGAGATTCCATTGAATAGCCATTCTTAGACCTTGGATATGTGCTTCATATTCTGCAATGTTACTTGTGAAAGGAAACAAGATACTATAATCTTTTGGTATGAAATCTCCTTGTGGTGTAGCAAAAAGAATCCCTACTCCTGACCCATGATGTGTAAAAGATCCATCGAAGTATAACTTCCAATTTGTAGGGGAGTCAATGATAAGAATTGACTCATCTAGAAATTATGAAATAAGTGGATGATTAGCTTCAATAGGTGCTTCTTCCAATTGATCAGCAATGACTTGTCCTTTTATAACTTTTCTATCAACATATTCAATGTCAAACTCACTCAAAATCATGATCCATTTCACCATGCGTCATGTCAATGTAGCTTCAGATAGAAGATACTTTAGTGGGTCAACCTTTGAGATGAGCTTAGTTTGATGTTTGAGAATATATTGTCAAAGTTTCTACGAAGCAAAGACAATGGCAAGACATGCCTTCTCAATAGGTGTGTAATTAAGCTCATAGCCCACAAGAGTTGGGTTGATATAGTATATAGCTCTTTCCTTTCTGGTGTCATCATTTTGTGCTAACAAGTCTCCTAATGCTACTAATGTGGCTAATATGTATAGAAGGAGCGGTTTTCCTTTAACGGGAGGTATCAAAACTGGTGGTGTTGCAAGATATTCTTTCAATTTATCAAATACTTGTTAGCACTTCTCATCCCATTGAAATTCTACATTTTTTCTCAATAGATGCATAAATGGTTGACACTTATTTGTAAGTAAGAGACACTTTTTTAGATTATGGAGAACCTTATATTCCTCTAAGTGGCCAAAGATGTTTGGAAGGACATACAAATGACCCTCTCTTGTGTGTGATTTAGCAAGGATATCATCTACATAGTCTTCCATGGTCTTATGAAGCATATCATGGAAGATTACAGTCATTGCTCTTTGATGTGTTGCTTCTGCATTCTTAAGACCAAAAGGCATTACTTTCTAACAATAAACTCCCCAAGCACATATGAATGCAATATCATGTTGATATTCTTTGGTAATCTTGATTTAGTTGTATCCAGAAAAACCATCCATTAGGGATAACATCTCATGTCTTGCTATAAGGTCGACTACGATGTCAATGTTTGGTAGTGGAAAATCATCTTTAGGACATGCTTTGTTCAAGTCTCATAAATTTGTACAAACATGGATGCCCCCAATAACCTTAGAAACTGGAACAATGTTTGACACCCATTCTAGATAATATAGAGGTGTGATGAATCCAATTGCAAGTAATTTCTCTAGTTCTGCTTTGACAAAAAGAGCAATTTTTGCATGCATCTTCTTCAATTTTTTTTTGGCAGGTTTTGCTCCAGGATATACCGTCAAGTGATGTACTATCAATGAAGGATTTAAACTAGGCATATCTGTATAAGACCATGCAAAATTCTTTGATCTCTCTTTGAAAAATGTGATGAAATCTCGTAATTCAAATTCTAACAGGGATTTGACTGCAAATGTGATCTTTGGTTCTTCAATTGTTCCCAAATTCATCTCTTGTGTTTCCTCAATAAGAATGGGAGATCTCTCTTGATATGTATTGATTTCAAGGAGGTCAAATTCCTCATCCTTAGGAACCTCAAGGAGGTTTTCACCTTCGGATATGTCCTTTATTATTACCTTTTTGTCATCCAAAAGTGCCATAAGGTGGTTTTCACAAGTGGATGTGAGTTTTATATTTTCACTTTTATGGCTAAGGAATTTGACTATCTCTCCAAAGTAGGCATTTGATGCAGGGGTGTCTTATTAAAATTCAAAATTTGTCATTGGCATTTGATTTTTGGTTTTAATGTATGGGTCAAGTGACAGAAGCATGAGGAAGGAAGCTCCTGTCACCAAGGCAACAAGAACAATAATAATTATTTATTAATTTTTGGAAATCTGAATAATGGAGAAGGTGGTGATTATTAAAATCAGTTACATAGCTATTTTGAGGAAATTGGCAGCAAGAAGGTTCGAGGTGCCATCCATTATGAAGACGTGTTGATGGTGTCATAAAAGAGATTCTATATTTAACCAAAGAAGGCAGTTAGTAACTGACAGTGAAAGGTAGAGAAAGGCAGAAAGAGCCAAAAATAGACAAAGCGACAGAAGAAAAATAGAAACAGACTGCATGTAGAAGAAAAGGTCAATTAAAGGCACATGGTTAAGAATAGATAGTATGACAGTTTGTGGCAATAGTCGAGCATAATGCTAAGCAAGGGGAGAAAAGAAGAGCAGCAGAAGACTATTTGGGAAGGCCACATATATGATAAGAGGTAGAAAGGAAAGTGAAGGCGGGGAGGCCAAATAGGGAGGAGGCTGAGTGAAGAGAAGGCCAATACAGTAGAAGGTCGAATAAGTTTGAGAAAGGCCGATAGCAAAGGAGGCCAATGTGAATGCAAACCGACTAATTGGGCGGTCAGAAAACATGGATGCAAAGGGGCTGATCATGATAGGCAACAATGAAACAAATGTAGTGATAAGGGAAGAGAAGTTGTCGTTAAAGATAGAAAGAGGGTGGTGGCAGGAAGAAACCATCATTGCAGAAATAAGGAAGGAGTTGGCCAATTAAAGGAGGTCAAGCATAGAAGGATGGACAGTAGAAAGTGAGGCAGGCTGAAGTTAATAAGAGAGATAGCTGTGGAGAGTAGTGTAAGGAAAATAATAACAGAACTCTACAATGGACGTGAAAGGTTGCGGGGTTAGGCCAAGTGTGATGGAAGAATATAAGAGTTAAGAGGAAAACGACATTGTGGAATCGGGATAGTAGACAGAAAGGATAGCTAAAGTTTGAGAGGAGGAATTCTAATGTGGCCCAAGGCCAAGTAGCTGATATCAAATAAAAGGAATTAAATCTAGAGGTCAGAAAGGTTAAGGGACTACACCAACATCAAGGGCATTGACATATCAGCATAATGATCTTGAATGGATGTAACTTGCAAAGGTTTTTGTTGTCTTGAAATGGAGGCCGATTTGGCTGTATGGAATGAAAGTTTAAGTTTTGTCTATAATAATTTTGTAGCTTGATGGTGTTTGTTCCTGTAGCATGTTAGAGATGAAATAGTATTATCATTAAATCATTGTTTGGAACCTAAACTCCTATTGCCTTTGGAATGTTGTGGTGAATCTTAATTGCATATGAATGAATTTGTTTAATCTTTATGTTGTTGTCCTAGTTCCTGTCATTTTAATGGCAGAAGTTATGTGAAAGCCATTTAAGCTGAGACATGATTCTCATTCGATGATTGTAAGGGATAATTATGCATGCTTTGTGTGATCGTGTTGTTAGATTGGTATCAGAGCACAGAACAATCTAAGTGTGAATGTTTAATGTGTTATTGACCTTTTGGAAGGTGGTGCATTGAATTGTTGTTGTTGTTTGACAGGGCAGATTGAAAAGAAGGAAGCCCTAGTGAGGTGTCTGGAAGATGAAGGAAGAAAGAATGATACAAAAGAAAATGGAGAAAAAGAGTCTCATGAAAAGAGGCAAGAGAAAAGAAGATAAGAGAATGACAAATGCAGAGTTCGAAAGAGAGTTGGCAATGTTGAAGAGAGATTTGATGTTGGTAAAACAATGGTATGAAGAACAGGACCCAGGATATTATTGGGTTTGGCCAATGAGTAAGAAAGTAAAATGGCCAGTAAAGGAGATTGTTGAGAAGAAGAAAAGGTAGAGTATAAAAGCCTTAAGAGGAAAAGATAAGAAGATGAGAAGGTTCCTAAAAAGATGGGACAGCAAAGAGTTGCCATTGGAGCAACATAGACTGAAAGAGGTCAAGAGAATTCTCATTAAAGAGAACATGAGAAAAGAAAAAGAGGAAAAGGTGTAGTAGGTAGCACTTGAGAAAAAGAGAACTGAAGAAGGAAGAATGTCAATGAGGAGGGCATTGATAGAGACATTGTGGTCTCTCATTTTATTTGCTAATGTTATGTTTGCAGATTTGTATGCTAGTATGAAGAATGTGTGGATGAAGGTCGAGGATGAGACCTTGAAGATAATGAAAGGTGGGGAAAGAATAGCTCCTGAAGAAAGAATGGAAGTAGAATGCCAACAAGAAATTGCAGCAGAGGTGCATTATAGAGTACCTAAAAATGAAGAGGAGATTGATATTAAAGAAGTTTAGTTGGATGATGAAGATGAAGAAGAAACCATAGAGTTTTATGATGCATGTGAAGATGTTTCAGTAGTAGCACAAGATGCTTGTAAAGAAGAAAAGTTAAAAAGCCAAGAAGCTGAAGGTGGATGCAATTTGGGATAGTAGATCCTTGCATAGAAGAATGAAGGTAAAATTATTATTTTTGATCATAAATGTAGAAATGAGAATACAGATAGGGAAGTTGATAAGGAAAAGAAATTGGAAAATGTAAATGTGATTGAGAATCATGGATATGTAGTGCCATACTGGCAAAAGAAAAAGATTGATGTAAGGCAACAGTTGAGTTGTAAAGAAGTGAATGCCTTTGATTATGTTTATGCTAACAAGCAAGTGCATAGAAAGAGAGATGTGCAGATGAATAAGTGGCAATATGTTGTAAGGTTGAGTTGGCCAGAAAAGAGGCCTAGAGAAAATGAGTTGAGGATGAAGACAGAGCAAGTGAAGAGAAGCTTGAGTGTAGCAAGGAAAGGACATCAGTCCAGTGATAGAGTATGGGTGGTAAAGTAAGTAGCAACAAACAAATGTGTTGCAGAAAAAACAAAGAATTGGAGGCATGAAAAGGAGAATAAACCTCGAGGAACTGGAAGCATGATGAATCTAGCAGAAGATGACAAGAAAGAGAAGGAGCATTAGCAAGAGAAGCCAAGTGTAAGTAAGGTAAGAGAAAAGAAATCTTATTTTTATGTTGATGAAGCTTTGAATGAAATTCATAATGTTGAGGAAAATATGAGGAGATTATTAGATGAAAAAGAGATAAGGAGGAATAGATAATTGATGAAGCAAGAATGCAGATGAAGACAAATTGAAAAATGTAGGTATAACAGAAAAGAGGAAAAGTGGAATAGAAGAGTTGTATGGAAAAGGAAGACAGTAGAGGTATGTGTTGAAGATGCAAATTTGACCCAGCAAGTAGCTACAAAGGAAGAAGATAATGATGGAGCAGCCATAGTTCCAGAGCAAGAAGAAGGCAAACAAAAGAAGAATGAAGGCAAAGAAGAGATAAGATTGGAAGATGGAGCAGCAATAGAAAATGCAAAAGAATATTTATGGAAGCAGTTGGTAGCCATTGAGCAAGAATGGAATGAGAAGATTAAAGGTGTGAGCATAAGTAGGACAATAGTGAAGATTGAAGGCAATGATGCAGAAATGGTTACCGAAATGAAGATTGAAGATGTTGCAGATTTGGAGGATAAGATGATAAGAGATGAAGCTGAAAATGATTTGGTGTTGCAACAGATGACCCTGAGGGAAGAATGGCTAGAAGATATGACAGATGAACATATTGTGGAGGATATAGTAATGGTAAGTTTGATAATGAAATAGGAGTTGTTATAATTTCTCCATTTGATTATGATTTGTTTAGGGTGAATCAAAGAAGAATTCGAGTTTGGAGGTGGATTGCAAGTGATGTAGATGATAATGAGAAAGCAGCTCACAATGTTACACAAGAATGTTTAAAGAATAATGCATATGGTATAGAGAAATTATGAAAAAGGTGAAAGAAAAGGTTAGAGTAAGTTTGCAGAGGAACACATGTGTCGAAGCACATGATTTTTGTCCCCTGGGGAGTTTGATGTAGGGGCATCTTATTAAAATTCAAAAATTATCATTGGCATTTGATTTTTTGTTTTAATGTATGGGTCAAGTGATAGAAGCATGAGGAAGGAAGCTCTTGTCGCCAAGGTGATAGGAACAATAATAATTAATTATTAATTTCTAGAAAGTCAAATAATGGAAAAGGTGGTGATTATTAAAATCAGTTACATTTCTATTTTGAGGAAATTGGTAGCAAGAAGGTTCGAGGTGCCAGCCATTATGAAGACATGTTGATGGTGTCATAAAAGAGATTCTATATTTAACCAAAGAAGGCGGTTAGTAACTGCCAGTGGAAGGTGGAAAGGCAGAAAGAAACAAAAATAGACAAAGCACCAGAAGAAAAATAGAAACAGGCTGTATGCAGAAGAAAATGTTGATTAAAGGCACATGGCTAAGAATAGATAGTATGACAATTCGTGGTAGTAGTCAAGCATAATGCTAAGCAAGGGGAGAAAAGAAGAGCAGCAGAAAACTATTTGGGAAGGCCACATATATGATAAGAGGCAGAAAGGAAAGTGAAGGCGGGGAGGCCAAATAGGGAGGAGGCCGAGTGAAGAGAAGGCCGATATAGAAGAAGGCTGAATAAATTTGAGAAAGGACAATAGCAAAGGAGGCCAATGTGAATGCAGACCAACTTATTGGGCAGCCAGCAAATATAGATGCAGAGGGGCCAATTATGATAGGTCGATAGTGAAACAAGTGTAGCAATAAGGGAAGAGAAGTCTTCTTTGAAGATAGAAAGAGGGCGGTGGCAGGAAGAAACCATCGTTACAGAAATAAGGAAGGAGTTGGCTAATTAAAGGAGGTCAAGCATAGAAGGATGGACAGTAGAAAGTGAGGCAGGTCGAAGTTAATAAGAGAGATCGTTGTGGAGAGTACTGTAAGGAAAATAATAACAGAACTCTACAATGGACATGAAAGGTCGCGGGGTTAGGCCGAGTGTGATGGAAGAATATAGTTAAGATTTAAGAGGAAAACAACATTGTGGAATCGAGACAGTAGACAAAAAGGACAACTAGAGTTTGAGAGGAGGAATTCTAATGTGACCCAAGGCCGAGTAACCGATATCAAATAAAAGGAATTAAATCTGGAGGCCAGCAAGGTTAAGGGACTACACCAACCTAAAGGGCATTGACATACTGGCATAAGGATCTTGAATGGATGTAACTTGCAGAGGTTTTTGTTGTCTTGAAATGGAGGCCAATTTGGCTATATGGAATGAAAGTTTAAGTTTTGTCTATAATAATTATGTAGCTTGATGGTGTTTGTTCCTGTAGCATGTTAGAGATGAAATAGTATTATCATTAAATCATTGTTTGGAACCTAAACACCTGTCACCTTTGGAATGTTGTGGTGAATCTTAATTGCATATGAATGACTTTGTTTAATCTTTATGTTGTTGTCCTAGTTCCTATCATTTTAATGGCAGAAGTTATGTGAAAGCCATTTAAGCTGAGACATGATTCTCATTCGATGATTGTAAGGGATAATTATGCATGCTTCATGTGACTGTGCTATCAGCATTAGTGTTAAGTTCTATAGTGTATCCAATCCTGTGATCTCCAATTGGTATTCCTGATCTTAATCCTAAGAATTTGGTGATAGCCTCGTCATTTCAAAAATATCTAGAATAGGAGGCCCTTGTTGGTCCCAATTAATGAGTTTGGGTAGATGAGTTGGAGGTTATGTAATGGTGATAAAGGCAATGACATGGTAAGGGTGTAGATGGATGAGTTGTATAACTTTGTAATACACTTGGGGAAGTCATCATAAGATGTATCATCATTAGTACTCTTAATGGCAGGAAATTCTTTAGCTACCTCATCGAAGATAAACTCAAGCTCGGGAGATGCTGGCTCTTGTGATCCATACCCTAGTCCCAAGTGTTTAGGTCTACGAGTAGTTTTAATGGGTTCAATAGTTCCTTGTCCTTGTAAGCCAAGTCCACCTTTTCCTTGGTAACCCATATTTTGTGCCATATGAAATCCTTTAGGATATCTCTCAAGATGAAGGTTGGCTTGTTCATCCTTTTATTTATAAATTCATTCTGAAATATTTGCATCAATGATCTCTTTTTCTAGTACACCCCAACAAAAGAACTTAGTTGGCTTACAATTGATTGTGATAGTTGAAATAGGTCCCTTAGGATGAGGTCGTCCAAAGCTTTTAGGAGAAAGTGGGAGTTTCCCCACACAAAAATGTTCCTTGTAGAGTGTATTCTCCTAATCCTTTGTCTCTAATCTTAGCCTTGATCTTGGGATGGATGGTTAATGATTTGGATGAAGCTACAAGTGTGGATGGATCAATATATGATGGAGATGATTTGGCAATATCATTGGTTGGACAATAGTTATCTTTGTGATATGGGCCTTCCAATAGACAACAATACTCAAAGGGATGTGGGTCGACATATATGGTAATTTCTTGGTCATTATAGGGAAATTTGATGCATCAGTGGTAGGTGGAAGGAACAACCTTCATGACATATTTCCATGGGCATCCTAGGACAATATTATATGGGACATCAAGGTCTAAGACTTGACAAGTAATTTCTATGAGTTCAGGACCTAATTCAATGGGTAGCTTAATAATTCCTTTAGATCTTCTCTCAACTTCATCATAAGCCTTAATTGTGATAGAATGCTTTTTGTCAATAACCGCAGTAGAGTATCCCAATTGTCTTATCAATCTTAAGGTGCATAGGTTTAATCCCAATCCACCATCTAATAGGACCCTTTTAAGTTTGTGTTTATGGATTATGACCTCCAGGTGGAGGGGTTCATTATGAAATGAATCATTGTAGGCGTGTCTTTTTTAGTGAAAACTAGGTGGTGAGTGGATGCAAGGTGTCCCACCATGGCTTGAAATTGTTCTACATTAATATCATTAGGGACACAGGATTCTAATAAGGCTTTATCTAAGATCTCCTTATGCATGGGAGAGGTATGAAGAAGCTCTAGGATTGAGATTTGTGTAGGAGTCTTTCCTAGATTGGTGCAATCACGGTCGGAGGGTTCACAGAATGAACTGTCTAGGCCATGCAGCAAGAGTAAAAATAACGTAAACGACTCCAATATAGAATATAAAGAATGACTCAAATGCTCAATATATCATAAATGCAGAATACTTATATGTTGGCAACATGTGGGCTACAAATTAGGGCTCACAGGCCTAATTCTCTGGTTACAATAGATATGCAAGATATGGCAATGAAGCACCTATCTGGAAAGAATCTAACTATCAATCTTATGAATTATGCTAACTTACTTCATAATACATCCTAGATATCTATATTTATCATCTCTAAGCTCAAAGAATCCTCTATGTTAGCCAAGAAGGCTCCAAACTCCAATGAAGAGGTGTAACATGTAGAAACAAATAGGTCAGCCTTAAACAATTGGTACTCCTTCACAAATGAATGAAACTTGGTGCGAACCTTAAGGGAGGCCTATTTGATCATTATGTGCCATGTGATATGATTCATTTAGCTCCACAAGCCACATGAGTGCTCCAGAAAACTTCTCCTTTAGCTGACTGTCTGTATGCTCTATTCTGTGAAAACAGGTGATCTTATGATAGTGATAACTTTTAGCAGACAAGTCCAAATGACCTTAAATTTGGATATGATGTAGTTGATGATGTCTAAATGCTAAGTGTAGACACCTAAAAATGTCTTAAGTGTCTAACCATCCTCTGACATCACCCATATCACTAATCTCTCATCTGATTAATTAATTAAATTTTTAATTAATTAATTAATTATTTCACCCAACACCTGAATTATTCACTTTTTCTTCATCATTTAATCCCTAAAATTGAATTAATTTAATTAATTCAATAATCACACCTTCTAACAATTTTCTAATTAATTAAATAAATATGAAAATTATTTATTTGATTAAATTATCCACTTCCCTAAACCTAATTAATTAGATAAATTATGTTTATCTGATTAATCAAGCCTACTAGTTAGCCTATCCCTAACATAGTTGATTAAATACCTATTATTTAATTAGCTACCCTAGCTTACATGACCCCTAAACTAGGATAAATTAAATGAATCATTATTTAATTAATCCTAAACCATGATTACCCCACTCACTATTTTTTTCCAGCCACATTAACTAAGCTAATCACCTTGATTAACTTGGTCAAAGCCTGATTAACACCTTCTCCCACACTCCACAAATTAAAAATTACAAAATATTCACAACACTCCACCTCTTTATTACCACTTTTATGAAAAAAACATCTTCCTCTTTTTTAGCTTACATGTGTAAGAACCCATAATTACATGTGTCCTTGGATTTGCACATCTACACATAAAATGGAATTTTTAATTCGACCACCTCCAAGGAAATTAATTTTAAATTTCCTCATCCATCTAATCTCATTTAATGCTAAGTCCTCCCTAAAATGAATAAAAGATTCATTTTTATTCTCCACCCTCCAATCTTGTTGATCAAATCCTAGCCCTCCATCTCACAATCAATCTCACCCCTTGATCTCAACAATGAATCTCTACCGTTGGATCAAAATTCCCTCAAATTTACCTATAAATACAAGCTCTCACAAGCCATTACATCATCCAATTTTTGAGTAGTGTTATTATGCTCAAATTTCTCTCATCTTCTCGTCTTTAGCTAGGCTATAGTGATTTGTAGTTGCATTGAGAGCATTTCACATTGAAGAAGATAGTCACAGGTAACGCTAGAGCTTATGCGTGCTAAGCTCTTGACCTTATCAAGGAGAAGGAAGATATCAAGGTATAGCTTTTGATGTTTTATGCATTTTAGTTGTGTTTGCAATCCTTAAGATTTTCCCAATCTTCACTAAGTCCTACTCCGCGAGCTCTGAAATAAAAATGGTACAAAATGTTGAAACTACTACTGTATGAACTGAACTGAACTGAACTGGAAAATGAAAGAAAACATAAGAATACAAATGTTTTTGGTTGATGCAAGATTTCTCTACAACCTAGGATGCTCCTGCATTAGAAACTCGGGGTTGTTGAAAAAGTGAGTCCCCCACTTTGTTGGGGCTAGAGGAAAACCAAGATGGTCCACCTCAGCCTGTGATATCCAAGTTGAATCTTCTTCCTGTCTACCTTTCCACTTTACCAAATATTCTTTGTATTGCTTCCCTCTGGTACTGCGTCCAACTCTGTTGTCCAAAATGTCTTCTATCTGCTCCGGTTGTTGCTATGGTAACTAATTCTTTAAATCATCTGCAATCCTGTCACTTGATTCTCCTTCATGATACTGATATAGGTCTATAATGTTGACTATAGGTGATATCCCCAATGTCTCTAGTAGCTCCACTTCATATGCATTAGCTGAATCAAATTTCTTGAGTATCTTACACGGTCCAAACTTCTTCATCTTCAACTTGTTATATGTCCCTACTGGAAATCTCTCTTTTCTCAAATATACCATTAATTAATCTCCAACTAAAAATTCTTTGTCTCCTCTTCTCATCTGCTTTCTCCTTATACTTTATGTTCATCTCCTCTAAATGTTCCTTAACTTGATTATGTATTGTCTCCATGTATCTTGCAAATTCCTCTACCTCTGCACTTCTCTTATTCTCTATGCTTATATCTCTCAATTCTGTTACTCCTCTCAGGTTTACTCTAGTTACAATCTCAAAAGGTGTCTTACCTGCACTCCTATTCACTGAATTATTGTATGCAAACTCTGCTTGTGATAATATTAGATCCAAATTTCTTGCCTTCTCTCCTACCAAACATCTCAACAAGTTTCCCAAACTTCTATTTACCACTTATGTTTGTCCATCTATCTGTGGATGAAATGTTGAATTGAACTTTAGGTCTATCTTCATTTTCTTCCACAATGTCCTCCAAAAGTATCCAATGAATCTTGTATCCCTGTCTGAAATTATGCTCTTAGGTAATCCATGCAATCTCACAATCTCCTTGAAAAATAGGTCAGCAACATGCACTGCATCAGTTGTCTTCTTAAAAGGCATGAAATGTACCATGTTTGAAAATCTGTCCACCACTGCAAATATTGAATCATGTCCTCTCTGTGTCTTTGACAATCCTAATATGAAATCCATGCTTATATCTTCCCAAGGTCTCTCCGGTACTGTCAAATATTTGTACAAACTAGTAATCTGACTACTTCCTTTTGCAAATTGACATACTCTACAACTTTGCACAAACTTCCTTACATCCTTATATATCTGAGGCCAAAAATAATTTTCACTTACCAAATCCACTGTCTTGTCAATTCCAAAATGTCCTGGTAATCCACCACTATGTTTCTCCTTTATCAAATTGTCTCTTATTGAACTCGTAGGTATACACAATTGATTTCCTTTGAACAACACACCTTTCTTAATGAAATAATCTAACTACTTGCTTCTATCTATCACAATAGGTTCCTTACATGCTTTCCATGGTTCTACAAAATCAAGATTTGCTTCATACATATGCTTTAGCTACTCAAAACCCAATACTTCAACTCTCATCTTTGTCAGCAAGTTTCTTCTTCTACTCAACGCATCTGTAACTTTGTTTGACTTCCCACTCCTATGCTTCAATACAAAAGTGTAACTCTGCATGAACTCTACCCATCTCATATGACTCTTATTAAACTTTCCTTGACCGTTCAGATATTGTAAAGCTTGATGATCTGTATACAGCATAAAATCCTTAGGCAACAAGTAATGTCTCCACTTCTTCAAGGCTTGAATTATGACATAAAAATCCTGATCATAAACTGAATATCTTTTCCTTGCATCATTCATCTTCTCACTAAACTATACTACTGGTCTACCTTCTTGACTTAACACTGCTCCTATTGCATTTCCACTTGCATCATAATCCACTTGAAATACCTTGTTGAAATCCAGTAATGCTAACACTGGTTTCTCTATCACTTTTTGTTTCAACAATTCAAAATTTTTATTCGCTCTCGATGTCCACTTAAAGTCCTTTTTGTCACCTCTCATTGTCTCTATCATTGGTGTGCATAATGAACTAAAATTTCTAATGAACTTTCGGTAGAAACTAGCCAATCCATGAAATGATCTGACTTCTCCAATGCTCTCAGGTGTTGGCCACTCGACAATTGCTCAACTTTCTCAGGGTCCATCTTCAATCCTTCCACAAAAATCACAAATCCTAAATATACCAATTCTTCCTTCATGAAACTACATTTCTTGATGTTTATCAACAACTTCTCTTCTCTCAGTCTCTACAAAACTTGTCTCAAATGCCACAGATGTTCTTTTGTCTTACTGAAAATTAGAATATCATCCAAGTATACAATAACAAACTTACCCAAGAATTTCTTCAAGACTTTGTTCATCAACCTCATGAAAGTACTCAGTACATTTGTCAGTTAAAAAGGCATTACTAACCATTGATACAATCCTTCATTTGTCTTAAAAATAGTCTCCCATTCATCTCCTTCTCTGATTCTAATTTGATGGTATCCACTCTTTAGGTCTATCTTTGTAAAATATTTTGCTCCACTCAAACAGTCCATAATATCATCCATCCTAGGTAGTGGAAATCTATACTTAACTGTGATCTTATTGATTGCTCTAGAGTCTATACACATCCTCCATTCTCCATCTTTCTTTGGTGCTAGCACTGTAGGTACTGTACAAGGGCTTAAACTTTCTCTGATCAAACCTTTTCTCAACAACTCTTGTATTTGTCTATTCATCTCTGCATTCTCTATTGGTGTCATCTAATGTGCTTCTTTGTTAGGCAAACTAGCTCCAGGTATAAGATCCATATGATGATTGATACCACTGATTGGTGGCAATCCTTCAGGTACATTATCTGATATGATGTCTTCATACTCTGTCAATAATTCAGTTATGATCTCCTTTGGCTATGATTCTTCAGTCTTTGTTCTTAAGGTTATAGGCTTCTTAGGAATCAAAGCATAACATATATTCTCATGTCTCAATCCATTCATAAATTTCCTTCCATCTATGAGATAGATTCTAGCATTCCCACATATTTCACTCTTAGGTTCATCTTCCAAAGGTATCAAGGTGATTTTCTTCCCATTAGATATTATAGTGTAAGTATTCTTTCTCCCATCATGTATAGATTTTCTATCATACTGCCATGGTCTACCCAACAATATATGACATACATCCATCGGCATAATATCACACAATACTTCATCATGATAAGATCCAATATGAAATTTTACCAAACATTGTTCACTCACCAGTACCTTGTGTTCATCCTGAATCCATGCTATCTTGTAGGGATTAGGGTGTTTTAATCTCTCTAGGTTTAGCTTAGTCACCATCTCCTCTGAAACCAAATTATCAGTATTACCACTATCAATGACAACCTTACAACATTTACCTCCTAATTTGCATCTGGTCCGGAACAAACTTTTCCTCTGTAGTGATTCCTCATTTGTCTCTACTTGAAATAGTGCTCTTCTCATGACTAATGATTCTCCTTTCTCTGGTTTTCCAACTGAATTGGGTGATCCAACAGGTTCTTCTTCTACATAAGTTGTTCTCCCACTGTTCTCTGTCCTCTTTCTTGTACTTCCCTGATGACATTCAAATGCTCTGTGTCCTTCACCTCCGCACTTAAAATAGATTCCTCTCAATGTTCTATTATCAAACCCTCTTTCTTCTCTTCTGTATCTTTCACTCCGGTATGAATTATGATTCCCTCTATGGTAGAAAGTTTTATCATCTCTCCAGTGTGCATTTCTATCTATATCTTCCTTCTTGAATGGACAATCTTGTTTGTTCTGCTCCACATATGATCTTTCTCGTCTGGAATATGTTCTACCTCTTTGAAATTTTCCTCCTCTTCCTCTCTATCTCTACTCATGCTTCTTATTCAACTTTTCTTCAACTTTTAGGGCAAACTGATATGCTTCTTCTATTGTTGTCATCCTTACTAAACTCAATTCTTCTTGAATGTTCAATCTCAGTCCATTGATGTATCTTGCCACTTTCTCCTTACTTGCTTCACTATGTCTTGTCCTTATGATTATCTTATGAAATTCTCCAGTATACTCCTTCACATATTTCTCCTTGTGTTTCAGGTTTTGTAATCTCTTCAACAATTCCAACTCATAGTTAACAGGTATAAACTAATTCTTTAGCTTTGTCACCATTCTATTCCATTTTATGATCTTTTCTTTTCCTCTTCTGTTTCTATCCAACTGTACTTCTTTCCACCAAATAGAAGCATGTCCCTTCAACTTAGTCTTCACAAATATCACCTTCTCCAAATCTTCAATTTCTTCATATCCAAAGAATTTCTCCAAGTCATTTATCCAATCAATTAATTCCTTCGGATTCAAATTTCCATTGTAATTCAGTACATCCACTCTAGGTCTCTTTCCAATCTTTGAAATAGCTTTCAACATCTTCACTTGATCTAATTCTTCTTCTTCTTCTAGGGTTTCTTCATTTTGATCAGTGGATTGAAATTCTTCATCATTTCTTTCAACATTAGGTTGAGGTGTTAGTCCTCTCCTTTGATCTTCTTCAACAACATCCAATCTAAATTTCATTGTTTTCATCATCTCATCCATTCTTCCAGCCATAGTGCCTACAACAAGTATTCTCCTCAGCGACATCTCTTCCTAGGATCCAGGCGCAACTGCCTCAAATTAGGCGATCGGGCTAGAAGGTATCAACTGCCTCACACTCGGTGATTTGTTGACAAGCACAAGTAGACTACCTCAGGTCGGTGATCGGTTCACCACACGATCTTACGAAATGCCTTCACAACTTCACTCCCAAATGATTCAAACTTCACTCTGATACCACTTGGTGCAGTCACAGTTAGAGGGTTCACAGAATGAACTGTCCAAGCCGTGTAAGAAGAGTAAACACAATGGAAAGGACTTCACTATAGAATATAAATAATGACTCAAATTCTCAATATATCATATATGCAGAATACTTATATGTCGGTAGCATGCGGGCTACAAATTAGGGCTCACAGGCCTGATTCTCCAGTTACAACAGATATGCAAGATATGACAATGAAGCACCTATCCAAAAAGAATCTAATTATCAATATTATGAATTATGCTAACTTACTTCCTAATACATCCTAGAGATCTATATATATCATCTCCAAGATCAAATAATCCTCCACATTGGCCAAGAAGGTTACAAACTCCAGTGAAGAGGTGTAACGTGTAGAAACAAATAGGTTGACCTTAAACAACTAGTACTCCTTCACAAATGAATGAAACTTGGTGCAGACCTCAAGGGAGGCCTATTTGATCATTATGTGCTGTGTGATATGATTCATTTAGCTTCATAAGCCATGGGAGTGCTTTGGAAACCTTCTCCTTCAGCTGACTGTCTATATGCTCTGTTCTGTGAAAATAGATGATCTTCTGATAGTGATAACTTTTAGCAGACAAGTTGAAATGACCTGAAATTTGGATATGATGTAGTTGATGATGTCTAAATACTCAATCCTGCTCCGCAAGCTCTAAAATGAAAATATGGCAAAATGTGGTACAAAATGCTGAAACTGGTACTGTCTAAACTGAACTGAGATGGAAGATGAAAAAAATAGAAGAATGCAAATGTTTTTGGTTGATGCAAGAATACTCTGCAACCTAGGATGCTCCTGCATCATAGATGATCAAGGATATTGTATTTGGGAGGTGCTATGGATGAATATGGCATAGACAAGGATGGGGCTCCTTGAATAGTGATGCAACTACAATGGGTGGTAATGACACGATTGGGATTACGAGAGATGGTGACAATGGCTACTTGTGTGGAGGAAGCTTCAATATGACCCACAACAAAATCATATGAAGGAGAGGAATTGACTTTATTGGTATGATTGATATTTTTGTTGGAAGAGGAACTACCTTGACCATGTTGTGGAATGGATTTTTATATGCTCCCAATTTCTCATTAGATGACTTTGGAGTGGGTTCATCTATAGTAACTTCTCCTTGATGTATCATTTCTTGGATATAGTTCTTAAGTGTCATGCAATTGTTTGTTTTATGACCCTTGATCCTATGATTTTCACAATACTCATTGTAATTGTACCAATGAGGTTTGATCTCAGGGGGTTTAAGGATGTCATGGTTTAAAAGTTTTTAAAAATTGGATTCCACGGGTTCTCCCAAGTTTGTGTATTTATGTCTAGGTCTTAACCCTTGTATAAGATTATTCTTGGGTTGGGTATCTTTTATTTTTTATGGTGATGATGTTTGTAGTGCGAATGGAGGATTTTGGACATTTTTACAAGCTTATAATCCGTGACACCATCATTGACAATGTTCTTATTCTTAGACCAAAATCATGGTTTTTAATTGGATTGATTATTGTCAGTCTTTTTTGTCTTTGAAGATTTTGACAAGTCTATTTTCTATTAGGTCTTTCTCTATAGTTGCACCTTTGTCAATGATTTCCTCAAAAGATTTGGCACATTGAACTTGTAAGTGAAAGGCATTTCCTAGTTTAGGTTTTGCATGAAAAGATTGACGAGTTGTTTCTCATGAATGGTGATTGGGACCTTACTAGCGAGATTTATCTAATATTTTAGGAAGGCAATGAGTGATTCCTCATTTATTTGTTTGGTATTGCAAAGGTCAGTCATGGACATCTCATGTTCAATGTTGTATCAAAAGTCAACTATGAATTTATTGGCAAGCTCTTGGAAATTTTTAATGCCATGAGGGAGATGGGAGAACCATTCAATGGCTTGACCTCCTAGGCTACAAGGGAAAACTCTCATCAAGTGTCATCATATGAAACTTCCATACATGCTATAAATAATTCTCTTAGGTAGTCTCTAGGATCACCCTTTCCTTTGTATTTATCAAATTTTGACAATTCAAAGTTTTGAGGAAAAGGGTTCATAACTAGAGATTTGTCAAATGGATATGGACAAATTTCTTCAAAGGTGTACTTTTGGTTTTCCTTTTTGCATGTCAGAAAACATTTGTTTCATAATTTGTTGCATGTTTGTTGACTCATTGGGTGATGTGGTAGATGGGTTGGACAAAGATTGTTGTTGTTGTTGTTGCGGTGTTTGAGGTTGTGGTTGTTGTGTTTGAGATTGTTCTTAATGTGTTTGGGTTTGTTGAGTGGTCATGATTTTTTCTAAAAAGGCTTGTAGTTGTGTTTGGGCTTGTTGTAAAAGGGCTTGTTGTTGTACTATGATTTGTTGGAGGTAAGATGGATTAGGATTTTGAACATGTGATGATGAGGATTGAGTTTGGACTTGTGATATTTGAGGCATGGACACACTGGCTTGGGTATGAACATGTGGCATAGTGGATGATATGTACATAGGATTGGATACTTGATTAGTAAGCAGTGAAATGACTATGCCACTAGTAGGTGGGATGATGACATTAACTATTGAATTTGACATACGTATAGATGTCATGGGTGGAGAGATGGATATGTTAATACAAGGGATGTGTGAAGTCATGAGATAGATGATGTAGGGATGGTGGATATCATAGGGATATGTGATGTAAGGATGATTGATATCATAGGGATGTTTTGACCACTTGATGGGGGTGTGATGTTGGTTGTGTTTTGAGGAATGGACATGAACATGCTAGGGATAGGTTGTGACACACCTATAGAAGAAATGGGTTGATTGGCGGATGTGTTGATATGAATACTTGTCATAGCATTTAAGGTTTCATAAACATGTGATTGGGTAGGTCCTTCTAATGGATTAACAATTGGACAAGGATGACCTTGAGGAATCAAAGCAGAGGGATCAAAATCTAGAGGTACCTTGACTCCTAGATGGATTAACTTTTGGAAATAAGCTTGAGGATTTTTTACGATAATATGATCCACTAATGCTTGATTATCGGGGTCCTCTATAAAGTATTGAACTCTATCTTCATAGTCAAGAGACCCATGGATGGAATCATTTGGACTTTGAGGCTCTTGCATAGGATTTTCAAGTTCATATGTGTATATAGGGTTATATGATGGTTTGAGAATATCCTTATAAGCATCAGGTATGAACATGTTGGTGGGAAATCCAAACTTAGGGCAAAATCCAAGGGTAATGTTGGATGGAACAATAGCCCCTCTACCATAGGAAGTAGACTCTTGATATTGTTGTGGAAACTCTTGATGTGGTTTTTGATGGGGCTCTTGTTGGGGTTCTTGTTGAATTTCTTGATAAGGTTGTTGATGAGACTCTTCATGAGGTTTTTGACTTGATGATGAGACTCTTATTGAGATTGTTGATGGGATTCTTGATGGGACTCCATGAATTTCCTATGAACACACCAGGATACTTAGAGGGGGGTGAATCAATATCTAATCAAACTTCAAATCCTCTGGAGCATATTAAAACTTAAGTATTACAGCATTAACATAAACATGAGAGATTAACACAATACACATCAACACATAACATTAGATATACGTGGAAAACCCAAGAAGGGAAAAACCACGGTGAGGATTAACTCACAATATATGAAGCTCAAAATTACAACTTTGTTGTAGGGCTACAACCCAAGGAAGCTACTACTCCCTGAAAAATTTGATTTAGGATCACTCCCAAGGAATCTACTACTCCCTGTGCACTTTGTTTTAGGGTCACTCCCAAGGGAGAAACTATTCCCTGAACTAAGAACAAACTCAAATAAGATTATAGTATGAAAGTCCTTCTGCTACCTGAAAACTAAAATTGAAGCTCACACCTTTGATGATTGCAATCTTGCTTCTTCTAATGATTATATCAATTAGGCACACTCTTCACTTCCCTCCTATCACAAAAATATCTTCAAGATGAAATAGGACAACCTCTAATACATCTGCTCTTTCTCGTTTAGTCTGACATCACAATGCATTTGATTTTCATATTCTTCTCTTCAAACTTTTATATTTTTATCTTCACAATAATTCATCACCTAGACCAAATAGGTTTACAATATATACATGACATTACATTTATTTCATTACAAGTCGGCCAATACAACAAGGATATTACATTTTGCAAGTTAGCCAGAGATAACACAATATAAAACATGCATAGGGCAAGCCCTATCATGGACTACACGCTACTCTAGAAAGAAACACAAGCCTTGTGGATCCAAACACATGCTTAGTCTAGTCCTAAACATCATTCACAACATCATTCTTCAAGGAATATCATTCTCACATTACACAAATTTGAACTAGGTCACTCTTAAGCAAGAAAACGTGAACCTTGTAGCACATCGGTCCTTACAATCTTGGTGGTACTCATGAATGATAAAACATTGCTTTCACTCCTTCCAGATGAGTTAGTAGGACCTATACAACATCTACAAACATTCCTTGAACTCTGAACAGCAACAACATTGTCGTGCACATCATCAGCATATACTCTGGGAACAGCTAGGCATCCAGAACTATCTGTATCACAACTGTCAATTTAAAACTAAGCTTACGGACCTCTAAAACACATGAAACTAATATGGATGCACTCATGCAGTGTTACAAATATATCTTCAAAATTGGACAACCATATCTATCATTGCAGAGAAATGTGGAGCATTCCAAACTATCTTCTTCACCACTTGAATCTACCAGAGCACAGACCGAAACTCTATCTTCCACAACTTTCACTACGGAGGGAAAAATGATCTGAAATTTTGGATTTAACACCTTTACATCAGTTAACTTAACTTATGAACTACATGACCATATATTCAAATGCAGAGGAATCCAGAGCATTTTACCAGACAATCTTCTAGGCACATCTCTATCACAAAAACCTTCACCAACTTCCAGAAGCCAAATTCCTCATATAACAGAACATACATCCTTGGGAACAATAGGAAGGATCATGAACCATGCCGACATCTTCTCATCCTCAACATAGCTTAATGTATTATTATTCATTTTAATGCTTCTAATTCCCATCTTAATATTTCATCATTCATCTTTGTGCTTCTAATTCCCATCTTAATATTTCATCATGAACTCATATTTGTGCTTCTAATTCCCATCTCAATATTTCATAATGAACGCATCTTTGTGCTTCTAATTCTCATCTTAATATTTCATCATGAAAACATCTTTGTTGACCAACTTGACTTGACATGACATCCAACCATGAACATTGGAACATCACTCCATCTCAGTACTTTACTAACCACAAGCATGCCTAATATACCATGTCTTGAAATTAATCAAGGCATGACATCCAACCATGAACATTAGTAACCCACTATGAACCTCAGGAACATCACTGGATATCAGTAACCCTAAACATCAACATCACCACTATATCTCATCATCAGAAACTGAGTGTTGATCTTACTCTAAGTGTTGGCATCAATGACAACACATTTTGCCAAAAATCTCCCCCTTTGTCATTGATGGAAACACACACTCTCTCTCTCCCCCTTTGACATCAAGAACAAAGGGTAGTTGCTTCTTCCCCTTAGGACACAAACTCTCCTCCTAACGTGCACATTTCTCTTTCTCTCCCTTTGATGTTCATATATTCTTTCTTGAAATAACTCAGGGATCCCCTTGTCAGCAACAAGCACTACCTACTCCCCCTGAGAGGCAGCCATCATTAGTCCAGGAAAAAGGATATAGCATGAACTCCCCCTAGACAGATGCACCACTATGCATCTAACAAGAAGGGGGGCCAATTACCCATAACCTCTATAAGAGATCCTCAAAAGTATCCTTTGCAAGAGCCTTTGTGAAAATGTCTGCAATCTGATCCTTTGTTGGAACATATTCCAACCTTACTTCCTTATCTACAACCTTCTCTCTCAAAAAGTGATACTTGATTGCTATATGCTTGGTTCTAGAATGCATCACTAGATTCTTGGAAATATTGATAGCAATTGTATTATCACACAAAATAGGAATAAGCTCATCATGCATCACCTTTATATCCTTCACGGTTTGCTTCATCCACAACACTTGTGTATAGAAAGATGTTGATGCAATATACTCTACCTCTACAATTGATAAGGACACTGAATCTTGATTCTTGATCTGCCATGAAACCAATCTAATTCCTAAAAAGAAAGCACCACCACTTGTACTTCTTTTGTTATCAACACAACCAACCCAATCAACATCAATGTAGGCACTCAAATCAAAGTCTTTACCTCTTGGATACCATAAGCCGTAATCCAGAGTTCCCTTCAAGTATCTAAATATTCTTTTCACTGCCTT
Organism: Cunninghamia lanceolata; assembly: GCA_027924645.1. Lineage (NCBI taxonomy): Eukaryota > Viridiplantae > Streptophyta > Pinopsida > Cupressales > Cupressaceae > Cunninghamia > Cunninghamia lanceolata. The sequence continues at coordinate 6,060,104 of BSBN01000994.1, read as the reverse complement.
CTCATGTGCTTTCTTGGGATTAGCTTGATATCTGTCAACCACACATACTGCATGCATGATATTAGATCTAGAAGCAGTCAAGTACAACAATCCTCCAATCATCAATCTATAGGAAGTCTGATCAACTTCTGAAGACTCGTCATCCTTGCTCAAGTGACATCCAGTGACCATAGGAATACTCACTAGTTTTGAATCTTCCATACCAAACTTCTTCAACATCTCTCTAACATACTTAGCATGACAAATAAAGATACCATCATCTAGCTGAGCAATTTGAAGTCCAAGGAAGAAAGATATCTCACCAATCTTAGACATCTCAAACTCTTTTTACATCTCCTCTGCAAACCTCTTACACATATCATCATCTCCACCAAAAATGATGTCATCAACATATACTACAACTATCAATATCATATCTCCTTCTTCCTTGATGTAAAGATTACTATCTGTAGTACCTTTCTTAAATCCTTGTTGAAGTAAGTACTTATCCAACCTAGCATACCAAGCTCTAGGTGCTTACTTGAGACCATACAATGCCTTTTTGAGTCTGCACACCATGTCTGAATCTTCTGATATCTAAAAACCATTAGGTTGCTCAATGTAGATTTCTTCCTCTAGATCACCATTCAAAAATTTTGACTTGACATCCATCTGATAAACCGTAAAATTCTTGTGAGTAGTAAGGGAAAGAAACATCCTAATTGCCTCCATCCTGGCTATCAGAGAAAATGTCTCCTCAAAATCAATGCCTTCAACTTGAGAATAGCCCTTACACACCAATCTTGCTTTGTTCCTCACAACTTCACCATCTTCATTCATCTTGTTTTGGAACACCCACTTTGTTCCTATGACATTCTTGTTGGCTGGTATGGGAACCAATTCCCATGTCTAATTCTTCTCTATCTGATCCAATTCTTCTTCCATTTCTTTTATCCATCCACCATCTTTGCTAGCATCAGCAAAGGTTTTGGGCTCTACTTTTGATAATAAGAAGAAACTTACTGTTGTGATGTTCACAACACGCCCCATTATGCTCCTTAGCAAAATGGGGACCCCTGCTGATGTTTTGCTTTTTGCTTCTGCTTGTGTTTGTCTACTTTCTGGCGGTTTGGTAAAAATGAGTCAGGTGCATCATCATCATGAAGGTCAGGATGAGGTAAGTCATCATCATGAGGTCAGTTTGTCAAAGTTCATATTTTGCTTCTGTGACCTCATATTTAGAAAGAGCTTGAAATTCCATGCAGGTTTGCCTTTTACTTCACTTGAAAATTCGTCCATATGTGGAAGTTATGCACAGTCAAAGTTTTGGTCAAACCTGATAATCGCAAGTGATCATCATATTTTTTTCATGTTGTCAAGGTCATCATGATCTTGGTCTATCACCCAATAAAAATCATGCAGTCGCAATATCCGGACGTCAATCTTAGGTGGTAGTGCCCTTTACCCGTCAAATGGCCTTATGCGTATCGTGAGCATCATGATTTTAGGAGGGTCATATTTTATAAACTCGGTTTTGTTGTATGAAGACATCATCATCATATTTGAAACGCCCCCCCGATAATATCCTGAGGTTCAAATATCATGATGACGTCAACTTTAAGTCAGTAAGTTTTCCCCGTCGAGCGATCTTTGTATCGCGAGCATCATGATATTTTTACATCGCCTAATATTATAATATCATGCTAATATTATAAGATCACCCTGACTTAGAAAATCCACCATCGGCATAGTTGCATACGCATGTTAAAATCCTATCGGAGGGTCATCATCCTGATATTTGCTGAAATTCGCTAAGATGATGATGACGTCTTCATATCCTCCTGATCTCCTTCAGCATGATCATGATGATCACCCTATCTTTTAAGGGAGGGTGATTTTCCTTTCCTCATCAGCATGATCTTATTTTTCACCCTAGCGCTAACCTGATGATGACCTCGACTCATCCTTATGCTCCGAAGAAAGAACATGATGATGACGTCATCATGATAATTCGATGAGGAGGATCATCATATATTTTTTATCCTGTCATATTGTCAAGATCATCATGATCTTGTTTGTTCACCCGACATTTCGTGAAGTCCTCCTGCCAAGAAGAACGACCTTTTGCAAGTATCCTGATGATCATCATCATCACATTTTCCTTCGGCAGGATATGTTCCAAAACATGATCCGGTTAGCGAAACATCCTGATGACGTCATGTTCTAAGTTTAACAAAGGCTCCGGATATCATGATGACGTCATCCCGATCTGATAAACGAAGAAGCTAATATCCTGATGATCATCATCATCACATTTTCCTTTGGCAGGATATTTTCCAGAACCCTATCCGGTTCGCGAATATGATGATGACGTCTTATTCTAAGTTCGACAAAAGCCCCAAATATCCTGATGATCATCATCATCCTGATCTTTCGAGAGGGTTGCCTTGGCCGCAAAGGGGTCATATTACATTCATCATCCTGATCATGCTCCTTAGGTGACCCGATATCACAATTATCCCCCTGGTCTTAACTGAACATGATGATGATGTCATCTTTTGCATTTTAATGAAGCCCGAATATGACGATGATGTCACCATCATTTTCCTTTCCTCAGCAGTAGGATCATATTCCATATCCTCCTATTCTCCTTCAACATGATGATGATGATGATGTTGTTCTTTTCCCCGATATGCAGAAGCGAAACATCCTGATGACGTCATCTGGACCTTCAGAAGGGAGAGCATCATATTTCCAGAATATCATGCAGATGAAGTGAATATCGGCCAACATGTTTTTTTGACACACCGATAGCGATAGTCATGCCGATGGGCGGGAAATGAAGCGGTGGAGTTTTAAACCATTTTTTGGCGCCCGTGGCATTTTTTCGGTCAACGATGGTTGACCCGATGGGTTTTGAGCGGTCTGAAAGCGTTTTGAACGCGTTTTAGGAGTATTCTGGATCTGATTTCCACAATTTTGCGCAGTCACCTGGGTTTAAACGATTATTTTAATTTCCTACTGTTTATGTGATAAATAAAATACTTATTGCTTGTCTTGTCTTGCAGGCTTGCAGTTGAGGAAGCAGCTGGAAAGTCAACACAGTGACCTCATGGAGGAAGGAAATCTGATCTCAGGAGCAGGAAGATAAGGATGAAGTGCGAAAAAGTCAAGGCCATTAAAGTAAAGAACAAGGTTGCAGCTGAGAGTATTACTACAACAGACAAACAGAAGTTATTACCCAGCTGCCGGAACTTCTCAGAAGGGGCAATATTTCGCCCAGATTTGACACTGCTCAGAGATATTTTGAAGAACTAGTTCACCTGTATTTATTGCTGTAACTAGGGGTTTGAACCAGGGGTTCAGTTAGGTTTTTGCTATAGTGAGGATAATCAGAATGTCTTTATATTGTGCCTCTCTACACTGTAATACTTTACAACAGGGATTTTAGGAAAACAACAGTGGCTACAACAGGATTTTTCTTTTAGGAACATACAGCAAGTTAGCATAGTTTAGAGGTAGAAGAAGGAGGTCGCCTGTTTGTCTGCAGTAAGGTGCGCGTGGAATGTCTGGCTGCCTTACTGTATCTGTAAAGCTTCTAAGTTCTCTGTAGTATGATCAATGAAACTAAGAGTCATTCCTACATTATAAATCATGTATGACTATTTGTTTCTAATACAATAGAATCTGGAGTTCTGCATCTATCTTCTGAGTGTTCTCCTGCTCTTCTTTGTGTTTTGAAATATTTTCTTTGAGAGCTTGCAATTTTAAATGTATGTTTGTGAAAATGCTCAGAACTTGCATTTAAGGTTTTTACTGTGGATTTGATCAAATTACTGTGGTATTTACATAGTGCATAACAGAAACAATTGGATCCTTCGATAGATTAAATGAGGTATAGATTAGATCTTTCTAACTTTTCCCAACCCATCTGAAATATTTAGTTGAAAACGTAGAAATCTAAAGGAAATTGTCTCAAATTTGAAGAAGCATGTATAACAGAGCTATAAGTAGACAGTTTTCATAAATAGATAAAGAAGAAAGCTGCAAAAATTCAAGAAAACCATCTAAAACTTGCAGCACAGTAACACTTTTATGCAAAGGAATGAAAAGTATTGACATATCTCATGACCTTTTTGCATATTCTTAGTCCAGTAAACCACCAAACAAACCTAAACTACGTAAGGCCCCTTGAACATTACAGCTTCACATTGACCAACTGAACTTGACCAACCGAACCATTGTAGACTTGGGATTAGTTGAATCTCAAATGATTCCTTCTTATCTTTCAAGTATAGTTTCAGTTCATTTCATGTGAATTTTAACTTATTGTTATGATTGCATCAAAACAATCACCAACAGTTTTCTGGCGCTAGAAGGAGGGCCTGATTTGGTTTAGGGTTAAAATTTTGAGTTTTAAACGTTATATTCTGAGATATGTTAGATCTCATAAAATTTCAAAGGCCTAAAAAGTTGAAAGAAGGTCCCATTTTTAATGGACTCATATAGGGACAGTTTTCAAGTTGACATTCCTTCATTTCAAAAGGTTTTGAATAACCAGCTTTATCCTAAAAATTTATATAGCTATGGTTTATTTGGAAGGTGTAGGCTACATAAGTCCGCAGAGCATGGTGAGCTTAATTGTCTATCTTTTCTTACAAGATTAGATTTATATTTGAAAGGACTAATCTCTCTCTCAGATGTGTATAAGGCTGAAAATTGGCAGGGAAATGAGGAGATTATTGAGCGACAGGAGGATGCAGCATCAACGGTCATTAAATGTGCAGAGGATACAAAGATGGAACCAACGCTAGGAATAAAGGATAGTAAGATCTCTCTCCAGGAATCATGTGATGGTAAGAAAAAAAATCTGTCTTTTCGTCAGGATCCGGCTGTGATTAAAGTTAGTGAAAAATATAAATATCCTAAAAAATACAGAGAAGAAATCACAGCTCATGTCCCTTTTCTAGATAATAAGCAAAAAGGATTTAATGAAAAAGAAAAGGAAAGTGAGGTTCATCTTGATACATTTGATAAATATATAGAACTACTAAGGAATATTTGTCAAGAAGAAACCTCTGGGTCTGACCTGAAAAGTTTTAACGAACATGATTTGGCAAAGAAATGTAAACAAGCATTGGCAAAATTAAAATACACTAAAACTGATAGGATCCCTACTGTACAAACTAATGAAGTCATAGAAAAGAAAGTAAATCCTAGTGTTACACCTGACTTCTTTGAATTAAATGATCAAAATCAAGATTGTTGCAGGTCAATAAGATTAGACTCTTCACTAAATGACAAATATGAGTCATCTGATGAGCAATTCTTGAAAAAAAAAAGGGATACAGAGGATCATGTAGCTGCTGTACACAATCAGACATCACCCCCATGCCATGTTGAAAATAAGACAGGGGAGTATTCTTGTCAATCAAAAGATATTGTCCCACCTTTACTCTCAAGTGATTTAGAAATAATTAATTTCTGTATATCAGATTATGATGATCAGGATACTTACTTAAGTGCTGATGTGCAGGAAACTAATGAGAACATTGAGAGGTTTGCTAAATTTGAGGATAAACTGAACATCCAGAATGAAGGAACAAAGCTGGATGAAGATGAAGAAATGATACATCTAGAGTCATTCCTCTTTCAACTTGAAAAAGGACTAGACATAGAGCTGGGCAATGAAAATGTAGAGCTAAATGAAAAGCCAGCTATTAATAAACAAGTGTGTTCCACAGAGCTAAAGGCACATCAGGTTGTCTCTTTCCTTTCCTTAATAAATAATGATAAATGCTATTTTGATTATGGAAATTCAAGAGATAGGACCTGCATATGGATTAATCATAAACCTGATGAGCAGCCTCAATTACTTATTAAGAGCTATTCTGATAAACACAATGAATCTAGAATACCAGATTTTTTTTCAGAATTCAAAGATAAATCTGCTATGATGAGGACCATAACTAGTACCCTGTTACTCCTGCACAACCTGAAGAAATATGCAAGTAGGGGTGTTTTTGGGTCTTTTTCCTGGGTTTCTAATTGCCTTGTAGAGGCTTGTATATAGTCTGGTAGGGTGGTTGTTTCTGTTTTTGTGTTCTTCTTTTGCTATTTTCTTTTTGGATTAGTTGTTTGTATAGTTTGTCTTCTGTTTGTTTTTGCTTTTTGTTTCTTTCTGTTTGTACAATTTTTTTTCTTTTGTTGTGTTGTTTGTACAGCCTGTTTGTTTGGTTTGTTTGTTGTCTCCTCAGCAGGGATCTTTATTTTACTTTAGAGTATTAAGGAGCAAAACTAGCAACCATTCAAAATAGTATAAAATTTAGGATATTCAGGTTAACCATTTGCAATTTACACATAATTTGTCACTGTCATGAATGTAGAGAGTTGTTCATCTTCTGAAGTTTTGTATTCAATAAATGTGATTGAGAATTCGAAGCAGGTTTCTCACGATGACACACCTAAAATCCTTGGGTTTGTTGAACTTACCAGTGTAGATATTAGGTGAAAAATCAGAGGTCACCCTTGCTACCATTACAATTCTCGGCTTAATTTCAGCAAGTGTCCACTCCTTGCATCATGAAGTTACAAATTGCTATATCTTATGAAATCTTTCAAAATTAGAAAACAAAAAATAAATAAATAAATAAATAAAGCGGATTATACTGAAAATCCAGATTAAGCCATCTAAGTAACTCTACCGGGGCTATGGACGCTCGCTGGCAGTGGGGCTCTACTTAGGAGAATTGTAACGATAACCTTGCCGGGGCTATGGACGCTCGCTGGCAGCAAGGCTCTATCCGGTCGGCTATGAGGGAATATCCTCACCTACGTAGGCTAATGTCAGTCACTGGTTTGTTCAACCGATCTTCAAGATGAGGATAATTAATCACGTGCACACAACTAAACTGAAAATGGAAGTTCATGCATCTTTATTGAATACTTTGAGTCTCAAGCTGATAGTAATTTGCAGGAAAGATAGTTGGAAGTTATGAGTTCATTTCATCTAGTTTCCTTGAACACTCTGAATTTAATTGTTTTGTTTTGGTTGCTAGTTGTTGTGATGTTCACAACACGCCCCATTATGCTCCTTAGCAAAATGGGGACCCCTGCTGATGTTTTGCTTTTTGCTTCTGCTTGTGTTTGTCTACTTTCTGGCGGTTTGGTAAAAATGAGTCAGGTGCATCATCATCATGAAGGTCAGGATGAGGTAAGTCATCATCATGAGGTCAGTTTGTCAAAGTTCATATTTTGTTTCTGTGACCTCATATTTAGAAAGAGCTTGAAATTCCATGCAGGTTTGCCTTTTACTTCACTTGAAAATTCGTCCATATGTGGAAGTTATGCACAGTCAAAGTTTTGGTCAAACCTGATAATCGCAAGTGATCATCATATTTTTTTCATGTTGTCAAGGTCATCATGATCTTGGTCTATCACCCGATAAAAATCATGCAGTCGCAATATCCGGACGTCAATCTTAGGTGGTAGTGCCCTTTACCCGTCAAATGGCCTTATGCGTATCGTGAGCATCATGATTTTAGGAGGGTCATATTTTATAAACTCGGTTTTGTTGTATGAAGACATCATCATCATATTTGAAACGCCCCCCCGATAATATCCTGAGGTTCAAATATCATGATGACGTCAACTTTAAGTCAGTAAGTTTTCCCCGTCGAGCGGTCTTTGTATCGCGAGCATCATGATATATTTACATCGCCTAATATTATAATATCATGCTGATATTATAAGATCACCCTGACTTAGAAAATCCACCATCGGCATATTTGCATACGCATGTTAAAATCCTATCGGAGGGTCATCATCCTGATATTTGCTGAAATTCGCTAAGATGATGATGACGTCTTCATATCCTCCTGATCTCCTTCAGCATGATCATGATGATCACCCTATCTTTTAAGGGAGGGTGATTTTCCTTTCCTCATCAGCATGATCTTATTTTTCACCCTAGCGCTAACCTGATGATGACCTCGACTCATCCTTATGCTCCGAAGAAAGAACATGATGATGACGTCATCATGATAATTCGATGAGGAGGATCATCATATATTTTTTATCCTGTCATATTGTCAAGATCATCATGATCTTGTTTGTTCACCCGACATTTCGTGAAGTCCTCCTGCCGAGAAGAACGACCTTTTGCAAGTATCCTGATGATCATCATCATCACATTTTCCTTCGGCAGGATATGTTCCAAAACATGATCTGGTTAGCGAAACATCCTGATGACGTCATGTTCTAAGTTTAACAAAGGCTCCGGATATCATGATGACGTCATCCCGATCTGATAAACGAAGAAGCTAATATCCTGATGATCATCATCATCACATTTTCCTTCGGCAGGATATTTTCCAGAACCCGATCCGGTTCGCGAATATGATGATGACGTCTTATTCTAAGTTCGACAAAAGCCCCAAATATCCTGATGATCATCATCATCCTGATCTTTCGAGAGGGTTGCCTTGGCCGCAAAGGGGTCATATTACATTCATCATCCTGATCATGCTCCTTAGGTGACCCGATATCACAATTATCCCCCTGGTCTTAACTGAACATGATGATGACGTCATCTTTTGCATTTTAATGAAGCCCGAATATGACGATGACGTCACCATCATTTTCCTTTCCTCAGCAGCAGGATCATATTCCATATCCTCCTATTCTCCTTCAACATGATGATGATGATGATGTTGTTCTTTTCCCCGATATGCAGAAGCGAAACATCCTGATGACGTCATCTGGACCTTCAAAAGGGAGAGCATCATATTTCCAGAATATCATGCAGATGAAGTGAATATTGGCCAACATGTTTTTTTTGACACACCGATAGCGATAGTCATGCCGATGGGCGGGAAATGAAGCGGTGGAGTTTTAAACCATTTTTTGGCGCCCGTGGCATTTTTTCGGTCAACGATGGTTGACCCGATGGGTTTTCAGCGGTCTGAAAGCGTTTTGAACGCGTTTTAGGAGTATTCTGGATCCGATTTCCACAATTTTGCGCAGTCACCTGGGTTTAAACGATTATTTTAATTTCCTGCTGTTTATGTGATAAATAAAATACTTATTGCTTGTCTTGTCTTGCAGGCTTGCAGTTGAGGAAGCAGCTGGAAAGTCAACACAGTGACCTCATGGAGGAAGGAAATCTGATCTCAGGAGCAGGAAGATAAGGATGAAGTGCGAAAAAGTCAAGGCCATTAAAGTAAAGAACAAGGTTGCAACTGAGAGTATTACTACAACAGACAAACAGAAGTTATTACCCAGCTGCCGGAACTTCTCAGAAGGGGCAATATTTCACCCAGATTTGACACTGCTCAGAGATATTTTGAAGAACTGGTTCACCTGTATTTATTGTTGTAACCAGGGGTTTGAACCAGGGGTTCAGTTAGGTTTTTGCTGTAGTGAGGACAATCAGAATGTCTTTATATTGTGCCTCTCTACACTGTAATACTTTACAACAGGGATTTTAGGAAAACAACAGTGGCTACAACAGGATTTTTCTTTTAGGAACATACAGCAAGTTAGCATAGTTTAGAGGTAGAAGAAGGAGGTCGCCTGTTTGTCTACAGTAAGGTGCACGTGGAATGTCTGGCTGCCTTACTGTATCTGTAAAGCTTCTAAGTTCTCTGTAGTATGATCAATGAAACTAAGAGTCATTCCTACATTATAAATCATGTATGACTATTCGTTTCTAATACAATAGAATCTGGAGTTCTGCATCTATCTTCTGAGTGTTCTCCTGCTCTTCTTTGTGTTTTGAAATATTTTCTTTGAGAGCTTGCAATTTTAAATGTATGTTTGTGAAAATGCTCAGAACTTGCATTTAAGGTTTTTACTGTGGATTTGATCAAATTACTGTGGTATTTACATAGTGCATAACAGAAACAATTGGATCCTTCGATAGATTAAATGAGGTATAGATTAGATCTTTCTAACTTTTCCCAACCCATCTGAAATATTTAGTTGAAAACGTAGAAATCTAAAGGAAATTGTCTCAAATTTGAAGAAGCATGTATAACAGAGCTATAAGTAGACTGTTTTCATAAATAGATAAAGAAGAAAGCTGCAAAAATTCAAGAAAACCATCTAAAACTTGCAGCATAGTAACACTTTTATGCAAAGGAATGAAAAGTATTGACATATCTCATGACCTTTTTGCATATTCTTAGTCCAGTAAACCACCAAACAAACCTAAACTACGTAAGGCCCCTTGAACATTACAGCTTCACATTGACCAACTGAACTTGACCAACCGAACCATTGTAGACTTGGGATTAGTTGAATCTCAAATGATTCCTTCTTATCTTTCAAGTATAGTTTCAGTTCATTTCATGTGAATTTTAACTTATTGTTATGATTGCATCAAAACAATCACCAACACTTACTTGCTCATGTGCCTTAGAAAACCTTCTCCTAGTCTACACACCTTCATTCTTATCTCCAATGATCTAATCTGCTGAATGGTTCTTTTGAACATATTTTACTGGAGTCTTAGGTATCTGCTCTGGTTCTTGTTCCTTCTCTTCTTTCTCTTCTTCTTCTTCATCTTCAATGCATGGAAAGATGTTAGATTTGGAGTCCTCTGATTCTTGTGAGATCCGATACAAGTCTTCATCTAGTTTGACATTTGTGCTTTCAATCATCTTTCTCAATCTCTTGTTGTAGCATCTATAGTCCTTGCTTCTAGTTGAGTAACCAAGAAAGATCCCTTCATCACTTCTTGAATCAAACTTTCCTAGATCTTCATCTCTTCTAACATAGATTTTGCTACCAAAGATCCTGAAGTATCTGATAGTAGGAGGTCTTCCATACCATAGCTCATAAGGGATCTTAGTGTTGTTGACCCTTAACTATACTATGTTCATCAGATAGACAATAGTGTGAACCGCTTCCTTCTAGTACATGTCAGGCAAATCTGCATCCTTCAACATTGCCCTAGCCATCTCTTGCATAGTCTTATTCTTCCTTTCCACTGTCCCATTTGGCTAAGGGGTCCTAGGATCTGACAGATGTCTCCTTTCACCTTGTTGACTCTTTACTCTTGTAGGGCCAGATAGGTCAGTATGAATCAGCTCCAATGGCATTGAAGAAGAGTACTCCTTGCTCTTGAAACTTGTCTTTGTTTGCTTTCTCATTTGACATTCCTTGCACAATGTGTTTGCAGGCTTGGTTATCTTGGGCATATGTCTCACCACATGAATAGAGTTGATCTTTACCATATTATCAAAGTTGATGTGTCCAATTCTCTTTTGCCACAGCCAACACTCACTGGATTGAGCTAATAAGCATGTTCTTCCATTTACCTCCTTCAAATGATAGATGTCACCATATGACTTGATGCCTTCGACAACTAGTTTTCCAGGCCCTGTCTTCCTGATTTCACAACCTTTGGCATGAAAGGTAAGATTATACCCTTTACTACACATCTTACTAACACTAAGAAGATTATTCTTTAGCCCTTTAAAATAGAGGACATCCTCAGTCCTATTCTTTCCATCAATAGTTATAGCACCCTTTCCACATATTTGTGCTAACTCATCACCACCAAACTTAACAGCTCCACCATTCCACTTCTCAAGACTAATAAACTTCTCCTTGTCACCAGTCATATGATTGGAGCAACCACTATCAATTACCCAATCCTTGGCTTCTTCTTTTGCATGAAAGGCAGTCCATACAACCATTGATCTATCATTATTTTGGTCAGCTTGCAAGGTATCAGTCTTTACACATTTTTCAATATCATCCTTTTTATTACCAACATTCAAGGTCGTGAAAAGTGTTTCATCATTTGAATCATCATGATCCTCATCTTCTAAAGAACAACTACTCTCTATGGAATACAAGCTTCTTTTGAACTTGTCTCTCTTGTTACTACCCCTTAATTCTTTAAAAGGACATTTAGAAGCAAAATGACCAATCTTTCCATAATTGAAACATTTGAAAGGTAACTTAACTCTATATTTTCTAGTGCCTTTCTTTAAGGTTCTTACAAATTTTTCTTCTACTTCTTCAAAGTCATCATCTTGATCAACTGCTTCATCTCCTATCTTCTTACTTGCTTTGAATGCAGTCTCCTTCTTTGGAATGCCTTTGTCAAATTCTCTCATTTTAAAGGCTATGAGAGAGCCAAACAATTGATCTACTATATATGTATCCAAATCCTTAGTCTCCTCAATAGTAGATACCTTATGACTGTAATATTTGGGAAGAGTTCTCAGTATCTTCTTCACAATTTCATCTTCTTTCACTTCACCACCAAGACCTATGATGCCATTAACTATTTAATCCACTCAGAGCATATAGCTAGCAATGTCTTCATTTTCTGTCATCCTCAGGGTCTCAAATTTACTCTTGAAGATTTGCATCTTGGCTTGCTTCACTTTACTATCTCCTTCATAAATGCTTTCAATTTTTACCTAGACATCCTTAGCAGATTTGCAACTCATTACCTTTAGAAGTTATGTATCCTCTAGTCCACTCATGATAGTATTCTTTGCCTCCAAATTTTATACAAGCTGCAAGACAGAAAAGATAATACCCTTTCTGTATCTTAAATTGTTTGCTTAAAGAAACACATGACCAATGCATAGGAAGAGAAATAATAATATTGATAGATTCTTTACAGAAGTATTACATTATAGATAGACTAGGATGATGGCACACTTAGTACATATCATGTTCTGATAGCTATTTAAAATGTACTTAGGCATACCTTAAGACAGTCAAACTTATGATCATAAAGAGGTCTGAGTTTCTGATCCCCATGTAGGGAAGAGCATACTCCTCTACTTCTACAATCGAACAAACGCTTAGACCACTACCACTGACTTATAGACTTCACTCTTTCTTGTTCCTTAACAAAGCAACTGAACCCTCCTTATATAGAAAATGCCACTACCTTTTCAATGTTCAGGAATTGAAAGATATTTGAAATCCGTGAATCAGATGATGACACCAAAAATAAGCCTTTGAAAAGAGATGCCCACTATGAGAAAGATTCTCTGGGTGGACCCCAATATCTCGTGAACACAAAATATTTCAAAGGACAAAGGACAAACATGTAGGACCGCTACATGTGAAGCATTGCTTTATAGCCGAAAGCAAATATGGTAGGAATCTTTTTGATCACGGGAAGAGTAACCCATGGTTACAATGAGGTGGTAACCTTACCCCTTTTACTGTGGTGTGGTCCACATCAGTCATTTTTCTTAGAGTGACTGATAACTCCGATGAGTGACAAACCCACTCATTAGTCACTATTAAGCTCTCCATGTACACATCGAGGACAATGATCATCATGCTACTCATATAGAGAGCATGAGTGAGTAGGTGGATCAGGTCCTTTCCATATAATGCGAAGGGTTTTAATTTTGCAAGGTCCATGGATGCCTATAGCATGTGCTCCAGAATCTCCAAGCTCTTGCCGTTAGGTTTTCGTATGAATCCAGATGGGTTGTTGATTATTAAACAAATGGCAAATTTGAGCTCCATAAGTCCAGTGTTGGAATAACGATTGGTCACCATATGGTCCATATTTCTACTAGACAAACCTGTTGATGAGATTATTATGATAGGACCCAAAAGTTAACTTCCATAGAACATATGTATATCCTGCAAACAAAAACTACAAATTTTCATTAGGATAGGGTCCTTGAAACATATCACGCATATACTGAATCCTCTTTTCTTGATGGAACCATCTCTCAAGTCGATGAATGTGTGGATTCAAAAACTTGACAAGCAATTGGAATTGGATTTCATAATTGAGGAGATATTATTGGATCTATTCATCAACTTCTTCTGCTTGGGCAGAAAATTAGAAGAATGGCTCTGGATTCCATATTCCTGGATTAGACAGTTCTTGTTTTGCAAGTATCATGTGTTGGAAAGAGACACTCATACGCATGGCAGGTGTTGTCATTGATGGCAACTAAGATTATTCCACACATCCACATAACATAACTTATTCATACCAGAAGTCAGAACAAGAATTTATCTAAGTCCCGGTTGCCAGAAATAGGACATGTGACAGGGTCTAGTATCTTGGTCTGGATCTCTCTGGTGGTAAATCATAGTATACTGCAGATCTAAGGGAGTCATAAGGATTGTTAGGATAATCTAAATCTAGAATTTTAGCCTCTGATAATGAAGGATTCAAAAGTTATTAGCATCTGAGTATCAGGTTTTAGTTTGTCAATACAAACAAAAAAAGAACATGTCAACTTTGTAATTGATCTTGGTTCCGAATATATGGAAGTTGTTGGTTGGGCAATTTGTGATGATCAATGATAGTGGCCGACATGATTGATGATTTGTGAATACAAGTTTTTGGTCCGCGTTACAAGTTGTGCATGGATTTGGTCGAGTGAGCAGAGTCCTCAATAAAAGTTCTAAGTGTTCTTGAAGCCGACTGGAAAATTATTGAAATTCATGATGCGGATATATAGCCGATGGATTCAAGTGATTTATGTGTGGTAATAATGTGATGATGGAATAAGTACAAATAAAGGTAGAGATAAGTGTGAAGGTGAAGATCTAAGCTTAGATTATGATAGAAGAGTGAAACTGGGCAGAATAAAGATGAAGTGTATCAAGTCGGTATTCTGTGCTTAATTGGAACTGAATCCTCGCATTGATAGATGCTAATCATCAGTTCAAACACATTGTAATCTTCTTTCTGTAGGCAGTGAGCCTGCTATAGGCAGTGAGCCTTCCTTTGAGCAGTGAGCCTGAATGCATGTGCATTCCCCTTTTGTAATACTTTTAACAGAGTATAATCTTTGTGGGTTCACCCCCACCGTGGTTTTTCCCTTAATCGGGTTTCCACATCAAAAAATCTTGGTGTCATGTGTAATTCATTTGTTACTACTCATGTTGTTGATTCATGTTTTAATGTTTTCATCATTAATCTGGTTTGAATAAAAAGGAAGAATTAATTGCTGCAAGTATTAAGGTTTTAAGACAACTAATTCACCCCCCCTTCTCAGTTGCCTGCCCTATTTCCAACAATTGATATCAGAGCAAGTTTCCTTTGAAAAGGTTTAATAGCTTGAGGAAGATCTTGGAAGGCAGTAAAATGGATGAATAAAACCTCTAAGGACAACTTAAACTCGCTTTAGAAGATCTTGATCAGTCCAAAGCAGAAGCCAAAGAGCTACAAGAGAACCTTAAAAATGCAGAAGACTTCATTGAGACTTTAAAAGAAAAATTGAGCAAATCCAATGAAAAGAGGAAGGAGCAACCTCTTCAACTGGGAAATCATTATGAAGACAACAACAAGGATAAGGTCCTAAAAGAGAAGACAAAGGAATGTGAGAAGCTAGCTAAAGAAGTTATCCTAAAACATGAGATGGAATCCATGGTGATGAGACTAACCAAGGAAATTGAAGATAGGAAGAAAACTAAAGAAGACCTGAATCAAAATGTAAAAGAAAGAACTAAAGAATGTTGCAGATTAGATGGAATAGCTAGCCTCCTAGAGTCTAATCTACAAGAAAGTAGAGACAATGAGAGAGAATTTGAGAGGCAAATTGTCATTCTCAAACATGACCTAGAAGTTGCAAATGAATACAAAGAGAAGTTCAAGATAAGTTCAACTAAACTTGAAGCACTACTTGAAAGTTAGAAAAAGGTTGATGACAAGCATGGTCTTGGATATGAGAAAGGTGAAAGCTTCGAATCCGGACAAAGAAATTTTCAACTAAGGAATGGGAGAAACAAACCTAGAAGACCTCCGGTAAGACAGCCTAATTCTCAAAGATATCCATCCTTCAATGGCAATTGTTTCAATTGCAATAAATTTGGTCATAGAGCTACTAAATGTAGAAGCAAAGTAAATCAAAATGGTCCATCCCTCTCTGGTCAATGCTTCAAATGTAAGAGGTATGGTCATAGATCAAATGAATGCAGAAGTATGATAATGAATAACTCTAACAATAGAGGAAATGGCAAATCTTTCAATGGCTACTATTTTTCTTGCAATGGATTTGGACACATGGCTAATCAATGCAAATCAAGAGGAAATAAAGTATATAAGCAAAGAAATGTTGTGTGCTTTAACTGCAATAGATCTAGTCATATTGCAAGATTTTACAAAAGTAGGAAGAACGAAAGAAGAGGTCCAGTAAACAGAAAACCAGATGAGCAAAAACATGACAAAGGCAAGGGCAAAATTGATGTAAATAAGATCCAAAATGAGATGAATAAAACATGGGTAAAGAAAAGTGAAATGAATGTTGACAATGGGTCCGCACCGGAATCCGGTGCTGACAATTCTTCTGGGAATTAAATCAGGAGCTCTAGCTCAGGGGGAGCTACATTGAAGATCAAATTTCCCTAGCCAGTAAGTAAGTGCCTGAATTTGGCACAATGAATGAAGCTTGAGAATCTTATTACATAACTTTTGAAGAAAATTCCAAAAGAAATAAGCAAATGTGACTAATTGCAAAGCAATTGAGGATTAACCACATGCAGAAATAGTGTAACGTGTTAGGGCAGAGCATTTATTACAAAGGCAAATTAGGTTTTGTGGAGCATAAAAAGGTGTTCACTCCTTATTTTGAATCACTTTGCATTCGAAGAAAGCAAGAAGAATAGTGTCTGAGTTGAGATTATAAGGAATTGAATTACAACCGGTGAATTTATCCGTCAACCCTAATTTCATGAAAAAGGTATTTATCTGCGAAGCTTTGAACTTGTAATCTTTTTGCAATGGCTACACCTTTGGTTGTTGACATTACTAAAAGGCCTCGACCCAAATTTAAAAGACATCCACACAAATCAGTAGAAATCGACCCATTAGGTGCATTTTCAAGTATTTCGTATGGTGTACTGCATGTTGAAGATATTAGGGTTTATATTCATGCGAACATAGATGAATTTGGGGACTCAAGGTATGTGGATTTGTTTGAGTCATTTAAGGGATGAAAATCACGATCTTAAACCCAAATATAAGGCACTCCATGATAAACATTTCATTCATATCATGGGGTTTCCAACATTCGATGAAGATGAATGGGTCCGGTATGTTTTAAGCCGAACACATGATGAGTTTTTGTGGTTGATGAAACCATTCAAAATTACAAAGGATGCTATCAGGATTGTGACTGGGTTGAATTCAATCAGTGGTTTACCCATACTAAAATTTGTGAAAAATCAGACTATTACTGATGCAACCAGTGCCAAGTTTGACAGAAGGGCAATGACCATCAACGACATTATTTAACTGGATGTTAAGTTTGCCTCTACGGTAATTGGTTACAAGATTTATCACTCCAGTAGGGAGAACTCTGTCTCCGGAACTGCCATATATGTTGCATACAAAATGATAAAGGAAAATGTAGATTATGACTTGTGTGAATTATTGCAGAACCAACTAATTGAGAACTTGAACAAAATCAAGAAAGATAAGAAAAACACCTTTAAATATGGAACATTGGTTCTATGTTTGTTTTTCTACTTTATGAATGAGGTACCTAGAGTAAAGGGTGTACACTGGACTAATGATGAGCCAGTTGCTATTCAAATTAGAGATCATCTACACAACATTGGTGATTATAAAGCTCAGAAAACTACAATATGAGGATATTTCAAGAATTTTCAAAGTATGATGCATTCAAGGGAAACAATCCCTAAAGTATGATGTATTCAAGGGAAAGAATCCTTAAAGTATGATGCATTCAAGGGAAAGAATCCCTAAATCGATTGTTGAAAAGTACAAGAATGAAATATGTTTTATGGTTGACATTGATCAGTGCTTAATGGAAGCAGTGGAACCCAAAACTATTTGGATCATGCCTATGGGGTATGAGGTAGATGGAAAAATAGTGAATATGTATGCTCAATGCCTTCTAAACAAGCCAAAAGACATGACAATTGAAAGATTTGGGATATATGAGGAGCTAAGTTTAAAACTGCACATTGAGCTCAGAGAACCTGAAACCAAAAGAAAAGTAAGAAAAGAAGTTGAGCAGTTGGCCGAGAATCTAGGTCTCACAAAGGAAGCTGTGAGGAAATTCAGGGAAAGAACTAAAAAGGCAGAGAAGGAGAAGTAGGAGAAGAAACAAGGAAGTGCTCTGGTAGAATCCTCCATATCAAGGACTACTAGAAGCTCTGTTGTTGCCCCTGTTCCCCCAAAACCTACCAATCTTGAGAAACCGGAAGGGAAAAGAGTAAAAACAAAGGTCACAAGAACCTATAAGATCACAAAAGTTGATGAAGAAGAAACAGATTCAGATGCTGAGGTAAAGGAGTTGAAATCCTCTGGAACAAAAGCTGCCAAGGTGACTAAGGAGAAGCCCTCCGGAAGCAAAAGGCAGAAGACATATACATATGTTGAGAAGCCCACACTTTATGTGGAAGATGTAATAAAATAAGTCACTGTGGATGGAAATTTGAAACCCATGACTGAATTCTATGATGAATACAGTGATACAGATAAGAGGGTGTTAGAGGAAGCAACTGTTAGATATCTAAATATCTATAATAAGGCCCTGATTGAAATAACTTCTAAGATCCCTCAAAGTCTTGCAAACATTTTGGAGTTGAGGAAAGAAAATGCAATAAGCAAGGATATAGAGCTTAGAGAACATGTATTGATAAAACTATGCCCTCAAATAACTCAAGTTCAAATGAATATGATATTCAAAGAAGTGAAGGATGAATTAAGGAGCAAGAAGAGAATGAACAAACTGATGCTTGGAGAATTAGACAAAATAGTTAAAGAAACACAAGAAATGCTTCTAAGTGCATTGAAGAGACAAATCTTCCATTTGTTGAGGAGGAGACTAATGATGTGATTGATTCATCAATCCCGAATATTGAATAAATGAAAATTGATGAGCAGCAAACCAAGGTTGATGAATCCTCTTTTCTGGAAGTGGAGCAAATAAACAAGGAAGATACAGAGATAGTGGATAAAACTGATGATGCAGGAGATACTCTGACTCTTCCTGATCAATCTGGAAAAGAAGACAATGTTGAGAATACTGCTGCTACACAAGATCCTACAAAACCGATTGCAAATGGTGAGGACAAAGGAAAGAATCCCCCTATAGATGACATAGAGAAAGGTGAAGCAGAGAAAGAAGAAGTCAAAGATAAGGAAGATAAAACAAAAGAAGATGGTGCAAATGTTGATGCACCCAAACAAAATAGTCCTGATACTAAGAAAACTCAAGGAAAGGAAGGTAGTCCAGAAATTGTGGCAAGAGACACTGCAGATGCATTGAAGAGTTTCCTGAGTAAAAAATGCTAGAGTTTGATGAACCAAAATTATTTCAAGGACCAATCAACCTGGATACTCTCTCTCCAGACCAAATGATTAAGATAGCATCTTTCACACAAGCCAAGGCAAGAGAAAAGATATTAAAATCTCACATAGAGGACAGTGAGCTATTAAGCCTCGCATCCAGTATATTGGAGAAGATAATGCCAACGTTTCAGAAGAATCCATCTGATTCTCCCTCTGTAAATTTGAAGAGCCTTGTAAATTTCATAAGTACACACTTTGAGTCCTTTGAAAAATCTACAGAAGTTAAAGTTCAAAATGAATTTAATAGAAAAGCATTTGATGCACTTAAAGGCATGATTGGAGTAGATAGATTGGTGCTAGATAACAGTATAAAGATTATTCAAAATGCTCTTTCAAAAGGAGGCAGTATATATGAGTTTTATTTATCTACTCCTAAAGTCATAGAGGATATAGAAGATAAAATAAAGGACTCTAAACAGAAATTGTCAAGTATGTCCCAAGCTTTTGATCCGTTGACAATATCAGTGGCAAGTAAGGAGTGTCAAGCAATCAGCCTGATGGAAGAAATAAAGAAGTTGACAAAAGAAAAGGAGAACATTGAAGCAAGAATGGGTGAGCTCCAGGGACTGATTTCCCCTAAGATAGAAGCAATGTTCAATGTTGTGATAGAAGCCCAAACTGCTATACAAACAAATGATCTCATTGACCTCACGAAGGTTGAAGCACAAGCATTTTTTTTCAATGGCCACATTTCAACTTTGAATAGTATGAAGAAGAGTTGGGATATAGAGTTGGCCCTACTGCAAAATGTTTTTGGAGATGTACTTAAGTATATGTAAATTTAACCTAAGGATTGGTTGTACATATGCGGCATTGTATACGTAATTTTTGGGTGAATTTTGGTTTACAAATTCCATCCTTTGCCATTGATGTCAAAGGGGGAGTGAAGAATAGTGAAAAATGAGGAATCCAGCAAGGGGGGAGCTTTGGAAACAGTGGAGAGCACAAGTGTACAGAGTAAGGGGGAGTAGCTCTAACACTTAGTCATTTTTCACTAAGTATTGCCATCAATGCCAAAGGGGGAGATTGTTGGCAAGAGACACTAATACGCATGGCAGGTGTTGTCATTGATGGTAACTAAGATTATTCCACACATCCATATAACCTAACTTATTCATACTGGAAGTCAGAACAAGAATTTATCTAAATCTGGGTTGCTAGAAACAAGACATGTGACAGGGTCCGGTGTCTTGGTCCGGATCTCTCCGGTGATAAATCATAGTATGTTGCAGATCTAAGGGAGTCATAAGGATTGTCAGGAAATCTCAATCCAAAATTTTAGCCTCCAGTGATGAAGGATTCAAAAGTTATTAGCATATGAGTATTAGGTTTCAGTTTGTCAATACAGACAAAAGAAGAACAGGCCGACTTTGTAATTGATCTTGGTTTCAGATATATGGAAGTTGTTGGTTGGGCAATTTGCGATGATCAATGATAGTGGCTGACATGATTGATGATTTGTGAATACAATTTTTTGGTCCGCATTATAAGTTGTGCATGGATTTGGCCGACTGATCAAAGTCCTCAATAAAAGTTCTAAGTGTTCTTGAAGCCGACTGGAAAATTATTGAAATTCATGATGCAAATATATATAGCTAATGGATTCGAGTGATTTGTGTGTGGTGGCAATGCGATGATGGACTAAGTGCAAATAAAGGCAAAGATAAGTGCAAAGGTGAAGATCTAAGCTCTGATTATGACAGAAGAGTGAAACTGGGTAGAATAAAGATGAAGTGTATCAAGTCAGTATTTTGTGCTTTACCAGAATTGAATCCTTGCATTGATAGATGCTAATCATTAGTTCAAACACATTGTAATCTTCTTTATGTAGGCAGTGAGCCTTCCTTTGAGCAATGAGCTCTAGGCAGTGAGCCCGAACGCATGTACATTCCCCTTTTGTAATACTTTTAATAGAGTATAATCTTTGTGGGTTAACCCCCACCATGGTTTTTCCCTTAACCAGGTTTCCACGTCAAAAATCTCGGTGTCAAGTGTAATTCATTTGTTACTGCTCATATGTTGTTGCTTCATGTTTTAATGTTTTCATCATTAATCTGGTTTGAATAAAAAAGAAGAATTAATTGCTACAAGTATTAAGGTTTTAAGACAACTGATTCACCTCCCTCTCTCAGTTGTCTACCCCATTTCCAAAATCATGCGTTGTCGATCATACAAGTAGTCATTAGCCAAATCAAAATTCCTTTGATCCCTCCTATTATAGGGATTGCTGCTAAATTTAGGACAACATTCTTCATACCACCATTCTCTCATTCTTATGACTCTAATTGTACCTGAAGAGGAATAATGACCTTCTCTAGATAGAAAATCTACAAAAATATTTTCCTCTCCTGGCAAATGCTCAATTTCAAAATCAAAGGTTCAAGAAATTGTGCCCATCGAAGTAATCTTCCTCAGATGACCTTATTTTTGGATTCCTTCTTAAAAAATCTGCGAAGATTCGACAAATCACTTCAAACCAGGAATTTTTTATCTACAATAAACATATAGAAGGCCTTTAATGAATTAACTACTACAAGAATTTCCTTATGTGTGTTGTGATAGTTTAATTCACTATTTTTGAAACTACCATATGCATATATGACAATTTCTTCTTGGCCTTGTGAGGTTTTTTCTTTTAGAATTCTAGCCCATGTAGCTTCACTGGCATCTATTTCAATAATTTTACCCCCATTACCTAGGAGACGTGGAGTAGGTAAAGAAGCACATTTGGCCTTAATCTGAGATATACAAGCATCATGTTTGGAGGACCATGGAGGTGGATTTTTCCATAGTAATTCATTCAGTACAAGGCAATCTTGAGCAATATTGGAATAGAATCCTGCAATATAATTTACAAATCCCAAAAACCTTTGTAATTCCTCTAGATTTGCAACTTAGAGATTTTGAATTCTGGATAGGACATGTTCTTGGGCCTCCATTTTCCCACCTGGAAGAAGTTTAATACCAATGAAGACTATGGAAGTCTGAGCAAACTCACTTTTAGAGGGATTCACAGCCAAGCCATTTTGTTGACAGACTTGAAGGAACTGTTGTAAATGTTCTATATGACTCCCTGAATTTTGACTAAAAATAAGGATATCATTAATATATGGAATAATAAACTTGGAGTATTGCCAAAAAAGGATATACATATGTTGCTGAAAATTTGATGGAGCTTTCATGATTCCAAATGGTAAAACTTTCCATTCATATAGACCTTGTGGAACTGAGAAAGCAGTTTTATAGTAATCAGTAGGCTTGAGAGAGATTTGCCAAAATCCTTTTGTAAGATCAAATTTAGAATACATATTATTCCCTTGAATACTTTGCCAAATATGATCCTTACTGGGAAGAGGGTGATGATGATCTTGTAGACATTCATTTAAAGGCTTATAATTGACTACTAGCCTTTTCTTAGGGAGCTCCTTACCATTCTGATCAAACTTAGGAACATACATGGCATGACAGGAGAAAGAAGAACTAGAATTCTAAATAATTCCTTGGTTCAATAAGCCTTCAATTTTAGTTTTACACATTTGTGTTTCCTTGGGGCTCATGAGGAAATAATTAGCCTTGGCTCTAGGTAGAGTGTCATTTCTTGCAGTGTCCTTTTTTAGTAAAAGATTACAGCTCAAATTTCTTTGATGTTTATTCAGATCTTTTGTCATAACTATTTCTGCAAACTGTTGCTTCAATTCTTCTAGGCTTGGTTGAGAAGCAATAATTTGTTTGGCTAATCATACTATGTTTTCTTTCTTTCTTTTTTTTGGAGGTGATTGACTGGTGTATGCAAATTTTGTTTGTAATCGAGGAACCTGATATTTATTCATGAGAGTTATGGTTTCTCTAGTGATTAGAATAGGTTCCCAATTTTTCATAGCCTCACTACCAATTACTCCTTCATAACCATCAATTTCATAATGGACAAAAGTAAGTTCTTCAATGTGACCATCAAAAAATTGAATGGATCTTTGCAAATGAGATTAGAAGTATGCATACCATTGCCAAAAATAATATTTGTAATACCATTGATCCATTGGTTAGCTGGGAAATAGTTGTATCTGGCAACATTGAGTTCAGCTCCAGTATCCCATAGAAAAGCTAAAGGATAGGATTTAATACCTGGGAAATGTATTTGAAGTTCTAAACCAGGACATGGTGTGGATGGAGGTTGTCTCAATGCCCTATACTTTCATTGACTAGAGGTCCCTGTATCGGGATCGATACCTTCTGCTTCAATGGCTACTTGCATTAGAGGACTATACCATTTCTCCTAGTAGAACTAGGTTTCTTCATTGGGCTTAACTTCTAAGGGAAGTTGAAATGGTGAGACAGAATTGAACTTAGAAATATAAGTTTCTAGTTCTCTGTTCTTGGCCAATTCTTCATTTAAATTTTCATTTTCTTCTTCCTCTAATTCTTGAATTTTAGATTTTGCCTGACTAATTACTTTCTGGAGAAAATCTTTTCTTTGCGATCTCCATATTCTATGAGCCATACTACCAAGCGTTGGTGCTTCTAGTTGATTTCTTTGAGGAAGAGGAATAGATTTTTCTAGATGGAATATGTTAGATTTTGTAGATGTGGAGGCTATTTGCTTAAGCAAAATGTGTTTTTGTTCTTCCAGCCTCTCAAGTTTTTGCTTGTTTTTCCTCCATGTTTCTGGACCAAAATTCATTTCGTGGTGTAGCTTTTCTAATTTATAAATTTCACCAACAATTTGGTCAAGAGTGAAATTGTCTTTTCTCATCATTCTACAAAAGAAAGAAACTTCTAAATTATATGATTCTTCATGTTCGGATGCTGGAGTGTTCAGTTTAGGCTGGTCATCCTCAGAGTTATCTACTGCACTTGTTTCATCAGAAAGAATAATGTCTTCAGAATTAGAAGGATAATCATCCACATATCCATATTCATTATCAAGTCCAGCTTCCTTCACTAGTCAAACTTTTCCTTTGTTTCTTGCCTTATGGCGGTCTGGGCATTTATTGGCATAATGATCTCCCTTACAAATATAGCAAGTGGGTTTCCATTTTTTTCTATTCTTGAATTTATCCTTTTTCCTGAAATAACCCTTTTGCTTGGGGAACCTTTTCTTTTTATACTTCTTCTGGGAGTTAGAGCAATCATTGCAAGCTTTATCCTTATATTTAGACCTATTACCCTTATGCTCTGAGAACTTAATACTAGGAGTAATTTTTTTACAAACTATAGGAGAAATTAAGGGTTTTACCCTTTTCATTTCCTTTTTACTTCTAGCTTCATGGTAGATTTCTTCATTGATTTCAGTTAAAAACTAAACTAATTGAGGAAATGTTACTTCCATTAATTCTAGTTGTTCTGCCACTAGATTTTCTAAGACCCTTTTGTGATAGTATTCTCCTACTATATCACCAAAACTTTTGAGGAAAGTGGTATACATGTATTCTTAGTTTTGCTC
This sequence comes from Cunninghamia lanceolata, assembly GCA_027924645.1. NCBI lineage: Eukaryota > Viridiplantae > Streptophyta > Pinopsida > Cupressales > Cupressaceae > Cunninghamia > Cunninghamia lanceolata. Next base: position 6,035,352 of record BSBN01000994.1, on the reverse strand, counting down.
ATTTCCTGATTGATAAAAGTTTTTATACTGTTCATCACAGTATTCTTTGAACAAGGATAGATTTTTGCATTTTCCTCTAACAAATTTATTGTAAGCCATCCTCTCTAAGGAATCTATTCAGCCTACAAACATTCTAATCAACTGAGCACATACTTGATCTATCCCTTTGGCTATCAAATCATTCTTATATGATTTTTCTAAGCAATCCCAGACTTGCTTAGCCACCCCAGTTATTGAGTTGAGAGCTTGCCTGATGACATCTTCTTGATTTATTCCTGTACTTGTGGAGACATAATTTGTAACCCAAGCTCTAATAGCATCAATACTTCTCATATTCTCAATATCATCAAATGTATCAAAATTAACCAAGGGTGGTGTTTCAGCTTTAAAATTTTGAAGATTTCTAAAGGGATCATTAGAAGAGCCATTACCACGAGCCATTTTCAATTTCCCTTAGCTCTTTTCTTTAGAGTAGCATTTCTCATTGTATCAATAGCAGGATCCCAAATTTTCTCAATAGTTGGTTCCTATATTTTAGGATTAAAACCTTTTCCTTCATACTGAGCTTGCAGATAACTAGTTGAACTAGTTGGGAAAGAGAACCTTTTGACCACAGTCTAAGAAGGGATAACTATGGCTGATCGTATAGAATTAGATTCTTAAAGAATAGTGTTTTCTAAATGCAGAGTAGTTTGACTGATATTATTTGTTATATCGTTAACTTGTTGAACAATCTTAACTATTGATGCAACATTTGTGCATATGATCTACAAGTCTTGACTATGAGCATTATAAATTTGTTGTTGAGTTACCCACCATGGTTTTGCTTGTTGTTTAAAAATGTTGTAATCAAGACGGAGTTGAGCAACTTCCTTCTGAATGGTTGATTTTCATTGATCAGTAAGCCTATTTTCTAAGGCTTGAAGCATAGCCAAAATAGAATGCATATTAGCCTGAGTGCTGGCATAACACTTTTCATTGGCCAGGTTCTCAGCTTGTCGCTAGAACTATTGATCCTGAGATATCAATAACAATTTTCTTAGGCAAAGATTAGCCCAGTTTAACAGTTTACTTTGACTAGATATGGTGGTATGAAGAATATTGTCCTAAATTTAGCAGCAATCCCTCTAATAGGAGGGATCGAAGGAATTTTGATTTGGCCAATGACTACTTGTATGATCGACAGCGCATGATACTTGCAAAACAAGCACTATCTATTCCAGGACTATGGAATCTAGAGCCATTCTTCCAATTCTCTGCCCAAGCAGAAGAAGTTAATGAACAGATCCAGTGATATCTCCTCAATTATGAAATCTAATTCCAATTTCTTGTCAAGTTTTTGAATCCACACATTCATCGACCTGAGAGATGGCTCCATCAAGAAAAGGGGATTTAGTATATGCGTGATATGTTTCAAGGACCCTATCCTAATAAAAATTTGTAGTTTTTGTTTGTAGGATATACAGGTGTTCTATGGAAGTTAACTTTTGGGTCCTATCATGATAATCTCATCAATAGATTTGTCTGCCAGCAATATGGACCATATGGTGATCAATCGTTATTCCAACACTGAACTTATGGAGCTCAAATTCACCATTTGTTCAATAATCAAAAACCCATTTGGATTCATACAAAAACCTATTGGCAAGAGCTTGGAGATTCTAGAGCACATGCTATAGGCATCCATGGACCTTGCAAAATTAAAACCCTTCCCATTATATGGAAAGAACCTGATCCACATACTCACCCGTGCTCTCTATATGAGCAGCATGATGATGATCATTGTCCTCAATGTGTACATGGATAACTTTATAGTGACTAATGAGTGGGTTTGTCACTCATCAAAGTTATCAGTTACTCTGAGAAAAATGAATGACATGGACCACACCACAGTAAAAGGGGTAAGGTTACCACCTCATTGTAACCAAGGGTTACTCTTCTCATGATCAAAAAGATTCCTATCGTATCTGCTTTTGGCTATAAAGCAGTGCTTCACATGTAGTAGTCCTACATGTTTTTCCTTTGTTGTTTGAAAGCTTTTGTGTTCACAAGATATTGGGGTCCACCCAGAGAATCTTTCTCATAGTGGGCATCTCTTTTCAGAGGCCTATTTTTGGTGTCATCCTCTGATTCACAAATTTTAAATATCTTTTAATTCCTGAACATTGAAAAGGCAGTGGCTTTTTCTATATAAGGAGGGTTCAGTCGCTCTGTTAAGGAACAAGAAAGTAGTTTTATAGTAATCAGTAGGCTTGAGAGAGATTTGCCAAAATCCTTTTGTAAGATCAAATTTAGAATACATATTACTCCTTTGAATACTTTGCCAAATATGATCCTTACTAGGAAGAGGGTGACGATGATCTTGTAGACATTCATTTAAAGGCTTATAATTGACTACTAGCATTTGTAGGCTCAGAATTAGGAGTAGTGTAACCCTTCACAATAGCTTGCGATACACCAAACCCTAGAGAAGATAGATAGTTTTCCATCCTTAGCTTCCAAAAGGAATAATTTATTCCATCAAACATAGGTACCTTTTGAGATCCATTAGGATCCATTCTAGACCTTCCTCGAGTGGTTAAGCTTCTTCTGAGTAACTCATCTCTTACACCAATTATTGAACACATCAGGATACTAAGAGGGGGTGAATCAGTATCTAATCAAACTTCGAATCCTTCGGAGCAGATTAAAACTTAAGTATTACAGCATCAACATAAACATGAGAGATTAACACAATGCACATCAACACATAACACCAGATATATGTGAAAACCCAAGAAGGGAAAAACCACAGTGAGGATTAACTCACAATATATGAAGCTCAAAATTACAACTTTGTTTTAGGGCTACAACCTAAGGAAGCTACTACTCCCTAAAAACTTTAATTTAGGGTCACTCCCAAGGAAGCTACTACTCCCTATAGATTTTTTTAGGGTCACTCCCAAGGAAGCAACTACTCTCTGAACTGAGAACAAACTCAGATAAGATTACAGTATGATAGTCCTTCTACTGCCTACAAACTGACATTGAAGCTCACACCTTTTATGATTGCAAATTTGTTTCTTCTTATGATTATATCAATTAGGCACACTCTTCACTTCCCTCCTGTCACAAAAATGTCTTCAAGATGAATTAGGACAACCTCTAACACATCTTCTCTTTCTCCTTCAGTTAGACATCACAATGCATATGATTTTCATATTCTGCTCTTCACACTTTCATGTTTTTATCTTCCTAATCATTCACCACCTAGACCAACTAGGTTTACAATATATACATGACATTATATTGATTTCATTACAAGTCGGCCAATACAACAAGGATATTACATTTTACAAGTTGGCCAGAGATCACACAATATGAAACATGCATAGGGCAAGCCCTATCATGGACTACGTGCTACTCTAGAAAGAAACACAAGCCTTGCAGATCCCAATACATGCTTAGTCTAGTCCTAAACATCATTCACAACATCATTCTTCAAGGAATATCATCCACACATTACACAAATTTGAATTACGTCACCCTTAAGAAAGAAAACATGAACCTTGTAGCACATCAGTCTTCACAATCTTTGCGGTACTCATGAATGATAAAACATTGCTTGAACTCCTTCTAGATGAGTCAGGAGGACCTATACAACATCTCCAAACATTCCTTGAACTCTGCACAGCAACAACATTGTGGTGCACATCATCAACATATACTCTGGGAACAACTAGGCATCTGAAACTATCTCTATCACAACTGTCAATTGAAAGCTAAGCTTACAGACCTCCAAAACACTTGAAACTAATATGGATGCACTCATACACTATTGTGAACATATCTTCAAAACCGCATAGCCATATCTATCACTGTGGAGAAATAGAGAGCATTCCAAACAGTCTTCTTCATCACTTGATTCTACCAAAGCACAGACCAAAACTCTGTCTTTCATAACTTTCACTATGGAGGGAAATTGATCTAAAACTTTGGATTTATCACCTTTACATCACACTTAATTTAACTTCTAAACCGCATGACCATTTCTTCAAATGCGGAGGAATGTAGAGCATTTTACCATACAGTCTTCTAGGAACCTCTTGTTAGATTTAGGACAGACAACTAAGAGGGGGGATGAATCAGTTGTCTAAAACTTTCTTGCAATTAATCACTTTAATCCTTTTCTTAATTCAGCAACATAATAATAAATCAATCATGAAACATAATGCAACAATTCAAGAGCAGAAACACATCAACACATATGACACCAAGATTTTTGACGTGGAAAACCCAGTTAAAGGAAAAACCATGAGGTGACTAACCCAAGATTGTATTCTCTGTTAAAAGAATAGGAAGAATAAAATGGCACAAGCCAATTAGGGCTCACTGCCTACAGGAGACACATTGTCTACAGAATGATAAGTATTACATACTTGAACTGAAGAATAGCATCTTCACCATGCTTGAGTCAGTTCCAGTTAAGCTCAATACTTATGCTTTGCCTTTCACTCTGCTCCTCTCTACCACACTCTCATCTCCACAAGATGCCTTTGAAATGACTTTACAACTCCTAATTTATACAATACATTGACTTAGGGATAATCATGCAAGTCGACATACATTATAGAGCAAATACATAAATACAATATGACTAATTATAAAAAGACTACACGCGGATCAATACACTGTTAGCCACACAGATCTAAGACTTCAATCTTCCTTTAGGAACATGCCATTCTTCACTAAACATCTTCAAGATCATCCGTAGGATGTGTAACTCATCCAGTTGGCCAGACTTAGGAAGAACATCATCATCCGGAAGTAATTCTTCAATTACGAGCTCAATCTTCAATGCGGACCACCAACATGAACTGGACACAATCCAAAGACCTCCACAAGCTTTCCTGAATCACCAAGAACATCCACACTACTTCTACTTATTGAAATCATTCTCTCCTTCATCTGAAACCTCAAGAACACAGTTTGTCATCACTGTCATATTGGAATAGATGCTTGTAGACCTCCAGACAACAAACCAATTGAGTTGTCAATTCACATTGACTTCCTAAACACTCCACGAAATCTATAGAACAAGATATTGGATTTCTGGACCTCACTGGACCCATCTATGTTACTCTGTCACCTCTAAACACCTGTCAGAACTGATTTTACTTAAGTGGTCATAACTTCTTCAGATCTTCATGCAGACCTCTGAAATCTTTTTTGGATCATCTTAAGACACATATATACAAACCCTTTGATGCGTATCCTCTGATCTTCATCTTGGCTGGGTCTTTTACCTCACTGTCTTCACTATTCTTCTATGTTCCTGATAGGACTAATTTTCTCAATATCCTCAGCATACAGCTCATCCAATCCTTATCATCAATGCAACAAGAGTATGTTGACATCAATGACAACATCGGTTAGGCCCATACTTGCAACAATCCCCCCCTTTGACATTGATGGCAACATATGATGTGAAAAACTATTTTAACCATCAAGACAAGAACTTCTCCTCACTGATATAACTCCCCCTAACAACAACAACCATTCACATATCTTCTCTTCCTTTACTGCTCCCCCTTTGATCAACAACTGCTTGTTTTTCACATGTCTTATCTCCCCCTTTGACATCAATGGCAAAGGGCACATACTTGCATTACTTCATAATCATATCAATTGCTCCCCCTTTGTAGCAGCTTCCCAAACATCAATCTGAACCACAAGATATGACTGTGAGATCCACCGGACTGATGCACATCACTGCACCTTAATTCAGAATTGGAGGGGTAATAACCCCTAACTTCTCCCTGAGATACTGAAAAGAGTCCTTAGGTAGAGGTTTAGTAAAAATATCTACAATCTGATCCTTGGAAGGCACAAACTCCAATCTAACTTCATTCTTGTTCACTTGCTCTCTCAAAAAGTGAAACTTGATGGATATATGTTTAGTCTTTGAGTGCAACACCGAATTTTTTGATACGTTAATTGCACTTGAATTATCATAGAAGATTGTGATAGGTTCTTCATACTCCACTCTGATATCTCTTAGCATTTTCTTCATCCATAATACTTGAGTGCAACTACCTGTTGCTGCAATATATTTTGCTTCTGCAGTAGACAGAGATATTGCCTCTTGTTTCTTGCTCAGCCAAGAAACCAATCTCTTCCCCAAAAAGAATGCTCCACCACTGGTACTCTTCCAGTCATCCACATCTCCTGCCCAATCCGCATTTGTATATGCAGGAAGAGAGAAATCATGATCTCTATGATACCATAAACCATACTCAACTTTCCCTTTTAGATATCTAAAAATCCTCTTGATTGCCATGACATGAGATTCTCTAGGATCAGCTTGGAATCTAGCAACAAGACCAACAGGATTCATAATGTCAGGTCTAGTTTGAGTGAGATACAATAGTCCTCCAATAATTGACCTATACTTTTTCTGATCAACTTTAGGAGAGTCATCATCTTTGCTTAATTTACATCCGGTTGCCATGGGAGTACTCATTGGTTTTGAGTCTTCCATCCCAAATTTCTTTGAGTGATTTGCAGACCCAAGAAGAAATTTATTTCCCCAAACATGGACATTTCAAATTCACTTTTCATTTGATTTGCAAAAGTTTTGCACATACTGTCTCTTCCTCCAAAAATGATATCATCAACAAACACTTCAACAATCAAGATATTTTCATGATCAATTTTGAAATACAAATTACTATCAGCAGTACCTTTGTTGAAACCAATCTTCAAAAGATGCTTATCCATTCTTTCATACCATGCTCTTGGGGCTTGCTTCAGTCCATACAGTGCTTTCTTCAACTTGCAGACCATATCACCATGATCATACAATTGAAATCCATCCGGTTGCTCAATGTAAACTTCTTCTTCCAAGTCACCATTCAGGAAGGTAGACTTGACATCCATCTGATATACTTTGAAGTCCTTGAAGGCAGCAAAGGTAAGAAATAACCTGATTGCTTCAATTATTGCCACCGGAGCAAAAGTTTCTTCAAAATCAATTCCTTCTACTTGAGAGTAACCCTTGCAGACCAATCTGGGTTTGTTTCTGACTACTTCACCATCTTCATTTAGTTTATTTTGGAATACCCATTTAGTTCCAATCACATTCTTATTTTTTAGTCTGGGAACAAGATCCCAAGTGTGATTTTTCTCAATTTGCATTAGCTCTTCCTCCATTGCTTTAGTCCAGTTTTCATCATTGCAAGCTTCATTCACTATCTTTGGTTCAATATTTCAGAAGGGGCTTGGCCTTCTTGAACAAAAACATCATTCTGATCATCTTCATCATATTCATAAAACCTTGAGAGTTTTTCAATACCTTCATCAACCTTCACATTTGTACTTTCTACAATCTTCCTCAATCTCTTGTTATAACACTGGTATGCCTTGCTTTGAGTAGAATAACCCAAGAATATTCCTTCATCACTTCTAGCATCAAATTTGCCTAGATCTTCATCTCTTTTAATGTAACATTTGCTACCAAAGACTCTAAAATACCTCACAATGGGAGTGATGCCAAACCAAAGTTCATAAGGAGTCTTACCAGTATTGCTTCTGATTTGTACTCAATTAAGAGTATAGACTGAGTGCTTACAGCTTATCTCCAATAGATCTGAGGAACATTTGCTTCCATCATCATGGTTCTAGATGCTTCCTAGATGGTCTGGTTCTTTCTCTCCACTACTCTATTCTATTGTGGAGTCCTAGGAGCAAACAACTGTCATTTTATTCCATGTTTCTCACATAATTCTATGAACTCACCGGATGTGAATTCTCCACCTCTATCAGACCTCAAACATTTTATGTTTAATCTAGTTTCATTCTCTACCATAGCCTTGAATATTTTGAATTTCTCAAGAGCTTCTGATTTCTCTTTCAGAAAAGTCACCCACATCATCCAGAGTGGTCATCAATTAATAACATGAAGTATCTATCACCTTGCACACTTCTGATTCTTGCCAGACCACATAGATCAGTATGAACTAAGTCCAATAATCTGGTAGAAGATTGTTCCTTGCTTTTGAATGAGATTCTACTTTGTTTACCCAACTAACATTCTTTGCACAAGCTATTTGTAGGTTTCACCAATCTTGGAAGATCTCTTACAGCCTGAGTGTTGCTTATATTGATGCTATTATCAAAATTCACATGACACATTCTCCTATGCCACAACCAACTCTGATCAATTTGAACAAATAAACAACTTTTACCAGTACCGACCAAGTGGAAGATATTACCTTTTGTTTGAGTACCAGATGTAATCTTTGTTCTGAAACTTTCAAAGATCTTGCATTTTCCATTCTTGAATCAGAGATCATAACCTTTGTCCACCAACTATCCAACCCTGAGAAGATTGTGCTTCAGACCTTCAACATACAGTACATTACTAGTTTTCTTCTTTCCATCAAAAGAAATGGTTCCTCTACCTCTAATTCTACCAGCATAATTATCACCAAATTTTACCACTCCTTCATATCTTTCCAAATCTATGAACTTATTTTTGTCACCTATCATATGGTGAGAGCATCCACTGTCAATGACTCAATCATCCTTTTCTTCAACTTGGGCAGCCAGAGCTCTTTCTACAATTTTATGATTGACAGATTCATAGGGCATTAGATCTTCTTCCTTGATGGCAATGAACACCCAGTCACTTTCGAATTTGTTTCTTGTCTCTAATTCATCATCTGTTACTCCTTCATTATCATCATCTTCATGAACATAGTAACAATTCTTTTGGAACCTTAATCTGTTAGGATTTGGCCTTGAAAATATTTCCGGACACTTTGAGGCAAAATGACCAATCTTATTGCAGTTAAAACATTTAAAAGGCAATTTCCCCTCATACTTACCAGATCCTCTTGGTAGTCTTTCTGAGATAAGGGCTTCAAGTTGAGCTGCTTCTGCTTCATCTTCTTCCAGGTCTTTTCTTTTTTTTTCATACCATGATAGTTTCCTTGAAGAGTTCTCTCCTAGATCTGACTTTTGTTTTCCTTTCACAGAGGCACTAGCTTTGAATGCAGATTCAGTCTTGGGGGGGGCATCTCCAAACTCAATCAATTCAAATGCAGCAAGTTTACCAACCAATTGATCTCTTGTGATACCTAAAAAGGATATGAAATCTTCAATAGTAGCAACCTTGTATTTGTAAGACTCGGGAAGGGATCTGAGAACTTTGCCAACAATCTCATCTTCATCCAAGACTCCACCAACACATCTAATGCCACAAATAAGCTCATTTACTCTTGGCATAAAAGCAGTGATATTTTCATCTTCTCTCATCTTTAGGTTTTCAAATTTTCCTTTTAGACTCTGTAGCTTGGCACATTTAACATACTTGTCTCCTTCATGCAGAAGTTCTAGTTTTTGCCAAATCTCATATGCATTTTTTTAGATCAACAACATTTGTCAGCTCTAAATTAGATAAGGCACTTAGAAGAGATTCTTTAATTCACAGACTGTTTTCAGCATCTCTGATTTCATCTACGATATGTGGACCATTCTAAGGAGGATCATACTTCTTTGAAGCCATGATCCAATATTGCATACCCATACATTGCAAGTGGCATTCCATGCGACTTTTCCAAAGAGTGAAATTGGTTCCATCAAACCTCAGACTATCCTTTTTGTAGGATGACATCCTGGATCTCCTCAAGCGGTTAAGCTTCTTCTAGAGGAACTTGGATTTGATACCAATTGTTAGATTTAGGACAGACAACTGAGAGGGGGGGTGAATTAGTTGTCCAAAACTTTCTTGCAATTAATCACTTTAATCATTTTCTTAATTCAGCAACATAATAATAAATCAATCATAAAACATAATGCAACAATTCAAGAGCAAAAACACATCAACACATATGACACCAAGATTTTTTACGTGAAAAACGTAGTTAAGGGAAAAACCACGAGGTGACTAACCCAAGATTGTATTCTCTATTAAAACAATAGGAAGAACAAAATGACACATGCCAATTAGGGCTCACTGCTCAAGCACACTGCTCACAAGAGGCCCACTGCCTACAGGAGACACACTGTCTACAGAATGATAAGTATTACATACTTGAACTAAAGAATAGCATCTTCACCATGCTTGAGTCAGTTCCATTTAAGCTCAATACTTCTGATCTGCCTTTCGCTCTACTCCTCTCTACCACACTGTCATCTCCACAAGATGCCTTTGAAATGACTTTACAACTCCTTATTTATACAAGACATGGACTTAGGGATAATCATCCAAGTCAGCATACATTATAGAGCAAATACATAAATACAATATGACTAATTACAAAAAGACTACATGTGGATCAATACACTATCAGCCACATAGATCTGAGACTTCAATCTTCCTTTAGGAACATGCCATTCTTCACCGAACATCTTCAAGATCATCCGCAGGATGTGTAACTCATCCGGTCGGCCAGACTTAGGAAGAACATCATCATCTAGAAGTAATTCTTCAATTACGAGCTCAATCTTCAATGTAGACCACCAACATGAATTGGACACAATCCAAAGACCTCCACAAGTTTTCCTGAGTTACCAAGAACATCCACACTACTACTTATTGAAATCATTCTCTCCTTCATCCGGAACCTCAAGAACATAGTCTGTCATCACTGTCATATTGGAATAGATGCTTTCAGACCTCCAGACAATGAACCAATTGAGTTGTCAATTCACATTGACTTCCTAAACACTCCACCAAATCCGCAGAACAAGATATTGCATTTCCGGACCTCACCGGACCTATCTGTGTCACTCTGTCACCTCTGAACACCTGCCAGAGCTAGTTTTACTTAAGTGGTCATAACTTCTTTAGATCTTCATGCGGACCTCTGAAATCTTTTCTGGATCATCTTAAGACACATATCTACAAACCCTTCTGATCTTCATCTTGGTTGGGATCTTTTACCTCACTATCTTCATTGTTCTTCTTTGTTCCTGATAGGACTAATTTTCTCAATATCCTCAGCATACAACTCATCCAATCCTTATCATCAATACAACAGGAGTATGTTGACATCAATGACAACACCGGTTAGGCCCATACTTGCAACACCTCTCTATGGCAGAAACCTTCACCAACTTCTGGAAGCCAAAATCTTCATATAACAACACCTACATCTTTGGGAAAAATAAGAAGGATCATGAACCATGCCACAGGTCCTTAGCAACATCTTCTCATCCTCAGCATAGCTTAATGTATCATCATTCATCTTAGTGCTTCTAATTCCCATCTTAATATTTCATCATTCATCTTTGTGCTTCTAATTCCCATCTTAATATTTCATCATGAAAACATCTTTGTTAACCAACAACATGACTTGACATGACATCCAACCATGAACATTGGAACATCACTTCATCTCACTACTTTGTTGACCACAAGCATACCTAATATACCCTATCTTGACATTAATCCAGGCATGACATCCAACCATGAACATCAATAACCCACTATGAACCTCAAGAACATTATTGGATATCAGCAACCCTAAACATCAGCATCACCACTATATCTCATCATCACAAATTAAGTGTTGACCTTACTCTAAGTGTTGACATCAATGACAACACATATTGCCAACATTTAGTAGTTTGTGACCTTGTAGTGGGCATGAATGGGATGACCTTGAAATGAAAAGATGATGAGTGATGAATCAATTTGGGACTTGGAGGTTGGTTATGTCTTGAATAAGGCCTTGAATTATAAGATTTTAGATCAAAAGAAATGTCAAGGGTATGGTGATATAGTGGTGGGTAATGATGTGAGTATAATGAGATGATGATAATGAAATGTAACACAAGCTAAAATGATAACTAAGATGTGACCAAAATGACAACCAAGATGATGACAAGGATGTAGATATGGTATGAAAATGACAACCAAGATAATGATATGGTGCTATTGATATGATATGACAAGGTTGACAACCAAGCCAATGAAAAGGATGACACCAAAGATAAAATAATTATATGGCAAAGATATGACATGATGTGGCAAAGATATGATAAGATAAAACCAAAATAGCTCAAGATTCACCTAGATATTTTGTTATGGAAATTGGATGGGATTCCTTTTGCTACTTAGGGTTGACAAATGCCTACGCAAGAAGAGGAATGATGATAAACTTTCTATTTGGGGTAGATAAGATCCCAAGCAAAAGGCAAGATAGGATAAGGACCCACTAACTCAAGAGTATTCAAAGCTCCTAATTCAATAGACCTTCAAAGACAAAATGATAAAAAGATCTAGGTTAGGATTATGCAAATTTGGATTTGATTGATTGGTTTGATTGATGGATGAAAAGGATTAATTGATTGATAGATAACTTTGTTGACAAACAAATGGAAGAGCAAGGTGGATTGTGTGAATAGATGGATCTAAAGATAGATGGATTGGTGAATGGATAGATTAATGAACTTGGTTGAAAAATGGGTATATGGATAGGTTCAAAAATGGATGATTGGGGTTGCCAAAATTTAGGTCCAAAGGCTAGATGATTGACCAAGAGATGGATAGGTACTCACAAGTCCAAAATTAATATGATGAGAAAAGAAATGATGGATAATTTGTTGGAAGTAAGCCACACCTGGACCGACAATGGACTAGCCACAAGGGGCTAGTAGCTCAATTGGTAGAGCACTCTAGCAACAAGTGGAAGGTCGTAGGTTTGAGTCCTAGCTAGTCCATATGAGAAAAAACTCAACAATTGGTATCAGAGCCAGGCTAAGAGCCCCAAGCACTTGCAGTGTGGCTTAAGGGGGGATGTTGGAAGTAAGCTACACCTGAACTGATAATGGACTAGCCATATGGGGCTAGTAGCTCAGTTGGTAGAACACTCCAGCAGCAAATGGAAGGTCCTAGGTTTGAGTCCTAGCTGGTCCATATGAGCAACAGATCAACATAATTATGGATAAAAAAAAGCAATATGGAATGGTTAGATAGTTGTATGGACTATCTGGGCTAAAAAATGACTTTGTTTTAGGTCATTGTTTTACCTTATAGTCATATCTAAAAGCTAAGGCTTCAGATTTCAATGAGCAAATTGAGTTCCAGCATAGGTGTAGATTTTCTAGTCACAGGCGTGCCGACAGTAAACACAAGCACGTTGACAAACAACACAGGTATAATAACAGCAAGCAAGGGCACAAAACTATAGTCATAGGCATGGCTTTGTTTTGATTTATTGTTTTGTGACTAGTGTTTTAGATTTTTGGCAAAAAATACAAACACAAAAACACAATGTCTGACTTGTGACTTATCAAGGTAATTGGTGTGAATTGCTTCACGGCTGAAAATTGGCTTATACTATTTTTGGGCTGACTTGTGACTTATCAAGGTAATTGGTGTGAATTGCTCCACAGTTGAAAATGGCTTATACTATTTTTGCACAATGAAAACATGCCAAACACATTAGCAAACCTAGAATTATTCAAGTAGGAGTGATTTCATAGTGTAGGCCTACACAACAGAATACCTATCCTTGTTCTTACCTAAATAAGAACACTTCACCCTATGTGGATAGCTAGGGATAAGGGCGTTGAACCCAATACCCCTTTCCTTGGATGCTTTTATGCCTTACCCAAAGAAAACTTCTCTCTCCACTTCAAGGAGGTACATGGTGAGTAACTTCAAGGGGCGGTCCGCGTCTCTTGCACCACACTAGAAAATGGTCGATGGTCTTATCTAGGCTTTACAAGATTCTAGGGGAATCCTCCAAATACACAAGGTACAATAAAGCCCAAATCTATGAACACTAGTCCGTGGAAGGGATGTGGCATAAGCGATGATGCAAACACCACTTCACCTTGTGTCTAGAATCACCCAAGGCCCCAAGGCTGTCCCAATGACTACATGACTAGATTGAGGTACAAATTTTGTTCTCCCTCCTTTGATAGACCCTGCTAGAACACGTGGTTGAGGTTGTTACCTTTAGATTGGGAGTGTCCCTAAAGGTAGGCCTCCTAGGGAAAATATTTTACTTGGTGTTTTTGATCTCCAAGATTGCACGAAGCACGAGGAGAGAGCATAAACACAAACAAGAAAATCTTGGGATAACAAAGAGAAGCAATGTGTGGTTTTTGATCTCCAAGATCACATGAAGTGCAAGGAGAGAGGATACACCCACACAACTCCAAAGTAATGACAAACAAAAGTTCATTAACCCACTAATCTACTTTAGTGAAAAATTAAAATCTTTGACAAGCGGTGCTGCAACAAACTTGTTAATAGTTTGAGATATGATCTTTGCCAAGCATAAACAATATGTAAAAATAGATTAGTCGCCAATTCAATCCAAAATGTTAGTTACAAACTAAAAATTAGACAAAGGCATAGAAATATAGCCAAAAGCACAGAAACAGAGATGAATGAAATCAGAAAATTGAACTGTTTTACCTTATTTACCTTTTTAGTACAGGCGCAGTGACAACAAGCACAAGTAGGGTGATAGAGGACATAGGCACTCGAAGATGATACACAGGCATGGATCTGCAACCTCACAGGTACATATATGCATGGAACAGATGCAGCATAAGAGTTCGTAGGCACCGATTTGCATGGCATAGGCATTGATCCAGAATTATGTGATAAAAACCTACCAAAAATAGCTAAGGTATGATAGAAAACAAAAAATGACTAATAGAGGCTAATCTTGAGGTCCCAATTGATAGATCTGATGAAACCATAGCTGCACAAATCAAACATAGCAAAGGCATAGCTTTGGAAAGCGTAGGCGTGGATCTGAGAAAAGTGACCAAAACTTGTAATAAAAACTTGACAAAACCCTGCAAAACCAAATGTTAACTGATGAATAGGTCAAATCTAAGGGTTAGAAACATAGATAAGCTGAATTCCAATAGAAAAACCCAAAAATAATAGCTATTATGGATCAAAAACTGAAACTAGCTCAAAATTAAAACATGGGCGCTAGAACAGAGAGTACAGGTGCATCGGAAAGAAGCATCAATGCATTGTTATAGTCAGGGGCGTGGATCTACAACCTACAACCAAATAAGATGGAATTCCTTCTAAAAAAAGTTGATTAAGGGACGTGGGTCCCACCGAGCGTGCCAAAAATGTATGTAGAATTATGATCCAAGGTAAATAATGAAGATAATACAACACAACTCAATACCTTCACCTCAAACCAAGTCCTCACACTTAGATAGAACATAGTAGAGTGCAACCTAATTTTACTAGCTTTGTTCTATAGATATATTATGCATTGTGGATTGCTCACAAAACCAGCATAATCTAGGTATGAGATAGCTATAATGGAGGCAAATGATAATTATATGGAATTTTGACAGCATGTAATTGCATATGAAAGATGTGTTGTGATAATGATGTGAGAGGCTCAATTTATAGAGGGTTTGAATGATGAATGGAGGGCTAGGATTGAAAGATTAGATCAATGGCTAGAATTGGTTGAGAGGATTATAGGTCTAGGATAAGAATCTTCTAGAGCATTCTTCCATGTGAATGGTGGAGATTAAAAAGATGTGGTATGAGGTGGATGGTGGAGATTAAAAATGAATTCAATTTTGGATCCATTATTAATAATTGTGACCATTATTTAATAATGGTGGGGAGTGGTTGAGGGTAAGGATGTGAGTGGGTAAATCAATTAAATAATGGGATTTTTTAATAATGGTGGGGAGGAATTTGTTATAAATCATAAATTAATTAAATAAATGGAATTTATTAATTAATTTAAGAGGAAATGGGAAATTAAATAAATAATTATGCGAAAAGGGGATTAATAAAAGATGGATTAATTAATTAAAAATGGGTTAATTAATTAAAATTATTTAATTAATCTAGAAGACATGTTAAGATGTAAAGTGGTGTTAGGAGTGTGTCAAAAATGAAGGTGGATACATGGTCATTTTTAGGTGTCTATAGTCACCATCTATCATCCTCTCTCTAATGATATTCTCCCTTGCCACGTGGGTGGAAAAAATATTATCTTGCATCCACCTCTTATCCAACCAGATAGTAGTTAGTCCATTAGGAAAAATCATAATCACAATTTAAATAGATATCAATTGCATACAATCAACTTTCATATCATAAATATTATGTCAAGATAAACAAAGTATCATATATCACATTATAGTGTGGTACAAAATGAAATAATAAATATTATATTCACACACTTAATACGTTTAAAATAGATAACCAAAAATGGGGTGTGACATCCTTCCCCACTAGAAAAAGGCATCGTCCTAATGGTTCAATCAAACATGATAATAAAAGTCTGTTTGAAACATCAAATTCCTAAATTACTATGCAAAAAGATGAGGATAAGCCTTATAAAACTCCTCATAGTCCTCCCATGTGGCACTTACCTCTGAATACTGGTCCCACTAGACCTTACACTGAGTCACTTCTCTATTATGCAAGTGGAGCTTGTGAACCCAAGCACTCTAAGAGGTGCTACAGTTACCACGCTTGGGTCCAGAACCTATAAAGAGTTCCAATCAATAACATGAGCAAAATTTGTAACATATTTTTTCAAATAGGACACATGAAAGACATTATGTAATCAAGCAAGAGCAGACAACAATGCTAATCTCTAAGCAACTGGGTTAATGACTTCCAGCATTTCAAAAGGGCCCACATATCTAGGTGCCAACTTAGTTGATTTGTCAAACTTAATTGAACTCTTATGTGGTTTGACTCTAAGAAGAACCTTGTCTCTGACAATAAATTGTCTTGTTGTTCTCTTTAAGTTTGCATAACTCTTATGTCTATCATTGACTTCAAATAATATTTCCTTATCAATTGGACTTGTTATTCCATTTTGGCTAGCATTTTTAGCTCAATGCACACATTATCTTCCAGTCTATCCCAACTAATGACCGTATTCTACATTTTCTATCATATAGTGCTTCAAATAGAGCCATTTTCAAAGTAGAGTGATAGGAATTATTATAATAAAACTCAACTAATGGTAGATACTCCTCCCATTTGTACTATTGATCTATGCAATACATTTTCAATAAATCATCCAATACTTGATTCAACCTTTCAATTTGACCATCAATCTCAAGGTGATAATATGAACTAAAGTTCAACTAAGTTCCTAGCATTGAAAACAAGGTTTGCCAAAACCTTGAAGTCATCCATACATCTCTATCTAAGATAATCTTTTCTAAAACTCCATGGAGTCTACAGATCTCCTAAATAAATATTTTTATAAGGACCGACACACCATCTATCATGTTTCTTGGTATAAAGTGAGCAATCTTTGTGAGCTTGTCTACTACTACCAAGATCATATCATGGTTATTTCTAGACATTGGAAATCCTTGGACAAAATCCATGCTAATTACTTGCCATTTCCATTTTGGAACATCATGGGGATATAGTAATCATGTAGGATGCATGTGTTTAGCTTTAACCTACTGACACTCTAAACCCCTATTCATAAAGTTAGCCACATCCCTTTTGAGTCTTTTCTAGAAATATAGTGGTTTTAGATCAGCCATTAACATGGTTATTCCTAGGTCACTTGAATAAGTGCATAGTGAGTTTCTCTAAGAATAAATGTCCTCAACCCTCCCTAGTCTGGGACATACATTCAGTTATGGTACCTCAATAAACCACTAGGCTTGAACTAATACCCATCATATCGGTAGTCTCACAAAGTTTTAGAGAGGGATTTCTTAACTTGATCATAAAATTCATCTCCTAGAGAATGTTTCAGAACCTATTCTTGGAAGGTTGTTCAAATAGTATCCATTATAATAATGTGTCATCTTTAGCTAAGAGCATTAGCCATATGATTTTTCTTTCTCTTAATATAGCTGATGTCAAAATCATAATTTGACAAGAACTCTAACCAATGCCTTTGGTGTGCATTCAGATTAGGCTAAGTGAAAATATACTTGACTCCCAAATTATCTATTTTTAATTTAAACATCTTGCCAATAAGTAATGCCTCCAAACTTGTAATGCATGAATAATTATTGCAAGTTCCAGATCATGTGAGACATAGTTTGTTTCATTTGGGCAATTTTTTCTAGACTCATAGGCCACAACTTGACCATTCTGCATAAGTACACCATCCAACCCTTCTCCTAATGCATTTATGACAACCACAAAATAACCCTCAAGATCTGACACTTTAAGAATTGGAATTGAAGTTAATCTCTCCTTTAGGATTCAAAAAGCTTCCTCACACTTATCTAACCATACAAATGATTGGCCCTTTCTTTGAAGTGATGTGATGGGTTTGGCTATTCTTGAAAATTGCAACACAAACTTCTTGTAATAGCATGCCAAGCCCATGAAACTTTACACTTCATGAACATTTTTCGATGTAGGCCATTCCACAATCACTCTTATCTTTGTCAGATCAACAAAGATTCCTTTAGTAGAGATAACATAACCTAAATATTCTACCTCCCTCTGAAAGAATGAACATTTGGACATTTTTCCATACAACTTATATTGTCTCAGTCGTTGTATTACAAACCTCAGATGATACAAACATTTTTCCTCATTTTTGGAATATATCAATATATCATCTAGAAAGATGAGCACAAACTTATCTAGGAAGTCTCTAAAAACACTATTCATTAAACTCATGAATGTTGTTGGTGCATTCGTTAGTCCAAAAGGTAACACTATAAACTCATAATGACCATATCTTATTCTAAAAAAAAATTTAGGAATATCTTCCTCCTGTATTCTCAATTAATGATGCCCTACTCTAAGATCAATCTTGGAGAAAATAGTTGACCACGTATTTGATCAAAGAGGTCATCAATGCATGGAAAGAGATATCAATTTGTGTGCATTGCCTTATTAAGCATCCTATAATCTATGCACAAGCATAGGGTTCCATCCTTTTTAACAAAAACTACTAGTGCACCCCAAGGAGACCCACTGGGTCGGATCAATCCTTTAGAAAGTGGTTCCTATAACTGAGCCTTTAACTCCATGAGATCTGTTTTGGTCAATCTATATGGAGCTTTAGATTGAGGCTAAAATCAAATCCCCTGTGAGGAGATAGTCCAAGTAACTCTTCAAGAAAAACATCCTAAAACTCATAAAGGGTAATCTTGCCACATGGGTTCCTTGATATCTTTTAACTCTTCCACACTAATGGCATACATTTCACACCCGTTCCTTCTAGTTCTCTTAATTTGCATAGCTGAAATCTACCTTAACTTCCCACTTAACCCCTTAGATTTGAACATGGTTCTCCAAGTCATCTAAGCAATCAACTATTTTTGCAAAGCAATCTACTCTTGGCCTATGGTGGTAGAGCCAAAACTATCCTTAAGATAATGTTGTAAGAACTTAAGGGTGCTACATAAAGGTTCACTTCAATGGAAAAGATAGGAAATTTCAACTTAGCTTCAAATAGGCATTTCTCTACCTTTGTCTTAAATTGATTTGTATTTTGCACAAAACATGAATTAGCCATAAATCCTACTCTTCTAGGAATCTTACTGAGCACTCTAGGTGCCACAAAACACTCAATAGCTCTAGTATCAATCAATATAGAATATGACAACCAATAGTGTACCTGAGGTTTCAATTGGAGAAATCTAGAACTTGGCTTTGTGATTATTAATTATTGCATGGATTATCTACTAAAAAGTTGTTTGTTGTGATGGTAGAGGATGATTTATGAAGTTGTTTCCCTGGCATACTGATCACCTCAACAAGAAAAACATCCTCCAGGCAGTCCTCTCTTGTCAAACCTCTTTTCCTCTCTATTTATATTCCTTCCTTTCAACTCATTATTCTTTCCCTTAATCCTAAATCATTGTTATTCTTTGTACCATTTGACTTTTGTTTGGAATTATGGTTTCTATCCCACTTCTTTTTGAATGATGATGACTTTGAGCTTTCAAACCTTTTGCAGTACTTGTCCTTTGAAGTAGAAATGGACCTAATCTTCTATTCTTTTTTATGGCCTTTTCAAACACCTAATCCATGGATGAGGGTCTTTGAACATCTACTTCTCCTCCTAATTGGGGGTTTAGTCCCATGATGAATTTCTATATGTAGAACCACTCATCTTGTTGATACTAAGGAACATACTTGAGAAGCTAGATGAATTTCTCCCAGTATTCAATTACTATCATATCTCCTTGCCTTAAGTTTCCAAAATTAGTTAATTTTGTATCAAAGTAGAGATATGGGAACCATCTTTGTCTAAATAAGGTCACAAACTGATCCCAAGTGAAATTGGTAGAATCAATTGCCATTTATGATTTCTTATTAGCCCACTAATTAAAGGCTTCCCCTAAAAGTTGATACTCACCAAACTACTTTAGTTATCTCAAAATAATTATGGATCTCAAAATATTTTTCCATTTCACTAAGCCAAGTTTCTGCTCCATCTCTAATAACTATGCCATCAAATTTAGGTGGGTTG
Source organism: Cunninghamia lanceolata (assembly GCA_027924645.1). Lineage (NCBI taxonomy): Eukaryota > Viridiplantae > Streptophyta > Pinopsida > Cupressales > Cupressaceae > Cunninghamia > Cunninghamia lanceolata. The sequence continues at coordinate 6,014,932 of BSBN01000994.1, read as the reverse complement.
ACTTTTTTCATATCTCAAGCCAGCTCATTTGCTAGATGATCTCTTACTTCCATCTGTATTTTAATTTCCTCTTGGTTAGGTCATGGTTCATCTTTCCTTTCATTGACACTAAGGTCTTGCTCTACCTACTTCCTTTTCTTGCTCTCTAGTTCATCTAACCTGATGTTTCAAAGTAACTATCCTTTCCCTACTCTCATTTAGGGAAGAAAGAATTTGATCTAGTTTAGCTATAGGATCATTTGCATCTTGGTTTGAGTTGCCACGGTCACCTCCCATATTCATCCTAGTTTGTACCATATTAAACTAATTTAGGTAAGTTATCATGCATTAGTGCAAGTAACCCACTCATTAAGTTTGATGTTCAAGTAAAAATGTCATCACACGGGTTTTCAAAAGAAAGTGAATTTTTATTAATAGATGGATATTACACATCTTTATTTATAATAGGTCTCTTAGTTACAATTTCCTAAAATACTATTCAAATGTTTTGAACCCCTCGAGATCTTCATCCTCTGAGTTTACTTCCACACTTCCAGAGCTAAGATGTACATGCATGTACTCCTCTAATACCTACTTTCTTAAGATAAGGACATAGTGTCCATAGCCTAAAGGCATGTCTCCACCACTGATGATTTCTTTGGTTTAATCTCAACTTTAGGTTTTACTTATTTCTATCTGTTTGACTTTATATGACCCATAGTTGATGCTAAGGTCTTAGTGTCAGATAACCATAGCTCCTCTTCCTTGAGAGGTGGTTGGATGGACGTTCCCTTTGACTTGGTTTGACTCATATTCTTCTTTCTAAATTGTTTCCTTGATTTGGATCCTCCCATCTCTATGCTTAAAGAAAGAAAATCACTTTAAATTAGCCTAGGTTTACTTGTTTCAAAAAAAATTATGTTTAGACATAGTATACTCATAGGCCCTAGTGTTTGAGTTGAGGCTCTAATACCACATGTAATGAGCCACCCAAAATAATAAAATTAATGAATAATTTGAAATTAAGTAACTCACAAATGCTACAAATTTAAATTTCTTTTCCCAAACACCCGATAAAGGGATAGTTCAATAGGTGGCTTCTTAATGTGGCATCTTTCAAGAGTGAGAAGTGTGCAGAGGGGACGGATGGCAGGTTAACCATCATCAGTTCAAAAGGTGGTGTGTGGTAGTGGGGGAAATTATTTCCCATTATGATATGTGGTTCCTGGATGTGGTGTCATTATTCTATTTTCTTGCTCTAGTTTTTGGGTTGCCTCATGGCTTTGACAGGAGTGGGAGGTGGTCTGGCTGATGAGAGCGGGGGTATTGGTGTGCGAAGCATTGACAAGGGAAAGAAGGAGGCGATGGAGCCACCTCGGAGGCAAACTAGGAGGAAGATAAGCAGCGTGTTTGTAGGTGGAAGGATGAAGAGGAAATACTTTGCTAGAAAAAGATTGAAGAAGCTCTCCGGAGAGGAAGCTATGGCTGGCTTTATCAATAACATTGAAGGAGAGATTAAGAATCCTATTTTGAGGGAATGGTTGTGCAAGTTGCTCAAGATTGTTAAAGAAGTTGATGGGAAGGAGGGTGTTAATGTTAGGGAGGTTATGGCAAATATGTTGCTCGATCCTGGCACTATAAGGGGGAGATGGAATGTGTTTGGTGTTGCTCAGTCATTAACGGTCACTATGATGTTGTCTATCATTGCAACATCAGAGCTAACCCATGAAGACATGATTGAGTCTAAAAAAGAACCTCAAGGAGAACCAGGAGGTGGTGCTTGGGCATATGCATGATATTCTATTGGGGGTTGTGGAAACAAGAAAGATGGTGGATGGTATTGCGGAGAAGCTTGGTGTCCCAGTCCTAGAACGTGCTCGACCAGCCTATTCTTATGCTTGCGATGACGCCTATGATGGAGTTGAGCTATTTGGAATAGGAGATAAGTAAACTGATAGGGTTTTAGTCAGTTTTTTGTTATGATTTGTAATACTTAAGACTATTGAGAGTGGGTCGTGGTAATTTGTCCCTCTCTACGTTGGTGGTTGATACTCTGGAGCTTGGTTATTGTCTGTAGATGCATAAGTAGTTGTGGTTAAGATTTTATGTTGTTATGAAAGACTTTTGGGCTTTGCCCATTTTTTATTGGGTCCTTGGTCCCTTAACCAAGGTTTTATAATAAATAAATAATTTATTATCCCAAACCATATATCCCACATTTCAAAATAAAGATGCCAACATTACATCATTACATAGATTTCTATGATACATGTTTGAAATTAAAATAATAATAAGATAAAAATCCATATTGTGACTATTGTCCAACCAATCCACTTGAGTACATCAATTATACACATTTTGACTTTTCATTTCAATTTATTTGACCATCAATCATAATCATTCCATCTAAGTAAAAGCAATATGGCCATCTAGATGTAGAAGGGAGGGCATCATTTGAGTGCTTTACCTTCAACCAAAAACTTGGCAATCCCCCACTCATCTCCCACTGGAAGAGGCATGACCTTGCAATGAGGGTAATAGATAGGGACATCTACAATAGAACCAAATCTAAGAACTAAGTTCAAATATGAATACCTGTCACATGCAGTCAATCATGTAGTCCCTAGATACACTCTAGCTACCATAATTTCTAACTAACATGAAACATGTGGGTATAGTGAACTAACAATGCTTATAACTATTGCATCATTTTGGCCAGCATTTAATTATCAATCAGATAAATGCAGGTCATTCGTTCATGGCAAGTTACTATCTCTTGCTTGACTCTTCTAACAACTATTAATTGGTGAAATTCAAGTATAGGCTAAGATATAAATTATCCTTTAGTTATTAATCTCTCGTTATACCCTACCCTGAGATGGTCCTACTAGTTTTTTCTATAATAGATTATCTTAGATCGGCATAAAACTATCAAGTTCCAATATCTTGGTATTCACTACCCTAAGATGTTCTTGTCTTCCTAGGGTACATAATATGATCAATAATACAAGATATATGAATAACTATTATTTTCCAATCTCCTAGTATCCCTTACCTTGAGTTGGGTTTATCAATAATACAAAGTATAAGAATAACTATTATTTTCCAATCTCTTGGTATCCCTTACCCTTGAGTTGGTTCTATCAATATATCAAGTGTAATAATACATGTAGATATATGTATAGATGCATGGAATACATACTTGTATTTTATCATAGAAATATATAAGAATTGATGCATATATTATATGCCAAAGGAAATATTGATTAACATTGTCCTATTCCTTATTATTTTAAGACAATAAATTGCAAAACTACTATGACTGAGCATACTCTTGATAATGAATTCAAATTAATCAAATAACAAACAATGCAACCATAATTTTTCTCAATGGATTGTCATATTCTAAAGCATGTAATATGACTATAAAAAGAGTCCTTTACTATTTACATGTAATACAATCATTTATGATTTTAGTAATTAAAAACTATATAATTCCATATTGTCACAGACAAAATACAATACTATCTCCATACTTATACTCGACTAGACAAACCACGAGGAATCTTTCCTAGCCAAAAGATTGTGTTTTAAACACTACGATAAACACAAACCCTCCCTTAGCATATATCACTAATGGATCTTGAATGTACTATCCCTATGGAATCATGATGATCAATCATATGAACATCCTAAGTAGAGCCAGGGTAATGTCTATTATCATGGTTTGAAGTTAGGAATTTCTAAAACCCTTTCCTTTCTCACCTATCTTTTGAACTTTTTTACCTAAAGTGATTAGAATAGAGTTCAATTTTTAGGATCATCATCAAATAAAAATTGCAAAGCAGATGATGAAATATTGTTTTCAGAGATAAAATCATATTTAGATCTTTAAATTTAGGAAACATCTTAGGGTTTGGGAGTAAAATCAAACTTCATCATTTTCAAATCAAACCCTATTTCCAGATTCTAGTGAACAATTGTGTAAGGCTCCTTGTCGGAATAGCAAAGAACATCAAACAACTGAGTTATCTTGTAAGACCAAGACCTGACTAGGAGAGATCTTGAGGTAGTCATTTTTGGATTCATTGGGATTTGATTCCTTTCAGGAGAGATAAAGTACTAAGTATTTTATCTAAGTTGTATGCTAAAACACACATCAACACTACTAGTCTACAAACTAGAGACATAAGACTTTAAATTATTTAATATTTAAAGCTACATCAATGCGTACCTGAAGATAAGATGATGGAAAGTCTTTTCTTGACAATTGAATTATTTGGTAGTTTCTACTAAATAGTTGTTTGGGTGATTAAAAGTTTGTCAATTATTGACAATTGAGTTCATTGGTAAATACATTGATTGTTTTTTGTACTAGTAACATGACAATAACTATTGTCCATACAAAATTGCATGTATAAGGCATCATATTGTGTAATTGACTATTGGTGAAGAAAATTGCAAGTTGAAAAACACATTGTGTATTTCAACTTATATATGTTTAAATGATGATTTGTAAAATGTCTTTCAAATTGATGATCTTCTTAAGTGATTCATAATTTATTGTGTTTGAAATTTTAGGATCCATACATTGGCAAAAGAAATATTGTGTAATTAAATGTTGGTGAAGAAAATTACAGGTTGAGACATATGTTGTATATTTCAACTTGTGCACATTTTTAGTTTATCATTTCTAAGATGTCTTTGAAATTTCTAACCTTCTAAGTTAATTCATAATTTCTTGTGTTTCAAATGTTAGAATTCGTACATTGCCAAAATGAATATTCTACGTTGTCTATTTCAACTTGTGCACATGTTTAGTTTATCATTTCTAAGATGTCTGAGATTTCTAACCTTCTAAATTAATTCATAATTTCTTGTGTTTCAAATGTTAGAATCCGTACATTGCCAAAAAGAATATTGTGTAATTGAATGTTGAAAAAAATGCTGGCTATATGTGTTGTCATTATGTTGTCATTGATGTCAACACTTAGAGTAATATCAACACTTAGTTTGTGATGATGATATAACACTTAGAGTAAGGTCAGCACTCAGTTTGTGATCATGATATACCAGTAAGATACAATGGTGATGCTGATGTTTAGGGTTGCTGAGGTTCATAGTGGGTTGTTGATGTTCATGGTTGGATGTCATGTCAAGATAAGTTGTTGGTCAGTAGAGATGAATGATGAAATATTATGATGGGAATTAGAATTTCATGGATGGATGTCATGTCCTATCCAACAAAGAAGATATAGCTCATGGTTGGATGTCATGCTTCTGAAGTTCTTAGTTAGCAGAGACTGTATTCATTAAGTATGTTTGTTGATAGCAAAGAAGACATTAATATGAGAATTAGGAGCACCTAGATGATCAAATATGTTGCTGATGCTGGACAGATGTTACTAATGGTCTGAAGCATATTGTATGCTCTCTCCTATTGTTCCTAAGAATGTGTGTGTTGATACAAAGAAGTTTTCACCTCCGAATGTTGGTGAAAGTTCCTGCTACAAGAAGACTGCTTTGAATACTATCTAGGAGATTGCTCCCATTTTCATTTTTTTAATGGTGTACCTTTGCAGAGTGGAAGATAGCCTCATATAGTGTCAAAGCATGTATGTTCCAAGTTTCATGGTGTTTGGATTATCGGAAGAGTGTTTTGCAGTTGACAGTTTGAAGAGAATGTTGGTTCTAAAAAGATATTGACTATGCTACAATGTTTGGCTCCGCATTCCCCTGCATTTGAATATGATGTCTTGTAGTTCAAAATTTAAGCTCAATGAGTTGTAAAGGTGCTATTTCCAAAGTTTCAAGGCTCTACACCTTCCGCAGTGAAAGTTATAAGTGGTAGAGTTTTGGTCTGTATTCTGTCTGAGAAAAGTTGTGTTGAAAGCTTGTTGGAATGCTCTGCATTCCTCCGGAAGAGAATAATTGCCTATGAGGTTTTGTGGACATGTTCAGGGATGTGTATTACATGCATCTTTACATTTTCATGTATTTTGGTACTCCGCAAGGTTAGTTTCTCAATGACAGTGTGTTACAATGTGTTCCGGATGGTTGTTTGATCTCAGTATGCATGTTTTAAGAAAAAAACATGGTAGGATTAACTCACAATATATGAAGCTCAAAATTACAACTTTGCTTTAGGGCTACAACCCAAGGAAGCTACTACTCCCAGAAAACTTTGATTTAGGGTCACTCCCAAGGAAGCTACAACTCCTTGAAGACTTTGTTTTAGGGTCACTCCCAAGGAAGCAACTACTCCTTGAATTGAGAACAAACTCAGAAAATATTACAGTATGATAGTTCTTCTACTACCTGAAACTTGACATTGAAGCTCACACCTTTGATGATTGCAATTCTGCCTCTTCACACTTTCTTCTGATGATTGGATCAGTTAGACACACTCTTTACTTTCCTCCTATCACAAAAATATCTTCAAGATAAATCAGAACAACCTCTAACACTTCTTCTCTTTCTCCTTCAATCAAACATCACAATACGTATGGTATTCATATTCTACTTTTCACACCCTTACATATTCATTTTCACAATCAGACCTCACCTAGATCAACTAGGTTTACAATATATACATGAGATTACATTGATTACATTACAAGTCAGCCAATACAATAAGAATATTATATTTTACAAGTCAGCCAGTGATCACAACACATGAAACATGCATAGGGCAAACCCTGTCATGAACTAAACGCTACTCCAAGAGAAAACACACGCCTTGCGGATCCCAATACATGCTTAGTCCGGTCCTAAGCACTCTTCACAGCATTGTTCTTCACAGAATCACCTTCGTACATATTGCTCATTTGAAATAGGACTACCTTAAGCATAAAGACATGAAATTTGAAGTATAACGGTCACCACCACTTGAAAACCTTGTGCAGTACTGGAAACATAAAAGATTTTCATGAAATTCTTCCAGATGAGTCTTCATGACTCATACAACACCTTCAAATATACCTCTAACTCTACACAATGTATTTGTTGTGCGGAGTTAGAGGTGTATCTGAAGGTGTTGAATGAGTCATGAAAACTCGTCTAGAAGAATTTCATGAAAATCTTTTATGTTTCCAGTACTGCACAAGGTTTTCAAGTGGTGGTGACCATTATACTTCAAATTTCATGTCTTCCTACTTAAGGTCATCCTATTTCAAATGAGTGATATGTGCGAAGGTGATTCCTTAAAGAACAATGTTGTGAAGAGTGCTTAGGATCGGACTAAGCATGTATTGGGATCTACAAGGCGTGTGTTTTCTCCTGGAGTAGCGTGTAGTTCATGATAGGGCTTGCCCTATGCATGTTTCATGTGTTGTGATCACTGGCCGACTTGTAAAATGTAATATTCTTATTGTATTGGCTGACTTGTAATGTAATCAATGTAATGTCATGTATATATTGTAAACCTAGTTGATCTAGGTGAGGTATGATTGTGAAAATGAATATGTAAGGGTGTGAAAAGCAGAATATGAAAACTATATGCATTGTGATGTCTGACTAAAGGAGAAAGAGCAAAAGTGTTAGAGGTTGTCTTGATTCATCTTGAAGATATTTTTGTGATAAGAGGAAAGTAAAGAGTGTGCCTAACTGATCCAATCATCAGAAGAAAGTGTGAAGAGGCAAAATTGCAATCATCAAAGGTGTGAGCTTCAATGTCAAGTTTCAGGTAGTAGAAGGACTGACATATTGTAATTTTTTCTAAGTTTGTTCTCAATTCAAGGAGTAGTTGCCTCCTTGGGAGTGACCCTAAAACAAAGTCTTCAAGGAGTTGTAGCTTCCTTGGGAGTGACCCTAAATCAAATTTTTCAGGGAGTAGTAGCTTCCTTGGGTTGCAGCCCTAAAACAAAGTTGTAATTTTGAACTTCATATATTGTGAGTTAATCCTACTGTGGTTTTTTCCTTCTTGGGTTTTCCACGTATATCTGGTGTTATGTGTTGATGTGTATTGTGTTAATCTTTCATGTTTGTGTTGTTGTTGTAATGTTTAAGTTTTAATCTGCTATGAAGGACTTGAAGTTTGATTAGATACTGATTTGCCCCCCTCTCAGTATCCTAGTGTGTTTAACAATTGGTATCAGAGACAAGTTACTCAGAAGAAGCTTAACTGCTTGAGGAAGGTCCAGGATCACTCGAAATGGTTCTCTCAAGGTACCCTTGTTTGATGGGACAAATTATTCCTTTTGGAAGCTAAGGATGGAAAACTATCTAACCTCTTTAGGGTATGGCATCTCGCAATCAGTCAAGAAGGGCTACACTATTCATAGTAGTGATCCTCAAGATGCAGATGAGATCAAGTTGTATGAGAACAATGCCATGGGAAAGAGTGATATCATGAGTGGACTAGATGACTCAGAACTTGTGAAGATAATGAGTTGTACATTTGCTCAGGATGTCTGGAACAAACTTGAAAGTATTTATGGAGATAGTAAAGTGAAGCAAGCCAAGATGCAGATTTTCAAGAGCAAATTTGAAACCATGAGGATGACAAAAGATGTTCAGACATTGTTGGGTACATGCTCTGGGTGGATGAAATAGTCAATGGCATCAGAGCTCTTGGTGGGGAAGTCAAAGAAGATGAAATTGTGAAGAAGGTTTTGAGATCTCTTCCTATATCTTACAGTCATAAGGTTTCTGTCATTGAGGAATCTCAAATTTTGGATAAATACACAATAGATCAATTATTTGGCTCTCTCACATCCTTTGAACTAAGAGACTTTGATAAAGGTGCTCTAAAGAAGGAAGCAACATTCAAAGCAAGTAAGAAGACAGAAGATGAAGCAGCTGATTAAGATGATGACCTTGATGAGGCAGAAACAAACTTTGTTAGGACTTTGAAGAAAGATACAGGCAAATACAGAGGTAAGTTACCTTTTAAATGTTTCAATTGTGGAAAGATTGGTCATTTTGCTTCTAAATGTCCTTTTAAAGAATCAAGGGTTAGTAACAAAAGAGACAAGTTCAAAAGAAACCTGTATTCCATAGAGAGCAGTTGTTCTTCAGAAGATGAGGATCATGATGATTCAAATGATGAAACACTTTTCATGGCCTTGAATGTTGGTAATAAAAAGGATGATATTGAAAAATGTGAAAAGATTGATGCCTTGCATACTGACCAAAACAATGATAGATCAATAGTTGTATGGACTGCCTTTCATACAAGAAGAAGCCAAGGCTTGGGTAATTGACATTGGTTGCTCTAATCATATGACTGGTGACAAGGAGAAATTTATTAGCCTTGAGATGTGGAATAGTGGATCTATCAAGTTTGGTGGTGATGAGTCAGCACAAATCTGTGGAAAGGATGCTATAACTATTGATGGGAAGAATAGGACTAAGGATATCCTCTATGTCAAAGGGCTAAAGGACAATCTTCTCAATGTCAGTCAGATGTGCAACAAAGGATACAATCTTACCTTTCATGCCAAAGGTTGTGAAATCAGGAAGGCAGGGTCCAGAAAACTAGTTGCAAAAGGTATCAAGTCATATGCTGATATCTATCATCTGAAGGAGGTAAATTGAAGAACATGCTTAATGGCTCAATCCAATGAGTGTCGGTTATGGCACAAGCAAATGGGAAACACCAACTTTGAAAATATGATAAAGATCGGCTCTATTCATGTGGTAAGAGATATGCCCAAGATAACCAAGCCTGCAAACACATTATGCAAGGAATGACAAATGGGAAAGCAGACAAAGACAAGTTTCAAGAGTAAAGAGTATTCTTCTTCAAGGCCATTGGAGCTGATTCACACTAACCTATGTGGCCCTACAAGAGTAAAGAGTCAACAAGGTGAGAGGTATTTTATGTATCTCATTGATGATTATTCTAGAATGACTTGGGTTACTTTCTTAAGAGAAAAATCAGATGCCATTGAAGTTTTCAAAGCTATCGTTGAAAATGAAATGGATGCTAAGATCAAATGTTTAAGGTCTGATAGAGGAGGTGAGTTTACTTCAAATGAATTTGAAAAGTTTTGTGAAGATCATGGTATTAGGAGACATGTGTCAGCTTCGAGGACCCCTCAACAAAATGGGGTAGTTGAAAGGAAGAATAGGAGTATGCAACAGATGTCTAGGGCAATGTTGAAAGATGCATATTTGATCTAATTAACAGAGTGAAATTGAGGGTCAATAGCACTAAGACCCATTATGAGCTATGGTATGGATGACCTCCCACTGTCAGATACTTCAAGATCTTTGGCAGCAAATGTTATATCAAAAGAGATGAAGAAGACCTAGGAAAGTTTGATTCAAGAAGTGATGAAGGGATCTTTCTTGGTTACTCAACCAGAAGCAAGGCCTATAGATGCTACAACAAAAGATTAGGAAAGATGACTGAAAGCACAAATGTCAAAGTAGATGAAGACTTGTATCAAATCTAACAAGAATCAAAGGACTCCAGATCTGATATATTTGCATGCATTAAAGATGAAGAAGAAGAGAAAGAAGAAAAGGAACAAGAAATAGAACAGATGCCTAGGACTCTAGCAAAGTATGTTCAGAAGAACCACTCAGCAAACCAGATCATTGGAGATAAGAATGGTGTGCAGACCAGGAGAAGGTTTGCTAAGACACATGAGCAAGTAAACGTGTGTTTGTTATCAAAAGTAGAGCTTAAAACCTTTGTTGATGCTAGCAAAGATGATGGATGGATAAAAGCAATGGAAGAAAAATTGGATCAGATAGATCTAAGAATTAGACATGGGAATTGGTTCCCAGACCAACTAACAAAAATGTCATAGGAACAAAGTGGGTGTTCTGAAACAAGCTGAATGAAGATGGTGAAGTTGTGGGGAACAAAGCAAGATTGGTGTGTAAGGGCTATTCTCAAGTTGAAGGCATTGATTTTGAGGAGACATTTGCTCCGCTAGCCAAGATGGAGGCAATCAGGATGTTTCTTGCCCTTGCTACTCACAAGAATTTCAAGGTTTATCAAATGGATGTCAGGTCAACATTTTTGAATGGTGATCTAGAGGGAGAAGTCTACATTGAGCAACCTGATGGTTTTCAGATATCAGAAGATCCGAACATGGTGTGCACACTCAAGAAGGCATTGTATGGTCTCAAGCAAGCACCTAGAGCTTGGTATGCTAGGTTGGACAAATACTTACTTCAGCAAGGCTTCAAGAAAGGTACTATAGACAACAATTTTTGTATCATGGAAGAAGAATATATGATATTGATAGTTGCAATATATGTTAATGACATCATCTTTGGTGGAGATGATGATATGTGTAAGAGGTTTGTAGAAGATATGCAAAAAGAGTTTGAGATGTCTATGATTGGTGAGATGTCTTTCTTCCTTGGACTTCAAATTGTTCTGCTAGATGATGGTATCTTTATTTCTTAGGCTAAGTATGTAAGAGAGATGTTGAGAAGTTTGGTATGGAGGATTCAAAACCAGTGAGTACTCCTATGGTCACTGGATGTCACTTAAGCAAGGATGATGAATCTTCGGAGGTTAATCAGACTTCCTATAGATCTATGATTGGAGGATTGTTGTACTTGACTACTTCTAGACTTGATATCATGCATGCAGTATGTGTGGTTGTCATGTATCAAGCTAATCCCAAGCAAACACATGAGAAGGCAATGAAAAGGATATTCAGATATTTGAAGGGAACTCTGGATTATGGCTTATGGTATCCAAAAGGTAATGACTTTGATTTGAGTGCCTACACTGATGTTGATTGGGCTGGTTGTGTAGATGATAGAAGTACAAGTGGTGGTGCTTTCTTTTTAGGAAGCAGATTGGTCTCATGGCAGAGCAAGAAGCAAGATTTAGTGTCCTTATCAACTGCAGAGGTAAAGTATATTGCAACAGCATCCTGCTATACACAAATGTTGTGGATGAAGCAAACCCTGAAGGACATTAAGGTATTGTATGATTAACCTATTTCTATTTTGTGTGATAATACAAGTGCTATCAATATTTCCAAGAATCCAGTAATGCATTTTAGAACCAAGCATATAGCAATCAGGTATCACTTTTTGAGAGAGGAGGTTGCAGATAAGGAAGTAAGGTCGGAATATGTTCCAACAAAGGATCACATTGCAAACATTTTCACAAAGGTTCTTGCAAAGGACACTTTTGAGGATCTACGACAAAGGTTAGGGGTAATTTTCCCTCCTTGCTAGATGCATAGTGGTGCATCTGTCTAGGAGTTCATGGTATATCTTTTTTCCTGGACTAATTGTGGCTACCCCTCAGGGGGAGCAGGTAGTGGTTGTTGCTGACAGGCGGAGCCGTGAGTTGTTTCAAGAAAGAAGGTATGAGTATCAAAGAGAGAGAGAGAGAATGTGCACATTAGGAAGAGAGGTTGTGTCCTAAGAGGAAGAAGCAGTTGCCCTTTGTCCTTGATGTCAAAGGGGGAGAGAGAGAAATGTACATCTAAGGGGTTGCATTTGTTACTATCAATGACAAAGGGGGACATTGTTGGCAATGTGTTGTCATTTATGTCAACACTTAGAGTAAGGTCAGCACTCAGTTTGTGATGATATAACACTTAGAGTAAGGTCAGCACTCAGTTTGTGATGATGATATACCAATAAGATACAATGGTGATGCTGATGTTTATGGTTGCTAAGGTTCATAGTGGGTTGCTGATGTTCATGGTTAGATGTCATGTCAAGACAAGTTGTTGGTCAGCAGAGATGAATGATGAAATATTAAGATGGGAATTAGAAGTTCATGGTTAGATGTCATGTCGTATCCAGCAAAGGAGATATAGTTCATGATTGGATGTCATGCTCCTAAAGTTCTTAGTCAGCAGAGACTGTATTCATTAAGTATGTTTATTGATAGCAAAGAAGACACATTAATATGAGAATTAGAAGCACCTAGATGATCAGATGTGTTGATGATGTTGGGAAGATGTTACTAATGGTCTCAAGCATATTGTATGCTCTCTCCTATTGTTCCTAAGAATGTGTTGATACAAAAAAAAATTGGCCTCCAAATGTTGGTTAAAGTTCTTGCTACAAGAAGACTGCTTTGAAGACTGTCTAGGAGATTTCTCCACATTTTCATGTTTTTAATGGTGTATCTCTGTGGAGTGGAAGATAGCCTCATATAGTGTCAAAGCATGTATGTTCCAAGTTTCATGGTGTTTGGATTATTGGAAGAGTGTTTTGCAATTGACAGTTTGAAGACGGTGTTGGTTCTAAAGAAGATATTCATTGTGTTGCAATGTTTGGCTCCGCATTCCTCCACATTTGAAGATGATGTCTTGTGATTCAGAATTTAAGCTCAATGACTTGTAAAGGTGTCATTTCCAAAGTTTCAAGTCTCTACACCTTCTGCAATGAAAGTTATAAGTGGTATAGTTCTGATTTGTATTTTGTCTGAGAAAATTTGTGTTGAAAGCTTGTTAGAATGCTTTACATTCCTCCAGAAGAGAAGAATTGCCTATGCGGTTTTGTGGACATGTTCAGGGATGTGTATTACATGCATCTTTGCAGTTTCAGGTGTTTTGGTGCTCCGCAAGATTAGTTTCTCAATGACAGTGTGTTATAGTGTGTTCTGGATGGCTATTTGATCTCAGTATGCATATTTTATGGTATGCGGCACAATGCATTTGTTGTGCAGAGTTAGAGGTGTATCTGAAGGTGTATGAGTCATGAAATCTCATCTGGAAGAATTTCATGAAGATCTTTTATGTTTCCAGTACAGCACAAGGTTTTCAAGTGGTGATGACTGGTATACCTCAAATTTCATGTCCTCTTGCTTAAGGCCATTCTATTTCAAATGAGCAATATGTGTGGAGGTGATTCCTTGAAGAACAATGCTGTGAAGAGTGCTTAGGACCGGACTAAACATGTATTAGGATCCGCAAGGCATGTGTTTTCTCCTGGTGTAGCGTGTATTCATGATAGGGCTTGCCCTATGCATGTTTCATGTGTTGTGATCATTGGCTGACATGTAAAATGTAATATTCTTATTGTATTGGCTGACTTGTAATGTAATCAATATAATGTCATGTATATATTGTAAACCTAGTTGATCTGGGTGAGGTATGATTGCAAAAATGAATATGTAAGGGTGTGAAAAGCAAAATATGAAAACCATATGCATTGTGATGTCCGACTGAAGGAGAAAGAGCAAAAGTGTTAAGAGATTGCCCTGATTTATCTTGAAGATATTTTTGTGACAGGAGGAAAGTAAAGAGTGTCCCTGACTAATCCAATCATCAGAAGAAAGCGCGAAGAGGCAGAATTGCAATCATCAAAGGTGCGAGCTTCAATGTTAGTTTTCAAGCAGTAGAAAGATTGTCATACTGTAATCTTTTCTGAGTTTGTTCTCAATTCAAGGAGTAGTTGCTTCCTTAGGAGTGGCCCTAAAACAAAGTCTTCAAGGAGTTGTAACTTCCTTGAGAGTGACCCTAAATCAAAGTTTTCAGAGAGTAGTGGCTTCCTTGGGTTGTAGCCCTAAAACAAAGTTGTAATTTTGAACTTCATATATTGTGAGTTAATCCTCACCGTAGTTTTTCCCTTCTTGAGTATTCCATGTATATCTGGTGTTATGTGTTGATATGCATTGTGTTAATCTTTTATGTTTATGTTTATGTCGTAATGTTTAAGTTTTAATATGCTCCGGAGGACTTGAAATTTGATTGGATACTGAGGAAAACAAAGTGGCAGAAAACAAAGACATGAATTTTAACACCCTGCTAATAACAGTAAAAGCCTTTGGAGGGTTCGTCCTCTCTTGATGATTGTCTATTTTCAATCCATTTGGATTTTCTTGATTCTCTGGGATTGGTGTGCCATGAGTCTTTTTAACATTGGCAGACTTACTTTGTAATCAGTTATTTTTAGTATATTATTTTGCCTTTATGTGATTAAAAAAACCTCTTACATAGGTGTATTGCAGCAACAGAAATGTGTTCATATTACAAACAAGTTTAGTGCATGTTCTCAACATTGGTTATACTTCAGTATATAAACTTTTATCTAAAAAATATCATGTTAAAACTGCTCGTGACATATATCCTTTATTGGATGGAACTATTTTTCCATTGTATTATTAAGTAGCAAACATTTCATTTTGCTTTTATGTTTTCAATGTCTTCCAATCTAGAGACATGCTTTTTCTTGCTTAGCATATTAATACTTGATCAAACTTAAATATAAGGATAGGCACAATAGAGAATCCTTATTTCTGAATTACACTCTCGCTTGGATCTAGAGGAAGGAAGAAAAATTAGCCTTCCATCAATATTATTTTATTTTAAAGAAAGACTTATTATTGCTAGGATAATATACCCATTTATTTTCTTTTTGCAATATTAATATAGAATTCATCCAGCTGAACAGGCTGGAGGTGTTGTTCTGTCCTAGGAAATAACATCAGCAGTTATGTCATAACATTGGCACCTATGCACCCAGATCATGTAGAGCTATATTTTAGATCTTTAACCTTCAAGTTGTGCAATGATACTTGCACAAACCTTGAAACCTTGTTGAAAATCAGACAACAGACAGTGCTCGTTTTTTGCATGGTAAGTAGCCATGATTCCTGACAATATCAAAATCATTTAAAGTTGAATGTAAGTCGATGCAACTCATGCATAAATCATTATATCAGCATAGATTCATAAGGTATCATTTGCAATGGTCATGAAGAACTTACCATAGCCTGTTGTTTGAACATCAAAACCTTCATCCTGCATCAGTACCAGTGAAAAATTAAGGGCTTGTTACAGAGGAAAAAAATTAGCCAGAACTATAACAAGCATTTTCTGCTATCATTCTGTAAACAACAGAACTTAATCGTACTAATAAAAACAGTGGAAATCTTTTATACAAAACTTGGCAATGGAAGGAATATTGATGAAGCAGAAATGAAAAGTACCCATAGACTTTATTTACCCTCCACTAATTGGTTTCTTGGTGTCACTGCCTGATATGAGAATCTAAGTACTTCTGTAAGATTTTTTGAAGAAAAGTAAACTGAATAAAATACTTATTATTGACTATTTCAGAAGCTGAATTTCTGGTTTCTAAAATTCGAATGTTAAAAATATCAAGAAAGAATTTTTCTTGATTCAATATTTGGGAGTAAAGGCCTTTTTTAGCATAAACAGGATAACAAGAATATTCTGTGCCATCCCCAATATATATTGGAACAGTTGAATCCATATGCCTCAAATAAACCAAACCTGTTTGGGACCTTTTATGCTTCTTTTCAATAAGATTGTTCATTGGTTTAAACATCGTAATCTTTACATATTTATGTTCTGTGACAAAGGAAGTGGTGCTATCATTTGGAATAAAAACGATAGAAAACAATTCAACAGCATGCACATGCATCACAAGAAAGGATGCTCACCATGCTTGATGTTGGGAATATGTGTTACATTGTAGTCTAGTGTGCGGTAAATAAAAGGGTTGCTAAGATGGGTGTATATAATTAATTAAACCTATTTATAAGGTTATTGGGTTGATATTCTATTATAGTTTTAGGTTGTGAATTGTTCACGTAAATGAGTTCGAGGTTGTTTGGATGGTTATTGAAACATCCACATAGAACAAATTTTATTAAGGGACTATAGGATCATAACAAACAAACAAAGTTTGTTGTACATAAACAAACCTCGTAATGTATAAATGCTCCTTCTATGAATGAACCAAATATACTGATACTAGCATGGATCTTGCTTTATCATTTGGTATCAAAGCAGGAACATTATAGCTTGAGCATTAAGTTTGATATTTCTTTGTGCTTGAATACTATCACTATCAAATAAATCATTATTCTTGTGCCACCAATGATATGTTTTGTTTCCAAGCACAAAGGTTTATGTTCAGCCTCTGTTGAAAGGATGGTGGACTGCGCATTTGAGTTAAACAAAACTTGCTGTAAATCTGATTTGAAGGTCCAGTGCTCAGATTTGTTGAAGGTGTATGATGCCATGAATGCAAGCACGAGAAGGATTGACCAAAGTTGCTATTAATTTAGCTGTAGCAGATGTGAATAAAATCTCCTAAAAAGATAACTTTTGGTAGTATATTGATGCCTGGTAGGAGATTGATTAGTCCACAAACATCAGAAGTTGCATATAATACTTTTGTTCTAAGCACATTCATCTTCATTGGATGTCTCTGGAGTCTAGACAAAGACTGAGCACCCTGAGCACAAGTGTAGCACCAAAAAAGAAAAATCAGAAATAGGTGTGGGAGATGGGCATATCTTGGCCACTTGGAGAAAAGCACAGCAGTAAAGCTGCATTAAGTTTTTTATATATTGTTACTGCTGCCAATATTAGTGGACCTGTCCAGCAAGGTTAAGTTTGGCATCATTCGCAAGCATCACTTGTTATAGATCAATTTATGTTGGGAGTATATGGAGTGTTTAAAGTGCAATCTTTCAAATCATGGGTGAGAAGTGCTTTGAGGCGCAGCCGTGTTCAAATCCATTGGTGTAAGCTTAGCAGCAGAGGATATATTTAATTTTGGTATAGTTTTAATGTTCATAGAGTTTTATAAATATTTACGATTATGATTATTATTATTCAGTTTTTTAAATATTATAAAACTCTAAATATTTCTTAGCTTGCCTAGAGAGCTTAATTCTATATCTCCCAATTTGGTGGACACATTTTGCCGAAATTTAGCCAGTAGGTTTAAAATATCATTGTCAAGCATTCCTCCAAAGGATGTTGTTCCAGCTTCTATACTTTTTTACATATAATTGTTTTTATACTTCCATAGTGTAACCTTAAAATTTCGCCTGGAGGGTGTGTATTAAATTCATAACTTTTTATCCAGGAGGCAGGTTTTGATGAAACTTTGCCAATATGAGTGGAACAGTATTGAAAAATATCTCTCAGAAGCATTTTACCCCATCTCTCATGGTATTGTCTTTTTTCTTCAGCTTCATTAAAAGTCTTTGTTACAAGGTTCTGCAGGAACCCTGGCCAATCCCAAACCACTTCAGACCAGGTTCTGATCCCAGGCCCGGTCCTTCCTGGGTTCACCCAGGGTCTGCCTCCCTGTTCAAGTGATACCCTGCTATAGGAATGTAAGACCTAAATGTGAGGTTGCTTTAACCTTCTTGTCTGAGGTGTTTGCAACGCCCATGGTTATATTAGTATAAGAAAGTATAGGCTATCTGCCGATCTATTTAGTTGTTTTGCTTCTAGCATCCATTCAACTCTCATCCGTAAGGGAGAGGACCAATATGATTAATCTGCAATAATGATGAAATTTGGTTTACACAATCCCTGTAATAAACTTTTGGGTTATCATAATCTGTTTGTTGCTTTCCTTGACAAACGTCATTTTGACTCCAATCCTATGGGGTTAGTCATTTTTCCTGACAAAGTGTAATGCCCAATGCATCCTGGGATTATGAGTCAAATGTAGATGCACTGATATAAACTATTTTTATTTCTCTTTAACATTTGACAATTGACATTGAATTATCAGTTATTTCTTTTGTTTCTTTTTATTTCTCTAATTTTGTACATTTTGTGCATATATATCTAATTATCAGTCCTATATATAGATCTGAACCCAAACACAAACCCAAACAGGCAACATAGTTAAAATCCATTCTTTGGAACATGAAGAACAAACTGTTTGTAACATGGTGGATTTTAGAGGTACCTAAAACCCATGTAAACATGTTTTGATTGAGGGGGGGAGCATGAACGTGTGGTAAGTACTTCGAAGAACATGCCAGGGCCTTCAAAGACTTCTATGTCGCATTTTGCGGTTCACATGACTATCAAGATTGACCTGGATAAGTGAGTTGAGGCCCACAGGAGGTTTAAGGACCACAGCAGGATGAAGGGTAACTTTGACTCGAGTTCATTACTGTCAGAGATTGAAGTAATTGTTTTATCAGCATATGGTGTAGAAGAAGGTTTTTAGTAGGCTCAGGCCAACTAGAACCCAATAAATATGTCAAGTGGAGGCCCATGCCATACTTCTTGTGAATAGTAAAGTTTGTCACTATTCATGAAGTGTCGTAGATCAGTAGGGATCAATTCGCAAATCATCGATGGCTAGTTGTGTGTGTCCCTAGTCACAAGGTCTTGTGGGCAGTTGTGTGTGTCCCTATCCATACTTAAGATCTTGGATAAATGAGTCCTTATCCTTGGTTGAAAGCTCAGTGAAGCCATTCTTACTTCAAAAATTCAGTTAGGAGTGTCCCTATTCGCAATGATGTTAATATGTGGAACTGTGTGTACGTCCTAGTCCAATGTGAAAAATATTATCTTCAAGTCTCATGACTATGATGTAAAGAAGGCAGGAATGTTAGGAATATGTATTACACCATAGTCTAGTGTGTGGTAAATAAAGGGGTTGCTAAGAGATGGGTGTAAATAATTAATAATTGTTTACACCTATTAGGTTATTGGGTTGATATTTTATTATAGTTTTAGGAGCTTTTGAGTTGTTCATGTACATAATTTGGATGGTTATTGAAATATCCATATAAAACATATTTAGTTGAGGGAAAGTAGGATCGTAACAATGTTTGTTGTGCATGAACAAACTTTGTAAAGTATAAATGCTTCTCCTATGAATGAATGGAATATGCTGATTCCAGTGTTCCATGGGGACACATCCCCAAGGTCTGGGTGATGTCCCCAACATCCTAGACATTTCGAGGACTTGGGGAATTAAAGGGGACATCCCCTTTTTTCAGGACTAGACAGCCTACAACATTTGGTGCATGGCCTTTTTGTTTAAAGTAACTTTTTAAGGAAAAAAATGCTAAAAAAACCCTAAAAAATCTAAAAGGGGAAGGATCATCATTGCAAATGTAGCACATTGTATTTACTTTTTAAAACTACAGTTGCTTTTAGTTTTGTTTAAGTTATTTTAATAGCCGCCCCCTCACTATCCCCAAAATTTGGGAAAAGTTTCACCATCTCCAAACCTCGTCCCCACATCCCCTTGTCTTGGAAACTCGGAGAAACACTGATTGATACTTGCGTGAAATTTGCTCTATCACTTAAAAGAAAATGCAATGATAAATAGAAGCTTGAAAAAGAAAATGCAGATCATATTCTTATCCTGGAAAAAACAGGAACACATCCAATACCACTAAATGGAATCTTAGACACACTCCGTGTGAATGAATTTGAAATGTGTGTTGGTCTAGGGAGAACATTTCATTTGTTAATTTTGTTAATTTTGTAAAAAACGTTTCTTTTGAAATAAATGAAGTCTGATGCATTCATTTGAAATGTCTGTTGGTCTAGGGAGAACATTGCAAATTCTGATTTGAGGATATTTTACAAAACTAACAAAAGAAATGTTCATCCTAGACCAACACATTTCATATGAATGCATCAGACTTGTGAGAAGAATAACTGACCAAGCAAACTGCAACAGAACATAAAGTTTATCTTAATTGGACATAAGTCTTTCCAAAGATAGATGGCTGAAATGTTGAGGATCAACTTGCCATCTCATTTGAGGAATAAAGCCTAATGGTAGAAAAAGACAGCAAACCTTATAAGTTATATCTCACATGCAAAAGAATAAATGCATGGGAAAAACAGAGGTTTCACTAACAATTTGTTTTTAGAGTTTTGAAGTGATAAATTGCAAATTCCTTATACTACATATTGCATTGAAAAGATGGACAAACTTAAAGGAAGTCATCTGTAAGGTAATAGAGATAAAAGTTTATTTGATATCAGTGACCTGTTTAATGACATTAGAGATGTCCTCTCTTGTCTACATTCAGACTCCAGGGGATTATTAGTCAATTTGGTTCATACATTGACCAAGTGTTTAGACTCTAGAATTCTCCATTATAAAGTTCTTTACATAGAGATAACTTTCTGCTATGTGAAACGTGTAAGACAACAATAAATATGATCATTTTACATTCTGGATCAAGTTCTTTAATGTGAATCACCCGATATAAGTAAAGGTGGAGCACAATAAAAGTTGGAAAGTTTCCAACTATATAATAGTATGCCTTGCTCAGGAAAAACTAGAAAGAACTTAACATACATTTTTTTTCTATGTAAAAGAGAGGATAAAAGTATATTTATAAATAAATCCTATATTTTTCCTTTCCACAACGAATAACAGCCTCTAAATAGATAGAAGGCCCTTACAAAAACTATAGTTAATCTTGTAACATATTAGGAGTGAACAAATAAATCTAAACTATTCAAGTGGTCATTGATTCATCCCTACTTAAGGAGGAAATTGCCCTCAAGTTCTACTTGGCATGAGAAAACTACTCCTCAAAGTGGATTGGGAAACCCACTTGGCTTTAGAGAAAATATTTCATTCATGCCAACAAGAAATAGTGTGGTCTACTTTTGGAAAACCCTCTTGCTCTTGGCTTTAGAGATAGTATTACATTCATGCCAACAAGAAATGAAGTGGTCTACTTCTGTAGAGTGGCTTGCATCATCATATCAAGAATTATATTATCTAATGATGCCCTACATGCCTACACAGATGTTTTTGGCCATCGAGGGCAGAAGAAGTGGAATTATATCTTCCAGTTATACAATCTTGAATCTTCTTCTAAGCATCCAAATGATCTATAATTCCCTAGGATTCAACTCTTAGTCTCTTACTATAAATTTGCAGATGAATACGCTGACCTACTTGAATTAACTTCAAATGACAGATTAAAATGTGTGAAGTGGTTGAGATGATTGTTCATTAGTTGCTGGAAATGAAACAACATTGCAACTGTATATAATAAAAATTAATAAGTAACATCAACCACAAACAAAATTGACACAAGTTTTAACTTCAAAAGTCCAGTGTGGTGAAAACCCAGCTAGAAGTGACAAATGCTCAATTTCCTTTTTCTTCCACCGGCCAGTAGCTACAAAAAGATCTTGATAGAGCATGTACAATAATCTTCTTACTGTCACACTCTCTGCTCGTTGCACCTAAGTAGTTCTTGCTCCTACAACCATTTGAACTTGCTAACTCTTCTCTCACACTCATATGTTTACAATTGAGACTATGCCTCTTGCAAATAGATAATTGAGAGTGCCCTTTCATGCAGTAAAGAACTCCCAAATGTCCCAGAAAATGAAGAGACATTCTTTCTACTGTTATTCTGCTTGCATAGTTAAAACAGGAAAGCCACCACTTTTGTCAAGGCAGATCTGCCATGACACAACAAAACTGCTAAGGTTTAAATGAAATTGTCACCCTATTGTACTGGCACTTTTGTCACAAACAAAAACTGCTCTCTATGTTCTTCTCTGTTTTGACTTAAGTCTAATTGTTTGATGAAGTGAGCTTGTTTCCTGAACTATCATGGATAATATCTCTCCTTTTACAAAAGCCTTTTGGTCCCACAAAACTTTAGTGGTTGAGGAGATGGGAAGAAATCTCCCACTTCCTCCTTGAGATATCATTTCACTTGCCTTGATATTTTTCCCTTAATGTCATTCTGCCAGACTCTTGTGGTTCCCTTCTTGTCTCTCTAGCTTTCTTCTGCAACACCACATCCTCCAATTCTCCTTGACTACCCAAGACTAAATCTCCAATAAAGAGTAGTAATTGTCTTTCATTTTCTTCATCCAACATGGATAGTTGACATAGATTCAAATTTTCATAACTGACTACTAAAGTACATCCTCATGGATGAGGTAATTCGAGCTTGAAAGCATTCTTTGCAACTTGTTCCAAGCTAGAGGTTTGAGCATCTTAGTTTATCCTTCAAGTCTGTCCTTGCTAATGTAAAGTCACACATTGTCTCCCACCTTGCATGTGTGTTGTTGACTATGTCGATCATGCCTAGCCTTATAAATGGATAAAAACTTATAAAATTGCTCTTGCAACTTGAGATGGTTTTGGTTGATCCTCATTGAATTTCACTTCGTGTTTCACGCAAGCCACACCAAATTCTGACTCCATAAAGGATATTGATCAAGAGGCACAATGCCTCAACACCAATACCATGCCCATAGATGCTTTGGAGGAAAGCAAGCATCTCTTCCACACGAAATGTTGGGTCAAGGATCAACCTATCCATGTCATCCTTGACAAGGACAACCAAAAGAACATCATGACGCATTACAATCAAGCGCCTAAGTCTCTCTACCACTGCACATCCAAACCCCTACTCATTAGGATGCTTGCAGCACAATAAGGACATTCAAGTAACCAAACAATGCAGTTTCATGCATGTAGTCAATTGCAAACCTATGCAAGACATCGTCACTTTGGACATCACCACTTGTGATGTCATGCCTTTGGAAGTCTACAACATACTACTTGGAAGACCATACATGTATGATCAAGATGGCATCTACCATTCTAAACCGCAACAGTGTACAATACACATCAGAAGATGGAATGCAAAGGAAAGAACTCAGATATGATAAAAAGCAATCGATGGCAAATCTAGACCTTGAGCGCCTCTTTATATCAAAAGAAGTTGATTTCCTAGTGAAGCTGACCTTCATAGATTTTATTTTTCCTTGGCGCCGACCTGAATAACTTAACAAATTCAAATTTAAACTTTTAAACATTGTAAATATTATTATTTTATTAATAATCTTAATATTATTATTTTAATATATATATAGTGTCGAAAGACACTTTGTGGAAAGGACATGACAGTCCTCCCCTCTCAGACTTTGCTTGTCCTCAAGCAATGGTGACTCCTGAAATTTTATTCTCTCCATACAGACTGCATAACAAGAATTCATGTTCATGGGTCCTGGGCACTATAACAAATAAATCATCTTCTTTTGCAGTAATACTCGCTAATCCTCGCTTCCTCTTGATCTTTGCCTTCCTAATGACCTCATCACCCATATCATAACAAATACTTCTTCCAAATCTTTGTTATGAATTTCCCTTGGGAGTTTGTATGTCCATCTGCCCAGTTTCTTTGACTGTGGAATAACTTCATTTTCCTTTTGGATCTGGACAATTTCATCCCGCTTGTAATCTTCTTGCTCAGCAGTAGGGACTTGTTCCATAAGGAACTCAATTTCTTCCTTGTAACAAATACACCGACTCTTCAAAGTCTGTAATTCAATTCCCCTATTCATGTTAAGAATCTGCAAACCATCAACTTCAGTTTTGAGTTCAACAACATACAAATCTGCACCTGCAAGCTTTGCCTCCAGTAATTGGACCCTCCCAATTTTCCTGCAGAATCTCTTGCAGGCCTTGAATGCCATCTCTGTCGCGTTAGATGCCTCTCCAAATCAGAATTTGGATCACTAAGAGTCAGATCATTGAGAGTATTATTTGTCTCATAACTCATGTGTGATATTTCTGAGTCTTTCTCGCTGAGCTTCATAATAAGCCCCTCAGGCTCGGCATTGTTACACATATTCTCCTGACCCATGTCTAACATTTCATTGAAATTCACACAAGAATCTATCCTTTCTAACGAGGAGTCAACGTGGAGCAGTTGTATACATGCATGTGCATCTCTAATACCTCTTGTATGTTTAGTAGCTGCCAAAACCATGTCCACTACCATGGCACCATAGAGGTGAACCTTTGCGTGTTCACTAGATGCTTGAGTCAATATTTTCTGAAGCTGTTCTTGGAATTGATTAAGCAGCATTTCTGTCCGTGTTATGTAATGAAGGAAAAAATTGTTATTTCTCCTAAGATTCAGTTCACTTTCCTGTGTATGTAGTAGTCGCATCCATATTTCCTTTGGTATATCCCTAATTCTCCTTTCTCCATCGTTAAGTTCCAGAATTTCTACAATGAAACTATTGTATAAGTTTGATACCTTTCTCTCTTCAGTTAGTTGAACCTTGAGTTGAGCTTTTTCTCCCAGAAGTCTCCATGACCGCAATTCAGTGCTCTCTACTTCTCTCGAGCTGGTTGTCTCAGTTCTCCCACTCTTCACTGCATACCCTAAAGCAACTTCACCATAGCAATAAATGCATCCATATGATCTTTCTGCTTAAGGAGAGCCCTCATAGTTGCATCATTATCTCTGCAGTGTGCTTGCTTAAACTCCCAGACATATTCCCCCAGTCTTGTATATGATAAGGAATCTGACAATATTTCTCCATTCCTCCAATTCACTTTATGGTATCCCTTACAAACAACCCTAGCCAAAACAGTCCTTATGTTTCCATTGGTATCATCTATATTAAACAGGGCCCTGGCTGCCACCCACAGAGGATTTAAATCAGACATTGGGTTGGTTGTGCAGATGTTTCCATCCACTGAAACAACATTTTGAATTTGATATCCAGCAATCCTTCTAGACTGCTCCACAGAGGCTGAACATGCTGAAGCCTCATGTTCAACATGCTTCACAAAGCATTGTTTTATAGTGTCTAGAAGTTCAATCAAGGTTACTGATCTGACCTCCAGGATTCTTAGCTCAACCATATGAATAGCAGCAATGACAAGTTGGTAACACATGCCCTTGAACTTAGTTTCTATACCAATTTCAATGGAAAGCTTTGCTTTAGGAAACCTTGATTTCAAATCTAAAACATCTTGAAGCTTCAATGGATAAAACCATATCATGTCATGTGGTCCTGTCAAATACAGGGAGTAAGGGTTCCTGGGTACAAACTGTTCACATTTACCATAATTCCTGTCAATTTCACTATATGAAAGTGACTCAGACAAGGGATGCACAGTTCCCGCAGTGCTGCTGTTCCATGGAGAGATTCTGCCATATAACACTTGCATTGACTCTTCTCTCAAGTCTTTTTGCTGAAGAATGACCCATTCCCTGCTCAACGTGTTAATTTTATCCTCCAACCTTGCTGTTTTGTCATTTGTACTGTCATTTTCGAACTTTGAAGAGCCTCCATCATACTCCCATGCATTTTCTACTGAAAGAAGTTCTGGTCTTGTGATTGAAGTGAAACACCCATCAATAGACATTGGAATGATGGCATTTGATAACATTTTTGTGTCTACCATGTTATTTCTCTCAGCAACGGCATTAGTTTCTGTCTCACATAAGTCTTGTCTTCTATTTTCCTGATATAAACTGTTCCAGACTTCACACCTCCCCTCTTGTTTCTTATGAACCGATGGTGTACCTTCATTGACCAATTCACTCTCATCACAATATGTAGGAACATGCTCAGGATCCATAGCCAATACAAATTTCACATCAAAGTGCTAGTCACAGTCTTTGTTGGTGTTCCATTGAATGAATAATTCACCATCATTTGTAGTTCCAACCGCTATCCCCTCTTCTGCATTGAGACCGTAAAAATCTCTGTCAAAAACTCGGAAGGACTTACCCTCTTGTTCAAACTCACCATTCTTTTCTGCTTGTAACTGTCTCAACTTTCCAATCAGGGATATGTTGTTTCTCAGAAGCAATCTCAGCTGTTGTTGTAAGACTGAAAATTCAGGATTCATAATGCCTTCATAATCCTTGATCTTCTGTTCCAAGAGGCCTTCTCTTGTTAACCATTTTCTCAATTCTTCTATTGAAACTGCTATTTCCTGAGACTCTGTCAAGGCAATCGAATCAGTCTACCTCCTAGGCACTGACTCTTTTGTGTTACACACTGCATCCATCCATGCTTGACTATCATCTCCCATCTCTGCACAAAGATGTAATGTCTTTATTCCAGTAAAAATATAGAATTTCCTTTCATCTGATTTTCTTGCTTTAGCTGAAGATGGTGTTTGGGTTACTTCATCTTCGTGACATCCTTGAACTCTGTTTGATAAACTAGTTGCCAAACTTTCAGTATCAATAAACATAGAGCACTGGGCTAACAGATTTCCATCGAAGGCATAGGCTGAGTCCCCTTTAACCATTGCAAGGGATAAGGGTCCAAAATCAAGCTTATGAATTGTAATGCTACTTTTCCCTAGAGTTATTTAATCATTAGCAGCAGATTTAAATATAATTATTACTAGAGTTAAACAAATTTAAGTACGCAAAGTTATTAAATAATAAAATAAAGCAAGTTAAATAACATGATCTCATAATCAGATTAACAACAAAACCCATATATATAATAATTCTAATATCTTTTATTAATAATAAGTTCGGTACTTATCTGAATTGGAGTACTTGGATCGGCCACTCTCACCCTAGGAAGATTTCAGTGGTCTTGGCCCACATAACTATGGCGCATTTGGAGAACCTGTGTAAAAACACAGTATGTGCCTACTCGCACCAACTGTTGTACCTACTCATATAGTGTTCAAATATGTGCCTGCTCGCACCAACTGTTTTGCCTATTCGCACAGCGTTCAAGCCCTAGCCAGGACAATCCTAGGTGTACTATGTACCCCGAGCTGGACACACTCCGTGTGCCCCCTTCTCCAATGCCCATAGCCCACCAAACCACATTCATTTTCCTTGAGTGTTCTCCATGTCCTTTCCAAGTCTCACATAAATTCCTTATATAACCTTCTAAGGGGCGGTTTCCAACCCAACACACCCTTTCATAAAGGTTGCATTTTAATAATTATTTAAATAAATACATTTATTCCTCCCATTTAAAAGAGATTACATAAATACTCTTTATTAATCTCCATTTTAACCAAAGGATCATAATACCCTTTATTTTCCATCTCCCTTTTAATTATAAAGAGTTAAATAAACTTTATCCTCTTATAATTTTAAAGGGTTATTCATAAATGGCTTTCTTTTCCATTTTGGGGAAAAAGTCACATAACAAATATCCCTCATCAAAGATAAATGATCTCCCGGATCCCATATCAAATGTATAGGCAATTTTGGACAGAAGGATTTTCGTATCCTTCCACATTTTCCATATAAAGTTGTTTTTCACAACAGCAAAATTGAAATAGATCTGTGCTATTATCTCCATACCTTGAGCTGAAATGATAGGGGTAATTAGAGTCCTTACCTTCTATGTCCATGTTGGCCTCTCCTAGACCCGTCATGTGCAAACCAGAAGTCTCTTTCTCATGACTATAAACTAGCTGCAATATCCCAAATGGGGATCTGCCCTAAAATTCTGATTACTGCCCTAATTTTTTTATTTCTGAATTCTGCTCAAAACCCTAATTTCTGAATTTCTGATTTTAATTTTCAGACTTGATAAAGTACTTATAACAGCCAATTTAGAATAGCAAACATCAAATATTATGCCCAAATGATTCGCCCAATATGAAGATGAATTACAACATGAAATACACAATTTAGGAGCAATAATTGCACACAAGTCTGGAAATCTGAGTACAACTTTGCTGTTATAAATCAGAAATGTAGAAGTCTGAAGTACATCCCAGCATGGGCAAAAACATCACAAACATGCCCAGAAAACTCTGCTGTTCCAAATCAGATTAAACCCTACATACCAAAAGAGTGGCAAATGGTGAAATCGCCCTCCTAGGAAGTGGCACCAAGTTAGGGCTTGAAACTCTAATGCAAATGAACACAAAACACCAAATATGCTGCTCCAAATGAGACGCTCAGTTCTGCTCCAAATCAGCTAGGGTTGGCTGCTCCAAAATGTGAAATGACTCCACAACAACCTAGCGAACTTCTCCCAAGTAGTGGTGCTTCAATGTAGGGTGAAACCCTAATACAATGATGACATTAAACACCAAGAATACTGCTCCAAGATGGCGAATCAGACCTGCTCCAATGCTGATGTGAAAATGGACCCTCAAACAATGAAGAAATCGCCTCAAAATGCCAATCGCTCCTCTCTTAAAGGTGGCGCCCCAAAACTAGGGTTAAACCCTAAGTCAAATGATGCACAAGCCATAGATCTGCTGCTCCAATTCTGATCTACAAATCTGATTATGAATATTCTGCTCTTCCTCTCCACAAATCACCAATGAAGTGCAAATAGGTTCCCGTCACGAAACATCCACAAAGATGAATTAGGTTTTCGTCCTTGGAATGATGTGCCACAAGTTGCAGCCAATTTATGAAGAAATGATATGATGAATGATGATCCAAATGACCACAAATGAACCTTTATTTATACATGATTTTACCCTCTCACAAGCTGGCCAACCTAGGCATGATTTCTTTTTTTATTATTATTTTTTTTCTCCAATAAGGCCGACCACTAACAAGCAAGTTAGGACGCTCAAAATTCAAATTAAAGATCTGAATTTGATATGTTTTTTCCCACCTTATGTCGTCCTTCTCATGGGCACCGAAACAAAGATTAAATATTATTTTATTATTTGCTCATCTTTCCTTTCTCCAAGGCGTTCGGGCATAAATCATGCCGTCCACTCCAAGGAGAAATATTATAAATTATCCCTTATGCAATTTCCACACTTCTTCTAATTTCCATCCTCCAAGATGGTTCGCTTCACATGAAGACAATTTATTTTATTCATGAAGACTTCATCAAAATTATCATAAAAATATACCAAGTCACCTCTCATACTCAAATTGCCTTCCAAAATTAGTTAAGTATGAGAAATTGCCATGTGGGACATTCCTTGAGCCCTTCGGCCTAGCCTACAGGAATGTGAATAGGCTAGCCAACTCCGCTAAGTGATCACTCCGAAAAAAGGGACATTGCACTAGCCCATCAACGAACTCATCGACCTTGAAGCAAAGGAGTTCGAATGTTTCCTGGTCAACCTCTATGTAGTCGGTGTGCATCATTATTGAGTTTTCTTGATAACCTTGCAATTCCTCCTGATGGGGGTCAATTTCAGACAACTCATTCTTCACAACAGCATAACTAATATCTTGCACATCATTGTCACATGTTCCAATCATTTCCATACATTGAAAATCATGATTACAAGGTTCAATTACTTCCATACCTGAAAATTGGGTGAATGCTTCTTGTACATCATATTTGCACTTACTGACACATCTTCAACATACAATATCGGCTCTTCTTCTTCTTTGGTTTTAGCAGCTTCCTGTGATTCTGATTCTGATTTCTCTTCTGCTGTCACTAATGATTCTCTTGGATCTTGCTCCTTAGCCATTTTTCTTATGTATTCATATAGGCCTCTTTTGCTAGGACACCGGTACTCGAGTACCTTCAAGTACTCGTAAAGGGGAACACAAGCTTTTTCATGATCTGACAACCTTTGATAACTCTTGAAAAACTCTTTTGGGGGCCTCAAGTTTGTACAATAACTCTTCAATAAAGTCCATGGTCCTCTTCCTTTTGTAGACCCTCAAGTCTCTTTGACTGGAATGCATTCAAAATGATAGCCTTACCCTGCAGGCTGGCAGGATCAAAGGCTCTGATACCATTGTGATGTCCCTGCTTATTATTCCAGATTTCCAATAGATTGTTTAATCTCTAATAACACATTGATTCACCACGGATTGCTCCAACAGCCAACTTAATAAATATTTCCAATAAACAGATCAGTAACTGCCCTAAATCTGCCATGTCATCTGAATCAACACATCTAGGTTGTACCCCTGTAATATACTACGGTGCCATTTCACTCTTTTATTTAGTTAGCAGCTCAATACAATTTTACCAGTGATTTTACACCATAACATTCAAATCAGACAACACACTAGATCCAAGAGTAATGACAGTGGATAATAGTAAGTTCAGAATTTGATAAATGAGAAATGGATAACACCAATCTGCCCTGGTTGATCACAGTATTACATAAATGATGATCACTTCCAGATGCAAGGCAGTTCGCTGCCTTCTTACAATCATTAGCACTGATGGATTCACCTATCTAAATCCTGTATCGGGATAAGTCAGGATGTTGTTGGGCTGGGAATAGCGTCGCTGGGTCTCACCAGGCAGGTTCTACTCCATTCTGGTGTATGTTGCTCCTCAGTTCTGCAGGGAGGTCATACCCTTGGGGAACTCAGTCTGTATTGTGAGGTTTGCTGGTGTCGAAGACACCCAACAAGTTACAACAATCAATGTATCTCTCCCTTCCACCAGAGATCTTAATGATGGCGTGATTCCTAGTAGGGTTCCAGCTATGACAATCTCAATAGCGCTCTTGCTATGCAGAGTCTTCTAACTCGCGAACTAGACTATGGTGGATTTCCAACGCTAGTCTTGGAGTTATCTTCAACCTAGATAAATATCAACTTCTTGATTAGTCCAACCTGCGTCCTCTAATGTGAAGACACCCAAGAGAAGTATTTAGGGTTTCATCTAAATACCTTTGTTTGCAGGTGCAGGGGGTTACGTCCCAGCACCTACAGTTCGGAATGCAAAAAAAAGAACTCAAATATGATAAAAAACAATTGATGGCAAATCTAGACCTTAAGCGCCTCTTTATATCAAAAGAAGTTGATTTCCTAGTGAAGCCGCCCCTCATAGATTTTATTCTGCCTTGGTGCCGACCTGAATAACATACAAAATTCAAATTTAAACTTTTAAACATTGTAAATATTATTATTTTATTAATAATTGTAATATATATATAGTGTCGAAAGACACTTTGTGGAAGAGAAATGGCAGTAAGTTCCATTGCCAGAATTTTTATGAATGAAGCTTGATATGGTTATCAATTCTATACACGAAGTGGTGAATGTGATCATCTACATAAATTCCTTATTTCTATAGTTTCCTTTCATTTGCAACCCTGGGACATTTAATTTCATTTCTACTCTATATTTTCATTTGTAACATGGTAAGATTGCGAGTTGGTTTAATTTCATCTTACACTACAACATTAGTTTATAATTGGTCATCCCACAAAGGTCTAGCTAACAAGTTTTTACATTTGACTATTATTTTACTAAAATTTGGTAAGCTAACTTTCACATTTCAATCAATTCTTTGTATACCATTCAAGTTTAAAAAATTTGAGAAGGCATCTACTCCATCAAAATCCACCTGAAACTCACACCTAGCCATGTTTTTCAGGGCCCATATTATCACAACCACAGAAAACCAGGAGGTATGCTTACCACAACTTTAACTCGGGTAATTATCATGGCAATCGCCCCACATTAGCACTGAGTCGCTGACTATGACCTGTTGGGCATGCCTTACCTGGTTTGTCACTCCTTGGCTTTGTTATTGATTATTAAAAATCTATGGGAACCCATCTGAAGAGACTAAAAATTAATAAAATAAGGTTGCAAGAGAAATGAACATTTATCTTTGAAAAATGAATAACGAGAAATATTTGTACCATCTATGTTCTCTCAAGATCTTGAGAGATCCCTAATTCTTGAATAAGATGATTTGCACTTGACATTTTAAGGAATTTATGTAACAGAAAGTCATTATGGAATAACTTGTTTTCAAACCTGCAAATCACGAATCAGAGGTAAAGAGCCAGTAATGGAATATGGTTTCACATATCCCACAACATCTTTAGTGGCCTTGCATAAAACATGATATCCAGGTGAATCAAGACTACAGGCAACACCTTCTGACATCATATCACCAAACTCAATAGAGATGCTGTATCAAATAAAAGGTGAGAGGATCAGTGCACTGATAATAAATTTGATCAAACAAGTTAATAAATCACACTACAAATAAACAAATGGTTTCAAGAAGATCTTGATGGCTGTCACTGACCTTCCTCTGATATTTTCTTCAGGAAGTACATACTTTGAGGCAGGACCTCTGGTTTTCAACTTCTCAATATTTGCATTTATGTCATTCACATACTCCTTTAATTTATCCACAACATTGGCACACCTGTAAAATATAAATATGGTGTATTAATAAATTTCACATCACCTGAGTTTGATTACCCATGATGTTAGATTGCATCTACATTCCAAAGATTGCTTTTATTCTTAATGGACCAATATACATTCTGATCAACTGCAATGTTTGCATATCGGTGAGAATTCTTGATAAAGTTTCCACCAAGGATTTGATTTGGAATATGATTCTAGGAAAGAACTTAAAATTGAAAATGGTCATAGACATCAATAACAGTCAAATATTGTAGGTGTGTGGATCAATATGGTGTGCAAAACTAGAAAGAGAATACTCCCAATTGGTTGATTCAAGACCAAGACAGCACACATATAGGACAATGTGCTACTAGAATTAAGTCATAAAATTGAAAAATATATGATTATCATTGTAACGTCATAGTTTAATTGGCTAAGTTTCCAGCCTTAGTAAGCTAAAGTGAGAACTAATAAAAAATAATTACTTCAGGGATGATTGGTTTTCTTCCATCTCGGTTAAGATGATAAAATGCACAGAAAAGAAACATTTAAGAACACCCATTTTGACACACAGCCCTTAACATACACTGACATCAGCTCACGGATATTCGAAACTGATTTATCATGTTGGGAAATTAGATTTCTAACTCTTCCATATTGCAAATAAATGACATTAGATTTCAAAGAAGAAATGGCAAAACAATATCTGCTTTATCAATGACTTAAATAACACAGCATCTTTTTGTAGAAATGAATAACAGCAAACACACTGATTTTACACAGCAGTAATAAAACAAGTATTTTTTATAGTTTTGTCACTAAACTACAAAATTTATATATTTCTGTTTTCTTTTATACAAAAAAGGAAATTACAGAACAACATGAAATGTAATGGGAAACCAAACACTGAAAATACAATAATCACATGACAACACTGAAGAGGGAGAGGATACTCTGTGCTGGCTTGGAGGTTCAACCACTCAGAAACCCTTGGGGTGCAAAGGATGAAGCATTGTCACAGTAAAGCAACAACAAAACCTCAAAGGAAGTGACGATTGTATTGTTTGCCTCTGGTCTGAGTGCAGCCAAGGAATATTGCACACCGGAGGCAAGTCATTCAACCATGTGCAAGCATTACACATTTTGTTGTTCAACTGTGTATTTGCACAATATTGTGCACCATGCATCAGACACTGTGCAAAACTCTGCACTGTGTGTTCAAACCATCCACTGCACATGCCAACCAGTACCGTAGTGATTTGCATCCATATATACAGAGTGAAATGAAATTTTTTAAGATTAAGAACTTAAGACCATGGGTGAGGCATTCAGACATGCAGGTGCCACTAAAAAGAAGTTCAGACAAAAGGTAAAGAACAAAAAAGCTCCAGCATCCTCTTTCAAGCAATAAAATGCAACTATAAAACAAGCAAATGGTGCAAGCTGCATCATATGACAGACATCTGGATGCAGAGTGCTTTTGTCAAAACACAATAAACTGTGTGATACTGCACACTTAAGGCAAGTCAATAGGCTGTGTGCAAATGCTACGAATTGCCCTATGCAACTGTGTATGTGCAACACTGCATGCCAGGAATCAAACACTATGCATTTGAACCATTCAGACAGTTGAACTGTCCTCTTTCATAATAGGATAGAGCAACCCATGAACCAAGGGGTTCCCTTTGCAAGGTCAGGGGACACCAGCTCCATTCAACCATTACTCCTTGACAGCACTCATTTACAATCAATGGAAAACAAAGAGCCCTGTTTGATCTTCTATGACAGATTCTTTATTTTCTATAGCATCACTATACATATGTTCGTATGGTGATTTGTTTAGATAGAGAAGACAGGAATACAGAAAACAAATCATCTCTTTCAGGATAATCTCATTTGCAAAACATTCAAATTATTTATACAAATGAATAAAATTCTGTCACAATACTATTTTCGTATTTTGATACATGAAAGGATATTAGTTTTGTTTCTGATTTTTTTTGCAATGTTTTGCTTTTGCTTACGAGACATCTAAATTTGAGCCATTTGGAGAGTTGTCCCCCAGATATCTCATGAGATCCAGATCAGCCTTCTTGTGAGAAAATTAAAGATGAAGAGCTTTTCAAATTTATGTGAGAAAATTGGAACCACACATAAAGATTAATGATAAGAAAATGAGTTAAGTAACCTCACTAATCTCATGGCTGATGTTTTTTCCCATCTGTTACAAGGTATATATTTATTATTTGATATTGTCACTTTTCCCCTGCCTACAGGTGTAGCCAGAAGAAAAAATCTAACATAGCTTTCTCATAAGTATAAGAAACTACAAAATGAAAAATATATTTGGAATCCTTGTAAATTCTCCCTTTCTCAGGACTATATATGGAATGAAAATCCTACAATAATAGTGGCAAAGAGCTAGCAAAAAAAATGTGAAATGATGAGCCATTTAAGCCTTTATGATTATCATTTGCCCCACTTAAGAAACTCTTATGATTTTATTGACAACACTCCTCGATTCTTCTTGACAAAAAAGGGCTGTGAAAAAAATACATCTCAATTGGAATGTAGAGAATTGTAATTTACCACTTGAGACAACATAAGATGCCTTCAGGCATAGTTCGAAAACTCGGACTCAGAGAGTACTCGGCAAGCCAAAAATTTCCGACTCGGAGAGTACTCGGCAAAAACTCGGCAACTTAAAAAACACGTAAATTTTTTTAAAAAAATTAAATTTTTGAAAAAAAACATAAATTTAATGCAAAATACAGCTAGAAAATGTACCAAATGAGTTTGGTTGGGGTTTTGGGGGCAACGCCCCCAGCGGGGTCGAGGGGCAGTGCCCAAATGAAGGCCTTCAAAACCACACAGACCTTCATGGCGCACACCACTTTCATAATTTTTTAAAAAGGCAAAAAACAATGCTTATAACACCAAAAAAAACAGAATTTTGGAGTGTTTTTTTCTGCAATTTTGATGTATTGCTGATGCAACAAGTCAAGTATTTGGAAAAACTCGTCGAGTTTTTGGTGAGTCTCGATGAGTACTCGCCAAAAACTCAGTGAGCTTTTCCAAATGCTCGGCAAAAAAACTCGGAGAGTAAACATTGTGAGTACTCGTGGAGCAAAAAATCTCGAGAGTACTTGGCGACTCGGAGAGTTTGCAAACTATGCCTTCAGGTTTGACAATAGCCTAGTCTCCTTGAAAAAACATTACATGTTAGCATTGAGAAAAAAAAAGGAGGGCTCAATCTTCAGGATGGCATTCCTTTTCCTTTGTGAATGTATTGTGATATTTCTTTTTCTATAGTTGTACTAGTTGTGTCTGAAAGCATTCCTCTTCGCAAGTTTCATCAGCACATACAGATGCATCAGTCTCAAATCCCAATTAGCTTGCCATATGTAACAGCTTGAGCTTCACCTTAATTGGCAGAACAACATATTTTCCATACACAAGGTGAAAAGAGGTAAAAACAGTTTTATATTTTCCATACCCTTAAAACCTTGCATTATCACATTGGACTTCATGGAGTTCAAAAGCCTCATCTGGATAGAACAATTGCAAACACGGAAAAGTGTCTTGTTTATCTTACCAATAACAGAACAAACACATTGATACCACTAAGAAACGGCTGTTGGATACCTAGCCTGGCAAAAGATGGAGGAACAGTTATAAAGAGAGTTTTTATCAGCTCCCTTCAAATGCGAAGCTTGCCACTGTGTGGGATCTAATGCTACTGGGGCTCCTTTAATTGCCAATGCAACTCC
The DNA here is from genome assembly GCA_027924645.1 of Cunninghamia lanceolata. Taxonomy (NCBI): domain Eukaryota; kingdom Viridiplantae; phylum Streptophyta; class Pinopsida; order Cupressales; family Cupressaceae; genus Cunninghamia; species Cunninghamia lanceolata. Next base: position 5,978,662 of record BSBN01000994.1, on the reverse strand, counting down.
TGTTGATCGCTCTCAGGCCAGGCACCTCCCCCCAGCTGGTCTGATACTTAACTTTTAAATGGTGGCAATCATGTGTGACCCTGCAGTGAAGAAGCCCAAAGCCCTACAGGCTAATTGTTTCTATACAATCTCTTGGGCAATGGTAACAGTCAGCATCATCCAAAGCTTCAACATAGTGTAGTTGTTATCTTTTTTTCTTTCCCACAAGCTTCTGGTTTAGTGTGGACATTTGTAAAAGGAAGTATATAGCACTGAACGTAATAGTACATGCGTTGCTGCCTACAGCAATTAGTTATACTTTTTCCATTTTAGTTTCTTCTAATAGGATATCTTAGGTCAGAATTTGGTTTCAATTTCATTAACTTTGTTTCCTAGACGAGCATTTCAACCACATTTTGTTCTAGGTTACTTGAATGCTCCTTCATTGTATTAATTGAAAGGTTTCTCATCTCTACTGATACAGTTTGCTTTCTCTGATTTTGCTCTCCACAAAGGATGTTGATTTAGTAATTATTTTAGAGCACTGTTAATTCAATCATTTCTTTAGCTACACTATGAAAGTGGGTTAGTAGAATAATTGAAAAAGGTGAACAATTGGAGCTTGGAAAGTGGGAGTTGGAAGCATCATATTTCTTTGCAAGATTTTTAGCATAGAGACATAGATTTCTCGTGTAAATAATCATTCATAAATAGAAATCCTATCAGATGATATCAAAGCCTAATAATAAATTATAAGGCCTTTCAATTAGTGAAATTTTCTATTTGTTTTCAAATTTCAGATTATGAAGCCTTTGATATTCTCCTTGTGTATATCTGGCACACCACATTTTCCCTACCTCTACTTCATTACGCCCAGTTCATAGACAGTGGTCATTTCTTTATTTTCCACAAGGGTTGCAACTGCCTTATGCCTGTCCATCTGTCAATGGAACTGTTTTGGCTTGTTCCCACAAGACGCCCAAGTTTCATAAGAAACTCAGGGCTTTCTGAAAATTTCATGTTTACCCTGGTTTCATTCTGTTTCCTAATGTTTTTGTTACTGTCCAGATGTAGTTTGTTGTTGTGTCATGCTGAAATGCCAATAACAGTGTTACTAGGAGATTTAGTAAATTTGAAATCTTAAGTAAGCAAGAACTGGGTAACAGCTTGTGCCCTGAAGAGTCTTCCGATTCGGTTTTCCCTGGTTTTAGTGTTGGATCTGGTTGTTTAAGTCATTTCTCTGGTTTAATTGACAATATCTCTAAGGAATTAATCAAGTTTAATTGTGGGCTTAATGTGCCTCAAATATACCCAGTTTTGTGTTAAGCAGTCACTTTTCATGCCAAAGTTTCATGTTTAAATATACTCGCAGGGGTGAAACGTAGGCCCAATCAAGTTTATATCCAGATTTAATCATTTCGAAATCCAGTTACAGTGAGAATGCAATACATGTAATTTAAGGTCGAGTCAAAGTTGCATCTCACAATTATGGAATACTTTAAAATCTAGATACGTTAAAGATGAGACTACTGCGAGATCTTTATAAATGGCATAGTATTTCATTCGAGATTAGTATACATGGACCTATGGCTTTTAAACACTAAGTGTAGTACGAAATCTTTACACCTGGCATGGAAGTTCATTCGAGATTAGTACACATGGACCTATGGCTTTTAAACTCTAAGTGTACTGTGAAATCTTTACACCTGGCATGGTAGTCCATTCGAGATCAGTACACATCGACCTACAGCTTTTAAACTCTAAGCAATTATGGTAAGAAGGCAAACTCCACGGGTTATATATTCCGTTTTATAATCCAAATCGCATCCGGATTCATCTCACATGACAAAAGGGAAATCTTAGATCATTTTTACTCCAAGGGAATCTGAACCCGATCTAAGTTTAAACAGTTTTCTAAAGGATTTTTTACATCCAATGGTAACTTGTTGTGAGATGAAGACAAGTGGAACAAGATATTATATGAGATTCATCCACCTAGCTCCACGATTTTTAAGCATCAAAGAATTGAGATCAAAAGAAGGTAGACCCTACAATTTATTTACCTAGTTTGATAAGAAACTTGCATCTAGGTTTGCATTGTACAATAAAAGGGAAATGTTAGTTCATTCTTACTTGAGCTTCACCCGGATCTGATTTTAATTTCAAAATGGTGTAAAGGTCTTTGACATCCAGTTTCGTTTTTTAGGGCATTTGGTAGAGCAACACTCAGATATTTATACACGGCATAGAGGGTAACCCGAGATGAAGCCATGCACCAGAAATATTGACGGATTTTCAATGAAAACCATCAAATTTAGGAAAAAAAAGACACATGGAGAGTAATCAATCAGATGTTGTGGTGGAATCCAAGGGTTATGCATTTAAGTTTATATAAAAATCAGGTCCAAAATTACCTCACACCACATTGAGGTCATTTTTCATTCAGGTTGCTCCAAGAGTTTCACAGACCCAATATTGTTTAGTACCTAGTTAATTCCTAGGTCACATCCAAGTTTTGAGTGAAGCATATTTATGGGACCCCTCTAGAGATTCTAAAGGGTGCAACAACTGTGGATTTGATGAAAGCCCTCCCAGTGCATGACAAGTGATAATCCTTGGTTGGTTTCTGGATATCTAAAGATAAATGTAATGGGTTTCTCATGGTTTCAAGATATTGTGATAGTCATTGATCTCTCTTAGGAATAATAATGGTCATCAGACACCTTCGAATTTGCAAACAAGTTAATCCTTTCATCAAAGGAAATCGGATTCATAACTTTAGCCCACCATAAACCGAAAAATTCATGGTTGAAATTGGTTGTGAAGTGACACTGAGCAGAATAGATGGTAAAACTAGGTATCTAAAATTGTTTTAAACTGTTTAAATTCTAATCCTAGTTATTTTTGGTGTGCAAGTCACTTGAATGGACCAAAAGTAGGGAAGACTCAAGCAGGAGCTGCATGAAGATATACAAACTTAAGTTAGGGAATTTCATTGATGCTCCCATAAATACGAATTGCACAAGGCCAAATGAATGGGTGCATATGAATAGATTATGAATTGAGCTATAATTATCTAGATTTATCCAAGAATAACAAATCTAATCCAAAATGCATGAGGATCACCTCAAAATATCAGGAACATGAAAAATCCAGGAGAATTAACAGATGGGCCAGGATGAGGTCATGTGTCAAACAATTATAATAAGGAGATGGCATGCAATTTCAAAAGGAAAACATGTTAGCATTTTAATTTGTCTCTTGCGAGACAACACAAAACCCAACAACAAATATGATAGAGCCCTTCTTCAAATTATACAGGGAGGCTCCCTAAAATTTAACCGAACCTAAAACTAACCTTAAACTAAAACTATAAACAAAATTTACAAGTATGAACACTATACAAGATTCCAATGGAGGTTTTGCATGAATGTAAATTATTGACAAACTATGTTTTTGCGTTGAATGCAAATGCCTAACTATTAACAGTCCAGCCCTACAACAAGACTTTCAAATATAGAGGAGGGTAAACTATCAAGAACAAATGAACACAACTTCCTACTGCTAAAGAAAAGACTAGTACTCATAGTTGTCAATAAACAAAACATTTAAATACTTCATAAATCACAAAAATGAAAATATTAATAATTCAGTCATTTTTCAAATGTCGATACAAAATGAAGGTTCAATAAAAAAAGACACAAAATGGACACCATCATTTGAAATGAAAATGGCATGTCCCCTCAACCAAGGCAAAATAATTCACGCCGATATTCTCCCCCCACCATTTGAAACGAATTGCAATATTAATTCACATAGAAATAGTGACGAACGATGGCAAAATGAGCTTTCAGCGCTTGGATAATAATACTGCTTTGACATTTCATTGACTTTCACCTGCATACGCCTGGATCCTCCCAGGTCCAGCCCGGGTTCGCCCAAGGTCTGCCCCTGGCACCCTGCGGGTTCTACTGTGAAGAACCCACAGGGAATCCAGGGTGCCCGGGGCGGACCCTGGGTGAACCCCTGGGCATACAGGCCCTGTAGTGAACCCATACAGGCACGAGGGCCAATATTGCAGAACCCGGTAACTTAGTATATTTAGAATGCTTAGTATTGCATTGCTGCTCTAGTTTGTTTTACTGTAGGTGAATCAACTCATTGATCTTGTTAGACTGGATGTAAGTCCCTGTTATTTGGCTCTTTGTAGAGCCTTAATTTATGGAGTACATTGGGATGTATGTTAGTATGCAGGTTCTCACCTCACACATTATTAAACTTGAAAGTATATATAAATATTTTCCACATACAGTTGTAATTCTCTTCTCATTAAGTATAGTGTGAAATTAAAATCCTCAAGGGATCCCTCCTCATATATCTTGCATTAGTCTTTGCATGGTGTATTTCATTTCTATTCATCATTGAATATACTTGAACACTAATATGGTACCACAGCCAATGGATAGGCTTTGGTCCTTTGCAACCATGTGCTGCAGTGAAGGCATGATTGACAAACAAGGACTCTTTACTCATGTTCAGATTTTTTGTAGGGAATATATTTTAAAAGAGGGGATTGTAGTTCAACATATTGGCAGTTATAGAGGACTTTCTAGAGGTAGATTTGTAGAACCCTATGCAAACCAAAGGCGTGGAGAGTTTGTTCGAAAAGAAATGTTGCTTTTTGCTCATCTTGTGCAAGGTTTTATCCATGTAGGAAGATTAGTGTTTCTAAAGGGACCCCTTGTAGCAGGTTAAATCTCTAAGATATTATTATATTTTTGGATTTTTTGCATGGAAATTCATCAAGGTTCCACTATTGGTTTGCCAAAAAAATCACTCATTTGAGGCCTCAAAACCAAGTTGGAAGGTTTTGGAGCTAGGGGAATCAACAAGTGGTCATATCAGCAACCATAGGCTAGATGCAAAGGCCAAGTACAAGAAGAGCAGCGATCACACATAGGACCATGCTTATCATAGTAGGCACTACAGCAGACCGCAAAGCAGGTGGTCACGCAAGTTACCTCATAGCTTTATTTGGCATCATTTTATTGTCAACTCTTCTATATGATCCCTGCATGCCATTTGGGTAAGTAGCAAGAGTTTTAGCCCAACTAGCTACACATCTTGGTTTGGAGAAGAGAGGGCTTGGATTTGAGCCTGCCCTCTCAACTTGAGTAATTTTTTTCTAATGTGTTCAACTACTAGATTTATTCGGCTGACATGGTGGGTTCTGTCAAAGACACATGGTGCATAGTGGTTGGCTGATGCTTATTTGGTGGTTGATTTTGAACATTTTTGTGTTGCCAAGTGGTACACTATCAATGATCTACACATATTCCATACGATGGTGTCATCACAGGCTTGTACCATTAAAGTACCATTGGGCCCCCACTTACATAGATGTTTCCATAGTATATAGACTTGCAGAGTACTCGGTGAGTCACAAAATTTTTTGACGGGCAAGTTCTCTTCATGAAAACTCACAGAATCAATGAAGCCAAGTTTGCAGTGAGCTGCAAGGGGAAAATTCAAAAATTGGGCGAGTCCATGCCAAAAACTTGTCCATGCACAGAAAACATGGGATCCTACTTCAGACACGGAAAAAACAAACAAAAAACACATTTTTTTTGCCTATTTAACCCTAGACACCCACAACTAAAGCTCACACAACAGTTGAGCATCTTTGAGAGAGATTTAAAAGGATTTTATAGTGAATTTGAGGAGCAGATTTGAGGAATTTTGGGTTTGCAGGTTAGTTTTTATTTTCTTTTTCCAAGCATGTAAATTAGTTCTAGCATGTTGATAATAGATTTGTAACATTATTTACAATTTTACTTGCAATAAATTTGATTTATGGAAATTTTATTGCTGATTTATACTAGTTTTTTTGAATAAAATTGTTGTTTTTTTCCTGAACAAAGGGCTTTATGCTTTAGAGTTGGAAAAAATGGTTTTTAAATTGAAACTATCACTGATAATCTCTAAAATTCTGCCACATAACTATCAACAGTACCACTCTATCTCAATTGAGGGTTTTCGTCCAGTAAAAGAAATCCAAGAGGATTTTCATCCTCCAAGATCTATGAACAACCAAGGGTTTTCATCCTCGGATGTGAAGAATGAACACAAGCTCAATTCTGGAAAGTGAAAATGCCAAATGAAGTCAAGATGATCCAAAATGTATCCAAGCGCCTCCTTATAAAGCTCTCTAAATCATGCCTTTGAATTAAAATTTCCCTTCAAAAGTATTTTAAAATACTTTTTTATTATTGGTGTTTAAAAACACTTTTTAAAATTATAAAATAATATAATTAAGTTGCCCCTTGAATATAAAATTGTCAAGCCCAACTTAAAATAATATTATAATTAATTTCCGTTGCTTTTCCGCTTAGCCTAGAGGTCTTCTTAATAGCTCTAGTTCGAAAAGGGGGACATGACATGTCCCGTTCTGGTCCCTAAAGTTTGGGAAAAAATTTGCTGTCTCTAAAACTTTGGTTCCACATCTGTGTCCCCCCATCCCAGAAACTCAAAGAAACCCTACTATTCAAGCATCGGCGGAGGATATTGTAGAGTGACTAAAAAGGAAAGCTCAATAGAATTAACTATATATGCAAAGGAGGATAATATAAGAGAACTAATCAATGTCATGGCAAGTTTGGTTACCCGCTAACCAATAAATGTTATCCAAGTTTATAGGTGCAAGTATCCAAGATCCATTCTGACAATGCAATATCTATAACACTATGTGGACAACCAACGAGCAGTTAGAAAAAACATATTGGATAAAGGAATTTCTTCTATTTTTTGAAACAATTATTACTCGTGAATCCCAGATTCCTATAAATGGGGACGCCACTGCACCTGCACCCATGTTTCTATTAAGATTGCTTCAAGTAACTTGTTAATGTCACATGTAGAATTGTAGGCAGATCCCCTCCTCTAGAGTTAATCCACTTTGTTCGTATTTAGAAGATTGGTCAATTTTTTCAATAAATGTTAAGGGAATCATGTTTATAAGATTTAATTGCAGTTATGACAGCTAACACATTGACAGGTTGCCACAATCTGCATGACAATTAGTTTTGTCAGGCTCGCAAAGTCAACATTACATTCAAGAAATTTTATTTCCTCTTTGTTTTAACTTTTAAGTGATGATGTCAATTATAAAGACATAGCGAAGTCATTTATAATCATTATATAATGTCATGAATAGATGATGAAATGTTAATTTGTCATTGGGTCGCTCCAGTGTTCTTTTGTTGAGTTTGTCTATACACTTTCTTCCAAGTTGTTGAAACATAATTTGATGGTAATAGGCCTGACCAGGGATATAACATTGAATATCATAAAGAGCTATTGTTGTCTTGATGGGAGTCTTCCCGTTTCAAAGAGGTAAAAGCTTGGTATTCATTTTCCATTATCAAATGACAACTTATTTTAATTGCATATCTACTTGATCTTTTGCAACATTGTGTTCCAAGGTTCATCTTAAAAGTGCTCATGAAAATCATTGAATCCTTTAGAAATCACCTCCCAATGTTTTCTGGCATAGACAACCTCCTCTCTGCCAAAAAGACAGTATCTCCAAAAAAAAACGACTTGAATGACATTTCTACTTCAAATTTGTATTACTATGAGTATTGGCTAGTACTATGTAAATGAATACTTTAATCATTGCATATTCGCTCATTGACACTACTTGAGAAGAGCACTAGTACAATGAGCCTTTGTCATTATTGTAACTATGTTCCATTCAACTCCCAATTTCACAGATTTCACAATATGCATGTAAAACAAGAGCCACAATTAAGATCGCTGTGTCGATATGTCATTTTGGGGGATGGAAGGTTATGAGAAATAGTCTAATTGCACTAAGGGTTGTTAACTAGTCTACTAAACAATTACCGCTTACACAATTTGGAAGGTAAAATAAACCATATCAAATCCATAAGGCCTGTTTTATGTTTGTAGTTTCAAAATCTGAAAAACTAAACATTTAAGACATATTAAGGGAATATTTTACATTATATTTTCCTCACTTGTTACATTATATTTCCCTCACTTGTAAGCCCCCAGCATGCAATAAAGATCATTGTTTTATTGGAAGGAACATATCAAATAGAAAGAATTGCAGAGGCCAAAACTTGTTGAGAGTTCATTGAGCAGAGAAAATATGTTATAAATCACTCCATTAAGAAGAAGTTGTTCTTTAAATAATATGAATAGTAAAAGCATGCTAGAGCTAATAACTTCAGGCAAATAAAAGCAAGCTTGACATAAGTAAGAAGTTGCTTACTTGTAGAATGGTGTCAACCTGCAAAACATTAAAACAAACTTTACATAAGATTACCTTTACATTTGTTAAATGACTGTAATCAATAACACACTCAAATCTTTTTAATGATAACAATGTTAGAAAAGAAATTTATTGAAAAATTCATAAACGGAAAAACAGTCATGCTAAAATACAAGTACTTTCATAGGTAGAGAATCATAAAATAGAAATAAAAAATTCCTTGAAAAAATGGATTATAGAATACCTAGAAAGCAAATAGCAAAAAGTTTAATGAGTCAAGAATGAATGATCAATGATGCATTTAAATTTTAACCAATAACTCCAAATGCTGAAGAAAGAACTATTTATCAAAATAGAGGAAAGGTAAGATTACAATACTGAAAGGGCAAAATGTTATATATTGAAAGGAAATGAATTGAATTATGTCCACAAGCACCAATAGCCTATGGCATCACAGATGTTACAAGCCAAAACTAAAAGTCTCCATTGGTACTTTAAAAGGGAAAATCAAGCAAAGAAAATGTATGTGTAAGAGAAATGCCCTTGGAAGCTTTTTTGGCAAATCCTAAACTATAATACTGAGTAGAGCTGCACAAAAGGTTGTCCTATAGGTTGTAAGCATGCAAAATCTGTGCATTTGGAATCCATGAATAGAAGAGCCTACATGATTCACAAGACCAAGAAAACTATGATTTCTTTTTCTTTTGGTAAAAAAGTAAAATATTAAATTATATAAAGGAGTGGGTTACAAACATTAGTTGTCTGTGATGACAAAAATCAAGCAATATGAGATAGTCAAGGAATTTTGACACATTACGTCACAAGGGAGGAACAGAGTTCATTCCTTGATCAGCACTCCCTCAGACCCACTTAAAACAATCTTTATCAAACTTTCTTTTGATCATTGAAGATCTAGAGTTTCTGATATGTCTATTTGCATTGGTAATGCACTGAAAGACAGAGCTATGTACAAAAAATATAAATTTGCAACAGCCTTAGCCTGTTTATTACATCTGATATACCAAACATGTAACAGCCAATTCTGGTACAAGATTTTGGTAATACTTTCAGTAAAATTAAGCAGGTTTGTGAGGGCTCCATGAACTAGATGAGCATGGATACTTTCCTCATTAATGCTTCAAAGTGGCCATGCTGGATTGACATCATTAGAATTATAGGAAAAGAGAGAGGCCCTCTCAACTGACTTTCCAATGGTAGCAGCAGAAAAACTTTCAGTCTCAGAGGCCTGTCTTTTGGGATAATGACCATGTCAGCCTGCTCCTAGATCAACTCAGCAATCCATCTCTTTGCATTCTCAAACAGCAGCAGACTTTTAATAGCCTCAAGCTTGTTTTCATGTTCAATAATGACTGTGCTCATGTATTCAATACAGTAGTTTATAGTGTCAATTCTTTCCTGTTACTTCTGAACAACATGAAGCCGTCAAGTGAGACCAACTTCAATATAGGGATTATGCACCCTTTTTCATCTAAGTTACCGATGCTGGCACTTGTTTGGGTTTGGGTTCGGGTTTGCAGATTCGGGTAAAAAAAATATTTGGGTCTGGGTTTGTTTTGGGTTTGTCTATACAAAAACATATAAAAATCAGAAATATATACATATTTATAATCTAAAATCAAAAATATTAAACGTAATATACATATGTCCTAATATTTTTCATGTATAGAATTATTTATAAGTTAAAATATAATTATAATATACAACATAATAATAAAATTATAAGAAAGTTAATATTAATATATATTATTAATTTTAAAAATTAATTTACATATATAACTATTAATTTTTATTATTGATAGTAATATTGATAATTTATTTAAATAAATTTTTATTATTAATAGTAATATTAATAATTTATTTAAATAAATTTATATTATTAATAAATATTATTAACATGAGAAATAATATAGAATAGAAATTCCAAATCCTTACCCCACCCCCCTGGATTCTTCTCTTGCCAAAACCGATGTCATCCTCTGCCGCGAAGTGAAGACCAGATCTTGAATACCATCGAACTTTTGCAGCTAAAAATCATGACTTTAAAGCTTGTATTCGCACACGTCTAGGGTTACCTATCATCGCAATTGTTGCGCTTTCAGTGTCAATGGAGGTGACATTTAACTGGGTGTGGAGGAAGTTTCTGTAATCCACGTTATTCACATAGAAGTTAGCTCTGCTTCCCTTCTCAACCCTCTTAATCATTGGCTGTTGTTGGAGACATATAAGGGATTTGCCCACACCTATAGGGTATTTTCTATTTTTTAATGTCAAAGACAAAAAAAAATCACGACGTACAGAAGAAACATGGCGGGTTCGTCATGACAGCAAAGGAAAATGGTGAAACCTGCCTAGGTCCATTTCAGGTTCGCCCGGGTTCATCCCAGATGAACCCACAGTTGTTTTGGTACCCCCTGGACGCATCCCCGCCTACCCTGAACCCGGACCTGGATCTAGTACGGATCAAACCAAGACCCTGCAGATACCCTGGACGAACTGATAATATAGTTTTTCATTAATGCTTTTGCTGATGTTCTACATGATGGAAGCAATTCCAAAGATTGCCACAAAGGTATTGGGATCACATTTTGGATTGCTTGAAGAGTTATGAATCAAGGCTTGATTGTTTTCAACTCTAGTAGGGTAGTTATGATTTTTCTCCTTCCTAGGATGAGTGCTCCAAGGAAACAGGGGGCCTATGAGAGAGCACTAGGGGGAGGCCCAAGAGTTGGAGAGGTAGCATAGCCAATAGTGGGAGTATGGAGAAATATCAAACCTGTTAAAAGAGGGGGCTAAAGAAGCTCTTGCTCTAGCATTTGTCTAATATAATTCAGAAATCAAATAACTGCAACAGTTAGGATGAATTAGCAGCCACCAAATTTGAATTGAGGAGAGGTAGGCAAGCATAGGACTCAAAGATTTTAGGAGGTAGTTGTAAGACAATGTGCTCAAACATTACCACTTTGTTATAGAGCAGTGTTGCTTGTGGCCACCAACCGTTGATAATCATAAAATAAATAAACCATCAAAATTTTCATAAACCTTCACCCATTTGTAACAAATTTTTCTTTTGTTTCTAATAGACTGAAGACTTTCCCATTAGATCCCTTGAGTTCTCTATTTTCTTTTGTTGAAGCCTATTCTAGTATAGATCAACAATGTTAGATTGAAAACTTGTGGATCCTAGGAATGCTAATCAATAGATGGAGGAGTACACATAATATTTACTGTCAAATGGTTAAGTAGAAATCACAGCATCTGGATGAGGTTTGACAGGTGTAACTTGGAGGCACTGTTGAGAATAATATCACAGGCCTAGAAGGGAGAAAGTTTGTGGCTTGAAGGAAAAAGGGGGTGCATTCTAAACCATTATCTCTGTATTCAACTATTACATTTCTTGTGTTGAATACTGGCAGTTTGAATTCACTCCATTAGCAGTCCACTATCCATTTTCCTCTTGCTGTTCCAAATTCAGTTATAATCATTCCAGATTAAACATCATCAATATATTATTAAGGCCTTATATCAAACCACTCAAGGAAGCAATTTGTGGTAAAACCTTTACTACCAATGGTAAGCTACACTCTAAACTGAGTAACCACTTGGCTGAAAAATACTTTGGTATCATTTCTTGAGTTTTTTTTATTGTTGAGCACCCTTTAACCTAGTGAGAAGAAAATTGGCGTGTTTCCTCCATTGCCTTATCCCACACTCGTGATGTAAGAGTGCAGTACTGAATCTCACTACTGAGCTTTGTGTTAAATCTTAACAGGATGTAAATCCTTCTATCATCTTTCTAATTTTATTTATTCTGTATTTTAAGTATTTTCCAACATTTCTTTATGGATGTTGCAATTCTATATACCCCAGGGATGCATCCCCTACAAAATTGGACTATAGGGAGGTTTCAGGGATGCAGGGACGGATAGGAAACATCCCCCCCCAGCCTGCTCCCCCATCCCCAAATTTCCCAAAAATCAGTAAATGTTTCGGATGTGGGAAAAATCAGACAGGGTACAACAAGGTATGCTAGCTCAAAACACTTAACTTAAAATTTTTAAAAAAAAACACAAAATTAATGAAAAGGAAAACAAAGAAAGAGAACAGCTGTGGGGAAAGAAGGGAACAACAGTGAGAAGAGGGCAAGAGAGCACCAAATCTACATCATTTGAGGTAAGTTCACTATCTATTGTTCATTTTCACAAATTCTTTTGCATTTTTTTTTTGTTTTTATCAAAGTTTTAAACACTTAGGAGGGTTTTTTGTTTGTTTCTATTTTATGTTTGCACTTGCAACTGTCATTTGAATTTTCAACAAAAAAAAACAATGAGCAGTAGTGAGGGTGACGAAATTCAAATTCAACAAAGAGCCCATGGTGGTAGGAGTAATGTTGGAGGTTCTTCTAGGAGTGGGAGTATTGCAAGGACAATTAGTTCAAATAACCCATTTGAATGCCCTTCTGACCTCCTCAAAACTTATGCAAAGGGCCCATTTAATTGAAAGAAAACTCTTTTACAATTCACAACAGCCATAGGCAAAAACAAAAAAAAATTCAAGGGGGAAGTAGAGTATGGCTATGTCATTTGTGCAAAAAGGACTATAGGGGCAGCTACACAAGGGTTTACTCTCATCTTTTGGGCATAACTAGACAAGGGGTAAAAGGGTGTGAAAAAATAACCCTGGCTGCGAAAGCTAAGGTGACTAGGTTGCACATGCAAGGTGAGGCAAGAAGTAAGGGAATGCCAATAGAGTCTACGCAGCCTAGTGTGTTATTGCCTACCCAATCCATAGATGTTGAGGGTCAAAGAGGAAAGAAAAGGGCCACTAGTGTTGCAAGCATGTTTAATATATAATCACAAAAAGTGGCCGAGTCTTCTATTGCCAAAATTTTCTATGGCAATGCCATACCATTTCATGTGACACGCTCTACATATTTCAAACAAATGTTCAAAGATGCAATTGTTGTTGGTCCTTCATTTGTCCCCCGTGGAGAACATAAGCTATGCATCTCCCTCCTTAATAAAGAGTATTCCAAGGAGAGTATAGTGATGGAGGAGATGAGACAAGTTTGGATAAGGGAGGGTTGCTCTATCATCATGGATGGGTGGACCGATATTAGACATCGGCCATTCATCAATGTCATTGTCATATGTTCAGTTGATTCTTCTTTTATTAGCACTGTTGATTGTTCAGGGAAGAGGTAGGATGCAAACTTCCAATTTCAGATTTTGAAGGATACCATAGAAAAGGTTGGGCCCTCTAACGTTGTACAAGTAGTCGTTGATTCAACCCATGTATGTAAGTTAGCTGGCTTGATGGTGGATGGTGCTTACAAGCACATTTTATGGACCCCATGTTGTGTCCATGCATTGAACAACGCATTGAAAGACATTAGGAAGATAGACTGCGTGAAGGTAGTGGTGTCAGAAGCTAGAGTCATACATATGTTCATTAGCAACAATCACACCTCACTTTCTTTGTTCAAGACTTTTTCGAGGAAGGAATTCCTCAAGTCCGTGGATACTAGATGTGCCAGCTACTTTACTTTGTTAGAGAGGATGCTTGAGGTGCAAGAGCCTCTACAATTAATGATGATTAATTCAAAGTAAGGTAGATGTCTAGAGGCAAGCAAAAATGAAGGAAAAAGTGTGAAACAAAAAATCCTCAACAATGATTGGTGGTCCACAATGAGATAAGAAATTGTTGATTTTTAATAAGTTGTTGATTTTATTAATAAATTGCTGATTTTATTATTAAATTGCTGATTTTATTGTTTCTAAGTTTTTGACTTGTAAATTATTTTTATTCTTTGTAGTATGTTTGCTCCTTCATCTCGCCTATTGTGCAAGTCATAAGATATGTTGATACAAACTCTCCTAGCCTTGGAGAGATTTATGAGACATTTGACAACATGCTTGGGTAGATGAGGCAAGCCATTCATAGTAGGGACCCTGATTTGGGATTTTATGAGCATATTAGGCCCATTGTGACGCAGTGGTGGAACACTATGAAAACCCTGCTTCATATGGCAGCCTACGCTCCAAATCCCAAATGGTATGCAACAAGGCATGGGAAAGTGCCTCCATCTAATGATAAAGAGGTGAAAGAAGGGCTCACGAAGACCCTTCGAAAGATGTATAGTGATAAGGAATCTACCTTACTTAGAACACAGTGGCTAGCCTATGTCAATCTTTGTAGTCCAAAATTCAGCAAACCAAAGGCAGGGACGGATAGAGCTATATTAGCTCAAACCAACCCTATTGAGTGGTGGACATGGCATGGCAAGGATGCACCAAGGGTGAGGATACTTGCCACTCGTCTCCTTTCACAGGTTGTCAGTTCCTCTATACAGAGAGGAATTGGTCTACATATAGCTTCATCCAGTCAATCAAGAGGAACAAGCTTACCTCTCAACAATTGGAGAAGCTAGTGGTTGTGCGTAGTGCCTTGCTGATTTAGGATCAACAAACTCCTGAAAATTGTTAGACTCTAGACACACGTTGGGATGTCGATCCCGAAGATGCCACATAGGTTGATCAAGAGGAGGCATTGGACAAATTGGTTGGCGTTCCATTGGATGAGGCAGCCCCTCATAGAAGCAATGACTCAAACTCAGACTCCAATTTTGATGCAGTGTTACCACATGCTAATCAGAGACAGCTGCATATTTTCTATGTTTTTGTCATTTTGTAGATGAAACTTGGAGCCTTTGGGCATTTTGTTATAATTTTTATATAATATATATGCACAATGACTTTGAAAGCAATTACATTTTGTTAGTTTGTTTGTCGATTCTCATGTAAAATCTCAATTCAATTCTAATGTTATGTGTTAAGGTTCTATAATGTATATGATGAATACCTTATCAATGTTATCATACAAATATTTGAAATTTTCTATATTTTTAAAATTTTCCCTATTCTTTCAATAGTTGTCCCTTGCCGTCCTCTAAAAAATGGCCTCCAAAAAAATCCATCCCAAAAACGTGTCCCTTCATCCCCTACCGTCTCCATCCCAGAAACTTGGTGTAACATACCCTTCATGGTTTCCTTCTTTAATCTATCAAGACTCAAAAGCTCTGCAGTCCTACACTTTCTAGATGAAGTGAAAATCCTTATTTTATAGAAAAACTTACAAACAATAAATATTTTAAAGATTTGAACATTACTGCAAATGCTAAATGCTAACAAAGGAGGTGCAGTAATATGAAAGGTAAAAAATGAATGGTAGTCACACTCAATCAATGAAATGGAATATTTCATTATAAAAGAAAAATAAATCGGAAAAAAAACGTATTTGATCAACATCCCCACAGGCTACATAAGATCTGATAGTCCACAAAGGCATTGCTAAAGAATTCCCTTCAGATATCAATAAGGATAATATTATCATTCAGAACTTATATTACTCAATAGTTAGGAATACAATATAGTTGTTCTATCAGTAATTCCATGACAACCAACTTATTCCAATATTCTTTTTTGTAATGACTTCATAAATTGAATATACACAACATTTACTTTAAGCAGTGCAATCCATTTCCTACCCAGCATGCCCAATGATCTAAAGTAGATTGCAAGGACACTTATATACATTTTATCCAGTCAGAGCAGTGCATATACCACAACACAATATTCAAAAGAAGAGTAGCAAATGCTTGCAGCTGACATATTTTCCACAGGGTCAGAAACCAATAACCTAAGGCAAGGCCCTGCCTTAATTAAAAGGCAAGAAAATCTCTCAAAGCACACACATGTGCAAGAGAAAGACTGAAACATAAGTATTATGGGGACATAAATTACTCAACCTGACATCTCCTGATATGGTACATTCTCCTGGAATTTGATTGATACCGCCCCCAGGATCTGCAAGATTATATGCATATCACGATCAGACAAGCAAAGACTTAAATAGGTTTTCTATGCATATCAATTCTGCATACCATAAAAACAGACAAAACATTTGATAGGATGAAATTTTCATTGTCATAAGTGGTAACTTTAAATCCTAGCTCAGGAAAAAGTGATTCATAATTTTAGTTGTGAGTTTTATAGATAATGCAAAAAAGAGTAACATAAACACAAATTCTGGTCAATTCCCATAAGTTAAAAACATTAATATCAAGTTGGTATTAGCTAGCACAATGATATAAAATTTGCTTGAATTATTGGGAGAAATTAAAAGGCAATGGACACTTGTTATTTACCAAGAACTGCATTTGAGATCTTCCCTGTGAATTCCCCCCTGTTTATTATATTTGCAATGGAATTATTAGAATAATCAAAAATTTGAATTAGAAAAACAATGTGTGTGTGTGTGTGCGTGCGCGTGTGCACACATTGAGGCAGAAACAACCATCAAATTATTCTTCCATGTGTGTGTATGTGTGTGCGCGTGTGTGTTCACATTGAGGCAGAAACAACCATCAAATTATTCTTCCATGAGTTATAGTGCCCCAGGGATGCACAAAAATCACATGTAGGTTAGTCAAGAAGTGATGAAAGATATCCTGGAAGGCTTGCACAATGTCCAATCCTTTCCATCTTGCTGAAATGCAATGGATGGTCAAAATACTCCTACACTATTAAAGAGACTACCATCCATTGCCTTTCAGCAAGATGGAAAGGATTGGACATTGTGCAAGCCTTCTACGGTGTGTCTGTGTGTCTGTGTGTGTGTTCACATTGAGGCAGAAACAACCATCAAATTATTCTTCCATGAGTTATAGTGCCCCAGGGATGCACAAAAATCACATGTAGGTTAGTCAAGAAGTGATGAAAGATATCCTAGAAGGCTTGCACAATGTCCAATCCTTTCCATCTTGCTGAAATGCAATGGATGGTCAAAATACTCCTACACTATTAAAGAGACTACCATCCATTGCCTTTCAGCAAGATGGAAAGGATTGGACATTGTGCAAGCCTTCTACGGTGTGTCTGTGTGTCTGTGTGTGTGTTCACATTGAGGCAGAAACAACCATCAAATTATTCTTCCATGAGTTATAGTGCCCCAGGGATGCACAAAAATCACATGTAGGTTAGTCAAGAAGTGATGAAAGATATCCTAGAAGGCTTGCACAATGTCCAATCCTTTCCATATTGCTGAAATGCAATGGATGGTCAAAATACTCCTACACTATTAAAGAGACTACCATCCATTGCCTTTCAGCAAGACGGAAAGGATTGGGCATTGTGCAAGCCTTCTACGATATCTTTCATCACTTCTTGAACAACCTACATGTGATTTTTCTGCATCCCTGGAGCACTATAACTCATGGGAGAATAATATGATGGTTATTTCTGCCTCAATGCAACATTCATAATCATATCAAGACCAGGAAGATTGTACGTTAACTGAAAAATAATCAAGAAATGTTCAGGGAGCCACTTGAAGCTAAAAGTGATGACTTCCCAAATGTTCACCTTTTCAAAGCAGTCATTATGTCAAAGTTGTATGACAAAAAGCAAATATCTCCACACCATTCCCTCACACCTTAGATGGCCTTGGATTAGACATGCTATTCCATCATGTGTGTCAAGCGATAGGAAGTAGTGCCCAGGGAAGTGTATGATGGTGCTCTCTGTGGGCATATGAGACCAAATACCAAAGCAAATTAGTCCCTGATGGTCAAGCAGTGATGTCAGATGTTGTTTGTGGTTGCCAAGGGTACCATCATGTGATATTTGTAAGAGCACTTGAAGCCTCACAAGTAAGGATTACATGCCCCTTCATCTAACTCAGCCCCACGAGTTGCCTGGGAGCTGGGAACTAGATCTTTTTACTCCATTTAAGCATCCCACAAGGAGTGGAAGATTCAAACACATCATAGCAGCCAAGAACATTAGTTGAAATGAGCTGAAGCGAAGGCTATAAGATAACTCTCCAAGAAGCATAGCAAAATTCATTTACAAGAACATTTTGACATGATATAGTTTCCCAAAGAAATGAACAAATGCTCAAGGCAGTCACATAAAGAAAGAAAGAAATTATAATAATGTCCATGAATGACCAAGAATAGGTCAAAGGGACTGGATCATACAGCAGATACAACAGCAAAGAACTAGGGCAAAAGGGGCCCTAGACTCAAAGCAAATACAATAAAGCAAGAAAAATAAATAAATAGACACATAGGGGCTAACCTAAAAATAGTAACCCCAAAATAGTACAAGTATAAATAGATGTGCAAGAAGACCCTGCAAAGCAGTGGAAGCAGATGAAGGCCATCCCTTCCAAGAACCAAACTTCTCAGGTGTCAATATTCTAGGATGTGTTGGAGGATATTATCATCAAACACTACAGGAGTACCAATTTAGAGTCTACGAATGCTCGTCAAAGGAAAGTCTAGGGCTAGGGAGATCAAGTAAGACAATCCTAGAAGGCAGTCAATTCCACATAGAACACTCAAAGCCAAAGAACTACTGATGATAGGGAAGAAACTAGTAATGCGAGCTTGCTCCTAAGAAATGTGTTGTGGAAGAGGGGTGTGAGAAGGTCCTTGATGTTGATATGAGGTAGAGCCATGACCATTAGAATGAGAGTTGGGGTGTTGATGAACCTTAGTCATATCAAATCACAAGGATGAGCAATGCCTTCCTGATTTGTCTCCATCTATGTGTGAAACAATAGTATCCATAGGGGGCTTAACACCATCAACATATATGACAAGTTGAAAGAATAAAGTAACCAATCTAGTAATTCTAGTACCACCACAAGGAGATCTATGCCTGAATGTGGTGACCTTGGGAAGAAATGGGCCAAGCATATTTGATCAAAAGAGCATGGATAGAGAATCACTAGAATCTTTATATAAACTACCTCCAACAGATTTCAAGGTAGACTAGACATCGGAAAATAAAATGCTCTTCAAACTCAACATTTTGGAGAGAAAAAAGGCAGCAAATTCTTTCACTTTATGAAATACGGTGGTCTATCCCAACACAAAGCTAATGGGAGCACACCCACAACTAGCCAAGGGAAATCCTCTAACTGTGAGTCCAATGATGTTGAAGATAAGTGGATCAAACAATGGTCCCATCAACAACCTATAAGAAATGCTCTGCATAGAAAGCTAGTTTGGGGCTGAGAGAATTCAAACAAGAGGTCCAAGTAACTTGGATGTACCAACGGTAAATATCCTCTCTAATGGATCAATTGAACACCTCTTTCCCAAGAAGAAGGTGATGAGGACATTATGAGTACTTGAAAGGAGTAAGCATGTCCAAAGTAATGTCAATGGACTAGAAGAATAAACAAACCTCAAAGAACTAGCAACACCAATGTCTAAGGGACTCAAAGAGGCAATCTCCTCCAAGGAACAAAGTGCCAAAAAAGGACATTTACCACAAGACAAAGCAAAACCACCCATAAATCTAAGCCAGTGTATAAACCAAGTGAGTGAAGATATTCTTGAGACAAAGGGTTTGGGCAACAAATTCAACCTCGAAAATACACTGAGGAATCATCTATTTACACTAGAGCATACGTTGAAGCTTAATCATTTGAACCCTCTCAACCCTAGCCCAATTACAAGAACCCAAGCTAGGGCCCCAAACCTTAGAACTATACAAGTTGTAGGCTCAACCATTACGTTGAAGAGGCACATCTTCAAAGGGATGTCCCAAAAACATACCTGAAAAATTTGGTGCTTAAGGACAAAGCAAGGTGTATCCCTTGCAAAGATGAGACTGAGGCAAATTGGAAAGAAAGAGGACCCATAAACTGACCTCCAAGATAAGTATAATTAGTGATTATCTCCACAGGGAACACATTATAGAAGAAATGAAACTTGGAAAGAGCATATTGGTGGTGTTGAAGAGCGATACCTTAGTTTTAATAAGGTTGACCACAAGCTGGCAAAGATCACAAAACTAAGAAAGTGCATCAAGTTGTCTCTACAAACCATCAAGAAATGCGAGAGGATCATGCCATCAACAAATAGTAAAATAGCAATCAACACGTGGTGAAGTGCGCAACCATTGTCTAAGAAAATCCTCAAGTTCATCGATGTAGATACCAAAGAGGGTTGGTGAGAGACAACTCTACTTTACTCTAATAGTACTCTGGTAAAAGTCAAAAAGGCCATGAGGAGTCCAAAAACATCCAACAACTCTCTCTTAGAGCCACATGATGGCAATAATAAGAATATTAGAAATATCAATGTCCCACAATTTCTTGAATAGCAGATGCAAAGGGATGGAGTCAAAGGCCATCTTAAAGCCCACAAAACAACAAAAGACTTTAGAAAAGAGATGATGAACCCCTTCCATGATAGCACAGAGTGTAAAAATGTGGTCAACAGTCTGGAAATTCCTACTAAAAGTTTGAAACCAACATGTCCCCTAGCCCTCAAATTCTTGTCTTCCATGACCTCAAAAAATAGTTGTCCAATGTTGTGGCATAGGATTCTGCAAAAATATGCGCAATCATGTTTCTTGGATTGTTGTAATCTCCAAATTTGTGAATGGGGTGGATAACATGTTGTGACAAAGCAAAGGTGGACCTAGAATGAGACAACCTCATTCAATAGTTGTGAAATGGGGTAAGCAAGTGAATCCCCGCCATATTTGAGAAACTCGGCTTGGAGTACCTCACAATTAGTCACTTTGCCAGAGCAAAGCTTTAAATAGCTATTCAGAGGAGGTGAGCGGAGGGAAATTCAACGGTACACTGATCGGGGATATCATAAAGAGAATTGGCATAGAAGACCCAAGCAAACAAGGTGATATGAACAATGGGAGAACTCCTTGGGAGGAGGGTAAACTAGAAGATCCTACGGGAGTGATGGAGGACAAGAAGGAGCTCATTCGACCTCAATGCAAGAAACTCGTGTTTCTTATGCTGAAGGAGAAGATGATAGTCTCTATGGGTGGTAAAAGTGGAGTGAGAGTTGTGGGCAAGGATAAAACAAAGTCTTCAATGGATGGCTTTATACTCTTCATCAAGCCAACAATTCATAGGGCAAAAACCATAAAGACGGGGTGGAAAGGGTCAAGGCTAGCCTCCCAAAGAGCATTAGAGAGAATCTCATACAAGGCAACAATAGTGGAGGGTGGAAGGAAGTAAAATCTAGACATAAGCTAGGAAAGTCTGGAAGCATAATCAAGGAAGTAACCATCATCAAAATGGATCGTGGTACGACAAATTTTGATGGCCTGAAGAACACAATTATACTGAGAGGAGGGGGTGAATCAGTATAATGACAATCACAACAATATCAATCATACAAGATCTATCAATGATGCACCACAAAAAGAACACAAGATTTACGTGGAAACCCTTACGGAAGAAAACCACGGTAAAATATTGCTTATATATAAATCTCTTTTACAAGATTCGTAGGCACCAACCTACAAGAGACACCAATCCCCTCTTATAAGATTAGTGAGCACCAACCCACTTGTAGATTTCGTGAGCACCAATCTGCAACTGAGCACCAACCCAGTAAAAGATACCAATCTCTCGTTAAGGCACCAACCTTCTACGGATCTTGATCACTATCTTCTACAAATCTGATTGCAACTCACACAATATCTTTTCTTCCAAATCTGATCCAAATCACACAATGTTCTTCCTTTCAAATTTGATCCAACTCACACAATGTTCTTTCTCTCAAATCTGATCCAAAATATGCACAACCTCTTTTCTCAAATCTGATTACAATTATGCTTACTCTCTTCCTTCAAATCTGATCCAAACTTGTTCTCTATCTCTGCATAGACTTCTCTTATTTCTGCCCAAACTCTTCTTTATCACCACATACTCTTCCTCTATATTTCTGCTATTAAACTCTCTTACAAATCTGCCATATACTTCTCTCTAAATCTGCATCAATCTTCTTTAATGATCTACTTCCAAGCTTTCATATGCAGATCTGAAAGTGAATGCTGGATGTATTCTTTTATCTTCACACTTCACTCACACATATATCTTCTTAATATAAATCAGATTTGCACTTCATAATGCTGCTCCTTCTATTCCTTCTTATTCAGAAAAATATCTCTAATTGCTTACATTCACAACATAGCTTTTCTAAGTTTTTATATCTTTCCAAGGAGTGCGACTTCATGAATGAACACACCTATTGTGATGAGAGGCAACCGTTCATAATGATGTGTCTCTTGCTAAAACACCCTTCAACCTTTATCGCTGCTTTGTTAATACTGATCGCTTCTCTTATTTTATATGTTGACCGTTGTCCATATACAATCGCACTAACTTATGTGAATAAGACTTTTGTCTTATTCAAAGTAACCTTTGTCTTATTCAAAAGCTCGCATCACTTGAATTAATTGCATCATCTTATTGATCGGTCTTCATGATCTCTTCTTGATCGCTCAACATTTCATATATTGATCGCTACCTTCACATCAAAATGTAATCGCTGTTCTTCTATGATTCAAATCGCTGCACACACCTTAACCATCCGCTGCTCATTCTTTATACTATAATCCTTGCTTGAGTCGGTCCATATAGGAATGCTCATATACCCACGCTTGTTTAAATATAATCATTGCTTTATATACTTTGACATGAGTCGGCCATGCATGAGTCAACTATCTTTCATAATATGAGTCGGCTTCTTCAAGTAAAGGTCATTTATTAATTTCTAAGTTCTATATCCTCCAATGTCTTTCTCATGTTTAAATCTTTCATTTAAACATGCATAAACACTTATAATCTTTCCAACAATGACAGATGACTCTCCAACGGGAATGTATAACAGGCCATGACTTCATTTATGACTCCATGCCTTGGATTCAATCATATTGCTATATTGACATCAATGACAACTATTTCTTATACTCTCGTCTGTTCATTACTATCTTCTTAATATCAATGACAACATGTGTATGCACCTTTGACATCAATGACAACATGTCCAACATGGCCTAGAGCAGGAAGGGAGGGCAAGTAGGGGGGAGGGTGAAGGGTGATGGTAAAAACAACATGGTTGCCCAAGGGATCTAGATGCGAAATAGACAGTCCTGAAGATGAGAAATGAAAGATCTGCTAGTGAGAATATAATCAACAAGGCACACCATTGTCATGAGGGAAGCACATATATCTATCAGAGGAAGGGAAACAAGAGAGCCCGTTAAGAATGTGGAGACTAAGATTCTCCCAATCAAAGAAGGTATCTACCATAAGTAGTGATAGGGCTATTCCCATAAACCAAAGTCCTCGACAAGCCAAAGTCATTTGCGTCTAACTCTTGAAAACAAAGCTCATCATCAACAAGATTGTAAATGGGCATCCAGTGGGTCCTAGTGCAAGCATTAAAGTCACCGAAAAGGATAACATCATCCAAGTAGTGGTAGGAAATCTCTAGATAGAGATCAAGGTAAGGATCTATCTCAATGTGTACAACTTAGTCAGAAGAGCCCGGTGAGAAATAGCATGCAGAAATGAAAACCTCCCAAAGCAAGGGCAGGCCCCTCTAAACCCAGAACTACATATATCTAGAATATAAATTAAAGGCCAACCATGAAGTCCTGGTTCAAAAGCTATCAAGGAAGAGACAAGCTACCCCACTTAAACCAAGAAAACCCCCTAATCTATGAGTCCAGCTCTAGAAGGAAGAGGCCCAAATATAACTTGTGCCTAGAGGGAGAGCTTGCTCGAGGATCTCATGGATCTCAATAAGAGAGATGATATCCTATGAAGCAACAACCTAAAAGGTGCCTAGAGAAGACCATACAAAGCTAATACAATTCCAACAAGCAATGGATACGTCATCCCCACCGAGGCCCAAGAACATTGTTATGCAGATGGTCAAAGCGTGACCGTCTCTAAGGTGGTAAATCACAAATAATATCCTTGCAATCTCTAAAAACAACCCACTCGTTCTCCTTTTTGGCAGAAATCAAACAACCAAAGCACAAGCCTTCTAAAGCTCCTCCACCTAAAGTCATGTGAGATTTGCATCTAGAAAAAAATTGAGGGGGAGAGGAGTTATATTTTAGCACTGACTCATAAACACTCTTCATTGGACCGGAATCTGAATATGAGGGTGTTTTTTGGAGTCAACCAAGCTCTATCCAAGGAGATGCCTTTCAGACCAAGAGAATCCCACAAGAAGGTGTGACCATCTTGCGGTGGTTCAATCAACTTAGGAAGTCCACAAACCCAAAGGTTATGTGCTTTGGCAAGCCTAGCTCTTTCCTTGTGGAATTTGGCTTGAACAACCATTGCAATAATAGAAGCGAGTTTCTTGCCCCACTTAACCACTTGAACCCACAAATTTTGTTCATCCACCGATTTCTTGATAGACTCTCGATGCGTTGTTTCTTCAAGGTGCTAATGCTGAATGAATGACTCCAATTGTTTGTATTGAATCAAGGAAACAATCTCCTGGAGTTGCTGAAAATGTGGAGTGATGGTATGAAAGGCATGAGATTTCTAAAAACAGAGATACATGCATGTAAATCATTAACGATGTTGTCCTTCTCTTGTAGTTGTCATTGAAGAAGTGAAATCAGTGTCTGAAATTCATGGCCTAATTCCTCAATTTCAGAAATTCGGGTACACAGCCTGCTGTACTGAATTTTTTGTGTCTTGTTAGTCAGATTTTTGGTACTCGGTGTTTCCATGGTGTTCCAAACCCCTCATCAATTATAGGTGAGTCATAATTTTTGGTGTCTTGACAATGCAATTTTTGATAAGGCGTTTCCATGGTGTTCCAAACTCCATTTACCTTAGTTGGGCAAAGTGAATGAGACAACATGGCCCAACATAAAACCTTAATGCTTAGAGAGTTAGCCACGGATTGATAAGTTTTTAATTTTGTTAGTACAAATTAGCTCAGTCTTGAGACATTTGGTCCTTATCAAGTTTGCTTTTCCCTACAAGAGTTAAATGAACCCCTAAAACCCTAAGTTTGTTTTTCTAACTGGACAAGGGGTACCCAAAGGCTGAAACTTTCAACCTCCCATGTTCAAAGTCAAAATTTTATGAACTCAACTACCTACTGCATGTATATGGCTTACAAGTTACAATCTTTTCATAAGTTACATTTGCCATACTTCCTCTAAAAAGAACTACAAATACATTTGTTCATTGGAAAAAAAAAATTAAAATGCTCCAGCAAGAGAGACCTAATTAACAGAAGAAATCCTTGACTATTCCATAACAAGATTCAATTTGCATGAAGAGCCCTACAATCAATGGACAACCCAAGCAGTAGGAAAAGTTTCACCTTCCAATGGTTGACCTCTCTCTATTGTATAATTGTCCATACATGTACTGTGGAGTTCCTCTATTGTCCAGCTATGAGCTTTGCTTACATGTATTTGTCACATTTACTTCACATTTACCCAAACATACTTCAAAGGCATAATCAAAGCATAGCTCTAGAAACCACCATCCAAAATCAACAGATGCTCATTCTATGACCAAGCAGGCATTGAGACAATACTTAAGACACTTATTGGCACATCCATTTTTCTACTGATATATGTCAACCTCCCCAAGTCATATCCAAATTCCTTAGCAGCTATTTAAACTCATTCATTCATCAAGAATTAGAAAAATGTACGCATTCATTGTGCCTTTCTAAATTCAGCATAATTCTAATTTCTCTGATCATCCTGCAATCCAACATCTTCATGGACTCCTCCATCCAAACAAAACCCTCCACTCAGGAAACTAGGATACGTGTTTCCCAACTTGTACATGTCTCTAGAATTCCCAACTTTGGATGTCTCTGGTATGGGAATGCATCTTCAATATAGGCGATGAGGTTGGGGACAACTTCATATGTCTACTAACATCTCCAAGCATCTCTAGGAGCCTCCAAACACAATCTCTCAAAAAGAGGAGGCATCCCTTGCATAAAATAGGAGATGCCTTTGAAAATGAGGGGGTGGGGGAAGAAAAAAATACACCCAAAAAACTAGAAAACAACAAGACGTTGGCAAGAGACACTGTGTGGCTTCATGAATGTTGTCATTGATGGCAACAAAGTTCATCCCACACATCCGCAAGACATGGTATGTCTATACCGGAAGTCAGATTGAAGAGTATTTTGGTCTGGTGGGCAAGAACAGAGCATGCAGCAAGGTTCGACAATCAGGTCCGGATCTCTCAGAGGAAGTATCTCAGCAAAGTGCGGACTTGGGGAAGTCAAGAGGAGTACCATGACTGATGCATTCCAGAGATTCAGCCTCCGGTGATGAAAGAGTGAAAAGATATGAGCATCTAAGTGTTGGGTTCTTGTTTGGCAGAGTAGACTGAGGAAGAATTGACCGGCAAAGCATCAGACCTTAATCCGGATGAGGAATTGGTGGTGATCAAGTTTCTTGAAGGATCATTCATGGCTGGCCGACATGATTGATGACTTCTATAAGTATCTCCTTGATACGCATCACTTAGTAAGCAAGGATTCAACCGACAGACCAGAGTTTGAGAAAATATTGAGTATTCTGAATGTCGACTAGAAAGATGATGAAATCCTTGGTGCGGATATATATACCAGATGGATTTCGATGTGAAGGTGTGTGTGGTGTGTTATGTTGTGCGAAGAAAAGCAGAGAATAGTGTGGAAGCAGCAATACAAGTCCGGTATGTGACAGGACAGCAGCAACAAAGAAGAGGAAGAATGAAGTGCAGTAGATCAGTGTATTGAGCCTAACCGGAATTGAACCTCAACATATGTGGATGCTTCTCATCAGTTCAATCACCTGGTTACTTTCTTTATACCTTGTAGACAGTGAGTCTCTTGTAGGCAATGAGCCTCTTGTGAGCAGTGTGCTCGGGCAGTGAGCCCTAATTGGCAAGTGCCATTTTGTGCTTCTATTCTTTTAACAAAGAATACGATCTTGGGCTAGTCACCCCGTGGTTTTTTCCCTTAACAGGATTTTCCACGTCAAAATCAGTGTGTTATGTGTAATGATTTTATTTCTGCTTTCATGGTTATGCATGCTTATATGATTTGATGCTGCACTAGTTGTTAAAGAAAAACAGAGAGTTAAAATAATTAAGATAACTGATTCACCCCCCCTCTCAGTTATCAACAATTAGTATCAGAGCTAAGTTCCTCCAAACAGAGCCTAACAACTTGAGGAAGATCTGAGAATCTCAATGGATATGTATGGTATGAGGGAACAACTTCAGTCTACCTTAAATGATCTTGAGCAATCTCACTCTGAAGTCAATAACTTGAAGGAAAGACTCAAACAAGCTGATGATTTCATAAATGACCTAAAAGAGAAAATGAGTATCTCTATGAAAAAGAGAAAAGAACTACTTCAACAATTAACAAGTCAAAGTGAAGCCAATAATTCTGATGAAGATCTGAATGAGAAGAACAGGTTATGTGAGAAGCTATCAAAAGAGGTCATTATGGTAAGACATGAAATGGAATCAGGGGTTATGAAATTCACCCAAGAAATTGAAGAGAGAAGAAAAATTGAAGATGATCTAAAACAATCTCTCAAGGAGAAGTCAGAAGACTGCCACAAAATGGATAGAATAATCAGGCATTTAGAATCTGATCTTGAAGAAGCTAGAGATAATGAAGAACAACTTGAGAATCAGATTGACACTCTTAAAAGGGATCTTCAAATAGCAGATGAATACAAAGAGAAATTTAAGATAAGCTCTGTTCAACTTGAAGTTCTTCTTGAAAGCCAAAAGAGGGTAGATGACAAGCAAGGCTTGGGCTATGAGAAAGGTGAAAGCTCCGAATCCGGTTAGAAAAACTCTGGATCAGGAAATCCAAGGAACAAGCCTAGAAGACCTTCGGTAAGGCAACCAAATGCTCAAAGATATCCATCTTTCAATGGATACTGCCACAATTGCAATAACTTTGGTCATAAAGCAAATCAGTGCAGAAGAAGAATGAATCAGACTAATTCATCCTTCTTCGGACAGTGTTTTAACTGCAAAAGGTATGGTCACAAATCTCATAAATGTAGAAATATGCAAATAAACAATTCATTCAATGGTACATGTTTTGCATGCAATACAATGGGACATATGGCTAATCAATGTAGATCAAGAGGATACCAGTCAAATATGCAAAGAAATGTTGTTTGCTACAATTGCAATAGATCCAGTCATATTGCCAAATTCTGCAGAAGAATCAGGTCAAAAGGGGTCTGGTGCATCATAATCAAAACCAAGACAAAGGAAAAGGAAAAGTGAATGCGGATGAAATTCAAAGGGAGATGAACAAGATTTGGGTAAAGAGAAGTACAGAAAATGTTGGAGATGGATCCGCACCAGAATCTGGTGCTGATATTCCTTTCGGAAACTAAATAGATGAGCTCTGGCTCAGGGGGAGTCACAAAAGAAAACAATTTCCCCCAGCCAATCAATTGGTGCCTGAAATTCGCACACAGAAAGTTGCGGATTAAAAGGGCTCTCAGAGAAACATCTAAATAACCTTTGGTAAAGATATGAAAGATCCGCAAGGAGTTTGAAAAGGTTAATCATCCAAGATTAATCCAGTTTGACAGTCATCTGGCAAAAGCAGGACTTTCACAGTTAGATCCGGTATAATTCAAATATTTGGATCTGCGGTTAGATGGAATGATTGGAGAAAGGGAGATACATTGTAAGTTATCATTCTAGGTGCATCTCAATGATCCGGAAAGATCTCTCTCAGAACAAGGAGAACAAGGCAACCGAAATAACTTAAGTTGTGCATTTATTGCAAAATGGAATTAGGGTTTGCGCAGAAATAAAAGGGTTCTTTTGTTCATCATTTGCACATTTGCATTCGAGAAGAAGAGAGGAGCTCTGCAATAAAATTGTCTCAAACCTCTCAAAGATCAACCGCAGAAGTCAATTCATCCAGCAATCCAATCCGGCTCATATCGTGAACCCTAGAAGCGTAAAGGTATTTTCCACTCTTGAATATCTCTCTTCGAATCTTTTGAAAGATGGCTACTCCGAATGTTGTGAAGATCACTGATAGGCCACGCCCTAAATTCAAGAAACATCCCTACAAATCCCTAGAAGTTGATCCCCTAGGAGCATTTTCTAGCATTCCGCATGGGGTTTTGCATGTAGAAGATGTTAGGGCATACATTCATGCGAATATTGAGGAATTTGGGGAATCCAAGCTGATTGATGTCTATCACAAACAATTGATAGATGAATCATTTGAACTCAAACCTCAGTATAAGGCCATCCGGGATAAGCATTTTCGATATTGCATCCATTTCCCCTGTTTTGCTGAAGATGAATGGGTCCGATATGTTTTGAGCAGAATGCATGACAACTTCATGTGGTTGATGAGGTCGTTTAAGATCACAAAAGATGCCATTAGGGCGGTAACCGGATTGCACTCATCCGGTGCGTTGCCTGCTCTCAAATCAGTCAAAAACCAAACTGTAAGTGAGGCTACCGGATCAAAATTTGACAAGAGAGCAACGACTATAGAAGATATCACTGATCCGGATATCAAGTTTGCATCTCTGATAATTGGCTATAAGATATATCACTCCAGCAGGGAGAATTCTGTATCCGGAACTACAATCTATGCTGCTTATCAGATGTTAAGGGAGAATGCAGATTATGATCTTTGTGAGCTTCTTCTGAGCCAACTGTTGGAAAACCTTCAGAAGATCAAGAAGGACAAGAAGAACTCATTCAAGTATGGTGGGCTAATACTATGTTTGTTCTTTTACTTTATGAATGAGCTACCCGGACCCAGTGGTTGGATATGGCAAAATGACAGACCAGTAGCCATACAAATCAGAGATTCTATGCATGGGCTTGGTGATGCCAAGGCACAGAATACAGCACTCTGGGGCTACTTCAAGAATTTTCAAAGTATGATGCAAGCCAGAGAAAGAATCCCCCAATCATTGGTTGAGAAATACAAGGATACAGTGTGCTTTATGATAGACACTGATCAATGCCTAATGGAGGCAGTGGAACCGAGAATAGTGTGGATCATGCCAATGGGGTATGAGGTTGATGAGAAAATCCTAGAACTGCATATCCAACACCTGCAGTCAGCCCAAGGACCCTAAGGCAGAAAGGTTTGGAACCTTCCAAGAGTTGAGTGTAAAAGTTCATGTTGAACTAAGACAGCCTGAAATCAAGAGAAAAGTGAGAAGGGAAGTAGAAGAATTCGCCAAAAGGCATGGAATATCAAAGGAAGCAGTTGATGTCAACAGAGAAGATGGAAAGGGCAGAGAAAGAAAGGCAAGAAACATAAAGTGCTCCGATGCAAGCCCCCTCCTGGACCAAATCCTCCAAAAGCTCTGCACCTGCCACCTCCAAGAGCCAAAAAGCATCAAAACTGGAAGCCCAGACATCCAGAAAGGGAGAGAAGAGAACAAAGAAAAAGGCAACAAGGTCCTATACAAGTCAAAAGGATGATGAAGAAACTGAGACCGATGAGGAAGTCAAGAAAATGAAGAAGAGGAAGAAAACATCCGGTGAACCCTCTACTGGTCATAGCAAGGAAGAAGAGGCAGAAGAGTTTGTTGAAAGGCCTACTCTGTCCATTGATGATGTAATCAAGGCAATTACTGTGGATGGGAATCTGCAACCAATGACAGAATTCTATCATGAGTATAATGATGCAGATAAAAGGATATTGGAAGAAGCCACAATTAAGTACCTAAACATATATAATAAAGCATTCATTGAAATCATTTCTCTAATCCCCAAGAGTTTAGAGAAAGTACTTGAACTCAGAAAAGATAATGCTAAGGAAAAGGATATGGAGATCTGAAAACAAATAGCTATTCAGCTCTATCCCTCCATCACTCCTAAGCAAATGAACATGATTTTTAACGATTGCAAGGATGAGTTCCGGAGCAAAGCTAGAATGAACAAGCTTATGCTCGGAGAGACTGATCAAGTGGCTAAAGAGACTGAAGACATCCTCCAGAATGCCTATAAAAGATTCAATCTCCCTATTGTAGAGGACATAAGTGATGAACCCTTTGCCATGGATGTCAAATGATCAAGTACATCTAAGGAAGATTCTACTAAGAAAGTTGCAGAAGAGACAAAGGAGACAAGTAAAAAGAAGACTAAGGACTTAGATCCCTCTGTTCCGGAAGAGGAAGTCCATGGAGAAGTAGACACCTCTCTTCCGGATCCCCCAACAAACTCCGGAATTGAAGGAGAAGAAAGAAAAGAAAAGAGAATCAGTCAAGAAGAAGTGAAGCGAAGAGATGAAGATCAAACAGAGAAGACCACAGGTGACAATGCTGAGATGGGAAGAAAACTCTGTCTCCAGCAAGAGATTGCAGAAGCAATCAAAGACTTCTTGACAAAAGAAATGATGGAATTAGATGAACCGGAGCTACTTCAAGGACCATTCAATTTTGATTCCCTCTCTCCGGTCCAGATAATGAAGGTAGCATCTTTTGCTCAAGCCAAAGCAAAATAAAAACTTCTGAAGTCACATATGGAAGACTGTGAGCTGATAGAAATTGCATCCGGTGTGTTGGAGAAGATCATGCCATCCTTCCAGAAGGATCTTTCGGCCTCCTCATCTGGTAATCTGAAATCTCTTGTTAATTCTGTTAATACACATTTTGACTCTTTAGAGAAAGCAGCAGAAGAAAAAGTCCAGAAAGAGTTTTTGGGTAAGAGACTCTCCGAAGTACAAGGGCTAATAACAAATGATAGGAGAAATATGGATATTGGGATAAAGAGCTTAGAAAATGCTCTTAAAGATGGCGGAGAAATATATAAATTTTGTTTATCCTGGTCTAAAGTGACAAAGGATATTGAGAAGAAAGTGAAAGAACAAGAGGGTAAACTGTCAAGTTTATCTCTGAATTTTGATCCTCTCACCACATCCATAATAAACCAGGAATGTCAGACTATTGCCATTCTAAATGAACTAAAGAAACTTGAAAAGGAAAGGAAGAATATAATAAGTAGGATGGGTGAACTTAGAAGGATAATTATCCCTAAATTAAAGGCCATGCATGAGGCCCTAACTGATGCTCAGACCACAGCCCGGACTAGTGATCCGACAGATCTAAAGAGGGTAGAAGCTTTTGCATTCCTGTTGAGTGGTCACATCTCAATTTTGGACAGGATGAAGCAGAGTTGGGAAACAGAATTTGTCCAGTTGAAGACAACTTTTGCAGATATACTTCAGTATATGTAAGTATAGCATGTATATATACTTATGCAGCTAAGTATAGTTGGATTTTTTTTTGGGGAATTTTGGTGTGCGGATTCTACCCTTCGCCATTGATGTCAAAGGGGGAGTGAGGAGCAGTGAAAATGTGAAATCTAGCTAAGGGGGAGCTCTGGAAAAGTGTACTTTAGAACAGAGCATCAGCCAAGGGGGAGTGTAGTGTGACACTTAGTCATTTTTCACTAAGTGTTGCCATCAATGCCAAAGGGGGAGATTGTTGGCAAGAGACACTGTGTGGCTTCATGAATGTTGTCATTGATGGCAACAAAGTTCATCCCACCCATCCGCAGGACATGGTATGTCTATACCGAAAGTCAGATTAAAGAGTATTTTGGTTCGGTGGGCAAGAATAGAGCATGCAGCAAGGTCCGACAATCAGGTCCGGATCTCTCAGAGGAAGTATCTCAGCAAAGTGCGGACTTGGGGAAGTCAAGAGGAGTACCATGACTGATACATTCCAGAGATTCAGCCTCCGGTGATGAAAGAGTGAAAAGATATGAGCATCTAAGTGTTGGGTTCCTGTTTGGTAGAGTAGACTGAGGAAGAACTGACCGGCAGAGCATTAGACCTTAATCCGGATGAGGAATTGGCGGTGATCAGGTTTCTTGAGGGATCATTCATGGTTGGTCGACATGATTGATGACTTCTATAAGTATCTCCTTGATACGCATCACTTAGTAAGCAAGGATTCAGCCGACAGACCAGAGTTTGAGAAAATATTGAGTATTCCGGATGCCGACTAGAAAGATTATGAAATCCTTGGTGCGGATATATATACCAGATGGATTTCGATGTGAAGGTGTGTGTGGTGTGTTATGTTGTGCGAAGAAAAGCAGAGAATAATGTGGAAGCAGCAATACAGGTCCGGTATGTGACAGGACAGCAGCAACAAAGAAGAGGAAGAATGAAGTGCAGTAGATCAGTGTATTGAGCCTATATGTGGATGCTTCTCATTAGTTCAATCACCTGGTTACTTTCTTTATACCTTATAGACAGTGAGTCTCTTGTAGGCAGTGAGCCTCTTGTGAGCAGTGTGCTCGGGCAGTGAGCCCTAATTAGCAAGTGCCATTTTGTACTTCTATTCTTTTAACAGAGAATACAATCTTGGGTTAGTCACCCCGTGGTTTTTTCCTTTAACAGGGTTTTCCACGTCAAAATCATTGTGTTATGTGTAATGATTTTATTTCTGCTTTCATGGTTATGCATGCTTATATGATTTGATGTTGCACTAGTTGTTAAAGAAAAACAGAAAGTTAAAATAATTAAGATAACTGATTCACCCCCCCCCCCCCTCTCAGTTATCAACACAGGATCCACCCAAAAAATGTAGCCCCAAACCAATAAAAAACACAAATCAAAAGAGACATAATTATTAAATGATTTCTTCGTGTAAACCCATGACTCACAACTTGTAAACTGACAATGGTAAGCACAAACAAATTCCACATAAAAATCAAACTGCAAATTGGTGTTCAACTATTGTATTATGGTACCTGGACTGTTCACACAAATTAAACCTGCTACTACTAGAATTTTCAAACAAATTCAAACTATCATTGTTGGTGATTTTAAACAAATTCAACTTGTTGCTACTAGAGTATTCTACCTTCATTCAAGATTCCAACAATCATTGTTGCATTGGAATATTTTCCAATTTCTTGTGTTGGTTTGGCCCTTTGTGCATTACAATGAGTGTTATTTAGCAGCTTGAATTCCATATATTATGCAATTAAAAGTATATTGCCATAAGGCTCAAGGTCTTTGCAATGAAATCTCAACATGTACTAAAAAAATTATGTTATCAAAAGCGGCACGTTTTGCCCCTGGTACGGGACCAAACCGAAGCGGGTATGGGAGCGGGCGAGGGAGCGAGGATGAGACGACCAGGGTTCACCCCTGCCACCCCGGGTACCCTGTGGGTACGTCTACCGTTACGTTTGGCCATGACTGTCAGATGTACCCAAGCGTACCCAGGGCAAGAGGGGCGAACCCTGGCCGTCTCTAGACGTGCTTGGCACTCCCAGCCACGCCCAAAACCATCCTTTCCTCAAAAATCGTCAAACGTACAATGAATCTTTTGATATTATTTCACAAGCATTTTTATCTTATTGTGCGGCTTTTGAATGACATTTGTGGAGCAAACCCCTTGTTGGTTTTTTGCATTGTTAGAAAACAAAAATCTTTCAAATCTATGGTGAAATTTTGCCGATTTGAAAAAACCGAGGTCATTAGAATCAGCTCGAAACGTGAAGACTATTGTTTGATCAAATTTCGAAGCTTGGCATTTTGTTGTGATGATTCTCCATATTGAATCTGAGCTACAAATGCGATCGACTTCTTAGAGTTTTGTTATTTATTTAGCTTATTTTTAGTATCAAGTATCAAATATATTTTAAATTCTGCATAGCCACTAGTGTATATTTGAATTATATATATATATATATATATATATATAATATCGATGAATGGGGGAATTTTTGCCTAGCCCCGAACCAGGTGAGGCCACAAACGGGGTACCTCATCCCCGACATGAACGCACTGCATTAACGAAAACAATCCAAACCCGTGAGCTCAATAGCCCCATAGGGACACAGCCCGCAATCTCAACGGCCCATCGAGGGTTTGGAACATGAAGTCAACAGCTTCAACGCTAACCGCTTCAACACAAACAAGGGCACAAGGCCCACGAGCACAATAGCCCAACGGGGGTTTGAACCTTGGTAGCAACAACCACAATGACACATTTTAACCAACACACTATGCCATGAACAACAATATAATATATATTTTTTTTTTAATATGTGAATGGGGGAATTATTAGCCTGGCCCTCCCAGGTTAGATAAATCACTTTTGACCGGAGCTTTGAACTGGTGAGGCCACAACACAGGGGACCTCATCCCCTGGCATTAACACCTGGCATGACCGCATGCATCAACATTGGAGATTCAAACCCGCGAGCTCGTTGACCCAACAAAGGCCCATAGCTTGGGAGCACGTTAGCCCAGCGAAGGCACAAGCCTACGAGCTCTTTGGCCCAACGGGGGTTTGAACCCTGGTGGCTGCCACTACAACTGAGTGACTTAACCACCAAACCATGCCCTTAACGACAATATAATATATATTATTAATAATAATATATATTATATTATTTTTCCTAGAGACACATAAAGAAGGAGGAATCAATGATCATGGGACGCGGTGCAAAAGAAAAAGAAATTTTCCTATAAAGGGGATGATGTGTTAGGGTTAGCCGGCAGAAGATATCAATTAAATGCAAATAAAGATTAAACAGAGGAATGGAAATACACAGAAATAATAACAGTGAGAGACAAGTTTTAACGTGGTTCACCCAAACCCGGGCTACATCCACCAACAAAGAGTCCAATATTATTATCCAGTAAATCAAACCGATTACAACCAGTAATCCTTGCAACTCAATACCACTACAAAATGCTACAATACAATGTCAATGAAAACCCTAACCCTTAGCCGCTTTTATCAAGGCTTATGTCGGTTACAAAAATAGGGTTTTTTTATGTCGGCCAATAGAAAAATAACTCTCGACGCCTTTATAAAATAATAAAAATCGTTGGAAGTTTCGGGGGCGCTGCCCCTTCGACCCCACAAGGGGCGTAGCCCCTTGACCCCGTTAAATAATTTGGGGGGAAACCGCGCCGATAAAAGTGGGGTAAATTTAACCTCCGAGTCTGATTAGGCTCCATATAACAACATGATGCCCACTACAATATGCAACTATAGTCTCATTCCAAAAATGGTGTTAATACCCCAAAACCGAATTAGACAATACATAATGTGATCCTGATTTTCGAGATCCTTTTATTATGCAGCCATGTTTGAGGGTCTAATGCATTTTTATGGCCCTCCACTTAGGAGCAACCCAAATCATGTAATTTTCTTGGTTTGCTATTTTATATGGGTATGTCCCCCTTGGTCAAATTCACCTATCAAAAAATATATTATATTATTATCTATTAATATATATTATATAATAATATATATATTAATATAATAAATATTATGCCCAGAAGGGCGCAATGCGGTGGTTAGTTCACATGGTGGTTGTGCTGGCCACCAGGGTTCAAACCCCCGCTGGGTTGATGAGCTCGCGGGTTAGAACAAGGTGATAATGCCTTGTGGACGAAGACCCCCCAATAGTCTGGTCTCAGAGCAGGCTAAAAACCCAAGTTTCCAAATCAAAAAAATATATAATATATTATATAATAATAATATATGATATTATATATTATTATAATTTTAATATATATAATACAATATAATAATATTATATATATATAGTCGTACCCATACTCAAGGAAAAAAATTTGTCGTACTGGCATACCCGAATCCCAAACCCGAGCCCATTCCCGTACTGGTAGCAACAACTTAGGGAAAAAAATTATAAGGCTTCAAAATTAAGTATGACTTGTAAACAAGTGTTCAAAATTTAATGCTACAAAGGCAACAAGGACAATAATCTATGTTACCGGAAATTGCATGTTTTGCCCCTGGTATGGGACCAAACGAGAGTGGGAACAGGAGCGAAGATGGGACAGCCAGGGTTCGCCCTTGCCGCCTCGGGTGCCCTGTGAGTACGTCTACTCACAAGGCACCCGAGGCGAACCCTGGTCGTCCCTGGACATGCCCAAGCACTCCCAGCCATGCCCAAAGCCATCCTTTCCTCAAAAGTCATCAAATGTACAATGAATCTTCTGATATCATTTCACAAGCATTTTTATCTTATTGTGCGGCTTTTGAATGATATTTGTGGAGAAAACCCCTTGTTAGTTTTTTGCATCGTTAGAAAACAAAAATCTTTCAAATTTATGGTGAAATTTTGCCGATTTGAAAAAACTGAGGTCATTAGAATCATCTTGGAATGCGAAGGCTGTTGTTTGATCAGATTTTGAAGCTTGGCATTTTGTTGTGAAGATTCTCCATATTGCATTTAAGCTACAAATGTGTTCGGCTTCTTAGAGTTTTGTTATTTATTTAATTTATTTTTACTATCAAGTATCGAATATAATTTAAATTGTGGATAGTCACTAGTGTCTATTTTTTAAAAAATTAATATATATAGAATAATATATACGATGAGTCAATCACACACTTCAGATTGGAGGTTTTCTTCATCTCGATTTCATGAGTATGGGACGACCTACCAGGGATAGGGAGGAAGGGCCCGTCCGGACCAGATGCTTTAGCCAATTTGGGTTTATTTGCATCGTGAGGAATATTTTAATATAATATCAATATATGATATATATTATTATATATATTATATTATTATATATTAATATAATATTTATAATATCAATATATTATATAATAATTTATTATATTATATTATATTATATTATTATATATTTATATTATATTAAAATATATATTATATAATAATATATATTAATATATTAATATAATATATATAGTATATATATTATATATACTATACTATATAATATATATAGTATATATATTATATAGTAGTGGTTTCAGGATAATGACTATATATAGTATAGTATATATATACTATACTATATATAGTCATTATCCTGAAACCACTACTATATAATATATATACTATATATATTATATAGTATAGTATATATATAGTATAGTATATTATATATACTATACTATATAATATATATAGTATATATATTATATAGTAGTGGTTTCAGGGTAATGACTATATATAGTATAGTATATATATACTATACTATACTATATATATTATAGTATAGTATATATATATATAGCTATATATATAGATTATGCACCCATGGAAATTAATTTATATTATTTTTATTATTAATAATATATTATTCTTATAATATTAATATATAACATAATATAATAATAATATTTATGATATTAATATATATATAACCGTACCTATACGGGATGGGACGGGGGGGAGGGGAATTTGTCATACCAGTGTACCCAAATCCAAGCCCATTCCCATACTGGTACCAGCAACTTAGACAATAATCTTAGGGATGAACAATTTGAGACCACTAAACAAGTATATTGGTTCTAGAAGATTCAAGGAGCACAGATGCTTTGAACTAGACCATCTGAATAGAAGTCAAAAAAATAGGGCTAATGAATGGTTGGTACAGACTACAGACCATAATGCCATCACAATAACTTTTGTCCCTGGTATAGGACCAAAACTACATATGACAATATTAAAATATTTACTGCAGATAGTTTCTAGTGTGGATGTGCGAAATTTGTTTCCTATAGTCCTTTGTTATACAAAAATAAATAGCTGAAATTCCTGTATTTCATGTTGCAACATGTCTATTTCTATATGATTGTGTATACCTTTGTATGATGGCTCTCCAATTCAAATCTTTTATTGTAGCTATGTAATGTCAGCTAGTACTCAAAAAGTAATATTCTGGAAAATAGACTTAAAGACACTTCGAACAAAGCATTTTAGCTCTTTGAAGTGGTATTCCTAAAATGACTTGTGATAGACCGACACATAAAATCAGAACTGATGACATGCATGGGTATTGCTTCCTACATGATTTTACTACAAAGGATTTTTTATATAATAAAATAATTAAATACAGCTTTCTAATTTGGAGATAATCACAGAGCTATTTTTAAAATATTATATATTGAAAAGCAGGAAGCATCCTTTATCATTACTTTTATATTTGGTTTATAGAGATGTTGTATAAAGAATGCTTACTGTGCATGTATTTTTTTTTTGTTCATACTTTTATTTTAGAAGGGCAAAGTTTGCCAACAGTGCAACACTAAACATGCAATATTAAAGATGCTAACCATGTGGCACACGTTGATAAAACTTTAGAGGACTTGGTTTTAGTAATAAGACATACAACTCCATTGAGTTGGTTTCATTGTTGAGGGTGTAGCAAATCCATAGATTGCTTCCTTGGGATGTGCAGGAAAATCATTGTAGAAGCGCTTCTGAATCTCATCCAGTGCCTCCATGCATAATTCCATAGCATTTATTGCCTGCAGATGAAAATCCTTCATAAGATTGTGTATATGACATAGATTATATCAAACTTCAATAGCTTTGAGGTGAATTTCATCCATTTTTTCTTTTCCTATTTTGATATATTTTCATCTATTTGTTGCAGTGAAATTTTCAATAAAAATATTTCAGACATAATAGATTCTTCATATTGCAGCAAAGTTCCTAATGGATAGAGTAGTCTAGATGTTAATTTCCAAAATAAACTAAAAAAAGGGCATGCAAAATGATAAAAATTCTAAAGAGAAAAGATAAACTGAACTGGAAGAAAACATGGTTCAAATTTTTGAGGTTTGGTGTGAAAAGCAGACAAAGTATGGCTTGACACAAACTAGATTTGCAAGCTAAAATGTAAGCAAGCAAATCTCAGCATAAAACAACAAATCAATATTGCAAAGAGAAAAATGCTCGTAATTAGGCGACCAAGAAAGTTCAAAATGAATGTGCAAAAGCATTAGAGTATGGCCATCACCAAACCTGTCACTATAGTCCTTCATATATGTAATTTGACCTAATTCTATTGAACTAGGCTCACTAACTTGAGCTTCAATCAAACCATATCTATCAAACCCAATACAATATCACAGTAGTGGCTTCAGCACTCTCTCCAAGGAGAATGAATATCACCCTCTGCATGTAGGAGCACAGCCTTTTATCCCTAGGGATATTTTAAGCCACAACCAGATGGAAAGCTGAAAAGCGATATAGACTACAGGACCTGCTTCAACACTCCCTACAAAGAATGCTAGTATTATGGGTGATAATCTCAACTCATTGACACAGCCACCTTTAGCGGCCAAAGTCTGGTGTAAAAGGGCCTCGCTTCATCCTCACTAATGGTTACTGTTTTAAGGTGTAAGGTGTCGGCCACACAGCCAATCAGGGCTCTTTTCATGTATTTATCTATATTACCGGTTCTTCCCTGGGAACCCCTGGGTTCTGGTCCGGTTCAGCCCTGGTCCTGATCCTGGTCCGGTCCTCCCGGGGATTCGGCCAGGGTCCTGCATTTGGACTGTGGGTTCCTCCAGGATGAACCCGGGAGAACCCGAACAGAATTTACTACTAACTGATGAGTATTTGTAGTGTTTTTAATTTTTAATACTATGGAGGTTTTTTACTTTTTCTATGGCTATGATCATAACATCTCACCTATAATATTCTCATCTAATCTTCAATGTTGACTTGAGAATACCTTTTTTACTTGAGCCTACATCTCGCCTATAACTTAAAGCCCCACATATTTCTAACTTGACATCCTATGGCCTTTTGATAATTTTACTCACCAAATATTAAGAACTGCCACCAATTCAGTTCTTAACACTGCTGCTTTTGCTTCTTAGGTGAAAAACCAGGCTCCTTCAGAAAATGATATTGATATTAAAAAGATGTTATAAAACTTCTAACTGATTCTTTTACCCCACCATTTTCTCCTTGTCTTTTCAGATGGTTCTGTGTTTCCTAGTTTCTGCAGTACTGTCTTGGTTTCACGTAATTGAACTTTGAAGGTTTTTTTCCATATTTTAAATCTACTCTTCAGTTTCTTAAGTTCTTCATTGGGATTAAGGTCTGCTTCTGTCTGACCTGACTTAACCTTCAGCAAGAAGTTGGCATCGTCATTAAAAACATCTTTTCTTTGTTCAAGCTCTTTCATTAGGTGGCTAACTGCAGACCTCCCTGCATCATATTCCTTATTCTGTCCACTATCAGAATGCCGAGAAACTTTGCCTGAATTAATATTAGACTTGGGAGTCTTTGCTCCCATTGAGGCAACATCTTCCAAATCAAACTCACCATTGTCATGGGGCAGATTATGATCATATTCATGATGCTATGGTTTTCTGAACTTAATTACTGCTGCAAATATGAATATATTTCTGATTTTTATATGTTTTTGTATGGACGAACCCACACCCAAAAAAAATTTTGACCAAACCCCCGAAGCCGAACCAGTACCAGGATCAGTAACTTAGGTATTTATACCTAGCAACTCACTACACTTAGAATGATAATATCAATCTTACTGAATTAATAATTCTTGTGTGATTCTACTAATTTCTTCTTGCAAGAAGCTTATTTGTAGCATTGTTCCATGGAGTTTCAGAATGGGGGGACACCAAGGACAGGTTTTGGGGACAAGGGGATTATATATATATATATATATATGGTATTATAAGTGATAATCTCGACTCATTGACACATGGCAACCTTTAGTCGCCAACATCTGATCTGGTGCAATAGGGCCTCACTTCATACTTACTAACGGCTCCTATTTTTAGCTGTAAACCTTAGTTGACCACACAACCAAACAGGGCTCTTATCTTGTCATGTATTTATACCTAGCACCTCACTACAGTTATAATGGTAATATCCATCTTACTGAATTAATAATTCTTGTGTAATTCTAATAATTTCTTCTTGCAAGAAGCTTGTTTGTAGCATTGTTCCATGGAGTTTCAGATCAGGGGGATGTCGAGGACAGGTTTTGGGGACATATACATACATATGTACATACATGCATAAACACACACACACACACACACACACACACACACACACACACACACACACATATATACACACACACACAAACATGTGTATAGATATATAGATATATGTATGTATGTATTTATGATTGTATATATGTATGTCAAAGATACATAATATATGCATACGTACATATATATGTGTGTACAAAACATGGGCCCAAAACAAATTTTGCTTTTGCTTTTTAAAAACAAAGGGTAGCACCCCTCGCAAGGTTGAGGGGTTGTAATGTCCCCTTTTGGCACATAGCCGATTTGTGCGCATTTAGCCAGTTTCCAAGTCTTCCGAAGGCTAATTGGTGAGTTGGGGAGAACGTTCTTGGAAAAGCTTTGATCAATCTTGGGGAGCAATTGTTCTTGGCAGTGCGCTCAGTTTGTCTTGAAGACCTTCATGACACTTTCAGAAGAGATTTCCAGCTTTCGGTGTGTTCTCCAAACTTCTTGGAGAGAGTGCCTATTTTTAGTAAATCACCCGGTTGGCTCTGATTATCATTCTTCATCATCAATATCATTCCAGTATAGTCAGTTTTTTATTCTGACACTGCTTCAATGGTTTCCGCAACTCAGGTGAGTTAATGAGTAATCATTTAATTATTTCACTAAGGTTGCTTAATTTTATGAAATAATTTTAAAAGCAACTTAGCGTAATAGCTCGTTGGAAAGGTAATTAGATGTTTTAATTGATGGACACTTGGAAATTGGGACCTTTGCACATGAAATAATATTATTATTTCAAAAAGGTCTTTGTGAGGGAAATAAAGTGAATTATTATATTTTAAAAATTGTATATTTCCCTCTTCAAAAGTTATAAAAGGAGGTTGAGGGCTCATTGTTGGGTATTGTTATTGATGAATTGATATTGTTATGCTGCTAAAATGAACTTGAGTTCTTCCAATCCTTCTTGAGGACGAAAACCCCCTTGGAGAGACTAGTTTCGGTGGTGAAAGATCCTCCCTAGCTAGACTTGGTGATTTCACTGCAAGAATCACAGTGGAGCTGAAAAGGAGTTTGATGTTTTCTTATTTGGATGTTTGGAGTGAAGTTTATTGTTCATTTTGGTTTGGATTTGGTTTGAAATTACTGATATTTCTATTTGGAGTTTGTGAAGAGTTTGTTCTTGTTGGGCGTCCTCATTTTATCCAAGCATGCCGTACAGTTTGAAGACAATAAATGATGAAATCTGATGCAAATGTAAGAATGATACAAAGGAACACTTACTAGTTTCTGGCCGCCATTATTCCTGCAAACTTTAGAGGATCTTAAGGAGTTTTAGAAGATTAAAATGAATATCATTTGCTGGCTGCACTACTACAGCAGGGGCCGTACTTGTTGATGGAGGGCATGGGGTTATTTCAGTTGGAACGCCTCACATTTCGGTGATACCTTTCTTTGTTTGGTGGCGCCTTGGGTAGTATTTGCTGTTTGTGGTGTTTGGGAGTGAACTTAGTGTTTGGGAGTTGTGAAGTAATTTTGGGGACTGCTGCTAGGGTTTTTCAGTGCTGCAACAGTATATCAGACCTGCAACAATAATGATTTCAGTGGGTTTCAGTTTCAATCAAACTTCCGGTTCAGTTTGGAATGGTATATCATACAGTGCTTTCAGTTTAGATGTTATTTCATGCTTTCAATCATATTATCTTGCAATTTCAATGACTTTTCCTTTGTTGCAATAGTGCTTTCAGTAAATAACAGAAATAAAATTGATATTGCAGCTTCTCCAATCATTGTATTTACATCTTAAGTTGCAACTATTCTGTGTTTGTAAGCTCCGGAAGGTAGTACCACCGGTTGCATTCATGCTATGCATTTCATATTGTAATATGGGATGGTTTACTGCCAATAATCTATAGCATACATGTTAGCCCGTTTGGCATGCTCGCTCTGCCAATGGCTTTGCATCATTCACACGTCCGCTGAATAAGCGTCGATAGGTCGGCTTGCCGCCTCGTGTGATTTCATTCTGTAATGCATCATGCACTCCACTGAATAAACGCAGATGTGG
The DNA here is from genome assembly GCA_027924645.1 of Cunninghamia lanceolata. NCBI lineage: Eukaryota > Viridiplantae > Streptophyta > Pinopsida > Cupressales > Cupressaceae > Cunninghamia > Cunninghamia lanceolata. Next base: position 5,934,663 of record BSBN01000994.1, on the reverse strand, counting down.
TCGGCCCAGCTGCCTAGTGCATGCATTTATGTGATTTGCATATAACACACTCCGTTGAACAAGCATGGCATGTGGTCGTCATGGACGCCTAGTGTGTTCGTAAGCATCCTGCATTGCACTTACTTCCAATAGCAATTGTTAGAAAAAGTGTGATCCTACACACCGTATACTCTCACTTTGCCCACCTTGGGATCTTGGTGATCAAAAAGTGTAACAGAGACTGCCTGTGCATTTGAATTTAGTGCAAATTATTTGAAAAAAACTAGGGTCATTATTACAAGGGCAACACCCCTAGCACATTCCCAAATTAAGACATTTGAGACCATGCAAAGCTTCATGGTGCATGTCATTTTTCATAATTTTATCACTATGTTTTCTTCGATACCAAACCCTCATTATTTCAAACCAAATCTTCATTCTTTAAAGAACTAACGATGAAGCTATGGAATCTGACTCGTCTAAAGGATGAGGGCTGTGCAGTTGAAGACAAGAATATTTCTTGAATCTTTTTATTTATTTTCTTATCTGTTTTTAGAAACTGCTTACTTAGAGCAGTCAGCAGAAACTCACAAACATTTATGAAAACTTGATAACGTCCACCACCACCCCACTCTCAATGCTTCCTCCACTCTCTACTAAGCCCGAGATGTCAGTGACATATGAATTATTTGACCACCAGCTTCCTAAAGTTAAGATAAAAGAGCATGCATCCAAGTAAAGAAAAATAGTAGCATCTGTTTTAATAGTCTATTTTGCCTCCAATACCGTGTAAATATTCCTTCTTTCTTCCAAGGTCAACCATTTGTAGATACCATCACATTGTCTGTCTATTCAAAGCTTTGGCACAAATCAGAATCATTATCATCACATAGAGAAACTTTGTTTGTTTTTTTTTAACTGTTTGGGGACTTCTTGGCGTCCTCGAGACAATCAAGATACTTCAAGTCCCCAGGATGTTCAGAATCTTTATCATGACATGGATTAATAGGTCTTATCAACCCAATTTGCTCCAAACAGGCGCACAAATTGCAATATGGAATATAGATGCAAAACAGGAAAAGCCTCTATATTATTTCAAGTCCTTCAAAGGGGATGTGTACCCTTGCAGGTGCAAGTGCTTACAAAGCCTATGCAATCCATTCCAAATTTACAAAAGAGGGCAGAAAAAGGCTTTTGATAAGTAGGAAAACACCAAAATGCAAAGCAACAATGAGGAACCAATTTCTGTTGAGGAAGACAAAATAGTTGGAGGACATGTCTGTACAATCAAAGGGAAGGGCCCTGCTATTCTTGTAAGCTATAATCCTTCCCAAAGTCGCTGCTCTCAACCAGGTCAGCTCAGTCTACTTTCAACGTCGTTGTTAGTTCTCATGTTAGGAAAGATTTTAATCCTGCTGATCTTTTTACTGCTGAATCAAATTCCATCTTTCAAATGCCAACCCCACCATCTCTGGTAAATTTTCAAGTTGCAAGTACTTCAATCCCTAGAAAAATCGTCCCAATCAAGCCCATTCCTCCTGCTAGTCCTTCTAACAATACAACTGCCAACCCTTAAAAGTTTCCACAAGAGACACCGCCCTCTAATTCTCCCCTCATCGTCTCATTAGCCAACATCAATGACACACCTCATGGGCTCGTTCAAAAAATGGAGGAAAAAGGGGCATGTTGATATTGCTCTTTTTCAATAGTGCATGCCACTTCTTATTAATCATGTTCAATGGCAAAAAGAAAATCAGTTGGTTCTCCAAAACTGCATGAAACACCAAATGGAATGGTTGAATTTGGTGAGGACAAACCATCAGCACTGTCATAACAGGTGAGAGACCATTTGATGCAGGAGCATCCAGGGCATGGGCAATCCTGCACGCCCAAAAACATGACTGTCCCAATTTTGGTGTTTGATCTGATTTTTGTTGTGTGTATTGTAAGTCTTTATTGATTTGTTTGTTGCAGTTTTCTCTTTGTTTAGGCTGTTGTTGACAATATGCAGACATTACAAATATTTTCTTTAAATATTCTCTGCTGAGCAGACCTTGTGGGGCCCACATGCTGACCTAGCTGTTTAAGTTCCTATGGAGGTTCAAACTTCACATTACAATTTTTTGGGACCCACTGATTATTCTCTTGAATGCTGGGCGTAACAAGTCAGCCCATCCCTGGGCCCACATGCTTGAATGCCACCCAAGAGTTTGAATCAAATCGTGGGCATTTCTCTACAAACTGTTGCTGGAACCCACACCAAAAAGTGACGATAATTGAAGGCGGTTTGTCTTACTTAAAATAGTGAGTATTGATTTTAATTTCCCCTACGGCAGTTTCATATCAGCCGGCGGTCTAATTCCCAGGATTACTTATTTATTGAACAGCTGTTTTGTTAGCCGACAGCGGATATCACTCCTTTTGGGCGAATCTGCTATTCTTAGCAAAGCATGATACTTAAATTCCCCACAATCCACTAAGGCTATATGAATACTATAATGCAAAGAGAGGGTCAAACAAAAAGAAAGTTTAAAAAAAAAGAAGTTGTGGATTTAAGAAAAGAGTAGACTTTGTAGATCATTTTGAGGAAGACTGTTATTTTTTTTAGCAGTGAATATGTATATTTTTCTTAGTTCTTTGAGGATGTATGTTTTGCTGACCATATAGGTCTGATATTTTTTTGTCATTAACTTGAATTTATATTTGTCAATGTAAGAGGCATGTGTGCCTGCAGGTTGTTGAAGAGAAAATCAAAGTTGTTTAGCCTATGTCTTTTGAAATTTTCTGAGTATTTTCAATTTGTTGTTATAAAGTGTTGGCTCTTATATGAAATTGGGCTGCCTAAACTGGCTACTTCTGGAAGGTACCCGGTTTGTGACTACATCAAGTGGCAACAAAGTCGGTATGCTCATTGGGAATGTTGAGGAGAATTGCATGAAATGATTTGAGAAAGACCTTTTTGGTTGGTAGGTGTCTCAGAGGCTCTAGTGGATTTTTGTTGCAAGTATTTGTGATTGTAGAGGGTTGTGTGCCCTAAAGGATTTGTTGCAGATGTGGAATCCTATAACTGCAGAGAGCTTTGTGCTCTAATAGATTGTTGCAAATATTTGTAACTGCAAAGGGCAGTGTGCTCTAGTGGATTTGTTGCAGGCATGTGGAGGTTTGTGACTGCAAAGAGCCGAGAAGAGGAGGTACGAGTGTACTAGAAAGGGCTTTGTTGTTGAATTTGAGTGAGTTTGTTGCAGGTGTAAGTTCTGTAACTGCATATAGTTGTATGCAAAAATGTCTTCAAAAAAGAGGACAAGAATGGCCCTAAAGAGCCCAGTTGAGCAGAATTTTATGGAGTGGTACCAAGAGGAAGAATTCATTGAAAAGATGGCAGATATTCATTGGAGATTGGAGAAGTTGGAAGCTAAGCAACGTGGAAGAGTTGTAGACATGATCGGGAGTAGTGAAGAATGTCACATTGGTGGCATGAAAGAAGATGAAACCATACGAGTTGTTGAATATGAGGAGAAAATCTTTGAGAAGATGATGGACATCCATTTGAGATTGAAGAGGTTGGAGGCTAAGCAACATGAAAGAGTTGACATAGATGTGACCGAGAAGGATGAGGAATATCATATAGGTGGCATGACAGAAGAAAAGAACATGACTACTATTGAGACATGCCTTTCCGAAGCATAGATGTGTTGGTGGATGAGCTTCTAGCGGAGGAGAAAGGTAATGATAAACACTATTTTGTCTAACATTGTTTTGTTTGTAGATATGAAGGAAGGTGAGAACAAAGAAGAGGCAGTCCTCATCCTAGAGAATAATGCTGAAGACAAAATTGTGGTAGTGATAGAAGTCCAAGAAGTACAAATTAAAGAAGATAAAAGTGTTGTTGTGGAGGTTCCTTTGAAGGTAGTAGCTGATTTGAGAGTTGAAATGGTGGCTTGTGAAGGCCCTTTTTTTATTGTAGAATTGATGAAGAAATCTCTTGCTTGCAGAGGAGATGAAGAAGATTGAGGCGTTGTTCGGTTCATGTGATTCGTCACATGAAGATTTTGGTGTAGTGGAGAATGACAAAGAAGAGGAGAAAAATGGATTCCATGAAATCCATCATATAATCAAGAGTTGTGGTGTTGAGACTTGTCCTTTGGAGGGCATGCAGATGGTTAAAGTGGAACAACGTGAAGATAAGTACCTTGATGAGGTACCAAATGCACATAGTGAAGAGGTGTACTCCAGAATGGTACGAGGAGAAGTTGCAGTTATTGAACCTAAGGTGTTTGCAAAAATAGATGACGAGGTGATCATTTATGACAAAATGAGTTGTGATGATTTATGTGTAGGAGAAGATGACCTTTGGTGGAGGTGGACGAACAATGGTGAATTGAATCCCATGAAAGATGATTGAACTGCAGAAGAAGATGACCCTTGGTGGAGGTGGACAGATAATGATGGGTTGAATCCCACAAAAAGAGAGAAAAGATGGTGGAGAAGAAACGTTAAGAGAATAAGGTTAGTTTATGGTGGACAAAGGTCCACAAGAGGCTTGAAAGATAATGAACGAATTTGGTGGAAGGAAGTGAGATTTGTCCCAACTAAGTGCTAGAAGAAATGAAGGAAGAAATCTTTTTGAGGTACTAGTTTCAGTAATGGAGCCTGTTGCAGATTGTGCACTTTCCAAAAGGGCGGTTCTACCACTTATTGTGACCTCCACAGCATGCCCCTAATTTTTTGAATTTGGGGACCCTAGTACTAGATTTTATGGTTTGCATTTTCACAAATGTCTTAATGATCTTTTGTATTGCCTTCATTCTATTGTGTTTGCACAATTCATTGTCTTATTTTGAGTCAATCTCGTGCCTTAGGGGTTGATAGAAGTCCAATATCTAGTCCTAAGGTGTAAAGGGGCATTTAAATTGAAAAGTTGAAGTCATATTCATCATGTTAAGGTTATAAAGTTTTTTTTGCCTAAAGTTGCAAATTTGTTTCAAATTATGGGCCCCATTTCCTTTAAAATTTCGAATCTGCCTCAAAAGTCCGAAGCTCGAAGGTGGTTTCTTGCAAAACCCTTTTGAAACATCAAGGGTCGAAGGATACCGCTTCATTTTCCTAACCATTCGACTTCTTACTACGACCTTTGGCGATCCCATTCCCTTACAGCCAGCAACCTTACGAATTTCAGTCTTCCAAACTATACAAGGTGTTTCTTCGCAGTTTCTAGGTTTTCTCCTTTTGCTTTTCTCTGGTTTTGTTGTCTGTGTGCTTGAAAATCTAGGGTTTCGGTGTTATGGCTTTGTTTCATCAATGGATTAGTGCCTACAAAGTCTTTCATGTTGTCTTGGAATTATTGTTTGCCTTCGCATTGTGAAAATCGTTCTTTGCCTTTGCATTGCATTTGCTTTTGCCTGTGAAATTGTTGAAATCTATGTTGAATCGTTGAAACCTAGTTAGAACATGTCGTTTTTCACTGCAAAACCTTCTTTCATGCCCTAGTTCTTCAGGTTTGAATCTTAAAATTGGAACTTAAAAGATTTTTTCCCTTTTTTAGTTTTTGCCCTTGTAGTCTGAATTTCCAAAAGTTTTTGCAATTTGCAAGTTTTTTGCAAACTGCAAGCCAGGTCCAAAGTCCAACATGCAATCCGGAAACCCCAAAAGTTTTTGCAATTTGCAAGTTTTTTGCAAACTACAAACCGGATCCAAAGTCCAACATACAATGCGGAAATCAAAAACTTTTCGCAATTTGCAAGTTTTATGTTAATTACAAGCCGAGTCCGAAGTCCAGCATGCAATCCAGAAAACCATTTCCTTTTGCAATTTACAAAATGCAATAACAGTTGCAAAGTGCAAACCGGGCCCGAACTCCGATTTGCACAAAGCAATAAAATATTTGTTTTGATCATTTAAGCTTCTGTAACTTGGAATTTTAGTCTAATTTCACATTGGGAATTGTGCATGTGATTTTACGAAGATTCAATTATGCAAAATTGAGTTTATATCCTACAAATATATTTTGAAGGATTAAAATTAATTGTTTATAATTGTTTGATATTATTTATTAATTTTTATTTTAAACGAATTTGATGTTTCATTGTCATTAAATGTAGGATATGGATATTAACAAGGAATGCAAATTCGAATGCATTGATACATGATGCAAGATACTTAAATTCCCCACGATCCACTAAGGCTATATGAATACTATAATGCAAAGAGAGGGGGTTGGGCAAAAAGAAAGTAATAAAAAAAAAAAGTCGTAGATTTAAGAAAAGAGTAGACTTTGTAGATCATTTTGAGGAAGAATGTTATATTTTTCAGCAGTGAATATGTATATTTTCTTTAGTTCTTTGAGGATGTAGTTCTGCTGGCCGTATAGTTCTGATATTTTTCTGTCATTAACTTGAATTTATATCTGTCAATGTAAAAGGCCTGTGTGCCTGTAGGTTGTTGAAGAGAAAATCAAAGTGTTTTAGCCTGTCTTTTGAAATTTTCTGAGTATTTTCAATTTGTTGTTATAAAGTGTTGGCTGTTACATGAAATTGGGCTACCTGAACTGGCTACTTGTGGAAGCTACCCGGTTCGTGACTGCATCACCATTGAGTAACTACTCTCTCATGAGAGAAACAAAAAGAGGCTGACTGAAGTTATTCCCCCAAATGCACAACGAGGAACAAAGATGCAGCTAATGATTATGTGTAATCAGAATTTAGCATGAAGCTCTGAACCTAAATGGTGATTGGAATCCCAACCATCCAAAGACAATTCCCCTTGGTATCCCCAAAAATTGGAGCCAACTGCATCAAGCTAAAGAAGACAACGGGGGAACAAGTTGATATCTTATGCTACAAACCGCCACCACCCTCGAAGCTTGATGACCACTCTATTGCCTTTGTTGTTTGTTGTTTTACCGATCATATGCTTTTCTGTTTCAAAAGCTGCTGCTATATGCTCTTAGTAATACTCTGATTTATATATATAATCATCATGTACAGACCTAGATGTAACTTAAGTTTGCTCTCTGTTGTCTTCCTTTAGTGCAATCACTCTTCGGAATCTGATGTGTAATTGCTTCCCTGAGGAAGCCAGCTGTAACTGATCACCTTTTGGTCCTTAGCCTTTTTTGCTATTAAAGGACAAAATCTTTTTGTAAAATACCCCAACAGTAACATAATTCTTTTTTTAACAAAAAAAAAGACACAGGATGTGAAATTATCTCAGCAATCAAACAAGAGCAGGGAAATTGAAATTGGTGTTAAACTTAAAGTCCAAAAATTGTTCATGGTCTACTATATTTCAAAATCTACATATTCGAAGCGATGCACTTAATCATATTTAGTAATATCAATTCATATCTACCTACCTAATATGGATGCACTTAATCATATTCAGTAATATCAATTTACATCTATATACCTGTTTTAATTTTTAGGCCATGATGACTCAATTTAATAATACGGATGCATCAAAACATCAAAGAAAACAAATGAATATAATAGCAATATGTATCAAAGATAAGAATATAGGAACTCTTATCAATCAGTACAGGGCCCACTGGTGAAATAAATAGGCTGTTATACAGCCCACTTGGGTATCATTCTAGCAAAAGTCTAGGCACCAACAAGGCCAGGGGTAAATCAAGAAAGCAAGTATGCTTATTTATATTGCCCGTTGTCTCAATTTCCAACAAAAGAACATAGAAACTCCTTCAAAAGGCCTTATTAACAACCCTGAATTGCTCAAGAACAGACTACCATCTTCACATTTTCATTGAACCCTTACAACAGAGCATTTGTATCAGCTACAATTTTTATCAGAGGAGAAGGATCAGATTCGGTAAATCAGAAGAACAAACCTTGTGTGGAAGACCACTATGAAAAAGCTTTCCTCTTGCGTAGAGTTTCCAAGAGATCACTCCCCCAGTACCAATGCAAGGTTGCTTGTCTGCTGTATCTATCCAAAACCTGCAAAAGGACCCAAAAGGCAACCAATAAACTAAGATACACAAAAGAATCTTTTCTAAACTTTAAAGACAATATACATGTTATTGGTGTAGGCTGCCACTATAATGATATGCATACATGTACCCACAAACACACATGAAGAATAACATACATGAAACTTCATGGATGGGTTCTCACATATCACTAGCCAGAATTGCATTGCTTAGGTACCCTACAAGAACACGTCCTCTTCATTACCTTGCTCATAACAACACATCAAAGTCTACTCTTCCATTCAGATGCATTTGCAAATAAATAATTGACTGCAATATCATTTGGAAAAGATAGATATGATACACATGCATCTAAGAACTCATGTCCTTTATCTCTATGTAGGTGTGCATGTGGCAACATTATAAATAAGGAAGCTATTCATGAATTAACTCGATGTAATTTTTTATGGATGTGTCCTTGAATATGATAGAACATAAAATCATAACTTCTATCAAAAGTTTGCATGAACAAATAGAAGGAGATTATTGATTTCCCCATTCCACATGAATTAAATAGATAACCAAACCAAACAGAAGGAAAACAACCAAAGATTTAGATACGTAGTTTATTATCAAGAAATGGTTACACAATAGAAGAATGGTTTAGATTTACAATTAGCTGATCTGTGCCTTAAGAAATATGCACAAAAATAGCATATAATGAAATTTACAGTAACATATCCGAGAATTCTAGGGATAATTATGTTAAAACCAATATCATGACCATAGAAGCAACTTCCCTATATGGACTGCATAACCTAATGCCTAACATCAATCCAGTAAAATGTATTTAGGATACAGGAAAGTGAACATCACATATTGATATAACCATGACAACACTGACCATAAGTAATCCCCTAAAAATTCTAAATACTTTACTGGAGTCTAAGAAAATTAAGGCATTGCTTGGGTCTAAAACCAGTCTAGTTGACCCTAGCATTATGATTATCATCTACCCTTCCATTTGCTGGGATAATTACAACCACAGAGAAAAAGAAATTGCATGCACTTTAATTTCTAATTCAGGAGCTCGCTTAAGATCTGAAAAATTTACATTTAACATCAAATGATTTTTCCTTTCTAAACGCAACTGTCACATGTCCTAAAAGCACCATACTTTTGACAGAAATTTCCCTGTCAATGAGAATATGACTATCCAAGACAAAAATGGATGTGATTATGAATTATTCAATCAAAACTTTCATGAAACTATACATGATTATTAAGCGTATAAAAAACAGATTCATACAAAAAACATAGGTGTAACAGTCTTGTGCTTCTACCTATCAAGATTATTACTTTTTGGAATTATACATTAAATACAATTGCAAAGTTACATTGCAGAAATATATAAGATAAAATTTCTAGCTGTTATTATTCCTTCGAAATTATTCCTCATATACAGACTAAACAAAAATGTCATATTTCCCATATTACATCATGCAGTTAGCACCTATCATGGCTTTCCTTCTGATGGGCTTATGACTCAGTTATATTGAGCAATTCAGTTTGTTAAAGAGTCTCTCATATCTGTTATAGTACAATTGAAGTTGACATAGAACATGATGTTAAGGAATGACAAAATACAGCCATTTCAAAAAGAGAAAAAAGAAACAAATTAATCTTTTAACTCACTTTGTTGAATGTTTCTTGTAAGATCCTGGCCAAAATTTTAGTAAAACGATTAAGAAGGACATCAACAAAGATAGCATCTGCTATACAGGATTTGTTGAAGATAGATATATTAATATTATGAACGATTTGCTATCCAGTTAGGAGGAAATAAGTTGGGAAAATTCTAAGAGCTTTGCATGGCATTATTTGACATTGAGAAGGCCTACAATAGGATTGAATAGTCCTGAATTGAATTGACATGTCAGTCCCTTAGAAAATTATATTATAGGTCAATAGATTAGTATATGTATGGATGATACTATTGTTGTTTATCGTCATCATAAGCATTAAAATTATAATCTGTGATTCTATTATCAATCTCCCTTTTTGGTGTATGAATTCTATTTTTCTTTACAATTTAGTTTAAAACAATTAAAATTTGCTCAGTTAAATAATGGCTTATGGCTGTCATTGAATTTGAATAAGGCAAACAAAATAGCATGTAAAAGAATACCATATGCATCTTTTTTTAAATACAAAATATAAGAAATAGTGCTTAGCAGACAATACAGTAGCAAGGAAATACGAGTGTTCAACATAGACATGTCCCCAAGGGTCCAACTGATGTCCCCAACATCCCGGGGTCTTGGGAACTCAGAGGGGCATCCTTTTCTTCAGGACTGGACAGGCTGCACCATTTAGTGCATAAGAATAAAAAAGGTAACTTTTCAAGGAACAAAATACTAAAAACCCCAAAGGAAGAGGATTGTCGTTGCAAGTTCAACACACTGTGTTTACTTTATAAAATTTTAGCTTCTTTAAGTTTGTTTAAGTTATTTTAATAGCTATCTCCTCTGAAATTCGGGAAGATTTTTGCCATCCCCGGAACTGCATCCTAGAGTTTCTGTCCTAGAAACTTAAAGAAACACCGACAAAATACCTTTAAAAGGTACCACATTATTCTTTCTCTAAAAGAGTCCACTCAAAGAGAATTGAATAACATAAACTTGACACAAACAAGATTGCTCCTGAGAAAGCTCAAGACATAAGGGCTCAAACTCATCAGAAATCATCCGAGTCCTAGTTTACATGCATATCTCCTCAAAGGAATGCTTTTTCAAAATGAACCATTTTAAATTACATCTCTAATTGGAATTTTTTGAGGAAAATGCACTTTGTCTGCAAGAATCAAACATGCCAATACTAGCTCATAAAGGAACCACTCTTAATTTGCAAGATTCTAGAACAGAAAGGACAAAATTAACTTACAATGGTCCATTCTTGAGCTTGTTGAGTAAGCCTTGTTTAACGAGTGCATCCACACCAACGCCCAACACAGTTGAATTTTCCTCATTCGCAATAAAAACAGCCACCACAGTAGACTTCAAATTTGGTTTAACTTCTCCTAGTTGTTGCATGAGCTCTGTGATAAGAGCAACATGACCCAGACAGTCAGTTGTGCCACGACCCTGCAACTTATCACCCTCAATGCTCAAGTGGAATGGATCAAATTCCTGCGGTGAAGAAAGAACCCTTGAGCAAATGTGGACCATTTATAGTACATGATAGCAAAAACAAGCAAATTAAAATACAAGTTTGTTTCCATGTATAAAGTGATTGCAATGAAAATATTGTTTTTAATATCTCTGACTGTCATTTCTATGGTTTTAGTATAGTTTCCAGTGCTTAAGAAACAATGTAGCCCTTTATACTAAATAGTATCAAGTCGAGGAAGGTCTCTATCAATAATGCACAACATTATTAAAAACTTAAAAGCTTAGAAAAATCTTCACACAAAGATGAAAACTGGCATTAAGTTTACCTTAAGAAGAACTTGTAATGGGAGCATATATATATTCTAATCACTCCAAATAAAAGGGCAGACTTCACTTGCACTTTGCTTTCAGAAATGGCCAAGATAAAAAGGCATGAGAAGGTTGTAGATCAAAATCATGGGGAGATTGCATAAATAATATACTCATGAAGTCTGACAACATGCTTTTATTGAAGCTTTTTTTGGAATTGTTGAAATACACATCCACAAGGTGTCAAGTGGAATACAGTAGGAATCAGAGCAGATGGTCCTTTCAGATGATTTACCACAAGCAATATGGAACGCATTCTAAATGTATCCTATATTCTTTGATGGACAATTTTCCCAATGGAAGCATAGAGCATTTACCAAGTTATACCAGACAAATTTAGTTGCATGTATTGATGCCATATGTGCATGAAGGTAAAGACAACTAGCGAGAGTTTAAAATCAAGGACGTAATTTGAAAGGAATTAGAATTTTATGTAACACACACCAATCCTCCAAATAGTCTCAGCAAATTCATGCAATAAGCATGAGCAGCAAGCTCGCACTCAATTCAACCAATGACATGAACACCTTTTAATGTTTTACTTATGATATGAAATGCAAATGCTTAGATTCTAATTAGGAAAAGCAAGTGGATGCTTTACAGGTGCATCTTATGATTGGTGTAGCCTAAAAAACCAATAATAACTAAGTTTTGTTATACATCATGTATCTATAATCAAATTAAATTAAGAATTTTGTAAGACCTAATGAGCTCTTATCAAATTACTTTATCTCAAAAAATACAAAATAGACCTTACGAAGAAAAGGTTTAAGATGTCCAGCATGGATGGCTCACATACCTCTACAGAACAAGTCAAGAGTTTTGAAGAGTTCTCAAGAATGATAAGGTTTAATGTGTCCAGCAAGGATGGCTCACATATTCTACCAATTGGAATGCATCTTAAAGGGAGCTCCTTCTCAGCACCCATCAGTTGGATGGATAGCATGGTACCTTGACATAAAGCTGCTTTCAGTTGATCCATCGTCCAAGTTTGGGATTGCATGCATCAATTGGAGGGCAAGTTGACACCCATATATTGCATACAACCTAGTAAGACATTCATTGAAAAATAAATATAATTCAACTTTTCCCCCTAATTCCTCTAGCATTTTAGGCTAGTGCAAAAGTACACAAATTTGTCGTACAAAGCATTGATTGTTAGTTCAATCTTGTAAGTGGTAGCATCATAGGGTGACACATTCACCTAAGTGCCATCAGTTCTTGTTTAAGAGCCTAGTGACACCTTATAGGGTGTAAACATGGGCATGGACTGCATAGAGAGGGGAGATCAGGGTGTCAAAACCCCAGCCTACCTGCTTGTTGACTATCAGTTGGTGTGCATTGTTAGGTTACTTGCTGGCCTGTGTGGCAGTCTCTGTTGTACCCCCACCGAAATGACCTCGTTCACCCTTGTAATTAGTACTGTTTTACACTGTTTTGATTGCTCTGATTAAATGCCATAAAATCTCTTTGTTATCATTAAAATGCAGGTACCAATCAAAAATGAAAGAAAATGTAGGATGCTTAGGCTTGAAAAATGGAAGAGTACAAAAGTGACAAAATTTCCACTAGGCATACCTAAAAGCCAAAAAAATAACTTTTTTGGATTTTGACAAAAATTGGCAGGTGAAATGGGTTTTTCGATCTGCTTCTGCTAGTGCAATCAGATTTTGCAAAAGTAACCTGGGCTCAAAGTGACAAAAACACTCCACTGGTGCACCATGTTAAGCTAAAAATGAAAGTGAAGTTTTTAAAAAAACGAGAAAAGAAAAGTCATTTTGGTGGGAAAATTACACAAAATGGCAAATTTGTGTCCTGGCATGTTTTGCCAAATTTCCCATTTTGTGCACTTTTTCACCCAAAATGACTTTGAATGAAAAAAAAATTATGTTAAAAAAAAAAGCACCAAAGAACCTTAGGTGCACACGTGCCAAATTGGCACTTTGGCACAAAGTGCCAAAAGACGCACTGCATGCGCCTCTTGGCTGTTTGGCATTAAAACAACATAACACAAAAAAAAGCATTCATTCTTTCATTCCATGAGCCATTCCATGCCAAAGGGAGAGAAAGTAGGATTTTCAAGAGCTTTTTTTTCACTATTCTTGTGCATTTAGAGCTGGAAATGTCAGGAATTTCTATGGCAAGTGCATTTCCTATCATCCGGAAAACAAAGAACTCCATTGGAAGGTGAATAGAGGCAGATTTATTGCTGTTTTACAAACTTTGTACGCAAAAAGAAGCATGCATGCCAGGGTATTTGTGCAAGGCAGATTTTGGGCAGATTTTTCTTTCCTCTTGGTGTATTTATTTTCAGATTTGATGATCTTTCCCCCTTCATAATATTGAGTAAGCTATTTTTACCCATATTCTGTTTCTATTTTTGTGTTCTTGAAATTTAAAACCAAAGTTTGCATAAGGGCAAGGCTTTGATTGTTATCTTGCCAAAACTCCAGGTATAGACTATCATATAAATGCTTGACTAAATGGTGCCTCTTAAGGCTACCGAAATGATTTACCCCCATGGTGTTCCTCCCCCTATTTTTCCTTAAGAGTGATTTAGCAAACATTCGGAATGCCAAAATATGGCACATGGAATTTATTAAGGATTTAATAGCAAAAGCCCAAAAGGGGGATATACTGGTTAAGCATTTTTGTTCCTCTGTTATTTTGGAAGTCTCAGGATTCCCTAGCTCCATTTAGTCTCCCAAGCTTGTTCTCACATACACAAAATTTTATAACCGATATACAAGGGAAATCATAGGATTTGATGGGTAGGTATTGATTAGATTCACCCCAAAAGATTTTGATGATTTATTGGGCATTCCTGTCACAAAGGTCATTGTTAGGGTTACTATGGTTGAATTTCAAGCAGAGTGGGATTCAAAAAAAAAGGCATGTTTGAAGCAGATTTCTCATCATTGGTTGGCCAACAAAATAAAGGTTTCAAGTTTGTTGCACAAACCTCTTAGAAGAGAAGAATTTCATGATGTTCTTGGTGACATAATCACATTTTTGAGCAAGATAATAGGAAGGCCAAAGGCAAGAACATTTCATCCATGGATGTTCTATGTAATGAACATGGTTAGTACTGCAACCTGTAAGATTGAGTAGGCTTTCCTCATCAGTGAAAGCATACATCAATTGTTGTGTACCATTGCTCAGATAGTGGAGTTTTATATGATCTCATATATGGTGTACAACTTGGCACTTGTGAGGATATTCCCAGCCTCCAACAACATGAGTGAATACGACCCCATCAAATTTATCTATAATCATCTTCCCTTGCTATAGTATGGTAACTCCCTTACTCCTTATAGGAGAGTAAATGATGCATTTATTGAAATTTTGATTATGGTTATAGACAAGCTATACAAAGAGTGACTTTCACAAGAAGCCAGGAGGGTGATTCATGAATATGGAGATTGATTTATACAATTTCCAACATTTACATACATCAAGGTTGCAAAATTTAACAAGAGGCCTTTTATATTATCCAAGTACCCTAACAACATGATTCTTTTACTCTCAGTTGTCAGTACGGGTACAGGAACGGGCTCGGGTTCAAGATTCGGGTATGTCAGTACGGCAAAAAAAATCCCAAGTACGGGTATGGTTGTGTGTATGTATATATGTTATTATATTATATTATATATATTAATATTATATAATAATATCCTATATTATTATTATATAATATATATTATTACAATATTAATATATATTATATTATATTATTATATATTAAAATATCTATTATATAATAATATAGATTAATATTATTATATATATTAAAAAAAAATTAAATATACACTAGTGACTATGCAGAATTTAAAATATAGTTGATACTTGATACTAAAAATAAGTTAAATAAATAACAAAACCCTAAGAAACCAAACGCATTTGTAGCTCAAATTCAATATGGAGAATCTTCACAACAAAATGCCAAGCTCTGAAATCTGATCAAACAACAGCCTTCACATTCCGAGCTGATTCTAATGACCTCAGTTTTATCAAATCAGCAAAATTTCACCATAGATTTGAAAGATTTTTTATTTTCTAACAATGTGGAAAACTAACAAGGGGTTTGCCTAAGATACCGGGTTCTTCAATAATGGTCCCCATACCCATATGGGTTCTTTTTGGGTCCTGGTACGGGTCTGGTACTCCCTGGGATTCGTCCAGGGTCCTTCCCGGGGTGCTCAGGGCAGACGTTGGGCAAACCCCGGGTGAAAATGCATGAAAAAATTAAAATATATATTCTAAAGATAATTTAGGAAGTTCTTGGATATATATTGACAATTCAGACATTGTACTTTCTTATTAATTGTGCATTTTATGGTTAAATTTTTGTCTCTCTGCAATTAGGGTGTTACATTTAAAATATGGTATGAGGCCACAAGAAAATGACTAAAGGCAAAGGTCTATGGGAATGAGAGTGCCCAATAATTAAGGATGTGAAATAAAGGTGAGCAGACAAAAGAGACATTGAATGAGAGAAATCAAGTTAGTGTGTGGTAGGAACTGGTATAGAAGATTGTTGAAATACAAAGGGAAGAAAATCCTGTTGGCAAGGACAGATATTTTGCATGTATTTGTAGTTTGCGTGAGAAATTTTGTGCACATGTAGAAAACATAAATGATATATAAAGGATCTAAGGCATCCTCATTGGACATCCTCAGAAATGCAGCAAAGGCCAAATGTCTTTTTTTTAATTATTTTTGAAGAGAAATTTTATTGTTAAGATTAAATTTGGAGAGCCAATGCAAAAGACAAAAACTGGGGAGTCTCTCGTCTATCTCCAGCACAGTAGAAATGTTCATTTACTCTTATGTAATACTCGAGAGAAGAAGAGGATTAGTTGAGCTATAGCAAATGCCTTAGTTGTTTATTATATATTATATAGTTATATATAAATTAATTATTGTATATATATAATATATATACATAAATATAAATATTTATTAATCTATATAGTTATATATGTGTGTGTGTGTTGCTATACTGCACCCGGGCCAAAAAAATTGCCGTATCCGCATACCCGAACCTCGTACCCATATCTGAACCCGTACCAGGATCGACAACTTAGGGGTTTGCTCCACAAATGTCATTCAAAAGCCCCACAAATAAGATAAAAATTCTTGTGAAATAATATCAAGAGATTCATCGTACATTTGATGATCTTTTAGGAAAGGATGGCTTTGGGCGCAGCTAGGAGCACCCAAGCACATCCAGGGATGGCCAGGGTTTGCCCCTCCCACCCTGAGTACCCTATGGGTATGTCCTAGACGTACCCATAGGGTACCCGAGGCGGCAGGGGTACGTACCCATAGGGTACTCAAGCGGCAAGGGTGAACCTTGGTCGTCCCATCCTCACCCCCACACCCGCTCTTGTCTGGTCCCGTACCAAGGGCAAAACGTGTCATTTCCAATAACATAGCTTTTACTAAAATTGAAGAGGCAATCGATGTCATTAACAAAAAATGAACTTGTTATGTCTAGACGTACCCATAGGGTACCCAGGGCGGCAGGGGTATGTACCCATTGGATACTCGAGCGGCAAGGGTGAACCTTGGTCGTCCCATCCTCACACCTACACCAGCTCTCGTCTGGTCCGTACCAAGGGCAAAACATGTCATTTCCAATAACATAGCTTTTACTAAAATTGAAGAGGCAATCAATGTCATTAACAAAAATTGAACTTGTTATGCTTTGTTAGTATATGCAGCCGACTATTTTGTTATTTACTTGTCAGTTTTGGGTAGTTGTTAAGAGATCATTGTGAGTGGTTGACAAGGTTTGTGGTCTAACTAGCAATCATCTAGCACTTTCAATAAGATCCTTATAGTCAAAGGAAAGCAATCTCATTTTATACATAGTCCTCCCTAGTCTATATTTTCATTGTACAAGCAATACCCTAGAATAAAGAAATCAATGTTCTTCATCTACAATCACTTGGTGTGTTCTATAATATTCTATTTTTATTACAATTGGTAGTGGAATAGTTTTGCAATGAAGATTTGGTGTTGTTGCCTAAACGAGGTCAAGTCAAATTCATAAAGAATCGATGCCTATTGGTCAACAAAACGTCTTAATGACTATATTGGAGATCAGCGAAAGTAATGCCATTAAGTCCAAACAAAGGTGAGAAGATCACAGTGTAGACAAGGGGCACCATGAAATCAAACGATCCCTTCAACTAGTGGAACAACAAGAACAAAGGAGGCTGCAAGAGGTAGCTGACTCCAAAAATATCCATCAATCCAATTTCCAAAGTGAAATTCGAAGCCAAAGTATAATCTGAAGCAAAAGCGTAAGCCGAAGTCGTAGTCACAAATGAAAGAATTCATACATCCAACCAACTTCAAAGAAACAACTTACAAAGGATTGCTTGGTTGAAGTTTCCAGGTAACTTCCTCTTCCTGAAGAAGGAACCACAAATCTTTGTAACCAAATTAGATCAAAGGTTCCAAGTAACTTCAGAGGCTTTCATTTTGAGACTGAGCCTAAGGACTTCTTCACCAAAGCAAAAAGAGAAGCGTACGAATGTAATATCCCTGGTGTTTAAGAATTACTAATCAAAGAAAGTGATCCAAAAACACCAAGACAAAGGATTGGAGTGGGAAAAGAAACCTTTAAAGCGATACTAGTGTATAGATCACCAAAATGTCTGGAAGGGTCAAGGATTCTGACGTGTCCAAGAGTGTTGGGAGAGCACCAAAACATTCAAATTACGGCTTCCTAAGGAGAAAGTCCCAATCATTAAATTCACATCAAGGGCTAGCAATGTTGACTCCACCAACCAATCCAAGCATAGAGAGGCAAAACTTGCCTAAATTTACCGATGTTGGATCTAACGATAAAATATAGCATTGTAAGACATGCAAAACCATTTGGCTGGCAAATGGACAGGCAGATCAAGCCTATTGGTTGCACAATCAATTGGTACACGGAGATCGAGCCAACAAATCAAAATACATGGGAAAAGCTAAGAACAACCTTCAAGGAGTGTAGACTCCTTCAGGATGACAATGAGATTGTTGCAGAAATATACAACACTTATTGGTGGATACATTAACCATACATTTCAGTGTGCGCCTTGCCAAAATTTACACACATTCAACACAATGCAATCAGCAAGTTTCCCTTTTTACTTCTAGCTGAAGAATGCATAATCGTTGTTTACCTATAATAAGCCATACGCTCTCATCTACCAGAAGCACAGTCCCAATTTTCAACAGGATGGTCTATGGACAACGACTAGCTTAGTGAAGTGTTTTCAGAATCCAATATACATTCAGGTTTGGCAACTTGCTCATACAGTCCACAAACATTTATTCCGTTGTATTGTTATAGCCTATAGGTAGATACATTCACCATACATTTCAGCACACGCCTTGCCAAAATTTACACATTCAGCACAAGTGCAATCAGCAAGTTTCCCTTTTTATTTCTAGCTGAAGAATGCATTGCAGATTTACAGCTGGCTGCATAGGAAAATCAATATCACTAGGGTCTCCATCAGTTCTTTGTTGTGCAACATTTGGGTTTTGCTAATGCTGTTCTGGCTGAACACAAGAAAAATTAGCAAGTAGCCTTCCTCTTCTTCAATGCCACCAAACATATGGAAAACTTTCATTAATATTATGTGATATGTATCATTTTGTTCTCTGCTTGTCAGCTAGGATTCCAACTTTTCTTTCTGGAGGGGATGATGTCATTAGCATAAATTGAACTTGTCATGTTTTTTTACAATATATGCAGCCGACTATTTTGTTATTTACTTGCTGGTTTTGGGTAGTTGTTAAGAGATTGTTGTAAGTGGTTGCCAACGGTTGTGGTCTACTTAGTAACCACCTGACACTTTAAATAAGATTCTTGTAGTCAAGGTAAGGCAGTCTGATTTTATATATGGTCCTCCCTGGTCTATATTTTCATTGTATAAGCATACCCTGGAATAAAGCAATCAATGTTCTTCATCTACAATCACCTGGTATGTTTTGTAATATTCTATTTTTATTGCAATTAGCAGTGGAATAGTTTTGCGGCTAAGTTACCGGGTTCTTCTCAAATGCTCAACGTGCCTGTATGGGTTTTGCTCAGGTACGGTTCACCAGGGGGTTCTCTGTGGGTTCTTCCCAGGCACCCTGGGTTCTCTGTGGGTTCTTCTTTGAAGAGCCCACAGAGAACCCAGGGTGCCTGGGAAGAACCCACAGAGAACCCGGGCAGAACCCAGGAGAACCCAGGGGAGGGATGCCCAAAATGGTGTCAAAATCAACATTTTTCAACATTTTTTTAACCTTCTTTTAGCTTTAAAAAAATCTAAATGAGTCTATTTCGCCCTAAAAGTGAAATTTATCCAAGTATTACTAAAAGTGAAGTAAAGTTTTTAAATCATAACTCGACAGTTCTCAAAGTCTACACATACATCCAATCTTAACTCAGTTTATTGTTGATAAATCTGATTTCAACTTAACAAGGTAAACAGGGGGGTTCATAATACCTAGTAAGTATAGAACAGCATAACAATACTTGACATCTGATTTGTTCAACCAACATCTAAAGTATTTAATAATCACCTAGAACTATCCTCTTTCAAGTATTTTCCAATATACTTTAACTAACTCGTAATCATGGTTTAACAAACAACTTATTTCCTTACAACATTAAACAACATCCCAATGATCTTAAGTATAAGATGTAGTTTAGATCAGTCTACAACAAGCAACTATATTCCTCATTACTTCATTTTCGCAATGTTCAACAACATAGATGAGCAATACACAACATAACCCATAAAATAAACTGAATTAGCATAAGTACAACCTTACAAGGTCTGATAATATCTTTTATCAATATGCTAAAAATTCTACCATTACCTTCAATGAGTACTCTAGAACGTCACAATTCCTTTGTCAAACTCAACTAATGCAAAGCCAAGTTGCAATTTACATTTATCCCTATTCCAGTTGAGTATTTTGATTTTCCTTATTGCAAGTTATGAAATATGAGGTATTTTGATATTTTATTATGTTGTTTATTGGCAATTATCATATTATGAGTATTACTGTTTTTAAGTTTTTTAGTCTTAGAGTTTACTGTTATACATATATATATTGCCTTACCATACCCGGGCAAACAAAAAAAAATTTGCCGTATCCGCGTACCCGAACCCCGTATCCGTATCTGAACTCGTAACAAGACCGGCAACTTAGTTTTGCGGTGAACAATCAGCAGTAATTCATTCTATTTTCAGATCTAGACACAAGGGGGGATACAAGGGGGGCTACCATTGACCATTATTCTTGCAAGACATGAGAGGTTGCCAAGAGTGTTGATAAAGAGATTTATAACTTTCAGGTGTTTGAAGCTAGGTCTTAATTTGACGAAATAATTTTAGGGAAAAAGTATGGTCATGTACCCCACTTAGAAGATTTTTGAGCAAGAAGTGCAAATGAATCTCACGTTAGAGAAAGAGATTATCATCATATTGCTCTTAACTCAAATAAAAGCATATCAGCTATTTAAGTGCCCTAAAGAGCTTATAGAGGATGATGAAGAGGTGAGATCACTTAATTAAGATCAGAAAGAGTTAGCCACAACCCCATTCCCAATAATAAATTAGGTTGATCCTTCCATTATTTCCTTAGAGCATAGAAGTGGGAAAGTGACCTAGAGTACTTTTAACTAGATATAGATGAGGACAACAAAGCTCAAGGAGAAGAAAATTACACATGCATCTCCATCTAGGGTTCCAAAACCCTCTAAAATTCAGTCACATCAGCAAAAGGCGGTAAAAAAAGGTATAGGATATGGCTCTATCTTCAGCCCCACAAGTTATTATTTTCTAGTGGATCATAAGCGAGATAGGCTAGTAGGGTTATTACAGAAGCACTAGTTGATGCACAACCCAAAAGAAGAATTAATATTATTGCAAAAAGGGTACAACCTCCTCCACAAATGAGACTTGCTACCCCTACAGCAGATGCTCCAAAAATAGTTACTCCAAAATCACCAAATAGAGGTAGTGGATCAGGATCTAGTGCTACCACCCTAAAAGGAAAGGGGAAGTCTCATTCACCCGCTTCAAAACCTACTCCCCTCCTATTCCATCATCTGGGGTTTCACCCACTCCTTTGCCTTCTCTCCATCCACCTTCACCTCGACTTACAATACACTCACCTACTTACTCTCAACCCACTACGATTCCCACTCCCCACACCATTCCACCTCCGTTGGCACCCTCCTCTCTACGCCCACCTAAATCCACTACTCTGCCTACAGAGCAGCCCTCTTCAAATCCACAAAGGGGAAATCTTGCAACTCAACTATGTGCTTATTCAAATGTTTATCGACATTGGGATCTAACCTTTCTACTGTGCCAGTCTTAACAATGCACTACACAACTATCTTGAGCCACAGCTGCAAGTTGATGGTGTCAAGAAGTAGTTAGATTCATCTCCCTCTGATGAATACTCCCCATGTCTTCTAGCTCCATGTGAAGTCTTATAATTGTCTAGCCACTACAAGTTTCATCGTAAACTTCAAGCTCCTGAAAGCTTTTGCATACAATCTAACCATCCCTAACATCTTTAGCTTCCTAATGCCTTACATTAGAGCCTCCTCCCCTACTCCATTCTCTCAATACACAACAAGAGCACCTAGATTTTCCCTCTTGTGTAACAGCCAACGCTGCCTCCCATTGTTAATTCCATCTTTTTCTACACTCCACTCTAGAACTAGTCCCCAAACATGCTCCTCTGTCAACTACATGCCTTCATCGCACAAAGTCTGATTACTCCATGTTGAGGCATTCAAATTTATTTTCTGTGAACATTATTTTGACCCAAAGTGCCATTTGCTTAATAAATTTCATGATTTGAGACTTGAGAAATTTATGCATTGCCTCGTCCATAGAGGTAAAGGTTGTGACAGAAAATTTCAACAAACAACTATCAACTGCTCCCGTAAAAAAAGTGTCCATAGCAAATTATGTCAAGCTTGTGCAATTGTACAACATGTGTAGACCTCCAAGCAATAGTATGATTATTCTCACTCTAGCGTTGTCTGACCCAAGACACAATAAATTACTAGCTAATTTAGAGAAAAATGTCACATATAAGGGATAGTACAAAGCATTGCCCCTCTATCATTAAAAATGGATTCCAGTCAGCGTCTCCTTCCGCATGAACTTTAGATTTTTTTCTGCCAAATCAGTCATTGATCTTTGTGCAAATCACTATCCACAACATTCTCAGCTTGCATGGCATTGTTCTTGAGAAGGTCCTGACAACAAAACCAAAATGTTAGCCAAATCTTCTCACGCACACATAGACCTTGAGCTAGCACTTATTAACCGTTATGCCATGGCATATCAGCCCATGGGACCGGTCAACTAAGGCACACACTAAATTCAAAAACCTTCAAACCATAGTAGCAAATATAAGCAAAAAATCATGACAAATCACAATTTCTCGGAAATCGGACTTGCAAACGATCGCAATTTTTTCATGAAATTGGACTGTATTTTTTTTGGTATTTTGCCAATAAAATCTATAGAAATAATCATATATTCCAATTTTCTTACAATTTTTCACTATGGTGTAAATTTTTTTGTTGTATACAGCAATTTTTGGTTTTTTTTTGTCATTTTCAATGATTTTTTTAAGATTTTGAACCCTTTTGGGAGCAACTTTTTAAGATTTTTAGAGCATTCGAATGTACAATAGGGCTTAGGATTAGGCAAAAACAATAAATAAGGCATAGCAGTACTTTAAATGTGAAGGCAAGCAAAGAGAAGAGACACTTAGAGATGAAAGAAAAACATTTTGTTAAATCAAAAACAAAGAATACATAAAACCTTAAATGTGTTTCACTCTTAAGAGCTCATCAGCACAGCAAAGAATGTCAAACCCTACAAAGGATTTAAATAAGAACATCTCTAAAGGTGAGGAAGGATCAAATCCCAAAAATTTGGGAGAAGATCCAATCACTAAAACTCGCTGGCAAAGAATAATATAAGCGAAGAGATCTAAGTCTCTCAATACCCAGATTAGTACAAAAATTTAACCAGCAAGCAAAACTGAACATGAGGTCTAAGTCTTTCCAACATTCAGGGGAAATACAGAAAATCAAGAAAAAATCAGCTGAAAACCTATGTAGTGAAAATTTAGGAGCAAAAAATTGGTTAGGGGGATACTCCCCCTGGCCCCCCTACAGATGTAATTTTGGAAGCTTTTAGGGTTTCTCCAGCAAACCAAACCCCTAGGAATGTGACAAAGCTGAATGTCATTTTTCCTAGGGTCATGCATAGGGGTATTGACATTTTATCCTATGTGAAGACTACGAGCAAAATAACAATTGTCCAGCTTAGAAACCAGGGGTATAGACTTTGAACTGTCTGAATTACCGTAGCAAGCAAAACAGGGCATTGATTGAAGACGACATGAGCAAATAATGGAATCAAGAAATTTGCAGGGTAACCTCTGGCAAGGAGTCGATGGAAGAAAGTGTGCTTCAGCTGCCAAAAACCATGTTTGTCACTTCTCGAACAAGATATTTTTCGAAATCATTCAAAATAAAAGACTTATGTTGATTGGGATGATGCAAGGAAAAAGGGATATACTGATAAGCATTCATAGGTCTCTGAAAGCACCTAGTGCTTAAAACAAAAATTTAAGGAAAGTCGGTTCCATTAGAAAGGACAACATCCAAAATGTTAACATCTGTTTCTGAAACATTACAAGTAATTTTGATGCTTTCAGAGTGCAAGACATAAGAATCAAAAAATATTTGCAAATCCAATAGAGCGCCATTTCATATTCTTACAACATCGTCTATACACTATTTGAAATACACGAGAAGGTTTAAGCAAAGAGACTAAGCAATTTGACACTCTAGAAAGCACAAACATAAACAAGCATAAAAAACAACAAAATTCTTGCCCGTGGCTAGTTACCGTTAGAATTTGCCATTAAACTCCAAATGGTGTTGCGTAAGAAGCAGTTTTGCTAGATGAACAATGAAGCCACATTTTGCAAGAGGAAAGACATCATGACCAAAAAATGAGTGCAGTCAATTCAGCATCAGTAAGAATGTTGGGTTATAGACTGATCACATTGAAGGCAAAGAGAACATCTAGAGGAAATTGAGGATCATGAACATCCTCAATCAAAGTCAAAGAATCCATGAGGTGATTTCTTTGACAAATCAAAATGGAGAGCAGTGTGATGCAGCCATTTGGAGGCAGGCTGTAGCATAAAACCACAATAGGAGCAGATGAACATCCAAATGAGAGGTTCCTTATGCACCTTAGGAATGAGGTAGAAGACACAAACCCTCGCATCCCTAGGAGAAACCTGTAGAAGGAACAGTGATGATGCTAGACATCAAAGAATCATTAATAGAAAACTGCAACTACAAGAAAATAGAATCCCAAGGAACTATAAACACTTCTTCACAAACATCACAACCGGACAATTGTCAAATTCCTTCAACAATGTACCAATCATGAGCCAACACAGTAATGTACTATGAACTGTGTAATATAATCAGCGACCTAGAAATATGAAAAAAAAAAAACTATATTACAAAATTCATGGTGTAAACTCTTGTTTCCCTTCACTCTCTCTATCTCTATGCAATTAAATTGCCTTTAAACTTGAAAACAACAATTTTTCTCTTCTTTTTTTAATGGTTTTTCGATTCCTGGTTTTTTGAAAAAATCTTTATCTTTTGGTTTGCTGAGTTATTCCAGAGAAAGATTTTTGCTACTATGCTTCAAACAAAACAACACAAACACACAAAGAGAAGATACAACATCCTGCCATTGTATAATTGATGCAAGAGCATCCTAGGGGTTGTGCAATCTTGCATAAACCAAAAATATTTCCTTTGTTGTTTGGTTTGTTGTGCACCAGTCTTGTGCCTGCATGCCTTGTTTCTTTTAATGTTTTCTTTGTTGGTGTTTTCTGTTGAGGATGGTTTTGTTGACAATGAATCCATGCAACCTTTGCACTTGTGTAGATTGCACTTTGCACACCCATCTAGATGTCAAGTCTTATGTGCCTTGTGTAAGGACTTTGTAAGTGAATCTCTGTCGCGCCTCCTACGTGTTACTGCATAGCCTTTATGAACCTTCGTTGATCTTCAACATTACTACACAAGTTGGAGGATTAGTACCAAATTGATGCACAAGTTCTTGCACGACTATTGTTTACCACGCAAGTCTTGCAGACTTGCACCATGTTGCTTGCATGCACACCTTTGTGCCTATTTGCATGTGCCATACCATTGTGAATCCAGTTCAGAAGATGATTGATGGTTCACTTTGACATCTATTGAGTTGCTCTTATGTGAATTGTCTGGAACTAGTTTAAAGCTTCCTTGTTAGTGACCATTCAATTTCATCTAGAATCTGGATCAGCATGATTCATGCTAGTTCTTGTGGCAATTCAACTTCTTGAAGTGGAAGTTATCTATGATTGATGACACCTAGCAAATTGTCCCGTAAGTTTCAACTCATTCATTAAGGCCAAGAGTCACAATGAATGTTTACTTAAGCATGCACTTATGAGGAGAGGGGCCTAGCATTTTGTGAGTGGATTGATGGTGATTGGGTTTTGGGGTGTTAGATTGTGTAGAGAGTCTCTACTTAGGCCAAGTATTCGATGTTGATGGGTTCCATTGTTCTGTAAAGGTCCCATGTGTGTGTAACTTTTTTGCTCAAAGGGAAATTCATGTTCACCATCTGCATGTTGGATTTGTTTAAGAAAATTCAAAACCTACACCAAAGGGAGACGCCTATGAAGGAGTACATGGAATAATTCTATTGACTCGACATCCAAGCTAGTCACATGGAAGAACACAAAGAGAAAATCTCCTGGTATGTAAATGGTTTGCATACTTCTATTCAAGATGAAATTTGCTTGCTGCACATACATTCCATGCAGGATGCCTATCAACTTTGCTTAAAGCAGGGGATAAGTTATCCTGAAGACAAAGTGTGCAAGGCAAAGGCAGAAAGTGCAAGCAAGGAGGTGGAAGGCAAACCTATGTGCAAAAGATGCCCCAGAGCCAAGCGGTACCACACAAAGCTTGATGATATCCAACAAAGGCAAAGAAAAAGGAAAAAGAGGTCATGGCAGAGGCTTCAATGGGGGACTTGCTTTAGGTGCGAGCAAGTAAGTCAACAGGTGTTTGTGTTCAGAAGCCATGCATGAGAAAGGTCATATAGAGAAAAGTGTACACATCATGCAAGAAGAAGATGAAGAAAGTGAAGAAAAAAGTGCAACTCCCATGGCTAGGGAGAATTTGAATGATGCACAAAGTTCTCCTCAAGCCTACAAAAGAGGTGAACTAATCATGGTTAAGGAAGAGCATCTTCCACACTAAGTGCAATTCAGGTGGTAAGTGTTGCAAATTGCTTATTAATGGTGGCAATAAGGATATCTTGGTGTCCAAAAAATGGTTCAAAAGTTGTGGTTAAAAATTGTTGTGCACCACACCATACATAGTCTCTTGATTGCAGAAGGGACAACAACTCACTGTGACATAGCAGTGTCATGTTGCATTGCACATTGGAGGATATGCAAATGAAGTATAATGCAACATGATTCTCATGGATGCATGCCGTATTTTGTAGGTCAAACTATGGCAATATGACAATTGCACCATACACAATGGGAGTAAGAACACCTTCACCATCACAAATCATGGCAAGAAGTTTGAGTTGATGACCATGAAGGAAGAAGAATAATGCACAAAGGGCAAGATAACGCTGCTATCAACAAAAGAGTTTCTCACAAAGGTGAGGGACTTCCAAGACTGCTATGCGCTAGTAGTCAAGCCTGCGTAGAAGAAAGAAAAGTCACATAGCTAAAAAGAGCCAAAGATTGAGACACTGCTCAAAGAATTCACTAATCTGATTGACAGTGAGGTGCCACAAGGATTGTCACTGATGTGCAGGCATCTCACATTTCATGGATTTGATCCAAGATGCAGTTTGACCAACAAGGCACTACACAAAATAAGTTTGAATATGAGTAGGAGAATTGAACAGAGAAGTTAAGGAATTACTAGAACAAGGTTTGATTAGGTAAAGTATGAGCCCATATGTAGTGTTTGTAGTACATGCGCCAAAGAAGGGTGGAGAGTGGATAATATGTCCAAATTCCCATGCCAATAAGATCACCATCAAGTATCGGTTCCCATTACTACACATGGATGACCTCATGGATTGTTTGAGTGTATGCAATACTTTCCCTAGATAGATCTCAAGAGTGGATACCATCAAATCCATATCGGAGAGGGAGATGAGCGGAAGACGACATTCAAATTTAAGGAAGACTTGTACAAACGAATGGTGATGCCATTTGGGCTAACGAATGCCCCAAGCACATTGATGAGGTTAATGAACAAAGTTTTGAAGCCATATTTGGTCAAGTCTGTGGTCATGTATTTGGATGATATTTTAGTGTTCAACAAGACAAGGGAGGAGCACCTTGTGCACTTGCAACAAGTCTTCATGAGAAAATAAAAATTTTGTGGTAACCTAAAGAAGTGAATGTTCCTACATAAGTAACTTACGTGCTTGGGATTTGTCATAACTCAAGAGGGATTAAAGATGGACCCAAAGAGGGTCAAGGCAATTGTTGAGTGGTCAAAGCCAAGAAGTGCAACAGAAGTGAGAAGTTTCCATGAATTGGCAAGCTTCTATAGAAAATTCATCAAGAACTTCATTGGGATTTGTGCACCCTTAACTCATTGCATGAGAAAGTGCAAGTTCAACTAAACAGCTACTACAACCAAGAGTTTTGCGCTCTTGAAGAAGAAAGTGATAGAAGATTGTGTTAGTGTTCCCAAATTTTGGAAAGGTTCTCCAAATTGATTGTGACGCCAACACAAATGCAATCAGTGTTGTGTTGAGCGAAGAGGTTAGACTAGTTGTTTATTTCAATGAGAAACTAAATGAGGTCAAGCAGAAGTACTTTGTCTATGACCAAGAATTCTACACCATAATGCAGGCTTTGCACAAGTGGAGACACTACTTGTTGCCCAAGGTGTTTGTGTTGTACACAAACCACCAAGTGTTGAAGTTCACCAACAACCAAGTAAAGCTTTAATCAAAGGCACATGAGATGTGTACAATATCTACAAGGATACTCGTTTATGTTCAAGAATCACACTGGTAAAACCAATAAGATTGCAAATGCCTTGAGTAGGAGCCAAGAGTCATTGCACACAATGACTATTTAACTAGCAGGCATGGAGATGATGAAGGATTTGTATGTTGCAGATCCGGATTTTGTAGACGCACAGCGCACATGCATGGAACCATGGGTTGGAGCTAGAGGCCCATTTGAAGATTACTTTGCACAAGAGGGATACATGTTCAGGAGGCAAAATTGTGTATTTCGCAGAGTTTGATAAGAGAGAACCCCATTCGTGAGTTGCACAATGGCAAACTCAAAGGCCACTTTGCTGCACACAAGATGCAAACCATGTTGGAAGAAAGCTATTACTACCCTAATTTGTGCAAGGATGTGAGAAAATTTGTTGAGCGTTGCAAACATGTCAAGTAGCAAAAGGAGTGGCACATGACACTAAATTGCATAAACTATTGTGCATGCTAGATAAACCTTGGGAGGAATTATCCATCTTTGTCCTTGGATTGTTGTGCACACAGAAAGATAATGACTCCATCTTTGTTATTGTTGACAAGTTTTTGAAAATGAGGCATTTCATTCCTTGTTAAAAGTTGAATGATGCATCCAAGATTGAAAATTTGTTCTTCAATGAGGTAGTGAGTGTGGTTGCATGGGTTACGATAGTGAACCCTTTGATCTCATACACATTTTAGCCTTTGCACTTGCACAAATTGCTCTTTGCACACAAATCTTGACATATTGTGCACAAGGATTTTGTGAGTGCACCTTTGCCACACCTCATATGTGCTATCACACAGACTCTGTGAGATTTCCATTGACCTTCAACGGTACTATAAAAGTTTGCAAATTAGTATTGGTTTGATGTGTGAGTTTCTGCACAACTTTTCTGTCATGTTGTCCACATGTTGATGTTAGTGCATCATAGGCGCAAAGCAATCTTGCATGGCCAAAAATATTTCTTCATTTTCTTAAGGGTGGTGCACAAGCCTAACTTGTACGCACATGTGTTCTAGTTTTGTGCATAGACCTAACCTGCACACATGTGTTCTCTTGTTTGTCAACGCACTCATGTTCGGATGGTGCATGCTTCATTTGCCATGCTCTTTTAGTGGATCAACGCACTCATGTTTGGATGGTGCATGCTTCATTTGCCATGCACAAGATCTCTTGACCTTCATGAAAGCCCTTCTGTAGCACTCCCATCCTGTGCAACCCTAATGCCTTGCGCACATCATCTTTTACCCATGCCTTGTCATTGCACAACCCTATGGCTCTACATGCAACATATCAACACCGCACACAACTTTCAAGCACCTTGGAAAAGTCAAATGTCAGAACATAGGGTTAGTGTTAGAGTGCCTTCTATCAAACGATAGCAATTGGATTCTCTAATGGTTTGTCAAGTCTGAAATGTTAGGGAAGCATCAAGTTTGAACTTATTAAGGAATGGCATGATTGTTCTTCTTGCAAACTACACATATAAATCGTGCAAATCAAATGTCCTCTTCGGTGCACATTTATGGCGGATGACTTGCATCTATCTTCAACCTAAGGGCAGATCAAATGTTCTGATGGTGGTGTTATTTATTGGAGATGTTTTGTCATTTGTAGGGGTTTAATCTCTTGGAGATTTGGCAAGTGATAGAGTTTCTGGTAGAGCTTTGAGCTGGGGCATCAGATTGTATTGCAAAGTCTCTGCATATATATCTCAAGGGTTGGTGTAGCATGTGAGTGAGGAGTTTCACGTATTGATGGCCCATTGTATTTCTTACTTTTTCTAAAATTGAATGCATTAAATTGTTCAATCTTTGTTCTTCCTTGTTTTAGCTTCCATTGTGTGCTTTGCACATCTGTTCACCAATTGTTCATTTGACCCACATTTAATAGTTGCACCACACGCACACTTTTGCATTTATTTCCACAAATCGTGCCCTTGTGATTACAGTTCAAAAGGTGACCAGTGGTTAACTTTGACACTTGTCGAGTTGCTCTTATGCAAATGATCTAGAACTAGTTGAGAGCTTCCTTGTTAGTGATCGTTCCATTTCATCTAGAATCCAGATCAACATGATTCATGCTAGTTCATGTAACAATTCAACTTCTCCGAGTGTCAATTATCTATGATTGATGACACCTAGGAAATTATCTCATAAGTTTATGCTCGTTGATGAAGGCCAAGAGTCACAATAAATGCTTACTTAAGCACGTGCTACTAAGGAGAAGGGGCTGATATTCTGTGTGTGGATTGCTCATGATTGGGTTTTGGGGTGTTAGATTGTGAAGCAAAGATTCTACTTAGGCCGAGTATTCCATGTTGATGGGTTCCATTGTTCTGCAAATGGCCTATGTGTGTGTAACTTTTCTACAAATTGAATAAAACATCATATTTCTAATCTTTGTGGCTGTCTTCCTTTGCTTCTGTGGTGACTCTACACACTCGTTATTGGTTGTTCATTTGACCCACTTTCAGTGCTGCACTAATAATGAACCATCTTCAGTAAAAATCTTGCACATCCATGATTAGTAACAATCATTCTTCCTAGTTTCCTATTGAAGCAATTGCATTCATACCAACTATTAGATTTCACCATAAACAATTGGTTATGACCACAAATCAACAACGTTTCATCATATTCTCATTCATCTTTCTAAAGGTGGTACACCAAATTGCCCATACAGACCTTCATGGAGCACATCATCCAGTTCTACAACAACTGCATGCCTTTTCTTTAATCTATATTAAGGAGTCGTGGATCTCAAGGAAAGGACATACCCTTCTCAAAGGTGCATGCTTTTCTTACATATACAAACTAGATCTTCTTAATCTTTGACCTCCTAGAATGAAAGCACATCTCAACAAGGGCTTCATTTACTATCTTTAAAATATTTGGCACCTATATTTAAACACAAAAATTAAGTAATCAAAACAGTGACAGCAATCCTTTCCAACAGTTGTGTCACTTCCACTTTGGCTTCATCGACCATGACCTTTCATACTTTTGATTCCTCTTCCTCCTCTTTCTTTGGTATGTCTTTATTTTGCTCTTGATATCTCAGCCTCTTTTCTTACCAATTACCTATTGATTTTGTATCATAAGAGCAGCAGAGACCATGACTCTAAAAGTAGTATTAACACACACCATCACTTTTGGCTGATTCAGGCTTGTTGACTTGAGTGGTAGCATTAACAGAAACACTTTCAATTTCATTTTTATTTTCACTCTCATCTCTCACTGATTTTGTTTTGACTGGTTTGGGTTTCATCAAGTCCTCAATGTCTTCATACAAAGCACCCATTTCGGAAGTCAACCCCTCCACAACACAATTAGTCAAGTCAATTACTTTTCCATGTTCCAATTGAATGCACTGCCACCTCTTGTAATCCAGCCCCAATAACATCTTGAGTATCTATAGTTATTATTACGGCATCACTTTGTCTCATGGCTTGCGTTCCTTTCTATTTCAATCATAACTGGCTGTTACTTTTATTCCCTTTTCCCCATTAAGTTACTCTGGTCATTACACATATATTAATTTCAATTTTTTCTAAGGACCACTTTAGAGACATCATTAATTTACAGAATCATTTCATCCAATTATTTTTGTTTCCCATAAATATGCCATTCAGCTGCCATATTAAAGTATAAACTCAACCAGACTTGATTTCTTTGCTAAACATATTTTTCAGTCTTCTTCAAAAACCCTGAGACACCTATCCATGTAGAAAAAATTCGAGAAGATAAAGAACTTTTTATTTGTTAGGTGAACCCCTTTTGCTTGGCCAAGGAGGGTTGAACATAAGGATGGTGTCATTTTGGAGAAGGGATGAAAAATATTTTAGGAGTATAGAAGAACTGTGACCAATCTTTCCATTCTAATAAATAAGGAATATATGCATTATCAGACAAACATTTCATTTTAAAAAACCATTGATTGAATAATAATTAATACTTGTACATTTTGGTGAGTCGAAATAGATATTTATACACACTTCATAAAAGCCCTATTACTTATACATAGGATAAATCTCAAGGGATAGAAAACTATTTAAATGTATGGAAGAGTCCACAAACATTTGCGTTTTCAAGTAGCGGGAATATATGTATTACAAAGAAGAATTCATTTATTTATTTTAACATGCAATTGCTACTTATAAACTTTGACAAAACCAGCAAATTTGATATGAAAACATGACTAATTTTTTTTATTTTTTTTTTAACTAAATGACAAATCTAGCTTTCAGTGATTTCAAGTTGATCCACTGCATTGTTGTGTAAAAGTTTTCTCTATAAATCTTCTTTTTGTTTTGTTTTTAAAGTCCATGGAGCTTGGCTGAGTGCTCAGGCTGAGCTTTGACCATAGTGAAGGCCTCAGAATTTTGTTGAGAAATCTATTATTTTGAAATCCATGGGGCTTGGTAAAGTAGTAAGACCGAGTTATTTCCATAGAGAAATCTAATAATTTGAAGTCCATGGGGCTTGATGAAGTGACAAGACCAAGTTATTACCACAGTGAAGACCAGGTTCAAAACTCGTTGGGCAAGCTCTGGAGTATCTTATAAAAAAGAAGTCTACGTCAATTTGTGTCCAAGTATCTTAGGAAAAAAAATATACGATTATTTAACTTCTGGGGCCAATTTGTGTCCAAGGAAAAATGAAAATGCAATTCTTTAACTCTTGGAAGCTTTGTTTTCTAGCTCACCCAAAAGATTGGATAAAAACTTCAACACAGGTAATCTATAACAGGTTTCGCAAATGACCCTGCGAAGATCTTCATTGCAATTTTTTATAAAATTAACCAATTGGCGCCTATGAGAAACATTTTATACCTTGATCAAGTAAATTAAAATTAAAAAGAAACAACCCAGCGAATAAACTAAAATGCAATGCCACAGAAATCACACTACTCTAAAAGCATTCCTCCACAATTATAAAAGACTCAAACCCTAGAAAACCGAAGAAAGCGTTAGAATGAAATTTAACTGACCCATTCCCCGGGGTTAGCGGGCACGACATCCATGTGGGAGCCAACGAATGAAACGATTTTGTCCTTCTCAGTCCCCGGATACTCCACAATAATATTTCCCCGCCCCTGCACATAACTTATGTGTTTTACTATCAAAGGTCCGCCATTTTCAACGGCGTAAGGATTCAGAGCCTCCAACACATGCTTGCAAACTCTGTCTTCCTCTGGAATCAGCTCTGGCGGATTGTTCTGCACGTATTTGCTCTCTCCGATCAGCTTTGAGAGCAGGGAAACGAAGGATTCGCAGTCCAGTTCTCCAAACGCTTCTTCCATGGTTAAATTTGAACAGCAATTTCAAATCCAATTTGTTTTCTTCGGATAACTAGTTAGTATTTGTTGTTGTCTCTGGTAACTTATTTATGGTGTATAGTGTAGAGGTTTTCCTAGACGTGCACGAAAATATATGGGAATACTTTTGAGTCTCAATTATCGTTTAAAGGTTGCACCGTATGAAAAACCGTCGAGCTTTTGTCTCTATTCGAAATTCTTTGATTTTTTTATGGTATTTTTTTTAAATGGAGAATTGTTTGCTTTGTGTCTTTATTCGAAATTCTTCATCCATAGGGTATTTTTTAAATGTGAGAGAGTTTCCAATTTTAGAAGTGACTTGTAGTATTGTAATAATAGTATTTCTTCTTACTCCAGAGATGAGCTCAGGGCCTAAATTTGAGGGTCAACCCAGAGTCTAAGCAATTTTTTTATGGCAGTTATTTATTCAAAGGTGCCCTTAAAATAATATGACTTACCTTAGTATAAGTAAAATTATATGTAAACCAAATAGATATATCATCATAATCCTATATAAGAGAGTCCAAAATCTCTCCTTTCATGTGATACCATCTTTTTAAAATTTTGATTGTTTTTTACAACGAAAATGCCTAAATACGGCTATACGCCCATCAAATTTAGGCCCTGTCATGAGCTATAACATAGCGATTCACAATTTTAGTAGGCATGAAGATTATAGTTGTTAGAGTTGACCTTGACTCCAAGTTTGATTTGTATTAGGCACATCAAAGTTGAAGTTGAGTTTGTTCCTTAGAATAAATATTTGTTAAATATTGATAAGCAAATAATTTGTTAGTAAAGAGTCTTCTTAGATTGATTTTATAAAACTAGAAATATATAATTATTAATACTATAAAAAAATTTAATTCTAATTAAAAATTAATATACATATTTATAGTATATTTTAAAAATTATGAAAATAAAATTTAAATTTAAAACAAATGAAAAAAATCAGCTCTTTACATAAAAAATAAAATAAACAATGTAAATAAAATAAAATAATTTTTAAATAGCTCCAAAGTAAAATAAAACAACTCTTAAGCAAATAAGTTAAGCTATTTAAATACTACTAATTTAAAATTATTACATTAAAAAATTGAAGACTATTGAAATGCTTTCACTCCCGAAAAGGGCAGAGAGTAGGGTTTTTAATAAAAAAATATTCGCCACTGGAACTTGAAGATCCACTGAATGGCGGCCAATTTGGAGTCATGGTCATCCAATTGAAGAGGTTGCACAAGCGCTGAAAATAGAAAACAACAAGATCTTTCACCTTCTTTGCATGCAAGAACCTTGTCCTTTGGATCTGTTGTTTAGGGGGTTTTGGAAGACATATCTCTCTTAAGGAACTTATTTTATCTATCTATGCTGAAAACTAGAACTTCAAAATGGTAAACCTAAAAATACTGCCAAACTAATTTTCCTTTTTGACCTGCTGTCACCAAATCAACAACTCCCTAATGACACCTATCCTCGGCAACGACACCAAAAATGACGAGGATCGATGTAGTCCTCATCATTTAATTTAATGAATGTCAATCTAGGGCGGTGTCCATGGCTATATGCAAGAGGGAGGAGAGATAATTTGCATGACAATCCTTTCTACGAATGGAATTGAAAATAATGCATGAAACAAACTAAGGTTTAACTGTTGCAATCAAATTTATCCTACGAATAGCTTACAAATAGAAATTCTAGGAATACAGCTAAAAATAGGGGAAACGAAAAACTCTTGGAAAGCAAACTAAGGTAATGAAACTACCAATAATTAACCTTCTTCCTCAAGTTAAGCGGGTCCTTACTCCCCTTTGGAATAAGGTGAAACAAAACTACATAATTGTTATCAAAATGTTGAACTGTATTATTTCATGAAAACAATTCTAAAACTCTTTTTTTTTTCCTGATTGATTTTTTTACAATGTATTCATAGAATACTTATTCCTAATGTACTAAATCAATCACCAAAAAATGTGGATCTGAGATCCTATTTTTGGAGAGAAAACTACAATTATTTCATCCAATCTCGATCACATTTATGTCAGTCATTTTTTGTCACAAACTACTCCTTCATTTTGAATAATTTCTTCAAATAGTTTTTGAGTTTTGTCTGTCCTCTCATTTTTAACTTTCCATATCATTTTGAATTTCTAAATTTCATTGAGAAACAAGGGAGATATCGCTATTTTACTGTTGTTATCTTCTCTTCATCCTTTTTAAGAAATCTTCTGGCGCTCCAACTTGACATAAAATGAACTTATTCTCCAGTTTACTGATAAAATAACTATTGCTTTAGAGGTGAACATGCAATATCTAAAGAAACTCATGCATGGCACTGATTGTGCCATTTTAACAGGGAGTTTATTTGAGTTTTAGTTAAAAATCTTTCAAACCATACTCAAATCCACTCCAAAATTAATTTATTAAGAAGAAAAAGGTGAGATGATTTATGGTCTCATCACACAACTTGAGGATTGAGTTGACAAAAATGAAGATAAAAAGGTACATGTCTCATCCGTGATAAATCTAAAAGTTCAAGGATTGTTGTAAGTGCTTCTAAAATTGGTAAAATGTTTAGGCTCGATACAATGAACAATAATCAAGCTTTGGTGATAAAGATTAATGATCTTGCTATATTATGGCATCACCAATTTGGTCACTTGAGCACTAGCTATTTGCTTACTCTCAATAAGAATGGCATGGTGAAAGGCCTTCCCTCACTTGAGAAGACAAGTGCTATTTGTTCTAGCTATCTTGTTGAAAAACAACATCAAGCACCATTCAATACTAGTGAGCATCGAGCAAGCCAACCTTTGCAGCTGGTGCATTTCGATATGTGCAAACCCATGGCACCTAGTCTCAATGGTTTCAAGTATTTTTAGCTTTTTCTTGATGACCACACAATAAAATGTGGGTCTATTGCTTGTAGATGAAAGATGAATCTTTTTCCTACTTCAAAGAGTTTTGAGCTCTTGTGGAAAAAGAAACGAATCATTGTATTTGTGTGCTCCACTCAGATTGAGGGGGGCAATTCACAACCATAGAATTCTCCACCTACTTGAAGGAAAATGGAATTTATCATCAACTAACTGTATCTTACACACCTCATCAAAATGGAGTTATTGAATGACATAACTACATAATCATGTAGATGGTACATAGTATGTTGAAGGATTCTCATTTGGGTCATACATATTGGGCCGAAGCTATGTATACAATGTTTTATCTTCTGAATCACACACCAACCAAAGCACTTGATGGCATCACACCAGAGGAAGCCTAGAAAAGAGTTAAGCCATCTACTCTCATCTTCATATATTTGGTTGCACAACATACATGCACATTCCTAAGCAAAAGAGAAAGAAGCTTGATGAGAAATCCATGAAATGTATTCTTCTTGGATATAGCAATGAGTCAAAGGCCTATCGACTTATGGATCCTACCACAAAGAAGATATGCATAGCAGAGATGTCATTTTTGATGAGAAGAGTGAGTTAAGTTCACCTTCCACATTATCACCTGCTCTAGATAGTGCTCCTATATTCAACTTGGATGAGAAAAGTAATGGGAATGTTGATAATCAATTTGACTCAACACCCACAAATGTCACATGACCTATGCCCAAGTGGTATACTAGTACCATTCATGATGAAAAGCTAGATGGTGTCCCAGACATTTCAACTTCAGGACTGAGGACTCATAGTATGGCTCACAATGAGGTAAATCTAGAACTAATGAGTTTAGTAGTTGATAACTTTGAACCATCTACTATTTGGGAAGCACTAGAATCAAAGCCTTGGAAGAAGGCTATGAACATGCACGATATCATTCCCTAATTAAAAATAAGACTTGGGAGCTTGTTGATCTTCCACCAGGGAAGAAATCCATGGATGTAAATGGGTCTTCAAGAACAAGTATAAGGTATATGGCATATAGATAATTATAAGTCCAGACTTGTGGCTAAGGGTTATGCCCCAAAAGAAGAGAGTAATTACGAAGAAACATTTTCTCCCACAACTAAGATCAAAACCATCAAAATGATTTTTGCTTTGGCTTCATAGTTTGGATGGAAGCTATATCAAATCGATGTGAAGAGAGCCTTTTTCAATGGAGACCTTAAGAAGGAGGTCTACATGATCGAACCAGAGGGATATACTTCACTTGGTAAAGAAGAGAAGGTACACAAACTTGTTAAGTCTCTCCATGGTCTCAAATAGGCTCCTAGAGCCTGGTATATCAAAATTGATGAACATTTGCTACAACATGGATTTAGTCAGCATCCATATGATCCAAATCTCTACCTCAAGGAACAAGGGGGAAATTGTGATTATCCATGTACATATGTTGATGACTTGGTCATCATAGGTAGCTCAAAAATGATGGTTGAGGCAACCAGGATTGATTTGAAGAAGGCATTTGATATGACAGATCTCAGGCTATTACACCATTGTCTTTGCTTAGAGGTATGGCAAAAAAATCACCATATCTTTGTATCTCAAAGACAATATGTCAAGATATTGCTTGAGAAGTTTAGAATGATGGATTGCAAAACCATGTCTACACCCATGGAATCAGGGTTACAATTATCTATTTATGATCCATCTCCTTAGGTCAATGCAAATCTCTATTAACAATTGATTGGAGGTTTGATTTACTTATCCTACACCAGACCAAATATTAGTTTTTTTTTCAATTATATTTCATGGTTCATGCAAGAACCAAAGAATCATGGTTTGGAATATAAAAAGAATGACCAATTCTTCTTAACAAGGCACATAAATGTAGACTGTGTGGGATCTGTTGATGATAGGAAATCCACATATGGATTTTTTTCTTCTTAGGCTCAGGTCCTATATCTAAGGGAAGTAAGAAGCAAGCCATAGTTGCTCATTCCTTAATTAAAGTCAAATATCATGTGGCAAGCACAACAATTTGTGAAGCAATTTTTGGCTTTGTCACATACTTGAAGGATTAGTAATACCTCAAAATCAACCCATAATCCTCCATTGTGAAAATCAATGTGTTCTCAATCTTTCTCATAATCCAATATTTCATGAACGTACCAAGCACATTGAAGTTGACTGCCACTGCATACAAGAACATGTTCAACAAAATAATATTCAACTCCAATTCTGTTCTACTTAGGAACAATTGATGATATCTTTGCCAAGCCTCTTGGATGTGTGAAGTTTGAAACATTTTAGGATTCTCTCATTAGTACTTTAAAACAATGATGTTATAAGGGGGGAATGTTGGAATATTCTATCATTGTCTACTCGTGTATTGTTTGTTTGATTTGTTATTGTTTGTTAGTACCTTTTAGGATACATGTGAGTAGTTTGTTATTTGTTATTATTTATGGAACCTGTGAGTGCCATTTAATACACATGGTTCACTATTCTTTACATGTATAAATTTCCATCTCATAATACAAATCATGTTGTCTTTTGCAGTATAATCTCTAATATCTTTCCCCTTCATTGTATGTTCTTGCAACAAAGTATTTTGGTTATCTTCTAGATCATAAGGCCTCATAGGGTTTTGTTAAAGGGATTTCCTAGCAGTTCATCAACAAGAACTTATATATGACTCTTTTCTCATAGTGAGAAAATTAGAGCTCCTTTCATGAAGCCATCACCTGTTTAAATGTCTTTTCCAAAGCTTCTAGTTCCAACCTACAAAGGAATAAGCCACAACGTTATAGATATAATCCTTTCAATTTAATAACCTAGTTCCATAATTATTATTGGAAATAGATTTATAAGGTAGAGATGTTCAAGTTCCCATTGATCCCTTTTGCCTTTGAAACCATTCCTACCACACTTTCTTACTATGTCATTCAACGAGCTGAGAAGAAGATTTCCTTTTGGACTACCAAGCTACTTTATCGTATGGGCAAGTTCCATATCTAATCCAAAGTATTGGATTCCACTCACATGCTTTATTCTTCCTATTGGGACCCCTCCAAAGTAGCCTATGATAGGTTGGTGAAGCTTCTAAGGGATTTTATTTAGGCTAATGCTAAGCAAGCTAGTGGTTTTCATCAAGTCACTTAGGATATTTGCTACCTTCCTTGTGAAAAAGGGTGGGATGGGTTTCATTGACGTGCATCAACAAAGTATTATGATGTGCACTAAATGGGTTGTCTAAGCCATTTAAGGCTTAGAGGCCTAGTAGGTTTTTCTCAGGAAAGGTTGTACATTGATGTCAGCTCTCCCTATGGAAAGAATTGTTGGAAATGTATTGGCTTTCATTACCAATGCTCCTATTAAAATTAAAGGCTCATTTTTTGCTCAAAGTATTTATAAATTGTTTGAGACTATTAAGCCCCTTTTGAAGTGGGTTGATGATGGGTTTCATGACTTATTTTTCTTTCAACAAGTAGTATCTCTAGTGGTCTCCCATAATTGATTCTTCTAGTTTGCCTCTTTCAAAAACTCCTACTATTAGAACTCTCAAATTCTTTCATAGAGGAATTCACACCATTAGGGATTTAGTCTCTTCTTGAGACTAGATCCCATGGTCTTTGTTTCAAAAGAAAATTAAGTTAGTTGTAGTTGATTTGCTTTCTATTCTATACATTCAATGGATTATTCTTGATGTTATTTTACATAATCTTGTCCTTTAGCCTCTAAGAGCATGGTGGAAGGATTGGTGGTGGAATTATGACATTACTTTTAAGAACTACACTTATGGCCTTCTTTATAGAGTCTTAAGCTCTCTCTCTTATGCTCTTAGCAAGCTTTATTGTTATGGGGATTGAATTATTCCCCTCACACTTGGCTTCTTAGAATCAACATGGCTAGCAAGCTTGATTTGAGCCTTAGTTTGTGTAGTTCCTTTAATGTGTAATCTATCAAGGGTTGCTATTGGGGGAGAGACTCACCCACATTGGCCTTACTGACCTTAGATGCCATGGACCTGTCGTAGGCCATAGACTTTTAAACATATTTTTTAGACTTGCCCTTAGGCTTAGAACACCTTGAATTTCCATGGTCTTTTTTTCCTTCCCACCTAGCTTTTTTTTTGTAGGATTGTTCTCTTTGAGGATATGGCTCAATGGCTTTATTACATCATAAGAATTTGGGATTTCTTTAAGGCTTCTATTTAATTTAATTTAGAGAAGGCTAGAAATGAAGTTGTATTTAATGTTGAAAATGTTGATTGTAATTTCTCTCTCTAAGAAGATTAGTGTAATTTCTTCTTTTTTACTATAGGTTTAGGCCCAAGCTAAGAAGGTTTCACTAACATTTGAAGATCTACTAGATCTCCTTAATCATTGGGGGAGTGTTCCTTGAATTGTGAAAAAAGTCCATCCTAAGGGGATTGTCTAGACCACTTTACCTCCTACACCTCACTAGCAAAGCCACTTTCACAATAAGAGTTGTTTTTCATCACCACTTGTGCAACAGAAAGGGTAGTTTATTTCTCTATGTGGTTAAGCTTTTATGTTTATGCACATTGGAGAATAAATTGTTGTGATGACCCCACCTCCAAGGTGGGGTGTGTTAGTCTCCTTGCTTATTTAAGAGCCTCAAGATGGGTGGGGAACCCCTAATCCTCTACACAATAAGCATTCTTAATGGGCTGTTCAAAGATAGGATGATCCTCCTTCACCTCCTCCAAGAGTTGTTGTATGTGCCTAGTGGTTAGTGTTTAGTTGTTTTTGAAACACTTGTTATTTTGAGAACTCTTGTTTGGATGGGTCGTGCATACCAACCAACAACCTTTTTATTGTAAACCTTCTAAAAATATATTTTTTAATGTTAATGATTAATATGATAGATTGGTGTAATGGAATAAAATTGTTTATACATGAACCTACGCTAATTAAGTAAATGCAATACAATAAGCACGAATTAACCTAGATTAATAAGAGTTGAGTTGATAAATAAACAATAATATATGCCAAAATTAAATGAGAGGAATTAGGTACTTAGCAATAGTATCAATGGCATAAGAATGGCATTGATGACTCACAAATTAATTCATCATTGTTAAGAAATTTATGTTCTTTGTCTAATGAATGTCTCGTATCTAAAAATATATAAAAAACCTAAGGTCCAATCTCAAGCATTGTGTGTTTGATCCAGATTGTCGTGGATCTAAGCTAGTAAAGAAAAGACTTATGAAACGTATTCACCCTAATCTCTAATGTTTGATGTGCTTGTAAGGATCACAATATTTATAAACACATTAGGGGAATCTATCAAATCACTAGGGTCTATTTCTCCTAGGCTAGAACCCTAGATTGACCAATTCGACAACTTTGAGTGAAGATTTGAAGATAGCATACACAAGCATGCATGTGACATATATGTATATAATAAAAATTCTAATTCTTTGTCCCTTAGAAAATTGAAGTGTGCACTAATGATTTCTCCTTGTAGTTTGTATTATATTCTAATATTTATTAATAGCACATTGAATGTCTTTAATAACAAGACATAGCAACATGTTGCACAAACATGTACCAAGTTAACTAATAATGGCTAGTAGGAAGGGGTAGGAACTTTGGGATTTGAATTTGAATATTTGAATTTAAGGTTCATTCTTGCATGCTATAGGATTGATCTTGAGTGGCACATAAATGAACTTGGGTAGAGGAGTGATAATCTCAAGGAAGGGATGAGTGTATGTGAGATAAGTGTTAATGGGATGTAACAAATGAGGGGTGAATGGTGAATGTGTAGGAATAAGTGTAAATGGGAGTAAATAGAGTTCGATAGGGATTGTGGCATGGGCCAAACTAAGCACAAGAGTGTGCCACTTGTTAATATCTTATTACATTAATACATTCCTATTAAAATGGGCCCAAAACTAAATGAAAAATGACATG
Organism: Cunninghamia lanceolata; assembly: GCA_027924645.1. Taxonomy (NCBI): domain Eukaryota; kingdom Viridiplantae; phylum Streptophyta; class Pinopsida; order Cupressales; family Cupressaceae; genus Cunninghamia; species Cunninghamia lanceolata. Next base: position 5,891,906 of record BSBN01000994.1, on the reverse strand, counting down.
GGTATACAAATCAACATTACATTTTGCCCCCACTTTAATGTGCATGTGAATCTAACATGAGAATGTATTTCAAAGTATATGAACATTCCAAGCCAACATAGAAGGTAAATATTTAAACACTCATAAAAAAGGATATATGATCCATATGAAGTAACATTTCATTCTTGGATCATTCTTTGTGTATGCTTCTTGTCACGAGTGCTGCATTGAAACTTGTAAAACAATAAAATATATGCAATGAGTAGCTTTTATAACTGAAGTCAGGGAAAAACATTCTATAACCTGCAAACAATATCATGCATGCCCTAACAACTCAATGGAGTACTAGGTAACCTAAGATCAAGCAAATACAGATAAAAAATATAAAACCCTAGACTACTAGTGTAAATCCTCCATTGTTTCTCCAAGATTTTGCAGTACTTTGCTCTCAAATTTGAAAACCTACAAATACAATGAGAAGCTCAAGAGTGTGTTGCTGGAAAAATCAAAGAGAGTGCTCAAATTATGCAAGTGGGGAGTGAGGAATGAGGTTGAGAGAGTGATTTTATAGAGGAGTAGGGTTTGAATGGAGGGTTGTGATTGCAAGTTTGACTTTTGATATGATGAAGGGTGTAGATTGATTAGGGTTTCCCTCCACTACAAGACAAGAGTGAATTTAAAATTCAAAAATATGATGAGGTGTGAGGGAATTCAAATTAAATAAATTTGCCCAATTTATTTAATTTATTGAGATAATGCATGTGAAAAGGGGATTTTGTCAATTAGGTGAGGGGGTATTTAAACAAATGTTTATTTGTTTAAATTAATTGAATGAAAAGGGACATTAGAGCATGAGTAATTAAATAATTAATTAAGTAAAATTAATAATTTAATAATAGAAGAAAATTAGGGAAAAATAGATAAATGATCAGAAGGAGGAAAATTGAATTAATTAAATAATTTAAATTATTTAATTAATAGTTGAATTATGGAATTTGAAAGAGATTTGTCCTGAAAGTGGCGTTTGCAATGCGAGTACATTTTCAGGTACCTACATTTTGCCCCTCTTTGATACAATGTCAATTCTAATGTTGTGTCAAAGAAAAATTTGAAAATATGCCCTAGACATGCCCCAGCATGCCCTAGACGAAGCAGGATAGCGTGCCCCCTCAGGAAATTTGGCAAATTTTCAAAAAAATTGGGAAATTTCCTAAAAATTATGCCATCATGGTAGAGTGAAAAGAAGAAATGAAGATGCGAGAGAGAGAGAGAGAGAGATGGTGGAGGAATGAAGATTGGCTAGAAGAATGGGAATGAGATCTTGCTTTGATAGATTTTTGAGCTTCTCACTTGCAGTTTTTGCTTATCATCATAGAACTTATTATGTCAAGGGACGACAGACATAATGGAAAGTCATAGGCCAAAGTGTACATTGTGGTCCTTTGTGAAACAAGCACATGATAGACAAGGAATGCCTGACTCAGACTAGTAACCGTGGTACCTTTTCGGGACATGCGATGAGATAACCTTGAGGTATGCAAGTCCTTATGCAAGGAAACATTTAATCTTTCCAATGCATTGGGATGTCTTTGATTCACACCAAATGGAATCTTGATCACACGCAAGGAACCTAGTTGCCCCAGTCATTTTGCCAAGACAAACCACAAATAGAAATCAAAGAAAAAGGTCTTGCTCTATCCTTACTTCTCTTCATCACTTAGGGACTACCTTGAGAAGCATAAGAACAAGACCGAAAAACAATCCAGTAAAATAAGATAGACTAGACTTAGCAGAGTCAACAACCATTTGGATCTTTGGCCAAGTGATATGTGTTTGCTAATGTTTGATTGAGAATGGATGAGTAAGGCCTGGTTTTAGGATAGGAAGCATGTCGTATAAGACGTTAAGTCTAGTTTCGGCAATGCGACCACCTATATAAGGCAAGTGACAGGATTGTGACCTCTCGTATAAGACATGTGGTCTAGTTTCGAGGATGCCATAAGTTGTGAGATGATTGGCTTGTGATGGTTGTTAATGTTTGATTTTAGAAATGATGCATGTCATATAAGGCGTAGAGTCCTGGTTTCGATGATGCCCCATTCTGTGTAAGATATGTGATAGTTGATAAGGATAGTTTGATAGCAATTGATCAGTTTGGCTGATGAAATAGCATGTCTTATTGATGTTGGGATTGGTTTGACGTGCGTATTTATGGTAACAACTTGACTGTCTAGTCAAAGTGTCCATCTCACCAAAGGATGACTTATTATGATAGTTGACTCAACGGGCCCTAAGGGACTAACCTAATGTCTCGGGGGCTCATTATTGATGGCCTTGCCTACATGACAATGCAGAGACAATGTAGTTCAACTAGGTGGACTCTGTGTGACCTAAGACCTAAGGGTGGGATGCCTCAGGGGCTCATCAGAGATGGCCTTGCCTACGTGAAAGCTCAGAGGCATCGTAGTTCGACGAAGTGGTTTTGACATGGTTTATTGCTTGGGATTTTTGGTTGGTTAGGTGATTTTTTTGTGATTTTTGATGTTTTTGGTGTTTTTGGCTTTTTGGGAATATTTTATGTTTTTTGATTTTTGAGAATATTTGATGTTTTTGGATTTTTTGAGAATATTTGATTTTTTTGGATTTTTGAGAATATTTAATTTTTTTGGATTTTTGAGATATTTTTATTTTTTGGATTTTTGAGATATTTGACTTTTTGGATTTTTGAGATGTTTTGATGTTTTTGGATTTTTGAGGTATTCTGATTTGAAGGAATGATTTGATTGATTGCTTGATTGAAGGATTGATTTGGATTGATTTTGAAGAATTGATTTGATGATTGATTGGAAGAATTGATGAATTGAAGAATTAGGTAATGTGATTTGAATTGATTTTATGATTTGATTGGAAGAATTGATTTGATTGATAATGATGTTGGATTGATGATTAGATTTGATTGAGTTGAATTGATAGAGTGATTTGATTTGATTTGAGGAATGATTTAGAGAATTGATTGGAAGAATTGAATTGATGAATGGAATTGGATTGATTTGATGGATTGAAGATTAGATTTTATTTTATTGCTTGGATTTTTGTTGCATATTTGATTTTTTTTGTGGTTTTTGAATGTTTTGAGTTTTTTTGTATTTTTGAATGTTTTGATTTTTTTGGATTTTTGAATGTTTTGGGATGACATTGGATGAACATTTGGGTAGCCTTTGTGCTAGATACCAATGACAAGGGAAAACCAAGTCTTAGGTGCAAGGATGAATGTAGGATGGATAGATAAAAGGATAGATGATAGTGGATGGAAAGGAAGTATACGTAAGAGAGCAAGGATGTGATCTCCAAAGGCCATGTTGCATAGGAATAACATGCCCCATACTAAGTGAAATGCTTTAGGATTTGACATGACAAGGCTTATGACAATAGGAGGATGATAGGATCATTTGGAAAGGATGCGATATGTCAAGAGATATCCCAAAATATTTGTCAACATTTTGCCCCCATATCTTCATCAAGACCAAGAGGAGGAAGTGAGGATGAATGGATTCAATAGGATAAGTATATGTATGTGTATAATGGCTAAGTATGATAGGATGGTATGGAAATGATAGGTTGGAAAGATGAGACAACGTGCCCACAAGTGTAAGTGACATAGGAGATCAACCTACACATGATGTCTGTTTGCCAGGTTTTCATCATAGTACTTATCCAAGGCACCACCAAGGGTGGAATTCATCGTTGGACGAAGGGATTTCTCTTTAATATTTTGATTTTTTTTTCTCTTTTTTTTGACGATTTTTTATTTTTTGAATTTTGAATGGGAGAAGGGGAATATGGATAGGAGGGACTCAAGTGTCTAGTTCCATGAAAGGTAATAGTCCCATTAGAGATGGATGTTATCACATGGACCATGTCAAATCTTATTATGCTCATCAATGTTGGTAAGGGATTGCATGAAAGGGAGATAGAAGTAGGTAGATAGTGAATTATGATGTGGATTATGTAGGACTTATACAAGAGGATAGGTGAAAGGTTTATCCAAAAGCATGGACCATAGGAAGGTGATGGGTGAAATATGTAGGATAATGGATGAAGGATGGGGAAATGGAGGTATGGAAAGGAATCATGACCAATGGTTGTGTTGATGGTGTTTTTAGAACAGGACAACATAGGTGAAATACAGGTATATCACCTCTCTTGAAAAAGGTATCCTATCCAAGATAGGACTACCCCAATGATAATACAACTAGGTCTTAGCTTGTAGGAATAACTTAGTCGATATGTCTAGTTGTGCCAACAAGGGGTCTTACATACAATGATAGGGTTTGTAAAGATAATAGCAGTAGAAGTGCAGAAACCCTATGATACTTTCAGTTGATTTAGAAATGTGTTTATTGCTCAAACCCTAATCTAACAATTGTTGTGAAAGAAAATGCAAAAGAGTAAAGGGTTAGGGAAAAATCCTAAGTGACATTCACAATGCAAAGCTTATTGACAATAGACAAACATTCTCAATTTAACCACTTTCTGTTTTACCAAGCTACATGAATGCTACAGTGCTACAGAAAATGATGCTATCTTCAATGGAGACTAAAGATTTTTAGATCACATCCATTCATTAAATACCCAAGTTGTGGTGTAATTTGACTTATGAAGTGCAATTGAACTAAGCTCAAATCAATGGGCCCAGGCTAACTATGCACATCAACTCACAATCAGTAAGCAACTAATAGTATGGACTAGAATGTTCATCAAATATCTTCAACAAACCATTAACATTGCAAAAGCACGATTAACTAATTGTAGATCAAGAAGCGAACCATTAAAACCAAATAGATAACACAAATAGAAAAATTCTCAGGAAAACTATAGAAACTTGCTTTGTATTAACTTCAAATGGCAGAGTGTCAACAAATTGGCATCGATAATCTATTACAATGAGAGAAATGGCAGCGCTTTATATAGAGGAGGCTCCATACTAAGTTTTGAATGAATGGTGGAGATTAACTCAACACCGACGATCCAAATTACATGATATTTAATGTGGTACAATAGCTAAATTGCATTTTTAGATTAATATTTGTCTTATAGGAAAAAGACGAAATACAGCTTCCAAATACATTGAATCTAGACATTTTGAATACCCATTAAGATGTACATAGAGAAAAGTCAATTTCCAAGATATAATAAAGACAAAATAAGGTCACATGACCCTCCAAATATAGCATTAATTACAAATGACGAGATTTACATGTGACTCTATTGCTTATCTTCATCCAAATCAATTTTGTCTTCCTCTGCCTTCTTATTGATGTACGCTACTAATGCTGACTGAGCTGGGTTGATATTTGCCAGGTCTGGATCTTTGACGTAGTCGACTCTAAACCTCAAGCTTTCAATCTCTCTAGAAAATTTGCAATACACAGTGTTGGCGTTTCAATTTGCACCTCTGGTATGCGATTTGGAAACAGATAGCTATGCACAGATAAACTGCTCTCCTATTGGAAGGGGGAGTTCCCTTTCTTGCTGATGTTCGCTGAAAAGATAACTTGAATGAAACTTCGCCTATCTTCTTTTTGATTCTCAGCTGCAGAGCACAAGGTTATAAAACTCTAAACGCTGCAGAAGAGGTTTTTCCTTTTTAATAAAACTACTACAACTAGCATACACTAATGACGCTTTCAACCTCCTGAGTAAATTCAGAGCAAAGGAAGTTGAAAGTGAACAGGGAATGATTGTTAACACAAAAACTCAAGTAGTTTTCCTCTAGATTTACACCACGAGACTAAGAGTACTTTAATGATGAAAGCTGAAAATGAAAGCCACAGAAGCTACACATCTGACGACGAAAACTTGATGAATCGATATAGAATACCAGAGCAAAGTAGGCATGAGATTTCTATTCAATATCAGAAAGTTTAATACAACTCCAGGACAGCAATACTGCAACAAAAGGTAGGCATACAGTAAGCGATCAAACACCGGAGAACACTGAACACAAAGTGAACAAACACCTGAAATAACAATGTTTGCAGGCTAGAATAGGCACAGCAAATTTGTTATCACAAAAGTCATTCCTTACAATGAACACAGATTGAACAGACACTAGGAATAACAATGTTTGCAGGCTAGAATAGGCACAGCAAATTTGCTATCACAACTACCATTACAAACAATGGGCAAGAATGCACTTATTTATACTAAAATCAAAGGAGTGGGGAACCCTAAAATCTCCTTGATTAACCCTAACTTGCCAACTCGCAAGCTTTATTACTATTCTAAGACAGAGATACAATAAACAAATGCTTTAAAGCAATCTGCTTTAAAGCAAAAAGATTCCAACTATCACAAGGTGCTTTCTTTCTAAATATAGAATGGATGAGCTTAGGATGAAAGCACATGCTTTAAAACAAAAAGCATATGTTTTAAAGCTGCTTTATTTTGGAATGCATCCTCATCAACATTCTAGCTTTTTGGTGATGTCATCCGTCGATATTCTGGGAAATAATATCTTCTAAAAAGCGAGTGACCGCATCTCTGCTAGGAACACTGATACTCTCTAGAACAATATTCTGATTCTCTAACATTTCTTCACCATTGGCAACCATCTGAAGAAATTCGTGAACTTCACCTGCAGCCTTGTCAAATTTCACTGACATTGCAGCAAGACAACTCATCTTGCCGGCATTGATATCATCATTAAAGTTGTTGCGGACGAGAGTCTGGAACTCTGCTTACACTTCCCTGAAGTCATACAGGGTACCATCTTCTTTCTCATATGAACACGGGATCTGAGAGACAAAGGATCTGACAAACTTGAGGATGCCGATTACCTTTTCTTTCCATTCTGTCAACTCTGAAATCATACTGTCATAAGTTTTTACTGTGAAAAGATATTGCGCTTTCCAAGTAGAAATTGTCTTCTTATCTTCAGCTGAATCAACAGTATCAAGTGCAATCTTCAAGTCGGAGATAATGATCTCAAACACCGGTCTATTTTCTGCCATGATCTGCTGTGACCCCTGTATGCCTTGGCGTAAATCATGAGCGTTGTACTTCAACTGATAAAGCTCTGTAAGTACAACTCTCCCTTTGGTCACAAATTCTTCTACCCAACTGTCCATGTGCCTCCCATAGAGGACTAACTTACTGAAATGCCGCTGATCGGCTGGTGATCCAAGACTCGGTGGAAGAAGCAAATCAACCTGTGAAGTGCCATGGAAAAGGTTGGAAATATATTGCCGCAACTGTCGAACTTCAGCTTTGAGAGCTGCCTTGTCTTCTCCATCTCTCAACACCCTTTCCTTCAAGCTATCCGCTGTAACCTCAAAGAGATTGACATCTGCATGGCGAGTACTTCTACCGAGGTTAGCTTTGACAACTGTGAAGTCATCAACCTCGACATCATTAGCTCTTCTATCTTCTGGAGGTGTTGCAGTCTCAAGAATGATTTCTCCATCTGCATTCTTCTCAACGCGAATCTGCTTCTTCAGCTGCTTGTCTGGTGTGTCTTGATAGACGCTTTTTAGCTCTGTTAAGTCTAGCTGATATGAGGGCTTTCTTCTCTTCCTTCCCATAATGTTTTCAAGCCAGGATGAGCCATCCTCTCTTGGAAACTCGGTTCTCGCCTCATCAGCTCCTGATGAATCAATGCTTGCATCAAAGTTGCAAACCGGTGAATCTGGCTCTGAATCTATGTGAATAGGAGAAGGGATCGGTGAAGGTGGAGACACCTGATCTAAAGGTAACACTTCATCATGCGGCGTTGTTTCAACAGGAGCTTCTGGTTCAACTGGTGGATGTTCCTGTTGGACATGAGCTGGAGACTCGTCTTTCATCCTCTTTAACTTTGCCATTTTTGTTCCCTCTGGGAGAACACTCATAGCCTTTACTCTTTGTTTTGGCTTGGAAGTGGAAGGTTCTGATGGTTGCACAACTGGCGGCTCTGCTACTGGAATATCATCCTTCCGCTTAGTCTTCAAGAATATCAAACTATTTTTAACCACTCGACTTGTTCTCTCCTCAATGGAAGTACTCTCTTTTACTGACCAATTAACTAGCGGCAACGGTTGTTGCTCAATTTGATCCCTGAAATACGTGGGAAGTAGAACTTCACCACTCTTTGTCAAACCCTTTATGTCCTCTGATAGGATATCAGACATTTGCTGAAGAGTGAACCTGCTGTAACTGCGTCTTCGCACTTCATACTCATCAGCACAATTAGCCCAGAAGTCTTCAACTGCAAACTTGTGTGTACAATTCTGACCAAGATGTGATGCATAGACACCACGGGGATCATATGAAGATCTCCTGTCGAAAGACTTAAGACCATATCTGGATGATTCATTACCGATTGCCTTGGCATCTGCTCCAGATCTACATCTGTAAATACTCATCCCAAGTGGAAAATTGAAGGCAGTCTTGCGTCTGCTACGCAAAAATGTATGCACTTGATAAGCTTGCCTCAAAAATTCCATAAATGCTATTTCATCTTAAGGATATCGCGGCAACATGGTTGGCTCTCCTGAGAAGCCATATACTCTGATGTAGGAAAAAGTAGGAAATTGGATAAACCAATCAGCCCATTCTGCCATTGCTATTCTAGCCTCTACAGAAAATCGTATATGCAACTCCTTGTCCATGTCTCGCACTGCATGCATCAAGAATGCATCATTCACCCGCCTGTAATGTCGTTCAGCTTGAGAGATCTCTAACTGCGGGAAATGATGATACACATGCTGAGTACCCAGAGTTCCAACAACATTCAAACCTCTGAATTGACCTTGAAAAGCCATCAAATACACAAGGTACGATATCATATGGAATTCATGAGCCCTTTGAAAATCAATTATTTGCTGGTGGAGACAATCACTGATTAGTGCCGACCAATCATAGAATTCGGTTCCGTCAACAATCTGGGACATGATGTAAAACATCCAAGGCTGAAATTTGTTTGCATCTGCTTGACCCGTGATACGACTTAGCAGAGTAATCATTATTGCATGCTCCTCCTTGAATTCTCCACGTCCAACGTTCTTTGGCATAATATTCTGTTTTTCTTTCAACCACCTCTGACCAATCTTTTTTCTGTATTTTTCCTTATCATTATTCCAAACCCTCTTGCATTCTTCAAGTGAAACAATTAAGTTCTCTCTCCAAATAGGTATTGTAAAGCACTTTTCAATGTCGTTTGGCCTCAAGCTGTAGAGCACACGTCCATCACCCGACTGAATTTCTCTTGTGACCGAGTTGTAATGTGTCACACAAGCAATCACAAACTCGATACTTTGCACGGTGATAGGAAAGGATGCCGCTGCAAGCAAACCGGAGTGTCCAAGATTCTTGATGGCATTATTTCCTGCATCCTCCAAGGAGTGTAAATTGATTACTGGAAGTACTTTATGCAAGTTTGTTTCACAAGTTTTCAGGTAATCATGAACCAATGCTGTTTTGTGCCTGAATTGTGTTGAAGAGTACTGCATATTGGAAGATTTGAAAATCAACTGTGAACATGCTTATGTTGGAAAAAGTATTGAACAGATGGCTGAAAATTGTTTGCTGATTTTTAGAAAAAGCAGAGTGTGAGCTAAAAAAGCTGGCACATGGGTTTTGTAGATAATTCCGTTTCTAAGCAACCCAGATTGTCAGATTTTGAAAAAGCGGAGATTTTCTCGAAAAAGTAGGAAAAAGCAGTTTCCTGAAAAAAAGCACAACTCCTAATCTTCAAGAGAATGATAATCTGGATGGACCCATCTCAACGAAAACTGAAAAAGCTCTGGTCAGATTTCTGAAAAATGATCTCCTTGAAACAAGGACCCTGAAAAAGCAAGCCTCTCTTCTTCCTCAACCCGAATCTATGAAGAAAACTGAAAAAGCACCTGGTTTGGGTCTTCGAATCTTCGTTGAAAGAAAAATAAAATCTTTCCTCTGGATGCAACCTGCAAAAAATAATGAGATAAAGAAGCCCAAAGCTTGTCTTTATAAATCTTTTGGTCGAAAAAGCAGCTTTACTTGTGTGAGAAGAAAACTTCATCCTCATCCATGAAGAAAGCAACTTTTAAAGCAAAAATCTTCGAATAGGAAGAATCCCTATTTTGTAGGAGCCTATGGCTTCATGTGCAAGATGACAAAAAATATCTTCTTTGATGATGTCATCGAATGCGCGAGTTGGAAGAAGTGTTAACAAAATTTTCTTCATTTTCGACACTTCAACACTCATTTTGACTCAAATATGACCTGTCTCCAACTTTGACAAGGTGGAAAAATGTCATCATGAATTGAAAAAGCTAACTGATCCTGACATTTTGAAGATTGATCAACTGAGATTCCATCCCCTGCCTCCGTTCGACGATCTGACATCGTTTGACCAAGTTTGACCTCCCCGAAACTGCCAACGGGCGAAGATTGATAACAAGGCATGTCGGAAAACACTGAAAACACAAAAATATTCTAACACTGCTCAAGATGGGCGCCCCAAGCCTCCTGGGGCACCCAGTTTCCCAACACTTAGCCATTTTTTTAGTTTTTTTAACTTTTTCAATTTCTTGGTTTGCGTGCGCGTTCCGGAGGCACATGACCCCTGTTTGGCTGTCGATTTCTATCAACTGGGATGGAAATGAGTCTGATGATCTAGTAAATATGCAAGCCTGATGAAAACTAAGCTGATTGTACCTTCTGTTTGCCTCAAAAAATGTGCCAAACTGATCAACACTGAACCGGAGCGGGCAGACGGAAGGAGATTTGCGTTTTTCAAGAAAAACATGAAAAATAAACTAACACTGGTGAGGATGGGCGCCCTTAGCCTCCTGGGGCGCCCATTTTGTCAACACTTAGCCTTTTTTTGCAAAAATTTTCAATTTTGTACCTTTTCTCGATTTTCGTGCCCACGGCTCCTGTTTGGTCTTCGATTTCGGTCGTTCTGACGACTGTCGAGGTGGGACGGAGGGTGATCTGAGTAGTCTGAACATATCTAAGATGAAATCCTGGCTTTGACTGACTTTTGACCAAGTTTGACCAAGTTTGACCAACCGGAAAGGAGTTGACAGAAGCATTTTCGACGTTTCTCGAAAAATGTGAAAAAAAACTAACACTGGAGAGGATGGGCGCCCCTAGCCTCCTGGGGCGCCCAGTTTCACCAGACTTAGCCAATTTTTTGATTTTCCAACTTTTCACTTCACCTTGGATCCATCTTGCATCGTTTTGCGTGCATCATCGAGTCGACGGCCGTTTGTCAGTTTTGCATCGTTGAAACAGCATTGGAAACTCGTCGAAGAGATTAGGCAGGTGAACTTTTCTGTGTTGATGACTTTTGAGCTCATGCTTCACCTTGTGAAAAAGCAAAAATGACCCAGTAGAGAAAACTTGGTCGTTTGAAGATTCCGTCTGAACCGTGCCGATCGTGAAAGAAAATCGACCAATGAGAATCGAGCGCGACACCTGATTTGGAGATTCTATTTTTAGAAACTTTCTATTTTTAGAAAGTTTTGCCAACATCCATATCTCAAGAAACCCAGAAAACCTAACTCGACGTCTATTTTTAGAAATTTTGCTTTTTTGACTTTTTGACGAAAAATTTTCTAGACTTGTTTCAAAATGCCTTGATGAAGCAAAAAATTTGGTTGGGTACAACACACAGCTTCCCTTGATTTTCTTCCCCTCTTAAATGCCAAAAAAGCAGTCTAGAGATCACTAACTTTCTCTAGTTTTCCAACCATATTCAATGGTGAATCTCCATAAATGACCTGATATAATTTGTCCTTACACTGTTGTTCATCTATTGGGGTCAAATCATTAAGACCAGTATTTATGCAATCTCTCAATGTATCATTTTTTTCATATATTACCTCCATTATTTTGGTCTTTGTTGTCTCAAAAGAATTTTTCACTTTATAAAAAATACCTTTCTCAATTTCATCTGCTTATGCCATTATTTGGGCTTCTTCAACCTATCCTTTGTCAAAATATTCTCTGCTAGAAGAACTTCTTTGGACAGCCTCCTCACGGCTTATATTCTTGGGAACATATGAGATTAATATTCTTCATATGGTTCACATTCATCGTGCGAGTCTTCCCATTCTTCTCTCAAAAGACGAAAATCTTTGTGCAATAGAGAGGCAAAGGCAATCACCTCACAACCTTCGTTGTATACCTTAGTAAACCATTCTTGTGTACCTATAGCAGCTATTTTGATATCATCAAATTTGGCCAACTCCTCTTTTGATAGCAAGGTAGGAGCTACTTCAGGTTCTCCGTCTGAATTCATTAGTTTCATTAAAAACTTAAGGCATGCCCGAAGCTCCTCATTTGGCTATTTCAATTGCTGCTTTGTCATTTCATCCTTATTCAATTGATCCAAATTTGTGGACACTATCCCCTTGAATTCATCTAAATTTTGTCCTTGAATGGTTGGTCCCAGATTGACAGTAGTAATAGTGTAATCCTCGGCCCTTACTTCTCCTTTGTTTGCCTCTACATGAGGAACAACTATATCCGCAATCCTAGCTCCTGTTGCGTCCTTATGGATTCTTGAATGGATCTTAGCTCTTTTCTGCTTTTTAGGTTTCTCTACTCTAGCCAAGAGTGCATCCAAGTCAAGTTTCATTATTTCAACCTACGGGGCCTTATTTTCTAACCTCTGTTGTAACCAATTTGGTGCTGAGGAGGAAGAATCTTTAGGAGAGTCAATGTGACTATCTCCTTTATTAGGTGGTTCATCATGAATTTCTAATTCAGTTTTATCTCCATCATCCCCTTCATCATCTGACTACTCAATATTCTGTAGATTTTCTAATATAGCTTGTCGAGCAATCCCCAACACTGTGTCTGCTATGTCTTTATCTAGTGGGTTGTCTAATACCTCAACTATTTCAACATTTGTAGAGTCTGGGAGGGGGTCTTCAGAAATTTCCTTAGTTATGCTCTTGAGATTCCAACTCTGCACATACCTTTTCAATTTCGGGCAGTTGTGGGACAGCCAAAGGAACAAATTCTGGGGAGACAATAATTGGATTTGCCAAAGAATTATTTATTGTGGATAGTGAATGAGTAGTTATGGGAGGCAAATAGGCATGAGATAAGCTTGCAAATGAAGCAAATCCTAATGAGGGTGGTATGGAAGGAGGAGAAGACATGGAAGAGATAGCAATAGATGAAGAAAGGCTAAGTGATGGGAGAGAGAAGGAAGGTGCTAAGATTGTGGAAATGGGTGGTAATGACTTTTGAGTGGAGGCAGAAATGGATGAAATGGATGGCAAGGACATGGTAGAGATGGGAGGTGACGAGGAAATTGGAGGCATGATGGTAGAAGAAGCAAGTGTAGAGGAAGAGCTAGGTATGTTTACATTTGCTTCTACTGAAGATAATGATGATGTTGTAATTAAGGCAATGGGGGTAGAAGATGTGGTATCTTGTGCAGTAAGGGAAATGGAGGCTGCATTTGCTGAAGATGGGGAAACTATAGGAGTAGTTGGGGTGCTAGCAGAGGTGGTAGTGGATACATTTGTTGATTGTACCTTTGGCTTCTTAGCCTTTGAACTCTCTCCTTTACCACTGGGTATATCTTTTCTCTTTGCTGTCCTAGTCCTAGTGGCAGGAGGAGGATCTTTCTTCTGTGCCTTGGGAATAGTCTTCTTAACTTTCCCTTTCTCAGCCAATGACATATGCTCCTCATTGTTAGCATCTTTTGCTACTTCCTGTTCTTCTGCATATATTACCTCCAGAGGTTGATCTTCTTCATCTCCTGATTCTTTCTCTAAATCCTCCTCTGTATATGTTAGTGCAACCCCTGCTTGTGTCAACACTGAAGTTTGGCTTCTGACCCAAATTTTATTGAGTTTGATTGGGTTCGTCATTGCTTCATCTAATGAACTCTCCTCTGCATTAGCCCAGTTTGGAGGAGGAATTGACTGGCCAAGTAATGCTTCCCAAGGCCCTCTTTGAACTATAATACCATCTTCCACTACCTGGTCTGGCACTTGTATGATACGAAATTTCTTTATATGTTCCAAGGACAGCTGGGAGTAGTTTCTTCATATCACCTCATAGTTGTCTACACAATTTGTCCAAAAGACTTCAAGGTGATCCCAATGAAACAATCTCTTACTAACATACCTTTCCATTGTCCCGTGTGGATCAAAGTGTTTCCTCCTTATATACAAATGAATATTTAGCAGCTGCAATTCTTTCTCTGAGTGTTCTATTGCTCCTAAGGTTATGCAGGTATAATGGCCTTTACCTAGTAAAATTGGGAACTTAATGTTAACCCTATGTAAGTGCTTCAACCTTTCTACACATGTGAGGAGTTGCCTTGTTAGCTCAAGAAGCACCACCTTGTCAGTTGGGTATCGAGGCAGTCTAAATGGTGCACCAGTAAAGCCCTGAACTCTCAAGTATGTGAACTTCTGAAATTGCAAGTACCACCTCCCATATTGTTGCACTACATTCATTGCTTCAGGAGTGATTCTAAGTCCAGTGTTGTTTCAGAGAAGCTTAGTTATATGCACAGTGAATGCATCATTCACCCTCTTGTAATGAACCAAAGATTGTGAGAGTGTTAATTGTGTATAGCATTCATAAAATTTTAATTGTTGATCACCACTTCCCACTTCTCCTATCTTGGACAATCCAGGATATACATTTTTTCTTGCTAAGGCATAGACAACGTAGGAGGTCCATCTGAATGTCTCTTTCTCTCTGATATTCACAAAGGCTTCATGCATGTTGTCACTTAGGATTTGAGCCCAGTGAAGGTTCTTACTCCCATGAATTATCTCCTCAATGAGGGCAAATATCCATTCCTCAAAGGCAGAAGTAGTGGGAAGTCCATAAATTCTACTCAACGGTGTTACCAAATCCCCAATTTCATCATGAAAATCAGTCCTGTATAGTGTGTGAGGGATTTGGTTAAAGTGGACCTTTTGTGCTTCATCCAGCCTTCATTTATTTGTTTCTTACACTTCTCCACATCTTTCTTGTATGAGTCTTCTGCATCCTTTTTGTCTGGGATTGAGAGCATTGGGAAGACAGGTATTCCAAAGGTTTTTGCCAAGGAGAGTGAACTCAAATATGCTAGAATTTCTCCACTTGTGGTCTGAATGGTTCTGCTTAGAGGATCATATCTTTCTACGCATGCCACAATGAGTTCTGGACATTGTACAAAGGTAGGAAAAGCAACAGCCTCTGCAATATCATTATCTTTGACCTTCTTTGCTAGAGGAGTGGGGTTTGGCCCACACACCCTGAGCCTAAGATCCTCTAGGTCCATGTGCCCTAGGTCTATATCTCCTATGTTGTTCCATGTAGATGTGATCTTGGTCTTCAGAGGGATTCCTTTGAACTTGTACTTCATTACGTTAGCTCAGGCATACATCTATCCTACAGGAGAGAACCTAATGAGTAAAGGTTGTAACAGAGTTGTCGTTGATGTCTAAGATCTTAAGTTTGAATGATTAGTTACTATTCCTAGTTCTTAAGTCAAGTTTGTTATGCAATATCTACCAAGTCCTCTTAAAATGCATAAATCAGTGATTTGCAGATTATCTCACCTTATTACATCCATTACATGAGTTAGGCAAAAAGAGAATGAAAAACACTTTGAATTGTTATCTAAACCATGCAATAAATGCTAATTATTTGAAAATATAATT
The DNA here is from genome assembly GCA_027924645.1 of Cunninghamia lanceolata. Classification (NCBI taxonomy): domain Eukaryota; kingdom Viridiplantae; phylum Streptophyta; class Pinopsida; order Cupressales; family Cupressaceae; genus Cunninghamia; species Cunninghamia lanceolata. The sequence continues at coordinate 5,876,277 of BSBN01000994.1, read as the reverse complement.
CAAAACATGCAAATCACCTCAATTTTAACTTTGCACCACTTATCCTAACAAAGCAGACCTTTCTGCCTTAAGAATTTTCAAGAAAACAGGCTTTTACAACAATTTGCACTAATTTGGGCTCCTACTGACTAAAGCACTGGATTTGACTTGTACTAACCTGGCACAAGATTTGGAGGTCACAGACTAACGTCAATGAAGGTAGTTTTCAGCGTAGGTCCCTGGTGAATGAATTTAGCGCTAAGAGCGTGAGAGCTTATTGGCGAGGTTTAACGTCAACATCGACTTGCGCAGGTTTCAAGGTAGACTAACTAAAGTTAGTGAAAGCGACATTCAGCGCAAGTCAAGAGACAACAATTTTGGCACAAAGGGTTCGAATGCGTGTTAGTGGGGTGCTCGGGCTTCACCAACCTAGTGCGACTTTTACTGATGACTAACTAAAGTCGGTGAGAGCGATTTTAGGCGCAAAGTCAGTGAAGGATTAATTTGGTGCTAAGCTACTTGCTAGGCCTTTAGCGCGGAATTCTGATGATACTGACTTAGTGCTAGTTTGATGGGTTTTGGACAAAGTCGGTTGAAGTAAGTTTTAGCGCAAGTTAGGATGCTCCAATTTTAACACAATAGTTTCTTAAGAGCAAGTTCAATAATTTCAACTTAGATTGCCTTGCACAGGTTTTGAGGGTTAGTGCCTAGAGTCAACAAGGACTTATTTTGACACAAGTCAATAGGGATCAATTCTAGCGCAAAACTGTAAATCATAACCTTAGGGTTTAAACCGTTGTTGGGCGTCAGCAGGGAATTTCAAGGGGTCTGAGCAACTTTCGTTTGAAAGGGAACTGCATAAAGTTGGCAGGAGTTAATTTAGATGCAGGGCAATGGGTTGTTTGTTTTAGCTTTGACGAGGAAATTTTAAAGGTTATGCTCAACTGAAGCAAGCCTCAAAGCTCTGTGAAATTTCAAATTAAGATCAGATAGGGTTTATTACGAATCACGAGTAATCTTTCTTTAAAAAAATTGAAAACTTTATAATGCAACAAGGAAAATAAATAACCCAAAAGACTACAACAATTTTAACATTCCACAGAACCCTAACCTCACCCCAATTTTCAAAATGATTTTGCAGAGATCTGAACAGAAGATGGGCAAAGTTTCGCAAGATCTTTGATGGGAAAATCAATATTCATAAAACCCTAGGCAACTCTAAAAAAGAATAAAGCAGAGTTTTGATGTCCCCAACCTGTATTTCAAAGAGTCACAGAGATGAAAGAAATTTGCCTGAAGCACGCTCCTCGATTAGATTTTCCACACATCTAATTTGCTAATCGTCAATTTGTAGAGCTCTTAACAGTTTATCGGATGCAAAATGAGCACAAGACGACTGAAAAACCCTTATATATTTGTTCTAATTTTGCCATTAATGTAGAGTACCCTATGTCAGTTCTGCGCACAATGGACTCGGCGGGGATTTTGCCTCCTTCTGACTTGGCGGGGATTTCACCTCCTTTTGACTTGGTGGGGATTTCGGGATTAACTGACCTAGTGTGATTTTTACCTCCTACTGACAAAAGGCAACGCAACATGATTCTAGTGCAAATCGACAGGGAGTCCTTTCAGCGTAGAAGTCGATGTCAGAGGGTTTTAGCGCAAAGGCAGTGAAATGTGATTTTAGCGCTAGGTCAGTGACAGGAGGTTTTAGCGCTAAGGTTTGTAGCTCAAGTTTTTTGCACAAATGACTTGTTGTACTTGAATTTTGATGGTAGAGGGACTTATGACTTAATGTTTTGAATTCTAAGGCAACCCCAAATACTCTTCATCAAGGGAAATTGAAACCTTGACTCTAAGATGGATCACTTGGTCATTCAAATTGAACATCCTAGGACCAACGAAAACGAAGGCGACACTCTAAGCCAAAAAGAAAGAAGGGGTCCCCACTTGGTGAAACGGGGCGTCTGTGCAAGGCACAACAAATGGCAACTCTACTAGGGAAATGCTCTAGTGCATTTCGACGATAAGCTTCAGTTTCGAATCCAAAATCTCTGTGTTTCCCACATGTTGAATAGGATAACATGATACCATATCATAGAAGCATAAACCAATAGCATAGCGCAACCATCCGTATCCTGAAAGCACGAGTGTGTGCAATTGAATTAATTCCCATCCCTTAGCCACTAAGATCATCCAAGATCCTTTGCATTAAGCTACTTAAGTTAACACACATCTCATCCACCTTGACATTGCCCCGCTGCCAATTAGGCGTCCATAGCCCCGACGGAGTTGTCTTGTAAACCCATCAGCTCAATTGAGTTGTAGTGTGTGCTTGATGCAATGGGATTTTTTTTTAAAACTTTATTGCTGGTAGAGTATAATGCAGTACCACTTACCCTTCTAATTTTGCTGACAAAATCCATAATGGTGGCAGAGATGAGGCCTTTAGATTTTTCACTTAATACGATATCACCTAGAATCCTTTAGCCACTTCAGGATCATTAAAAGTGTAAAAGATATATGGCTAGAAAATACTTCAAGTGCACCAACTAATGACTCATTTCCCATGAACAGACATCATACCATCCAAGTATAACCGTGGAACCCACAGGAAGACCTAAGTAGAAAACTTCAGCTTCTCAAAGGATACTCTAGATTACTTACCCAACAAAGGACCATTTGTAGGTCTGCACGACTGCCACCACTTTCAAGAAATGAGGATCCCCACAAAGCAAGCGTAGAAAGAAAAAGTAAAGCAAGAAAAACAACTAACCTAACAAGAGAAAACACCTAACAACTACGGAAAGTAAAAGCAAAAAGCAGAAACTAACCTAACAACAACCTAACCTAACCAAAACAAACAAGCAACCTAACTATATACACTAAAAGAAGGCAAAGAAGCCTCCTAGGCCTGGAAGTAGTGCTTCAAGAAGTACCCATTGATAGGCAAAGGGAGTTCCTCACCAGTGAGGCTCTTCAGTCGGTACGTGTTATCTCCAAGGATCTCATAAATTTGATAAGGACCTAGCCAAAGCTTGTCAAATTTATCGTGTTCACCTTGCCTCTAGTGGACTTTGTCCCAATACAAGACTAAGTCTAAAATACGGAAGGCCTTGATTTTAGCCCTCTTATCGAACCATCATTTTACTACACCTTGGTGTTTGGCAAAGTTTTCAAGCGCAATGTCTCATTTTTCTTCTAGGTGTAGTAATTGAGTCAAGCGGGAGGACATTTGATCGTGTGGTTCAAGGTAGTCTTGCATGAATTGTAGCACAAGAATTCTCAGATGGATGGGAAAGATAGGCTCAATACCATAGACTAAGTGGTAAGGTGATGTTCCTAATGCAGCTTTATGTCTAACCCTATCTGCCCATAAAGCAAACCTAAGTTGAGTATGCCAATCTCTAGGATTCTTATCAAGTAGTTTTTTGATGACATCAAGCAGGTTTTTGTTCGTTGATTTAGCCACTTCATTTCCTTGGGGATAATAATTAGATGAAAATTTCAAAACAATCCCATAATCAAATGCCCAATTTGAAAAGCGTAATGAAGAAAATGCAGGGTCATTATCACATACTAGAGAGAAAGGACAGCCAAACCTTATGATGATGTGTTTTTAAATGAATTCAATTACTACCTCAGTGGTGCATTACTTACATGTGAGGGCCTCTAACCATATTATACAGTAGTCAGTAGTGGTTAGAATGTACATGTGGCCTGCAGAAGAAGGTGGGTTGATCATACCAATGAAGTCGAGCCCCCATTGTGCAAATGGTCGTACTTCCGCTACTAGTTGTAGCGACATGACAACATTTCATTCTATTGTGGCAGTTGTCTGACATGTGTTACAGGTTCTAACATGTGCATGTGCATCTTTGAACAGTGTAGGCCAATAGTACCCTACTCGCAAAATCTAGTTGGCAGTTGAAAGGGCTGACCCATGGCCCGTCCCAAACTTTTCATGGAAACTGGTTAAAACCTGAGTTACTTTTGTTTTGTCTAGACACCTCAAATAGATTCCTTCATGGTTCTTTTTATATAGCATTGAACCCTTGATCATAAAGCCTCTACTCTTTAATCTAAGTGCTCTTCTCTGAACTAAATTCAAATGAGGCTGGCAACGTGGATTGAGAAGATAGAATATAATGTCCCCATACCATTCGTCTTTGGAAATATCTTCTAACATATACTGCCGAGAAACCAAGCCTGGATCAGTTTTAGCTATTGTTTTTGTTAATACTTGGCCTCTTACCAACTTCATAGGTTGTATTTCTACATCGAATTCTTGTAAAGTCGTGACCCATTTTCCTCTTCGTTCACCTAGCTCGCTTTGCATTAGTAACTCCTTGATTGTTGCATCATGTACAATTGCATTCACCTGGCTCCTTAAGATGTAATGACAGAATTTCTTAACTACCTTGACTAAGTCATAAGCTTGTTTTTCCACATTTGGATATTTCAATTCAGCATCTTTCAAAGGGGTTCTCATAAAAGCAATGGGTCTTTCATCGTCAATAGCTCTCTTTTGTGTCAATATCACTAGGCAGGTATGCTTGGATGCAAAAGAGTATATGAAAAATGGCAATGTATAATCAAGACTTACCAACACTGGGGCATTGGCTATTGCCTATTTGATTTCTGCAAACGCAGCCTTAGCTTCGGGAGTCCATTTTATCTTAGTGTCTTATTTCAACATAACATTCAATGGGCGAACAATCTCAGCAAACCCTATAATGAACTTGTGAACAAAATTGATCTTACCAAAATATGACTTCAACTCCTTCTTACTGGCTAGGGGCTGAATCTTGAGAATCGCTTGGACTCGATCAGGGTCGATTGATATACCTTGCTTAGAAATCACATGTCCAAGTAACTTCCCTTCAGTCACTCTGAAAATACATTTCTTGGGATTAAGTGAAATCCCATAGTCTCTACATCGCTGTAGGATTTTTTTAAATCAGCAACATGATCTTCCCTTTTCTTTGAAAATATAGTGAGATCGTCCATGTATATAATGAAGCATTTTCCAACAAGTCCCTTGAAAGCTATGTCCATCGCACGTTGGAATGTAGCTCCTGCATTGATTAATCCAAAGGGCATCCTGCGGTATGCATAGATTCCCCATTTGCATGTGAAAGATGTCTTCAATCTGTCTTCATATTCCACAATTACTTGGTTATAACCTAAATAACCATCCAGAAATGACATCATCTGTGAGCCATTGACTATTTGCAATACCTTCTCTAGAGATGGCAGTAGGTAATTATCTTTTTCCGAGGCCCTATTCAAATTTCTGAAGTCAACATAGAGTCTGATCTCCCCATTTTTCTTACGCACCAATACTAGATTTGCTACCCAGGTAGAATGTCTTATAAGAAATATAATTCTGTCGGACAACAATTTATGTACTTTAAAAATTAAAGGTTTTAACAGAACATTAACTGGTTTTTATCTTTTCCTAAAAGGTTTTGCTCCTAGCTTAAGAGGTATCGTATGAGTTATGATTGAGGTGTCATATGTCTTGAGATCTTCATAACTCCAAGCTATGACTTCGTGATAGTCCCTTAACACACGGATAATTCCTATCCTTTCTTCAACAGTGCTGGCTTTCCCAATGAAAACATTCTTAATGTCCTCAGGAGTCCTCAAATTATATGGCTCACACTGTGCACCAAGGGATTCTCCCTGTTTCTTCTAGATCCCAAACTGATCTAAATCAAACAACTGTTCTAACTCCACCATCCCTCGAGGAATAGTGTCCATCTTCAAGTTGAGAACTCCCTCTAAATCCATTTCAATAGGCTCCAACTCCTCCTCATCTATTATCTGAGCAGCAAAAGCATATGATGAAGTGAGAAAATTAATTATGTGATTGTCATCTTCGAAAACCTAAAAATTAATGATGTTATCTAGTACGGAAGGAGTCAAGACCAACTCTACAGTGAATCTTTTTAAGTCTGTCATAGACAGTGGTTCCAGGGAGCTAGCCGCTTGAGCCAAAGCATCAACAACGTGATTTTGCCTTTGAGGAATTAATTGGATGTTAAAACCATCAAAACATTCAATCAAATCCCACACACGATTCTGGTACCTATTCAACCTCTTATCGTTGCATGAATACTACCTTCTCACCTATTTGACAACTAATTCAGAATCACCAAATACCTGAATAATCTTTACCTTTTTCTAAAGTGCCATTAGAAATCCGTGTGCCAAAGATTCCTATTCCGTCACATTATTTGTACAAAGGAATTGCAATCGGTATGCTGCCAAGTATGACTCTCCCGTGGGACTAATCAACTCAAAACCTGCACCATATCCTTGTTTACACCTAGATCCATCAAATCTTAATGTCCAAATGCGGGAGTCTTTGCCCTTAACATCATGTGCAGTTTGTTGTTTTTTATCTAACTGAGATTCCTAACACACTGCATCTGTAGTAGCCTAATTTTCCTTTGGGATTGCTGGAATCTTCAAGTGCTTTTGTACCTACCCTACTGCCTCCTAGAAGAGTGAGCATGTAAATTCAAAATGGGAGACATCATGAATGCAACACCAGTTTGGCAGTAACAATTCGTCCATTTGTATCTTCTTCCCGACGGCCAACTGGTCACTCATCAATTTAGCTATGAAATTTTTGAATCCTTCAAATATTCTTGGTTCTTCATCATCAAAAGAGAACTCTTGGACTGGCTGCACACATGCCTCTATACTTTCTTGATATTTTGTAAGTGGAGGATCAAGGAATTTACTGCAGTTCAACATAAGTATTTCTTCTACTGGATTAACTTGGGGAAGATAAACCTCCAGGTCTACTTCTAAATACAAAATCTCATTGGTCTAATTGTATTCTGTAATCATATGTTTCATTTTTTGGCTCTCTTTCAATGTGAATCTAATTTGCTAGACCTTTCCATGGCAGACACATATGGGAAAAGTCTGTTGCCATATAACCGTTCAAAGTTCTGGATGAGTCCCTACTTAAAAGCATGCCATATTGGTTAAGGATATCAACCACTTGAATATCTATGTATTGCCGCACCCAAGGATTTGATGCTAGTTATATATATGAATCCAATTCAATTTGCCCATCACATTTACCTCAGTTTTGGCCAATTGTGTAACTTTCCTAAAAGATTTTGTTGGGGTGAGACCTAGTGCTTTGCATACTGACAAAGGCATCACATTGGCAGAGGCCCCTGAGTCTACTAGACAGTTATGAAGGTTCTTCCCAAATATCCTAAGAGTCAAGAGGAAAGGAGGACTCTCTCTTTTATCTTTATACAATGTGACCTTTTACTCAGCATCCGTTACATGGACTCTAACCTTCCCTTTGTCTACATTGTCCTTTGGTGGATTTTCATTTTGGGAAGGATCCATCCTAACACTTGCTCCCATGTCTTGAAAGAAGGTTGTCCTAACTTCTAGAACTTTGAACAGTTCGAAGACCGACATGCTGACTTTCATTTTCTTGAGCTTGTCGGCAACATATTGTCCTAACTTGGCTATTTCAGCCCTTTGGGAATTTTCAGTTATGGATCCTTGATGCATTGGCTAGGGTGTTGCCTTGGGAGGCTCAAGATTGTTAGAGGCCTTGAGATCAGGTGGAATCTGATAGTTGTTTGGAGGGATGGAGGTGGTGAAGGGGCCTTTTGGCTTATTGCTTCTAAGGTTGTATGGAGTCTTGTTATACTGTTGCTAAGCATGTACCTCCTCACATTCTTCCTCCTTAGGCTGATTTTCATCTTCGAAAGGAAATGTATAACTATCTAGTACAAGGGCGGTGTCATACCTCTGAGTTGAAACGAGTTCATACCTTGTCAATGGAGGATTCTCTTGTACTTGCGCATTTTGGATCTCCATTTGGAAAATACTAGAGGCTATTTGGAACTCTGGGCAATCCAATTCATAATGAGTATTTGTGTTGTTAAGCTTGCACCATGAAGATAACGCTGCTTCAGCCAACATTACTTGACCAGGAAGATGACTTTTAGCATTTTGATTCTCCAATGGCGAGGGGACTCCACCATTGTTTGGTCAGGTGTTCCAAGTTTGATTTTGTCGCTAAATTTTTTGATTCTGATATTGATTTTGATTCTGACTCCTTTGCTGCAAGTAGGCATTCTAATTTCTTAAATGTGTAATTCAACAGTAAGCTTCTTCATTTGTTCTGCCAATTCTCAGATTTCATCTTTGTCATCCTTGGTTTTGGAGGCTTCAGCTAACTGGAGGAACAACATTTGAGTAGGAGGTAATTCTACAATTGGAGCTCCAGGATGAATGACTAAAGCCTGTGTTGCTGCAGGAATAGGAATAGGATTCATCACTGGGGTATGGTTAGCTAGGGCCTGATTGATCATAGGTATCTGGTTTGGCATGGCTGTAGGACCTATGTGGTTTAGTTGACCTGTTGTTGTCTATCCCAACTGTGTGTTCATCGTGACAGCTTCAGTATATGCCTGAGCTAGAGTGGCTGGAGCTAGGTTAGCCCTTCTCACAAACATGGAAGTAAGTTTGTCTAGGGCTGCATAGTAAATAGGTAGGGCTGCAGCTTGAGCAAGGGCATAGGGAGCTTGTAAATGGTTGTATGCCTTTTGGAATTGGTTATTTAAAGAAATTATTAATTCACCTTCAGCTTTGCGAATTTCCACAAAGGACTTGTAAAGGTCTACAAGGGTAGTGGACATCCTGAAGTGATCCAGAAATGCTTTTTTTAAATTCAGCCATGAGTTTATGGAGGATGAAGGGAGATTAGCGAACCAGTAGTAAGCTTCATCCTACAATGAGTAGGGAAATAATCTGCAGACCACATCCTCATTTTGTACCTGAAGCATAAACATACTGCTCTCAAAGATCCTAATATGTTCATCAACAATTCTGTCAGGGTCATTGGTGCGAAACTTTGAGTAGAATTTATTAGGGTTTTTGGGCATGTCATGGGAAACATTGAAACTAAGTGGAGACCGGTTATTAGCAGCGAACAAGGCCATGGTTGGAAGATTGACTGGGGCTACAGCTAGGTTTCATGGAGCAAACTGGGCCCTGGGAGTTCTGGGCGCTCCTTGATCTCTCCTGGTTCTTATAAATTCTGTCAGAGACAACAGTTCTTCTCCAACTGAATTGGATCTGGTATGTCTTTGTCTAGTCCCAAACTTCCTAATTCTGTGGAGGAGATTTTGACTTGGTTGCCCTCCTTCTAGCGCCAATTTTGTTGATGGTGTTTTTAGCACACAACAACGTAGGTGAAATACAGGTATATCACCTCTCTTGAAAAAGGTATCCTATCCAAGATAGGACTGCCCCAAGGATAATACATATAGGTCTTAGCTTGCAGGAATAACTTAGTTGGTATGTCTAGCTGTGCCAACAAGGGGTCTTACATACAATGATAGGGTTTGTAAAGATAATAGCAGTAGAAGTGCAGAAACCCTATGATACTTTTAGCTGATTTAGAAATGTGTTTGTTGCTCAAACCCTAATCTAACAATTGTTGTGAAAGAAAATACAAAGGAGTAAAGGGTTAGGGAAAAATCCTAAGTAACATTCACAATGCAAAGCTTATTGACGATAGACAAACATTCTCAAGTTAACCACTTTCTATTTTACCAAGCTACAGGAATGCTACAGTGCTACAGAAAATGATGCTATCTTCAATGGAGACTAAAGATTTTCAGATCACATTCTTTCATTAAATACCCAAGTTGTGGCATAATTTAACTTCTGAAGTGCAATTGAACTAAGCCCAAATCAATGGGCCTGGGCTAACTATGCACAGCAACTCACAATCAGTAAGCAACTAATAGTATGAACCAGAATGTTCATTAGATATCTTCAACAAACCATTAACATTGCAAAAACACGATTAACTAATTTCAGATCAAGAAGCAAATAATGAAAACTAAATAGATAACACAAATAGACAAATTATCGAGAAAACTGCAAAAACATGCTTTCTATTAACTTCATATGGCAGAGTGTCAACAATTCAGCATCAATAATCTGTTACAATGAGAGAAATGGCAGCCCTTTATATAGAGGAGGCTCCATACTAAGTTTTGAATGAACGGTGGAGATTAACTCAACACTGACGATCCATATTACCTGATATTTAATGTGGTACAATAGCTAAATTACATTTTTGGACTAATATTTGTCTTGTAGGAAAAAGACAAAATACAGCTTCCAAATACATTGAATCTAGACACTTTGAATACCCATTAAGCTGTACATAGAGAAAAGTCAATTTCCAATATATAATAAAGACAAAATAAGGTCACATAACCCTCCAAATATAGCATTAATTACAAATGACAGGATTTACATGTGACTACTGCTCATCTTCATCCAAATCAATTTTGTCTTCTTCTGCCTTCTTATTGTTGTATGCTACTAATGCTGACAGAGCTGCATTGATATCTACCAGGTCTGGGTCTTTGACGTAGTCCACTCCAAACCTCAAGATTTCAATCTCTTTGGAAAATTTGTAGTACACAACTTCCCTTGATTTTCTTCCCCTCTTAAATGCCTAAATAATAGTCCAGAGATCACTAACTTTCTCTAGTTTTCCAAACATTTTTAATGGTGAATCTCGATAAATGGCCTGATATAATCTGTCCTTACACTGTTGTTCATCTATTGGGGTCAAATCATTAAGACCAGTATTTATGCAATCTCTCAATGTATCATTTATTTCATATATTAACTTCATTATTTTGGTCTTTGTTGTCTCAAAAGAATTTTTCACTTTATCAAAAATACCCTTTCTCAATTTCAACTACTCATGCCATTCTTCAGGCTTCTTCAACCTATCCTTTGTCAAAATATTCTTTGTTAGAAGAACTTCTTTAGACAGTCTCCTCAGGGCTTGTATTCTTGGGAACATATGCAAATAGTATTCTTCATATGGTTCACATTCATCGTGCAAGTCTTCCCATTCTTCTCTCAAAAGACGAAAAATCTTTGTGTAATAGAGAGGCAAAGGCAATCACCTCACAACCTTCATTGTATATCTTAGTAAACCATTCTTGTGTATCCACAACAACTATTTTGATATCATCAAATTTGGCCAACTCCTCTTTTGATAGCAAGGCAAGAGCTGCTTCAGGTTCTCTGTCTGAATTCATTGGTTTCATTAAAAACTTAAGGCATGCCTGAAGCTCCTCATTTTGTTGTTTCAACTACTGCTTTGTCATTTCATCCTTGTTCAATTGATCCAAAATTGTGGACATTGTCCCCTTGAATTCATCTATCTTTTGTCCTCGAGTGGCTGGTCCCAGATTGACAGTAGTAATAGTGTAATCCTTGGCCCTTACCTCTCCTTTGTTTGCCTCTGCAGGAGGAACAACTATCTCCGCAATCCTAGCTCCTGTTGCATCCTTATGGATTCTCAATTGGATCTTAGCTCTTTTTTGCCTTTTAGATTTCTCTACTCTAGCGGCCAAGAGTGCATCCAAGTCAAGTTTAATTATTTCAACCCGCGGGGCCTTGTTTTCTAACCTCTGCTGTAACCAATTTGGTACCGAGGAGGAAGAATATTTAGGAGAGTCAATGTGACTGTCTCCTTTATTAGGTGGTTCATGAATTTCCAATTCAGTTTTATCTCATGTTGCATCGTTATGGATTCTCAACTGGATCTTAGCTCTTTTCTGCCTTTTAGGTTTCTCTACTCTAGCGGCCAAGAGTGCATCCAAGTCAAGTTTCATTAGTTCAACGGGGCCTTATTTTCTAACCTTTGCTGTAACCAATCTGGTACTGAGGAGGAAGAATATTTAGGAGAGTCAATGTGACTGTCTCCTTTATTAGGTGGTTCATCATGAATTTCCAATTTAGTTTTATCTCCATCATCCCCTTCATCATTTGACTGCTCAATATTCTATAGATTTTCTAATATAGCTTGTTAAGTAATACCCAACACTGTATCTGCTATGTCTTTATCTACTAGATTATCTGATACCTCAACTGTTTCAACATTTGCAGAGTCTGGGAGGGGGTCTTTAGAAATTTCCTTGGTTTTTCCATGCTCTTGAGATTCCAACTCTGCACATACCTTTTCAATTCTAAGCAGTTGTGGGACAACCAAAGGAACAGATTCCGGGGAGACAATAATTGGATTTGCCAAAGAAATATTTATTGTGGATAGGGAATGAGTAGTTATGCGAGGCAAATAGGCATGAGATAAGACTGCAAATGAAGCAAATCCTAATGAGGGTGGTATGGAAGGGGGAGAAGACATGGAAGAGACAGCAATGGGTGAAGAAAGGCTAAGTGATGGGAGAGAGAAGGAAGGTGCTAAGATTGTGGAAATGGGTGGTAATGACATTTGAGTGGAGGCAGAAATGGATAGCAAGGACATGGTAGAGATGGGAGGTGACGAGGAAATTGGAGGCATGATGGTAGAAGAAGCAAGTGTAGAGGAAGAGCTAGGTATGTTTACATTTGCTGCTACTAAAGATAATGATGATGTTGTAATTGAGGTAATGGGGGTAGAAGATGTGGTATCTTATGCAACAAGGGAAATAGAGGTTGCATTTGCTGAAGATGGGGAAACTATAGGAGTAGCTAGGGTGCTAGCAGAGGTGGTAGTGGATACATCTGTTGCTTGTACCTTTGGTTTCTTAGCCTTTGAACTCTCTCCTTTACCTCTAGGTATATATTTCCTCTTTGTTGTCCTAGTCCTGGTGGCAGGAGGAGGATCTTTCTTTTGTGCCTTGGGAACAGTCTTCTTAACTTTCCCTTTCTCAGCCAATGGCACATGCTCCTCGTTGTCAGCATCTTTTGCTACTTCCTATTCTTCTGCATTTATTACCTCCAGAGGTTGATCTTCTTCATCTCCTGATTCTTTCTCTGAATCCTCCTTTGTATATGTTAGTGCAACCCCTATTTGTGTCAACACTGAAGTTTGTCTTCTGACCCAAATTTTGCTAAGTTTGATTGGGTTCCTCATTGCTTCATCTAATGAACTCTCCTCTACATTAGTCCAGTTTGGAGGAGGAATTGGCTGGCCAAGTAATGCTTCCCAAGGCCCTCTTTGAACTATATTACCATCTTCCACTACCTGGTCTGGCACTTGTATGATACGAAATTTCTTTATATGTTCTAAGGACAACCAAGAGTAGTTTCTTCCTATCACCTCATAGTCGTCTACACAATTTGCCCAAAATTCTTCAAGGTGATCCTGATGAAACAATCTCTTACTAACATACCTTTCCATTGTCCCATGTGGATCAAAGTGTTTCCTCCTTATATACAAATGAAGATTTAGGAAATGCAATTATTTCTCTGAGTGTTTTGCTGCTCCTAAGGTTATGCAGGTATAATGGCCTTTACCTAGTAAAATTGGGAACTTAATGTTAACCCTATGTAAGTGCTTCAGCCTTTCTGCACATGTGAGGAGTTGCCTTGTTAGCTCAAGAAGCACCACCTTGTCAGTTGGGTATCAAGGTAGTCTATATGGGGCACCAATAAAGATCTGAACTCTCAAGTATGTGAACTTCTGAAATTGCAAGTACCACCTCCCATATTGTTGTACTACATTCATTGCTTCGTGAGTGATTCTAAGTCCAGTGTTGTTTTGGAGAAGCTTAGTTATATGTATAGTGAATGCATCATTCACCCTCTTGTAATGAACCAGAGATTGTGAGAGTGTTAATTGTGTATAGCATTCATAGATTTTCAATTGCTGATCACCATTTCCCACTTCTCCTATCTTGGACAATCCTGGATATTCATTTTTTCTTGCTAAGGCATAGACAACGTAGGAGGTCCATCTAAATGCCTCTTTCTCTTTGAAATTCACAAAGGATCCATGCATGTTGTCACTTAGGATTTGAGCCCAGTGAATTTTCTTACTCCCATGAATTATCTCCTCAATGAGGGCAAACATCCATTCCTCAAAGGTAGAAGTAGTGGGAAGTCCATGAATTCTACTCAACAGTGTTACCAAATCCCCAATTTCATCATGAAAATCACTCCTGTATAGTGTGTGAGGGAGTTTGGTTAAAGTGGACCTTTTGTGCTTCATCCAACCTTCATTGATTTGTTTCTTGCACTTCTCCACATCTTTCTTGTATGTGTCTTCTACATCCTTTTTTTTCTGGGATTGAGAGCACTAGGAAGACGAGTATTCCAAAGGTTTCTGCCAAGGAGAGTGAACTCAAATCTTCTAGAATTTCTCCACTTGTCTGAATGGTTTTGGTTAGAGGATCATATCTTTCTACACATGCCAGAATGAGTTCTAGACATTGTGCAGAGGTAGGAAAAGCAGCAGCCTCTGCAATACCGTTATCTTTGACCTTCTTTTCTAGAGGAGCAGGGGGCCCAAACACCCTGAGCCTAAAATCCTATAAGTCTATGTGCCCTAGGTCTGTATCTCCTATGTTGTTCCATGTAGATGTGATCTTGGTCTCCAGAGGGATTCCTTTGAACTCATACTTCATTACGTTAGCTCAGGCAGACATCTATCCTGCAGGAGAGGACCTAATGAGTAAAGGTTGGAACAGAGTTGTCCTGGATGTCTAAGATCTTAAGTTTGAGTGATTGGTTACTATTCCTAGTTCTTAAGTCGAGTTTATTATGCAATATCCACCAAGTCCTCTTAAAATGCATAAATTAGTGATTTGCAGATTATCTAACCTTATTACATCCATTACATGATTTAGGCAAAAAGATAATGAAAACCACTTTGAATTCCTATCTAAACCATGCAATAAATGCTAATTATTTGAAAATCTAATTCAAAACATGCAAATCACCTCAATCTTACCTTTGCACCACTTATCCTAACAAAGCAGACCTTTCTGCCTTAAGAATTTTCAAGAAAACAAGCTTTTACAACAATTTGTACTAATTTGGGCTCCTACTGACTAAAGTGTTGGATTTGACTTGTATTGACCTGGCGCGAGATTTGGAGGTCACAGACTAACTTCGGTGAAGGTGGTTTTCAACGCAGGTCCATGGCAAATGAATTTAGCGCTAAGAGCGTGAGGGCTTATTGGCAGGGTTTAATGTCAACATCGACTTGCACAAGTTTCAAGGTAGACTGACTAAAGTCAGTGAAAGTGACATTCAACGCAAGTCGAGAGACAACAATTTTGGTGCAAAGGGTTCGAATGTGTGTTAGCGGGTTGCTCAGGCTTCACCAACCTAGTGTGACTTTTAGTGATGACTGACTAAAGTCAGTGAGAGCAGTTTTAGGCGTGTTAGAGCCAGGATCAACTGCAAGCATTCATCTACGGGAGAGCTATGAAAAAACCCAAGAGAATATTGATGCAAAATATTGGAGAAATGCATTGAATAACCCATGAAAAATACATGCAAAGGAGTGAGTATTTATAGGCAAGGTGAGTGGGGTGAGGTTTCAATATTGACCAATAGGAAATGTAACTCTAGCATCTCCAAAAATAGGGGGAGGTGGAGTAACTTCCATGAATGGATTGACACCACACACACATGCACCCACTAACATAAAAGGCCTATTAAATAGCTCACATTATTAAACTACCTAAGCAAGCTTTAAAAAGATGTGTAGGAAAAACCTTATAATAAGGAATAAAAAATCTACACTAACACCCCCCCTTAAGCGCAACTTAGGAGGATGTGAAGATGGGTCCCAGCAAATGAAACCATGTTAGGTACCCATATACAATGATGGTGGAGAATGTCATAAGACTCCCCAAAGATACAACCATCATACAAACATGATTCCTCAAGAAGAGGATGGAGAGGATCAAGTGTCCATCATAGGTAAAAGTAACTTCAAATCCACTGAAAGATGCAAGAGAGAAGAAGATAATGCATTGTTTGCATACAAGATTTCCTCCCTTGGGTAGAAACAAGTCCAATGGAGGATGAAGAAGCCACTCCCACAAATTTGATGAAGAGGGAAACCAGATCCAAGTGTGAACCTCTGAAGGGATGATAGCTATGTTGTGACTATCATCAAAGGTGTCCTGAAAATCTACAATGTGAGATTCATAAAACAACTCTGAAATAACTATTAAATAATCATCCCACATAACAAAATCAGAAGAACAAACATTGTCCTACTTAACCATGGAAAAATGAATATCTGAAGAAGTAGGAGGAGGAGGAGAAATGTCAACACAAGTCTCAAGAACTGGATTAGATGTAAGAACAACAAGGTTCGAGTGACCACACTTCTCCACAGAAATATGGTTCGCACAAGGAGTGTGAACATCAGCCAAAGTATCTGAACCATCATTAGGAGCAAAACTAGAAAAGGTGTATAACTGAGTTTCATGATCAACAACCCCAGTAGCAATGATCTTTGTACTCTCCAAGTCTCTGATGATAACTAAATCAGGTGTGAATTCCACAGTTTTCCCTACACCACTATGAGTAATCTGATATATGGAAAGTATATTATTTGTCAAAGAAGGTACACAAAGTACATCACTAAAAGTACCATCACCAATCTCAATTGATCCCTTCCCAATTACATTCACATATGTATTGTTACCCATTAAAATCGGTGGTATAATGCAAGGCTCAAAAGTAAAAAACATGGACTGAGATGAAGCCATATGATGAGAGGCTCTAGAATCAAGAATCCATTTCCTTGAATTGGAACTTGTAGATGCACAAAGTGCTTTACCTTTCTGTTTGTTAGCTTGCCCTTTTTCATAAGATTCTGGCTATTTTGATGATGGAATAGGAGTAGATGAACTAGGAGATGAGGTTGAAGGAGAACTTACATTCATTTTCTGAATAAGAGTCTTCAACTCATTCACTTCCTTTTTGTAACAATCTTGTTCACTATGCCCACGCTTCTTGCAGAATACACAAGTGGGTCTCTCCTTTTTCTCCTTTTTATTGGATGACTCAGGGGTAGCTTGAAGTGTTGAAGCTTTGTCTTTCTCACTATTCTTGTTTTTCTGCTTCTTTTCTTTGCCACTTGAAGCCTTCTCATCTTTTGTGTTTTGAGTTGCAACAAGAGCCTGTGATTTGGAAGACTTCAAAGTACCCATCTACACTAACTTTGCCTATTCTCTTTTGAGTGATGCAGTAAATTCATCAAGAGAAGGCATATAATACTTAGCTCCAAGAGCATCTCTTGTAGCATAAAAAGTAGCTACAAAAAAGAGAATAATCAGAACCTAGTTTAGAAAGAATAGACAAGATCAACTGGTTGTCTACTTTTTCTATACCACATTGTTTCAACTGTAACCTAAGAGACTTAAGCTTGGTAAAGAAATCTTGAATGTTGTCAAAGTTAGATGGACTTAGTGATATAAGTTCATTTTCTAACTGAAAACTTCTTAAGGTGTCTTGCTTACTAAATAAACCTTCTAATGTAGTTCATATATCATTTGGAGTTTTGAAAGACTCAACATGGAAAAGAAGATCAGGAGAAAGAGAAAGACACAAAGTCCCATAAGCTTCATCAGATCTATCAAGCCATTTTCTCTTTTCTACAGCACCAACAGGTTCAGGATTTGTACCCATAGTTATCCTATGCAGCCTCAATTGAAGCAACAGAAGTTCCATTTGCCTCTTCCACTCAAAATAGTTAAATGGAGTGAGAAGAGCAACTAGAAGTTTATCCATTGTGTATACATCAGAAATGATAGAGAAACAACAAAATAATGCTCTCAAGCAAAAAAAAACAACCCCTCTGTTCAAATAAAACTCACTGAAATGTCCTTTTTCCAACCACAGGACATAAAATAGAAATACGAGAAAACCGGATACCTGATGATATTTTTTAGAAAAATAACCCAAATGGCTCTGGAGGATGGAATCACCTTTCCAACGCTTTTTTGTTTGCCAATTTTTGAGTCCGTATGCTCAAGTTATGGCCTCTAGAAGAAAACTACCTTTTTAGGTCTACACATGAGCGCGACACGGAAATCAAGGCAGATTCAAATATTGATGCGGCATGGAAATCGAGGCAGACAGAAATCAAGCGGCATAGAAATCAAGGCAGTTGTACAAACAATCTAGCATGAAAATCAAGGCAGATTCAAAAATTTTTGGCACGCAAATGGAGGTAGCTCAAAATCAAAATGAGCTCAAAATTTTTTGGCATGGAGATCGAGGTGGCCTTACAGATTTACCTACACAAAAAACCAAATCCTAAAAAATGCCCAAAACATTTTTTTCAACAAATATAGAGTGCCTTATATGAAAATAGGGGTTTTGACACCTTCTGAGTGTAATGGCAGGGTTAGTTTTTCTCTAGGACGCACCTTTTAGACTCTCAAGGATAAAACCCTCACAGATTTGAGAAGAAACTTGCAAGCCTAGAGCTCTGATACCATGTTAGAGCCAAGATTAGCTGCAAGCATTCATCTACGAAAGAGTTATGAAAAAAGCCAAGAGAATATTGATGCAAAATATTGGAGAAATGCATTGAATAACCCATGAAAAATACATGCAAAGGAGTGAGTATTTAGAGGCAAGGTGACTAGGGTGAGGTGTCAATATTGACCAATAGGAAATGTAACTCCAGCATCTCCAAAAATAAGGGGAGGTGGAGTAACTTCCATGAATAGATTAACACCACACACACATGCACCCACTAACATAAAAGGCCTATTAAATAGCTCACATTATTAGAATACCTAAGCAAGCTTAAAAAAGATGTGTAGGAAAAACCTTATAATAAGGAATAAAAAACCTACACTAAAAGGTGCAAAGTTGGTGAAGGCTTAATTTGGCGCTAAGCTACTTGCTAGGCCTTTGGCAGGGAATTCTGATGATACCGACTTAGCGCTAGTTTGATGGGTTTTGGACAAAGTCAGTTGAAGTAAGTTTTAGCGCTAGTTTGATGGGTTTTGGACAAAGTTGGATGAAGTAAGTTTTAGCGCACGTCAAGATGCTCCAATTTTAGCACAATAGTTTTTTAAGAGCAAGTTTAATAATTTCAACTTAGATTGCCTTGCACGGGTTTTGAAGGTTAGTGCCCAGAGTCAGCAAGGACTGATTTCAACACAAGTCAGTAGAGATTGATTCTAGCACAAAACTGTAAATCATAACCTTAGAGTTTAAACCATTGTCGGGCGTCAGCGGGGAATTTCAAGGGGTCCGACTGACTTTCATTTGAAAGGGAATTGCATAAAGTCGGTAGGAGTTAATTTAGACGCAAGGCAATGGATTGTTTGTTTTAGCTTTGACGAGGAAATTTTAAAGGTTATGCTCAACTGAAGCAAGCCTCAAGGCTCTGTGAAATTTCAAATTAAGATCTAATAGGTTTTATTATGAATCACGGGTAATCTTTCTTAAAAAAACTAAAAACTTTATAATGCAACAAGGAAAATAAATAACCCAAAAGACTACAATGATTTTAACATTCCATGGAACCCTAACCTCACCCCAATTTTCAAAATGATTTTGCAGAGATTTGAACAGAAGATGGGCAAAGTTTCGCAAGATCTTTGATGGGAAAATCGATATTCATAAAACCCTAGGCAACTCTAAACAAGGATAAAGCAAAGTTTTGATGTCCCCAACCTGTATTTCAAAGAGTTGCAGAGATGAGAGAAATTTGCCTGAAGCATGCTCCTCGATCTGATTTTCCACACATCTAATTTGCTAATTGCCGATTTGTAGAGCTCTTAACAGTTTATCAGATGCAAAATGAGCACAAGATGACCGAAAAACCCTTATATATTTCTTCTAATTTCACCATTAATGCAGAGTACCCTATGTTAGTTCGGCGCACAATGGACTCAGCAGGGATTTTGCCTCCTTCTGACTTGGTGAGAATTTCGGGATTAACTGACCTAGAGTGATTTTCACCTCCTACCGACATAAGGTAGTGCAACATGATTCCAACACAAGTTGGTAGGGAGTCATTTTAGTGCAGAAGTTAGTGTCAGAGGGTTTTAGCGCAAAGGCAGTGAAATGTGATTTTAGCGCTAGACCAGTGACAATAGGTTTTAGCGCTAAGGTCTATAGCTCAAGTTTTTAGTACAAATGACTTGTTGGACTTGAATTTTGATGGTAGAGGGACTTATGACTTAATGTTTTGAATTCTAAG
Source organism: Cunninghamia lanceolata (assembly GCA_027924645.1). NCBI lineage: Eukaryota > Viridiplantae > Streptophyta > Pinopsida > Cupressales > Cupressaceae > Cunninghamia > Cunninghamia lanceolata. Next base: position 5,856,296 of record BSBN01000994.1, on the reverse strand, counting down.
GCAACCCCAAACACTCTTCATCAATGGAAATTGAAACCTTGACTCTAAGATGGATCACTTGGTCATGCAAATTGAACATCCTAGGACCAATGAAAACCAAGCCGACACTCTAAGCCAAAAAGAAAGAAGGGGCTCCCCATGTAGTCAAGCGGGGCATGTGTTTAAGGCACAACAGGTTGCACACACAGTGTAAACATTGAATCTCTTGAATTGAAGGGGGTGTGGGAAGCAATGGAGATGTTTTCTTAGTGGATGGGTGATGTAGGACTTTAGGTATCCACATAGACTTAGTATTTTTATGATTTTTGCATGACTTGTGGGATGAAGGAATTTGAGACTTTTGAATGGAATGGCATTTTTGGATGGAAGAGGATGGTTGTGATTTTTTAGATGTGGATACCTCATTTGACTTGCTTTCTTTATGCTTAGGGACCCAAACCATTTTGCTTTTGGACTTTTGTTTTGGAGGTATGGTCTTGGGTGGCTTTTTGAATGTACTTTGCTTTGAATTTTTGTATTGATGTCCTAAGGCATGAGGATCCTTAGGATTTTTAGCTTTATGGGTAGAGGCATCCAAATTTTTGCTTTTGAATCCCATGGGAAGGGTGGAAGCTTCATGATTAGACAATGTGTGCATTTGTTGATCATGATTAGGAATGTTAGGGGTTTTATGGACTATAGGGATATTAGGTGTTGGGAGAAGTGGTGGTAGAGTGGGTGGAGGGATATTAGGAGTTGGAAGGAGTGGAGGTAAAGTAGATGGTGGAAGCCTATGTATAGTCACATGCTTTTGACACTTGTAGGATAATGGAGGTGGAATGGCAACATATGTTTTGGGTACATGATAGGATTTGTGATGGAAAGTGGTGGACTTAGGAGGCATGGAGGAAGTACCAACATCTTGGGATTGTTGTCCTTAGGGTGTATTTCTAAGGCCATATGACCGTGGAGGAATGTTGACATGGATGGGCTCCAAAATACCTTTTTCATGAAGGCCTAAGCCTTTACCTTGATAATTCATGTTTTGGAGTATGCGATGCACTATGGGACTACGTGTAGTTTGGACACTATACTTGAGCTCATTATTTGATGGAGGAGATGAAGTGGAAGACAATGGTTGTTGTTGTCCTAAGGAAGAACATTCATGAATGAAGGTGGATAGGCCAAGGGGATATGATAGTGGACTTGAAATGGGATCAATAGTGGATGTGGAAGGATCATTAGGATCTTGACTATCATTATGTTCACTAAGATCCAAGTTATTTGTTTGATCTTCTATGTTTGCTTGGGAGCCAAGTGTCTCATCATGGGAAGTGGAAGTTGTTGAATCATGAATAGGACTAGGTGGAGTGATAAGCTCTTGACCATGGAATGCATAAAGTGGACTAAGAGGGTCATCATGGTCTTCTTGATCATAGAGGGGATCTTGATCATAGATGGGAGCTTGATCATGGATAAGATTTAAGTGTGTTATGGATGGGATCAATGGAAGGGCTTTGATCTTGATTGGAATGAGGGCTTGATGTTTTGACATGCTTAGGATTGGACCCTTGACATAACTCTTGTGGTTTGATGGGAGTGAAAGACTCCTCAATAGGTTCAATGGGTAATAGACTACATGATGGGGTTTTAGGAATGGACATGGTGTTGGAAGGTTCCTTTGTAGACTCAAGGATAGGAATTTGATGACATGGTTGACTCCTTGCTAGTAGCCCTTAGATGAAAGCCTTTGTAAGGGTATGGGTGGTGGAAGTTGAAGGCTTATGATTAGGACTAGGTGGAGTGGAAAGATCCCATGGTGGAGGAATAAAAGGGATGGAAGGTGTTGGCTTATGATTAGGGCTTTGATCTTGATTAGGTGGAAGGTCAAAGGGATTGGATGGTTTGGTGGATTTGGGTAACTCCATAGGTTTAATTTTGTAATGTTTGAACTTGGGGCATGGAGTTAATGGAGGATTAGATGATGGTAGGGCAGTGAATGGCTTACATGGACTAGGTTGATGTCTCCCTTGTCAAAGGTGGCTTTAGGATAGGCAAAGGCATTTGATCTTGTTGCAACGGGTGATTTGGGCTCACATGTTCTTGTTGTGATGTGAATTGACATGTTGATGTGGCATTGACATGGAAAGAAGTTGGATAGGTTGATGTGGTATTGACTTGATGTGTGGATGAATTGGGTTTTGGACTTGTCTCATCCTCATAACTAAAGAGATAGCCTCCTCGAAGTATGAATTTGGGCTTAGAATTGGGCATAGGCTTGCTTAGGATTAGGACCATTTTGACTAGTGATTGACTAAGACTAGGATGATGATGTGGAGTGGTTAGGAATGAGTAGGGTATAATTGATTGGAAATGTGAAATGATAATTAGGATATGATTAGGATGAAATTGATTGGATGATGTGATTAGGAAGGGTGATTAGGATAGGACAAGTAGGGCGATTAAGATGTGGATTAGGTGAATGACAAGGTTGATTAGAGTTTTGATTAGGATGACTTGGCAAGGATGATGAGGGTTTGATTAGGATTGATAGGATGAAATGGTGAAGATGTGATTAGGATGATGCCGATTGAATGATAACAATGATTAGGATTGGTACAGCCACGGTAGGAGGGTTCACAGAATGAACTGTCCAGGCTGTGCAACAAGAGTAAACACAACGGAAACAACTCAAATATATGAATCAAACATAGATTTAGTTATTCAATATATAATAGAATTCAAATACAATCTGGTCGACATCATGCGGGCTTACAATTAGGGCTCAAAGGCCTGATTACAAAATATCAGAATATGCACAAGATCTAGCTTTGAAGTCCCCTTCACGTAAAATCGAAACTATGAAATTAGGCTAATGATCATAACTTGACCACTAACTACTTTCCTAGGATCTATTACATCAATATATATCATCTCTAGAACAGCAGATTCCTCCGCATTGGCCAAGGAAGGTCACAAACTCCAATGAAGAGCTGTAACGTGTGTACACGGATAGGTCAGACCTAATCATGTAGAACACCTCCGCAAATGAATGGAATGATGTGCAGATCTCAGGGAAGGTTGGCCATGAACAAAAGATCATTGAATGATGTGTCATTAAGCTCCACAAGTCGAGGAATGCTCCGCAAGCCTTCTCCTTTAGCTGATTATCAGAGACTGTCAGGATACTCTATTATGAGAAAACAGTCGATCTTTTGATAGCGATATCTTTTCGGTACTTAATCCAAATGCTCTAAATTTTGGATATGATGTAGATGAATGAATCTAGATGTTAAGTCCAGCTCCACAAGATGTGAAATGCAACTGCGGTAGAATGTAGACCAAAATATAGAAATGGCTACTGACAGAACTGCCTGAACTGAACTAGAAAATGAAAGGAAACAAACTGAAATGCAATGTTTTTGGTTGATGCAAGATTTCTCTTGAACCAAGGATGCTGTTGCATCAAACATCCGGGGTTATTGAAAAAGTGAGTCCCTCACTTTGCTAGGGCTAGGGGAGAACCAAGACGGTCCACCTCAGCCTGGGAAATCCATGATGAATCTTCTTTTGGTCTACCTTTCCACTTCACAAGATATTCTTTGTATTGTCTTCCTCTAGTGCTGCATCCAACTCTGCTGTCCAAAATGTCTTCAATTTGCTCTGGTGCTTGTTGTGGTAACTGGTTCTTCAAGTCTTCTTCCATGTTATCACTGAATTTTGCTTCATGATACTGATAAAGGTCTGCAATGTTGAAAATAGGTGATATGCCCAATGTCTCTAGTAGCTCCACTTCATATGCATTTCCTGAATCAATTTTTCTGAGTATCTTACAAGGTCCAAACTTCTTCATCTTCAACTTGTTATATGTCCCAACTGGAAATCTCTCTTTTCACAAATATACCATCACTTCATCGCCAAATTCAAATTCCCTATGTCTTCTCTTATCATTTGCCTTGTCCTTGTAGTTACTGTTCATATCCTCCAAATGCTTCTTCACATGATTATGCACTGTCTTCATGTGATCTGCAAAATCCTCTGCTTCTGCACTTCGCTTTTCTTCCATACCAATGTCCCTCAATTCTGCAACTCCTCTAGGTGTTACTCCGGTAACAATCTCAAAAGGTGTTCTTCCAGTACTCCTATTTACTAAGTTATTGTATGCAAACTCTACTTTTGAAAGAATCAAATCCCAACTTCCTATCTTCTCTCCAATCAAACATCTCAACAAGTTTCCCAAACTCCTATTCACTACCTCTGTCTGTCCATCAGTCTGTGGATGAAATGCTAAATTGAACTTCAAATCTGTCTTCATCTTCTTCCAAAGTGTCTTCCAAAAGTATCCAACAAACTTTGTGTCTCTATCTGAAACTATACTCTTAGGTAATCCATGTAATCTCACAATCTCCTTGAAAAATAGGTCTTCTACATGCACTGCATCAGTTGTCTTCTTACAAGGTATGAAATGAGCCATCTTTGAAAATCTGTCCACCACTACAAATATTGAATCATGCCCTCTCTGTGTCTTTGGTAATCCCATTACAAAATCCATGCTTATGTCTTCCCAAGGTCTCTCTGGTACTGTTAGAGGTTTATACAATCCAGTATTCTGACTACTCCTTTTGCAACTTGGCAAACTCCACAACTCTACACAAATTTCCTAACATCCTTATGTATCTAAGGCTAAAAGTAATTTTCACTTACCAAAGCCACTGTCTTATCAATGCCAAAATGTCCTGCCAATCCACCACTGTGTTTCTCCTTGATCAAATTATCTCTCATTGAACTCTTAGGTATGCACAACTGATTTCCTCTAAACAACATGTCTTCCTAAATGAAATAATCTAGCCACTTACTCCTATCTGTCACAACAGGTTCCTTACATGCTTTCCAAGGTTCTGTAAAATCAGTGTCTCCCTCATACATGTTCTTCAATTCATCAAAACCCAATACTTCAACTCTCATCTTTGTCAACAAGTTTCTTCTTCTGCTCAACGCGTCAGCAACTTTGTTTGATTTTCCACTCCTATGCTTCAACACAAAAGTGTAACTCTACATGAACTCTACCCATCTCATATGTCTCTGATTCAACTTACCTTGACTATTCAAGTACTGCAAAGCTTGATGATCTGTATATAGTACAAACTCCTTAGGCAATAAGTAATGTATCCACTTCTTCAAGGCTTGAATTATTGCATAGAATTCTTGGTCATAAACTGAATATCTTCTCCTTGCATCATTCAACTTTTCACTAAAATATGCTACAGGTCTACCTTCTTGACTTAATACTGCTCCAATCGCATTTCCACTTGCATCACAATCAACTTGAAATACCTTATTGAAATCTGGTAATGCCAAAATAGGTTGCTCTATCACTTTCTGCTTCAACAACTCAAAACTTTTGTCTGCTCCAGATGTCCACTTAAAATCTTTCTTGTCACCTCTCATTGTCTCTGTCATAGGGTTACATACTGAACTAAAATTTCTGACGAACTTCTGGTAAAAACTAGCCAATCCATGAAATGATCTAACCTCTCCAATGCTCTCCGGTGTAGGCCATTCAACAATTGCTCTCACTTTCTCAAGGTCCATCTTTAATCCTTCCGCAAAAATCATAAATCCCAAATATACCAACTCTTCCTTTATGAAACTACACTTCTTGATGTTTATCAACAATTTCTCTTCTCTTAACCTCTACAAAACTTGTCTAATATGCCACAAATGTTCTTCTTTTGTCTTACTGAAAATCAAAATATCATCTAAGTATACAATCACAAACTTACCTAAGAATTTCTTCAAGACTTCATTAATCAATCTCATGAAAGTACTCGGTGCATTTGTCAGTCCAAAAGGCATCACTAACCACTCATACAATCCTTCATTTGTCTTAAAAGCAGTCTTCTATTCATCTCCCTCTATGATTCTGATTTGATGGTATCCACTCTTCAAGTCTATCTTTGTGAAATATCTTGCTCCACTCAAACAATCCATGATGTCATCCATCCTAGGTAAATGAAATCTATACGTAATTGTGATCTTGTTTATTGCTCTCGAGTTAGTACACATTGTCCATTCTCCATCTTTCTTAGGTGCTAATACTATAGGTATTGCACAAGGACTCAAACTTTCTCTGATCAAACCTTTCCTTAGCAACTCTTGTATCTGTCTGTTCAATTCTTCATTCTCTGTCGATGTCATTTTGTGTGTTGCTTTGTTAGGCAAACTCACTCCCGGTATAAGATCCATGTGATGACTGATACTTCTTATAGGTGGCAATCCTTCAGGTACATTATCTGATATGATGTCTTCATACTCTGTCAGCAACTTTCTTATCTCCTCCAGTTGTTCTCTCCCAGTCTCTTTCTTTAATGTTTCAGGTTTCTTAGGAATCAAGGCATAACACATATTCTCATGTCTCAAACCATCAAGAAATTTTCTTCCATCTACCAAACAGATTCTAGCATTTCCACATACTTCGCTCTTAGGATCATCTTCTAAAGGACTCAAAGTAATTCTCTTTCCATTTGCTGTTATAGTGTATGTATTCTTTCTCCGATCATGTATAGCTTTTCTATCATACTGCCAAGGTCTACCCAACAAGATATGACAAACATCCATAGGCATAATATTGCACAAGACTTCATCATAATAAGATCCAATATGAAATTTCACAAAACATTGTTCACTCACCAGTACCTTATGATCATCTTGAATCCATGCTATCTGATAGGGCTTAGGGTGTTTCAATCTTTCCTACTTCAACTTGGTCACCATCTCCTCTGAAACTAGGTTATCTAAACTACCACTATCAATTACAGCTTTACAACACTTACCTCCTGATTTGCATCTTGTCCTGAACAAACCTTTCCTCTGCGGTGGTTCCTCATTTGCTTCTACTTGAAATAGTGCTCTTCTCATCACGAGTGATTCTCCTTTCTCAAGTTTACCAATAGAACTCAGTGATCTAATAGGTTCTTCTTCAACATAAGCTGCTCTTCCACTGTTTTCTATCCCCTTACTTGTACTACCTTGATTACATTCAAATTCTGTATGGCCTTCACCTCCACACTTGAAACAAATACCTCTAAATGTTCTCTTATCAAATCCTCTTTTCTCTCTTATGTATCCTTCATTCCGATATGCACTAGGGTTTCCTCTCTGATAAAAATTTATGTAATCTCTCTGGTAAGCATTATTATTTCTATCCTCCTTGAATGTGTTGTCAAATTTGTTCTGTTTTGCAAATGATCTATCTTCTCTGGAAAATGTTCTACCTCTCTGAAATTTACCTCCTCTACCTTTCTATCTCGGATAATGTCTTTTATTCATCTTCTCTTCAACTTTCAGGGCAAACTGATATGCTTCTTCCAAAGATGTCATCCTTACCAAGCTTAGTTCTTCTTGAATATTCAATCTCAGTCCATTGATGTATCTAGCCACTTTCTCCTTGCTTGATTCACTATGTCTTGTTCTTATAATCATCTTATGAAATTCTTCAGTGTACTCCTTCACAGATTTCTCCTTTTGTCTCAGGTTCTGTAATCTTTTCAACAACTCCAACTCATAGTCAACAGGTATGAATTGATTCTTCAATTTTGTCACCATCCTATCCCACTTTGTAATCTTTTCTTTTCCTCTTCTATTTCTTTCCAACTGAACTTCTTTCCACCATATAGTAGCATGTCCTTTCAACTTGGTCTTCACAAATTTCACCTTCTCCGGATCTTCAATTTCTTCATATTCAAAGTATTCTTCCATGTCATTTATCGACTCAATCAATTCTTCAGGGTTTAAATTACCGGTATAGTTTGGCACATCAACTCTAGGTATTTTTCCAATCTTTGAAATAGATCACAACATCTTTACTTGATCTGATTCTTCTTCTTCATCACCTCCTAGGGTTTCACCAATTTGTTCAACATATTGAAATTCTTCATCATCATCACTTTCAACATTAGGTCTTGGTGTCAATCCTCTTCGCCTATCTTCTTCAACATCATCCAAACGAATTTGCATTGTTTTCATCATCTCCATCATTTCATCCATCCTACTCGCCATTGTTCCAATAGTAACAACTCTCCTCGGCGGTATTCTTCCTAAGATCAAGTGTAAACTGGCTCAAGTTCGACAATCAGGCTACAAGGTGACAACTGCCTCACAATTGGTGATCGGTTGCGACACAAGTAACCAACCTCAATTCGGTGATTTGTCCACAACAAGATCTTATAGAATTCCCTCGCCAACTTCGCTCAACTCGCTCCCAAAGATTCAAACTTTCGCTCTGATACCACTTGGTGCAGTCACGGTAGGAGGGTTCATAGAATGAACTGTCCAGGCCGTGCAACAAGAGTAAACACAACGGAAACAACTCAAAGATATGAAACAAACACAAATTTAGTAATTTAGTATATAATAGAATTCAAATACAATCTGGCCAGCATCATGCGGGCTTACAATTAGGGCTCAAAGGCCTGATTACAGAATATCAGAATATGCACAAGTTATAGCTTTGAAGTCCCCTTCGCGTAAAATCCAAACTATGAACTTAGGCTAATGATCATAACTTGACCACTAACTGCTTTCCTAGGATCTATTACATCAATATATATCATCTCCAGAACAATAGATTCCTCCACATCGGCCAAGGAATGTCACAAACTCTAATGAAGAGCTGTAACGTGTGTACACAGATAGGTCAAACCTAATCATGTAGAACACCTCCGCAAATGAATGTAATGATGTGTGGATCTTGGGTAAGGTCAGCCATGAACAAAAGATCATTAAATGATGTGTCATTAAGCTCCACAAGTCAAGGAATGCTCCGCAAGCCTTCTCTTTTAGCTAATTATTAGAGACTACCAGGATGCTTTGTTATGAGAAAATAGTCGATCTTCTGATAGCGATATCTTTTGGTAATTAATCCAAATGCTCTGAATTTTGGATATGATGTAGATGAATGAATCTAGATGTTAAGCCCAGTTCCACAAGATGTGAAATACAACTGTGGCAAAATGCGGACCAAAATACAAAAACTGCTACTGACAGAACTACCTGAACTAAACTGGAAAATGAAAGGAAACAAACTGAACTACAAACAAACTGAAATGCAAATGTTTTTGGTTGATGCGAGATTTCTCTTGAACCAGGGATGCTCCTGCATCAAGGATGAAATGTGTTGGTGAGGATGTTTAGAATGATGTGTTTGTGTGTTCACTATAGGGATGACTAGGAGGATCTACTCACTTTCTCTTCTTTTGCAACCGTGTCGCTACCATATAAGACTTGTGAATTTTGGGATGCTATTGGGATGATAATGCAAGGTGATCTATGTGACTAAGGTATGTTTTGGATAATTTTATGTTGAATGCAACTAGTGGATTAATGAAGATGGCAAATGCAACTAAGTTATGTTTTTGGAATTTTTGACAATAGGTATGACAAATGCAACTAATGGGAATTTTGGAAAATGAGGATAAAAGGTGTAGCTAATGCTATGTTGGTAATGATGGAATGTCACTAATGCTATGTTTTGGGATTTTTGATAATGAAGTTATTCATGACAAAGGCTACTAATGAGGGATGAAGCTATGATAATGTCTTAATCTAATTGGATAAGCAACCTTAAGAGATTTTGATAAAAGAGAATGCTCTTAGGTACACTAAGATATACCCAAGTGATTAATTGAAATTGTTTAAGACCTTTCAAGTGTTGGGGGAATAATGATTGATTGAAATGAGCCTCTGAACTAGACACATGAGTTGGAGACTCAACTTGCAAATTGAGGAAGATGGACCCAAACTAGACTTGTGAGTTTAAAGTCCAACTTGTAAATTGATTTGATTGATGGGAAAAGGCAAGATCTTAGACACTTCAAGTTTGCAACTAAGGTATAATCAAAGTATGGAAAATCTCCTATTTTCCAAGTCTCAAACCTGTGACTTAATTTTTTGAGGTTGATCTAAAGTACAAAGGGCTAAATCAATGCAAGGATAACCTAAGTGAATGTAACGAGTTTGAGTGAGGCTAAGCAATTTCAAGGAGTGGATGGAATTGACAAGTCTTAGGTATGTTGACACAATTGCAGTTTGGGTTTGATAGGAAAGGTAGATGCTCAAAGGTTTCCCTACGATTGTGGTGTATTGTTTCTATGTTTGTTTGGGCAATTTATTTGGAAAAATCAAAAGACACATCAAACATAGAAGACACTTGGCAATCAATTTGGCTATCTTTGGTGACTCTTGACTTTGTGAGCGTATGTGTATGTTCGAGGGCTTTCCAACCCCAAATTTCCACGGGTCTAGCACAATTTGAAAACAATTCACACACATAAGACAGTTCTTATCCCTAAGGACATTGGCCAATGGCACGATGCTTGGGCCCACAACTTGGTAACTCCATCGACGCAAGGAAGGGACACCCTCGAGTGGGGTGTGTACACTCTTGTCTTTGCGAGAGAGGATGGATAGGGGCCTCCTAGCTTGGAAGGATGACCTAATCACCCTTTCCCTAGAAAGCTACATAGTTAGCTTATGCTAAGCCGAGTATTTCTATCTCATCCCAATGGAGTCCATATGGTGAGTAACTTTAGGGCATGGAACCCTTGCATCGAGAGTGACGCCAATAAAAGTCAATCATAAAGAGTGGCTTATAAGTAATTTGTCTTCTAGTCACAACTTGAGGACTTACCACCTTGTGAGCATCCAACAAGCCACTTAAGGATTTAACCAATCCTACTTGTTGTACTAACAAATACATCATGTAAACGTGGGTAGCTTGCACTTTTAGATTGGCACTGTACGGTGAAGGCTAATGGAAGTTTAGACTTGGCTTTCGCCTTATCTATTTATATAGTGGCCCGAGGGAAATACCACTTGGGGTTGCCAACGAGTTCTTGCAGATGTGTCTCAAAGGCATGCCCACTCTAAATGGTTACAAAAGCGGCTTAAGCAAATGCTTTTGATCTCTAAGTCCATACGATGATGCGAGGAGAGAGCATACGCATTTACCTTGGCCACACTAGACAAAGTTCATTAACCTTTAGAAATTAAGTGTGCGGTGTGATTATAAAAATGTTGAGAAGAGCTTTTGATTCCCAAGATCACTTAGAGTGCAAGGTAAGAGCATATACTTCTTCACAACATAAACAAAATCACAAGACAAAGAAGACGAATAATGCAAATTTGTTTGTTCCTTTTACCCCAATGAATGTGGAAGATGCAAGTTCTTCTTAAGCCAATCTGTGAAGATATGTAGGTTGTTGTTCGTTTTAACCCATTGAGTGAAAGTATACACGTTGTTCATTTTAAACCAATGAGTGTGGATATGCAATTTGTGGTTCTTTTTAAGCCAATGAGTGTGAATAGCAAACAGATTATTATTCTTTTTAAACCAAATTTGAAGCGTTCTTAATCTAACCACACACACACATGAAATGAAAGAAAACCCTACAACAAATATGTTAATGATTTCAAACAAGATTCTCCTCCAATGGAAGCCACAAAGCCCCAAACCAAAAATTAGTAACTAGAAAAATCCTCTTATCAAAGTTTGCAAAACAGAAAATCACAAGTAATATACCCCTTTTGCAAGCCACCAAGACAAAAAAGGCCAAGAAATCTAATTTGGAAAATATCTGATGAAATTGATTAGTCACAACAAAACAAATAGTAGCATAAGAAAAATTAGGAGATTCTAAGCAGTTTGAAAAAAACATTCGTTGAAATCTGATGAAAAATGCCAAAGACATTCGCATTTGAAGTTGTAAATCATTGTTGACTTTGACTAAAAATTTACCTGATAAAATGGCATTATCACCTAACGAAACCTACACCGCTGCGTAGTTTGCTGAGTCAACTTTCCAATGAGCTCTTGTTTGTGAATTTTCAATAGCATATGATGAAGTTATGAGGAAAAGAAAAAAAAGGCCCTATTAGGGCATGTAGAAGGAGGTGGACATGCTTGACTACTAAAACTTAACCATTGGCGGTTAGAAAAATCTACTCACATGCTGTGGTTTCGGCTAACAGTTAGAGCTGGCGATTATGGTATTATGGTTAAGAGAAGCGGAGCCCTTGGTCCAACATGTGACCAAGGGCTAAAAGGAAATAAAAAGAAATATATATATATATATATATATATATATATATAGTCATGAAACGGGCCCTCTCCTCACACGGTCATAAATATTAAAGCTGACCATGAAATTTAAAGCTAACTTTAAAAGTTACAAGCCGACCACGGGCAAAAACCCACGAGGGCTATCATGAAATCACCTACAGGGAGTCGACAGAATTAAATGGCAATAGAGAGTCGACCACAGAGAGTTGGCCACAGAGGGTTGACCAGGAGTGGAGGTGTAGTTAGGTGGGGTGGCGAGAGGCACAAGTCGCCACCAGAGGTGGCAACGACAATTTATAGGGTTTTTGAAATGGCGAAGGTATATGCAGGCGGCAAAACTTTGACTTGGCGATAGGAACTTTGACCTGGCGGTGATGGGAGATTATTGATGGCAATTGAGGAATAAGTAGTGGCGACAGGAGATTAAAATGACTGAGGGCTAGGATTATGTGGTCTGTAATGTGATTGTTAAAGCTAACCGCAGCTTCAATGCTGACTGTTAGTTGACCCTTCCACATATAGTCAAAGCTGACTGTTAATCTATACCCCAATTTTGATGCCAACGGTTAATGTGGGTGGTGGAAACCCTAAGAGGAGAGATAAGGCGATCGATGGCAGGAATTAGGGTTTTGACCTGAGAGTTTTAGGGTTTTTTAAGATGATGGACAGAGGTTTTGAGACAACGATAAAAGGTGGCCAGGGTTTTAGGGTTTTTTGACAGTCGAACTACAATAAGAATAAAACTTGCAACTTAAAATTAACCTGCAACCAAAAATCACATTAAACTTGCGACCAAAAACCATTAAACCTGCCACAGAAAATGTTAGCCACTCAACACATAAAACCTACAACACTGAAAATGCTAGCCAGAGATTTGACTAGAGACCTGCGTAGAATGGTATGGCCTGTCTGTACGGTACATATCCGTACATATAGTACGGACTGCCGTACTAAAAAAAATTCAAAAATTTCACAGTAAGCAAAACCTAAAGTATTTTATGTTAATCTTCACCTGCGAGGCCTCCCAGACTCAACGGTGAGGTCCGTTTGAGAACCGGAAGCCACCTACGAAACTTGTCTCTTAGAAGTTGACGAAAAATAGTTGATTCATGTCGGGTTCACCAAAATGAAGTCAAGGAAAAACATTCTATAACCTGCAAACAATATCATGCATGCCCTAACAACTCAATGGAGTACTAGGTAACCTAAGATCAAGCAAATGCAAATACAAAACATAAAACCCTAGACTACTAGTGTAAATCCTTCATTGTTTCTCCAAGATTTTGTAGTACTTTGCTCTTAGATTTGCAGACCTGCAAATATAATAAGAAGCTCAAGAGTGTGTTGGTGGCAAAATCAAAGAGAGTGCTCAAATTATGCAAGTGGGGAGTGAGGAATGAGGTTGAGAGAGTGATTGAATAGAGGAGTAGGGTTTGAATGGAGGACTGTGATTGCAAGTTTGACTTTTGATATGATGAAGGGTGTAGATTGATTAGGGTTTCCCTCCATTACAAGACAAGAGTGAATTTAAAATTAAAAAATATGATGAGGTGCACGAGGGAATTCAAATTAAATAAATTTGCCCAATTTATTTAATTTATTGAGATAATGCATGTGAAAAGGGGATTTTGTCAATTAGGTGAGGGGGTATTTAAACAAATGTTTATTTGTTTAAATTAATTGAATGAAAAGGGACATTAGAGCGTGAGTAATTAAATAATTAATTAATTACAATTAATTATTTAATAATAGAAGAAAATTAGGGAAAAATAGATAAATGATCAGAAGGAGGAAAATTGAATTAATTAAATAATTTAAATTATTTAATTAATAGTTGACTTATGGAATTTGAAAGAGAATTGTCCTAAAAGTGGCATTTGCAATGCAAGTACATTTTCAGGTGCCTACAATAACAATTGAAATAGGCACAAACTGCAAATTACTTCAACTATCTATATAGAAAATGAGAGAGAGAGAGAGGCTAGAGATTTCACTTATATAAAAAGTGGTACAATAATAATTTGCTTGATGTGGCAATGCAATATGGCCATGTAATATGATTCTAATCAATGTGGAAAATGTGAAGTGACATGCTAGAGCCATGTAATGAGACTTCAATGTGGAACATATGATATTGCATATTTGATGTGGCAATATAATGTGACTCCAATGTGGAAAATGTGATATGACATGTTTGATGTGGTAATGTAATGTGATTCCACTCAATTTGGAAAATGTGATAGAACTCCACTCAATGCAGGTGTGTAATGGGATCAAGATCTATCCAAGTATGGTGATAAGTCTCTATGTATCCTAAGTCACTACCTAAAATCTCAACCATGAAAAGCATTAGTGACAATGATGCAGAGCGGGCAGTGGGTCATGGAAAACTATTTTACCAGTCAGCTGCTAACATACAATTTTCTCTGTATGTTTTTCCATCGACAAAACCTATTCCATCGGCCAGACTAAAACTCCTCACGCCAATATGAGTATTTTGCTTTGGGTGAACCTCTGAGCCAACCGTACCATTGAACCAGTACTATCGATTCAATTACTTAGTTTAAAGTGTTATTGGCAACTCACAGTTGTACTGTTGAACCGCAAGAACCCATCGGCTTCACTAAACCGTTGAACCGCCGGCCTGTTGAACTGTTGAACTGGTTCAACGAATGGTTCAACTATCACTAGCTCTTTAGCACTGCCTCCGTCACCGAATGGTTGAACCATTGAACCCTTTGAACCGGTTCAAAGGTCCAATCAAACACTTAACCGATTCAAAAACTCCTTCGAAGATTTACTTAACTTCTTACAAGCATTCATCGAGCCAAAATGAACCCGATTTACTTGCGAACCGTTAAACCTTTTGCCAAAGGTTCAAATGAAGACTTTTCTGCCCGACTTCAATCAGCTGCGGAACCTGATGTACTATCTATTATTGCCATGGAACCAAAATTTGTTGGACCATTGGAATTGGTTCAAACACCAGGTTTTCAACCCGCGCGGCATTACCAAACTATTCTTTCCACAAACATACAGATTTTTCTAACTTTAACAACCTAGCACATGAGGATACTAGGATTCATCTCAGCATGCTACAAATCGATCCTGCGATCACACAAAATGAACAAAAACAAGACATAAAACCTAACCTAATATATATAGTCATTCCACCAATTACGAAGTAATCAACCGGTGGAATGGATTAAAGAACCCATCTCGGTTGCAAACCAAAAAATTGACTACACAAAGAAATCAAACACCAGAAAATAACACAAACAGGATCTTTCTTTTATGACTTCCAGAAATTGATACAGATATCTGATTCCACAACTTTAGAACTTCTCAGCCTCTTGCAAAAACTCAATCTATCTTCACCTATCTCCCCAATCGATCTGAGCTAAGCTATTTAACTACTTTCCAATAGTAGTACAGACTTGATTCCCAGCGGCTGGGAGACAATTCCAAGTGGCTGGGAGAGATAATAAACTTCTAACAACTAACAACCTTAGCATGACAGCTCGATAAGTGTCCTAGGGATTACAAACAAAAACCAAATTACAAACACCAATGATAAGTCTGGTCAAACAGACCTTATTACATTAATATAGAAAATGCATAAATTGCATAAGACCCTAGTCTTCGTGGGGTGCTCCTGCACTAGACAATATATGCCCCTTCTCCAATTGATTGCATACATAGTATGCAAGGAATTAAAGGAGAGGAAATGATATGGGAAAATGATAATAATAAAGCAATCAAATAAGATATAGACATGCAATCTCATATATAGCATGTGAGAATGAATCATTATATTTAATAAGCATGCAAGATCATAAATTGGAGATAAACATCATGGTATAATGTTGCCCCAAATATAGACAAATCATAAAACAAGAAATGACCCTAAATGGTAGAGAAAGGTCATGTAAGCATATTGAATGTATAATCAAGTGCAAATATAAATATGGAAGCACAAATAAGTAGTATATAAGCATAAAAGTACATGTAAAGATGATTGCCCCAATATTAGTAAAAATGATAAGACAAAGCTCATAAAGCATCAATGGTATCTATAAGATAAAGTCATAACATGGGTGTCAAATTTGTGACTGTAAGAAAAAAATGTGTTAGAAATCATAAGGCTTGGTAGCATAAGCATGAAAACATAGGTGTGAAAAAATGAACATGAACTAATCAATGTGGAATCATGAGGAGATAAGCATGATAAGTTTATGATAGGTAAACATAAATTATAATAAAAATATGCATGAGACATAATAAAGTAGTAGGGCATGCAAGAACATAAAAATAAAAAAGAAAACACAAGAAGACATAGAAGCCAAATAATAGAATATAAGTATAGAAAGATAACAAAAGAAAGATGCCCCCAAGTGGGGAAGCTTGAAGCATAAATCACAATATATAAGGTGAAATTAGAAAAGGCAAAACACACAACAAACAAGACATAATTAAAGGGCCAAAATATAAAAGATCAAGGAAAAAATAAAAATATAGATTTATAGCTATAAAATTGCTCAATGTCTCATGGAATATATTTGCCAAGATCCTCCTCTAAGAGGTCAAACTCTTCCCAAAAAGTTTTATCGTATTCTTCTTCTTTTAGTACATGGCTCACTTCCTCTTGGGCTTTTTAAGTGACATGTGTCTCTTCTTGATAATGCTTCGCACTCTTTGTAAAAACATCATCAATAGGTGGGACATTCACATTGTTTCTTTGTTTTGCCACTTTTTTTAATATTTTTGGAGGTGGTTGCATATAAATATATGGCATTTGTTGCGCCATTAGACTTTTCTATGGAACCCATGTAGTAGCATGCTTGGAATGAAACAATTTTTTTCGTAATATTGGTTCTTTTTCTTTCTTAGGTGCTACAAGTGGCAAATTATGATGTATGTGATCATGTGCTACCTTAGCTTTTGCTTTCTCTTTGTTTTGTTCTTATAATAAGCAATATAAAAAATCTCAAAAAAGAAGGAATAATATAGCATAACACATGTTTCTAGGTCCAATCATAAGATATATCGTGTGAGGCCCATCCATTTCTGACAGTTTAGTTGACTTAGTTTGCAGTACTTGGCTATATTAGTTGGATTATATTTTTGATGTGTGTGAAACATTATGTTAGTACTATGGACATTTATGGTTATTATGTTGGACATTATGCTAGTTGAAACTTTTGGACATTATTATGATATTTAAACTTTATGGATTTAAGTGTTGAATTATATGATTGAATTAAATTGAGTAGATGATCTTTAGATTACTATTATGTGGGGAAAGAAAGTATTAAAGGAAATTGATGCTTATATGATGGTTATTAAATAAATTATTTTTAAATTATATGAGTATGTGATCATGATGGAAATTGATTATTTAAATTATTTTCGTTATGCATTAAGTTGCTTCGGCTATATTATCATGACATATTGATATGCGAAATTAAGTGTGCAGGTGGGTGGCCAAGATTCTTTAAGTGGTTTCGGAGACTCCATAAACTCCTATGTTATACCAGTTAGCCTAGCCTAAACTGTGGAAGGGGTTAAGGCTAAAATGTGATGTAAAATTATTGTTTTATTTTTAATTTTCATTTTTGTGTGTTATTGTGAAATTTTATTATTTTTATAAATTTTATTTAATTGCATTTATGTGCTGAGAGTCAATTTAATTATTTATTTTATTTTAAATTTTTTTTTTTGTGGGATGAGGATTAAAGCTTTAATATATATATATATATATATATATATATATATATATATATATATATATATATATATATATATATATATATATATATATATATATATATATATATATATATATTTTGAGAAGATTTTATTTCCTTGTTTTATTTTGGAAAAAGAAGAGTTCTGTTTGGGGATAGAGAAAGAAAGTTGCTTTCTTTTTGTTTTTCCTTCTTTTTGAAAATGATTAGTTTTATTTATGGAAAAAAAGGGGAGAGGTTTTTTCACTTTTGGTGTGCATAAATTTTTTTAGAAGAGAAATTTTGAGAAGAAGCAATAGATCTTTGGCTTGAAGAGTTGGAGAAATTTTGATTACAAGGGTTTGGATTCAAGAGCAAGGGTGGGATTTGCATTCTGGTTTTAATTTGGGCTCACCCTAACTTGGGGAGCTAAGGTAACACTCTAAATGTTCTTGCATTTTTTATTATTATAAAAAATATGTGAATTGTATGTGAATTGGGATTTGTATGAGATTTTGGGTTATTTGTCTTTTGTCGATTTTGTGGGTTTTGGGTTGTATGGGAGCGGCTCTCCAAATTTGATGAGAGCCTCCCAAGTCTTGGGGGTTGAGGGAGGCATGAACATCTCTTGGGGAATGGTTATTGGTTTCATTTGATTCATTGATGGATATGTGATTGGTGTATTTGTGGAGGTTGTGGAGATGTATATTGGTATAATTTGTTGTGTTGATGTGTATTTGTGGAGGTTGTGGAGATGTATATTGGTACAATTTGTTGTGTTGATGCGTATTTGTGGAGGTGGTGGAGATGCATGTTGGTAGATTTTGCTATATTGAGGTGTATGGAGGTTTGGAGGTGTGTGGAGAAGCGAAGATTGTTGTTATGTTGTGGTGGTGATTTGTGGTGTTGGGGTTTGACTCTTTGTATTGTTGAGGAGGTATATGTGGGAGGTATAAGGGTTGGTGGTGATGGAATTGTGTATTGTGATTTGTGGTGATTCTTGATAGTTGTTGTGTCCCCAAGAGGGTTGACTTTCCCCTCCTTCCCCCTAATTTGAATCCAAGAAAGATCCTTGTTTGTGAGTCAAACCGCACGGGAAACTTGTTTGATTTTGTTTCTATTTGGAATTGTGTTTTTGCAAGTTTGTTGCAAGTGTTGCAAACCTGGTTTATGGAGTTCTCCTACTCGGGGGTGGGATGTGCATATGCAAACCCTACGGTAGGGTGGAGAGTAGGACTTAGCAACCTATTTTGGCTGTATGTATGTGTGCAGGTTGAAAGGATGTATCTGTAAAAGTTACATGTTGAATGGGTCTCCATGAGTTACAAGAAAAGAATAGTATGTGGTTATGAAAGTTGGCAAGAGTGTCTTAGAAAAGATTCCCGATGGAATTCTTGAATTGTGTATAAAGGGTTTTGAAAATTGTACTGTTGTTAAAGAAACCGATTCATTCAATGTATATGTCGGGTCAATCGGTGTATGTTCCCTCGTTTCAAGTAAATACGGTATAAATTTATTATTCTTTTGTCATGGCTGTAGGGAAAGAGAATTTGTTGATTGATGTAAATTTGGGACATAGTCATGTTATTAAAAATTTCTCATCTCAGTGATATAAATAGATATGAAGATGTTTCTTTTGTTTAATTTATTTTGGAAGTTGATTTAATAGTTCGTAATTTTGTTTACAAAACTCTGCTGTTAGAAAATATCATTATCTGGAAATTAGAAATCTGTATTCTTATTCTTTGGGTGTAAAAATTCATATATATATATATTGATTTGAATATATGTTGTGAATACTGTGTAAATGTTTCAAGCAGCATAGATTTCAATCTTAAAGGAAAATTTTATATATATCAAAGTTGAAACATATTATAAAACAAAAATAAAGAAAGGAATTTTTTTTGGTAGATAAATCTTTTTGCAGCCATGTCGTTGCCTTGTAGCGCCCTTGAGGGGCCGTGGAGAGGCCACGACCTCCCCACGACACCTCCCTCATAGGGAGGCCATTGGGCCTTAGGCCCACGACACTTCCCTGTGGGGAGTAGTGCCCTCCATAAAAACTTAGTCTTCTTTACTTTATGAAATATGTGGCGCCTATCTTGAAAATAATGCCCTGCAATATTTTTATAATCGTTGTTTCCTGTTAAGAGCCATAACATTTAACAACTATATATATACCCTCAATCATCCCTATTTGCATCCTCTGTGTCTTGAATCCTTCTGACCTGCAAAACTAAAATACAGAATATGCATATATGGCAGTTGGATAATCATCTGACAAGAATGTAAATAAGTTAGAGACTTTCAATGTATAGTTTGGTATATTGGTATTTAGAAATATAATTGCTTTATTGTTTTAAGTTATGTAAGAGAAAAAAAACAATTTTAAAAAGAGAATAAATCAGTTTTATATATATGTTTTGGAAATCAGCTTTGATAACAGAAAGTGTTAAATTTAAATTATTGTTTTAATGGAAGGAAAGTGTATGAGTCTTATGTAGATTTTAGATTTAGTGCTATTATTTTAATTAGGAAGGGAAAGCAAGTTTATATTTTAAAGTTCCTTGTGAAAAGCATTTTAGAATTGTATTATTATATATTAATAAAAAATCAATATTGGTTTTATTTGACATATATTTAGGAAAAAGCGATTGTTTTATTGGGGTTGTAAAGAAGAATTTTAATTTATAAGGGAAAAGTCATTCAATGTTCAAATATTATTTGTAAAAGTATTTTTAAGTTGATTTATAGATGTATTGAGATAAAAGAGAAGATTGCTTAAGTTTTGTTTGATTCAATTTAGAGAGATTGCAATTTTTTAATTAATATTATTTTAATTGAATTGTAAAGGAATATTTGGTTATTAGACAATTTTGTAGTTATAT
The DNA here is from genome assembly GCA_027924645.1 of Cunninghamia lanceolata. Classification (NCBI taxonomy): domain Eukaryota; kingdom Viridiplantae; phylum Streptophyta; class Pinopsida; order Cupressales; family Cupressaceae; genus Cunninghamia; species Cunninghamia lanceolata. Next base: position 5,835,585 of record BSBN01000994.1, on the reverse strand, counting down.
TGTGATTAAATAGATGGTTTTATTTAAATTGCCTTATTGGTTGATTAAGTTATATTTTATTTAGTCAATTAAATTAAACGATGGAACTCACTTATGAGTTGTAATAATAACATTTAATTGGAGACAACTAGTATAGTGAAGTAAATTTATCTATTCAAATTTTGTAAAACTTGACTTTGGTTAATAGGATACTTACAAGGAAGGATAGCTGTCATCTTAACTTTCTGGGAATTGTCGATAATAGTCAAACTTTAGGTAAACCAACATTACAAGTTATACAATTGTGCATTTAAATATTTCTACCTTTTAGCCCACTTGTATGGTTGACATACAGGTGGGCTCGTCACGGGCATGACTTTTGGTATCAAAGCCTAGGTTTCCACACTTTGGCAACTCTAGGGATTCGAACCTTGTGAAGCTAAAACTTTGTAATTGTTGACTTTTTAGGATGCCTCCCAGACATAAGCGCACTCACTCAAATGCTCAGTATCAATTCATTCATCAAGATGTACTAGGAGATCAGGACCCCCAAATTTTGCAAGTGTTACAACAGTTAGTGGATGTAGTACAGATTAGGCTACAACCGCCACCTCCACCACCGCTTGAGAATCCATCTCATCCTCATTCTGAGGAGCATGCTTCAGCTCATCATGAGCGCAGAAGGAGTCCTAACCATGACAGGGAAGAGCATCATGAGGAAGGGGCAGGTGAATCATGACACCATGTCCCTCCACGTATCAGTCAGATAAATAATTTTGAGGCACCTAGGGCATACATTGATGTAGACAAACAAATCAGGGAGTTTCTCTGCCTTCAGCCCCCACACTTTTCTGGTACTTCTGAGGGCATGGAGGCAGAATCTTGGATATTGAACCTTGAAGGTTGCTTCAAACTCAAATTCTATAAAAGCAATCTCAAGGCAAGGTTGGCTATTCATCTACTTAGAGGGGTTGCAGCCACTTGGTGGCGCTAGGAAGAAAGAAAGGGATACATTGTAGTTGACACTTTGACTTGGGAAAACTTCCTTGATGTAAAGTATGAGATTTTCCACTTACTAAAAATACCAAGTAAAGCAATCTCAATCTATAAATGGAAAATGAATCTTTCTATTAACAGAGATATCCATAAATATATAATCTTTTACAATTTTTCAAGTGCAACAATAGTACATCAAAGAGAAGTACAATTACATACATTGGCTAAACAAGCCATACAAATGTGCAATACAATGATATTTCCATCTTTTGAATTTCGTAATGAAAATCAAATATACAATCTATCTTCGGCCACCATAACCCACTGGTCTTCCACAAACTGAAGGTCAAGAGCATGGTTAAGGTGCTTTTTCCACCCAACCACAAAGCACTACACTTCCCCAGAATTCTTCCTATCTCAAAGAATACCTGACCCTGCACGAGGCGCCTAGCAACTTGGAACAAACGGGCAGGAGGGAAACACTCAATGCATACCTGATGTCTATATGTATTCTAATCTAGAATGATCATATTTCTTGCAAACATGATGTTGCAGAGAATAATATTAATCACTAGACATTAATTATCCATCTATTTCAATGGTACAAACATAGCTTTGGCCAAAGCATAAAATACAATTGATAATCTTGAAAAAGAAGACTACCTTCTCTGTTAGCCCACATTCAGCATCCTGTCCCAGAAGGTAAGCTTATCACACACAACACATGCAGCAAGAATAATATATTTCCAATTGCATAATATTACAAGCATTTGCTTAAAAAAATCACTATTATGTTCATCCAAAAACAACATGAATACACCTTGCATGCATCTCATACCTCTAACAATGAGCTACATGCATGATTTATTCAAGATACACATAAAAGATATACAACTAGTTATATTCATTAACCCTTATTCACCTAATTATTTTCAAATAAAGCAGGTTTATAACACCATAACCATTAATTTGTGATAGGGAATTTAAGAAGACATAAATTATTTAACAATTCCATAAAAGTTAATGAAATAGGTTGCGACAAGTAATACAATATGTCCTAATAGTAAGGACTGGTTTGTAGGAACTAATTTAAAGCAGGTCGACAACACTAGGTTTCTTATTTACATAGGCCGAATCAATACGACAATAGTTATTTACATTGTTGGCCACTATAAATATATAAAGGCTAGTGCTATAAATTTATATCTGAATGCATAGATCGGATTAAAATAAACAAAGACATTATTTAGAGGAAGATTCATTTCCTAAGTAAGAACAATCTTTTGCAACGAGACTAGATTAAATTCATAATTATTAAAGGCATAAACATATAAGTTAAATAAATTCATGCACATAACTTAAGATCTATAAACATAATAGGGAAGACTAACTATTTTTAATGTGGCAATGTATAATTCGACACTTATTTAACTAGAAGATGAACCATAATTCACTACTATTTCCCAATCAAACTATTTATTTAACATATCATGACATTTTGCAATGGCAATATGACAATAGAAGTTCCTAACTATTATGCTACAATTATTTATCTATAAATTTCACTATTTTTTTTTTAATTCGTAATCGTGGAGGTCACAAGGGGGACCTCCTCCCCATCAACATATCCAACATAGGAACCACATAATCCACTTAGAAGCCACATAAGCCACATATGTTACTTGGAGGATTTGAACTTGGATCTCCATCGTGAGAACCTTATGGCCTTTGCCATTCAAGCACAACCCCGTTCACTATAAGTTTCACTATTCTTCCCAAATAAAAAACCATTTAATTTATAAAGGCAATATGACATACATATTTCTAATTAATTATAACATTTTTACTACAATTATTTAAATATGGACTATCTTCCAAAATCAATTTCCTACACTTTCCTATCTTCAAGGTTTCTTTCTAAATTAACTCAAATTGATTAAAGGAAACTATTAAAATATAGATTAAGAGGAATAAATAAGAAAATAAAATCAAAGGCATTGTTGGAGACAATATTTTCTCATGACTAATAAATTTATTTGTTTGAAAAAACTCTGCACATGGATGAATGAAGGAGATCTTACAAGGTTTGTAGCCAAGATATAAATTGTAGCCAAGTTTTAAGTTGCAGCAAGCAAAATGGATGAAGGGAGGGCATGGAGATGGCTATATAGCCCTAAGGTGTTGCCTCATCTACATTTTTTTTAAAAAGATTTCTCTACAAATAATTTAGTTTATTAAGCATCTTTCAGAAGGATCAAACATAGGTAATTGATGGCATGGTAAATGAATGGCATGCAGGGAGAAATTTATTGGCTATACAGCCTCTTGTAGGAAAAAAATGGATAATAGATATACAGTCACTAATTAATACATATCTTAAAATTGACAAACTGGGTAAGGTTAATTTTGGGTATGATTTAAATAACTAATCTTCACACCTTATATAAAATTTTTAGAGAAACCCAGTTTGTGAAAATGAAGTTATTGGTGATGCAATAGACTGTTTTAGCAAAGATGAAATGGGTAAGAGATAAATAGTCACTAATTATTACATATCTACAAAACGACAAACTGGGTATGGATGATTTTTGTATATGATTTAGAAAACTAAGTGGCACACCTTATGTAAAAATTTCAAAGAAACCCAATTCGTAAACATGAAGTTATTGGTGACGCAATAGTTCTCATGAAAGATTACATATCCAAACCTTTCTAACAACAGGGCAAAACTATACAGATTGTGCAAAAGAGAATTCAGAGAATAAAACAATTCTTACATTTTAGAGAAATTGATTTCAACCAAATTTAACACAAACAATCAATCATTTTCATAATTACATGCATACCCGAGAATCATCGCAATCCTTAAGAGGTTGCTCTTTGGCTTCCTGTCGCTGCTGGTCTCCTCCTTACTGCTGCTCCTCTATTCTCTCTCTCTTTTTTTTTTCTCAATGGCGCACACTCCTATATAAGATTTTCTCTTGTTTTTATTATTGTTGTTTCTATCTTTTTGTCTTGTTTTTGATTTTTTGCTTTCTTCTATCGTTTTTGTTTTTGTTTTTTTCTATTTCTTGTTTTCTTTCTATCTTTAAAACTTGTCATGATCTCAAAAATTTAGAAAGATAAGCTCCAATCATATTGATATTTCTATATATTTATTTTAATGATAAAATAATATTTTTATTTTATATAATAATTTCTTTTAAGGTAACACTAGATTCTCCTACTTATTTTATTTTATTAAATAATTAAATGAGGTCTATGTTCCCAAGATAAGTAAATAAATTTAAAAACAAACCCTCATCTATATTTATATAATTTAAATAAAAGAAAAATATACCCATTCCTAGCTTATTCTATTTCAAATAAAAGACCTTTTTAAGCCTAGTGAGAAAAATAATTAAACCATTCAACAGAGATTATTTCATGCAATGAGAAAAATGCAATGCAATTATGAACCAAGTGCTTGTGTGTGCTACATGGAGGTTTTCTCCATCACATTTCTTGCCAGGCGGCTAGGTCACTTCTACCTTAACCAGACTCTTGCCTTCGACACATTCCTGCGATCATTCAACTTGATTTCCCGATTAATAGGTTAGTGACAAAAATTCCATGGCCGAAGCATCACATAATATCCATTTTCATCATTCTCTAATTGTATACTTTAGAATGAAAGATAACATTTCATTTTCTATTCATAGATGAGTATCTATTTATAACATAACCAGAAATAAACATCTAACAATGCTAAATATAGTTGAGTTTAGGAAGTCTAGAATTTTGAGACGTGACACTTGAGCAGTTCAAGAAAAGATACATTTCAGAGTGCTTTAGGAAAAAAAAGATAGATGAGTTCCATGACCTCCAACAAAGGGGACTCATAGTAGCTCAATACAAAAACAAATTTCTGGAATTGCTTCCTTATGTAGACTACATTCAGGATGAAAAGTTGATGGTCAGCTGGTTTGTTAGGGGTCTTAACCATGGGATATCTGGTCCAGTACGTTTAGTAGAGCCTCATACCATGCGGGAGGTGGTAGAAAAGGCCATTATTGTAGAAGAAATTCTTCCTAGAAACTAGGGAAACCGTGATCAATTCAGGAACCAAGACCAACCCCAGCAGAACCGAAACTTCTCTAGGCCACCTGCACCTCAGGGAGGTGGATTCAAGAATAATTCTCAGCCACATGTCCCCCTCGAGAGCAGCAGCAACAACAGTAACGGGGACAAAAACCTAGGAGCAATCAAGGGACACCTTCTAGGACTTGGCAGTCACAACCTCAACATAGAGACCAGAGGCCACAGACACAGAATGCGGGCCCAACCTGTTCTCAGCAAACCTTTAGGAGTAGTCAGGTTAGTTCTAGTAGGCCAGCTTTTCAACAGAATCAGGCACCTACCAGGGGTCCTTGCTACAATTGTGGTGGCATTGGACATACTGCTCGAGAATGTCCCCAAAATTTCTCTTCGGCAGGAGGAAATCAACCAGCTTATTCTGAGCCTACAGTTAGGGATGTGGGTAAGTCCCACATGGTTTTTGCAGTGGCAGATAACTGCCAAGTAGAAGCACTTAGTAGATAAGGACCTTATACCCTCACCTCTTTGAGGGCTTCCAGGAGGAAGCCTAATACTAAGAGGGGGAGGATGTGAGGCCCTCCCTTTTTGACAGTTTAGTTGACTTAGTTTGTAGTACTTGGCTATATTAGTTGGATTATATTTTTGATGTGTGTGAAACATTATGTTAGTATTATGGACATTTATGGTTATTAGGTTGGACATTATGCTAGTTGACACTTGAGGATACTATTATGATATTTAAACTTTATGGATTTAAGTGTTGAATAATATGATTGAATTAAATTGAGTAGATGATCTTTAGATTAATATGATGTGGGGAAAGAAAGTATTAAAGGAAATTGATGCTTATATGATGGTTATTAAATAAATTATATGAGTATGTGATCATGATGGAAATTGATTATTTAAATTATTTTCTTTATGAATTAAGTTGCTTCGGCTATATTATCATGACATACTGATATGTGAAATTAAGTGTGCAGGTGGGTGGCCAAGATTCCTTAAGTGGTTTCAGAGACTCCATAAACCCCTATGTTATACTAGTTAGCCTAGCCTAGCCAGCGGAAGGGGTTAAGAATAAAATGTGATGTAAAATTATTGTTTTATTTTTAATTTTCATTTTTGTGTGTTATTGTGAAATTTTATTATTTTTATAAATTTTATTTAATTGCATTTATGTGGTGAGAGTCAATTTAATTATTTATTGTATTTTAAATCATTTTTTTTGTGGGATGAGGATAAATGCTTTAATATTTATATACTTTTTTTTAATATTTTTTTTTTTGTGAGAAGATTTTATTTCCTTGTTTTATTTTGGAAAAAGAAGAGTTTTTTTTGGGGAAATAGAAAGAAAGTTGTTTTCTTTTTGTTTTTCCTTCTTTTTGAAATTGATTAGTTTTATTTATGGAAAAAAAGGGAAGAGGTTTTTTCACTTTTGGTGTGCATGAATTTTTTTAGAAGAGAAAACTTGAGAAGAAGGGAGAGATCTTTGGCTTGAAGAGTTGGAGAAATTTTGATTACAAGGGTTTGGATTCAAGAGCAAGGGTGGGATTTGCATTCTGGTTTTAATTTGGGCTCACCCTAACTTGTGGAGCTGAGGTAACACTCTAAATATTCTTGCATTTTTTATTATTATAAAAAAATTATGTGAATTGTATGTGAATTGGGATTTGTATGAGATTTTGGGTTATTTGTCTTTTGTCGATTTTGTGGGTTTTGGGTTGTATGGGAGTTGCTCTCCAAATTGATGAGAGCCTCCCAAGTCTTGGAGGTTGAGGGAGGTGCAAACCTCTCTTAGGGAATGGTTACTGGTTTCATTTGATTCATTGATGGATATGTGATTGGTGTATTTGTGGAGGTTGTGGAGATGTATATTGATATAATTTGTTGTGTTGATGTGTATTTGTGGAGGTCGTGGAGATGTATATTGGTACAATTTGCTGTGTTGATGTGTATTTGTGGAGGTGGTGGAGATGCATGTTGGTATATTTTGCTATATTGAGGTGTATGGAGGTTTGGAGGTGTGTGGAGAAGAGGAGATTGTTGTTATGTTGTGGTGGTGTTGGGGTTTGATTCTTTGTATTGTTGAGGAGGTATGTATTGGAGGTATAAGGGTTGGTGGTGATGTAATTGTGTATTGTGATTTGTGGTGATTCTTGATAGTTGTTGTGTCCCTGAGAGGGTTGACTTTCCCCTCCCTCCCCCTAATTTGGATCCAAGAAAGATCCTTGTTTGTGAGTCAAACCGTGAGAAACTTGTTTGATTTTGTTTCTATTTGGAATTGTATTTTTGCAAGTGTTGCAAACTTGGTTTATGGAGTTCTCCTGCTCGGGGGTGGGATGTGCATATGCAACCCTATGGTAGGGTGGAGAGCAGGACTTGGCCACCTATTTTGGCCGTATGTATGTGTGTAGGTTGAAATGATGTATCTGTAAAAGTTGCATGTTGAACGGGTCTCCATGAGTTACAAGAAAAGATTAGTATATACGACAGTTGGATAATCATTTGGCAAGAATGTAAATAAGTTAGAGACTTTCAATGTATAGTTTGGTATATTGGTATTTAGAAATATAATTGCTTTATTGTTTTATGTAATGTAAGAGAAAAAAAACAATTTTAAAAAGAGAATAAATCAATTTTATATATGTTTTAGAAATCAGCTTGATAACAGAAAGTGTTAAATTTAAATTATTGTTTTAATGTGTTAAATTTAAATTATTGTTTTAATGGAAGGAAAGTGTATGAGTCTTAAGTAGATTTTAGATTTAATTATATTATTTTAATTAGGAAGGGAAAACAAGTTTATATTTTAAAGTTCCTTGTGAAAAGCATTTTAGAATGGTATTATTATATATTAATAAAAAAATCAATATTGGTTTTATTTGACATATATTTAGGAAAAAGCGATTGTTTTATTGGGGTTGTAAAGAAGATTTTTAATTTAGAAGGGAAAAGCCATTCAATGTTTAAATATTATTTGTAAAAGTATTTTTAGGTTGATTTATAGATGTATTGAGATAAAAGAGAAGATTGCTTAAGTTTTGTTTCATTCAATTTAGAGAGATTGTAATTTTTTAATTAATATTATTTTAATTGAATTGTATAAGAATATTTGGTTATTAGACAATTTTGTAGTTATATTGTGATTAAATAAAGGGTTTTATTTAAATTGTCTTATTGGTTAATTAAGTTATATTTTATTTAGTCAATTAAATTAAATGATGGAACTCGCTTATGAGTTGTAATAATAACATTTAATTGGAGACAACTAGTGTAGTGAAGTAAATTTATTTATCCAAATTTTCTAAAACTTGACTTTGGTTAATATGATACTTACAACGAAGGATAACCGTCATCTTAACTTTTCGAGAATTGTTGACAACAGTCAAAGTTTAGGTAAACCAACATTGCAAGTTATACAATTGTGCATTTAAATCTTTAAAAAAAAAAAATTCTACCTTTTAGCCCACTTGTATGGTTGACATATAGGTGGGCTTGTCACGGGCATGACATATCGTAAGAAACTCCAATGTTTTAATTAATACTCCACTAGTCATTTGTAGTGATATGTTGAAATGAACATATTTCTTTAATATTGAATTTATTAGCAACTAATAAGTCATCCATACATACATTATATTGATTGGTTGCATCTATAAGAATATCATTATTGATCTTACCTTGCACTTCACCCATCAGATATAATGGAAAATAATGATTATTCTGGACAGGGCTTCCTCATTTGAAATGTGATCAATGGAATAATAAGTGAAGAAGAAGATATATCTTGAGAATGTATCATCCCCACAAAATCATTCTAGTATGTGTTTGATCTTGAGAATCAATATAATAGTAATCTAAAGTCATGGTCCATGTTAACAAAAATCTTGTGTCTCCACATGATTTGTATAATTAGGGAATTGATTGTTATAAAATTACAAATTTTGATTTGGGGGTGCAACTACATGATTTCCATTATCATCAACCCTTTCAATATGAATCATGTTATTATCTATGAGATCTTTCATCTTATATTTCAAGCCCATGCATGATTGAATATGATGGCCTTTAAATCTGACAATGAGAAAAACACATTATAATTCTTTGGAAGCACCTTACTAGGATCTAATGAACAAATACAAGGAATAGTAATCAAATTAGAACTCAATAAGATTTGGAGCACATTGTCCAAAGGTTCCTATAACTTTGTAAACTTTCTAGGAGAATTTTTTTTAAAGAAGGAATATTAGGAGTAGTTGATTAACATTTTCCTTCTTGTCTTTGTAATCATTTCCCTTAGAGAAAGATGTAGACTTGTGAAATTTCTAAGGATATGAAGAAGTACTAGAAGTTGATGATCCGTATCCAAATACATTTATTGTTAACAACTTAGACTCAACTATTTTGACATGTGCACATAGATCCATGAAATATGTGAAGTTGTTAAGGTAAACACTATCTAAAATTGGCTTAAGTAGTCCCTTGGTAAATATATTTTTTCAATTCTAAGGGATTATACAATCTAGAACACAAGGACTAAAATTGTATGACATAATCATTGATGTGTTCATTGGGTCCTTGGGCAGACTCAACTAGATTGGAAATAGTAACCTTAAGGCCCATGTTAATTTTGAATTTCTTTAAAAATGCCTTAGTCAAATAAACAAAGTGTAAACCCATAAGACAATAGGAAGAACCATTCAATAGCATAGTCCTTGAATGTTCTAGGAAAATGTTTAGCCAAAATCCTGTCTTCATACTTAAAGCCCAAACGTGTTGTAGTGAAGGAACACGCATGTGTGTAAGGGTCATCTTTTCCATCATATACTAGAAAATGAGGTGCCATAAAACCACAGGTAGAGGATGTGTAACAATTTCAAATGCCAATGGTGTGTTTCTAGCCTCAATGAATTCTTCATTATCATGGTTCCAGGCATAGTATTTGTAACTCTCTTTTCAACATTATCAATCTTTTGAAATAGTGCATATAGGGTGGTAGAGAAAATGGTAAGAAAAGAAGGTTGGGCACCACTAGGATAGATATATGTAGGAGCTATGAAATAACCCATAGAAGAAGGTTGGGTATGAGGTCTATAAGGAGGAGTAGAGTGAAGAATACAATGGGGTATGTGAATAGATAAGGATATGTAACAAGATGTATGTATGGGAATATAATAAGGGATGGAGTAGGATGTATTGATTGTGGAAGAAGCACTAGTGAGAGTGGAAATGACACTAGTCAAAGTAGTGGTAGGAATAATGGGTGTAGGAATAATGGAAGTGATAAGGGGTTTTTTGAAGAAGGAGTAGATGTGGAAAATTGCATGTTAGATGCATGTATGGTGAGGGGAGTAAAATTAGAAGATAAACAAAATTGAGGAACAAAGTCATGAATTGGGACAATGATAGAGGAAGGCATGGCTATGGACAAAGGAGGGAGAATAGATGCACTAGTCGAAGAGCAAGGATAGCAACCTTAGCACCTATTATTTGCAAGATCTCTAACCCAAATAGTTTGTAAATGAATAAACTATGAATCATATTTGCTAATGTATAAGAATTCAACATTAGCTAAGCTAGCAAGTTCTTTTGAAAACTCTTGTTGAGATACATGTTCATCATGATCATTGTTCATTTTAATTCTCAATGCCAATAGTAGCAACATTGCTCATGGGCAAGTATGGAGAGCGTAGGGAAGAGAGTGAAGGAAGGAAAGTTTTTTTTGAATTTTGGCAATGGCATAAGTGCAGGAAAGGTGGAAGAAGTCACAGGCAAGGTGGAAGGCGCATCGTTGGTTATTGGCAGTCATGTTGATAGTAGCCCGACTGTTGGTGGCAGAGATGCAGAAGGTTCCGAGGAGGGCCCAGCTGACGATGGAACTTTTGGTGCTTTTGAGGCTTGTCCATCCTCCTTGGAAGCAGAGATCCATCCTCCTGACCCTGGTGGTACATCAAGGGAGGTGTCCCCTAAGGTGGCTAAGGTGGACAAGGCTATGCCAGCAAAACCCTCTCCAGACTTCTTTAATCTGTGGAAGTCACTTTTTGGGTCTCTACCTAAAGGGAAAAGCTTGGCCCCACCTTTGGTCTGCTCCTCTGATAGTGTAGTGGACTACAGTATTTCTCATATGGATTTATCGTTGGTGGGTAAGTTTTTGGGTCCCAGACCTAATATTGAAATTGTGAGATCTTGGGCTCGCCGAAAATGGGCTTCGAAAGGGCAAGTGGACATAGTTGCTTTACAGAAGGGGTTCTTCTCCTTTACCTTCTCATGTGAGGAAGATCTGCTATGCACCATGGCTAGGGGCCCTCAGGTCATTGGGAACTCAACTCTGGCGTTAAGGAGGTGGGAACTTGGCTTTGATGCAACAACATTGTCCTTCAATGTAGCCCCAGTGTGGGTCAGGTTCCTAGGTTTGCCTACGGAATTATGAAATGAAGAAGTCTTTAATGGCTTGGCTAGCGCTTTTGGTAGCTTGCTTACGGTTGACCCAGTCACTGTGTCAAGAAAGAGGCTAGTTTATGCTAGAATATGTGTTATGGTGAATCAATCGACTAGCCTGCCCTCCTCCATCAAGATTAAATCAAAACTTAGTGTCTGGGAGTAGGCTATTGAGTTTGAATCTATCCCTTTTGCATGTTCTCTCTGCAAAAAGATAGGCCACTGGGCAAAAAATTGTCATTCAAAGAGAGTGAAGACAAACCAAAAGGTTTGGAAGGAAAAGCAAGAGAATGACTAGGGGAAAGCCCAAAGCCACAAAGAGGAAGCTAAAAAGGAGGAAGCTCTTGCCATGAATGAATCTGTGGTTGTTTCTCCCTAAGAAATGATGGTGATAATTTCATTTGTTCCCAGGAATGAGGAATCTTCTGATCCAGTGCTAGAAACTCCAGGCTATACCATGATCATTTCTAATGATGGTGAATCCCAAGCACCCAAGGGTGAGGGGGTCTCTCCTTGCTCTCCTAGACAGCTTTTGGAGTTAGCTGAGGATTTTTCTTTGGAGGAAGGCCTTTTGAGGAGGTCAAGGGTAGAAAGAAGAAAAACCCTGCTACCCACCCTCAGTGCGGAGTAGTGACTAGAAGATCTTCCAAGGCTGATTTTGGATTAGAGAAAAGAAGGCCAGGGAGGCCTTCAGCCAGTGCTGTCAGAGAAAGAGATAGTAAGAAGGAGATAGTAGGAGGGATGCAAAAAACCCTCATGGATCTGTGCTCTAAGAGCACAAACTCTCTTTTATCATGAAGATCCTTTCATGGAATATAAGGGGGTTAAATAATAGTCACAAACATGACCTCCTATCTAACTTGATCTAGGATCTTAAGCCAGATATTTTGCTTATTCAAGAAACTAAGATGCAGATGGAAAAACTTCACTTTATCAAGAATAGATTCTTTGCTGTGTGTGGCCTTCAAGGAAGTAATTCTGAGGGTGCCTCTGGACGGGTGGCACTCTATGGAACCCTAAATTGGTTACTAGATATCCTATTATGGTGGACTCTAACCAGGTGGCGACCAAATTTGTTCATAAAAGAGATGACTCCTCCTGGATTGTCTCCAACATTTATTCCCCTAATAACAAGAATGCTAGGAAGAAACTGTGGCAAAGATTTGGAGCTTTGAGAAGGATGTTCCCTAAGTCAAAATGGCTTGTTATGGGAGATTTCAATTTAGCCCTTAAAGATGATGAGAAAATGGGTGGATCTTAAGCTCCCCTAGATTCCAGAATGGATCTGATGGATTTTGTGAATGATGAAGCTTTACTAGACCTGGATCTTAAGGGAGCCAAGTTCACTTGGTCAAATCAAAGAATAGGAGATAATCAAGCATCCGAGTGAGATTGGATAGGGCCCTCATTTCTATGGACTGGTTTGAATCTTACTTCTGCTCCCTATCTGCTCTCACCAGATTAGGGTCTGATCACTTCCTGATTGTTCTCACGGCGGACAAAAGGGGTAAGCAGAAAAAGGTTTCCCTTCAGATTTGAAAGGATGTGGTTGCGCCACCTAGAGTTGAAAGAGAAGATCAAAGAGTGGTGGAACATAGATGTGGAAGGTACTGCCATGCATAGGTTGGACAAAAAGTTGCATAATGTCAAGATCAATGTGCAAAAATGGAATAGATCCTCCTTTGATCAGATCTTTAAGGAAAAAGAGATCATCAAAGGTGAGCTGAATAGGATCCAAGGTGAAATATAAATTGATGGTATGACTCAAAAAACTAGGGAAGAAGAGATTGACCTCCTTAATGCCCTCCATGAGGTTGTTGCTAAGGAGGAAGATTTCTGGAAACAAAGATCTAGAGCTATCTGGCTTAAGAGTGGGGATCGTAACTCTAAATTCTTTCATATGACTACTTTGAAGAACAGAGCAGCAAATAGAATCAAGAAAATCTCTTCGAATGGCAGGTCTATTTCATACGAAGATGAAATTCAGAAGGAAGCTATGCTTTTTTTCTCTTCTTTACTCAATAAGGAAGAGCCTCTAGATCAAAATATGGAAAACAGTCTGCTTCAGGTTATTCCCAAAGTGGTGAGCGACATTGCCAACAAGATGATGACCAAGATCCCCTCGAAGGAAGAAATAAGAGGAGCTACTTCTCCTTTGAAGGAAACAAGGCTCCTGGCCCTGATGGTTTCCTCCACTTTTTGTTCCAAACATTCTGGGAGATTGTGGCCAAAGATACTTTCAATGCCACTAAAGAATTTTTTGGAAGTAAAAAATTGCTTAAAGAAATAAACTCCACTTTTCTTGTCCTCTTCCCAAAGAAGAATAGTGCTAATACCTTTCCTGATTATCGTCCCATCAGTTTGTGTAACTCTATCTTTAAGATCATTTCAAAGGGAATGGCTTGCAGTCTTCAAGTCCTTCTCCCGAGCATGATTTCTATGTAGCAGAGTGGTTTTGTTCCTAGTAGACAAATCCTTGACTCCATTATTTCAGTTCAGGAGAATATCCACTCTTTGGGTTTAAACAAAAAAGAGGGTCTTTCTAAAGCTTGGTCTCATGAAAGCTTACGATAGAGTTGACTGGAACTTTCTTATCAGTGTTTTGAAGAAGTTTGGTTTCAATGAGAAATCCCTTGAGGTATTTTGGCAACTTTTCCTTTCTCCTAAGTTTTCTGTCCTGATCAATGGTTCTCTGACATGGTTCTTTGTTAGTTTGAGAGGGTTGAGGCAAGGGGATCCAATCTCGCCTTTCCTGTTTATTATCATGGTAGATGTCCTGGGCAGAAATATTCAAAAAGAGGTTCTTGAAGGGCAGTTCAAAGGGTTATGCCCTTCATCGCTGGGACCCTCCTGTTCCCACGACCAATTTGTGGACAATACTATCATTATGGGTGAGGCCTCTGTTAGGGAAGCCCGAAAGATAAGGAGCATTCTGCAAAATTATGAAGTGGCTTCGGGTCAGAAGATCAGCCTTCCTAAAAGTTTGATTTTCTTTTTCAATACCCCAGAACCCAGGCAACTTAAGATAGCTTGTATCTTGTAGTGTAAAGTTGAGTCCTTACCCTCCGTCTATGGGCTCCCTTTGTATGAAAAAAGGATTCCTAATTCCTTCTAGCATGGTCTGGTTGACAAATTCCAGTCCAAACTTGCTGGATGGAAGGGAGCGATCCTAAGTCAGGCAGGCAAGATTCAATTGATAAAAGCTTCCCTTCAAAACCTGTCTGTTTACTCCATGTCCCTATTCAAAGTTCCTGCCAAAGTCAGAGATAGAATCGAACAAATCCAAAAAGATTCCTTTAGTTGGGAACTGAGGAGAAGAAGAGAATCCCGTTGGTCGCCTGGGACTCGGTCTGTAAGCCTAAGAACTTTGGGGGTCTCAGTCTGAGAAAACTAAAAGACTTCAACTCTGCCCTCTTGGCGGCCAATGCCTAGCGGCTAATGCATCATAAGAAAGAATGGACAAAAATTATGAAGAACAAATATTCGAGAGGTTTCAATAACTTTAGGGAAGTGATGGATTGTCCTAATCTACCGGAGGGTTCTAAAATCTGGAAAAACATTTCACAGGCTAGAGAAATTATTAAGAAAGGTTCTAGATGGAAGATTGGGGATGACAGCAAGGTGGACTTTTGGAAGGATCTGTGGTTTGGTGATTCCCCTCTCAATCAGTAGGATTGGGCGAGTCCTTTTGAAGAAGTCTTCTCTTCCACATATGGTCTAAAGGTTATGAACTACATTTTTGAAGGCAGATGGAAGAACTTCCTGTCTATCGATAGGCGCATGGAGGATTTCCAAGCCAGGTTAAATCTCTTCCATATCCCTCTTGGTTGGAAAGAGGACCAACTCATTTGGCAGGCCACCTCCTCTGGGTAGCATTCTGTTGCTTCAAATTTCAATGGGCTTATCCCAAAGGTGGATTTCCCTCCCTTTTGGGCTAAATTGTGAGATGACAAACTTATTCCTAAAGTTAATATCTTCTTTTGGTTGCTGGCTCAGGATAGGGTGCTTACGTTAGACAACCTGTGTAAGAGGGGTTTCTCGTTGGTTAATAGATGCTCCTTATGCCTTTAGAACTTTGAAGATTCCTTTCATTTGCTCCTTGCCTGCCCTTACTCTCTGGAGGTTTGGAATATGGTTCTTTCTTTGTGGAACCAAAGCTGGACCTTCCCTAATTCTTCCAAGGAGTTGGTCTCTCAATGGACTTGCCTTATGTCTAATCCATCCCTTAGCTTTCTTTAGTCCTTGATTGTCCCTCACATTTCCTGGAGCCTCTAGAAGGAGAGGAATAATAGAGTTTTCAGGGGCAGTAGCTTGGTTCTGGAAAACCTATTTTTTAAGGTAGTCAGGAGCATCAAGGAGAATTTTAAAGTCAAGATTCAAGAACAATTAGCTCATGGGAAAAAAATAGAGGTTTCTTACATGGAGTATGATATCTCTAAGAATTGGGACATCAATGTTGACATTTCCATACCATTTAAAAGAATGAAACAACCCAGAGGAGAAGTGGTTTGGAAATTGCCTCCGAAAGGGGGGATCAAAATTAACTTTGATGGGTCAGCAAAAGGGAATCCTGGAGCTACAGGCAGTGGGGGAGTGATGAGAGATGATCTTGGTAGGTTACTTGTGGGGGTGGCACTCCCTCTGGGTACCCAGACAAACCACTTTGTCGAAGCTGCAGCGGCCTATCACACTATAGCTCTGGCTCAAGCTAAGGGATATAGAAAAGTTTGGGTGGAGGGGGACTCTAATAACATTATAAACTGCCTCAAGAATACCACCAAACCTAGTTGGTCTATAGAGACCCTAATTGAAGATGCAATTATGATATTGGGAACCTTTGAAGCAACCCACATATCACACATTTTTTGCGAAGGTAACAAGGTGGTAGATATTTTTGCCAACCTGGGGTTAATAGCCAATCAAAGTGCATATGGGATGAAATGGAAAAAATCCTGAGTAAGGAAAATGAGTTCATTATTAATGATGGAAAGAAAGGTACGAAGCTCAATATCTAATGAAGAGATCATCATGTTCTCAAAGGGTCCGAAGGCCATTCCGCTCCAGAAAGGTCTGTTCACACGGATTATGGGTAGGAATAATGACAAGATTTTCCTGCATAGGCTTTATTGCATTCATGTCTTCATTCTGCTTTGCACTGATTATGGGTTTTACAGAGATTTGAGTTTCAGTATGGGTGGTGATAGGAATAGAGTTGAACCATCATCTTGTAAGGGGACCCGTCAGAAATAGAAGATCTAGAAAATATTGGAGGAAGGGGGGTTAACTCCCTATATGGAGAAATTACATGGAGCTGACCTTAATGCTACAATGTTGTTTGTTAAAAGCTACAAGAATAAGGTCTCTGCATATGGCTAGGAGTTAGCCATCATGGAAGACCTTATTGCCTCTGTTTCAGGGCTATCGACCAGAGGGAAAAAGTTCTTCCGTGAGCGAAAGTATAGTGAAGAAGCCCTTAACAACTTCTATAAATGCAGTGAAAGAGATAAGCTGGTTAAGATGCAGTCGGGAGGGTATAACCGCCTCTCAATCAAACCCATATGGGTTGAGGTGGCTGAAGTGATCATGAGATATATTACGTTGGATGGGAGGTACATTGTTGTTTATAACTACCATTTCAATCTGCTCAACCATTTCTGCCATGGTATGTTTGTTTCTATCCCCTTCCACTTGCTTTCCTCTCTGGAGTATGGCATTAAAGAAAATAGCAGAAACCCTAAGCTGCCTATTTTGCATGAAAGTCTCATTCTGTTGATTATGGAACATATGAAAATTAACACTCCAAAAAAAGAGCCTAAGGAAAAACCCAGTGGTAAAAAGAAGGGGTGTGTGGAGTCGAGTGAGGATGAATCCCACATGGATGATGAAGAGTGGAGAATGGAAGAAGAAGATGATGAAAGTGAAGCGAAGTCTACCAAGAAGAGGAGGAGAACTCAGAAATGGGAAGTTAATATATCTTAGTTTGATGGGTCTAACACTGGAGATGACTCTGATACCTCTATCAAAGAGGTTACTGGCAAGAGGGCTATGCCACTGAGAAGGAAAATCCCCACTCCAGCGAAGAAGGGTAAGAAAATTCAGGAGAAAGATAGCGATGAAGAGTGGGCAGCTCTTGGAAATTGTTAACATCTCCCAGAAGCAGGGGACCAACTTGAAACAGGGGCAACAGGAAAAGCCAAGTGAGAAGGGTGTTGAATGCGGGTTGGAAACCTGGGGCAAAACTATGCAAATCCCTAAACCTAGAGTTGGCCTAAATTTTCCTGAGATCCATGACCCTTCGAGCAACCTTCCTCCTAATTTTGATAATATGCTTGTCGAGGCCAAGAACAGAGACCAGATTGAGGAAGTGTTTGATTTGGTAAAGAACACTTTTAATTCTCAGCATAAGATGACAAAAGGGTTTTTCCTTGAGATTAATAGAATCAATATAAAATTAAAATTGATCTAGGAAACCTTAGGGAGAGGAGATAACATCACTGCTAAACAAGATAGCCTGATCTTCAAAAATTGGGAAGCAATTCTGAAAATGGAGGAGATTGATTGGGAACTGGACAGGATGAGGGAAGAGTTTAATACCAGAGTTCAGTATCTGGAGGAGAAACTTATGGAGGTGAATAGCAATCTTGAGAAGATAATGCACATCAATAAACTTACTATTCAAAATAGTCTCAATGGGATGAAGATGTTGACTGATAAGTTGAAAGAATTGAAGAAAAAGCAATTTAAGGATTTTAGAGCCGAGGATATCTTCAATGTCAAAGGCTTGGGAATACAGGACAAAGAAGAGGATACTAAAGGTACTGGTAAACAGGTGGCTACGGAGGGTGGACCCTCTACCCACACAAGGGGGAGTAAGAAGAAACAATTTGAAGCTAAAAAGAAGGAACTGATTGACTTTGCCAAGATGCATGAGACATTTTATGAAAAATAAATAGAGGCAGCAGAGACCCTGAAGAAGATGAATCAGTTTAGCTTGGTCTATTCTCTTTTTTGCTATGTTTTCTATGCTTATGTTGTTCTGGTAGCTTTCAGTTGGCTGTTGGTTGGCTTACAGTTTTTGTTTGCTTCCTTTTGTAAAGGGTTTCGGGGTCCCCTTCAAAACCTGTTTGACCATATTAATCAAAAACATTGCTCATGGGCACATAATTAGAGACACCATTTTCAATGGATTTAGCCATATGTTGATTTAGAGAAGCACTCCTTTGCAAAGGGGGGTGGAAGGAAGAGATTTTAGCATACAAATAGATATCAAAACCCTAGAGGAGAATGTGGATAACCTAAGGGATGATAAAAATAAAAAAATAGTCAATAATTAGATCTAAAACAAGTTTGAGATTCAAACCCTAGAGGCCAAAGTAAGGGTGGGTATGGTCAATAAAAGATAAGATATATCAATAAGACTCAAAACACTAAATAAAGATTAGCTAGAAATTGTGATAGATAGGGAAAAAAAACCTTAACAAGATCTAAAAAAATGATAAAGCAATCCTCTGGGGGGAACTCTAGTTCATGTAAGAAAAAGTCATGTTCGCTAATAAATGTAGGGTACATAAATCTAAGCGAATTAAGTAAATATAATCCAATAAGCACAAACTAGCCTCAATTAATAATAGTTTTATCAATAAATGAACAATAATAAACATAATAATTAAATGAGAGGAATTAAGTACTTAGCTCTAGTATCAATGGCAGAAGAATGATGTTGGTGACACACATAATTGATTCATCATTGTTATGAAATTTATGCACTCTCTCTAATGAATGTCTTAGAATATGAATAGGTGCAAAAAACCTTAGGTTTAATCTTGAGAGTTGTAGGTTTGATCCCAATCGCCACAAATTTGAACTGGTAAAACTCAAACTTTTTGAAACTTGTAGACCTTGATCTTTGATCTTTGATGTGCTTGTAAGGATTGCGATGTTTATAAACACCTTGGGGTAATTTATTGAATTGCTAGTGTCAAGTTCTCTTAGGACATACCCTTGGATCAACTAGCTTTACAATTTCAAGTGAAGATTCAAAGACAACATACACAAGTGTGCAAGTGGCCTATATGTAGATGATGTAGATTTTGATTCTTTATTCCTCAGAAAATTAAATTGTGCGCTAATGATTTCTCCTTTTAGTCCATATGATTTTCTACTATGTATTAATGGCACATTGAATGTCTTTGAATACTAAGACATAGCAACATCTCACACAAACATGTACCAAATAGGCTCATAACAACTAGTAGGAAGGGGTGAGAACTTTAGAATTTGAATTTGAGGTTCATTCCTAAGCACCACATGATTGATCTTGAGTGGCATAAAAATGAACTTGGGGAAGGAAGTGGTAATCCTAAGGTAGAGAGAAGTGTATGTGATATAAGTGCAAATGAGGGGTGAATGACAAATGTGTGAAAATAAATATAAATAGGTGTAAACTAGTATAGATATCTTAAATACATCTATCTAAAAAAAAGGCCAAGAGGCATCGCTCTTGATTTATTTTATTTACTTAAGAGTTGTTTTATTTATTTTACTTTAGAACTATTTAAGAATTATTTGATCTTATTTAGAGTGTTTATTTTTATTTGAAGAGCTATTTTATTTATTCAAAGAGTTATTTTATTTTATTTTATTTACTTAAGAGTTATTTTATTTTATTTGAGAACTATTTTATTTACTACATACACATGAACACATACATTTTAATTTTTAGTTAAGAATTATTTTATCTTACCTACATTGTTTACTTTATTTTTACTTGTAAGAGCTATTTAATGCAACTTTTAATTTTACTTTTGTTTGTTTTATATTTATACATAATTTTAATATGTAATTCTAAATAATATAACATCCACACACAAACACTTTTAAATAATAACCTTTCTATATATTTAATATTAGCACATATAAACATTTCTTCAATGTCTACACATCTCACATAAACATTTTTGAAAAGATGTTTGGATTGGAAAAAAAATTATAATACAGTATACTTTTATCATTTCATTTCTTATGCGCTTATCAAATTAAATCTATACAATAAATATATGGTTTGGAAGAAACAATTTTTATCCACCTTAAAGTTTATTATTAAATAATAATTATTTGACGTGTAAATGGCTGCCAAACAACATGATGCTTCATGCCCTACTACCTAGAACACCTCTGGATATAATGAAAATAAATAAAGATTGAAGTATGAACGAAACTTAACATAAATGTACGATTAATCAATATATAATTACATTACGATATTCAAATTAAAATAGGCCCAAACCCAAAATTGCAAATTTCCCCATTGCAATTGTAAATGTTCAAAAAATAAAAAAACAAAAACCGTCTAAAGCAATCTTGTAGGAGAGTGAATTATTCCTTGAACTCTTTAAAATATACACCGTGACTTGTCTTAAACGGCGGGTAAAATTTGGCAAAGTTTCCGTGTACGCATCGTACATAGCTTTCGTGGGCCTCCAAATTAAATATACGTCCAAGTCATAGCAAACTTGGGATTTAAAACATGGCGCTTCTACGCTATCTCTACTAGGTAGGTGGACGAAATTTAGTTTCAAAGGTTCTCTAACTCTTGAAAATATATTGTTTTATTAAAATTTAATTGTGTATTCTCTTAGAACGATGATATGCTGTATATTCATATAATTTACTAGCAAAATTGGAGAGATTTAATGACGAACTTAAAGCTTAAAGCTTACTATGATGAATGCCTTTGTTGATTTTTCTCTTAGATAATAGTAATCACAACAATCCCACCTATTACCGGAGCAGGAGCCCTACGTTAAACCTTTTTGGTTAAGAGTTAAGGACTGAGGGGTATCCATTCTACTAATTCACCTGGGGCATGATCTCGGCCTCATCCCTTACGGTGTCGGGGGCCTAACACTCAACAAGACTTGATCCTAAGTGGGCTCATTCAAAACCTCTCAACTTCACCAGGAGACCAAGGGCCCTTTGACAATTGCAGTATTTAAACTTTTTAATTTAAAATATATTCAACTTTTTTTTTAATTATTATATTAGATGAATGGTGAAAGTTTTGTAAATGATATTATAATCGTAAAGAAATAATTATTGAAATTAGGTTTAATGAATATGATAAACAATACAATCTAATTAATTTAATTTAGAGTTTTTGAAAGTATTATATGGTATAATTTGGAAATTGAAAAGAATGAAAGTATTTAGATGACTTCAACAATAAGTAGATAGTTGTTTATTGTTTTTATCATATTTTGAATTGTACACCTCAAAGTCGCTTAATCTTGGATGCTTTGGAAGTAGAGCAATGGAATATGAATCGGGTCATTCTTAGAATTTGTCTAGGGGTTGAATCTACATATAGAAATGACTCGGATCAAATTTGTGTGTTGAAATGAACTTTGACTTGTGGAAATGAATCTGACTTGTAGACCTTTTTGTACTTGCAAACAAAGATTAGCCTTGATGTCTAGACTTACAATGAAGACTAATAGTGTTGAAATACACCTTTGAGAGTTTTCTAAGTGATGATCTTCTCCTTATGATAAGCCCTTGTATTTGAATCAATGGTTTTTAATAAAAATAAGGAAGAAACATGGAATGAATGCAGTAGGCACTATCCTAAATGAGAACATTTTGGAACTTAGAACAAAGATGCAAAAGGGGACACAATGACCTAGTATGAAACTAGGGTTTTAGAATTGGTTAACAAAGAGGTGATGTAAATGGAATATGCTCAAATAATGTGAAGCTATGATAGAGGAAAGAATGTTTGAGGGTGACTTGAAATTGGATAAGGATCCCTCCATAATTATTCTTAGGTGGAATGATGGATAAAGTGGATCATGCATGGATTGAATGAGGTAGGTGTGATGTCCTTTTATACTTGACTCAGATACCCAATTAAAAAGTTTTGGAATGGAAATGAACACAAAATTACTAGTTAGAAATGGGTTGGGTTAGGCCCATGATTATATTTAAATTTAAACTTTAGGGGTCAAATCCACTCACATGGAAATGAACTAGGTCAAATCTATGTGTGTGGATATGAACCTAGGAGAGGAAAAAGTAATTTGAGAGTTGATAAATGTCTAAGAATGGATTTAGTTCCATTTTTTATGGTCAATTGAGAATTTGGGTTAAAGGGGACATTAAATTAGTTAAAATCATGCACTAAGACCAAGTACTTAGGACACCCATGTAAAGTGGCATAAATGAATACTAAAAGTGTAGGTATGCACTTTTTTCCATTACATGTGTTGCCCCCACTTTGGTGTGTGTCATGCCCACATTTCCCATGTGGTCACAACACACAACACATGTGTCATGTCCACATTTGTCATGTGGTCATGACATGAAATATCAAAAACTTTTCTACTCGTCCCTAAAAACCCCCTCGCACGCATCGGCGTGCTCGGTTGCATACGCACAAAGGCGCAAATATGTCAATTAGACGTCGGGGTAATGCGAACACCCTTCGCAACCCCTGTGAGATGAGAGCCTACTAAGGGGGTTGTGTGACACGGAAAGCGTTGCTAAGAGGATAGAATTCCCAAACATGAACTAACCCTAGTTTAATCTAGATGAGGTGATGGGATTTTGACACATGTCGAAATCCAACCTAGGAAACTATAACATAAAGAGATTAATTAAATTCATCTAAGCCATAAATCAAAAGCTTAAAAATAATTAAAGTGATACATTAACGCATAAATAAATCAAATAATTATCCTTTCCTAAACCTCGGGAAAATCCGACAGCATAATGCCACTTCGACATGAATGGGAACATAATTTAAAAGGATCCCCTAGCTAAAAACCATTTTTAAAAGAAATTATAATTTAAATATATAATTATGCTCATAAACCTAAATTATTCCAGCACTCCCTAATAGACTAGGGTGATAAAATTATAAATAATTTAATCGTAAACTCTAAAGTCAACAAATAATTAAAATCCACCTTTAAGTTAAGTACTAGTCAAATTAAATTTAAAAAGGGGTCAAATTAAATAACTTCTCTAACATTGATTTCCACACTAAAACCCTTTGATTTAACCCACTAAAATTTATTTAAAAAGGACTAGGGTAAAATTTAACCCACTAACTTAAATAATTCCAAAAGAGATAATATAAGACAAAAGTGAGATGAGGATGGGATTATGAAGCAAAATTCACGTGCAAACAAATTTTCCCAAATCTATTTATTTCCATAAACGCCCACAACCCTAATAATTTTTTTCCTTTATTATATTCATTTTCCCCAAAACCCTAATCTTATTTTGCTTTCTATCATTTTCCCTAACCTAACCCTATTCTCATTTTCATCTCTTCTCCTTTGTCTTCTATTCTCTTTTTTTTGCTGTAGGTTTTCTTGTGCATGGTAGCCATGGAGGCCATGACATTTTGATAGGTATCACCAAGGTATTAATGATGTAAATATATATATATATATATATATATACTCCCATTTATGATATAAAAAAATATAGATTACATAAGTATATGTATATATGCACATGTATATATACTTGGCCACTCTATTGAATATAATTTTCTGTTATAAAAAGAAGAAAAACAATGAATTAAAATAGGTATACAGGCAGAAATATATATATATATATCTCACCGTAATGTTCTCTATATATATAAAATAAAGGCAGTAACAAAACTTCCAACAACAAGATGAAATAGGTTTATTTTCCTTTGAAACTAGGGGTAGTTTTATTTTTTGTAAAAAAAAATCAGTTTTCCTAAATAATTCACACAGCAACTCTTTTAATTAAATTTCTTTTTTCTCTACAGAACTATGTTCTCATTTTGAATCTAATATTTTTGAAACTATAACAAGAAAAATGCATGCAATATATATTTTCTTTTGGAAGCCATAGCATGAGCAAGTAGCAATCATGTATTTTTTTGAATAGCTACAAAGGTAAAAGAGTAATATTCTTTTTTTTGAAAACCATTGTGAAAATAAAACAACTTCACATTTAAAATAGCAGGGATACATAATGTATTTTTTTTTAAAACAACTACAACAATATTGCAGTCACATTTCTCTCCTCTTTTTTTTTCTTTTAACAACATTGCAAAGCAAAAGCAGTAACCTCCCATATAAAAGACTTGGATATAAAATATACTTTGTTGTTTACAACATAACAAAAGAGAGTTTACTCTCTCAAAAATTACAACAACGCCTCTTGGGCCATGGCTTTCCAACAGCCATACAAATAGAATCACAGAAATGTAAACTCCCACCAAAACTCCAAAATCTCAAGCCACCAAACCTGTAAATAAACCAAGGAAAACTTTCAAATGCCCATGGGAATGCTCACCTCCCTGCCATTGACTCGAGAAGAGCCACCCCTGAGCTAGGAAGTCACCCACAACTTGGTTTCACACCACAACATGATTTACACAAAAACACACATACAAACAAATAAACACCCTCCCAAGGCTTACACACAACTAATCTATTTTCATAGATTTTGGGGTAGGACAGTGGATTGCTCTCAACTCTAGAGGTGCACCCAAAATCTCATATATCTCATATATCTCAAACACAAGGCCTCAAGCCTTTACATTTCTCAAAAATCACATTTCCAAGGCACTCATGCCTTCACAAGTTTTCTCAATGCTTCTCAAAATACTCTTTGGCCATCAATACCTCAATAAATAATGAGGGTGACCTCAAGGAGGTTCACTCCTCTCCCACCCCAACAAGATGAGCTCTCCCAAATGGAGAGACTCATCAAAACACCCACAAAAGAAACCCACCAACAAAACCAATACTCAAAAACACACAAACTATATCCACACATTGAAATGTAAAAACAAAGAGGAAGGCTTAAAGCCTTGAAGCTTACTTTTAAAGCCCAAAATGGTAAGAGTTTGTGGAGAGATCCCCAAGTCCTCCTCCAAGCTTCTTGCCTCCAAAATTTCTCCAAAAGTAGCTAACTCTCCCCAAAAGCAATAATCAAAGAAAAATAAGCCAAAAAAAGAACCCTCTCCCTCTCTCCAAGAGGGAGTTTAATAGGCTACACACAAGAGCCTTAAGGAACGAGAAGGTGACACATGTCACCTTCTCCTTCCTCCCCACAATCCCACTCACCATCTTCAAGGGATGAGGAGGTGACACATGTCACATTCCTATCCCTCAAAACCTCACACTCTCACATGTGCTCTCACACATGTGTGAGAGCAAGGTGGAGAGGTGAGTCCCACTTGGAGGCTCCATGAGGATAAGAATGAGACACATGTCTTCATTTTGTCCATCAAGGCAATCCCATTCCCTCCAAGATGCTCTCACACGTGTGAGAGTATGGGGAATGGGCCTCACACACTTGAAGGCCTTGGGAGCTTCCCAAGCCTTTAAGATAAGGTAAACCAAAACCAAGGGTAGTGGGAATGACCAAGGTGGGCCCTTGACTTGACTACCCCATAACCAAATTTAAAAATTCATCACTTAACTTTGGGGTAAAGTTAGAGTGACTCAATGAAGATTAAACTATGGTTTAACATGTCCAAATTGGCCCTAGACCCTAGGGGTATGACCTAGGGTCATTATTTGGCTAAAATAAACATCACAAGGTGCATAAAATCACAAGAAAAGGCTCAAATAAAATAAATGACACCAAATGGTGCAATTTAAACAATACACGTTTACAACACATAATAAAATAAAGAGAAAGGGTGAAACCTAATCAAAATTAAACATAAATGTAGACATCATGAAAATCATCATGCACCAACACATGTGACCTTGGTCCCTCCTGGGACTAGATCGGTAAATAAACACAGATTTCACATAGGGTATGGGATGACCTTCAATTTTCCATGGGCATGGAAAATCACCTGCACACTACGCAAACGGATTAATAGCACATGTTCATCATAGCCGAAGTGAAAGAAAATGCACACACACACAATGTCACATAATCATCTAAATCCTCAATAGTATCACATAACATCATTAACAAGATTCATAATTTACTGCATTTCTAATCATCAATTCAGTCCGATCAACATCACATAATAATTCCATTCATTAACTCCACAACTAATATCCCAAATAACATCAAAATGAATGTCACATAACATATAATCACCAGTGAAATCTAAAAAGTAAGATATAGCCACATCACAACATACTAAATCTAACAAATCAAAACATAGGGATAGAGTCAAGAAAGTCTGCATAACGGGATCAGCAGTCCCAATGTCCATATGTCATCAAAAAGTAAATACGATGTAAGCAAAAATAGGAGGTGAGATAAGTAGGCCTCACAGTGTGCATGTAAATCTAAATAAGTTAGGCAATACCAAAATAAAATAAAAATAGAAAACAAACACAACTCGAAGTAGAATAGATAAAGCAATGATCTAGATTTTCCACTTGTGAACTACACAAACTTTGAGAATAATTGGTAATAATATGCCCCCTGGATTTTGTGTGTGCCTCTTAAGGTGTAGACACAAATCAAGGAAGGAGAGAAATTTATGTTAAAACTAATCATTATATAACATGGTATTGTCTATAGAAATGAACCATAAGCATGATAAACATGAGCATGAAATTTCTGTGATAAAATCAGAGATAAATACGTACAATACTTACCTTTGTGTGTGAAGGATGGCAGGTGGAATATGCCCCCACTTTTGCCCCTCAACTTGAGCAATTATGGATGCATGTAATTTTTAAAAAGTGAACGACAATCTTAGCCCCAAATGGTAAGATTAAGTGAAAAGCATATAAGAACATAAAATAGCATGTATAAATCAACAATAGGAGGAAAATAGATTAAATGGAGCCACAAGATGTATCACTTGATTTATATTGCCCCTAATGGCAATCTTTTCCTTTAGCATCATGATATATAAATGAAGTATGATTCACTAATGTTTCTTTAGGAACAAAAATATCATGCAAAGATGGAAAATATAGAGAACTCACGTTTTCTTATTCTTGAGATGTATCATTTGCAACCTTTACCTCACTTGGATTCTCATTAAATATCTTGGTAATCATACCATCATAAATTATGCCATTGATGTGTACTTGGATGTAGACCTTGTCTCACTCTTCATGATGTGTGCCACATGATGTACAAGAAGTAGATGTTTTGTCATTAACCTTTGAAGACTCTTCTCTATTGTGATGAGGTGGGAAAGATGCATCCATAATCATTAATATCCTCAACTTGTACACCACCTTGTCACTAATAAGATCTAGGATTTTATGCTTGATTGTCATATATCTACCCATAGTATGTCCATATATCTAATGATACTTGCACAAAAGTACTATGTAGAATGATTATTTGGCACATGTCTTGATGGATCAATGGGCTTAATAAGAGGCAACTTAATGATCTTAGCTTGCAAAGTTGAACTTCAAAATCCAATGTACAGAATATTTCAATCTAGAGAACTTCCTTTGTCTCTTTACTTGTTGTGGCATGATACGCACATCCTTGAAAGTGTTAACAAAATGTGTAACCCCATGCTCATGTTATTGCTCATATTGAATAGGAGGATAAATATATGGAATCACATGATAATCTCTTGATGTTGAAAGATAAGTATGATCCCACAAGCACTCATAAGGACAAAAAGTGAAGTGTTTCTAACTTCTATAAAAGCATGTATAAGATCCATAAATAAAACATACGAGTCATGATGTAAATCATACCATAATAGAGCATCATTAATTAAGTTTCTCTAAATGCATGGATTAAAAACATGTCATCATGGGTGCGAGCATAATATATGAGTTAATTTTTTAAAAATGTGTGTATGTATTATTATAATAACTTCTAGTACTAAAGGTCATCTTAGATTTTAGTCCTAAGCGCTTTGTAAATGATAAGTATTGGAGGTAGACTAAGAGTCAAATATCAAAATGTGGCTTGAGAGGTGCTAGACATGGGAGGTTCTATTCTCAAGTCAAAGACAGGTACAACAAGTTAGAGCCAATGACATGGTATTGGAGTCAATAAGCTAACAGTGATCAATTAGGGCACACATATACTAAATCTGAAGATCTATTGCTAATAATCAGTATGATGCACAATGATTTGGCCTAATGATGAACACAATCTCTCTTTAGTTGTTGGCTACGTTACTAGAAACACGACGGTCACTCCCTGTTTCGCTTTTTAACAGATGAAATGGCATTTTCGTTTCAAACGACTATTTTTCCTATTTGCAACAGAAAATTGCACCGGAGATTGTTTTTCTATAAAATTGTTCGGTCTTTTTGGCTTTTTTCTCCCCACAAAACTGAGCGGCCTTCATTAAAAACCCAATAACAAAGAATGAAAACATAAAAAAAAGGGAAATAAGATAGATTTAGTCTGAATTTTAACTTTTAGTGCAGATTTGTTTACATTTTTAAGTTTTTGTTTATTTTATATTTTTTAAAAATTATATTATAATATAGAGGAATATATAGTTACCAAGATTAAATCTTTTTATCATATATATATCCATTTCTTCACGAAACCTTTTTAAATCCCTTTTTTTTTTGGTTGTGTTACGATTCTCCTTTCTCATTTCTGGTAACATAGGTTATTGGTTATCTGCTCTATTCACTGAATACACTTCTATGCATTAAAGGATTTGTATAATGACAATACATCTGAGCATGTGAAAGTAAAAAAATCATAACATGTGTCAAAATCACATTGTTTAATCTCCGCTTAATCTTCTTAGTTGTATTTCAAAGATGTTAAATGACTAAAAGTAAACCTTCGGCAGAACCTACGACTGTTTAACCTCTTTAGTTAACCTCCTCAAAAGTTATTTTGATAATAGCCCTTAGATCAATATGTAGCAGTTGACGTGGGGTGTTGATGTTGCAGTAAGTAGCATCTTTCTCATTGCGCGTCTGAGAATAAAGAAGATTTTTTTTACTGTAAGAGGTTTGAAATCTGTCCGGAACATATATGTCCGCGTCTATAGAATATGCTATGTTAAGTGGGAACATCATTGAAATAAGCATATAGATTTTAACAGGATCCTGAACAAAGAAACGCCTCGAAGTGAGCCAGTATATTTTGGCATAGCATGACTGTTTTTGAAATAAAAAATGATCCTAATCTCACATTTTTCAACTTTTTAAACCTAATAGCAGAAAATTGATCTTAATTTCATATTTTTCTGTGATCAAAATGTTAGAAAATAAGTAGTGCAGAATTGAAATAACAGTGAATTAGCAATAAAAAGTACAAAATAGACAACACAGATTTAGGTGGAAAATCTGGTAATGTAACAGAAAAAAATCATGGGCAAAGATCTCTCAGAAGAAAATTCACACTTACAAAAACTTTTTCTCATGTCTTGGCATTCAAGATCGACTAACTTAAATAATCACGAAAAAACACATGCAAAAAACAAATCAAGTTTAAAAATAGATTTTCACGCATAAAAGTGCGAGTGGCACTTCCGCATGCAATTTTGCATGGTGTACACGTGGCACATGACCAAAAAAAAATTCCTGCTTGGCCGCGTGGTAGGGGGCTACGCCCAGCCCCCTGTCCAACAACTTTCAACTTCAGTTCCTTGGCCTTCGGCCCCGTCAGGCGAGTACTTGATACACTACCGTGGTACTCTTGTCGATTGATCTTAATTTCATATTTTTCTTTGATCAAAACAAATGAAGCATACCCCCAACAAATGAAGCATACTGCATTCACTTTACTTAAATATCATTTATTTCAATGGTCAAACAATCAATAACAATTTTACACCTCATCTACACGAAAAAATGGTAAATATTTATCCTATTTTTATTGACCAAAATTGACAAGCGTTAAAGTGGATAATGTTTAAAGCAGTAGCTGTAGACCAAATATCTACACTGGAGTCCAAATATCTACAATTAAGAACGAAACAGTAAAACCCAAAAGATTATTCAAGATTTAATAAAACACAATATACTACTACTTCGCCACAGATTTGGATTGGGTATGTTGCAGATCTTTAGACAAAGTAAAAATGGTGTAGCGAAGTCGATCTTATTCAATCTATAAACCTCTGCCCATTCTACACAGATACGTTTCTTGTCCAGTGGAGGGAGACTCTCAACCACATTAAGCACTGCTTTATCAAACTCAGCAAGTTGTCCTTGGCTGCCATAACGACTCAGTCGTCCCATGATTGGAAGCCAAGTTGTAAGAAAAAAAACTCGAGAAGCTCTTGAAATTACTACCTTTCCATCTCCTGTTGCCTTCATAAACCCCATTAAAATGTCCAACACATTTGGATTCATAATGCCAGATGAAATTGGATGGTAATTCTTCTGTTGCTTTAAAAACTCCCTAAATTGTTCATCTTCACAAAATGCCTCCATTGCAGCTTTGAGTATTTCTCCATCACAGTGCTGGATAAATTGAAACAGAGTCCCTAAAGATGAGAGATCACGGGAATCCACGGATGCTTTGAACTCTTGCAAAAGCACACGCCCACATACATTCATAACATCTCTAGATGTATTTCCCTCTAACATCCCCACAAAATATATCTCCACAGTTTTTTGACTGGATAAATTGTAGTCACAGCCTTTAATAAGAGAAACTATTTCCTGAATACTCTTCTCCACAAAAATTAGATGGTTTTCATCGTCCTGATGAAGCCTGGCAGCTAAATCTGGTAAAAGTTTCAATTCCAGACAAGATAGCACATTTCGAATTTGGGATTCTTGCTCAGCACTCCATCGAACTGCTTCCAAATATTGCATGCATTTGTCGATGCAGTCATCAGCCAATATTTCAGAAGCAACTGACAGAATTGCAAGACATTCCTCAATATTGGAGAAATGCACACTCTCGCCATCCATGAGTTGAATGCATTTTAAATAGTGATCAAAGTTATGATAAGTAGTTACCCGTATTTCGGTTGGACAGCACTGAAAAAACTCTGGTTCAAAAAACTTCAATCTTTTCGGATTCTGAGAATGGAGATAAACTGGATTTTTTCCATACTCTTCCTCATTTGAGCCTGTCAACAATTTTTTTACATCAGCAGAGCTTTGATCTCCGAATCGAAGCTGAGCTTCTGCCATTTCATAAATGGATAAACAATAGGAAAGCCGGTAACCCTTTTCTATCTCTATAATTTCAGCAGTAGCAGCAATACCTCAATTAATGCTAATCTCATCAAATTTTTCTATATATTCGATTTAAACAGTTCAACAATTACAATTTTTCTAGAGTTAGAGAGGAGAATTGAATCGCAATGTCATTCAAAGTTGACTCCAAATTCTTTAATTTGGAATCGGGTATATAGCAGTTACATGTCATGTCAACCTTTTCGTAAGAGCAGATTGCCTCCGCTGTAGATTTCACATATACGCGCGCTTCGGGGGAAAGAAAGGTATGAACGACCGCTTTAGTAAAAGCATACTTGTTATTCCTTTGAAAACCAAGGGTAAACCTTAAGTAACCGTGAGTTGTAATTTCAACTTTAGTTAAAATTAAATGGACAAAAGTCTAAGAACATTTTTGTGTGCTGCTATTCTTAAACATCATGCATTTCAATAGTCAAATGTCAATTTTGGTTAATAAAAATAGGACAAATAATTACCACTTCAATATGATAGGAAGACCACAAGTTACAACCACTTCACTAACTCATATAGGACCAAAAAGTGGTTGTGGCTAGGGGTTGAATCTACATATAGAAATGACTCGGATCAAATTTGTGTGTTGAAATGAACTTTGACTTGTGGAAATGAATCTATGACTTGTAGACCTTTTTGTACTTGCAAACAAAGATTAGCCTTGATGTCTAGACTTACAATGAAGACCGATAGTGTTGAAATACACCTTTGAGAGTTTTCTAAGTGATGATCTTCTCCTTATGATAAGCCCTTGTATTTGAATCAATGGTTTTTAATAAAAATAAGGAAGAAACATGGAATGAATGTAGTAGGCACTATCCTAAATGAGAACATTTTGTAACTTAGAACAAAAATGCAAAAGGGGATGCAATGACCTAGTATGAAACTAGGGTTTTAGAATTGGTTAACAAAGAGGTGATGTAAATGGAATATGCTCAAATAATGTGAAGCTATGATAGAGGAAAGAATGTTGGAGGGTGACTTGAAATTGGATAAGGATCCCTCGGTAATTATTCTTAGGTGGAATGATGGATAAAGTGGATCATGCATGGATTGAATGAGGTAGGTGTGATGTCCTTTTATACTTGACTCAGATACCCAATTAAAAAGTTTTGGAATGGAAATCAACACAAAATTACTAGTTAGAAAGGGGTTGGGTTAGGCCCATGATTATATTTAAATTTAAACTTTAGGGGTCAAATCCACTCACATGGAAATGAACTAGGTCAAATCTATGTGTGTGGATATGAACCTAGGAGAGGAAAAAGTAATCTGAGAGTTGATAAATGTCTAAGAATGGATTTAGTTCCATTTTTTATGGTCAATTGAGAATTTGGGTTAAAGGGGACATTGAATTAGTTAAAATCATGCACTAAGACCAAGTACTTAGAACACCCATGTAAAGTGGCATAAATGAATACTAAAAGTGTAGGTATGCACTTGTTTCCATTACATGTGTTGCCCCCCGCTTTGGTGTGTGTCATGCCCACATTTCCCATGTGGTCACAACCCACAACACACGTGTCATGTCCACATTTGTCATGTGGTCATGACACGAAATATCAAAAAAATTTCTACTCGTCCCTAAAAACTCCCTCGCATGCATCGGCGTGCTCGATCGCATACGCACAAAGGTGCAAATATGTCAATCAGACGTTGGGGTAGTGCGAACACCCTTCGCAACCCCTGTGAGATGAGAGCCTACTAAGGGGGTTGTGCGACACGGAAAGCGTCGCTAAGAGGATAGAATTTCCAAACATGAACTAACCCTACTTTAACCTAGATGAGGTGATGGGATTTCGACACGTGTCGAAATCCAACCTAGGAAACTATAAAATAAAGAGATTAATTAAATTCATCTAAGCCATAAATCAAAAGCTTAAAAATAATTAAAGTGATACATTAACGCATAAATAAATCAAATAATTATCCATTCCTAAACCACGGGAAAATCTGACAGCATAACGCCACTTCAACATGAATGGGAACATGATTTAAAAGGATCCCCTAGCTAAAAACCATTTTAAAAAGAAATTATAATTTAAATATATAATTATGGTCATAAACCTAAATTATTCCAGCACTCCCTAATAGACTAGGGTGATAAAATTATAAATAATTTAATTGTAAACTCTAAAGTCAACAAATAATTACAATCCACCTTTAAGTTAAGTACTAGTCAAATTAAATTTAAAAAGGGGTCAAATTAAATAACTTCTCTAACATTGATTTCCACACTAAAACCCTTTGATTTAACCCACTAAAATTTATTTAAAATGGATTAGGGTAAAATTTAACCCACTAACTTAAATAATTCCAAAAGAGATAAGATAAAGACAAAAGTGAGATGAGGATGGGATTATGAAGCAAAATTCACGTGCAAACAAATTTTCCTAAATCTATTTATTTCCATAAACTCCCACAACCCTAATAATTCTTTTCCTTTATTATATTCATTTTCCCCAAAACCCTAATCTTATTTTGCTTTCTATCATTTCCCCTAACCTAACCCTATTCTCATTTTCATCTCTTCTCCTTTGTCTTCTATTCTCTTTTTTTTTTGCTGTAGGTTTTCTTGTGCATGGCAGCCATGGAGGCCATGACATTTTGACAGGTATCACCAAGGTATTAATGACATAAAATATATATACTCCCATTTATGATATAAAAAATACAGATTACATAAGTATATGTATATATGCACATGTATATATACTTGGTCACTCTCTTGAATATAATTTTTTTTGTTATAAAAAGAAAAAAAACAATGAATTAAAATAGGTATACAGGCAGAAATATAATAATAATAATAATAATAATAATAATAATAATAATAATAAAGGCAGTAACAAAACTTCCAACAACAAGATGAAATAGGTTTATTTTCTTTTGATACTAGGGGTAGTTTTCTTTTTTGTAAAAAAAAATCAGTTTTCCTAAATAATTCACACAACAACTCTTTTAATTAAATTTCTTTTTTCTCTACAGAACTATGTTCTCATTTTGAATCTATATATTTTTGAAACTATAACAAGAAAAATGTATGCAATATATATTTTCTTTTGGAAGCCATAGCATGAGCAAAGTAACAATCATGTATTTTTTTGAACAGCTGCAAAGGTAAAATAGTAATATTCTTTTTTTTGAAAACCATTGTGAAAATAAAACAACTTCACATTTAAAATAACAGGGATACATAATGTATTTTTTTTTTAAAACAACTACAATAATATTGCAGTCACATTTCTCTCCTCTTTTTTTTTCTTTTAACAACATTGCAAAGCAAAAGCAGTAACCTCCCATATAAAAGACTTGGATATAAAATATACTTTGTTGTTTACAACATAACAAAAGAGAGTTTACTCTCTCAAAAATTACAACAAGGCCTCTTGGGCCATGGCTTTCCAACAGCCATACAAATAGAATCACAGAAATGTAAACTCCCACCAAAACTCCAAAATCTCGAGCCACCAAACATGCAAATAAACCAAGGAAAACTTTCACATGCCTATGGGAACGCTCACCTCCCTGCCATTGACTCGAGAAGAGCCACCCCTGAGCTAGGAGGTCACCCACAACCTGGTTTCACACCACAACATGATTTACACAAAAACACACATACAAACAAATAAACACCTTGCCAAGGCTTGCACACAACTAATCCATTTTCATAGATTTTGGGGTAGGACAGTGGACTGTTCTCAATTCTAGAGGTGCACCCAAAATCTCAAATATCTCATATATCTCAAACACAAGGCCTCAAGCCTTTACATTTCTCAAAAAATACATTTTCAAGGCACTCATGCCTTCACAAATTTTCTCAATGCTTCTCAAAATACTCCATGGCCATCAATACCTCAGTAAATAATGAGGGTGACCTCGAGGAGGTTCACTCCTCTCCCACCCCAACAAGATGAGCTCTCCCAAATGGAGAGACTCATCAAAACACCCACAAAAGAAACCCACACAACAAAAGCAATACTCAAAAACACACAAACCATATCCACACATTGAAATATAAAAACAAAGAGGAAGGCTTAAAGCCTTTAAGCTTACCTTTAAAGCCCAAAATGGTAAGAGTTTGTGGAGAGCTCCCCAAGTCTTCCTCCAAGCTTCTTGCCTCCAAAATTTCTCAAAAAGTAGCTAACTCTCCCCAAAAGCAATAATCAAAGAAAAATAAGCCAAAAAAAGAACCCTCTCCCTCTCTCCAAGAGGGAGTTTAATAGGCTACACACAAGAGCCTTAAGGAATGAGAAGGTGACACATGTCACCTTCTCCTTCCTCCCCACAATCCCACTCACCATCTTCAAGGGATGAGGAGGTGACACATGTCACATTCCTATCCCTCAAAACCTCACACTCTCACATGTGGTCTCACACATGTGTGAGAGCAAGATGGAGAGGTGAGTCCCACTTGGACGCTCCATGAGGATAAGAATGAGACACATGTCCTCATCTTGTCCATCAAGGCAATCTCATTCCCTCCAAGATGCTCTCACACATGTGTGAGAGTATGGGGAATGGGCCTCACACACTTGAAGGCCTTGGGAGCTTCTCAAGCCTTTAAGATAAGGTACACCAAAACCAAGGGTAGTGGGAATGACCAAGGTGGACCCTTGACTTGACTACCCCATAACCAAATTTAAAAATTCGTCACTTAACTTTGGGGTAAAGTTAGAGTGACTCAATGAAGATTAAACTATGGTGTAACATGTCCAAATTGGCCCTAGACCCTAGGGGTATGACCTAGGGTCATTATTTGGCTAAAATAAACATCACAGGATCCATAAAATCACAAGAAAAGGCCCAAATAAAATAAATGACACCAAATGGTGCAATTTAAACAATACACGTTTACAACACATAATAAAATAAAGAGAAAGGGTGAAACCTAATCAAAATTAAACATAAATGTAGACATCATGAAAATCATCATGCACCAACACATGTGACCTTGGTCCCTCCTGGGACTAGATCGGTAAATAAACATGGATTTCACATAGGTTATGGGATGACCTTCAATTTTTTATGGGCATGGAAAATCACCTGCACACTACGCAAACGGATTAATAGCACATGTTCATCATAGCCGAAGTGAAAGAAAATGCACACACACACAATGTCACATAATCATCTAGATCCTCAATAGTATCACATAACATCATTAACATGATTCATAATTTACTATATTTCTAATCATCAATTCAGTCTGATCGACATCACATAATAATTCCATTCATTAACTCCACAACTAACATCCCAAATAACATCAAAATGAATGTCACATAACATATAATCACCAGTGAAATCTAACAAGTAAGATATAGCCACATCACAACATACTAAATCTAACAAATCAAAACATAGGGATAGAGTCAAGAAAGTCTGCATAATGGGGTCAATAGTCCCAATGTCCATATGTCATCAAAAAATAAATACGATGTAAGCAAAAGTAGGAGGTGAGATAAGTAGGCCTCACAGTGTGCATGTAAATCTAAATAAGTTAGGCAATACCAAAATAAAATAAAAATAGAAAACAAACACAACTCAAAGTAGAATAGATAAAGCAATGATCTATATTTTCCACTTGTGAACTACACAAACTTTGAGAATAATTGGTAATAATATGCCCCCTTGATTTTGTGTGTGCCTCTTAAGGTGTAGACACAAATCAAGGAAGGAGAGAAATTTATGTTAAAACTAATCATTAAAACATGGTAGTGTTTATAGAAATGAACCATAAGCATGATAAACATGAGCGTGAAATTTCTGTGATAAAATCAGAGATAAATACCTACAATACTTACCTTTGTGTGTGAAGGATGACAGGTGGAATATGCCCCCACTTTTGCCCCTCAACTTGAGCAATTATGGATGCATGTAGTTTTTAAAAAGTGAACGACAATCTTAGCCCCAAATGGTAAGATTAAGTGAAAAGCATATAAGAACATAAAATAGCATGTATAAATCAACAATAGGAGGAAAATAGATTAAATGGAGCCACAAGATGTATCACTTGATTTATATTGCCCCTAATGGCAATCTTTTCCTTTAGCATCATGATATATAAATGAAGTATGATTCACTAATGTTTCTTTACGAACAAAAATATCATGCAAAGATGGAAAATATAGAGAACTCACATTTTCTTATTCTTGAGATGTATCATTTGCAACCTTTACCTCACTTGGATTCTCATTAAATATCTTGGTAATCATACCATCATAAATTATGCCATTGATGTGTACTTGGATGTAGACCTTGTCTCGCTCTTCATGATGTGTGCCACATGATGTACAAGAAGTAGATGCTTTGTCATTAACTTTTGAAGACTCTTCTCTATTGTGATGAGGTGGGAAAGGTGTGTCCATAATCATTAATATCCTCAACTTGTACACCACCTTGTTGCTAATAAGATCTGGGATTTTATGTTTGATTGTCATATATCTACCCATAGTATGTCCATATATCTAATGATACTTGCACAAAAGTACTATGTAGAATGATTATTTGGCACATGTCTTGATGGATCAATGGGCTTAATAAGAGGCAACTTAATGATCTTAGCCTTTAAAGTTGAACTTCAAAATCCAATGTAGAGAATATTTCAATCTAGAGAACTTCCTTTGACTCTTTACTTGTTGTGGCATGATACACACATCCTCGAAAGTGTTAACAAAATGTGTAACCCCATGCTCATGTTATTGCTCATATTGAATAGGAGGATAAAT
This sequence comes from Cunninghamia lanceolata, assembly GCA_027924645.1. NCBI lineage: Eukaryota > Viridiplantae > Streptophyta > Pinopsida > Cupressales > Cupressaceae > Cunninghamia > Cunninghamia lanceolata. The sequence goes on along the minus strand of BSBN01000994.1, from coordinate 5,797,241 downwards.
ATATGGAATCACATGATAATCTCTTGATGTTGAAAGATAAGTATGATCCCACAAGCACTCCTAAGGACAAAAAGTGAAGTGTTTCTAACTTCTATAAAAGCATGTATAAGATCCATAAATAAAACATACGAGTCATGATGTAAATCATACCATAATAGAGCATCATTAATTAAGTTTCTCTAAATGCATGGATTAAAAACATGTCATCATGGGTGCGAGCATAATATATGAGTTAATTTTTTAAAAATGTGTGTATGTATTATTATAATAACTTCTATTACTAATGAGGGGGTATTATGTATTATTATAATAACTTCTATTACTAAAGGTCATCTTAGATTTTAGTCCTAAGCGCTTTGTAAATGACAAGTATTGGAGGTAGACTAAGAGTCAAATATCAAAATGTGGCTTGAGAGGTGCTAGACATGGGAGGTTCTATTCTCAAGTCAAAGACAGGTACAACAAGTTAGAGCCAATGACATGGTATTGGAGTCAATAAGCTAACAGTGATCAATTAGGGCACACATATACTAAATCTGAAGATCTATTGCTAATAATCAGTATGGTGCACAATGATTTGGCCTAATGATGAACAGAATCTCTCTTTAGTTTTTGGCTACGTTACTACAAACATGATGGTCACTCCCCGTTTCGTGTTTTAACAGACGAAATGGCATTTTCGTTTCAAACGACTATTTTTCCTGTTTGCAACAGAAAATTGCACTGGAGATTGTTTTTCTATAAAATTGTTCGGTCTTTTTGGCTTTTTTCTCCCCGCAAAATTGAGCGGCCTTAATTAAAAACCCAATAAAAAAGAATGAAAACATAAAAAAAGGAAAATAAGATAGATTTAGTCTGAATTTTAACTTTTAGTGCAGATTTGTTTACATTTTTAAGTTTTTGTTTATTTTATGTTTTTTAAAAATTATATTATAATATAGAGGAATATGTAATTACCAAGATTAAATCTTTTTATCATATATATATATCCGGTTTCTTCACGAAACCTTTTTAAATCCCGTTTTTTTGTTGTGTTAGGTTTATCCTTTCTCATTTCTGGTAACATAGGTTGTTGGTTATCTACTTTATTCACTGAATACACTTTAAAGGATTTTGGCATAATGACATTACATCTGAGCATGTGAAAGTAAAAAAATCATAACCAGTGTCAAAATCACACTGTTTAATCTCTGCTTAATCTTCTTAGTTGTATTTCAAAGATGTTTAAATGACTAAAAGTAAACCTTCGGCAGAACCTACGACTGTTTAACCTCTTTAGTTAACCTCCTCAAAAGTTATTTTGATAATAGCCCTTAGATCAATATGTAGCAGTTGACGTGGGTTGTTGATGTTGCAGTGAAGTAGCATCTTTCTCATTGGGCGTCTGAGAATAAAGAAGATTTTTTTTACTGTAAGAGGTTTGAAATCTGTCCGGAACATATATGTCCGCGTCTATAGAATATGCTATGTTAAGTGGAAACATCATTGAAATAAGCATATAGATTTTAACAGGATCCTGAACAAAGAAACGCCTCGAAGTGAGCCAGTATATTTTGGCATAGCATGACTGTTGTTGAAATAAAAAATGATCCTAATCTCACATTTTTCAACTTTTTAAACCTAATAGCAGAAAATTGATCTTAATTTCATATTTTTTTGTGATCAAAATGTTAGAAAATAAGTAGTGTAGAATTGAAATAACAGTGAATTAGCAATAAAAAGTACAAAATAGACAACACAGATTTAGGTGGAAAATCTGATAATGTAACAGAAAAAAACCATAGGCAAAGATCTCTCAGAAGAAAATTCACACTTACAAAAACTTTTTCTCATGTCTTGGCATTCAAGATTGACTAACTTAAATAATCACAAAAAGTACATGCAAAAGACAAATCAAGTTTAAAAATAGATTTTGATGCATAAAAGTGGAGTGGCACTTCCGCATGCAATTTTGCATGGTGTACACGTGGCACATGACCAAAAAAAATTTCCGGCTTGGCCGCATGGTAGGGGGCTACGCCCAGCCCCCTGTCCAACAACCTTCAACTTCAGTTTCTTGGCCTTTGGCCCCGTCAGGCGAGTACTTGAGACACTACCGTGGTACTCTTGTCGATTGATCTTAATTTCATATTTTTTTGTGATCAAAACAAATGAAGCATACCCCCAACAAATGAAGCATACTGCATTCACTTTACTTAAATATCATCTATTTCAATGGTCAAACAAGCAATAATTATTTTACACCTCATCTACACGAAAAAATGGTAAATATTTATCCTATTTTTATTGACCAAAATTGACAACAGTTAAAGTGGATAATGTTTAAAGCAGTAACTGTAGACCAAATATCTACACTGGAGTCCAAATATCTACAAATAAGAACGAAACAGTAAAACCCAAAAGATTATTCAAGATTTAATAAAACACAATATAGTACTACTTCGCCACAGATTTGGATTGGGTATGTTGCAGATCTTTAGACAAAGTAAAAATGGTGTAGCGAAGTTGATCTTATTCAATCTATAAACCTCTGCCCATGCCACACAGATAGGTTTCTTGTCCAGTGGAGGGAGACTCTCAACCACATTAAGCACTGCTTTATCAAACTCAGCAAGTTGTCCTCGGCTGCCATAACGACTCAGTCGTCCCATGATTGGAAGCCAAGTTGTAAGAAAAAAAACTCGAGAAGCTCTTGAAATTACTACCTTTCCCTCTCCTGTTGCCTTGATAAACCCCATTAAAATGTCCAACACATTTGGATTCATAATGCCAGATGAAATTGGATGGTAATTCTTCTGCTGCTTTACAAACTCCCTAAATTGTTCATCTTCACAAAATGCCTCCATTGCAGCTTTGAGTATTTCTCCATCACAGTGCTGGATAAATTGAAACAGAGTCCCTAAAGATGAGAGATCACGGGAATCCACGGATGCTTTGAACTCTTGCAAAAGCACACGCCCACATACATTCATAACATCTCTAGATGTATTTCCCTCTAACATCCCCACGAAATATATCTCCACAGTTTTTTGACTGGATAAATTGTAGTCACAGCCTTTAATAAGAGAAACTATTTCCTGAATACTCTTCTCCACAAAAATTAGATGGTTTTCATCGTCCTGATGAAGCCTGGCAGCTAAATCTGGTAAAAGTTTCAATTCCAGACAAGATAGCACATTTCGAATTTGGGATTCTTGCTCAGCACTCCATCGAACTGCTTCCAAATATTGCATGCATTTGTCGATGCATTCATCAGCCAACATTTCAGAAGCAACTGACAGAATCGCCAGGCATTCCTCAATATTGGAAAAATGCACACTCTCGCCATCCATGAGTTGAATGCATTTTAAATAGTGATCAAAGTTATGATAAGTAGTTACCCGTATTTCAGTTGAACAGCACTCAAAAAACTCTGGTTCAAAAAACTTCGATCTTTTCAGATTCTGAGAATGGAGATAAACTGGGTTTCTTCCATGCTCTTCCTCATTTGAGCCTGTCAACAATTTTTTTACATCAGCAGAGCTTTGATCTCCGAATCGAAGCTGAGCTTCTGCCATTTCATAAATGGATAAACAATAGGAAAGCCGATAACACTTTTCTATCTCTATAATTTCAGCAGTAGCAGCAATGCCTCAATTAATGCTAATCTCATCAAATTTTTCTATATATTCGATTTAAACAGTTCAACAATTACAATTTTTCTAGAGTTAGAGAGGAGAATTAAATCGCAATGTCATTCAAAGTTTATTCCAAATTCTTTAATTTGGAATCGGGTATACAGCAGTTACATGCCATGTCCACCTTTTCGTAAGAGCAGATTGCCTCCGCTGTAGATTTCACATATACGAGCGCTTCGGTGGAAAGAAAGGTATGAATGACCGCTTTAGTAAAAGCATACTTGTTAAAATTAAATAGACAAAAGTAGAAGAACATTTTTGTGTGCTGTTATTCTTAAACATCATGCACTTCAATAGTTAAATGTCAATTTTGGCTAATAAAAATAGGACAAATAATTACCACTTCAATATGATAGGAAGACCACAAGTTACAACCACTTCACTAACTCATATAGGACCAAAAAGTGGTTGTGGCCACTTTTTGGTCTCCCATCTTTGTGCATTGACCCAAATACTGATATTTCATCTATGATGATTGCTATGTTATTGAATTTGGGGGAGAAAATAGAGGCGATCTATGTTTTGGTCGAGACTTTGATTAAGCTGTGTTGGCACGATGGGCTTAAAAAAGTGTTGCACAATGTCGTTAGGAGGCCTAGTTTTCATACAGACAATGGAACATTGCCGGTGGTTTTACACCCGTATAACGGCCCCTGGGCCCCATTTGTGATCGCAGCAGTGGAGAAAATGAAGAACACCATGCACAATAAGATAGTCTGTTGATATACAAGCTAAACTTATAACGGCCACTCTAGTGAAGGGTATAATTATAGTTATAATCATGCACAATATGCATATGTAAAGACACCATGATAGACTGTTGATGTACAAGCTAAACTTATAACATCACTTTCCATAAAGCCCAAAAGTTAACATAAACATTTATCATAATCAAGAGATTTGTTAAACATCTGATTTCACAAATCAAATTTAACCATAATGAATCGTTTTCATTTCAACAATTAAGCATGATATTCTAAATAGAACATAACCAAGCTTACAAAACAATGTTCATTTACATGTCCTTAGTGATCAATTATCACTATTCACGAACAAATTATGCCCAAGGCATCATAAAACATCTTATACATATCAAAATTATACATTGCAATTGACTATCAAGTCATAAAATAAGAAACACTATGTCTGGAACAATTGACATCCATCTTCATAAGCCTCAGCGTGTCTCATGCTTGGGAAGGAGAGCATCATCCTGGTGCTTTTCCACCAACCACGAACCTGCGGTCCCCCGCTCAACTTCCAAACTGGAAGTGGCCCTACCCTTCACGAAAAGGTTAGATATTAGGAACCCTTAGGATAGCCATCTGAGTATCTGATGTTGTGTCCTTCCTAATGTCTCACGATCACACAACTATAGATCCACTCTAACTATGTATGACACTACTGGAGACACTAGGCCATCTGGAACACTGTGGGCCGACAATGCATGCAGAGATGGATGCATTATGTTGGCCAAAGATTTTACATACATGAACATTACACATTGAACATTGTCATATGTCCACCACCCCGACTCGACTTATAAGTGGTGCAGGAGCTCCCAATTCCAGTCATTTTGCTATGTCATGTTTTGTTGTCATGTCCTATTGTTCTCTCTAAGGCTTTGAAATCCATTTCATGAGTTTTGTAATAAGGACTTGGTCCATTTGGTCAATTTATCCACTATAGACCTTGATATGGTAAAATTGAATGTAATTCCACTTAAGAAACATGTGGTTTCTTGTGGAGGAAGTCATAACCAACGGCTAACTGCCTTGGAGAGCAGTTGTACGGTTGGTGGAGGAGGAAAAACATCTTCCAAGCCTTCTATAGGCCGAACAATGTAATGACATGCCAAGAAGAATGAAAGTTTGAAGTGCAAAACTATCTTTTTTCTGCGTTTTCTGGAAAACAGTCATTCTGTACAGATCTGTACGGACAGCCAGGGGTCTGCAACTTTAGAAATGTGTTAGTCCTCTGAACTACCTTTCATTTGAGTGTAGTTAGAGCTCTTGACACCTCCTGTGCAGAGAGAACCTATTCATTTTGTGAAAACTGGTTTGAAAACCCTCTAAACTAGGGTTTTGTGACAAAATGAGGAATTTCTCCTCTGTCCTCTGAAAGATATCACCCATTTTCAGTAGGATGGAGGAAGCTAGGTTAGATTTCATGTCTTTGGTTGCTTGTCAAGTTATACTCCTCTCTCCAAAGCATTTGGCATGAGTCTAACTAGTCTGCATGGTGACTAGTTAGTATGCAAATGGTGGAAAACAATGTGTTGTCAAGGAACAGTCAAAAGACCGACCAAATGGAGGGTGTGTTGGGTGTTTGTGGATGAAAACAAACCTGTGCAGATGTTAGTTTAATCCTGAGCAAGTGGATTTGGTACACTTCCTTTGTAACATCCCTAAACTAAGCCTATTTCCTCAAAAGAAGAACTTGATGTCCTTGCACGCCTGGAACAGAGTACGGTCCTGCTACTTGGTGGAAGGTTGTATATTCATAATGGGTGTTTGAATGTGCAATAAGTCTAGATGGTCATTTGGAGGTTTGACAAGTTATTCTTGGATTAGTCGGTTCCAAGGGCTACAAGGAATAAGCCTCTTGAGACACTGTTATAGGACAGTCATACTGTAATTTACTGCTCTCTGTCTTTGAAGGTATAGGATGAAGTTATTGGGTCAGAGACCACGTGTTGGTCATGTATTTAATAAATATGTGTTGATTGTAATGTGAGATCCTATTGGTAGAGGTGTTAGTAGTTTGGTTGCTGTCAAAGAAGGTGGGTGAGTGTTAGTTGGGTTGAGTAGAGACTCCCCAAAAGAAAGTTGAGTAGTCTGTGTGGGTGGACACCAGGGTGTGGTCCTAGACTAGGTCAGTCTCTTGAACAGCCTGGTATAGGCTTGTGTTACATTACCTTTGGAAACACTAAGAAGGAAACCTAGAAGCCTAGGTTCATTGTGTGAACAAAACTAAACACTACCAATACCTCTGCATCATATTGGTATCAGAGCCAATATCTGATTAGAGTAGTGTATGTTAGACGAGGAGATTGAAACCGAGGCTAGTACAATGCCTCCCACGACAATGAGTCAAGAAGCCATCAAGAAGTTGGTGGAAGAGATGGTTGAGGCAAGATTGCAAGAAGAAAGAAGGTCTAAGGGAAAGACCAAAGAAGATGGAAGTTCTTCTGACACAAATGATGAAGAAGGGGCAAAAGAGAGTCCTCAAGGGCAGGACATGTCTGCAAATCAGAAAGCTTTCTTGAATGCACTTAAGGGTGCTCATGGAGACAGTGGTGATCCCAAGATGGATGTGCCCACATTTCATGGCAAATTGGATGGTGATGCTCTCACTGATTGGATAGAAGCCACGAGTAATTACTTTGATTACAAGGAGTTCAATGACAGAAAGAAGATTAAATTTGCCAAGACAAGGCTAAGAGGTTCTGCACTTGTGTGGTGGAACTACATGCAAAGTGAGAGGGAGAAGATTGGGAAGAGTCCCATCACTAAATGGAGTAGAATGGTGGCTATGCTCAGAAGTAAGTTCATGCCACCTGACTATGAGATTCAAATTATTAGGAGATTCCAGAATTTGAGACAAAAAGACATGGATGTGGCTGCCTACACAGAAGAATTTCACAGACTAAGTATGAGAGCCAACCATAATGAAGATGAAAAATGGATGGTGGCTAGGTACCTAAATGGTCTGAAATACAATCTACAAGATGAGATCAGTTTAGTGATACCTAGAATGGTAGATGAATGCTTCTTATTGGCCTCTAGAGCAGAGGAAAAGTTGAGAAGGAAGGGTGAGCAAAGTGCCAGAGGAAGAGGTGGCAGAAACCAAAGAGGAAGAGGCAGTTTTGGCTGTGGACAGTCCCACAAAACTGAAAATAACAGTCAGCAAGAAACACAAACTAAAACATAGCATAGAGGAGGCTTTAGAGGTTGGAGAAGACCTAATGGTAGGGGCAGAAATGGTGGAGGAGGTAGAGGACCAGGAGTCTTCACTGGAAGGTGTTATGGCTGCAACCAAGTTGGCCATACAATGAACAAATGCCCAGAGAAAGCCAGCAGTTCTCATGACAGTGGAAGGAGAAATCAGTTAGTGAAGGATGATGACTGTGAGAGTGTGAATTCACCAATGGGAAGTGCTGCACCTGTCCTAGAAGGAGAGAGTATGATGATTAAGAGGTCTATGTTGAAGATGCCATTGAAACAAGAGCCCCCTCAAAGAAAGAATCTTTTTAGAACCCAAGGCCTAGCCTATGGGAAACTTTGCAAGATCATAGTAGATTTAGGATCAACTGAGAATGTGGTATCCACTGAGATGGTTGAGAAGTGCAAGTTGAAGAGGCTGCCTCATATCAGTCCTCACAAGATCTCTTGGTTAAATAAGAATCAAAGTTTCATGGTGGAAGAGCAAACTTGGGTTGAATTTGCAATCAGTGACTACAAGGATAAAGTGTTATGTGAAATCATCCCTAGGGATGCATGGCATCTACTTCTTGGCCGCCCATGGCAATATGATGTCCAAGCACAGCATGATGGTGAGAAGAACACCCATGTCATTACCAAGAATGGAAGACCATTCAAGATGGATCCTATGTTAGAGCAGACCGGGGGGAAGAATAATGACAGCAGTGTCATGTTGGTGAATGGCAAAGAGTTTTTGAACCTCTTGAAGGAGAAGGATACCCAAGGGTATGCCTTGGTCATGAAGCCCAAGAGTGGATCAGATCAGCAAGAACAAAAACAGAAGGAGATTCCATTGGAAGTGCAGCAACTTCTAGACAAGTATCAAGATCTTGTGGTAGAGGAAGTTCCCAACTCCTTACCATCCATGAGGGACATAAGTCATCAAATTGAATTAATACCTGGTGCTACATTACCTAACAAAGCTGCCTATAAGCTGACCCCACAGCAAAATGAAGAGGTGGCAAGGCAAATTCAAGATCTCTTGGAGAAAGGGCTAATTAGGAAGAGTTTAAGTCCTTGTGCAGTCCCAAGTGTACTTGCTCCTAAGAAGGATGGAAAGTGGAGGCTATGTATGGACTCAAGGGCCATAAACAAGATCACCATAAGGTACAGGTTCCCAATGCCAAGGATTGAAGATCTTTTGGATTATCTTGGAGGATCATGCTATTACTCAAAGATAGATTTAAATTCAGGTTATCATCAAATCCAGATCAGACAGGGAGATGAATGGAAGACTGCTTTCAAGACTAATGAGGGTCTTTATGAATGGCTTGTTATGCCATTTGGTCTTAGCAATGCTCCAAGTACATTTATGCTATTGATGAATGAGGTCTTAGTTGAATTCATTGGTAAATTTGTTATTGTTTATCTTGATGACATACTAATCTTCAGCAGGACAAAAGAAGAGCATGTGAAGCATGTTGGTCAGGTGTTGGAGAAACTATATGAGCACAAGTTGATGATCAACTTAGACAAGTGTGAGTTCATGAAAACTGAACTTGTATACCTTGGATTTGTCATTTCCAATGGCTGTTTGAAGATGGATCCCTCTAAGGTTGATGCTATTCTCAGTTGGCCTACCCCTAAGACAGTGGGAGATGTGAGAAGTTTCCATGGATTGGCAACTTTTTATAGGAAGTTTATCAGAGGTTTCAGTCACATTAGTGCTCCCATCCTCAACACCATCAAGGGTGGAGTCAAATGTAGATTCCAATGGACAAAGGAAGCCAATGATAGTTTTGAGTTGTTGAAAACAAAGGTGGCTGAGTTACCTACTTTAGTACTTCTTGATTTTGATAAGGTGTTTGTTGTTGAGTGTGATGCAAGTCAACAAGCTATTGGTGCTGTTCTCAGCCAAGAAGGACATCCTGTGGCATTCTTCTCAGAGAAGTTGAATGAAGCCAAGCAAAGGTACTCTACTTATGACCTAGAACTCTATGCAATGGTGCAAGCTCTTAAGAAGTGGAGACATTATTTATTGCCCAAATAATTTATTGTGTTTACTGATAATCATGCTCTCAGCTTTCCAAACAGTCAAGAAAAATTGAACCATAGACATGCTAAATGGATGGAACAGTTACAAGTTTATACCTTCACAATTAAGCACAAAAAAGGTGTTTCTAACAAGGTGGCTGATGCTTTAAGTAGGAGGTTGCTTCTTGTTCATGAAATTCAGTTAGAAAGCATGGGCATTGACTGTTTGAAGGAATTGTATAAAGAAGATTCAGATTTCAAAGAGGCTTATGATGTTTGTATGAACTTGGCTAATACATTCCATGGAGAATATGCATATTTTGTATTGCAGGAAGGCCTCTTGTTTAAGGGCAATTTGTTGTGTATCCCTAAGTGTTCCATGAGGGATAACATCATCAAGGAGAAGCATAATGGCTCTTTGGGAGGACATTTTGGCTTAGACAAGACACTAGAACAAGTTACAAGGTTCTATTTTTGGCCAAAGGTGCAATCTGATGTGAGAAGATATGTTGCTAGTTGTGCAATTTGTCAAAGGGCCAAAGGTGTGTCTTCAAATGCAGGTCTATACCAGCCCCTTCCCATTCCCAACAGGCCCTGGGAAAGTATAAGCATGGATTTTGTACTTGGGTTACCTAGGACAGCCAGAGGGGTGGATAGTGTGTTTGTTATTGTTGATAGGTTTAGCAAGATGGCTCATTTTGTGCCATGTAAATGCACAAATGATGCATCTCATGTTGCAGGTCTGTTTTTCAAAGAGGTAGTAATAATCCATGGTTTGCCATTGTCAATTGTAACCGACAGAGATTCTAAGTTTGTGGGTCACTTCTGGAGGACCTTGTGGAGAAAGTTGGGCACCCAGTTGTCCTTTTCATCAGCCTACCATCCACAAACTGATGGTCAGATTGAAGTGGTTAATAGATCACTTGGAAACCTCCTAAGATGCCTTACAAAACAACATGGTTTGGCATGGGACTTGGTTATGAGTCAGGCTGAATATGCCTACAATGATTCAAAGAATAGGAGCACTGGTAAAAGTCCTTTTGAAGTAGTTTATGGATTTCATCCAAGAGGGCCCCTTGAACTGAAAGATCTCCAAGGATGGGATAAAAGGAGTGCCCTTGGTGAAGATTTTGCTGCCTCCATGAAAACAGTCCATGATCAAGTCAAGTTGCAATTGGAAAAAATAGTCACAAAGTACAAGGAAATGGTAGATTTGAAGAAAAGAGAGGTGCAATTCAAAGTTGGAGATTTAGTTATGGCATATCTAAGAAAAGAAAGGTTGCCAAAAGGTCAGCCAACTAAACTCCTGATGAAGAAGATTGGGCCATGCAAAATAGTGCACAAATTCGGTCCAAATGCATATGAGATTGAGTTACCATCCGGTCTTGGTATCTCTCCAATCTTCAATGTTTGTGATCTTTTTCCTTTCAGACCTCCATTACATGGTGAAAGTGGATCAGATGTGGTGGATGATGTTGATTGGATCAAGGATTTTCCTACAAGCAAACATTTGCAGTTGGATTGTATTCTAGATTCCAAAGTTGTCAAGAAGACTAGGAGAGGTGTCTACAAAGACTACTTAGTGAAATGGAAGGATCTTCCTGATTCAGAGGCCACTTGGATGACTGAGGCAGACATCTTGAAGCATGGAATGACACTTCAAGAATTGGCAACTCAAGGGACTTGAGTTCTTCCTACAGGGGGAGTATGGTGCAGGAGCTCCCAATTCCAGTCATTCTGCTATGCCATGTTTTGTTGACATGTCCTATTGTTCTCTCTAAGGCTTTGAAAGCCATTTTCATGAGTTTTGTAATGAGGACTTGGTCCATTTGGTCAATTTATCCACTATAGACCTTGATATGGTCAAATTGAATGTAATTCCACTTAAGAAACATGTGGTTTCTTGTGGAGGAAGTCATAACCAACGGCTAACTGCCTTGGAGAGCAGTTGTACGGTTGGTGGAGGAGGAAAAACATCTTCCAAGCCTTCTATAGGCTGAACAATGTAATGACATGCCAAGAGGAATGAAAGTTTGAAGTTTTTGGAGTACAAAACTGTCTTTTTTCTACGTTTTCTGGAAATCAGTCATTCTGTACGGACAGCCAGGGGTCTGCAACTTTAGAAATGTGTTAGTCCTCTAAGCTACCTTTCATTTGAGTGTAGTTAAATCTTGTGACACCTCCTGTGCAGAGAGAACCTATTCATTTTGTGAAAACTGGTTTGAAAACCCTCTAAACTAGGGTTTTGTGACAAAATGAGGAATTTCTCCTCTGTCCTCTGAAAGATATCACCCATTTTTAGTAGGATGGAGGAAGCTAGGTTAGATTTCATGTCTTTGGTTGCTTGTCAGGTTACACTCCTCTCTCCAAAGCATTTGGCATGAGTCTAACTAGTTTGCATGGTGACTAGTTAGTATGCAAATGGTGGAAAACAGTGTGTTGTCAAGGAACAGTCAAAAGACCGACCAAATGGAGGGTGTGTTGGATGTTTGTGGATGAAAACAAACTTGTGCAGATGTTAGTTTAATCCTGAGCAAGTGGATTTGGTACACTTCCTTTGTAACATCCCTAAACTAGGCCTATTTCCTCAAAAGAAGAACTCGCTGTCCTTGCACTCCTGGAATAGAGTATGGTCCTGCTACTTGGTGGAAGGTTGTATATTCATAATGGGTATTTGAATGTGCAATAAGTCTAGATGGTCATTTGGAGGTTTGACAAGTTATTCTTGGATTAGTCGGTTCCAAGGGCTACAAGGAATAAGCCTCTTGAGACACTGTTATAGGACAGTCATACTGTAATTTATTGCTCTCTGTCTTTGAAGGTATAGGATGAAGTTATTGGGTCAGAGACCATGTGTTGGTCATGTCTTTAATAAATATGTGTTGATTGTAATGTGAGATCCTATTGGTAAAGGTGTTAGTAGTTTGGTTGCTGTTAAAGAAGGTGGGTGAGTGTTAGTTGGGTTGAGTAGAGACTCCCCAAAAGAGAGTTGAGTAGTCTATGTGGGTGGACACCAGGGTGTGGTCCTAGACTAGGTCAGTCTCTTGAATAGCCTGGTATAGGCTTGTGTTACATTACCTTTGGAAACACTAAGAAGGAAACCTAGAAGCCTAGGTTCATTGTGTGAACAAAACTAAACACTACCAATACCTCTGCATCAATAAGCTGTCATGTCCTACAGTAAGATTAAATTGACCTTCTCTCTAGGTCAAGAATGAACGGGATCAATTCGATTCATTGTCCATATCAGGACACTCGACTCCCACCATAGTTTGGTTATCAAAATAGTTTATTTCATAACGTGGAACTTGTGACTCCTCGCCACCTTGATCCATTATGCAAGTCATATCAACTTCGACCAATCTTGGTCTAGTATAAGTAGGTCTTAATGCATTTAGGTCCAATTCTTGGACACTTGAAGGTTATTTCGAGATCCATACTTAGGTTCTTGATTTCATAATGACACAGTTACTAATGACTGAGCCACGTCATATTATCTCGTTTCTTGAATAATAAAAACATTCTTGTTTTCCATATTCACCCTACTCGGTCAATGTTTACTTCGTTTACCTAATGGTATGGTTAAAAACCAATTCATAATAAAAAGAGAAGACTCTTATCATAATACCTTTTCAAAGGTTCATAAAGACTCATAGAGTCAGTCACCTCTACTTTCTCCTTTGGAATACTTTAATTAAGCCACATATAAAACATGACTGCCACTTATACAGTCGGCATTTACCTCGTGCAAAACCACTAGCTTACACAAAGCTAGGGTAGATTCATATATCGAAAGATATATCAAGACTAACTTCTTAATGGCCAAACTTGACATTGAAATCAACATTTTGAACTAAATCTTCACTTTCTAACACCTATAGCCATTAAACTGTTAGGAATTTGAAGATGATGCGAACTAGTAATTTGTGAGATTTTGTTTGTAGATTCTAAATAATTTTTTTAAAAAAAATTTGGAGTTAAATTGTAAATTTTTTTTTGTCTCCTTTGATAACTAGTTTTTAATAGTAAACAACATTTTTCTAAAGTGATGTGTATTTTGTAGCACATAACTTTTTTTCTACAAAGGATAAAATTCTGATTCTTTTGAATTTATATTGGTAACACCAATATATAGGACATGCATTTGGTTTCACAATGTTTTGTTGAATATTTTTTTTTTAATTTAGTTTTGAAGTCAAACCAATTATAATTTAGGCATAGGCGTATTCCGTAAAACATAACTTTTTCTGTATGTATCAAAATTCAATTTTTTTTTGTTGAAACAAGGACATAAATAGCTAGGGCATAGATATTTTTCAAATTTTTTTTACTAATTTACTAATTTTCCATGTGTGTAGAATAAAGAACTTGATGTTTAGTGAAAAACCTACATTCACAAGAAATAAAAAATAAATATAATAATCAAATTAAATATATTTAAAATTATACTTTTTGGGAAGCTTATAATAAAGACTACATACTTACAAAACATAAATTTTAAATGAATTCATTTGATCCCCCAAAAGGTAAATCAAAAGTGGTTTTTTATCAGCATTTTGATAGGTGTAGAGGAGACTCCATTATAGGTATGGTTTAAAACTAGTAGGGTTCTATCCAAGGGGGTTTGATCAAACTCTCTTCAATTAAAATCCTTTAAATGGAACCTTTCAAGACTTAAATCATTATATTTTCTAAAAATATGTGATTTCAACAAAAATTAGGATGTCCTAGAAAGTGTAACCCATTATTGTGGTAGCACCCCATGGTTGCGGCCTTAGTTATGATGGTATGGACTGCTCCATAGGCTGATACCATCAAGTGGCCATTCAATACACAATAATGCCCTATCGGGCTCATTAGGATATATATAAGTTTGTAAGATTTATCAACTGGAAAACATAAAGATATAAGGCATCAGTAATGATGTAGGGTGCATAGCACATGGCACTTAGTAACAGTTTAAACCCGCGGGTGCATGCAAGCAACCCCACGTTAAGTTTTTCGCCTCAAGCTGACCGAGTGCCTCAAAGAGCAGTAATTTAAAAGCATCAAGAATTATATTCATTTCGGGGCTCCAAGAGCCATCCTGGCTACTCTTAACATTCAACGTTATGCATAGATAAGTATACAGTTTCATCACTGTGCATAAAAACTAATGCATTCCTTAATCTTTACAGTTAGCAGTGCCGACATTACTATCATTCGAAAAGAGATTAAAGGGTATTGCAGGTAATGCATTATATGAGCCATGGGCTCTAAACATAAGATACCTAAATGTATATAATGTAGAGAGTTATAAATGCAGCTCACAGAGCTCGAACACCAGCTATTCTAGTCATCCTTCCAACAGTGTTTCTCTGCAACTCGAGAAAGAATGCTCACAGTGTTCACCACCCGCTCACACAAATTTTCACCAAGACTATCCCCCCAAATAGAATGACAAAAACTTCTATTTGCTTGACTCTCTTTTTTCCTGCCCAAGACACCCAAGATGGCGTTCATAACCAACCCGAACATTATCTTTGCATGCCATATGAGCTTGCCAGCTAGCAGGATCTTTGATCCACGCTACCCACTCAACTAATCCTTTCTCCTTTCCCACTCCTCGTGGGTTTAAGGATATCAGGGTGGAAGGTAAGAAGAGATAAGATATGTTAGCCATAAGCATAGACACAACTATCTTCATCAACCTCTAAAGAGGTTTAATATATATTTATATATGAACACCCTTGGCTAATAATAAGGGTTAAAGAACTTTTATATAATTTAAGTTCATCATAATAATGAAAGCAAAAGGTTTCACATTAAAAGCTTAGGATGTTCGGGGTCGAGTAATACTACCCCAACATCGATGATAAACCTTAGTCGAAAGACTAGAAAATAAGAGATAAGAGTCCTATTTAAGAATAGGATAATGAGAGATCTCAATGACTCATTATTCGACTATCATACGACTTGAGACGTTATCCCAAGAATGTCGTCTAGTCGTTAAAGCACCATTGAAAAAACAACTCTCAAGGATATAATTACAAAAGAAGGAAGACATGACTCATGACAACTTACTAGGGTTTCGGAAGGATATGGGAACCAATATTCAGATGACTATTCAACCTTGTTTTCCTAACATCTAACCATTCCTCTAGGATGATACCCTCCTTCCTTCTTCGAAGATCATTAACTTTTCATGTTCACACTTAGGTCCACAATATCATGATCAGTGCATCATAATCATGTCTCATAATATAAATAATTAATGTTCAAAACTAATTAACATCATTAACAATGATCAATCCATATATTTCCACAATATCAAATCAGTTAACTATGACTAATCCTCCCGATTATCATGCAAAGTTAATGATTAAGTCTAATTGTAAGTTGGGGATGTAACATATCACCCCCCATAAGAATCATCGTCCCTGATGATTAATTTTCTTAAAAGTAAATCAACATAATAAGAAACTGTTTCAAGAGCATAATCAATAAATGTTTCAGAAAAGATGAGGAAATCTAGCACGAAAGTCATCATAATTTTCTCAGGTGGTGTTTTCCTCTGCATATTGGTCCCACTAGACATTGCACTATGTAATTTCTTTGTTACGTAAGCATAGCTTACGCGTTTCGAGCACCTTGATGGGCTCGATCACCACCACTCTTGAGTCTTTCACCTATAGAGTATTACAATCAAGCATAGGAATTTGATTATCAGCATAATTAAACTTTTTCAAATATGAAACATGAAACACATTATGCATCATGGCTAGGGCTAGTGGTAGAGCAATTCTGTATGCCACTGGGTTGACTTCCTCACAAACTTTGAAAGGGCCCACGTATCTTGGTGCCACTTGGACATCTTTTCAAATTTGATGGAGCTTTTTTGAGGTTTTACCCTTAGGAGAACTTTATCTCCCACAATGAAATGCCTTTCAATATGCTTTGCATCCGCATAACTCTTTTGCCTATCATCGGCTTCTGCTAGCCTTCTTTTAATCAGATGGACTTGTTCTTCCATCTCTGATAGCATTCTGGACCAAGGCTAACCCTATCTTCTAGCTTATCCCAGCTTATAGGGGTTCGACACTTCCGCCCATATAATGCCTCAAATGGTGCCATCTTAATAGTTGAGTGATAGGAGTTATTGTAGGCAAATTCCACTAGAGGAAGATAATCCTCCCACTTGTATTGCTGATCCATGCAATACATCCTCAACAAGTCCTCCAACACTTGGTTCATCCTTTCAGTTTGTCCATCCATTTTAGGATGATAAGCAGAGCTTATGTTCAACTGAGTACCAAGTGAAGAGAACAAGTTTACCAAAACCTTGATGTCATCCGTGCATCCCTATCTGAGATAATCTTCTCAGGAATGCCATGCAATCTAAAAATCTCTTAAACAAATTTTTGAGCAATGACAAGTGCCCCATCCGTCAAGTTTCCAGGTATAAAATGAGCGGCTTTGGTGAGTCTATCCACCACAACCAAGATAGCATTGTGCCTGTTCCTTGACGTAAGAAGCCCTTACACAAAGTCCATGCTTATAATTTACCATTTCCATTCAGAAATTTCATGAGGGTATAATAATCCTACCAGATGTTGGTGTTCCGCCTTCACCCTTTGGCATTCAATACAAGTAGCTACAAAAATTTGTAGCATCCCTCTTCATTCCTTTCCAAAAAATATAAAGGTTTCACATCAGCGAGTAACTTGGTTACTGCGGGATGTCCAGAATATGGTGCAATATGAACCTCTTTCCATACCATATTCCTTAAATCTGTTGAGTTAGGTATATGCATGATCCTTTTTTTAAACCTTAACAACCCATCTGGCTCAGGTTGAATCCCTCATATTTTGGATTCTGGGTGTTTTCTTCAAGGGCTTGTTTTACCTGCTCGTAAAACTCATCTCCCTTAGACTTTTGTAACACCTAATTTCTAAAATCTGTATGTATGGAGACCATGGAGGAGATGTGCCTTCTCCTACTCAAAGCATCTACCACTCGATTTTCTTTTCCCTGAATTTATTTAATCTCAAAATCATAATCCGAGATGAATTCCAACCATCTTCTCTGATGTGCATTAAGATGGGGTTGAATGAACAGGTATTCGAGTCCCTGGTGATCTGTTTTCAACTCAAAAGGTTTCCCAAGCAGGTAGTGTCTCCACATTTGAAGTGCGTGAATGACTGTTGCTAGTTCTAAATAATGTGGGGCATAATTTTGTTCATAGTTTTTTAGTTTGCATGATTCATACGTGATGACCTGTTCATCCTAGACTAGTACACCACCTAAGCCTTCCCCTGAGGCATCGGTAATGACTACAAATTGACTTTCTGGGTCAGGTACTTTCAATACTGGGGCTAAAGTCAATTTTTCATTTAGTAGGTCAAAGGCCTCCTAGCACTTTTCTGACCATTCAAGCTTCTTGCCTTTTCTCTGCAAGGAAGTTATAGGATATGCAATTCTAGAGAAGTTTTTCACAAACTTCCTATAATAACTAGCAAGGCCCATGAGACTTCGGACCTCATGCACATTCTTTGGTTTCGACCATTCCAAAATAGCCTTAATTTTAGCTGGGTCCATAGCTATCCCTTCAGTTGAAATTATGTGGTCCAAAAATTGTACCTCCTTTTGAAAGAAAGTACATTTGGAGAGCTTGCCATACAATTGGTGCTCTCTCAATCTCTGAAGAACAATTCTCAAATGTTGTAAGTGTTCTTCCTCATTCTTAGAATAAATCAAAATTTCATCAAGAAGTACTAAGACAAACTTGTCCAAACAATCCCTGAACACACTGTTCATAAGATTCATAAACACTGCTGGCGCATTCGTTAATCCAAAAGGTAGAACAGTGAATTCATAATGTCCATACCTAGTTCTAAATGCTGCCTTATGGATGTCCTCATCCTTCAACCTCAATTGGTGATATTTTGATCGAAGATCGATCTTGGAAAATACTATTGCACCCCTCATCTGGTAAAAAAGATCATCGATGCGAGGTAAAGGATATTTATTCTTAATTGTTGCTTTGTTTAACATGCGGTAATCTATGCACAACCGTAAAGTGTCATCTTTCTTTTTCACAAAAGTGACTGGTGCTCCCCATGGTGACACACTGGGTCTAATCAACCCTTTATCTAGCAACTCTTGTAGTTGATCCTTTAACTCCATAAGTTCTGTTGTGGTCATTTTGTAGGGGGCTTTAGAAATAGGTTCCGACCCAGGAATAATATCAATGGCAAAATCAAAGGCTCTTTTAGGAGGTAACCTCGGTAGCTCATCTGGGAATATGTACTCAAAGTCCCTAAGGAAAGGGTACTTGTCCATATCTGATCTTTCCTGACCTATGGACTCCTTCATCCCAACTTCATTAAGTTTCTAGGATTCATAAAATATTAATTCATCTTGAAAATAAGTTTCCTCAGTCTCATTTAGCTTTTCCATTTTGACAGCAAAAAGCTGGCATCCTTTCCTCTGAGCTCTTTTCATTTGCAAGGTAGAAATTTGCCTTAGTTTGACTTCCCTAGGTTTCCCTTGGAGAAAGACTTTGTTTCCTAAATCATCCAGACATTCTATTGTTTTGGCATAACAATCTACTTTGGCTCGATGTCTCCATAGCCAATTTATCCCTAGGATAACATCATACAAGCCAAGTGGGGCTACATAAAGATTTACTTCCATGGAGAAGCTCGAAAGTTCAAGCCTAGCCTCAAACAAGCATTGCTCTACCTGAGCCTTGGTATGGTTTGCATATTCTACAGACCAAGTGTTTGCCATGAATCCTGCCTTTCTAGGTATTTTATTTGCAATTTTGGGAGAAATAAAACATTATGTAGCACCAATATCAATCAAAACTGAAATTGGAATTCCAAATAAAATACATGTTGTCTCTACAGGAGTTATTTGGTACTCATCTTGCCAGTTGTCCAAGGACGGCATGGATGCGTTGTTGGAATGCCACTTGCTGAGAGGGTAAGGGGTTTCCTCTTGGTTGGGCTTCCTGTGATTTGTTGGGACACTGATTAGCATAGTGATCTCTGCCACAAGCATAGCATCCTCCTATTGGTCCTCGTCTCTCTTGAGGTTTGCCTGAATTGTTTCCATTCTTCCTGAAGTGGTTATTCCCCTTTTTCTCTCCCCTGGACTTAGTCTGTTTATTTTTGGCCCCTTTGTCATTTTTCTCAGTATTTTCCCATTTCTTCCCCTTTTTCCTTGAGGATTGAGAAGATTGAAACCAATTATATCTCTTTTGATTTCTCTCTCTATAGGCCAACATAGCCTTCAAGTTCTATTCTTGTCTGATGGCCTTCTCGTAGACCTAATCCATAGTAGTAGGACCATGAACATCAACCTCGCCTCCAATCTAGGTGTTCAACCCCATTATAAACTTCTGACCACGAAATTTCTCATCTTGTTGATACTGCGGCACATACTTCAACAGCTGGGTGAATTTTTTCAAATATTCATTTACGATCATATCAGCCTATTTCAGGTTCTGAAAGTAGACCTATAAGTTTCTGATCATAGAACAGTTGAGGCAACCATCTTTGCCTAAAAAGTTCTATGAATCTGTCCCAAGTAAAGCTTGTAGACCTCAAGCCTAGTTCCATTTTTTTGTTCACCCACCATGTGGATGCTTCACCTACCAGCTGGAATGCTCCCCATACATCTTTAGTAACCTCATTATAATTTCTGATTTCAGAATACTTCTCCATTTCTATAAGCCATGCCTTTGCGGCATCTTTGCTTATGAATCCAACAAATTTATGTGGCATGACTTTTTCATGTCATGAGACAATTCCAGACCCATAAGGCTTCTCTTATCCCCTTCATGTCTAGCCATGGAGTTATTTTCTCCGTGCTCACTTTGGGTGGTGTCATTATGGCACCGTTCCTCGCCATCACCCCCATCATAAGCATTCCGCCTATCTTCTGACTGACCTCCCACTTTATGTTCAAGAGTTTCTACCCTCGCCCTTGTTTCTTTTAACAAAGTCAAGATTTGGTCTAATTTAGACTCGGATTGCCCTGAAGGTGCTCCTTCATCTTGGCTATCCTCCATTCTGGTTCTAATCTGAACCTTTGCTGCAATCTACTTCTTCCTGAAGTTTGCAGGTTAATCACGGATTAGTCTTCCATGTTATTCAATTCATTGATTTTACAAATCTATTCGCATTCATGTAATCTTTAACAAGAAAGGAAAGATTGTCAAAAATTGCCATTGCATTGCAGTTTCCATTGGATTACGTATAATCCACCAAAATTACAAAATTGTATTTACACTTTGCTACTGCAAGTCATTTACAATTTGGGATAGCTTCCTATATTCATAGTTTCTTTTCATCTTAGGAGGTGAGGATACACACTAGTACTCCTTCACATTCTCCTTAAGTACATCACAATCTTTAGGGTTATTTCCCTCAGCTGGTGCTTTAGGGGCAGAGGGTGTTTCTAATGCATTAGTAGAGTTAGGGGCAACAATCCTTTCTGCTTTCTTACTCTTGCTTGATTTGTTTCATGGCATTAGCGAAAGTTTCCTCATCAAATAACCATGCTCCTACCAGGCAACTAGTCTATTCAAGTTTCTTCATCCTTGAGGCTCGTGCCTTCAAGATCTTTTGTTGGCATATGTAACGTCCATGTTCCATTACCTTCTTTCAAGGTGTGGTTCTAATTTTTACCATTCTACCATAGAACATCTAATCATTAGCATACTTAATGTTGGATACAATTAATCATCAAGTAGTGAGCTCATAGGTCCATGTATTGAACTTGGAAGCTCTAATACCATATGTAACATCACTTTCCATAAAGCCCAAAAGTTAACATAAACATTTATCATAATCAAGAGATTTGTTAAACATTTGATTTCACAAATCAAATTTAACCATAATGAATCATTTTCATTTCAACAATTAAGCATGATATTCTAAACAAAACATAACCAAGCTTACAAAACAATGTTCATTTACATGTCCTTGGTGATCGACTATCACTATTCATGAACAAGTTATGTCCAAGGCATCATAAATTATCTTATACATATCAAAATTATACATTGCAATTGACTATCAAGTCATAAAATAAGAAACACTGTATCTGGAACAATTGACATCCATCTTCATAAGCCTCAGCCTGTCTCATGCTTGGGAAGGAGAGCATCATCCTGGTGCTTTTCCACCAACCACGGACCTGCAGTCCCCCGCTCAACTTCCAAACTGGAAGTGGCCCTACCCTTCATGGAAAGGTTAGATATTAGGAACCCTTAGGATAGCCATCTGAGTATCTGGTGTTGTGTCCTTCCTAATGTTTCACAGTCACACAACTATAGATCCACTCTAACTATGTATGACACTACTGGAGACACTAGGCCATCTGGAACATTGTGGACCGACAATGCATGCAGAGATGGATGCATTACTTTGGCCAACGATTTTACATACATGAACATTACACATTGAACATTGTCGTATGTCCACCACCCTGACTCGACTTATAAGTTGTCATGTTCTATAGTAAGATTAAATCAACCTTCTCTCTAGGTCAAGAATGAACGAGATCAATTCAATTCATTGTCTATATCAGGACACTCGACTCCCACCATGGTTTGGTTATCAAAATAGTTTATTTCATAACGCGAAACTTGTGACTCCTCACCACCTTGATCCATTATGCAAGTCATATCAACTTCGACCATTCTTGGTCTAGTATAAGTAGGTCTTAATGCATTTAGGTCCAATTCTTGGACACTTGAAGGTTATTTCGAGATCCATACTTAGGTTCTTAATTTCATAATGACACGATTACTAATGACTCCACGTCATATTATCTCATTTCTTGAATAATAAAAACATTCTTGTTTTCCATATTCACCCTACTCGGTCAATGTTTACTTTGTTTACCTAATGGTATGGTTAAAAACTAATTCATAATAAAAAGAGAAGACTCTTATCATAATACCTTTTCATAAAGACTCATAGAGTCGGTCACCTCTACTTTCTCCTTTGGAATACTTTAATTAAGCCACATATAAAACATGACCACCACTTATACAATCGGCATTTACCTCATGCAAAACCACTAGCTTACATAGAGCTAGGGTAGATTCATATATCGAAAGATATATCAAGAGTAACTTCATAAATAAAGTCAAGATTGAAGTCTCGACTGTTATAACAGTATAACTGTGACAGTGTATGATTATTATTCTGCTACTCTCCTCGAGAGTTATCATGTTCACATAACAAGAATATATATTGATTGCCAATCAAACCTTATTATCTTTCCTGTCAAGTTGGTAGAATAGGGTGTCGAGTGCATTAGCATGACCCCGTTTAAGTCTGGTTAACTGTGTTTAAACTTTATCATGGCTGCGGCCTTAGTTATGATGGTATGGACTGCTCCACAAGCCGATACCATCAAGTGGCCATTCAATACAGAATAATGCCCTATCGGGCTCATTAGGATATATATAATTTTGTAATATTTGTCAATTGGAAAACATAAAGATATAAGGCATCAGTAATGATGTACAGTGCATAACGCATGGCGCTTAGTAACAATTTAAACCCGCAGGTGCATGCAAGCAAACCCACGTTAAGTTTTTGGCCTCAAGCTGGCCGAGTGCCTCAAAGAGCGTTAATTTAAAAGCATCAGGAATTATATTCATTTCGGGGCTCCAAGAATCATCAGCTACTCTTAACATTCAACATTATGCATAGATAAGTATGCAATTTCATCATTGTGCATAAAAAGTAATGCAATCCTTAATCTTTACAGTCAACGCTGTCGACATTACTATCATTCGAAAGGAGATTAAAAGGTATTATAGTTAATGCATTATATGAGCCATGGGCTCTAAACATAAGATATCTGAATGTATATAACATAGAGAGTTATAAATACAGCTCATAGATCTCAAACACTAGCTGTACTAGTCGTCCTTCTGATTATGTTTCTCTGCAACTCGAGAAAGAATGCTCACAGTGTTCGCCACCCGCTCACACAAATTTTCACCAAGACTATCCCTCGAATAGAATGACAAAAATTTCTATTTGCTTGACTCTCTTTTTTCCTGCCCAAGACACCCAAGATGTCATTCATAACCAACCCGAGCATTATCTTTGCATGCCATATGAGCTTGCCAGCTAGCGGGATCTTTGATCCACGCTGCCCACTCAGCCGATCCTTTCTCCTTTCCCACTCTTCGTGGGTTTAAGGATATTGGGGTGGCAGGTAAGAAGAGATAAGATAGGTTAGCCATAAGCATAGACACAACTATCTTCATCGACCTCTAAGGAGGTTCGAATATATATTTATATATGAACACCCTTTGCTAATAATAAGGGTTAAAGAACTTTTATATAATTTAAGTTCATCATAATAATGAAAACAAAAGGTTTCACATTAAAAGCTTAGGATGTTCGAGGTCGAGTAATACTCCCCCAACATCGACGATAAACCTTAGTCAAAAGACTAGAAAATAAGAGATAAGAGTCCTATTTAAGAATAGGACAATGAGAGATCTCAATGACTCATAATTCGACTATCATACGACTTGAGACGTTATCCCAAGAATGTCGTCTAGTCGTTAAAGCACCATCAACAAAACAACTCTC
Organism: Cunninghamia lanceolata; assembly: GCA_027924645.1. NCBI lineage: Eukaryota > Viridiplantae > Streptophyta > Pinopsida > Cupressales > Cupressaceae > Cunninghamia > Cunninghamia lanceolata. Next base: position 5,772,995 of record BSBN01000994.1, on the reverse strand, counting down.
AAGGATAGAATTACAAAAGAAGGAAGGCATGACTCATGACAACTTACTAGGGGTTCAGAAGGATATGGGAACTAGTACTCAAATGACTATTCAACCTTGTTTTCCTGACATCTAACCATTCCTCCAGGATGATACCCTCCTTCCTTCTTCAAAGGCCATTAACTTTTCCTCTTCACACTCAGGTCCACAATATCATGATTAGTGCATCATAATCATGTCTCATAATTTAAATAATTAATGTTCAAAACTAATTAACATCAATCATTAACATAATTAACAATGATCAATTCAGAGACTTCCATAATATCAAATTAGTTAACTATGACTAATCCTCCCGATTATCATGCGAAGTTAATGATTAAGTCTAATTGTAAGTTGGGGATGTAACAAAACTTGTTAATACAACCCCTAACAAGAATTTTGTTTAGGCCCTCCTCTAGAGCAGTCATAGTTGATTTTTGTTTCTCCTTTTTAATGGGAATGCCTCTTCAACTATAATTCACTAATCTAAAAAAAATCTACTAAAAATAAAGTAAACAATACAAATAAAATAAACTAAAAATTAAAATTTATTTGTCTATGTATGTATGTAATAAATAAAATAGTTCTAAATAAAATAACTAGAAATTATAATTATATTTATTTGTCAATTAATTTTTTTAAAATGATAGCTTTGGAATAATAACTTTAACATTTAAAAATAGTTATAATTATATGATTGTTAATCAAAGATCAATAATGTTAATATATAATTTATATTAGGGATTTTATCCATCATTGTTTTTAGAAGAGTGGTAAGGTGTAATCATTGTTATGAACCTTGGAAAGGTACAACCACTTGGAGTTTAAGATGAATGTTTCAAGCTAAGCTTAGCTATTGTGATTGGAGAATATGTTCTAGAGGAAGAACCAATTTGAAAGAGATTAGGAAGGATAAATTCATGTGATAAATGGTTGAGAGTGGTCATGGGAGAAGACCTAACCATTATATTCAATTTTGTGTGAAGTTAAGTATTTAGTTCCATGGGATAAAATGTTGGATCAAATATGTGTGTCTTTAGTGAAAGATAGGTTGGTAATAACTAGAAGTTGTGTTGAAATAATTGGTTCCCTAAGGGTGGAAGCTTGAGTGAAAATTGTGTTCTTGGTGGAAGTTTTATAACCTTGTGAGAAGAAGGAAATTAAATACTACGAGGTTTGTGGCCTCTCTTTTCCAATGTCAAAGAGGGATATTAGAGTTCAAGGATGAATTGATGATTCATTAGGAACTTGGAAAATTTGGCCTAGCGAGTACTTGTGTGTGAAATTTAATGAATAACTAACATTAATTGAATCTAAGTTAAAAAGGAATCTTTTTATCCTTGCTTGATTTGCATATTATCATGTGTTATTCTTTCTGTGAAGTATGAATGGGACTCCATGTGATTATGTCTTGAGGACTAACTTGTGGTGTATATGTTTGTCTTGCTAGATAATATTTTAATTATTTTCTTGTATGCTTCCACATATGGATTTCAACTAAGTCTTGATGACTTATATATGATGCCATAATGGTGTGTGTGCACTTGGGTGTGAACGATAAGCCTAGGAATGGCTAGAAAATTCATAATGATGCAAGTGGGATTACAAAATCATTTTTGTGTAACATGTTTCATGCACCAGTAGGGTGATTAAGTCTTTTGTGATTTTGTGTAAGACTACTTTTTGATAGTGTGATTTTTACTTATGAATATTGTGGATTTAACTTTTTATGGTTGGTAGTTAAGGATTGATAGAAATTTCCTATGCAATGCTATACTTTGCTTGAGCTTCTTATGCAATTTAATTTTGTTTATGTTATGAAGCCTTGAGGTAAGTTATCATATTATGTGTAGTAAATCTTTTGTATATTGAAATTACTTCGTGTAAGTATGATTTCCCTTAGGAAAGTGACATCCTTGTGGATGGTCGGTTGAGGATTTAGGATCCTTGTGAGTTGGTCTTCTTAGTTGAAATTATATTCTCTTGATAGGAAGATGTTATTTGTTTTGATTACTTTAATTAGTAGAAGGTGTATTTCCTTTGATGAAATCATATTTATTGTTGTAACGAAATTTGGTGGCTCATGATGTTTACATTGTTCTTTGATGTACTTATTGTTGTGATTTGATATTATTTATTGTTGAACCTTGATCTTAAAATAGTAATTGAATTGTTGGTTGAGCTTTGGAATCTATTTGAGAACCTTGTTATGTTTAAGATTGTTCTTATTGTTGAGTTTTGTTAGGACATGTTTATTGTTCCAACAATTTGATTGGTGATTTATACAATTTTTTTGGTGATCAATAGATCATTGTTGTTGTTGTTGGAAAATTGATCTAGGACAATATTGGAAGTATTTCTTGATTTGTCTTTAATGTAAAATTCCTTGTATGGGAGTGCTTTCATAGAATTTGTGTTTTGAATTATTCTTGTTGATGTGTGTAAGTGGATTTATCAATGCTTGATTTAAATCCTTGATGGTGTAATTATTGGATTAGTGAGAATTTGCTTAATTAAGTGCTTTACTTTTGTGTGATGTATTTCTAAATGTAAATAATGTTGAGGCTAACATTAGTTCTAGGGAGAGAGTTGTAGCATCCCTCATTTTTGTCTCTTTGTGATTCTATATTATTTCATTATGTGGTAAATTGGATGTGACCTATTATTCTATTTTGAGTGCAAATGAGGATTTAATGCATTTGTGTATAATGTGTTGTCACAATGCTATGGGTTAATTATTTAAAATGGTGATTATATTTTTATCATTATTATTGTTGTCTAACAATGCTACTAAGGTATGTATGGCGAGATTATGTTATACGATAGGTATAGGTACTAGGGAAGGTGAACTGGGTCTTGATGCTAGAGTATATTAATAATTGAATTAATAGGGTTTGTTAAATTAATAATCCTTTCTTAAATTGATTGATCATAGAAAAGCCTTTATTTTGAAATAAATAATTATGCTCATAATAATTAATATTGTTTTAAAATAAAAGGTAAGTTGATTTAAACTTAATTGTTTATTTAATCAATTTATTATGGAAGTTGCATTGATAGAAATTCGGTAATTACAATATTTTATTATATTTTATTTCTATTTGTGAATTTCAATAAAATATTCTCTAAAATTATTTTTAAAGGGAGTTTAATATTAGAATTAATTTGCAATTAAAATTATAGATTATTCATGGTACAAACTTTTAAAATTAGAATTGAAAGTAAAAAAAAAAAGATAAAGCTAATTATTTAATTGAATTAAATAAATGCTTTGTTCTAAAATTAGTCTTGGAAGGAATTTAGAAATTAATATAATTATATAAAATTAATTCTTTATTTGTTTTTATTTGTTTTAGAATAAAAGACTTTGTTCTAAAATTAGTTAGAGAGGAAAATTATCAAATTAGAATTGAATATTATTTTATTCTCAATTGCTTAAGTTGAAAGATAAGCATGAATCAGAAAAAAATATTAAATATTTGATTTCTTGAGTCAATGTATGTACATAACTTTATTTAAAATATTAAATTGTATTTTTGAAAGAAAGCTTTTATTTTATATTTAGAGAACTCTAAAATTAAGAAAATGCTTTGGGAAAGGTTTCTATAAAACCTAAGATAGTTTGGAAAAGATGGCACATTATTTCTACTTCTCTTTTAGCATTCACACACTCACAGGGTTTGAAGAGATTTGGAGATTTCATGTGCTTTTGGCTTCAAGAGTTTTCTACACCGAGGGTTTAGCATCTTCTTAGATTTTACAGGTTTAGCTTTGAAGAGGTTAGATTCTTGTGCATGAAAGGCTTTAAAGATTATTCTATTTTGGATAATTAATGAATTTAGAATTCATTGTGAATTCATGTTGAGTGTTGAATGAATTTTGTCTATGAAATCAAAGGACTACTTGTTAGAGAAGAAACATAGTCTTGGATTGATGAATTCTTTAGGGTTTTAAGTGTAAATCTATTGTGAATAAAATAGAATCTTAGATAATGTTATAGATTTATTTTAACCACCTTATTGAATCTAATTTTCAAATGATCAAATCTGAAATTGAGAATTAGACGTAAAAAACCTAGGTTCTTATATAAGAAGAAATATTGAAAAACTAGGAAAAGATGGTAGAATCTTTTTGGAAGAAATTTGATTTGTCATTTTGATTTTGATAAATTTTAATACATGATAATTCTAATTTTTCTAATACATAACTGAATTATAAGTTTGAAAATGCAAACTTTAGTTTTCATGACATAGAGAAACTTGTCAGTGAAAACCTGATGAAGGGAATATGAAATGATGATAGGGTTTGATCAAATTAAGACTTTGAGAATATTTCTATGATGAATTTATGGCTGTGAGTAATGTTAATTTCTAATTTAGAATAGTGTGTTTGCAATTTGATGTCAATTTAGATTGAAGTCAAAATCTGGAGAAAATTGTGAAACAAAAAACTAAGATCTAGTTGCGCTAAAAAATAATAACCTACATTGTTTTGGCCATATCTCTTAAATAGCAATCTAAGTATTTCTAATTTTGGGATATGTGGTTTCAAACTAGGAAATAAATTTTACCTCCAATTTTTATAATTTTGTCTTTTATTATTTGTTTTTAGTGATTAAAACAAGTTGTCTGTTTTTCTGAAAACTAGCAAAACTATCATGAAAAAAACTAGTCTGTTATGTCTTCAATAACTTTTGTTTTATGACCTTAGTTTCTTTAAAATTTTTATGGAAGGTGCGCAACCAAATTGGTTAAATCCTCACAAGGAATCTGTTGTACCCAATTCATAGATTATGAGATATAAATGAATTAGTGATTGTATATCGATGTTGATATTATAAGAATTAAGTCTTATTAGCGATTCTATTTATTTCAGATCTATTTTATCATGGTTGATTCTATTTATTTTGTGGCTTCTTTTAAGTCATGTTTCTACTTGTGAGAGTATAATTCTATTTGAAAGGATAGAATGCATGAGAGGTCTATCTAATGGGTTCCATTTGAAAAAATCAAATGGATACTACAAGTAGTGTATCTACTTGTAAGAGTAGGGATGTGATCATATGAGTAGTGGTTTCTCTTGTAGGATGAGTTGTTATCTTGACTTTAGTTGAAAGTGACAAGATTGAAGAAGTAGAAGAGGTTGGATGTCCTCGTCCTAGATGGATACATCTTGGCATCATCTTCTCTCCTTTAGTCCCAACACATCAAGACATCATCCCCTTAAAACAGTTGAGGGGAAAGTTGGTTGAGAGAATTGCACTTGCTCTCTCTCATTATAGGCACCAAATAATAGTTAAGCTTTAGTTCTCTCAATGGTAGAAGGTCCACAAGTTGTTTATGCATTTACTACACCATCCATCACTAGTAGTTAGGAGATCTTTGAAGTTATGTCCTATGACATGTTTATTGGCATGCATGTTGTTCTACTGGATGGTAGGAGTACTATGTGGTTGGTATAGTTAACCCTCTTATCTTATGTGAGGTAGTGATACTTGGGTGCACTGCACAGTTAGGAGATGCCCTCTTGATGGGTTCAAGGGACCAAGTGTGTTCCTTGTAATTGTGGAGTCCTTGTGTATTTTTACCTATGTGAGTGTCAGTTGTTGTGATCTTGTATTACATGATGTGCTTGTATTCTATGTTTATCATACATTCTTGTTTTATGTATGTTTGCTTGATGTGTGTGGCTTGTGTATTTGAGTTGTGAATATTTTGATTGTATGTTGTTGTATGCTATCGATTTTGTGTGTGTGTGTGTGTTTCAATCATTGGATGTTTGTGTTGTGCTAAGGTTAGGATGCATGTAGTCCTACCTTGAGGTGTTCTTAGTAAGATATATAGCATCACTTGAAGAGAGCTTTCATAGTATGGGATGCGAATAGTAGCTTCTTTTGAATGTTGCATATGGTCTTGGATGTGTTGTACTAAGTCAACTTGTGATTTTTATTAATGGTCATAAATGGTGTGTTCATGACCTTGCATTCATGTGTAACTAATGCTAGAAAGGATGTGTTGTGAGGTGTTTTGAATTTGATTCCATGTATTTGTGATGCTTTAGATCTATGTTTTCTTATGTATGCTTATGAGTTAATAAAGAATGAATTAAACAAGATGATCTCTAGTGTTGTAATATGCCACACTTTTGGATTATGGATGGTGCTTCTTTGCCTTGACTAATGGATGGGGAGGAAAGGGACATCCTCATGGGGGGTTCAACCCCTTCTCTAATCAACAACAGAAGCATGGGAGCTTGGACGATTAGCTTGTAGAGTTAAGCTTGGAGTCCTTCAGATATATTTATGATTACATTGTATATGTGGTGGTTGGATTCATGGCCTATTGTATTCATTATCATTAATGAGGAGTTGTAGTACTTGGCCCAAATGCATATTTATTAATTATTGAGATGTACTTGATGGTACTTATTATTGTACTTAATGAGTGGGAGTTATTTATTGTGTGGATCTTATTGGATACCACTTGCATGTTTTACACATTATTGTAATATTGTATCATAGATGTTGTTTTTGATTAAGATAAGCAGAAAACAATAGTATCACAGAAGTTGTTAAAAGTTGATCTCATACCTTTTTGTTAGCACTAGGTTGTTTGTTTGGTTAATGCTTAAAAAATTTTGAGGTTGCATTTTGGAGGTTGTTACATCAAGTCCACCAAAGTGGTCACAAAGAAACCTATTACCTATTCTATATGTGTTCAATGCAATCATTGAGCTCATGACTATCTAGAATGATAGCATTTCAATGTGATCACCCAAGTGGAGAGATTGGGTGAGTTAGCCCCTAGCATGGGTGTACATGTCTTCTTTAGGATATTTCAAGGATGGAAAAATTAATTCAACAATGCAAATGAAGAGGCATAATTTGGTCTATTTGAAGTTCATCATTTAAATGGGAAGATCAAAATAGGTATGGTGGAATTACAGGTGACTCACAACTATGTTTCAACAAAGAGACTAAAGGAGGTGGGCCTCCTTGTCAAAGAGGCCATAAGCTAATTTAAGGTAATCAACTCATCAACCAAGTGAATAGAAAAGATAGTCAATAACATGTCCATGGAGATTGGAGAGTGGAATAACCACATAGAGCTAATGACTCGATTCAAATGCATGACTAAGTTATTTTTTGCCAAGGGTTTATGAGGCTTACAAAGGTGGATATTTTTCCACACAGAATTATTAATCCAAAGTAGAATTTCATGGTGAAGACAACTTAGACAAGATGAAATCAAGAAAGGAACAAATTATATTGGTCGTGAACATGTGGGAGGAAGGGTAAGGAACATGTTTTAATTATTCTAGAGTTTAGGGTTCAATTATTTTAGAGTTCAGTTGTTTAGTGGTTGTGTCACAACCCTTATTTTTAATAATTAATTATGAATTCAAATAATATTATTTAAAGGACTGTTGACTAATTTTGACTTGTGTGTGCAACAGGAACACCCACTCTCTTGACAAAGAGAGAGTATCATTGAGGTAGAGGGTGTTTAACTGACCGAAGGCGAAATGTGGTGAAGCGAATATGCACACACCACATAAATTTCATCCTTGCATTCATGTGTATGTGTGTGTTTGAAAATTAGTTGCATTATTGCATTTAGAATAACCACTTTGCAAGGACAAACTAATTTAGTCGTAATAAAATTTACTTGCCTAATTTTGAATAAATTATTTTTCTTAGAATTTTAAATATCTTTTAGAAAAAAATTTTATTCATCCACAATATTTGACTCTATCTATTTTGGCCACAAGCCATCATCAAGAATTAATTTGTTTCAGTTATTACATCTTTGTCTATTCTTAGAAAATAGAAGGTGGAATAGAAAAGTGGATTAGTGGCATTTAAATGTTTTTACTATTTTATTTCTGAATGAGGTGAAGTTATAAGAATTAAATGATTTTTACCAATTTATTTCTTATTGAAAAATGGAATGCATTTACTTTTATTTTGGAGCATGCATTTTCAAAAAATGCTTTGTATACTCTTTAAATAGGAAAAGAAAAGTTAGTTTACGAGCAACAGGAAACATTGGAGGGGAATATTGGGGAAAAAGTTTAAAAGTATCTCTGGAGAAAATCAAAGCAAGGAGAACACTAGTCAAAATGTGGTCTATTCTTCACCTAATGTTGCATCAATCAAGTAAGTTTCTATACAAGTATTTACACTTTTGTATAAGAAGAATTGTTTCTAGAGATATTCGACCTTCAAATCTACACCTCCAATTAGGCAGTAGTACAGAAGTTTTGTCTTCTCATATTTTTCTTTGAGGATGTTTGTTCATGGTTGCATGAAAGTTTTCTTAAACAAATTTCTTTTTGTGCCTATCCTAAAATCGTGGCTTTTCCAAGAGACCTTATCTCCTTTAAATGGAACAGTGCCTTGCTTATCTTGATGGTTTGTTGCTCCTGTCTAGTTTCTATTTTTCATTTCTCCACAACTAGTTTGGCGTAGGCAGGGTGGATGCTGGCATTGCTTGTAGAGTCTAGTTTTACTCTTGCCAATAGCTTTTGCTCGAAAGTGTTTAGTAGATGAAGAAGGGGGGAAATGTTTTGGTTTAAGTTTCAAAGGCAAATCCTCCCTTCTCACTAAACATTCAAGGGCATATCAACCGAGTTGAATCTCCACTAGTAGGAGCAATCACCTATCAGGTTGGGCTGCCACTTGGAATGATGCGGAAGTTCGGATGTATCAAACAATATCTCACTTTAATGCTCAATTTTACTTAAAACCCTAAATATACAAAACAGTAAGCAAATTATCGAATTACGACAAATCCTTTCAGATCAAGGTGAAGGACATAGGTACTTAACTCACTATTTTTTGAAGTTCGGAAAGCGGAATAGTTAGGGACATAGGGACTAATGCCCTAGTCCAAGGTACAGTTTTCGTCACAGAATCTGAAACTTCTTCCGACACTCATATGCATTGTATCTTCTGTTTCTGCCTCGGGGAAAATGGAGGACATAGGGACTAACGCCCTAGTCCAAGGTACAGTTTTCGTCATGGAATCTAAAACTTCTTCCGACACTGATATGCATTGTATCTTCCGTTTCTGCCTCGGGGAAAATGGAGGACACAGGGACTAACGCCCTTGTCCCAAAATGTTCATCAGAGTCCTCTGCTTGTCAGATCCTAAATCTCTGTTGTCTGTAACCTCCTTTCTGCAACTCCACTCCATGAAACTCGGTACCTGCAACTTGCAATCACAAAATAGTGTGGGAGGGGGTTGTGGTGTTTAGAGGCTTGCCTCAGTTAAGCCCCGCAGAGACATTCAAGTCTTCCAAACACCATTGTAAGATAAGAGTTCATATCCCTGCGGGATAGAGGCAAAAATCCAAATGATAAATGATTGAAAATACAATAGATATCACCTTGAAGTGTAGATCTCATGGAAGGAAGATGCTCTTCATGCCATAAGGAGATGGAGTCAAATCTGCAAATACAAACACAATAACAATGCTCTGCTCTGCAACACAGTGAATATTTTGAATTCTCTATAATCACAAGTATGCATAAAGTCCATCTAGTTTGCAAATGAAACCTAATCATGCTTATAGATGCAACTACAAACATTCCCATTAAGAATTTTGAAATTCAAACTTGAGATGTCGGCATAGAACCTAAATAACGGTCATAAAACTGACATTTAAATTTAGGGCAGACCCAAAATAGGGCAGGACTAGGGCGCTAGCGCCCAAGTCCACCCTCTCATTTCTATTCAATGACCATTAAAATAACACCCCCTAGGTCCTATTTGCCATAAGACCTCAGGTTTTTCTCATCAGGAGTTAGAATTATCATGCAAGATGCTCTAAATGCAATTTAAGGACCTGGGAGCTAAACCTTAAGAGGGAAAGCCCCCAAGGGGATATTTTCTGACATAACATTTAGCCCCCACTTTAATGTATGTATAAATGCATGGCCAATACATACATTAAAGTAAGGTCAACAAACACAGCAAACATGCCAAGCACAGAGAAGACACGCCAAACACATTGAAGATAGTAATGGGCATGCAAAACACATAGAAGATAGTTACAGTCACGCAAAACATGGAGAAGACAACATTGAAGACACACAAAACACAATAAATACAGTGAATGCAGTTATTATTTCTTTTTTCTTTTTCTCATATATGAAATGCAAATGCAAGTACAAGAAAAGTAAACACACAACCCATAGTGCAGGAGGGACTCGTCGCCCCCAGTCTTTAGACTGCACATGGGGCAACAGACATGCAATATAAATCTTAGAGTGTAGGAGGGACTCATCGCCACCAATCTTTAGACCGCACTTGAGAACAAACATGCCATACAAATCAAACATGCCATACAAATCCCAAAGCATAGGAGGGACTCATCGCTACCAGTCTTAAGACTATGCTTGGGAACAAACACGCCATACACACACACATGGAAGACAGAGAAAACATGGCAAAAAAGCGATGGAAGAAACCTATTGCTAGGTTTGCAACCATCTCAAGAACGCTACAGGCACACACCAACGATTGGGCTTCGCCACAATAATCATCGAAGACATGCTTAAAGGTTAAGCTAGTCTTAGATCCGCTCCCCACCTCCGCAAAGGACTTTTAGAAAATGATAGGATGTGTAATCTCCTCGAGAAATACACCATCCCCATCTCCGTGGAGGACTTAAGATAAAAGGATATACGTGATATCCCGCCTCTGCAAAGGGCTTAAATGATTGCAGTAGATTCAAGCTTTACAAACACACTTTGCTAATATCTAAATCAGACAGCTTACCTTATATATGCCCCCACCTTAAGGTGGTTGATATCGTGTATCGATATCAAATACATTAAGGTATGAAGAAAACACACAAGGGAACGCGAGCTCTCGCAAAGCCCATGCCCCCTAGAGGTGATATGTACTTTATGATCGCCAAATGTTCCCACAAACACACAATTCCCTACAAGAAAAGGTGTTAGCATCCATATAATCATGATAATCAACAATGCATATTGAGAGTTGAGAAAAGCAAGATCCAAGATAGACAAAGTGCACGGAGCAGTAGTATTGTTATGTTTTGTAAGTGTGATAAGACAACATCAAGATATCACATGAAGTGATTCTACTAGCCAAGCGTCAAATAATATATATCAACCCCGTCGTCATGTATGGACTAGGTCCATTTTTTGATTTCTCACCGAAGGGACACTAGGTTCATATCAATATAATATGTTTTTCATCATCCGCCTGCTAGAGAGAACCACTAGAGGAAGGGAAACAGTAAATCAAGAGAGGAGAAACAAGTGCCTTAGGTACAGTCATGTAGGAGGGTGCCCCCAAGTCACCAACCGCAACGCTATGTCCATTAGACACAACACACAACAATAAAAATAGAAGAGAAGTAATGTAGAAGAATGATGATACAAATAGAAGGTCACAACAGAGGCGGTCTCCCAGTATCTTTGACCTTACAAGAGAATCAAGGGCCATCCCAGGGGGCCTAAACAACACATAACACATCATGGGGGAAACAAAACACATAGGTAAAGGGTTAGAAATACTTACCTGCTAGTACAATTGTACTAAATTTGGAACTTGCGAGCCTCTTTGAGAGATGCTCTATCAAGTTTTGTGCGAAGCTGGAGTGGTTCTTATTAGAGTTTTGTTTGTTAGGAAATTCATGTGATGGTTGTTTCTCAAATCCTTGTGTATGTGAGATATTTTGTTGCTTGTGAGGAGGAGAACCACTATTATTTCCAACTGACGATAATCGTCTTACTTTTTTTTTATTTTTAGCTAGATTTCTTTGTTGAGTTCATCTACCATAGTGACAAGGACTATCTTGTACTATCTCAATTTTTTGTTTGTTAGAGTCTCTTGTTTTAGTTATTCCATTTGTCTTTCTGATGTGTTTTGGTTATCTCCTGATCCTTGAAGGTCGGATAACGGAGGAGGAACCTCAACATAAATACTTCATGGACAAGGTAATACTTCAGCATTTTCCTTGTCCACCTCTATTGTAGCAATTATCTCATCGTAGTTCAGATAGTCATCTTCTACTTCTAGTGTATTTTGTTCCATCATGTTATTATTTGTATGCTTAGGGAAAGGATTAGTAAAGATTTGTAAATTTTGATTTGGCGGAGCGACCAACTTATTTCCATTATCATTCACACCCAATACCTGTCTAACATTTGAGTTGATGAGGTCTTGTATTTCATGTTTAAGACACATACATCGTTTAGTATCATGTCCTTGTTGTCGATGAAAATGACAAAAGGCATTAGCATCGAAATAAGGTCCTTACATTTTGCTAGGATCCAAAGGTTTAATCGAGGGAAGCTTCATGAGGTTATTACTCACAGCCTGATTCATGATAGAAAGATAGGATTCAAATATCGGAGTAAACTTTCTTTGTTGATATGATGCCTTCTTCGGATTAGTGATAGTAGACACGTGTGAAAAATTGTTTGAATTTTGTCCATTAACCTTGATGAAAGTCTTATTATTCCTCTTAAAGTTGTTTTGTGAAGGTCCACCTGTGGATTGACCAACTTGAGCCAATGAGTTTTGGTTTTCATACTGACTAGATGAAAGTTGATAATCATGAAGGGCAGTACATAAATGTTGAAAGGAGTTATACTTCATCAAGAGGATCTTATCACGGATGTTAGGTTGTAAATTTGTAATAAACACCTTTTGAACATCCTCATCCTTCATTTGATATTAAATTTGTGCATAGAGAGATTGATATCGATTAATAAACTCAATCAACTTCTCTTTTGGACCTTGCTTGCAATGAACTAAATCAATTAAGGAGACTTGAGGTCTAATATTTGCTTGAAAATGTTGTAAAAATTAATCAACTAGCTGTGAAAAAGAATGTATTAAATTCAGAGGTAAAGAGCAAAACCATTCAAGAGTCGTATCTTTGAGAGATCGCGGGAAAAGTTTTGCTAACAAATCTTCTTCAAAGTAGAAATCACTACACAGCCATGAATGCTGCCACATGAGTATTGCTCGATCACCTTTTCCACCATATTTTTCAAAGTGATGAGTCTCAAACCTCTCAGGCATAGGGGTTCTCAATATTGCATAAGATAGGGGATTACAGGCATGATAGGTTGGTATATTAGGTTGTGAAGAATTCGTCAAGTTTGTCACCTTTTGTTGTAAAGAAGTCATTCCTTGCAAAAGTTGGTTTAGGATGGCATCATTAGGAGATGCAGTTTGTTGTGAGGAATTAGAACCAAAGTGAGGAGGTGATTATGTCTGAGTAGTGATAAGCGAAGGTTGTGAATAGTTCAGTGGTGGTTGAACATAGTGATAGGTGGAAGGTCGTTGTGAATAGTTATATGTAAGAGGTGGTTGAGAATAGGTGGGATGAAGAGGTGGTTGAGAGTAATTATTCATGGAAGAAGTCACCTTAGATACCAGGTTCTGATAGTTAAATCCCACAGCTTTGTAATTTTGTGAATCAGTGCCATTAGATACTCCAATACCAATGGCAGCATTACTACAAGCGTTTGCATTAGTGGTTAAAATCATTGGTATAAATGTAGATATTCCCATAGTCGGTATAGGTGTCGATACTTGCGTATGAGACAGTAACGACATGTTCTTAATACCATTCGCACATTCAGTCGTCGTCATAACATTATTGTGTACTATATGTGTTAATCCTCGAACAACATTAATACCATCTTGTCCTTTTATCAATTCTCTTATGTTGTGAATCACAGGTATAGCTTCTTCCGCTATCCTTTCAGTTTCAACAAATGCTTGAAAATCTGCTAACTCTTTGTCAAGTTTGTTTATTTGCTCATTAGGGACATGTGCGACCACCTCAATAGTGTCTTCAACATCATGAAATACTTGATCTTCCATAGTGGTTGTATGAGGTATAGTATCGTGCAAAATTTGTGTTTCTCCTTTTGTAAAGAAGGTGTTTAGTGGATTTTCAGAGGTAGGAATGTTGTATTCTTCAGGAGCGCTAGATCCCATAAGTCTTCTACTTCTTCTTAAAGGGATATTTCTATTAGGGCAGCGAGTTATAAGACTCATACAATAACACGCAACACTGAGTGCACAAACTAATAGAACAAACCCTAGGAGAAGGATATGTTTAAGATCCAAAATGCTTGATTTTTCAACTTCTTTTAATGCAAATCACTAAGAGAAGAGGTGTTGTGAAAAATTTCAAGAGGGACAACAAATAATATGCCTAATAACAGTCCAATGATGCAGCAATATCTTTCACAACATGCTTTTGATGCAAGTTTAAGGAGTCGATAAGCCAAAACCTAGTAAAAATGTGCTAAAATATGTGATTTTTCAACAATTCTCAATGCAAATGAGTAAGTGAAAGGATGTTGTGAGGAAAATTGTGATCCAGACAGTAGATTATAACAATAATATCAGCCACCTAATGCCATGAAATCCATTACAACACGTCTATAGTGCCAATCTAAGTCAAACCCTAGTGAAAATATAGCTAAAATATGTAATTTTTCACCGATTTTCAATGCAAAGGCCTAATAGAAAAGGTGTTTTAAGGAATTTGAGAAGGGGCAACAGATAATAACCCTAATAAAAGCCAATTAATGTAGCAAAATCTGTCACAACATAGTTATGATGCAAATCTAGAGAGACGATAAGGCCAAATCTAGTGAAAATGCAAGGTTTTCAAACCCTAGACATGAAATTTTGCAAGAAAGCCAATATGATGCAACACTGCAGTTAGAAATTAGTCCTAATGAGTGTTTGAATATGGTAGTAAAATCTAAAACATGATTTTGACTACAAACCCTAGCTAATGCAAAATGCAAAACTAGGTTTTTATGAAAAATGCACAATTACAAGCAATTTTTGACAATTAAAGCATGAAAATGTAATGCAAATGAATACTAAATGATGAATTTCTATAATTTAAATTAGATCTAATGAAAATGATAGAAATTTAATGAAAATAAATGCCAATTAATTCAAATTATGCTAAAATGCAAGCCTAAGATGCTATTTTTTTTGAATTTTCCAAAAAAATTCAAATTTTTTGTAGTTTTTCAAATGCAATAAGATGAATAAATGCAAATCTATCACACAACACTTAGCAAGGTGCCAAAAAGTCCAAAAACACGGGTTCACCAAAATGTTTAGTAGATGAAAAAGGGGGGAAATGTCTTGGTTTAAGTTTCAAAGGCAAATCATCCCTTCTCACCAAACATTCAAGGGCATATCAACCGAGTTGAATCTCCACTAGTAGGAGCAAACCTATTAGGTTGGACTACCACTTGGAACGATGCAGAAGTTTAGATGTATCAAACAACATCTCACTTTAATGCTCAATTTTACTTAAAACCCTAGATATGCAAAATAGTAAACAAATTATCAAATTACGACAAATCCTTTCAGATCAAGGTGAAGGACAGAGGTACTTAACTCACTATTTTTTGAAGTTCAGAAAGTGAAACAGTCAGGGACACAGAGACTAACGCCCTAGTCCAAGGTATAGTTTTCGTCATGGAATCTAGAACTTCTTTCGACACTAATCTGCATTGTATCTTCTATTTCTGCCTCGGGGAAAATGGAGGACACAGGGACTAATGCCCTTGTCCCGAAATGTTCACCGGAGTCCTTTGCTTGTCAGATCCTGAATCTCTATTGTCTGCAACCTCCTTTTTGTAACTCCACTCTATGAAACTCGATGCCTGTAACCTGTAATCACAAAGGAGTGTGGGAGGGGGTTGTGGTGTTTAGAGGCTTGCCTCAGTCAAGTCCCAGAGAGACATTCAAGTCTTCCGAACACCGTTGTCAGATAAGAGTGCGTATCATTGCAGGATAGAGGCAAAAATCCAAATGATAAATGATTGAAAATACAATAGATATCACCTTGAAGTGTAGATCTCATGGAAGGAAGATGCTCTTCATGCCATGAGGAGATGGAGTCAAATCTGCAAATACAAACACAATAACAATGCTCTGCTCTGCAACACAACGAATATTTTGAATGCTCTATAATCACAAGTATGCATAAAGTCCATCTAGTTTGCAAATGAAACCTAATCATGCTTATATATGCAACTACAAACATTCCCGCTAAGAATTTCAAAATTGAAACTTGAGATGTCGGCATATGACCTAAATAACAGTCATAAAACTGACATTTAAATTTAGGGCAAACCCAAAATAGGGCAAGACTAGGGCACTAGCGCCCAAGTCCACCCTCTCATTTATGTTCAGTGGTCATTAAAATAACACCCCCTAGGTCCTATTTGCCATAAGACCTTAGGGTTTTCTCATCGGGAGTTACAATTATCATGCAAGATGCTCTAAATGTAATTTAAGGACTTGAGAGCTAAACCTTAAGAGGGAAGAGCCCCCAAGGGGACATTTTCTGACATAACAGAAAGTTCTTAAAGCCTTATCAACATATTGATTTTGAGTGTATCCTGCAATCATTGCATTTCATGACACTACTTTTCTTTAAGGCATTTTGTCATACAGTTCATGTGCCTTGTGCATGCTTCTACTTTCTACATATATGTGTGCCACGGCTTCTGCAATAACTCCTAATGGAATTCATCTTTCCTTTATGCCTTGATGTATGTCCATGCTCTGCATTCTGAAACTAAATCATTCCTTGAGAATGATCGACCTTTTGTAGTTTATATTAAAATGCCTTTAAAGGCATGAAAAACTTAGTTTTGCTACCCTCAACGAATAGACTATATCCTTTTACAAAGATTCTAATGTTAATTCCATCATAATCTCTTTTGGATACATTTGGTAATAGAAACTATCCCTCTCTCATTCAGTGATATGCATATAAGTTTCCTTTTCTTAAACAACAAATTCCTAACACCCACATATTTATCCATACAGAAAATATTTAGAAATCCCAGCTACCTTCTATTCTTATCATTTCTAATAATATATTTCATCGACATAAATCTCTTCTTGGGGATAAACAATTATTGGAGATAGCTCCTCCATGCACCCGCCACCGGATAGATTAACATCTCATGATAAATTTTAGGATGTCTTCAAGATAGCTGACACTGTTAAGATGGATAACCACACACTCACTTAACAATCAACTATAGCAATAATACGGGTGCGACATGTAGTGCTTCCCAAAGATTTTGAGAGCATCTTTGCTAAATCCATTTTGTGTATAACCTATAAACATTGCAATATGTTAGATGAGATCTCTTGGAGGTACTCTGTCTACAGTTTTCACACCTAGCCAGTGTTTCCACTTTATGCATGCTATCGACCTGGACTTCTAATTTTTACCTAGACTTTCTATGCCACTATTTGTTGGGATTGGAATTCATGATAATGTTGTAATAGATTGTGAGATGTATGGGATTATGTTTGTGGATATAATTGTTGGCCCACGATTGTCGTTAAACCAAAAGGTTGACCTATCAATTTCTGATACAAGTGCCATAGTTAATGAATCCACGAGAGGCGGTTAGTCCATGTCACGAATCCCGAGGCTGCGCTGAACATGGCACCAACCTTTTGGGAGACAAAAGCACCGACTTTCCAACAATCTCCCCCCAGCGCTAGCTCGAGGGGATTCAAACTCGTGAATTTTCGCTTTGATACCAATTGTTGGCCCACGATTGCCGTTAAACCAAAAGGTTGGCCTATCAATTTCCAATACAAGCGCCAGAGTTAATAAATCCACGGGAGGTGGTTAGTCCATGTCAGGAATCCTGAGGCTGCGCCAAACACAACACCAACCTTTTGGGAGATGAAAGCACCAACTTTCCAACAATAATGTTATGATTCCTCTTATTCTCTATGACATAGGAATATAGGATTGAGTTAGATGGTATTAGAACAAGATGTATCTGTGAACTAGGATATGATTAGCCTTTATTATACATTGCAATTCAACTTTAGTATACTTGAGGTATCACTATGTATTGATCATCTATATTCTTGTAATTAATGTGCATGGTTAAGATATAGGTATGTCTTACTAGTATTGTTGTCATCATAGTATGCTTCAACGTTCTAGTAATAGGTGGGTAAATATTTAGGTAGTAATACTAGAATCTTTTGGAAAATTGTTGTAATCCCTTAAATGTGTTATAATCCTACCCTCACTATTATAAGCTGCTTGTTAAAAGTTGGGTAGATTTGATGAAGTGGTTAGTTCTATAGGAATGTTTTGTTTCTCTATATTCTTTTCCTTTCAAGCTAACCTTAGAACAAGGTTCTTTTATTGCAGCTACGGATTTTGCACCTTGTGATTCTAAATGATGTAAGAGATTTATGTCATAGTTATTAATATCATAGTTTCCTCTTAAGTCTCTTAATTTATATGAACCTAATGTCTAGTGATATATGACGAAGATTTCGAATCAAGATTGGCTAGATCTATTACCTAGTATACTTTTAGGGTTGCATTATGCCCTCCTTATTATGGAATTCATTATTACTTGGATTATTAAAAGATGATATGAGAATCAGTTTGACAAAAATAGATCATAAATGTTGTCTTCTTCTAGATTGATGAGGAAATGTGAAATAAGACTAAGAGCATATGGTTTGAAAGATCTTCAAATCATGGTGAGATATGACTATTTTTTTGTCTATTGAAGACTTGTATTCCAAATGAGTGTATTCATAATGAATGTTCATTAATGATGGAATTAAGTATGTTTGAATGCTTCCTTAAGAAGATGTATGTTATATTGCATAAGTAAGTTACCTTTCTTGTGATCTTGTATGTTGTATGTTTTTGTGTTGTGAATGTATTTTCTATTCATGCATTTATGCATGATGAGTTAGAGAAAGAGCATGGACGGATGCCAAATAGCATGGACGGATGCCGAATATAGAGCTACAGAGTAGGGTAGGTTTCTATTCATAACCTATTTGTCGAACACGGTTGAAAAAATGTTTTGGCCAAAGCTTGTCAATCAAATTAGTAGTAGTTACTATTTGATATTATATTTCTCTTTGTCATGTCATGATATTAGTTCATATGCATTAGACACACGCTAGAGATGTTAGATATATCATGTTGCACTAGATTCCTTCACACATGTCGACTTCAGTTTGCTAGACCCCTCGCGAAGGGTCGGGCTTCTCCATTCAGGAGTAAGATCGGGGAAGTGTGGGTCTTGTGTCTGGTCAGTAAATTGCTTTGATGATGCTCTCTCTCCACCAAGTTCAGTGTCAAAGATATGGTATGGTATCGAAGACATTGTATGGTACAATGTTCTTTTGTATGAGCCTATATGGCTAGATGTTGTAAAGGCTTAGTCCTTTTTGTAAGCTATTTGATTAGTTGATGTAATGAATCTTATTTGATTATATCGATGAAAGTTTATTTCATGAGTTCAAATGGGAAAATTTTCATTCATCCCTCTTTTCCACACTATTTTATTCTAGCTAAATAGAGTGGATCTTACAGGTTGATGTGTTCTATCTACTGTTACAAAATTTAAGATAATATAAAATGATTTCTTGCAATTTTGAAAAATTACATTAATTTAAATGTACAAATTGCAACAATAATATAAAACCTAATTACATCTAATTACTAATTACAAACTCTCTAAGTTAAGGGCAGTTTTTTGGAGTATCATATAAGGTTTGTTGAGATGAATAGTCATTGACACAAGATGATCCAATCTCGAAGAATCACCCCTCTGCATGACAAAACAATATAGTTTATAATCAAATTTCAAATATATACATGTAGCAAAATGTTTATCATTAATTAATCTATTTTTTGAGAAATAAATTATATATATATATAATGTAGCATACTTGTGTATAAGTAGCAGGTCTACTACTCTCTAACAAATTAGAGAAGAATGTCTCCTCCTTTGTTGCAACACTTGAAATGGATGTGCAAGGACCATAACACAACTAATTACATTTTTTGAACAAATGGCATGAACTCCGTATTAATGTCAATATGCCTAGGGTGTTGGACGGACCAACACCATCTCCTCCACACTCTATACTAACCTAAGCAAACAAGGTAGTTTGGTCAATCAAATTCTATGATAGTTTGCTCAATGCTCCTAGAGCTATAATCATCCCCTCCTGGTGAATGGTAGCAGGAATGGTGGGTGCAGGAGGGGGACAAGTAGAGATTCTGATACTTTCTCAATACTTTTCACACCTGATGGACTTTCCCCTTCCTTCTCAAGGTCCTCTTTACTATTATGTGAATGCATGGAATGTGACAATGTCATATCTGTTGGCATCCATGAGTTTTTTATCACTTCCCAATCATATATAACATATCTATTAAATAAACGAACATTTCATCTAGTTAGAGAGAAAATGAGAGCGAATGGAGTTTTTGAATGCGCGAAATGGAAATGGTACTGGAAACGGAGGCAACGCGAACTGTGGGAATGGTTTTGCAGGTATTCTAGTGATTGAGGGTGTGTTGGGGGACATCGTCAGTAGAGATTCAGTGCTGGCTAGCCCTCTTGCTTAGTCTGGTGGACCGTTCCCGTCCTCCGGCATTTCTGGCGGGGCCAAGGTCTGCCCTGGGATTGTTGGCTGCCCTCAAAAATTGTTCATTGATGTTGTGAAGGGTGCAGGTTCTCTAGTTCACTCTTCACAGACAAAATCTCGGCTTTTGCCAGTTGCCCTCTCAGCCCCTGTGGTGGTGTGTGGCCCTGAGGTTTCAAAGAACAAAGAGTTTGATTTGAAGCATGGTGTGATTAACAAGTTTAATGGGTTTTGGCCTTCTCTCCCTGATCTACATGTTTGGGTCAGTGAGTCATGGAAGCCCATGGTTGAAGGTAAGATTGAACTTTATCCCTATGCTAGGGGTTTTTTCATTGCTACTTTTTCTTCCCCTAAAGAGCGGGATTTAGTGTCGGATGATAGGGTTTGGTTGTGGGGTGAGCACTCGCTCTCCATCAAAGCTTGGGCTCGGTCCTTCCCTTACTGAGCCTCTTAATATCAAGCCAATATGGGTTCGACTTCCGAATATTCCCTTTCAATTTTGGGAAGATTCTTGCTATAAGGCTGTAGGCAATGCTATTGGTTGATTCTTGAAGGTAGATTCCACTACCTCAGATATGGGGCATACTACGATTGCTTGAATCTTAGTTGATATTGACATCTCAAGCCCCTTCATGGAGATGTTGTGTTGATGGTTGGGGAAAGGCCTTGGACGCAATAACTTGATTATGAGGCCCTTCCTTTTAGATGCAAAAGATGTTTTTCTATTGGTCACTTAGCCTCAGGTTGTCCTCACTCTCGATGCAAGAATGCGGCAACTTGGTGGAAGAATGCACTCATGGATCACCTAACTGTGTGTCTCTCCGGATGATGGCTCCTCTTAGAGAGATGACTCTCCTCAAGATTCCTTGCATGTTCCTCCTGTCCTTGAGGATATGGTGGAAAATATGGTTGTTGTTTCATCTGTTTAGGTCGAGGCCCCAGCATCTGCTCCTGTTGTTTTTTCATCTCTTCGTGGCCAGGTTGCTTTCATCTACTCCGGTCACTCTTTCAACTATGCCTGCTTCTAGCTCGGTCTCTTTGTTTGCGCCTTCTTTGGCTGCTACTACAAGGGAGGACCCCCCCCTCTCACCACGCTCTGAGGACTTTGACTCAGAGGTTTCTTGGATTGTGGTTCAACGTAGAAAGAAAGGGCTCCCCAAATCTGTTATGGAGTTGCACCCTAGGGCTAAGGGCTTGTTCGAGATCTGCTGTTGTTTAGATCCCTTGTCTGGTTTTTCTACTGTCAGTGTGCGTCCTATGCATTGTTTGGGTTGCCTTTTGGGCTATAGGTTTCTTGCAGCTTAGCTGTTGTTGTGTTGTTTTGTCTTTCCTAATTTTTTGCCCTTGGGGCCTTGTTTGTAAAGGGTTCAACCCCTTGTAAGCTACTTACCATAATAAAAACCATATCTATTAAATTAATCCCCTTGAGGGCTGGAAGTATCCACATAGTTATATTAGGCCTTGAGATTCTTCAGAAATAAATTCCTCACTCTACACTTAGGGTCCCAAAATTGGAGAGGTGCGAGAGGAAAATCAAATAGATTAATAAAGTTAGACAGGGTAGCAATATTGGGGGCATTAAAATGACCTTCATTAAGGACAATAGGCATGGGAGGGTAGATAGTGGTGTGCTTATGCATTAGGAAGGTAATAATAGTGTGAATATTGTAAGCTACTTCTGATACCACCACTCTGCAACAAATACTTGGGAAGCTACTGAGAAACATTTAAGCAACCTTCTCCCCTAATTATAGTGAAGGTGGCATAAAGCCATCATGCACCTATTTTCTTCAAATCCTCTATTAAGTGAAAGGGTATACAAGGCATTTCTTCATATGAACCTTTAAATATGTGGTAGAATAGACAATATCATGAATAAACCTAAAGGATTTAACATACTTGTGCACATAAAAAAAATTGAAAACATAATCAATGTGATGCTTAGTAGGAAGGGTCAAAATAGGTAAAACTAAATCGAAAGGAAACTTTGCACAAAACACATTAATAAGAAAGGAGGCCATGAAGAAAGAACCACCCTTTCTCACTAGCCGGAATTGACTTGGAAAATTGGTAGCTATTAAGTCCCCCCAATTACAATTGAGGGTGTCCTCCATAATCCATGTCAATAAAGGGAACTAAGCCTGATTCACATGGTTGGTATCAAGATCACCAAACAACTTACTGTAAAGTACGCATTCCATAACAAAAGTTTAGTTAAGTAAATAATCCACTTAATTACATCAACTCAAGTAAAAAGATAGTTCTCATATATACATATATTGACAATAATGAATTTACTTATTACAATCCACGTGCCATAACCAAGTGTTAGCACTGTAAAAGAATATACAATATACATCTTAGGCTCACATGCCATAGGTCATCATAATGAATAATAAAGTACAATAATCAAGTACAAGAATGATAAGATTTGAATCACTGTCTCTGCTGCCACTCATATGGTCATCCGCAAGCCGAGAGACGGGAACATGGCTTAGGCGCTTTTTCTGCCCAACCATAAAGCAATTACACTTCCCCAGATTCTTTTCTGACATGAAGGAAACCTAGCCTTGCACGAAATGCCTAACAACCTCGAAACAACTGGCAGGAGGGAACACCTGATGTAACCTAAAGTCTAAATGCAAATCTAAATGATGATGTGCAAATGTCTCACAACAAGATGTGGCAGAGAAATATAAATAAAGCTTTACTAGACAATCTTTCATCTATTTCAATGAACATGGCTTGGCCCAAGCACTTAGAATAGTTACGGTCAAATCCTGAAAAAGAGGAAAAGCCTTCTCTGTTTGCCCACATTCAGCATCCTAGCCCAAGAAGTAACCCATTTCACATAGCAAATAAGTAATCTAACCTCAAAGTACCCATATTCATGAATCATAAAGCATAGAGCAGGTCGCTCAACATGATCACTGACCAAAACATTGAGAAGGAAGAGGCCGAAGTGTTTAGACTCAAAGACCAAAACGACGTATAAAGGTCAAGAAGAAAATATTAACACCGGTACTTTCTTTTCTTAACAGTGAATGTTGTAAAGCAACGAAAGCCATATTAAAAACAACAAAGGTTGATTCTTGTTTAAAAGGAAAATATAGAGAAAAGCCAATAGACTTAAATACCACAGACAAAAAGAGTTTGATCCCTTTAATCACAGCAACCCACACCTTCATCATATGACGGTGAGACTGCCATTTCTCAGGCGAAAGCAACTCTTATTCAGGTCATAACAATGGTGAGAAGGTCGATTACAAAGGTGATCGTAGGCCAAAGAAAAATGCATAAAAAGGCATACAAGCCGCTAATAGAAAACTATATAAGGGCAGTGGTATCAATAGAGGTCGCATAGCTTATTGAAGGATGATTAAAGTATAATACAATAGATTGCTGGCATAACTAAATTAGAAAAAATCTACTGATTTCTAGAAGGCCGACGTAATTACACAATAGGAAGTTTGTTGGTTAAAGACTTGCCGAACAACAACATATATGCCTTACAATAAAAGATGAGCAAATTTAGAAATTAATAGATTGATACTATAAAGAGTAGACTGGCTTAAAGATTCAGAGGAGAAAGGAGGAAGAGTGGCAAAAATATAAATACAACTGAATCTTTAAAAGGTGAGACGAATATACACAAGCATCATTTCCAAAAACTGACTAATTTAAGGAAATTGCAAAGACAAAAAATGTTCATAAGGCAAAATCCCTGTAGTCCTACGAATATCTCTGCTCTCTGAAGCCTTTCCTGCACTTCCTCTTCTTTTCCTCTGCCCCCCGATTGCTATCCTCTTCGTTGTTGTTCTTGTTTCTATCTCACTGCATGCCTCTATTACTGGCGCTAAGTATTTTTAGAACTCCAGTTTTGACCTTGTCTCACATTTGCATGTGCAGTTTTATATGATGCAAAACCCCAAGTTCTTTTCTTATTTTTAGTCTTTTCTTTATAATATATATATTATTTATTACTATCTAAGATTATAATTTATTATACTTAATTCATTTGAAAACTCAACTATCATAGTTTATTATGAAGGGTAATTCATATATATTTATATATATACATATAATAATAATTAAACACAATAAGTTTTTACTAAACTATTAATCCTTCCATGAGACTTAATAATAAACGTTATTAAGAAACATAAGTAAATATGTTTATTAAATCCTAGTTATATTAGTAGCTTGCAGAATAAAACATGTAAATGCATAAAATATTTCCTATATAGATATTATATTATTAAACACTTCAATAATATTATAATCAATCCAATTTGAAATACACTCATATATTAATAATTCTAAAACTATAGTCGAAAAGAAGGTACGAATTTATGGTTAACCCATCCAATTGAAAAGGGCGTTCTAGAGCAAATGAAAACACATCAATGATTATTGTTGAAGACATGTTATTTTTTAATTCGACAAGGCGTTCCAAAGCAAGAGAAAAATACATATTTATTTGTTCAACCTATTCTAGTCATGCAAACATACCAAGATACGATTACACTGGCAATTTTAATAAAACCAATTAAGAATACAAATGATATGATGCAATATGATCTATGTGTGTGTGCAGATATCAGGATTCCATCTTGTCAATTCTTGCTGGGCAGCTAGAGCGTCTCTACCTCGGCCATGTTCTTGCCTTCGGCGTTCCTGCATTCAGTCGCACTTGATTCTATATCAGTAGGTTAGTCCAAAAATCATAGCCGAAGCAAAACATAAATCTATCATACACATTTTACATCCATCATAATAACTATGCATTCACCAATTACGACAATTCACCAGTTATGCTTACGTAATTAACCACGCAATAAAATATTCAAGATAATCAATAGTTTGAGTTGTAAAAGAAGTCAAAAGGATCGAGACGTGACACTTACACAATAGCACCATCCCTACCTTGGGAATTTCCTTAAAAGAACATGTGGTAAGCTTGGCAATGTTTAGTTTCTCCAGGGGCTTTCCATGATAGCACTCATCTAGGATATAAGATACATCAGTATTGGCATACCAAGACTTTGCATTTGAGCATCGTATTTGAAGGTGGTGTTGCACATATGTTACCTAAGGTTGTCACTGATGTGGTTGTCATTGATGTCAACACTCAATTTGGGTTGTTATTGATGCTTATGTTGATGGTGTGCTAACAGTGATGTTGCTGATGTTCATGGTTGGATGTCATACCTTGTTTAATGTCAATTAAAGTTGTATTGAGTATGTTTGTTGTCAGCAGAGATGATATCACGATGATATATTAAGATGAAAATTAGAAGCATTAAGATGAGGATTAGAAGTAATGTTGATGTTGGGGAGATGTTGTTGATGGTCTATAGCATGTTGTATGCTCTCTCCTGTTGTTCCTAAGGAAGTATGTGTTGCTACGAGGAGGCTCTGGCCTTTGAATGTTGGTGAAGGTTTCTGTTGCAAGAAGTTGCCTTGAAGACTGATTGGGAGAATGCTTTGCATTCCTCCGCCTTTGAAGATATGGTCATGTGGTTCAGAAGTTAAGTTCAGTGTGTTGTGAAGGTGTTACATTCAAAGTTTTATATCATTTGTCCCTCCGCAAAGAAAGTTGTAAGTGACAGAGTGCAAGACTGTAGTGTCTGATGGCTAGTTTTAGTGTCTGTTGGCTTGCACCAACTTGCTGCTGTATGAAGTGGTGAATTGGCTAGTGGAGAATGATCCTAAGGATCTTGTGATGTTTCCTATTGCTCCGCAAGGTGTTTTCTGGTTTCTTCGGAATAGGTTGTTGTCCAGAATGAAGGAGTTGTTGGGTTATGCTTTTGCCTGGCCGACTGAGGTATGTTGAAGGTGTGTGCCACAAAGTCTTTGTTGTACGGAGTTCAAGGAGTGTTTGGAGATGTTGTATGGGTCATGTCGACTCATCTGGGAGAAGCGCAAGTAATGTTTAATCTTCCATGAGTACCACCAAGTTGTAATGGCCGACATGCTACAAGCTTCATATTTTCTTGCTTAAGGCCGACCTATTTCCAATGTGCAAAGCATGCGGATGTTATTCTTTAAAGGCAGATGCTATGAAGGGTGTTTAGGACCAGGTTAAGCGAGTGTTGGAATCCGCAATGCGTGTTCCTCTTCCTAGTGTTACTTGTAGTTCATTTTAGGGCTTGCCCTCTACATGTTTCATGTTGTTTGATCTTTGGCCGACTTGTAATTGTAATGTTCATCTTGTTTTCGGCCAACATGTAAAGTAATCAGTGTAATATCATGTATATATTGTAAACCTAGTTGATTTAGGTGAGGTGAGATTGTGAGTGTGAGTGTGAGAAGTCAAATGTGGATGTGTAATGCATTATGATGTGCGACTAAAAGAGAAAGAGTAGAAGTAATAGATCCTGTCTGGATTCATCTTGAAGATATTTTTGAGACAGAAGGGAAGTGAAGAGTGTGCCTAACTGATCGCTGGAGGCAGTGAGCCAAAGGCAAAACTTCTTGAACGTTGAAAGCAGTGAGTCAGTAAGCTACAGAGAAGACATTTGAAGAAGTTGCAGAAGTTTTCAAAGCAGAATTGCAATCATCAAAAGTATTGAGCTTCATTGTTAGATTCAGACAGTAGAAGGATTGTCATGCTGTAATATTTTCTGAGTTTATTCTAAGTTCAAGGAGTAGTTGCTTCCTTGGGTTGAAGCCCTAAAACAAACTTTGCAAGGAGTTGTAGCTTCCTTGGGAGTGACCCTAAAACCTTTCTACATAGAGTAGTAGCTTCCTTGGGTTGTAGCCGTAAAACAAAGTTGTAACTGTGATTCTTTTGTGAGGCTGGATTAGGACAATAGCTCTTAGCAACTTTTCTCACCGTGGTTTTTCCCCTTTGGGGTTTTCCACGTATATTTGTTGTTATGTGGTGTTGTGCATTGTGTTGATCTTTTATGTTTCTCTTAATGTTGTAAAGATTAAGCTTCAGTTTGCTCCGGAGGGTTTTTTGATTTGTTTGAATACCGATTCACCCCCCCTATTAGTATTTCGATGTATGTTCAACAGATGGGTTCTAAAGGACAATATAACAGCCAAAAGACCATGCAAAACATTGGGATAATACTAGTTCTTGCCACATTCATGTCTCCCTCCTCAATATTGTAGTGTTAGACCAAATCTTTAATTAGGTAAGGGCAGGGAATATTAGGTTTTCTTGCCACTCTGTGAAGGTAAGAAGCTCTAATCTGGATGACAACTTGCATTTCGTCTTCCACCTCTAAATCGTCATCTAGATTTTCCACATGGTACACTTTATTCTTAAAGAAGTGGATATCATTGAAATTCTTTTAATGCAAAGATACACTATGTGAAGGGTCTATAAATTCATGTCTCCTCTTGCTACCTAAAGACCACAGAGATAACATGGTATACCTTGCAAAAACTTAGAGAACTTGAATGCAAAGCACATACCAAAGACAAAGGAGGAGCCATGAATGCACAGAAAGATAGCTACAAATATGCCAAATTGGCTTAACAACTCCTTTAGAAGCCAGGATAACAATGGCTATACGTATGAAAATAGTTCATCCTTCTCCGGAATCTATATGCTAAGGCAATCACTTGTTAAAATTCTATCACATGAATACCATAGGGCTTCCAAATTAAAAACAGAAAAAGAAATCATAAATCAGACCATTGGATTATTTTCCTTATTAATGTGTGAGTTGGTGCACAACAAACCAGATTCAGAAACTGGAAAAAATTAATCCATGAGATCTGGCAATTCGGGTTTATAAATCATCTTAAAATCATACTTTAACATTCTAAAGATCAAAATGGATTTGAAATACCACAGGTAATTCTCCAAGTAACGCTTGAGGTCTGAAACGTACCTTTTCAAAAGTATGACGTCAACCGTGGACCTATGCCAACGTAATCACAACTTAACTAATTTTAAAGAGTTTGCCACATCCAGGATTTCAGATTATTGAGGCTGCTTAAAGATCTTGAAGTTCCCTAACATTATGGAATAAACAGGAACTTAATTGGAGAACAAAGAACACTAGAGTTCGGAAAAGGAACTGTGGAATAAGATAGGGGCCACCACACGGGTACTCTACAGTTAAAACCATTGGGAATAGTTTAATTGCTTTAAAGAATTTGCATTAAGTCCACAACTTTGGATTTTGATGGGGTCATTTGTAACAGACAAAACATGCCAAAGAGGCGGATTTAATGAGAACCTTAAGACGAATGAAAGTGTACCAGATGACTAACCAAAGAAGAAGGGCCCACAATAGCATCAAACAAGGCAAAATGAGATACATTTTGGATTCGAAAAGGTTTAGTGAAGCCAAATCTTTAAAAAATACCATTTTTTATTTCGAAGGCACGGGCTTCACAAACATCAGAAATCAACCATACAAGCTCTTTAGTGTTGATTTTCTGTAGCTCGAAAACTGGGCCTATGTGGAGGGTGGAAGTTGTTTAAGGGCAACTCGAGTTGGATACTTAGCAACAGCATGATTTCTTTTTTTATTAATAGAATTTTTTTGAATTGTGAGGAGGGTGGAAGTTGTTTAAGGGCAACTCGAGTTGGATATTTAGCAACAGCATGATTTCTTTTTTTATTAATAGAATGTTTTTTGAATTGTGACGTGGAGATAACACTAAGAGTGGTTTTATGTGTAAGGAAAGCCAAGTTATGTAAGGAAAGTTTTTTTTCTCTTGCATGATGATGAAAATCAGCAGGGCTATATATGTAAGATTGTTGTAGCAACAAGTTATTGTATTCTGTGTGGAAAGTTTGTTGTTGAGGTTGAATAGAAGATCCAACATTTCCAGGTTTTTCCCCATATTGGGGTTTCTTGGGTATATCTGTGTTATTGTCTATTTGTAATTGGCTTCTTGTTATTTTTGCTTCCGCTGTTATTAGCTGTTAATTAACCTAGCGTATTGATTGTTATAAATCAGATAGAGGTTCTATTCTATGAATTTATTGTGCAATTAATATGTAACTAGGTTATAAGAAATTAACATGGTATCAGAGCTTTAAACTCTGAATACGAAGCCAAGATTTGTGACGCAGATTTCAAGAAAAAAAAATCATTTTTTCATCTCCAGTTTCTTCTGTGGCTATAGCAACCAATGTTCGATATGAGGATAGACTTGAGTGTACGTCTAACTTCTTACAGTGGAAGGTTCGGATTACATTTGTTCTCAAGGAGAACAGGCTGTGGATCTATGCTAATACAAATGTGACACCACCAACAAATGATTCTGTTGCCCTAGATTCGCATGAAGTCAAGGAGGCCAAGGCTCAGAGGATTATCCTTGATGGGGTAAGAGATCATCTAATTCCTCATCTATCGGGGAAAGGCACCGCCAAGGAGATGTGGGATTCGCTCACAAAACTTTATCAGAGCGACTATTAGAGTTGTAAGATGATGCTGAAGGACAAATTGCATAACACCAAGATGTCTAAAGGCGAGAGTGTGACCTCTTACTTGTCCAAGCTGACACAGGTCAGGGATGAGCTGGCTGTTGTTGGAGAGACGATTGATGAAGATGAGTTGGTGCGTATAGCTTTGAACGGTTTTTCGAAGCACTAGGAAGTGTTTGTCAAGTGTGTTGTCGGCAGAGATCGGCTCCCTGATTGGGCAATGCTTTGGGATAATTTCGTTCAGGAGGAGATTCGTGAAGGTGTTCATCGAGGAGATCAGACAAAGAAGGGTCAAGACGAAGAAAATCTTGCTCTTGCAAGCAAGGGCAAGCAAAAGTCCAATAAAGGGCAAACAAAAGGTTCTTCCAAGAGTGAGAAGAAGAAAGATCTGAGCAAGATAAAATATTTTTGTTGCCATCAGATGGGTCACTGGTGCAGGAGCACCTAGAAAATCATGTTTTCTTTTGTAATAAAGTCTATTTGACCAATGCATTTTCATTTCAGTTTGTCTCTAGGTCCTTCAGGACCTAGAACCCATTTTTTGTAAGTCCAAAGTGACTTAAAACACACTTTTGTCATATTGTAATCACATAGTGCCAAAACAGGGCAGTAGGACAGTTTGAAGCAGTTTTGGATCGGTTGGTCTCCCAACTGTTTGCATCGGTTGGTTTTCCAACTGCTGGCAGGTTGAGTTGATAACAACTAGAGGAAGGAACCATCAGAAGAGAGGAAGGAGAAGTGTGTGAGTGTGTATTGTTCTAAGGAGAAATAAAACTATTATGTTTCGTCAATTTGATTTCCATTCCCTGTAACTGTAATTTGTATAACTGTAGATTTCTATTCTTTTTGTGCTTTCCATTGTTGCAATATGTCGATGTGAAGCATTCCACTGGTACGATTTCTGTCGAAATCAGTGGAATGGCTTCATTGTACAAGTATTTGTTTTGTTTTTTGTTTTGTTTTTGTGTCTGACAGTGCAGAGGATCCACACAGAGTGCTTTTGCACAGTAGGTTGACCTAGCATCTCCATGTGCTAGGGTTTGGTTGAAGAGGAAGAAAGTAAGTTGTGCATCGGCGAATCGCTTGGACTCACAACAAGTCTGCCGAAGTCGAGTAGTCCCGCCGAGGGAGTTGGTTCATCGGCGCATCGGCCAGAATTTGTAAGTGCTCACCGACGAGAAGGGTCTCACCGAAGACAAATGCCATCGGCATATCAGAAGCACATCAAAGGAGTTTAACCGGCATTAAAACCGTCACGATTAAGATGAGGGGGGACTTAACCGTCGTCGGGACATCGGTTGAAGGATAGAAAACTTCGTCGATACAAGTAAGTCTCGCCAACGATGAAGAGTGGATCGACTCGGTGTGAGTCTTGTTGTATCTCACCGAAGATGAATTTAGTTGAGCTATCAGTGTAAGGTAGATCAACGGTAAGACTAGAGAAGGTCATACCGATCCTTGTTGTTTGAGAACCAAGATGTATTGGCGGCTCATTTGTTAAGTCTTGCCGTCTATGAGAAAAGTGGGACCCGTTCTGCATTTTCACTGTGCGCTCCCCATCATATTGGTATCAAAGCGAGTTTTGAAGATCACTCGGGGAGTGTGGTCTTGGTGTATGTCAGACAAGGAAAGTGAAGCAGAGGCTGACACGATGCCTCCTAAAAGTATGTCACAAGATGCAGTAAAGAAACTGATTGAAGCGATGTTTGAGTCCAAGCTCGAGGAGTTGAAAAGAACCAAGGGTAAGGATAGGGAAGATGAAAGTGACAGCGATGAAGGAGATACAAAAATTGAGGAAACCAATAAGAGGACAGAGGAGATACCAGCAGACTAGAGGGCATTTGTAAATGCTTTGAAGGCAGTCAATAGGGACACCATAGATGGGTTACCTATGTATAGTGGAAGTATGGAAGCTGAAGAGGTGATTGACTGGATTGAGGCATTGAACAATCATTTCAACTACAAAGAAGTCCCAGATGATAAGAGGGTTAAGTTGGCAAAGGCAAGATTGAAGGGGTCTGCTCTTGCATGGTGGAATTATGACCAAGGAGATAGAGTCAAGGAGGGGAAGAATATGATAATCTCCTGGGAAAGGATGAAGACCAAAATCAAGGCATAATTCTTACCCCTGGACTATAACGTGCAAATGTATAAGAAATTGCAGAACCTCAGATAGAGAGACCTTGATGTGAATGCATACACACAAGAGTTTCATAAACTCAGTCTTAGATCAAAGAGACAAGAAGAAGAGTCAGAGAAGGTGGCAAGGTATCTAAATGGCCTAAGGATGAACATCCAAGATGAGATCAGCATCTTAGCACCAGAAACAGTGAACAAGTGTTTCCAAATGGCCTTAAGGGTTGAAGAGAAGATAAAGAGAAAGAGTGAGCAGAATAATAGAGGTAGAGGAGGAAGAAGTTTCAGAGGCAGAGGCAGTTTTGGAGGAAGAAGTCCTAACTAGAGGCCTAGTGGTGAGTCTAGCCAAGAAGAGCAAGTTGGAGACTCAAGTAGCAGAGGAGGCTACCGAGGAAGAAGGCCTAATGGAAGGGGTGGGACAAATGATCAGGGAGAGGATCCAAGTTCTCCAATATGAGATGTTATAACTGCAATCAGATAGGGCACCCGGCATACAAGTGTCCAGAGAAGGCCTCAACTTCTCATGGCGGTGAGAAGAGAACTACTTTGATTCAAGAAGATGCAAGGAGTGTGACATCTCCTGAAGTGAATCTGACATCAGAAATGGGAGAAAATCTGATGATTAAAAGGACGCTGCTCAAGGAACTAGTGCAGACTGAACCATCTCAAAGAAGGGCTTTGTTTAGAATCAACTGCAAGATCCAAGGTAAGGTTTGTAAAGTTATTATTGACTCTGGTTCTACTGATAATATTATATCTTTGGAAGCGGTGAATAAGTTGAATCTAGAAAAGATACCCCATAGCAGCCCATATAAAGTCAGTTGGTTGAATAAGGGGCAGCACATACTCATCAATGAACAAGCATGGGTAGAATTCAGTATTGGGGGGTATAGAGATAAAATCTTGTGTGAAATCCTTCCAATGGATGCTTGCCATCTTTTGTTAGGCAGACGATGGCAGTTTGACAGAAAGGCTCATCATGATGGAGAAAAGAATGCTTACTCATTCCAAAAGGATGGTGTGACTTATAGGATACAGTCATTGGTAAAAGAGGATCCACAACATGTAGGGTCTAGTGTAATGATGGTAGGAGAAAAATAATTCATGGACACATTAAAGGAAGGTGATGGAGTAGGTTTTGCTTTGATTATGAAGCCTAAGGGGGAAAGGAAGGAAAGTGTGAGGGAAGTAGGACCTAAGGAGGTTAGAGATCTGCTTGAAAGTTACAAAGGAGTGATTGCAACAGATTTACCTGATTCCCTACCACCTTTCAGAGATATTAGCCACCAGATAGACCTCATACCAAGAGCAGTACTTCCTAATAAGGTAGCATATAAAATGACCCCTCAGTAGAATGAAGAGATAGCAAATCAGGTTCAAGAACTCCTAAACAAAGGGCTAATAAGGAAGAGCCTTAGCCCATGTGCAGTACCTACAATTTTAGCCCCAAAGAAGGATGGGAAATGGAGGCTTTGTACCGATTCGAGGGCCATAAATAGGATAACCATCAGGTATAGGTTTCCTATTCCTAGAATAGAAGATCTAATGGATTGTTTGGGAGGGGCTACTTATTTCTCCAAGATAGACTTAAAGAGTGGGTATCACCAAATATGAATAAGAGAGGGGGATGAGTGGAAGACAACATTCAAAACCAATGAAGGGTTGTATGAGTGGCTTGTGATGCCTTTTGGTCTTTCAAACGCCCCTAGCACCTTTATGAGACTAATGAATGAGGTGTTGCAGGAATTCCTAGGGAAATTTGTGGTAGTCTACCTTGATGATATCTTGGTGTTTAGTAAGAGCAGGGAAGAACACTTGAAACATTTGGAGATAGTCTTGAAGAGGCTACAAGATCAGAAGTTAATGATAAACTTGGAAAAGTGTGACTTCGTGAAACAAGAATTGGTTTACCTAGGCTTTGTCATCTCAAAGGGTGATTTGAAAATGGATTCTTCCAAGGTAGAAGCTATTTTGAATTGGCCTACACCTAGGACAGCAGGAGAGGTCAGAAGTTTTCATGGTTTGGCCACATTTTATAGAAAATTCATTAGGAACTATAGCGATATTTGTGCACCTATGTTAGAGACCATCAAGGGTGGAGGTAAGGTGAAGTTTGTGTGGACAAAAGAGGCAGATCAAAGTTTTGGACGTCTGAAACAGAAAGTTGCCAAGTATCCTATCTTAGTACTTCCTGATTTCAATAAAGTCTTCACCATTGAATGTGATGCAACTGGACTGGCCATAGGGGTGGTGTTGAGCCAAGAAGGCAGACCAATAGCCTTTTTAAGCAAAAAATTGAATGAAGCTAAGAGGAAGTACTCCTTTTATGATTTAGAGTTGTATGCCATGGTACAAGCTCTGAAAAAGTGGAGGCACTACTTGCTTCCTAAGAATTTATTGTATACACTGACAATCATGCTCTCAGTTTTTTGAATGGACAGGAAAAGCTCAGTCATAGACACATGAAGTGGGTGGAAAGTCTTCAAGCATACACCTTCATCATCAAACATAAGAAAGGGATAACCAATAAGGTTGCTGATGCCTTAAGCAGAAGGGTGTTGACAGTGCAAGAAGTGCAGCTACAAAGCATGGGTGTCGAGGCACTCAAAGGATTGTATGAAGAGGACCAAGATTTCAAGGAGATTTACAAGGTATGCAATGAGTTTGCCAATGCTTTGCACAGTGAATTTTCAGATTATACATTGCAGGATGGACTTTTGTTTAAAGGGAGTCAACTATGTATCCCTAAGTGTTCAATGAGGGATAATATAGTGAAGGAGAAACATAGTAGTGGTTTAGGAGGACATTCTGGGCTCAATAAGACCTTAGATCTAGTAAGAAGATTTTACTTTTGGCCAAGGATGCAATCTAATATCAGAAGGTTTGTTGAGAGTTGTATGATTTGCAAGAGAGCAAAGGGGGTCTCAACCAATGCAGGACTATACCAAACTCTGCCCATACCAAACAGGCCTTGGGAAAGTTTGAGTATGGATTTTGTGATGGGGTTACCAAAGACAAGGACAGGTTATGACAATGTGTTTGTTGTGGTAGACAGGTTCAGCAAGATGGCTCACTTTATTCCTTGTAAAAACACCAATGATGATAGTTACATTGCAGGCTTGTTCTTTAAAGAAATTGTCAGGATTCATGGATTGCCTTTGAGTATTGTATCTGATAGAGACAACAAATTTGTGGGACATTTTTGGAGAACCTTGTGGAAAAGATTGGGTACAAATTTGTCTTTTAGTTCAGCCTATCATCCTCAAACTGATGGCCAAACTGAGGTTGTGAATAGGTCATTAGGCAATCTACGGAGGTGTTTGACAAGAGAACATGGAGGTAGTTGGGATGTGGTACTCCCACAAGCAAAATATGCCTACAACGATTCTACAAATAGAAGTACAAGTCTAACTCCTTTTGAAGTTGTCTATGGTAGTCATCCTAGAGGAATTTTTGAATTGAGAGATGTTCAAGGGTTGGACAAAAGGAGTGGACATGCTGATACATTTGCAGAGGCTATGAAAGAGATCCATCAACAAGTCAGAGATACTCTACACAAGAATAGTCAGAAGATCAAGGCTAGAGTGGATCAAAGAAGGGATGTGCAGTACCAAATAGGAGATATGGTCATGGTTCATCTCAACAAGAACAGACTACCCAAGGGAAACCACAACAAGTTGATGATGAGAAAAATTGGACCTTGTAAGATTTTAGAGAAATATGGTCCTAATGCTTAGAAAATTGAACTCCCTGATGATATTGTTATTTCCCCTATATTCAGTGTTACTGATCTAACATTATATAAGAGTCCTGATATAGGAGAAGGTATAGCAGATTTTGTTCAAGACAATGCAGAGTGGGTGCACCATTTACCACCTAAGGAACCACCTAAGATGGAGTGCATCTTGGATAGCAAGACAGCCAAGAAGACAAGAAATCAGACCTATTTTGAGCACTTAGTCAAATGGCAAGGACTTCCAGACTCAGAAGCCACATGGATGCTGGAAGAAGATATCAAAAAGCACGGTGGTGATTTGCAACAGTTAGTCTCTAAGAGGACTTGAGACAACTTTCACCCAGGGAGTATGGTGCAGGAGCACCTAGAAAATCTTGTTTTCTTTTGTAATAAGGTCTATTTGACCAATGCATTTTCATTTCAGTTTGTCTCTAGATCCTTCAGGACCTGGAACCCATTTTTTGTAAGTCCAAAGTGACTTAAAACACACTTTTGTTATATTGTAATCACATAGTGCCAAAACAGGGCCGTAGGACAGTTTGAAACAGTTTTGGATCGGTTGGTCTCCCAACTGTTTGCATCGGTTGGTTTTCCAACTGCTGGCAGGTTGAGTTGATAACAACCAGAGGAAGGAACCATCAGAAGAGAGGAAGGAGAAGTGTGTGAGTGTGTATTGTTCTAAGGAGAAATAAAACTATTATGTTTCGACAATTTGATTTCTGTTCCCTGTAACTGCAATTTGTATAACTGTAGATTTCTATTCTTCCTGTGCTTTCCATTGTTGCAATATGTCGATATGAAGCATTCCACTGGTACGATTTCTGTCGAAATCAGTGGATTGGCTTCGTTGTACAAGTGTTTGTTTTGTTTCTTGTTTTGTTTTTGTGTCTGACGGTGCAGAGGATCCAGACAGAGTGCTTTTGCACAGTAGGTTGACCTAGCATCTCCATGTGCTAGGGTTTGGTTGAAGAGGAAGAAAGTAAGCTGTGCATTGGCAAATCGTTGGGACTCACAACAAGTCCGCCAAAGTTGAGCAGTCTCGCCAAGGGAGTTGGTTCATCGGCGCATCGGCCAAAATTTGTAAGTGCTCGCCGACGAGAAGGGTCTCACCGAAGACAAATGCCATCGGCATATTGGAAGCACATCAAAGAAGTTTAACCGACGTTAAAACCGTCGCGATTAAGACGGGGGGGGGGCTTAACCGTCATCGAGACATCGGTTGAAGGATAGAAGACTTCGCCGATAGAAGTAAGTCTCGCCGACGATGAAGAGTGGATCGACTCGGTGTGAGTCCTGTTGTATCTCGCCGAAGATGAATTCAGTTGAGCTATCGGTGTAAGGTAGATCAATGGTAAGACTATAGAAGGTCATACCGATCCTTGTTGTCTGAGAACCAAGATGTATCAGCGGCTCATTTGTTAAGTCTTGTCGTCTGTGAGAAAAGTGGGACCCGTTCTGCGTTTTCACTGTGCGCTCCCCATCAGTCACTATGTCAGTCAATGTCCGAATAAGAAAAATAAGGACAAGCAGAAAAAGCAAGTAGCTGCCACAACAGAGGTGGACGAGTTTGCATCATGATTTGAGAATGAGTTTTCACTCATTACCTGTGTCTCAAGTTCAATTGCCAACAACGTATGGTATATTGATAGTGGGGCTTCATGCCACATGACGGGAGTCAGAGAATGCTTCACCAAGTTGGAGGAGAAGAAGCTAGATTTCTATATTGAGCTCGGAGACAATGCCAAGTACCATGCAACTGGTATTGGCACCGTCAAGTTTTAGAGGGAGTCTGACAAACCCTTGTTGGTGGAGGATGTGTTGTATGTCCCTGGCATGACGAAGAATTTAATCTTGGTTTCTACTTTGGAGGACAAGGGTTACATCGTAACCTTTGAAAGGAGCAAAGTCTATATTCGTCCCAAGGATTCCAAGGTTGCAAAAGTGATTGGAGTCAGGCATGGAAGCTTGTTTCGGTTACAGTTTGAGCCAGCACATGCATTGGTAAGCAGTTGTAGAGGGCTAGGAGAATTGTGGCATAGAAGGATGGCTCATCTTCACCATGGAGCACTTAATGTGCTCAAGGAAATAGTGACAGGGCTGCCTGAGATGAAGACAGAAAACCATGAGGTGTGCAAGGGCTGTGCTCTTGGGAAATATGTCAAGACCAGTTTTCCAAGAAGCGACACTAGATCCAAAGGGATTTTGGATCTCGTACACTCAGATGTGTGTGGGCCCATGTCAATAGAATCCTTGAATGGGTATGAGTATTATGTTACTTTCATTGATGACTTCTCCAGGAAGACGTGGATATATTTTTTGAAGAACAAAGATGAGGTCTTCAGTAGGTTCAAAGAGTTTGAGGCTCTTGTGGAGAACCAAACAGGGAGGAAGATCAAGATACCGAGGTTTGATAATGGAGGCGAGTATACCTTGAATGCCTTCAAAGATTTCTATACTCAAGAAGGTATCAAGAAAGAGTTGACGGTTCCGTACAACCCTCAGCAGAATGGGGTTGCTGAACGGGAAAACAGGGCTATAGTTGGAGCAGCCAAGGCCATGCTTCATGATCAGGATCTGCCTTGGTTCTTATGGGCAGAAGCTTGCAATACAGCTGTGTATTTGCAGAATAGGAGCCCTCACAAAGTGTTGGGCAAATTGACTCCAGAAGAGGCGTTCACCGATAAGAAACTAGATTTGGGGCACATTTGCATCTTTGGATGCCTTGTGTATTGTCACATTCATGTGGAGAAGAGAACCAAGTTGGAACCAACTGCAGAGAAGGGTATCCTTGTTGGGTACAGTGAAACTTCTAAGGCCTATCGGGTTTACATTCCTGCCCTCAGGAAAACAGTTGTTCACAGAGATGTGAAGTTTGAAGAAGAGAGGGCTCTTCAAAAGTCTAGCAGCTTGATGAATGAGGAGAAGCAATCACCCACGGTTGACGTAGAACAAATCCCTCAAACTTCAGTCTTGCAAGCTGGAGAGTAGAGCAAGCAGGCCGAGCAAGTTGATCAGAAAGAGGAACAAATAATTCCTTAGCCTCAGATTCCTATTACTGAGAAGAAGAGAAACAACGCGGCTGAGTAGACACTGAGAGAGGCCCAGGAGTATGTTGGTGATCCACATGATTCAGTCAG
This sequence comes from Cunninghamia lanceolata, assembly GCA_027924645.1. NCBI lineage: Eukaryota > Viridiplantae > Streptophyta > Pinopsida > Cupressales > Cupressaceae > Cunninghamia > Cunninghamia lanceolata. The sequence goes on along the minus strand of BSBN01000994.1, from coordinate 5,734,079 downwards.
ACGGAGAAAAGCTCCCAAATGTTATTCTAATTATGTGGCACTTATGAGTGAATTAATTGAAGAGGAGCCTTCCAGCTTTCAGGGGGCATCCATGCACCAAGTATGGAGGGATGCCATGGTGGAAGAGTATTCTTCCATCATGAAGAATAGCGTGTGGGAGGTAGTACCACGGCCAGAAGGTAAGTCTGTGGTGGGCTCGAGATGGCTGTATAAGATTAAGCATGCTGCAGATGGTAGTGTGGAAAAGTTCAAAGCCCAGTTTGTGGCTAAGGGGTTTTCTCAGAAGGAAGGAGTCGACTATGACGAGACTTTCGCTCCAGTAGCTAGGTACTCATCCATAAGAGCTATCATTTCTATAGCAGCACAGATGGGTTGGAGGATTCACCAGATGGATGTAAAGACGACCTTCCTCAATGGAGAGATTAAGGAAGAGATTACATAGAATAGCCAAAAGGATTTGAAGCACATGGGAGGGATTCTCATGTATGCAGGTTGAGAAGAGCACTGTATGGGCTCAAGCAAGCTCCCAGGGCGTGGTATTCATGTATTGACAGTTACTTGCAGAGTGTGGGCTTCATCAAGAGTGAGGTAGATCCAAACCTGTACTATGTTTAGGTGAAGGATGAACTTCTCATATTGGTGTTGTATGTTGATGACCTATTTCTCATAGGGTCAGAGGAGCTCATAGCCCACTGCAAGCGGGATCTTGCAGGAGACTTTGAGATGAAGGACTTGCGGTTGATGCACTACTTTCTGGGATTGGAGTTGTGGCAGAAAGAGGGAGAGATCTTCCTTGGACAAGGGAAGTACATAATTGATATCCTAAAGCGATTCAGGATGGAGGACTGTAAGCCCATGTCCACACCACTTGTGACCAACTAGAAGAAGATTGATGCTTCCATATAAGACGTAGTGGGCCCGACTTTATACAGATAGTTGATAGGCTCTCTTATGTATCTAGTTAACACCAAGTCAGACATTTGTTTTGCAGTGAACTCGCTTAGTTAGTTTATGGTGGAACCTAAACGTGTGCACTGGATAGCTGCGAAACATGTTTTGAGGTATCTCCGAGGCACAGTGGATTATGGGTTGAAGTATACTCAACAGGATGAAGTGAAGCTTGAGGGGTTCATCGATGCAGATTGGGCAGGCAGTACAGCTGATCGGAAGAGCACTTTAGGGTGTAGTTTCAGTTTGGGATCAGGAGCAGTCTCTTGGTACAGCAGGAAACAAAAGTCAGTTGCACTGAGTTCGGCAGAGGCTGAGTATATGGCAGCCAGTATGGCTACATGTGAGGCTATCTGGCTTCGAAAACTTCTAGCTGGGCTCTTTGATCAGGAGCTAGATCCTACAGTCATTTACTATGATAATCAGAGTTGTATCAAACTCTCTAAGAATCCAGTGTTTCATGACAAGTCAAAGCACATTGAGATCAAGTACCACTTCATCAGAGATTGTGTGGAGAAGGGGACAGTGAAGCTCCAGTACATTCCTACTGACGAACATATAGCAGATATCCTGACAAAGCCCTTGATGAAGAGTAAGTTTGTATACTTTAGGGATAAGCTGGGTGTTGTGCAGAACACCTTCCTCACTAAGAGGGAGTGTTGATTTTCTGTAGTTTGGAAGTTGGGCCCGTGTGGAGGGTGGAAGTTGCTTAAGGGCAACTCGAGTTGGATATTTAGCAACAGCATGATTTCTTTTTTTATTAATACAATGTTTCTTGAGTTGTGAGGTGGAGATAACACCAAGAGTGATTTTATGTGTAAGGAAAGCCAAGTTATGTAAGGAAAGTTTCTTTTCTTTTGCATGTTGATGAAAATCAGCAGGGCTATATAAGATTGCTATAGCAACAAGTTATTGTATTCTGTGTGGAAAGTTTGTTGTTGAGACTGAATAGAAGATCCAACATTTGCAGGTTTTTCCCCGTATTGGGGTTTCCTCGGTATATCTGTGTTATTGTCTATTTGTGATTGGCTTCTTGTTATTTTTGCTTCCACTGTTATTAGCTATTAATTAACTCAGAGTATTGATTGTTATAAATCAGATAGAGGTTCTATTCTGTGAATTTATTGTGCAATTAATCTGTAACTGGGTTATAAGAAATTAACATTTAGCATTGGCAAAAGGGCACAAGATAAACCACAATTTATCAAGGGCAAATCAACGAGCAATGGGAGTAAGATACCATAGTAAAGCCAAAATTAGATCCAGAAGATAAATGGCAATATCAAGGTGCAAACAAGAGAGAGGAAAAATAGTGGCCCAAATAATTGTCACTGATTCGGATGTGTTGGGATAAAAGAGGTCACAACATGTTCTATTTGATATCCTCTTATAACTGAAAATTTGATATCTTTTTATAGCTGAAATTCAGTTTACATGTATATTTGTGAGTGACGTATTTTGAGATGCATGATCATTTTAACATTCATATACACCTCGAAGTAAAGACATATTCATATACACCTCAAAGTAAAGACATATAATGCAACACTTCGAAAGATGGTTTACTTTTAGTCATTTAAACTGTATTTCAAAGATACTTAAATGACTAAAAGTAAACTATCGACAGAACCTACGGCTGTTTAACCTCTTTAGTTAACCTTCTCAAAAGTTATTGTGATAACAACCCTTAGATCAATATGTAGCAGTTGACGTGGGGTGTTGATGTGGCAGTGAAGTAGCATCTTTCTCATTGGGCGTCTGAGAATAAAGAAGATTTTTTTACTTTAAGAGGCTTGTAATATATGTCTGCGTCTATAGAATATGCTATGTTAAATGAAAACATCATTCAAATAAGCATATATAGATTTTAACAGACTCTTGAGCAAAGAAACGCCTCGGAGATTGAAGTCACTCAACAGGCATCTATATTTTGGCACAGCATGACAGTTGTTGAAATAGAAAAATGACCATAATCTCACATTTTTCAACTTTTTTAACATAATAGCAGAAAATTGATCTTAATTTCATATTTTTCTGTGATCAAAACACATGAAGCATGGTAGACACTTAAGCCCAAGTTCAAATACCACCAAAGCTAAAGCAGTAGCTGTAGACCAAATATTTACTTGGAGTTTGTAAAGCAGTTAGCTATAAATCAAATATCTATACTGGGGTTTGTAAAGCAGTAGCTGTAGACCAAACATCTACATTGGAGTCCAAATATCTACAAATAAAAACGAAATGTAGAACCTAAAAAGGTTATTCAAGGTTTAATAGAACACAACATACTACTACTTTGCTACAGATTTGGATTGGGCATGTTGCAGATCTTTAGACAAAGTAAAAATGGCGTAGCCAAGTTGATCTTATTCAATCTGTAAACCTCTGCCCATGTTATGCAAATACGTTTCTTGTCCAGTGGAGGGAGGCTCTCAACCATGTTAAGCACTGCTTTATCAAGCTCAGCAAGTTGTCCTCGGCTGCCATAACGACTCAGTCGTCCCATGATTGGAAGCCAAGTTGTGAGAAAAGAAACTCGAGAAGCTCTTGAAATTATTACCTTTCCATCTCCTGTTGCCTTCATAAACCCCATTAAAATGTCGAACACATTTGGATTCATAATGCCAGATGAAATTGGATGGTAATTTTTCTGCTGCTTTACATACTCCCTAAATTGTGCATCTTCACAAAATGCCTCCATTGCAGCTTTCAGTATTTCTCCATCACAGTGCTGGATAAGTTGAAACAGAGTCCCTAAAGATGAAAGATCACAGGAATCGACAGATTCTTTGAACTCTTGCAAAAGCACACGCCCACATACATCCATAACATCTCTAGATGTATTTCCCTCTAACATCCCCACGAAATATATCTCCACAGTTTTTTGAATGGACAAACTGTAGTCACCGCCTTTAATAAGAGACACTATTTCTTGAATACTCTTCTCCACAAAACTTATATGGTTGTCGTCGTCCTGATGAAGCCTGGCAGCTAAATCTGGTAAAAGTTTCAATCCCAGACGAGAGAGCATATTTTGAATTTGGGACTCTTCCTCAGCATTCCATCGAACTGCTTCCAAATATTGCATGCATTTGTTGATGCAGTCATCAACCAACATTTCAGAAGCAAGTAACAGAATCGCCAGGCATTCCTCAATATTGGAGAAATGCACACTCTCACCATACATGACTTCAATGCATTTTAAATAGTGATCAAAGTTATGAGAAGTAGTTACCCATATTTCAGTTGGTTTATCCGATGACGAGTGCTCGGATAACTTGGGTTCAAAAAACTTCGATCTTTTCAGAATCTGAGAATGGAGATAAACTGGATTTCTTCCGTACTTTTCCCCATTTGAGCCTGTCAAAAACAATTTTACATCAGCAGAGCTTTGAGCTCCGAATCGAAACTGAGCTTCTGCCATTGCATAAATGGATGCAGTGACAGGAAAACAGATGACCCCTTTCTATCTATAAGTTGAGCAGCAGCAGCGATGCCTTATTCAATGCTTGCTGGATGGCGATCTCGGCAAGTTTTTCAACACATTCTTTTTCAAGTGTCAAACGGTTCAACAATTACAAACTCTAGATTTAGAGAGGAGAATTGAATAGCAATGCAGTTGAATGTGAGTATAATTCTAAAGTTTATGCTAAATACTTTGATTTGGAATCAAGTATACAGCAATTATGTCCCATGCCCACCTTTTTCAAAGAGCAGATTGCCTCCGCTTTAGGATTGACATATATGCGCGCTTCAGTGGAAAGAGAGTTATGATCTACCGTTTTAATAAAAGTAAATTTGTTATTGCTTTGAAAATCAAGTGGTTGTGAATGTTTTGTATTAATATAATTATTGTAAAATTATTATTTAATTTTTAACCATGAAAGACTATCAAACATTTATAAAATAGTAATTATTATTGCTTGTTAAATACCTTGTCATAACATTTTAGATGCTTTGGCTCAACAATCACTCATCTATTACTTATTAAGAAAAAGGATAGGTTAACATGTTATGCTTTCTTATACATTTTCCAATTCTTATTGTGTCAATGTTGTTTGCTTTAGTTTTATTCTTAGCATTACTACCTTTCTTTAGCAAACTTTCTTCTCCAAAATTTTTATGTGATGATGAAAGTTGATTCTTTTAATTTCCAAATAACATTATAATTGTAGAATTTGTATACTCATGCAATTTTTTATTTAGTTTTGTGTCTATTCTTAGTTTTACTCTTAGCATTACTACCTTTGCTTGGCAAACTTTCCTCCCCAAACTTTTTATGTGATGATGAAAGATGATTCTTTCAATTTCCAAATAATATTATAATTGTGGAATTTGTATGCCCATGCCATTTTTTATTTAGTTTTGTGTCTATCCTTAGTTTTACTCTTAGCATTACTACCTTTCCTTGGCAAACTTTCCTCCCCAAACTTTTTATGTGATGATGAAAGTCGATTCTTTCAATTTCCAAATAATATTATAATTGTGGAAATTGTATACCCATGCCATTTTTTATTTAGTTTTGTGTCTATTTTAAGGAAATGTCGTAATACATGTACCTAGTGATAAATGATCGATCTTATGTGAGGTTAGGTTCAATCCCCTAGTCTTTTATCTATTTGCACACATATTCATATACATTTACCCCTACCCTTCTATTTACACACATATTCTTATACATTCACCTTGTCTACCTATTTATCACACCTATCTATGCACCTACCTTCATTTAGCTATGTGTCATTTGGATTTGATCGTTATCCAATTTGGGGACAAGTCCATAGCCACAGGGAGACATCACAGTCATGAACTTGTCCTCTTCCAATTTAAAATTCAAATTTGGTCAGCTAGCCCCCATCACCCTTCTACCTTGAACTAACTAAACACATGCTTTGCAACAATTTGATGTTATGTGCTAGTAATTAAAGACATTCAATGCATTCATTCTAAGCATCCATGAAAGCACTCAAAAGTATATCATTCTAGAGTATTGGAGTAATCAACACTAACACTTCGATTTGGTGCAATAAAAAGAGTAAAGAATTTGCATACTAGGTGCTTGCCTATTGTTTTCGATATTGTTCATTTTTTTAGGGTTGACCTAGGAGAACTTGCTTCCCTATGACTAATCGATAGCCCTTAAGGTATTATACAAAACCGCAAAGACCCTAGATATTTAGGAAGGCTAGAGTTGAAGGTCGACATTAGGAGAAATTGTAGAGCAAAGCAACACTAATTCCTAGGTCAAATCCAGTGCTAGTGTATGGATTTGCAATTGTGAATTCATCTAAGACCTGTAAACATGTCCTCTAATAGAGCAAGATCTAAAGAAGACTTCTAGGGATTCCACTAATAGAGACACATTGTTTCCAGATCTCACATCAAGAAGATTCTAAAATCTTATCCATGTAGTCTTCATTCTTTGGGTGTCAAGTTAAGTATCATCCTCCATTTCATTTCATTTCCAAAATACATTGTCTAATTTACTATTCCCAACTATATTTAATTCATTTGGGTTAATTATGCTTATTTGATTGCATTCATTTAATTAGCCTAAAGTAACCCCCAATAAAATATTTTTCTTTACAAATATATTATAATTATTAATGTGTCATATTTTAAATATACATTAAAATAAGATTATTTAAAATAAAAGTTGATTCTTTAGCAAACTTTCTTCTCCAAAAATTTTATGTGATGATGAAAGTTGATTCTTTTAATTTCCAAATAACATTATAATTGTGGAATTTGTATACCCATGCCATTTTTTATTTAGTTTTGTGTCTATCCTTAGTTTTACTCTTAGCATTACTACCTTTCCTTGGCAAACTTTCCTCCCCAAACTTTTTATGTGATGATGAAAGTTGATTCTTTCAATTTCCAAATAATATTATAATTGTGGAATTTGTAAGCCCGTGCCATTTTTTATTTAGTTTTGTGTCTCTCCTTAGTTTTACTCTTAGCATTACTACCTTTCCTTAGCAAACTTTCCTCCTCAAACTTTTTATGTGATGATGAAAGTCGATTCTTTCAATTTCCAAATAATATTATAATTGTGGAATTTGTATACCCATGACATTTTTTATTTAGTTTTGTGTCTATTTTGAGGAAATATCGTAATACACGTACCTAGTGATAAATGATCGATCTTATGTGAGGTTAGGTTCAATCCCCTAGTCTTTTATCTATTTGCACACATATTCATATACATTTACCCCTACCCTTTTATTTACACATATTCTTATACATTCACCTTGTCTACCTATTTATCACACCTATCTATGCACCTACCTTCATTTAGCTACGTGTCATTTGGATTTGATCGTTATCCAATTTGGGGACAAGTCCATAGCCACAGGGAGACATCACAGTCATGAACTTGTCCTCTTCCAATTTAAAATTCAAATTTGGTCAGCTAGCCCCCATCACCCTTCTACCTTGAACTAACTAAACACATGCTTTGCAACAATTTGATGTTATGTGCTAGTAATTAAAGACATTCAATGCATTCATTCTAAGCATCCATGAAAGCACTCAAAAGTATATCATTCTAGATTATTGGAGTAATCAACACTAACACTTCGATTTGGTGCAATAAAAAGAGTAAAGAATTTGCATAATAGGTGCTTGCCTATTGTTTTCGATATTGTTCATTTTTTTAGGGTTGACCTAGGAGAACTTGCTTCCCTATGACTAATCGATAGCCCTTAAGGTATTATACAAAACCGCAAAGACCCTGGATATTTAGGAAGGCTAGTGTAGAAGGTCGACATTAGGAGAAATTGTAGAGCAAAACAACACTAATTCCTAGGTCAAATCTAGTGCTAGTGTATGGATCTACAATCGTGAATTCATCTAAGACCTATAAACATGTCCTCTAATAGAGCAAGATCCAAAGAAGACTTCTAGGGATTCCAATAATAGAGACACATTGTTTCCAGATCTCACATCAAGAAGATTCTAAAATCTTATCCATGTAGTCTTCATTCTTTGGGTGTCAAGTATTATCCTCCATTTCATTTCATTTCCAAAATACATTGTCCAATTTACTATTCCCAACTATATTTAATTCATTAAGGCTAATTATGCTTATTTGATTGCATTCATTTAATTAACCTAAAGTAACCCCAATAAAATATTTTCCTTTACAAATATATTATAATTATTAATGTATCATGTTTTAAATATACATTAAAATAAGATTATTTAAAATAAAATATGATTTAAATTTAAAAATAAATAAGAACTTTACATATTGTTAGATTATAAGTTTGAATTATATTGTTGACCTTTTAATAATTATAATAATTATGATACCTCAAAATAATTAAAACTAGTATAGATATATCTTAAATACATTTATATAAAAGACAAAGAACTATTTTTTATTCCCTTAGAATTACTTTATTTTATTTTAGAGTTATTTTTTTATTTACTACATATTTAAAAAAAATTGGTGTTAATTGTATATATTTTTTTATAGTGATCATATATTTTTTTAAATGATGACATTTACATAATAACTTTAACATTTAAAATATAGTTATATGTTTATTAACCAAAACAAAAATTATAATTTGTTATTATCCATAATAAATATAGCACCCACAACATAAATATCAATCTCTATTCTTTTATCTACCAATAAAAATTAATTGATTATTAAGTTATATAATTTATATAAAATTTATTAATAATCATCGAACATTCATAGATATTTTTGAATCGTTATTTATTAATAAAACAGTAAAATAAATATGAAATTTTAAATGAAAAACCTTGATAGTTCCATTTAATGAGGCAATGTCAAGCTAATAAGGCCATGCACAATTAAAAAGTTTTTCTCTTACTTTTTAAAAGATGCAACATTAAATAAAACGAAAATTATATAGAGCAACATTTATTTTTTAAAAATAATAATTAAATTAATTTTTTTATCTTTTATTTTTATTTATTTCATTTTTTTAATCTTTATTTTAATTTTATTAAATATTTTTTTTATTTTAATTTTTACCTTTATTCCAATCTTAAAATAGAAGCAAATTCTATACCTAGTCCTCTTAAAATAGAGTAATGTGTGCTTTATAACAAGGTTTAAATTTCATGGACCCTAACTGTCAAGTAATATATTTTTTTACCTTTCAAATACTAAGACCTATTTTATTTTAGAAAAAAAAAATTATATGGTCTACTGAAATCTCCCCTTTCAAATATTACAAGGTTCTTAAAATCATAATTGTATTATACAACTAAAAACATCCATACTACCATCAAATTTAAGACCTGCTTTATGGGCACTCATTTCTTTACCAAAATATGTAGAGTTCATGAAACTCAATTATCTTAATATTAAAAACATTCAAAAAATATATGTTTATAAAATTGGATTCAATAAAATACAAGGAGCATATATATTCACTTATTAATGTATCACCTTAAAAACCGACTACAAGTGAAATATAAAAATATTTAATAGACTATAATTAAAAATTATATAATTTTAATGGTGAAATTTGTATAGCTTGCACTTCTTCCTTCATTTTGCACTCATTTTAATTTGCCTATCTTTTCTACAATGGTAAGTGTACATGTATGACTAACTTACTTTCATTTGCACTTATTGTTAGGGACTGGTTATGATCCTTAGTATATCCATTTTTTACATAGGTTAGTTATGTAAATTGCATAAATGAGCCTCGAACTTTTAAATTTCAAATTTAAATTTAGGGTTAGCCCAACCCTTCCTACTAGTTGTTATATGCCAACTAGAAGCATGAAATGTTTCACTTCCAACTTTGGAATTGAATTTAAAGAGTACCCCTAATTCATTTTGAATCATCTAGTGCATATGTAGAGCCCTCACAAATACTTACAACATCATTCAAGGAACATCAAAATTGTAGCAACATTATGTAGGAATACACTCAACACTGAGAGGGGGAGGTGAATCAGTGTTGTTAACAATTTTAACACTTTTTTACTCCTTTTCTTAATTTAATTTCACAATTGTAGAATTCTTCAGATAGAACAAAGAAAATATGCAGAGTATCAACACAAAACTTGACACAAGAAATTTCCCGAGTGGAAAACCCTCCTGGGGTATAAAAACCACTCAACTGCCTCACTGGCTTAACACAAATTTCTGATTACAACTGTCTCACTGACATTACAATTCTGCCTCACTGGCATATTGTACTTCTATGCATGTCTCACTGACATTACAACATCAACATTCAATGAAAATTATGACTCAGGGGATTTCCCTGTTTCAATAAAAAACAAAATTTTATTTCTCCCTTTTAAGACAAACAAAATAAATTCTTTGCAATCAACCTTTAACTGTCTTCAACACCTACAATCATTCAATTTTGATCTTCAAAATACTTCATACCTCTGCAAAACAATCTCAAACTAATTCACCATTTCTTGAACTTTCTCTCTGTGCAAAACTAAACAATTTACCCTCTCTGAGAAATTATTGTCTTTCATCACTTTCGCTTTCTCTGAACAAACATTAATCCATCATGATCATTGAAGGACTCCATTCATTTATTGAACCAACATTCTTTCAAAATCTCAACATAATTCCCTGAAAAATTGATTCTTCATTCCTGCAAAAATACATTTCAAAACAAAAATTCCATTCTCCAAAAACTTCTTACAACCTCCAATATCATCTCTTTTCTGCAACACTTTTACCTGCCATTCAAAGTCACTCTATATACAAAATGAAATTCCATAATGCAATATTTTCACACACGGTTCAACTTCCATTCACTCAAAAAATCAAATAACAAAACAAGAAAAAATAAAACTCCTTCGAAGAACTTAGCCTTTTCATATTCTTCTCATTTTGGAAACATTCTAAAAATCCCACTCTCTTTCATAAAAAACTTCAACATAAACTCTACTTTTTCTTATCCAAGTTTCCATTTCCTATATCCTCTTGTCGATCCACATTCCATCAAAAAAAATATCTTTTATGAATCTATCTATAAACATCTTCTAACCTTCCAACTTCAACTTTTGCTGTCACTTCAAAATAGAAACAAGTTGATTTTCTGCCTTTCATAGCACAGAAACCGTCAACTTTAAACTCCCCAAACTGCGGCATTGTTCAAATCTCCACCACCGGATGTGGTAATCCCGCCAACGGTAAATTGAATGTTGAGCGTTGATGTGTGTTTCCCGCCTGTCACAAGTAACCTTGACTTGGTAACCGGGCGCCCTAGGCAATGGGGCCGGTAAAACCACGGCAGTGCATCCCATAAGTTGTCACTTAAGTGACTCAAAACCTCCTAAGCCAGTCAACTGCCGATTAAAACAAAAAGAATATGACGTCTGATTTCAAGCTTTTAAACTATAACTTGATCTTCAACATAGATATTTGTGGGCTCATTTAAGAACATTTTTGCCCCAAATAAAAACCAGATCTACAATTTGATCAAGACATATAAATTGCACCAATATAATTTAACACAGAAAGTATGATTTAAACTGTCCTATGAAGCATCCTTCTGAGTATCATATGATCAACAATTTACATGTAGATCCTTGAAATCCTTAAACATTTTTAAAGCAACATTTCAAATCAAAACATCTGATCCAACAAGATGAATTCTCTGTAACCAATCCGAATTCATTAAAAAGCAACTCCACAACACTGATTGCATAACCAAACATGATATGTACCTGTCAACCATATTGAAGATCAATATTGCATCTTGTGAAAACAACATCCTAATACATGAACATCCTGATACATGATCCCCTGTGATGAACTGTGAGATGCAACATCCTGATATTTTGACATCAATGAAAAGACAATATGCTCAACTGTGAAATGTGCTACACATTACTACATCACTTGCTTGCATTAGCATCTACGGCATTCACTACATGACCACCTAGTGTCTTTGATCTTTATTCCTAATTGTTAAATAAATCCATCCATGGATTTGAACAAAGAACAATAATACTTACCTTGCAAACTAACCAAATGTGATTCTAAACATTGTCGATTACCAGATCATACGCATCAAGATGAACTAGAAAACATACATTAGAGTTAAGCAAAGATCAAATTCACACACCAAAGTTTAGATCCATAATTTGTGTAGATCACTTCAATAGTTGTAGAAGTGACAAAGTCCATTTCTAGATTCTTAATCATTCATTTGGTTGTTCTTGATTTTCCTGCACACTAAAGAATCAACTAATACAGAAACCTTGCACTACATTTCCATTGATCAAACTCTAGCTCAGTACCATTTATTTATTTAATTTCCACATATATTTTAGTACATTACTCCAAGTAGGTTCAATAAGCCATTTATCCTAGGTAGATTGTTTATTCATCAAATTTAATTTATTTATACTTAGGATATTTATGTGACGTCTCACTTACATTAATTGGTGAATTCCCAAGCACTCTTACACCCCCTTAGGGTTTGTATTCTAAATTTTATTATTGATTTTCATATTTGAAGCTGATGATATATTTGAGATTTAGATTTTCCTTTTTTACCCTTGATTTATCACTAATCTTTTTAGGGTTTGTTTATGTTTTGATTAAGATAAGTTGGTTTTGAAGGGACCATAAACCTAGAACAAACAGGTTTTGAAAGGACCTGAAACCTTTTACAAGGCAAGGTGACAACATTCAAGCACTGAACAATACAATTGCAATCCTGCTGCCAAAATAGAACAACAACCAAGCAAGACACACAACACTAAAGGGTCAGCATCCTACACAACATTGGGCCTCGACCTCTCACACACACCTTTGATCCAAGTATGGGATTCAAAGATAGATTTGGGAATACCTCTCTTTCATCCTTGGACAATTGTCCAGGTTACATCATTAACTAGATCCTCAAATTGAGGAGATAGGAGAGGGAAGTCCTCTACCGTCACCTCCACCCGAGACATCTCTCGTAGAAAGGGAAACAAACTAATTGAAGAAGTCGCATGCTGCAATAAAGTTGTCGACGTGTCAAGAGCAGGGATCCCATCACGAGGGGGGTGGAGGGAACCACAGAGAGAGCAACCCGCGCCATGTCTAAAGAAGAAGTCTTAGCAGGAGTCGAGGAATTCACCAAAGCTGCACCAACCATAGGTGAAACCCCCTCGAGAACATGACTCACCACCAAGGGGACAGGAAGAGAAGACCCAACATCGCATATTAAGCATGAACGTGAAAACACCTCTGAAAACATTGTAAATTATGTAAATTTCAAGTACATGTATAGTTTTAGGTTAGGTTTTATTTTACAAGGAGATTCCCCTTCTAATTTGAAGAGCGGTTTTATCGCACATCTGTTCCGTTTTGCTTCACAGTGAAAGGTGTAAAATAAAACACTAACACTACTCCAAGAATTAACTTTAGGATTCAGCCCATGTGTTAATATTTATGATCAGAAATGAATTGTTCTCAGGTGCATGGGAGGTTTCAAAGTCAATCCTCTCAGTTCTGACCAAATCTGGAAGAAAACTGCCAAACACGATCCATTTTCAACAAAGTAGTCAAAATAGCAGCTCACCATCTGATGACTACTGAAACCTAATGTGACCTCGTGCAACCATTAAATTTGATAGGTAGCAAGCCAAGAAGTTGGCCAGATTTCAGAAGCATGTTTGGCTCAGAATGCTGCCCCACAAGGGTGCCCTCCCTTTGGCAGGGATGTCCAGATGCCATGAGAATCAAGGGTGTCGAGAAGGAAATAGTGCACAGGTTACAAAGCATCTCCATTCTTTATAGAACTTCATAAAATGGGCATTCTCTTGCAAAGAGGGGGTTCTTTTGGCCACTCTCCACCACAATGAGAAAGAGATAGTAGGGTTTTGCAAAGGAGAACAGGGGGTGCCGCATTTGAATGTCTTGGCGTGAATTTAACCATTGTATACATCTGTAAAAGACAGCTTTGAATGCAAGAAAGTAATTAAATGTTCGCTGTCTAGGATAACATTGTTTTGTATTTTGCTCAAAGAAAGTAATTATATGTTTACTGTCTAGGATAACAAAATCAAAGTACTTGCCTTTGAGCACTCTAATACAATAAATATGTTGTCTCCGATTAACATAGCATTATTCTGTATTGTAGAAGAAATATGATCCATGAAGTGAGTTACCAGATTGTTCAGTTACAGTTCATTCTGTTCCACTTCATGTTGGGATTCTAATACACTATGGAGTACATAGAAATGCCACCATGCTTTACTTCTTAAAGTTCTTTGCATTGTTCAGATTTCATGCTGAATGCTTCAAAAAAATTTAGCAGACGACCAAGACTAACTTATCCTGGAGCAAGGATTATAGTTTATTAAAAATCTGTTACACCTTGGATTATACATCTGCTCGGATTTCCAGGTACTTGCTACAATTAAAAATTTGTGTTAAGGACAAACACCAACGTCATGGATAGGAGCATCTACAGTACTACATTAATAAGATAGAAGTGATATTTAATGCAAAAGTTTTGCTAAAACCCACTGCATTTAACCAGCCGCTTCTCTACATGTTTGATTGATTCTGGCAGCTACCTATATGTTCTGATTTTAGGTTTTTTTTTTTTATTTTAAGTTGGTGAGGCTCAGGGCTCAAATGATAGCAGGCTGTGCAGAAACTCTCCAGCAGGGGCTACGTAGTGGATGCCAGAAGCAAGCCCGTTGTGGTGAGTGACTAAGTGCGCCCAAGCAAAGAAGAAATCAACCCATCCCTGTGAACTGTAAAGCCCCAATAGTCTCAACTCTGCATACCTAACAAGTGGGTTTGACCTATTCAATTTGGCACCACCCCAAAATCCTCTTCCTAAATGCACAGGAAAGACACAATCTTCACTCATAAGGGCTGAGACCCAAATTGCAAAACCTACAATCATTTTGAAAGACAACAAATCCCCAAAAAAAGTCAAAATCATTGACTTTGAGAGCAATTAGCTCTCGAGTTTTATTGCTCATTACTGCACTTATCCCATGAGCCATAACCAAAAAAACTTCACTTCTCTACAACCCTGCATTTTTAAAGTCACCCAATATATGATTCAAACATGTTAATGTAAATATTAGTGTTTATGTGTTAATCTTCTGGGCTAACACACTTTCAGTTTTGCTTTTAGTTTTCGTAGTTTGGTAGTTTTCTTTTCAGTTTTTTGTTGTGGCCATTAAACTGTTCTTTACTGCCCTCCAAGTATGAATGTAAATCTATTTCTGCAAATAACAAAGTAATACCATTCTGTTCTATTTTTCAATCCTGGTTTGACAGTGGTATTAGAGCCATGGTAGTGTTTTTAATTGATTTTGTTTTGCTGGTTGATGCCCAACAAAAGTCCCTGCAACATTTTGTGGTGCAGAAATTATGAAGCAAGTCTTTTAAATCGATCGATGTGCAGGCAACTTTAATATAGTTCTTTTTGGAGAAAGTCTGCCGCAGTTTCTCTTTTGGATGGCTCCTTTTTGGGGGGAAAAGGGGGAGCGTGGTGTTGAAATTCTGCGACTCTTGGAAATTTGCTGGGCTGTCAAACAGAGCATGTCAACGGGCTGTCAGAGGTATCACATTTTCAGAAATACATCAGACACAGAAACCAAGTGGAACCAGATATAAATTTGGAGATTCAGAAAAAGATTTATTAGTCTGTCCAGCAAAGCGGGAATTTTTATTTACTCTTTTCTGCTTCAAGGAACACAGTAAAAGAGGTATTTTTTAAAACCCTACTTGCTTTTAAACATTTAAAGTCAAAGCAAGAAAATTTACAGAAAGAAATTTGTATAAAAGAATTGTGCAAAGAATCCAATTCAATGCAATCTATTCTGGAAAAAAGTAGGTGAAACCCTAATCAAAAAAGGCACATGGATAGAATGGTATAAAAAAATTGAAAATATTCTTCTTTTCAATAAGTTGTAATGTAATATATGTGATGGAGACACCCAACCTAAAGAACCAATAGCTGTTAAAGAAAAGGAAGTCTGAGAGTATAAAAATTCTGAAGTGCTGGCTTTGATAAGGGCTTCAGTTAATAGATGTGTGTTTCGACACATACAAGACTGTAAATTGGCTTGGGACGCATTTCAAATATTAAGAGATCTATATGACTCACATTCTGAATTGGTGTTCATTCAATTGTAATTGAAGCTGTTCAACCTTGAATTGGAAATGGTGATGTCATGAGTTTGGCTTCTGCAATTTGATCCATAAAACAAGATGTTGATGCTGCTGGTCGAAAAGTTGATATCTACCTTATAGCCTTCATAAAGGCACTCCTTCCAACTCATTCAACCTATTTGGAGTCTCTACAGGCAAGAAATCAATTGAAGACAATCACTTTTGATCAATTGGTCGATAAGTTGGCTGAGCGAGAAAAAGCCTATGAGAGAAAGATTGGGGGCACTGGTAAAAACATTTGTCTTGCCCAACAAAAAGGCAAGTCTTCTACTGAGAACTTTTCTTCTAGAGGTGGTCAAAGTGATTGAGGAAGAGGTAGAGGCCAATGGAGGAATAGAGCAAGAGGAGGGACAACTGGCAGTGGACAATTTCAGCATGACATATAGAATGATAGACAACACTTGTATTGCAAACGGTGTGGTTGAAAAGGTCGTGAAGTCCATGAATGCAAAATATCACGGGATAAAATAGAAAATTCTTTCAAACAAAAAGATACAACCCACTATGATGATAAAGCATCACAAGCAGCCCAGTTTGCATGTGGTAGTGATCATGATGAATTTGTGCTTTCCATATCAGATTCTGCCTCCTATACTTCAATGAATGCTTTATGGCATGATGCTTGGGTATTAGATACTAGAGCCACACAACATATGACATTTTAGCATGACTATTTTGAAGAGTTTCATGAATATATTTGTGGTCCTGTCTATTTCGCAAATAAAACAAATCTCAAGCCTGTTGCAAAAGGAATCATTCGGCTCAAGTTGTCAGGACTTCCAGATTTTGTATTTCATAATGTACTATATCTTCCTCAATTGTGATGTAATTTCTTGTCACTATTGCTGATTCAGCAACAAGGCCACTACATTTTATTGGAAGATGAAAATGTGGTGGTCAGAAAGAAGTCAGATAATCAAGTCGCACTTACCAGTTGGGAAGATGGAACGTTATTAAAACTCAACAGAGGTTCAACTATTTCAAGGAGTTTTGCCTACCTTATTGAAGAAGATAAACTTTCTGCTAGTCTTTTATGGCATGCAAGATTTGGGCATGTTAATTATAACAGCATTCAAATCATGCAAAAGAGTGGTGTTGTAGGTTTGCCCACTTTGCCCAAGACAATTGAAAAATGTGAAACTTGCATTCTAGCAAAACAACATCGAGATCCTTTTCCTAGTTCAACTTGGCAAGCGCAACGAAAGTTACAACCCATTCACTATGATTTGTGTGGGTCCTTACTAGTAACTTCTGCTAGAGGTTGCTAATATTTATGCTGTTCATTGATGATCATAGTCTAATGACTTGGATTTATTTCTTGCAAAAGAAATCTGAAGCTTTTGAAACTTTTAAGAAGTTTTGCATTATGATTGAAAATGAAGGTCAAACTTGAATCGATACTCTTTGAATAGACAATGGTGGAGAGTTTACATCAAAAAATTTTGGGGATTACCTTCATCAAAATGGGATTAAGCATCATCTCACTATTTCACGTACTCCCCAACAAAATGGTGTAGTTGAAAGAATGAATAGAACTGTCATGAATATGTTAAGTGCAATGTTATGTTTCAAAGGAATAGAAATGCATTTTTGGGTAGAAGCAGCAAAAACAGCAGTTTATCTATACAATACATCTCATTTATTTTCCCTTCACCAAGCAACTCCATATGAAGTTTGGTTTGGTCACCTCCATTTGTTCAACATCTCAGATTTTAGGTTCCACATGTTATGCTTTGAACCCCAAGAAGAAAAGAAATTAGAACACCAAAGTCATAAATGCATTTTTCTAGGCTATTTTGAATCTTCAAATGCATATAGGTTGTATGATGAGGCAAATAGGAAATTTCTTATTGCTCGTGATGTTATATTTTGTAAAAGCTCCAAAAATATTGTCAATGTTCAATGCCAATTACAACACCTTGAAAAATTTGGCAACTTTGTCCCTTGGAAAGAACATCCTTGTGAGATTCCTCACTTTGAGGGGCGGTTAAGTAATTTGGAACCACATTTAGAATCTCTAACTCAGGATGTGCAAGAAGAAATCCCCTCTCATGAAGAATTTCAATCTTCATCGGATGAACATGGGATTCAAGAAACTACACAGCAACAATTGGAACATGACGGAGCTTTTGGTCATGAAATGGAAGCACCAATAATTCAACCCAAATCTTCACAAAAATGGGCAAAACAAGTCCAACAAACTCTTCAAGATTTGAGACCTGATTAAATGGCAAGACAAGAACAAGAAGTTCATACAAGGCAAGGCAACAAGCTTAATTCAATAAAGATGTTAACTTGGAGTCTATTGATGAAATCAACATAAATGTATACTCAGAACCAACTTCCTTTTAAAGAAGCTGAAAATATCTAAGTGTGGAGAAAGGCTATGCAAATTGACTATGATGCTCTTTTGAAAGATAGCACCTAGGAGTTGGTTGATCCTCCGATAGGTTGTAAACCTATTGGTTGCAAGTGGGTATTTCAAATAAAGTACAAAGCAAATGGCTCACTTAATAAACATAAAGCAAGGCTTGTCACAAAGGGATATGCTCAAAAACGAGGGCATAGATTATGAAGAAACCTTTGCACCTACAACAAAGTGGAGTACTATTCGTGCTTTGTTAGCTCTCTTAGCACAAAATGGATGGAAAATTCATCATGTGAACGTGAAAACTGCATTCTTGAATGGTGATCTCAAGGAAACAGTGTATATGACTCAACCAAAAGGATATGCAATCAAAGGTCAAAAACAACAAGTGTGCAAGCTTAACAAATCGTTGTATGGTTTGCAGCAAGCCCAACAAACCTGGTATGAAAAACTCACTGAGCACCTCTTGAAGTTGAATTTCAAGCACTTTGAATTTGATAATGCAACACTTTTTTGTCAAAAAGATTAATAGCACAATTGTATATCTAGTTGTTTACGTGGATGGTTATTTCTAACTAGTAACAATGAAAAGTATATTAAAACTGTAAAAGAAATATTGCAGCAAGGGCTTGAAATGATTGACTTGGGATACTTTCATTACCATTTGGGTATTAAGGTGATTCAAAAACCCAAGTATATCTTCATCACCCAACAAAAATATATTGGTGAACTTATGAGCAAATTTGGAATGTTCGACAACAAACCACTTAGTGCTCCTATGAAGTAAAGTTTAAAACTAACATCAAATGATTCTACAATGCTTGTTGGTACAACTAAATACCGGCATCTTCTTGGAAGTCCAATTTATGCAACAACACGACCAAACATTTCTTTTGTTGTTGAAGTCCTCTCTAGATTCATATAAAAACCTAGAGAAAATAATTTGTTAGCAACAAAAGAGTCTTTTGGTATCTAAAGGTAACTCAAAACTATGGGCTCAAATACTCCAAGACAGCAAATTTCACATTAGTTAGACATTTAGATTCCAATAATGCAAGGGACTTTGAAGATGGGAAATCTACTTCATGTTTCCTAATGCATTGAGGGTCGGCAGTCATTTCTTGGAAATCTAAGAAGCAACTAATGCCAACTTGTCCTCTGCAAGCAGAATATATGTCAACGTCCGAGGCAGCTAGGGAAATATTATGGCTTAGAAGGATTCTTGAAGACTTACAAGAATAACAGGTTTCATCAACTTCTCTCCTAGTTGACAATAAATCTGCAATCAAAATGGCCAAAAATCCAATCTTTCACGATCGAACCAAACACATCAACACAAAATTTCATTTGATTCGACATTGTTGGTACTAGTTCGGGTACCCTTAGAAAAACTTTGCTCACAATCATGTTTGTAACCAAGAATGAAGTTTTTCTTGTTATATTGTCAAATATCAATTGTTACCTTTCCTGTCAAAAGCCAAGTCTTTAGGTGTCGGAATTGTCTTGTTCACATGAGAGTATATGCAGAATGTTCATCATGAGAAATATCAAATATTTGAATTCTGAAGAGGCTCCAGCATAGGCAAAGTGAGAAGAGAAGAAGGCTCCAATACAGGCCAAAATAGAAAAGGATAAGGTTAAGGTAAAGACTATATGCCAAGCAAATCTTCTCAGGCACACTAATATAAGAGTGTATAGTTTCAAGCATAAAGATGCCATTGCAGAAATTATCAGATTCAAGTCAAAAGCTTCAACAAAACCCAGAAATCAAACTTTCTAATTTTAGAAAGTTTCTATTTTAGAAAAAGCTGCTTTTTGTTTTTTTCGCTCCTTCCCGGATTGAGGACAAAAGTTCACAAATCAAAAATTTCTATTTTTAGAAAGTTTTTTTTTTGCTTTTCCTGCTTTTTTCCAAAAATGGCAATGGATGGCAAAGGTAGAGGGTCATCAATACGGATTCAGGCTTCATCACATAAAAATGGAGTTCAAAAGGAAGAAAGGCAATGAGAAATGGAAAATTTATCAAAGCCAACGTTCGAAAATGAGAAATGGAAGAAATTTTTAATAAGTTTAAAGTTTTGAGTTAAACATTCTAAAATTCTTTCAAATTGGCGTCAAGTGGAGACTTCTCCACCACACGCCACGTTGTGGAGTTTTCCTAATGGCTTGTCATACTCAAAAGTTCCAATTCTTGGCGTCAACATTGCAAAAGTTCCACTTCTTGGCATTAAGTGATCAATATCTCCACCTGGCGTCAAGTGGAGAAAGTCCCACCTAATGCCAACATAAAAAAATCCAAATTGGCACCCATGTGAGGAAAGCTCCACTAAGGATCAAATTTAGAATGTTTTGCTAGCTAAAGATCAAAATAGAATGAAAGCAATTTGAGCACCCAAGTTTGCTTGGATGCAAAGGATAAGGGAAAGCAGAAAAAGCATTGGAAATTGCTTATTTAAACATGAAGCTTCACTTCATAAATCACAACTCCAAAAGCTTCTTGCTAGGTGTCACATAAGGCCTCCATTCTCAATCTTTTTGCAGGTTTATTGATCAAGTTTCTGCGCCATTTTTTCAAGCAACCAAGGCGGCAGGGTTTAAGTGCTGATTCTACAACGATTTCCACCATTAACAGTGCTTTTGATACATCTTCCAAGTGTAGATTGGACTGTTGCAGGAGAAGGAACAATATTTAACAGAGCCAAAACGACACAGCAGGGTTTCAAGCTCATTCCACATCAGCTTGCAGAATTACCAACGATTTCCTTCATCTTTCCATGTGCCTACCAGATTGTAACAGTTACTGTTCTTGCCAAATTATTACATACTTGACTGTGACAGTGATTCCACACTTGCCAAATCACTGCTACAACATCTGTACCTGCAAACTACCATATTCTAGACTGTCACAGCAAGAGTACACTTGAAAAATCATTACTTTTCAGAACGCTACAGCGAATGTACCCACAGATCATTCTTTACCAGTCTGTACCAGCAACTACATCCTTTCAAAATCATTAATTTCTGAGTTACAACAGCAAGAAGGATGTTTTGTGATCATGGAGCTGTGCAAAGGCATTATAGAACCCAAAGATCCAGTGACACATGATGTATTTCATGTCCAAGATAGTAATCAATATTTAGACTTAAAAAACAGCGCCGGGAAATCGTCATCAGCAATATAATAAAAAAGGGCAGCCGAAGCAATAAGGCAGTAGGGCTGCATAATGAATACATTAATAAATATTTAGACTTTAAAAACAGGTAATATAATATATAATATATTTAGCTGATACTGGTATTAAAATAGCGAAATAACAATTTATGAGTATGCATCGAAATAAGAAGAATTATGGCCCAAAAGGACTTGTGGTGCAGTACTTCCGTCGGCCGCTCCGCCTGCCACGTTTTGTTTTTGCTGGTGCCTTCTGTACAGATGCCCAGTCTAGGTTTACGAAATCCATTCTTCTTAGAAATGGTTGTTTTCATTTTGCCTTCATTAGGCTGTTGTCGTTTTCCCCTGCCCTGCTCAACTCATTCGACATACGCTCTCTACAGGTAATTCTTTTTTACTGCAAGCGATGGCAAATATACTTTTGGCGTGTTCTAAATTATACTACTGTTACTCTGTTTTAAACAGACTGGTTATAACCATTTGGAATCTATAAGCATTTATTAATGGTGAGAAACTGATGGCAAATCTAGGTTTGGCGTGTTCTGAAAAATCAAGGTTTTTTTAATGTTGTGTTTCTCCGCGTGGGTTTTGGCTTGCTTTGGCGACCTTTCTTTCCTTGTATACCCGAGAATATCTTCAGCAGATGGGTGTTGCTCTGTATATATTTACACTTACCATATAATGAAATTGGGTAGTCAGAGAATTGTAATCCCATCAGAGATTTCTTTGGGATAGGAATCTGGCAACCAGCCCACATGCAGTATCCACTGCTGTGCACAAATTCCTGCCCTAGCCAATCCGACGTGCAGCAATCACAATTCACCTATTTGCACTGCCAAACCCTAAAAATGGTGAGGTAAAAATGGTTTACTCTGCATGAATGGGTCTTTTAATTACCATCAATCTCCAAATATGCGTTTCAGTATATTTCTTAAAATTAAATCAGGTTTTTAAATAATATTCAAAAGTCATGGAGCTTTTTTTACAGATTTGTATATTTTTTAGGTTTTGGTACTTTTTTTTTAATAATTTGTGGATTGAGAATTTGTTTTAACAATTTCATTATATAAACCATTAAAATCTCCCCAGCCAAAAGGAGTTATCACCAGAATGAGATTGTTGCACCATTAGGAATAAAAATCCAGATAAAATCTGGGCTCTGTGTATGCTCAGTTTCGGCAGACAAGATTTTTTTTTTAATATTCTGGAAACATTTTCATTAAGCACTTTCTCTTTAAGACAGTTGTCATGACAACTGTGTATGTACCTATATCCTCCTTCTCAAGCTTGGATGGTCATGCTTTAGACATGAGAATCTATGGAAAGGGGATTAATGGAGTAGATTTTATACATATATGAACTTTTCATTCATTTTGGCTGGAAAAGAGAAGGATCTCTGATTTTTTCTGGCGGAAAGGGGATTAATGGAGTAGATTTTATACATATATGAACTTTGGTTTTTCATTCATTTTGGCTGGAAAAGAGCAGGATTTCTGATTTTTTTCAGCTGTTTTCTCGTCCTTAATTCTCTTTTTGTTCTAGCTTTTTCTCTACCTTCAATGCCTTTGTGAAGCCTAAAAATGATTCTCCATCATGACATTCTAAAAAATCCCTTACAAAAGTGTTTTGCTTTTTTCGTGGATGTTTATGGCAAGATTTTTAATTAAATCTCTAACTTCCAATCTATTCCATTTGACTCCAAACAGATCTTGCCACAAAATAATCAACTTATGTTATATATACTATTATTATTATACTAATAATAATCCCTTACAAAAGTGTTTTGCTTTTTTCATGGATGTTTATGGCAAGCTTTTCAATTAAATTTCTAACTTCCAATCTGTTCCATTTGATTCCAAACGGATCTTGCCACAAAATAATCAACTTATGTTATATATACTATTATTATTATACTAATAATATAATATTACTATTAATAATATATTATTGTTATTATTATTAATTGTAGTAATATAACATTGCTATTATTATTAAGTTCAATAATACTAATATTGTAAACATCCTAAAATCCTTTCCAAGAGTGTAAATATCCAATGAAAACTATTACTCTATTAAGATACCGTTAAAAAAAAGGAGGTGCTCTGAATTTTATATGCAGAAACTTGAGAAAGGTTGAATGAAAATAAGTCATGTAATAATGATTGAATTTTATTTGGATACATACTCTAAAATTTTCTTATTTTCATAGAGACGTGTCAAGCGTGATAGAAGTTTTTTTATTACCTTTCTTTAATGTGATTATTACTAGATGTTTATTTCAGTTCTAATGCATATTTGTTGTTGTACACAGTTGATGCTTCCTGTCGACACCTCTTTTCCTCGGTATACTTTTGTTTTATCAAAAAATGTATGCAAATCCTCTTGGAACTCATGGTTCTTCCAAGAAATTTTTTTTTCTTTCCCTTTTGCTATGTTAGTGTAAGTATTTTATATTTGTAGAAACTCGAACTACTTTTTTAAATTTGATTATTGTTATTTGTCTATTCAAGTTCTAATGCATATTTGTTGTTGTTCACAGCTGTTCCTTCCTGTCCAAAACTTTTTTTCAGACTGCACTTTTAGCTTATCCGAAAAAGGTATGCAAATAATCTTAAAATTTATATGTAGTTTTGCAACTTCTAAAGAAAATGCTGTTCCTTTGGGAAGTGATAAAAGAAACTCAGATTTCCACGTGTATATAAACTAGGAACTCGAACATTAATTGCATACACTTGTGCTGGTTCGAATCAATTTTCCCGCAATGTTTGATATGTTGAAACTTCTCATACAATGCTAATAATTGAACTTCCTCTTTTGCTTATGATAGGTTCGCTATAGTACAAACAACATTTTTTTTCATACCTATGCATTGCGCAAAAAGATGTTATTCCCTAGATTTGTCAGTACAAAGCAACTTTCTTTTTGTATTTTTCTTTTTTTCCTCCATTGTTTGCATAGGTTTTCTATCTTAGAACTATATTCATACTCTGTTAATTTGAACAACATTTCCTCTTGTTCTTTGGGTTCAATTTTTTTACATCATGTGACTTCAACTAATAAACTTTGAAAAAAAAAATGTGTGTAGTGTTCGAATGGTAGTTGAGCTCACTCCTCAAGCAATTCAGTCTATAAATGCTGGGGGCGTAGTGACATCTCCGCCACTTCAAATTGTTTCTCTAAAGAAACTAAGTCCTGGTGCAGATTCCTATGAACAGTATAAGGTTGTGTTGTCCGATGGCTTGAATATGTAGATGGCTATTTTCCCAAGAAAATTTACTATGCTTTTCTCATCCCAAACATTGAAGGTAGGATCTGTAGTGCGATTGACGAATTACATATGCCGTTCCATAGCAGAGTCAAGATAGGATTCATCTTTGTGAGATTTTTTAGTCATTCATGGCCAAATATACATATGTTTCATCATATTTACACCATTCTTTTCCTTCGATTCTTACAAGACATTGATACTCTTTGAAATAGAAGTCATTGCCACAGATTCCTAGTTAATTGGCCAACTCAGGTTCTTGTTCAAACAACAAGAACAACAAATGCACCCAGACATGGGAGGCTCTCCAAGCAGCTCAAGCAGTTGGAGTGCAATGTTTGGTATAAACGCATCTTCTCAACAAGAGAACACGATTGAAAATATAAGCCCTATCAAATGCTTTAACCCCTACCAGGGAAGGTGGACAATTAAAGGTCGAGTAACAACAAAGAAAACTATGCACAAATTTAAGACACCCAGGAACACTAGATAGGTTTTTAATTTCGACATGATAGACAATGAGGAGACTGAAATTAGGGTTACTTGGTTCAATGATATAGCGGAGCTCCATTATGAACGGGTCCAAGTTGGAGCATTGTACACGCTTTCAAAAGGCTCAATAAAGGAAGCAAATAGGAACTACAACAAGCTCAATAGCCATCTTGAAATCGCTCTGGAGCAGGACTCAATCTTGCAGCGTTGTGATGATGACCCCTCAGTGCCAAAACATAATTTCAAATTCACATCCATTGACAAAATCCTAGACATTGACAATAATAGTCTTGTTGATATTATTGGAATTGTCACTACTATTAGTGATACGTCAACTATACGGCGTAGAGATGGAACCGAGGTGTTGAGGAGAAGCTTACAAATGCAGGACAGGTCACTTTCCTCCATTCAAGTAAATTTATGGGTTATGGAACTCCAAAGAATGAAAGAGTCCCAAGAAGCTGTTGTGGTTGCTATTAAGAGTGGTTGTGTTACTGAATTTAATGGGAAGGCTGTCAACACTACCGCCTCTACAGTGCTAGCTATAAACCCTACAATACCTGAGGTAGAGGAACTCAAGCATTTGAAAGATAGAGAGGAAACAAATATACTGTCATCGTCGTCCAACTCATCACTATCAACTACATTGCCTATACAGATGCTTATTGTATCTCTTTTGGAACGCTGTAAAACAATGTCTCAACCTTTACAAGGCATTGTGAAAGCAACCATCAAGTTTGTCAAAAGTGACACCTTTTGTTACCTAGCTTGTCCGTTAATGGTTAATGGTAAAGAGTGTAAGAAAAAATGCATCCAAGGTAATGATGCTAAATGGTGTTGCATGAGATGTAGGGTTCCTCTTGAAGAATGTAATTACAAATACCTCTTGCGCCTTCAAATTCAAGACCAGACTAAGAGTACTTGGGTTGTGGCCTTTGATGAGGTCGCTGTCGATTTGTTGCAAATATCTGCAAAAGAGCTTTACATGTTGCAATATGATGTCCATGCTGAGAGGTCTCCTCAATCTATAATCAATGATGTCCTTTTCAAGTAATTCCTCTTCAGCATGGACATCATACTGCAACATGTAAAGCTCTTTTGCAGACATTTGCAACAAATCGGCAGCAACTTCATCAAAGGCCACAACCCAAGTACTCTCAGTGTGGTCTTGACTTTGAAGGCGCAAGAGGTATTTGTAATTACATTCTTCAAGAGGAACCCTACATCTCATGCAACACCATTTACCGTCATTATCTTGGATGCATTTTTTCTTACACTCTTTACCATTAACCATTAACGGACAAGTTGGGTAACAGAAAGTGTCACTTTTGACAAACTTGATGGTCGCTTTCACAATGGCTTGTAAAGGTTGAGACATTGTTTTACAGCGTTCCAAAAGAGATACAATAAGCATCCGTACAGGCAATGTAGTCGACAATGATGAGTTGGATGACGATGACAGTATATTTGTATCCTCTCTATCTTTCAAATGCCTGAGTTCCTCTACCTCAGGTATTGCAGGGTTTACAGCTAGCACTGTAGAGGCGGTAGTGTTGACAACCTTCCCATTAAATTCAGTAACATGACCACTCTTAATAGCAACCACAACAACTTCTTGGGAATCTTTCATTCTTTTGAGTTCCATACCCTCTTTCTCTGAAACAGGACCCCATAAATTTACTTGAATGGAGGAAAGTGACCTATTCTGCATCTATAAGCTTCTCCTCAGCACTTTGGTTCCATCTCTACGCCGTATAGTTGACGTATCACTGATAGTAGTGACAATTCCAATAATATCAACAAGACTATTGTTGTCCATGTCTAGGATTTTGTCAATGGATGTGAATTTGAAATTATGTTTTGGCACTGAGGGGTCATCATCACAACGCCGCAAGATTGAATCCTGCTCCAGAGTGATTTCAAGATGGCTATTGAGCTTGTTGTAGTTCCTATTTGCTTCCTTTATTGAGCCTTTTGAAAGCTTGTACAAGGCTCCAACTTGCACCTGTTCATAATGGAGCTCCACTATATCATCGAACCAAGTAACCCTAATTTCAGTCCCCTCATTGTCTATCATGTCGAAATTAAAAACATGTCTAGTGTTCCTGGCTATCTTAAACTTATGCATAGTTTTCTTTGTTGTTACCAGACCTTTAATTGTCCACCTTCCCTGGTAGGGGTTCAAGCATTTGATAATGCTTATATTTCGAACAGTGTTCTCTTGTCGAGAAGATGTGTTTATACCAAACATTGCACTCCGACTGCTTGAGTTGCTTGGAGAGCCTCCCATGTCTGGGTGCATTTGTTGTTGTTGTTTGAACAAGAACCTGAGTTGGCCAATTAACTGACAATCTGTGGCGATGACTTCTATTTCAAAGAGTATCAATGTCCTGTAAGAATCGAATGAAAAGAATGGTGTAAATATGATGAAACATATGTATATTTGGCCATGAATCACTAAAAAACTCTCACAAAGATGAATCCTACCTTGACTCTGTTGTGGAACGGCATATGTAAGTCGTCAATCACACTACAGATCCTACCTTCAATGTTTGAGATGAGAAAAGCATAGTAAATTTTCCTGGGAAAATAGCCATTTGCATATGCAAGCCATCGGACAACACAACCTTATACCGTTCACAGGAATCTGCACCAGGACTTAGTTTCTTTAGAGAAACAATTTGAAGTGACGGAGACGTCACTACATCCCTGGCATTTATAGACTAAATTGCTTGAGGAGTGAGCTCAACTACCATTCGAACACTACACGCATTTTTTTTTTCAAAGTTTATTAGTTGAAGTCACATAATGTAAAAAAATTTAACCCCAAAGAACAAGAGGAAATGTTGTTCGAATTAATAGAGTATGAATATAGTTCTAAGATAGAAAACCTATGCAAACAATGGAGAAAAAAAAAAGAAAAATACAAAAAGAAAGTTGCTTTGTACTAACAAATCTAGGGAATAACATCTTTTTGTGCAATGCATAGGCATGAAAAAAAATGTTGTTTGTACTATAGTGAACCTATCATAAGCAAAAGAGGAAGTTCAATTATTAGCATTGTATGAGAAGTTTCTGTTGGAACCTAAAATTTTATACCAATCTTTGCAAAAATTTTAGATTTCCATGTGTAGAAATCAATTTCAGAACTCGGAAATACAGTCACAAAGAAGCTGAAAGGGAGAAGAAGCTCCAAGATGTCCAGTATATGCTGTAGGTCATGGCTCTTCTTTCTCAAGCAGATGCTGAGATGGCATTGGGAGCCTCTCGCAAGTATTATTTAGAAAATGAGCTTCAAAACAAGGATTATAAGTTGGCTGTTACAGAAGCAAAAATTATTCAAGTACAGATACAGTATGAGCAAGGAAGAAAATCTAAAGAAAAGATTATATATGAGACAATGAAAAAGATAAATGGTTCACAAGATTGTTCAGTGGATCCTGAGGTTGAACAGCATGAATCTTGCACAAAAAGCACCGCAGATGCTGCCTCTGTAGAAGTGGGAAAATTGTCTGAAATGATTGCTCAAAGCAAGGGATCACATGATGGAGAGGGAGAATCACCATGAAAAGCAGCTGAATGGTCTCAGGCCGCTAAGGTTTCTAAAGCTGGTTGTCAGCTACGGACAGTAAAGAACTTGCTTCACACTGCAGAAGAGAAAATTGAAAATTCAGTAGAGTGCAACATCTTTCAGACTTTTCAAGAAGAACTAGATATCTCAGTACCTCATGCATGCATTCTAAACAAGGAACATGATGTGGATAATCATATCTCTGATGTGTCGCATAGGAATTATTCCCCTGAAACACAGAATTTAGGGAATATTATGAATCATCATGCAGATGACATGATAAAGGCTGCAGAATTACAGGAAGAACAAGAGGTCTCTGGTGATTGTAAGAATGATACTAAAATGAACTCTATTAGTGCAGGGAATCACATTTTGATGCTAAGAAATGACACAAGAAACAACTCCCTCAGCACAAAGAATAAATTTTTATCCGAAGAAGCAATGCACTTCCAAAAGGGAAAGATATCATTAGTGGTCCGTGTTCAACAATGATGAAAATGGAGCAGTCGAGAGATGAAGGTCACTCAGAAAGAAAAAATCAAAGAGTCCACTATGTATTGCCTATGACAAACTCCCTTGGTGCAAAATGCTTGAAGGATTCTTTGTGAAGGAAAGCAAAAACAATCTGATACAGCTTATGGTTTCTGTCATCCTGTAGCAAAGAACCATCATGTTTTAATACTGCCCCATATGGCAACTCTGGCAGCATTGCTGAGGGAAAAGATGTCAGAGATGACACAGCAGAAGATTAAGGAACTCAAGCAGTCTTTGAACAGTGAATTCCAGCTTATATTCCTCTTGGTTATATCTTTGAATCTCCCCTGCTTGATACCTTGCTGAATCTTTTTCCCATGCCTGCCTACAGAAATTTGGCTTTGCAACGCTTAACTGAGGTTGCAGCCCTCAACTTTGGGGAGTTCTATGATACACAATTTGTGAAGCTTTATACGATCTTCATGGTGCAATTGCAGGCTATTCTACCACCTGGAACAAAAATCCTAGAGGCCTATGCAATTGAATCAACTGAAGGAGAGGCATTCATTCAGAACTTGGCACTTTTCTTCATTTCATTTTACAAGTCACACATTCGCATACTTGAAAGTACTCCTGAAAACCAGACCGCACTTCTCATGGGTCTTGAATATCTGATTGGTATTTCTTAGGTGGATGACACTGAGGTTTTCAAGGTTTGTTTGGATTATTGAAATGCTATAGTTCTGGAACTTTTTGAGGCACATAATACTTCTGACAATCTTGTTGCGGCTGTTAATGCCATGAGGCTTCAGATTCCTTTGCTTTCTGGTATTGTTAACGGGCTCGGTTCTCAGCTTATATAACGAAGACATCTATATGCCCAACCTATATTCAAATCGGAGGATCCATATGTTCAAATGTAAGGTGCAATCAGATGAACCTGGCGCATGATATATAAAGATGGTGCAGCCTAGCAAATCACAGCATAGCCACTTAATTTATGGTGCCATGGCACAACAATGCAAATCCAGCGCAGTCATTAGAGGAAGGCGACCTATGGTAAATAAATGATGCATCGGTCTATAAAGCACACAATCCATGGAATTGAAGACACAATCCAGCGCAGTCATTAGAGGAAGGCGACATTTATGCTTATGCAATCAATTAGGGCACATCCATATACAAAGTTTAAGCGCATGTCACCATAAAAGCTCACGTAGCTTATATCATGAAGCGCGGCCTCCGAATGCAAGAACATAGCCAATATAAATGCAGCCTATGATAGAGCCAAAGGCACCAAATATATGCGTAACATTATAAGATCAGAAGGCTTGATCTATTTAGGAGGCATCGCCTGATTAAAGAAGATTGATTATGCTCACCACAGTGCAAGGTTATATGGTGTAGCTGATTATATTGACTTCATTGTTGGTGATTTTTTCCAACTTGCTCCTTTTCTGAAGGCAAATGTTGTATTTCTTTCTCCTCCCTGGGAAGGATCAGACTATTTGAAAGTTGAAAGCTATGATATTCAAGATATGCTGAGACCCAAGGAAAGTTGTTCATCGATGGAGAAAATGGCTATTGGTGGAAGAAGAACCACAGTCCCACCGATATGCCGATGGGCAAAATATAACCCTAATATCAAGACGCAAGGGACTTTTGGATACCTAATGAAAGTTGCAAGGTTTGTTTCAAATATTTTGCCGCCACCGTTGCCAAATTTGTGATCATGTGTTTTGCAGAAGACAAAATGGATGTAAACAATTATCAACAGAGGTTCAATCAGACCAGTCACTCTTCACCAGTTACTCTTCAGCTGTGAGTAACTACAAACTAGAACAGGCTCACCCCATATTCAGTACTTGAAATAATAGGTGATAACCTGAAGTGGCAATGTATACTAGAAGATTTAGATAAACAAAGCTCAAATTGGTGTAGCCATGGCTTACAAAAAATATGGTGCAGGGTCAGTATCATATCAAGACATGTGAAGTATAGAATTCAAAGCACATAGTCCAGCATCACAGCAACCGTTGATTAATGAAAATCTAACGGAGAATACACATTTGAAAGAAAGGATCAGAGAGGAAAATCACGTATGAAACCCTAATATTGGGCCATCGGTAAGATGACATTTGGAGTCATT
The DNA here is from genome assembly GCA_027924645.1 of Cunninghamia lanceolata. Taxonomy (NCBI): domain Eukaryota; kingdom Viridiplantae; phylum Streptophyta; class Pinopsida; order Cupressales; family Cupressaceae; genus Cunninghamia; species Cunninghamia lanceolata. Next base: position 5,702,480 of record BSBN01000994.1, on the reverse strand, counting down.
CCGATATACCGATGAAGTGGGCCCCAAGAATGTAACTGAGGAACATTACACAAAATAAGTGTCGAGCAGGCTGCATATCAGAATGACCATTCATCTAGTCATTCCGAAATTCCGAAAAGCACATGAAGAAAATATTGCAAAGAGAAACCTATCGGGAGATCGGGAAGACCCCAAAGTCAGTCCCACCGATATAACGACATAATGAGGGCAAAATAAAATCACACGGGAAATGATAAAAGTTATCGGGAAAGAATTTATTAATCTACTAATGAAGAAATATAAACAGTATGCTGCTGGAAAATATTGAGATAAATATGCAAAGTGAGGATTTTATAAAGTTGTAAAATACTTCCAACGGAATATGAAATATTTTCACCGGAGGGGATGAGAAGTGGGTAATCATTTTTACCCAAAGAATATTTTGTTAAATAAGGGTGAAAATGCAAAATAAAATTTTTACGATGTTGTGAAGTATCTTCACCAAGATGTTAAATATTTTACCAAGGGAGTGAGTATTTGATTACTTGAAGGAATATGGAAGTGCATATGATTAAATATAAACTATTTCTAGTGAAGGTAAATATCAAAGTGAAGAATAAAGAAGAAATAATTATTATTATTAGAATTATTTTCACCGGATACGAAGGTCAAGAAGATTAAAATATTTTAATCTATTGAAGATACTTTATTAAATGAAGAGATGCACCCGAGAAGAATGTCGAATGAAGGGTCATAACCCTAAAAGATATAATGTATATATCCCAGATAAAATCAAATCATCAAAAGATCATCATCAGTAGGAGTAGGTTAGAAGACCACCAGTAGTAGATAGGTTCAGCCATTCCGTCCATCCATCTCATATCAGAAACTTCTGCTATTAATGTATAAATTTTGAAGTATAATCAATGGAGAGGATTGCTCAAATCTGGTGATTCGCTTCCAGTGTTCAACTATTGTGTCGGGATTAAATCTTATATGTTATTGTACTGTCTCCAAAGTGGTTTTCCTCTATTATTCAAATTAACACGATTTATCATGACACATTTGCTGTTACTGTGTGATTTTGTGATTGGTTTCTGCCTGGAGTGAATTAAATTCCTTTCAAGTAATTCGTCTTAACTGGTTCCTGCCAAGGATTAAAATCCTTTTAAAACTAATTATTTTGATTGGTTTCCCTCAAGTCAAGAATTAAATGTCCTTTCATGATATCACAGTAATTTGGGAAAATAGCATTGGGATTAGTAAGAAGAGTACTGTGACTGACATACTTGCACGTCTGTATAAGGTACAGACATTTAAAAGTGCCCAATTGTTGTTAAGCTGAGAAGTAATCTACCAATCCTACACACCTATCTCCATAGTCATTATCCACCCATTGACCCCATTCACCCAATAGATCAGCGACTGGTCATTTTTAGTATAATCTTATATAAACTCTATTTATTTACTTGATTTTTAAAGCATTCTCATTAACTAGTAAGCGAGCCCTACATCTACCTCACACATGTGTGACATAGTGAGTAGATTGCCCAATTAGAATCCATTTAGGTTTTAAATTTGCCTTATCATTTAGGTACACCCGCCTAGGTCTAGCAGAACCTAAAGAGTAGGGTGTTTCCAATTACATAAACCCTGTCTTGTTGACCAAAAACGTATCAAGGGATTGGCACCCTCTTGTGGTTTAAAACTTGCGTTTTTGAGACCCAACAGTTTCAACATATCAAACATTGTGGGAAAACTGATTCGAACCAGCACAAGTGTATGCAATTAATGTTCGAGTTCCTAGTTTATATACACATGTGGAAATCTGAGTTCCTTTTATCACTTCCCAAAGGAACAGCATTTTCTTTAGAAGTTGCAAAACTACATATAAATTTTAAAATTATTTGCATACCCTTTTTGGATAAACTAAAAGTGCAGTATGGAAAAAAGCTTTGGACAAGAAGGAACAGCTGTGAACAGCAACAAATATGCATTAGAAATTGAATAGACAAATAACAATAATCAAATTTTAAAAAGTAGTTCGAGCTTCTTCTTCAAATATAAAATACTAACACTAACATAGCAAAAGGGAAAGAAAAAAAAATTTCTTGGAAGAACCATGAGTTCCAAGAGGCTTTGCATACCTTTTTTGATAAAACAAAAGTATACCGAGGAAAAGAGGTGTCGACAGGAAGCAGCAACTGTGTACAACAACAAATATGCATCAGAACTGAAATAGACATCTAATAATAATCACATTAAAAAAAGGTAATCAAAAAATTTCTAGCACGCTTTACACGTCTCTATGAAAATAAGAAAATTTTAGAGTATGTATCCAAATAAAATTCAATCATTATTACATGACATATTTTCATTCAACCTTTCTCAAGTTTCTGCATATAAAATTCAGAGCACCTCCTTATTTTTAACGGTATCTTAATAGAGTAATAGTTTTCATTGGATATTTACACTCTTGGAAAGGATTTTAGGATGTTTACAATATTAGTATTATTAAACTTAATAATAATAGCAATATTATATTACTACAATTAATAATAATAACAATAATATATTATTAATAGTAATATTATTTTATTAGTATAATAATAATAGTATATATAACATAAGTTTATTTTGTGGCAAGATCCGTTTGGAGTCAAATGGAACAGATTGGAAGTTAGAGATTTAATTGAAAATCTTGCCATAAACATTCACGAAAAAAGCAAAACACTTTTGTAAGGGATTATTATTAGTATAATAATAATAGTATATATAACATAAGTTGATTATTTTTTGGCAAGATCTGTTTGGAGTCAAATGGAACATATTGGAAGTTAGAGATTTAATTGAAAATCTTGCCATAAACATCCACGAAAAAAGCAAAACACTTTTGTAAGGGATTTTTTAGAATGTCATGATGGAGAACCATTTTTAGGCTTCACGAAGGCATTGAAGGTAGAGAAAAAGCTAGAACAAAAAAAAGAATTAAGGACGAGAAAACACCTGAAAAAATCAGAAATCCTGCTCTTTTCCAGCCAAAATGAATGAAAAACCAAAGTTCATATATGTATAAAATCTACTCCATTAATCCCCTTTCTGCCCGAAAAAATCAGAAATCCTTCTCTTTTCCAGCCAAAATGAATGAAAAACCAAAGTTCATATATGTATAAAATCTACTCCATTAATCCCCTTTCCGTAGATTCTCGTGTCTAAAGCATAACCATCCAATTTTAAGTGCTTGAATAGAGGATATAGGTACATACACAGTTGTCATGACAACTGTCTTAAAGAGAAAGTGCCATTTTAATGAAAATGTTTCCAGAATATTAAAAAAAAAAAAATCTTGTCTGCCGAAACTGAGCATACACAGAGCCCAGATTTTATCTGGATTTTTATTCCTAATGGTGCAGCAATCTCGCTCTGGTGATAACTCCTTTTGGCTGGGGAGATTTTAATGGTTTATCTAATGAAATTGTTAAACAAATTCTCAATCCACAAATTATTAAAAAAAAAGTACCAAAACCTAAAAAATATACAAATCTGTAAAAAAAGCTCCATGACTTTTGAATATTATTTAAAAACCTAATTTAATTTTAAGAAATATACTGAAACGCATATTTGGAGATATGAAATTCATTAAAAATGGCAGAGATTGATGGTAATTAAAAGGCCCATTCATGCAAAGTAAACCATTTTTGCCTCACCTTTTTTAGGGTTTGGAAGTGCAAATAGGTGAATTGTGATTGCTACTCATCGGATTGGCTAGGGCAGGAATTTGTGCAGAGCGGTGGGTACTGCATGTGGGCTGGTCACCAGATTCCTATCCCAAAGAAATCTTTGATGGGACTAGGGCACATAAATATCACTGACTTAAGATAGAAGATCGTGTAAGAGCTGGAAACAAGCTAGCCCATAAACTAGCAGAAAGTGAACTCATACAAGCAGCATCCTTCCCTGTCACTATTCAATCCTTAGACCCAGTGATGGCTTGCACTCATCACTATGATGCAAACACAAGAAGAATTAATTCTTCTAATAACAAGGTTATATGTTGCCTAGATGCAGACTCCAATGAATTGGCCTTTAGTTTGCAGCTCTACAAAGAAACACAGATTGTCAACCTAGAAGATTGTGAGCTCCAATGGGAAAGCAATATTCCAAAATGTTCAAAAGAATTGAATAAGAAGTGGTTACTTGTACCATACAAAAGACATGATCGTTTGCCAATAATGCTATACATATGTGATTTCAAAGAAGACCTCTCCAATATGATTACTATGCTGATTCGAGTAACAAGGTGGCAAGAGGTGAGGACATTCAAGAACTAGATGTTTTACATCATGAACTTGATATGTGAAGGAAAAGCTTATGTTGATTGGGGGCACGCACTGAATGATTCAATCCATTTTCAGCTCACCAAATTCTTTGAAATGAAGACCTTCCATATGGTGTCATACCTGGTGTACTGTGAAAACAAACACTTTTCCAAGCTTGGAAAAGATACATACCAAAGGAAGATTTTACTTGTAGTATCCACAATTGGAGTACAAAGGAGCATTGAGACATTTTAAGAGGGTAAACAATGTGTTCACAATATATTTATTTACGAATTGGAGATCCCGCACGTAGTTTCTTTCGCAAGGAGAGCGAGGGTTTTGCAGGGCAGGTCGCAGAGGGGAACGCGGGTGCTGTGCAGGATGTTTCTTCCACTGCCCTCAAGGGCCCGTCCACAGGTGTTGTCCTGGGTGCAGCGGTTGGCTTGTTCCCTGCCGTTTTAGGAGGTGTTGGCGCCTCTGTTGTGCCAGTAATGGACAAATCCATGGAGCTCTTGTGTTCTACGAATGCCCCTGTGCTCGATTTGGAATCTGCAAAGGCGTCCCATGTTGCTGTTGGCACAGAGGCTCTTTCCCAAACGGGTTTTCATACTGTAGGAGCCTCCTTTGTTGCGTGGCTCGTTCAGGGCTCTCTTTCCTAAAGCGAATGAGGAAATTTCTGCCATGTTGCTGCCTGCTCGCCCCTCTCCTAGGGCTTTTTTGCCCTCTGCGCTACCACCCCCGATTGTGGTGTGTAGGCAAGAGGTCCTTGATTGCGAGGATCATTATCAACGCATTGGGGTTATTTGTAGATTCAACAACCTGTGGCCGTCCCTGCCAGACCTTCACAGCTGGGTCTTGGAGTCTTGAAAGCCCTTGGTGGGGGGCAAGATTGAGTTGTTTCCGTGCGCCAGGGGCTTCTTTGTGGCGGCTTTTGATTCCCCTGTGGAGAGGGATATTGTGTTGAATGGTCGACTTTGGATGTGGGGAGTGCATTCCCAATCCTTTAAACCTTGGTTTAGCTCCTTCAACCCTCTCACCGAGCCTCTCAACATCAGGCCAACTTGGGTTAGGCTCCCGAATCTTCTTCTTCAATGTTGGGAAGATTCATGTTTTGAAGACTTAGGTAATGCTATTGGCCACTTCTTGATGGTGGATTCTGCTACCTCTTTCATTGGTCGACATTGACATCTCCAAACCCCTTCATGGGGAGGTGGTTCTGCAGTGGGGGATAGGTTGTGTTCACAACTGCTTGATTATGAGAGCCTCCCGTTCAGATGTCGACGATGCTTTGCCACAGGTCACCTGGCCTCCGTTTGTCCCCACTCTTGTCGCAAGGGTGCGGCCACCTGGTGGAAGAACGCTTTGGATGTTCACTTGACTGTCAATTCTCCTGACTCTCCAACGGACCCCTCGCCAGTAGAAGTGCCCTCTTCGTCCACTTTAGGTCCTGTGTGTGATGTGGCGACTGCCGCGTGTCCCCCGATTCCTCCAGCGTCTTCAGATCTACCGTCATTTGCCCCCTCCCGTGAGGGCGTTGTGGAGTTTCCTGTTCATGTTGTCTTCAGGTTCCCCAACTTGTGCTGGGGCCTCTCCCTCTTCTCGGGTGTCGGCTTTGTCTGTGGAATTTGAAGAAGATTCCCCTATCTCCCCTTGTTCTGAGGACTTAGACTCTTTGTGTTCTTGGACTGTTGTTCAGAGAAGGAAGAAAGGTTTTCCTAAGGTTGTTTTTACTTTACACCCTTGGGTCAAAGGCGTTCGGTTTGCTAGGTCGGGATCTAGCGTAGTCTAGTCCCTGTTGTTCTGTCATTTTTTCGCAGCGGGGCTGCCTTTTGTTGTAAGGGTTCAGGCCCTTTCATAATCCCGTTTTGTTTCCCTGTTTCACTGCTTGTGAAACTCATTTCATTCGCCTTTCTTAGCTTTTGTACATGGGTTCGGGCCCTTCCCGGTTACTTTCATAAAAACAATGTGTTCACAATGAAGATTGTGCGAGATTTGAGCAGCCAATGCCATGTTCATATTCCAAATTATGCACAATCAGTCATCTCAGAATGGGCTGATTGGTTTATATTTTTTCCTACATCAGAGTACATATCTTTGATTCTCAACCAAACAGTCTTCCATGATACACTAGTGATCGCATTCTTCTAATGGAATATCGCATTCATGAGTGTTGCCAAAAGAGACATAGGTCAGGTGTTAGTTTTCCAATCCAAATTGGGTTATACAAGTGTATCGATGCAAAAGATGCCAAGTGCATAGGTGCTGAAATCTCGAATTTCAATTTGAAATTTCATCACATCAGCAGGTGTTCTGACTCTAAAGCATTATTGGTCAGGAGACTTGGATCAACCTTCACACATGAGCCAAATATGGAGGATTTCTGGGCAAATTGCCTAGATGAGTTTGAAGTGCATAGAAGAAGACACAGTAGGTTAACCTTCGATCAGTTAAGAATGCTCACGGCTGAGTCAGTACCATTTGATCTTGAGGAGACAGGAGAGGATATGTTTTCCCCTCGTTTTGTTCAGACAAAGAGAAATCTTCAGCCACTATCACCAGTTGATTGGTAACTCAAGGATGGAGCCACCAAAGAAAACATGAACTACATAGTTGTGGAAAAATTCAAGGCATTCGTAGAAAGAAAATTGGCTGAAAGAATTCAAAAACTTCTCACAAGAAAAGAGCAAGTCAACCTAACAAAAACATAGAGATAGTCCTGGATGCAGAAGATGATGTTTTTTAAGTTCAAGACAAAAAGGGAAAAATGAAAGCTTCAAATTCATCCAAGGAAAGTTCTAAATCAGAAAAACTAAAGCTTGTTGTCCAAAAAAGAGTTATGTCTACTTCACAAATTTATATCATTACTTCTCCCAAAATTACAGAAGCAACTCCTCTGAATCAGCACTCACCCATGCCTTAAGAAGAACATAATGAACAAATTGCAATTCCTAGTGCCAACACAAATAGTACAGAATGGGTGCAGGAAACTTTGAAGAAGGAGAGGAAAATAGTAGTGACAAGGCCAATGAAACTTCCCTACAGTTTCTATCTTGATCTCAAAAGAGAAAACAAAGGTTTCAAAGAAGTTGACAAGGCTCAAAAAGAATCAGGAAGGACACATAATTGCAGAAACAGCAATACCACCAGAGCATAAAGATTTACAAAACGTGCAGGTTGCTGATTATCAGTTCACACAGGTTAATTTGGGACCTATAAGTAGGTAGAGCCACGTGGAGATGATAGATTTTGTCACCCAAAGTACCATGGATAGACTGGAAAAAGATAGCGAAGACAAAGCAAGATTAAAGGCTCAAAACAATGCACTCAGAGAGTACATTACACCTCTAGTATCAGAACCAAGGAATAATTCGCCACCAAACCTTGATGACATTCCTCCTAAACCGCAGTTAGATGAGTTGGTAGCTCATGGTAGTGGATCAGCAATTTGAACGATGATGGTTTGAAGACCACTGATGAATTATTCACCCTATTGGATGAGCTTTGAGATGCAATTCGACAAGCAGTCGAATTAGAGTTTTCTTGGTCTACCAGTGTTGAAATGTATAATAGTTGTTTGAAATTTGTTGAGCTAATTGAGTACCTCAGGATTGATGAACTTCTAAAGCTGAAAGCAATTAACAATATATATGACTATTCAATTCCTGATTGGGTCCCAGGTTGTCATTTAATTTCCGAAATCCAAACCACTACCTTGAAGACCGTAAAAGAAGTTATATCAAAGTCGTGAGCAACAGAGAAAGATGTTTTATCTTTCAGTGATAATTTGCCTATTACATTTTCAAATGATTCAGATGCAAGAAAGAGAAGTTTTGAGCAGCTGGTAATGGTATAGATGGGAGGATCTTATTATGACATCAGTCACATGGAGGAGTTAAAGAAGATAGCTATCAGAGTTGGAGCTTTCGCGCTCAAATTACCAAATTATCAAGTGCTAGTCATAAGAAGTAAAGAGTTTGTGAGCATTCAATGAAGAAAAAATCACTCAAAGGCCATCCATGATAGAGATAACGGACTTGAAAATAAAGTTCATTTGACTCAGAAAAAAATGCAAGACCTTCTCCAACATCCCCAAATATTTCAGAATCAGATAAAGAAAAGAATGACTAAATTAGTCATTATTGGTGATAAATTCCGAATTTTGTCCACATGCTATTTTGAGCACAAGTTGAGTGCATATTTTGGCATATTGTAATTAATTAATTCTTTTTAGAATTAGCTATAGTTTAGAATATTTTATTCATATTTGAGTAGATAGGGATAGGGTTTGCTTTAAAGTAGAATAAAATAATATTATTTTGTTCTTTAAAGCAGCCTCTTGAAGGCTTATAAATAAGTGCTAAGAGCGCATTGTATTGATCATTCATAGTTTCATTGATAGAAGGATTCAAACTTAGGATTTTAGAAGAAAAGTTAAAAGTTGTGTGCCCAAGAGGAGAAGAAGAATGGAAGTAAACTTATGTTGCTGAAATTTTCGTTCAAATCAAAGGCATGTCATTGCAATCATGAAAGAAGAAGAATAAGCAACAGAGAAGTTTCGTGTTAACTTTGTGTGGCATCCACTTTCAATCTTCTAGAGCAGCTTTGCAATTTTCGAAGTGTTTTAGTTATCCTTCATTGTTATGTTATGCTATATTCAAACCAATTCCATTGTTGATGTGATGTTGATGATCTCTAATTTAATAATCAGAATGACAGATACCCATTATTATTGAATCTTTTTATAGTTTAGTATTGCAAAAGTAGAAAACCTCTTTGATGAGATAAGAGTTCTTCAAGTCTCGTGTTGTAACCTCTAAGATCAAAAACAGATAGGTCAACTTTGTTTTAGTTATTTCATCTTTATGCAAAACCCCAAAGAACAAATCTTATAGCAGCAGGCTTGTTTATCGTTTCAGATTTAGAAGTAGATTAAATAAAGGAGCTTCCCCTGCAAATTTGAAGAGAGGATTTCTTCATTCACTGTTCTGTGTTGTGTTGTCACAAAAGTGACAAATTAAAACACCAACAGAAATCATGTGAAAGATGGCAGTGTACAACTCAAATATTGTCCAACTGTAGACCAGCCAGCAGATATTCTTACCAAAGCACTTGGAAGAGAAAAGTTTGAGAAGTTCAAAGGAATGCTTGGTTTAACTATAACCCCTTCAAATTAAGGGGCAAAATGTAAATATTAGTGGTTACATGTTAATCTTCTGGGTTAACACACTTTCAGTTTTGCTTTTAATTTTGTTAGTTTGGTAGTTTTTTTTTCAGTTTTTGGTTGTGGCAGTTAAATTGCTGTGCACTGCCCTTCAAATATGAATGAAAATCTACTTTTGCAAATAACAAAGAAAACTGTTCTGTTCTATTTTTCCATCCTGACCTGACAGTTAAATGTATCTATAGGATCAAATCTTTATCAGACCAGTGCACATCATGATTGAGAAGTATGTTGCTTTCTAAGATTGAGCTTGGATCTCATCGGTAGCTACACTATAGCAAAATAACTGAACCATTATGGTTCTTTACAAAATGAATGTAGCCTACTTATTTTAAACAAACAAGATCAGAAGCTTCAATCCCTAGGGAGCCAAGACAATGTTCAAACAGAACCCACTTCAGAGCTAACCACAGAAACAGGGCTTGTATACCCAAAACCTAATAGAGACTACTTAAAAAATAAAATTTTAATTTAAATAAAAAAATAGATGTCTCGGTATGGCTTGTAAAGTGAGGGAGGGAATTCCCTAGTTGATCCGCTGGCGAGAAATTGCCAGCAGAGAAGAAACATTTAAGTTTATGCTGTTGCCATCAATTACTTATTCCATCTCCATTCTATCCTCCACTTCACACGGAATACTTACAGATAGCTTCCCCTACTATTGTTACAAGATTTCTAGCAGATAAAATACTTTGACAGGAAAATGCAAAAGGACATCTAGGAAAGCCGTCAAACAGAAAAGTTTAGCGCTTCAGAAAGTCTAAATACCTGTACATGGAACATAGCAAAAGATCAATGCACCAACATTTACACCTGGCTGCAAAGGGTCCTCAATGTACATTGCCATAATATCCCACCAGAACTACCCTGAACGAAAAACATTTTAAAAAAATATGAAAGCACCTTATAAGATTTCTAAAGCAATAGATGTAAGTAGACAATTGTTCTTACGGGAAAATTCAGAAGACCGTCATCTGATATCGCATTTTTGAAAAATAATCTTAATTCTAATATAGCTGAACATGCAGCTGCCGTGCAAAATCTTTGAGGCCGCTCCCCTCTAGGCTTTCTGTAAAACATGAGTAATTCACATTCAGACAAGCACGACTGTGCAAAATCAACAGACATTAGAAATGATCAGAACTTTTCTAACCTACACAATTACTTAGAACAGGGACGTCCTTTTTAATGCTTCTTTTTTAAATACTATACCTAAGTCCTAAATTATCTCAATGGTGTTGCTGAAATTTTTTAGGAGTGTTTTAAGATAAGCTTTCCCATTAATTTTTAGTGGGTAGGCTTAAAATTTTAAGCTCTGAAATTTATGGAAGCTCGTGGTCTCATTTGATTATTTTTGTACTATAGATTAATGCTAAAGCAAGGATTTTTTAGGACTTACAAATAAAAAGATTAAAAATGATCAAATAAAAAAAATTCTCTTAAAAATATTTCTTAAATTAAATGGTGGGAATCTAAAAATCCCTAAGCTGGTGGGAGAAAGTATCAGTTCCACTCCAAATGCATCCGCTCAAAATTAACAAACTAAAAAGTAGGGGCTCCTATTTTGGAGGAAAAGATTTGTTGTACCCAATTAAAATTTTTGCTTCATTAAGGCATTTTGAACAGGTTTAGAAAATTTTTCGTCAAAAAGTTCAAAAGCAAAAATTTTAAAAATAGACGTCAAATTAGGTTTTCTAGGTTTCTTGAGATATGGATGATGGCAAGACTTTCTAAAAATAGAAAATTTCTAAAAATAGAATCTCCGACTCAAGTGTCGCGTTTGATTCTCATTGGTCAATTTTGCTTCACGATCAGCGCGGTCCAGACGGAATCTTCAAAAGGTCAAGTTTTCTCTACTAGGGCATTTCTCCTTTTTCAGAAGGCGAAACATGAGCTCGGAAGTCATCAATAGAGGAAGTTCATCTGCCAGAGCTCGTCGACGAGTTTTCAACGTTGTTCCAATGACGTAGAACCAACGAACAGTTGTCGACTCGACGATGCACGCAAATGGAGCAGGATGGATCCGAGGTGGAATGAAAATTTAGAATTCATGAAATTTGACTAAGTCCTAGGCAAACCAAGCACCTCAGGTGACTTGGGGCGCCCAGTCCCACCAGAGATAGAATTTTTATATTTTTTTGAGAAAATGCGAGAACTGTGTCCGTTGGTCAGTTCCAGGGAGCATAAAAGTAGTCGTTTTGATCATCAGATCCTGAAAAGCTGGAAAATTTATTAGATGTACCCAGTCTATGCAATTCATTCACCATTCAGTGGCAGTTGATTGATGAATCGTCGTAATCGATATCAGGAAGCAGTTGACGGCATGCAAAACGGAGCAAGTTGCAGATGAAGATTGGAAAATCATAAATATGGCTAAGTGTGGAGAAACCAAGCGCCCCAGGTGACTTGGGGTGCCCAAGCTCTCCTATGTTAGATTTTTTTTTCACATTTTTCAAGAAACATAAAAAATGCTTCCGTCAGCCTGTTTCTAGTTGGTCAAACTTGGTCAAACATTAGTCAAAGTTGGGATTCCATCACAGATATGTTCAGGCTGCTTAGATCACACTCCGTCTTGCCTCGACAGTCATCCGGACAACCAAAATTGAAGATTGAACAGGCGCTGTGGGCACGAAAAACAAGAAAAGGTACAAAATTTGAGTTTTTCAGAAAATTTTCTAAGGCTTGACAAACCAGGCGCCCCAGGTGACTTGTGGCGTCCAAACTCACCAGAGTTAGTTTATTTTTTAAGTTTTCCTCAAAAAACGTGAATCTCCCTCCGTCAGCCCAGTCCGATTCAGAGCAGGTCAGTTTGGCATGTTTTCTGAGGCAGACAGAGAGTACAGTCAGCTCAATTTTAATCAGGCATACCTATCTTCTAGATCATTAGACTCAGTTTTATCCCACCTGACAAAAATTGACATCCAAACAGGGGTCATCAGCCACCAAAACGCGCACACAAATCGAGAAATTGAAGAAGTTGCAATTTTTAGAAAATGGCTAACGCTGGTGAATCTAGGCGCCCCAAGTGACTTGGGGCACCCAATTTGACAAGAGATAGAAAATTTTTAAATTTTACAGTGTTTCCTAGTAGTTATTTCCCGATCTTCGTCCGTTGGCAGTTTTCAGGAGGTCAAACTTGGTCAAACAATGTCAGATTGTCAGTTTGAGGCTAGGGATGGAATCTCAGTTGATAGGTCTCCAAAATGTCAGGATCAGTCAGCTTTTTCAATCGACGATGATATTTCACCACCTTGTTGAAGTCAGAGACAGACCATATTTAAGTCAAAACGAGTGTAGAAGTGTCGAAAACGAAGAAAAATTGGCTAACACTTCTATCAACTCGCGTGTTCGATGACATCATCAAAAGAAGATATTTTTTGTCATCTTACATATGAAGCCATAGGCAGCTACAAAATAGGGATTCCTTCCTATTTGAAGACATTCACTTGGATTTGTGCTTCAAAAATTGTTTTCTTCATGGATGAGGTCCAAGTTTTATTCTCTCACAAATAAAGTTGTTTTTTCGCCCTAAAGATCTTTAAAGACAAGCATTTGGCTTCTTTATTTCATTATCTTTTGCAGGTTGCATCCAGAGGAAGGATTTTTATTTTGCTTTCAACGAAGATTCGAAGACCCAAACGAAGTGTTTTTTCAGTGTTCTTCATAGTTTCGAGTTGAGGAAACAGGGAGGCTTGCTTTTTCAGGGTCCTTTTTTCGAGGGGATCATTTTTTAGAAATTGGACCGAAGCTTTTTTAGTTTTTATCGAGATGGGTCCGTCCAAATTATCATCCTCTTGAAGATTGGGAGTTTTGTTTTTTTCAGGAATTTGCTTTTTCCCTACTTTTTCAGGAAAGTCTCTGCTTTTTCAAAATCCGACGATCTGGGTTGCTTTAAAACGAAATTGCCTACAAAACCCATGTGCCAACTTTTTTGCTCACACTCTATTTTTTTAAAAAATTAGCAAGTAATTTTTAGCCATTTGTCCAAGATTTTTTCGACACAGGTGTGTTCACAGTCGATTTTCAAATCTTCTAATATGCAGTACTCTCCAACACAAATTAGGCCTAAAATAGCATTGGTTCACGATTACCTGAGAACTTGTACAACAAACTTGCATAAAGTACTTCCAATGATCAATTTACATTTTTTGGAGGATGCAGGAAATAATGCTATCAGGAATCTAGGACACTCCAGTTTGCTTGCAACGGCATCCTTTCCCATTACAGTGCAAAGTATTGAGTTTGTGATTGCTTGCATGACACATTACAATTCGGTCATAAGAGAAATCCAATCAAGAGATGGACGTGTGCTCTGCAGCCTAAAGCCGAACAACATTGAGAAGTGTTTTACAATACCAGTCTGGAGAGAAAACTTAACTGTTTCAATTGAAGAATGCAAGTGGGTTTGGAACAATGATAAAGAAAAATACCGGAAAAAGATTGATCAAAGGTGGTTAAAAGAGAAGCAAAACGTCATGCCAAAGAACATTAGACGTGGAGAATTCAAGGAGGAACATGCAATAATGATTACTTTGCTGAGCAGGATCATGGGTCAAGCAGATGCTAACAAGTTCCAGCCTTGGATGTTTTACATCATGTCCCAGATTGTTGATGGAATCGAATTCTATGACTGGTCAGCACTCATCAGTGATAGTCTCCACCAACAAATTCTTGATTTTCAAAGGGCTCACGAATTCCACATGATGTCATGCCTTGTTTATTTGATGGCCTTTCAAGGTCAATTCAGAGGTTTGAATGTTGTTGGAACTCTGGGCATTCAACATGTTTATAACCATTTCCCATAGTTAGAAATCTCCCAAGCTAAACGACATTACAGGCGGGTGAATGATGCATTCTTGATGCATGCAGTGCGAGTTATGGATAATGAGTTGCATATACGGTTTTCAGCAGATGCTAGAATAGCAATGACAAAATGGGCTGATTGGTTTATCCAGTTTCCCACTTTTTCCTACATCAGAGTATATGGCTTCTCAGGAGAGCCAGCCATGTTGCCGAGATATCCTACAGATGAAATAGCATTTATGGAATTTTTGAGGCAAGCTTATGAAGTTCATACATTTTTGCGTAGCAGACACAAGGCAACTTTCACTTTTCCACTTGGGATGAGTATTTACAAATGCAGATCTGGAGCAGATGTAAAGGCAATCGATAATGAATCTTCCAAATATGGTCTTAAGTTTTTCGACATGAGGTCTTCATATGATCCTCATGGTGTTTTTGCATCACATCTTGGTCAAAATTGTAAGCACAAGTTTGCAGTTGAAGACTTTTGGGTTAATTGTGCTGATGAGTTTGAAGTGCGAGAACGTAATTACAGTAAGTTCACTCTTCAGCAGATGTCTGATATCCTATCAGAAAATATAGAGGGTTTGACAGAAAGTGGTGAAGTTCTACTTCCCACATATTTTAAGGACCAAGTTGAGCAACAATCGTTGCCACCAGTTAATTGGTCAGTAAAAGAGAGCACTTCCATTGAAGAAAGAACGAGTCGAGTGGTAAAAAATAGTTTGATATTCTTGAAGACTAAGCGGAAGGATGATATTTCGGTAGCAAAGCTGCCAGTTGTGCAACCATCAGAGCCTTCCACTTCCAAGCTGAAACGAAGGGTAAAAGCTATGAGTGTTCTTCCAGAAGGAACAAAAATGGCTAAGTTAAAGAGGAAAAAGGATGAGTCTCCAACTCATTTCCAGCAGGAACAACCACCAGTTGAATCAGAAGTTCATGTTGAACCAACGTTGCATGTTGAAGCATTACATCCAGATCATGTCTCTCCACCTTCTTCACCGATCACTTCTCCTAGCCACATAGATTCAGAGCCAGATTCACAGGTTCGTAACTCTAATGCACACATTGGTTCATCAAGAGCTGATGAGGTTAGAACCGAGTTTCCAAGAGAAGAAGGCTCGTCCTAGCTTAAAAACATTCTGGGAAGGAAGAGGAGAAAGCCCTCATATCAACTGGATTTAACAGAGCTTAAAAGCGTCTACCAAGACGCACTAGACAAGAAGCTGAAGAAGCAGGTTCGCATTGAGATGAATGCGGATGGAGAAATAATCCTTGAAACTGTAACACTGCCAGAAAATAGAAGTGCTGATGATGTCGAGGTTGATGACTTCACAGTTGTCAAAGCTAACCTTGGTAGAAGTACCCGCCATACAGATGTAAATCTCTTCGAAGTTGCAGCAGATAATTTGAAAGAAAGGGTGTTGAAAGATGGAGAAGACAAAGCAGCTCTCAAAGCTGAAATCAGATAGCTGCGGCAGTACATTTCCAACTTTTTCCATGGCACGTCACAGGATGATTTATTGCTTCCACCGAACCTTGAATCACCAGCCGATCAACAACAGTTCAGTCAGTTGGTTCTATATAGGAGGCACATGAATAGTTGGGTGGAAGAATTTGTGACTAAAGGGAGAGTTGTACTTTCAAAATTTTATCAATAAAGTACAATGCTCATGATTTATGCCAAGGCATTCAGGGATTGTAACAGACCATGGCAGAAAATAGACTGGTGTTCAAGATCATTATCTCCGACTTGAAGATAGCACATGATTCTGTTGATTCAGCTGAGGATAAGAAGATAGTTTCTACTTGGAAAACGCAATATCTTTTCATAGTAAAAACTTATGACAATATGATTTCAGAGTTGACAGAATAGAAAGAAAAGGTTGTCAATGTCCTCAAGTTCATTAGATCTTTTGTCTCTTAGATCCCGTGTTCATATGAAAGAGAAGATGGTACCCTATATGATCTCAGGGAAGTGCAAGCAGAGTTTCAGACTCTCATCCGCAGCAATTTTAATGATGATATCAGTGCTGGCAAGATGGGTCGTTTTGCCGCAATGACAGTGAAGTTCGACAAGGTTGTGGGTGAAGTTCATGAATTTCTTTAGATGGTTGCCAACGGTGAAGAAATGTTAGAGAATTAAAATATCATTCTAGAGAGTATTAGTGTTCCTGGCAGAGATGTAGTCACTCACTTTTTAGAAGATATTGTTTCCTAGAATATCAACGGATGACATCACCAAAAAGCAAGAATGCTGATGAGGATGCATTTCAAAAGAAAGCAACTTTAAAACAGATGCTTTTTGTTTTAAAGCATTTGCTTTCATCCTAAGCTCATCCATTCTATATTTAGAAAAGAAATCACTTTGTGATAGTTGGAATCTTCTTTGCTTTAAAGCATTTGTTTATTGTATCTTTGTCTTAGAATAGTAATAAACCTTGCGAGTTGGCAAGTTAGGGTTAATCAAGGAGATTTTAGGGTTCTCTACTCCTTTGATTTTAGTATAAATAGGGGCATCCTTGCCTATTGTATGTAATGGTAATTGTGATACCAAATTTGTTGTGCCTATTCTAGCCTGCAAATCTTGATATTCCAAGTGTTTGTTCACTTTGTGTAATCTGTTCTCTGATGTTTGATCACTTGTTGTATGCCTGCCCTTTGCTACAGTATTGTTGTCTTGGAGTTGTGCCAACTTTATGATATTGAATAGAAGTCTCATGCCTATTTTGCTCTAATATTCTATCTCGATTCATCAAGTTTTCATCGTCAGATGTGTAGCTTTTGTAGATTTCATTTCAGCTTTCATCATTAAAGTACTATAAGTCTTGTGATGTAAATCTGGGAGAAAATTGCTTAAGTTTTTGTTAAAACAATCATTCCTTGTCCACTTTTAATTTCCTTTGCTCTGAATTTACTTAGGAGATTAAAAGCGTTGTTTGTCTATGCTTAGTTGTAGTAGAAGTTTTAAAAAAGGAAAAAACCTCTTCTACAGCGTTTAGAGTTTTATAACCTTGTGCTCGCAGCTGAGAATCAAAAAGAAGATAGGCGAAGTTTTATTTAATTATCTTTTCAGTGAACATCAGCAAAAAGGGAACTCCCCCTTCCAATAGGAGAGCAGTTTATTTGTGCATAGCTATCCGTTTCCAAATCACATTCTAGAGGTGCGAATTGAACGCCAACAAGATTCTAATTTATGCCATAGCATTTTTTTTTTGCTTCATGAGACCCCTTGCTTCACAAAAATAGATCCTCTGGCAACTCCATGGGACCCCTTTCTTAATGGACAGTGGCCTCGTTCATTTACCAAAAATATGTAAATGTTCATGAAACTCAATCATCTCAACATTAAAAACATTCAAATAGTATATGTTTTTCTAAATCCAAATCAGTAAAACACAAGCAACATATATTCACTTATTAATATGCCACATTAAATGCAGGCTTACAAAAATAAATATGTTTAATAGAATATAATTTAAAAAATTTATAATTTTAATTGTGAAAATTGTATATCTTGGATTTTTTTCTTTGATTTTGTATCCATTTTCATTTGGTTATTTTTATATATTAAGAAGTATATATGTTGTGTGATTTTTGTTGAATTTTGGCATATAACTTGATCCTAACCAAATTTCATCTGCACTCATTTATAGGGATCGATTATGATCTTTAGTTTATCCATTTCTTGCATAGATTTAGATCCACAATTTGTGAAATGACCTAGGTTAGTTGCATGAATTGTATAAATGAGCCCAGAACTTTTACATTTCAAATTTAAATTTAGCGCGAACCCAACCTTTCCTACTAGATGTTATGTGTTGACTAGAAGAATGAAATGTTTCACTTTCCAACTTTGGAATTGTATTTAGGGACTAGCCCTAATTCATTTTGAATCATCTAGTGCATATTTAGAGATCTCATACATACTTGCATCAACATTCAAGGAGCATCAAAATCATAGCATCATTACTACATCATTTGCTTGCATTAGAACTAGGGCATTCTTTGCACGACTATGTAGTGTCTTCAGTCTTCATTCCAGTTGTTAAATCAATCCATCCATGGGTTTAACCAAAGGGCAATAATACATGCCTAACAAACTCCCCAAAGGTATTCCCAGACATTGTCAATTAGCTAAAACAGATCACACACATCAAGGCAAACTGAAAAATAGACGTCAAAGTTAAGTAAAGATCAAATATGCATAGTAAAGTTTAGATCTACAGGCTTCTAGGTTAGATCCTCAATTTGCATAGGTCACTTCCATAGTGCAAAAGTAGCTTAGAATGACAGTCAATCTCTAGATTTTGAATCATTCATTTAATTACTCCTGACTTTCCTACACACTGAAGAATCAAGTAGTACAAACACCTTTCACTACATTCTCATTGATCATATTCTAGCTAAGTATGATTTATTTATTTATTTATTTTAGTGCATTACTCTAGGTAGTTTCAATCAACTATTTATCTTGGGTAGATCATTTATTCATCACAATTTTATTTATTTATATGTATGATATTTATGTAAGGTGTGTTATTCTCACTTACATTAATTGGTGAGTTCTTGACCATTCTTACACCCCCTCCGGGGTTTGTATTCTAATTTTCGTTGTTGATTTTCATTTTTGAGGTTGATTATATACCTAAGATTTGTATTTTCCTCTTTTACCCTTGATTTATCACTCTTTATCTTTTTAGGGTTTATTTATGTTGAGGTCTAATAAAAACCCTAATTTTCATTTAAGAAGAAGTACTCACCTAAACTATCATATGGATTCTCACTCTAATGATCAAAAGACCCCATGGGTTCTATAGATGGTACTCATCATGGACAATCTAATTTTGAACATGATACATATGTGAATAAGTAAGAGATTTCTTCTACCATGCAAGCAATTTTCCAAGAGCTTGTTAATGTTACAGCTACTACATAGTTGGTTGAAAATATTCATAATTTGTTGCTTGGTGCACCTTTTTGTTCTAAAATTTGTCAAAACTTTAGCACTAAACTCAACTCTTCTAGTTCATTGCATGGTGCATCTCACCCTCCCACTGAACCCTCTCCTACCATTATCACCCCTTCCACCTTTGAGGTTCCTCATTTTCCATCCTCTTGTGTTATTTATAGCCCTTTTTCTATTGGAATCTAATATTTGACCCTCACAACCCATTAGATCATGCAAAACAATGATATGCCTTCTACAAGAGATTTTGATAGAGCCAAAATGCAATAATATTCATACAATATGTGTGTACCTAAAAGAGCTTACAATTTACATATGAACCCCTGATTATATAGAGAAGGGGTGAGATGAGAAGGTAGTTGTGGACTCTAACCACCTTGCATGTGCATAGGACATGTGTGATAAAGGTGTCATATGTACATGACTTAGGTGTCACCAAAAAAGTGAACATGTGTCTCATCCATATGAGGTGAGACAAAAAGGTAAAAGTCCCTAAGTGTGGATTTAACAAGTGTGAATAGGACTCTCCTAGATAATCTAAAAGCTAACTAGTTGAATAATGTCCTTTTTTACACTAACACCCCCTTTAAGTGTAACTTACCTGGAGAGTAGATAAATAAAGATGGGTCCCAACTACGAGGCCATGTTAGGTACCCATGTATAGATAATTTTCGCACGAGTTGAGTAAAGGAGAAAACTCTGTGGGAAATATAACTCCTCTCCAAAAGATAAAAAAAAATGCATGAAAAAATATACAAGTGAAGAAGAAAGGAGGACTTAATATGACCCCCCAAGGATTATTTTTAGCACTAATGTACAATAAATGTTCTTCCTCTTAGGAGAGAGAAATACAGAAGGTCTATGTGACCCACCAAAAAAGTGAGAAGGAAAGAACTTCATGCAAAGAAACACTCCCTCCCAAAACTAAGATGAGAAGAGAAACCATATAGCCTCCCCTCAAATTGCCTCCTATAGTGTTGGTAGATGCTTAATACTAGATGCTAAAGATGATCCATGATCATTGAACAATGTTTCTCCCGTTGGGAAGAAACATAACTATAGATGTGTGTAAGATATCTTCCCATGTCAAATAGGAACATAAAAGAAGAAGGATGAATGTCTTTGGATTTTACACATGATCTAAAGACAATGATGAAGCCTAATATGATGTATTTGAATGTTGTTCCAAGATCTCCAAGCCAATGCTAAATTGTGACAAATGTTGATGTGATAAATTAGGTACCATGAAAGATTCATGTACAGTAACCATGGATGTATGGTGCTCACCATAGGCAAGACAACTGGACCGATGAGAATCTAGTAATTCTATAAAGGATGTCAAAATAGATGATGCCTAAGATAGATATGTGGACTCATGAATTTCTATAGAATCTGTCACTATAGAAGCAAATGCAGGTGGAGAAAGAATAATCATATCCAAAGAAGATGATGGTGATGCAACTTCATCGAAGATGTCATCAAATA
Source organism: Cunninghamia lanceolata (assembly GCA_027924645.1). Lineage (NCBI taxonomy): Eukaryota > Viridiplantae > Streptophyta > Pinopsida > Cupressales > Cupressaceae > Cunninghamia > Cunninghamia lanceolata. The sequence continues at coordinate 5,681,704 of BSBN01000994.1, read as the reverse complement.
GAAGATATATCCTCAACTGTCTTCCAAATCTATAATGTTGGAATCTACAAACAAGGATGCTATTCTAGTATAAATGTATCCTAATGAGGTGGATCTAAAAAACTGATATCGATGTTCTACTACAAAGAATCACTAGAAGACATAGATGTATCACTGGATTCAAATGTAGCAATAGTTGATAATGGAGGAGATGAGATCTCAATGCAAGTCATCAAACTACATTGTTCATACCCAAATGATGTTGTTGTCTCACAAGATGTCTAAGTGAGACCATATGATGATTATGCTAGTGCTAGATTAGAATGATCAAGTAAAGCAATATTATGATCTCAAAGAAGTTGCTTCATTTTATCAATTTCTCTTAGAATACACTTATCTTTAGTATGTCTTTTTTTCCCACAATAACCACATTTGGTTTTCTATTTATTAGGAGGATTATGAAAAATACTCAAATGAAATGAATTTAATGTGAGAGACATGATCTCAAGACTAGAAAAAAAATGTAGAATCACAAGATTACCCCCTTGATTCAATCAATGAACCCCCAAGCAATTTTCAACGATGTGGTACTTTATGTGTAGTGCATTTACAATTTCAATCAAGTGGATATGATGACATATAATTACAAAATCTTAAAATATGGGAATATGTTGAAAGTACAATTTTGAAACACTTTCAAGAAAAACTAACAGCACCAGTACGTAGTTCTCAAAAAATTAGGTAATTTAAAAAAAATGGGATTAAAAAAGGAGTTTGTATGTGCTCGAATGAGCCCTTTGAAGTTCCAAAAATGCAAACTGTGCAAGCTTACCCTTGAGAATCTAGAATTTTAGAAAATTTCATACATCAAATTTGCAAATTGATCATTCCATGATATAGAGCATGAAAAATTACCCTAAATCATAAAAAAATGCAAAAAAAAAATGTTTATGTATGGCCGAGAACATGGCTTGTGAAGTTGAGCCAAAAATTCAACCTAGCCAATGAAAAGGGGTCAAGTATTTAGGGGAAAATAGGGTGACATCAACATGATGTCAGTAGATAGAATATTCCCTAGAATATGCTCAGCAACTAGAAACTAGGCCCCCATCTCTGATAAGCCAGGGGTTGAACGTAGGGTGCTGATGGTTGGGTGATAGTTCCACACGTAACCTGGTGTTGGCAACTAAGTGTTGGGGTGCAAGAGCAGATGGTTGGTCATGAATGTGACCTAGGCTAGACTATAGGGGGCTAGATGTGAGATAGAGCCACAATCACTGACGTGACCAGTAGCTATGTACATCTTCATGTACTCGACCTCTACTAGAATAACCCCACCGAAATCAACCTAGGACCAATGGTTTATAATGTTGAACCATTGGATAGTGAAGATTGATGTTGGATATTGCCCATTGGACAAAAGAAAAACTACCTACTTTCAAATTTTTTGTGCAGAAGACAAAACTACCAGATAAAAAGATTTACCTAATGGATAAACAAATTAACCGTCAGCCAAAAAAATTGCAAATCGATGGCATATAGTTGTATGATGGTATGGAGGTTATATAATCTGTAAGGAATTTCATGCACAACCAGGGCCCCTAAAAAATTACCAAAATAATATTACTTAGAATTACCAAGTATTTTATATCAAAATTTATCTCTCAGGCCTTTTGAGTGTAATGGTGACATCCATTTGGCTCCAGGCTGCACTATATGAAAGGATTTGGTTGAAACCCCCCTTATTTAAGAAGGTGCTTGTAGATTCAAAGCTCTGATACCATGTTGGAGTCTGATATTTGACCCTCACAACCCATTAGATCCTACAAAATAATGATATACCTTCTACAAGAGATTTTAATAGAGCCAAAATGCAATAATATTCATACAATATGTGTGTGTCCAAAAAAGCTTAGAATTTACATATGAACCCCTAATTATATAGAGAAGGGGTGAAATGAGAAGGTAGTTGTGGACTTTAACCACCTTGTATGTACATAGGACACGTGTGATAAAGATGTGATAAGTACACGAGTTAGGTGTCACCAAAAAGGTGAACATATGTCTTATCCATATGAGGTGAGACAAAAAGGTAAAAGCCCTTAAGTGTGGACTTAACAAGTGTAAATAGGACTCTACATAGGGTAAAAGCTAACTAGTTGAAATAATGTCCTTATTTACACTAACATTTTCCATTCATGCTTCATCTCCTTTTCACATTCATAGTTACATCCCCTCCTCTTAACCTACTAGTATTCCACCTACTTCATCTCCTTTCAACATTTTTGGTTCCTCCCTATCCCCACACTAGATTAATGGTTCATCTTTCTCTTTACCTTCCATTGTTGCCTCTCATCTTTGTAGTGTCATATCATTGCATCTTGTTCCATGTCCCCTCTACACCCCATCTATTGTCTTTCATATTCCCACCACCCTTTCCACACTTTTGCAAAAGTTGGATAGAGTAGAGGAAAAAAGTTGGTGGTGTGCCAAGCACATGGAATAAGGACAATTATCTTGATATACAAAATACACCACTTGCTTTTGATATTAATTGTTATCCTTTACCAATGGGTTTTGTGACCCCTTGTTTTAATGTGTATACTACAAAGGTGATCCTTACACATACTTGCAATCATTCAAAGTCACATGTCTAGATTTTGTGTTTGAAGATTGAATATTAGCCAAGCTATTTTCACATATCTTGAAAGATTATGCTATATAATGGTTCTTTTATTGCATTTTAGATCTATTTACTCATTTTATGAGTTAGACCAAAGCCTTCATTACTTATTTATGTGTGAACATGGGCTTGAAGGTTATTATTTTTGTCACACCCCAAATTTTGACTATGATTTACTTTTTTACTTACACGTAATTAGTGGTTAATTATGCATGAATTTGTGATTTGACTTTATGTGAAAATGTCAGGATAAATCAATGATAACATGAGTTTATGTTTATATGATTAGAATTTAGACATGTGATTATGAGATGTTATGATTATTTATTCATAAGGATTATGAACGGACTAACGATGCACTAATCCCAGTTTGGTGATTTCAAGTTGTAATCAGGAAACAGGTTTTCCACCCTCCGAGAAAGAGAGGGAGAGCATCACCAAAGAGAAGAGAATAGATATATGGATAAGAAGAATTTTTTTTCCATCTAAGTCTCATGTTTTCACAAGTTTAGTGAACCTTCATCGAGTTTGGGAAGCTATGTTTGACCAGTTGGTATAAGCTTGGTTCTGATTCGACAAATCGTCGATTGCCAGCTAGATCCATTTAGTTGAGGTTCTTGTCAAAAACCAAGTCAGGTTAGAACACAACCACCGACAAGGAAATAGTCGATAGTCGTTATCTTTTTGTGTGAAGTAATATAATTTTTATATTATTAGAACTGATAAATACTAGTAGTAAACTACTTTATAATCAAATTTTCTTGATTAATGTGCTATTATGTTATTTATCTATTTTGGCATTTACATAATTCTAAGAGAGGGGGAGAAGCTTGGTTAACAGAGATGGAAAAGTATTTTGAGATTAGAAACTACTCTAAGATAACCAAGGCAGTGTGGGGTGCCTATCAGTTTGCAGGTGAAGCGTCCACATTGTGGATGAACAAGAAAATGGAACTGGGGTTAAGTTCTTTAAGCTTAACATGGGATAGGTTTGTGGTCATATTGCACCAGAGGTGGTCACCACAACTTTTCTTTGATAAAAAACTAACAGATTTTTAGAATCTGCGATAAGGAGAAATGTCAGTAGTTGAATATTGGGAAAAGTTCACCCATCTCCTAAAGTATGTGCCACAATATCAGAAGGATGAAAGGTTCTGAATCAAAAAATTCATCATGGGTCTGAATGCCCAAATATGTGGAGAAGTGGATGTGCATGGTCCTACCACTATGGACCAAGTTTTTGAGAAGGCAATCAAACAAGAGCAAAAAAATGAAGTCAATTTCTATATATCACGAGAAGAATCGCAAGAGGTTTAATAAGTCACAATCTTCTCAACCCTTCAAGAAGAGGAATGATAAACAAGATGTGATTAAGAAAAGTGGGAAGGGATTCAGAAATAACAAGAATGAACCCAGAAATGAGAAGAGAAACAATAATAATTTCTAGAAGAATGATAGTGATTCAGGCAAACCAGTTGAGAAGTGAGGACCTCTTCGAGGATGTTTCTCTTGTGGTGGAGATCATTACACAAATCAATGTCCAACCAAGAACCAAGGAGTTCAACAACATAGTAATGCATTACCTTCTCAACAAGCATCTTTTCAACAGAGGGTCCATGTCGCTTTGGACAATCGCCAGGCAGAGTACAAGATTACTCTCATAGAGATGACATGTATTTTGTTTGGAGTTCATATTTCTATTTTGATTGATATTGGAACAATTGAAAGTTTTATTTCTCCAAGAGTATTGAATAAATTTCCTAGAAGAGTTGGTTATATGGCCAAACCCTGGTCAGTTGAATATGCTAACCTGACTAAAGATCAAGTAGAGTAATGCCTATTTGAAGCCAAAATTGATCTTCCTAGTTTTTCAACTGAGGTGAATTTGTTTGTAGCCCCCCTAGGTTCTTATGATGTTATCTTAGGAATAAATTAGTTATGGAGACATAGGGCTAATGTTGACTATTTTGCAAAAACAGTTGAGTGTCTAGACGATGTAGGAAACAAAGTCTATGTGCAAGGCACACAAAGAGAAGTCAAGATCGGACCTATCTCTACTATGCAAATGAAGAGGGCTAGGCAAAAAGGATGTCAACTTTTTTTCGTCAAAATGGAACTAGTAAAAGAGGATCCTAGTAATCAAAATGTAACCTTGGCGAACTATCCTTTTCTTCAAGATTTTCAAGATGAACTTACAGGATTACCTCTGAAGAGAGCTTTAGATTTCTCCATTGATATGATACCTAGATTTGAGATAATTTCAAAGGCACCATACTGTATGACTACTACGGAGTTAATGGAATTAAAAGCCCAACTTCAGGAGCTATTGGCTAAAGGGTTGATTAGACCCAGTGTATCACCTTGGGGAGAACCTATGATCTTTGTCAAAAAGAATGATGGAACCTTGCATCTATGTATAGACTATAGTATGCTCAACAAATCAATGATAAAGAATAAGTATCCTCTACCGCGTATTGATGATCTTTTTCAGTATTCTCTAAGATCAATTTGCGATTTGGGTATCATCAACTGAGAATAAAAGATGAAGACAGTCATAAAACAACTTTTAGAACAAGGTATCAGCATTATGAGTTCACAGTTCTACCATTTGGACTTATGAATGCCCGTGCAACATTCAAGGATTTGATGAACAATGTTTTTGAGATTGCTTGGATAAATTTGTTCTAGTGTTTCTAGATGACATTCTTATGTATTCTAAGAATGAGGATGAGCACTTGCAACAACTGCGATTAGTTCTACAGTGGCTAAGGGAACATAAGTTATATGGAAAGTTTTCTAAGTGTACTTTCTTTCAAAAAGAGATACAATATTTGGGACATATATTATCATTTGAAGGGATTTCAGTAGATCTTGCAAAGATCAAAGCTATACTTGAGTGGCATGTGCCAAAGAATGTGCATGAAATGCATAGTTTCATGGGGTTAGTTGGATATTATAGGAAGTTCATTTTGAACTTTTCTAAGATTGCAAACCCAATCACTTCGCTTCAAAGAAAAGGAAAGCATTTTGACTGGTCAAAGAAATATTAGGAAGCATTTAATTAGTTAAAAGAGAGGTTGACAACTGCACCAATATTGACATTTCCTGATCTGCAAAGTCAATGTGTTGTAATCATTGATGCCTCAGGTGAAGGTTTAGGAGGAGTGCTTATGCAGAATGGGCAAGTGGTAGCCTATGAATCTAGAAAGCTGAGAACTTATGAGTAGAATTATGCTCCTCATGACTTGGAGTTAGTAGCAGTTGTGCATGCTTTGTAAGTGTGGTGACACTATTTGCTAGGAAAGCCTTTTGAACTGAAGTCAGACCATTAAGGTCTTAAGTATATATTTTCTCAACCTCATCTGAATTCTCAACAAAGAAGATGGTTGGAATTGATATCCGACTATGACTTTGAGATAAGTTATATCAAAGGTAAGGAGAACTGAGTAGCAGATGCTCTGAGTTGACGGAGGCATATCTCATCGATTGTCTCTATCCACTTGAACTTCAAATATTTAGTGTTACAAAATTCTATAGGTGATGAGTACTATGAGCAAGTTAAGCAGGCTCTTATAGTAAATCCTCAAGACTCAAGGTATGATGGGTTCTAGTTTGAACTAGATGGGCTTCTAAGATACAACGAAAGGAGGTATGTCCCTAACTCTGCAGACTTAAGAAACCTTGTGTGGAAGGAAGTTCATTTTGTGCCATATTCAGGTCACCCTGGAGTAACCAAACTCCTAGTCGATGTAAAGCCTCTTTATTTCTGGAAAGGAATGAAAAATGATTCTACAAGATTTGTAGCAAGTTACCTAGAGTGTCAGAGAGTCAAGGTTGAGCATCAGCATCCAACAAGACTTCTGTATCCGCATGATATTCTAGAGTGGAAGTGGCAGGTCATTAGTATGGACTTTGTGCAAGGTCTCCCAATGTCTCGAAATAGACATGATGTTCTTTTAGTGGTGGCGGACAAACTCACCAAGGTATCTCATTTTATACCTGGGATGCTAATGGATGGAGCACTAGTTTTAGCTCACAAGTTTGGGCAAGAAGAGTTTAGATTACATGGAGTTCTTGAGAAGATTATCTCAGACAGATATGCGCGCATGACGTCAAGATTTTGGCAAACTTTATTCTCAACACTAGGAAATCAACTTAATATAAGTTCAGCTTATCACCCTGAGATAGATGGTCAGACTGAGAGAGTAAATTAAGTTTTAGAAGATTTGTTGTAGATGTATTGCATGGATCAACAATACAAGTGGGAAGAATATATCTACCGCTTGTGGATTTTGCATATAATAACTCCTACACTTCTGCTATTAAGATGGCTCCATTTGAAGCATTGTATGGAAGAAGATGCCGAACTCTTATAAGCTAGGATAAGCTAGAAGATATGATTAGCATTAGTCCAGAACTGTTATCAGAAATGGAAGAACAGATCAAGTTGATCAGAAAAAGATTGGCGGAAGCAAATGATAGACAGAAAAGTTACGTTGATGCCAAGCATACACCAAGGCAATTCTCAGTTGGATAAAAAGTTCTTTCGAGGGTTAAACCTCAGAAGAGTTCCATAAAGTTTGGAAAGTCTTCCAAACTAGCTCCTCAATATGTAGGACCCTTCGAAGTTCTTGAAGTGATTAGTCTGGTTGCATATAGAATCACTCTACCACCAGCTCTTGCCAGAATGCATAATATTTTTGATGTTTCATATTTGAAAAAGTATATAACAAGTGATAATCATATTCTTGATTGGAATGCTTTACAAGTATAGGACCCAGGAGTGGTCATGATTCAGACTCTCAAGGTGCTCAAAGTTTGCAAGCTCCACTTGCGTAATAGAGAGGTTACTCAGTGCAAGGTCTAGTGGGACCAGTATGCAGAGGATAGTGCCACAGGGGAGGATTACCATGATTTTTATTAAAAATTTCCTCATTTGTTTTAAACTTTTCAAAGTTGAACAAAAACTTTATATTATTGCTTTATGATACACTAGATCATTGAGGATGATGAATCTTATGGGGGGAGATATGTCACACCCCAAATTTTGACTATGATTTACTTTTTTACTTACATGTAATTAGTGGTTAATTATGCATGAATTTGTGATTTGACGTTATGTGAAAATGTTAGGATAAATCAATGATAACATGAGTTTATGTTTATATGAATAGAATTTAGACATGTGATTATGAGATGTTATGATTATTTATTCACAAGGATTATGAACGAACTAATGATGCACTAATCCCAGTTTGGCGATTTCAAGTTGTAATTAGGAAACAAGTTTTCCACCCTCTTAGAAAGAGAGGGAGAGCATCATCAGAATAGTAAGCTATGTTTAGTGAACCTTCACCAAGTTTGGTAGGCTATGTTTGACCAATTGGTCTAAGCTTGGTTTTGACTCGACAGATCGTCGATTGTCATCTAGATCCATTTAGTTGAGATTCTTGTTGAAAACCAAGTCAGGTTAGAACATGACCATTGACAAGGAAATAGTCTATAGTCGTTATCTTTTTGTGTGAAGTAATATAATTTTTATATTATTAGAATTGATAAATACTAGTAGTAAACTACTTTATTATCAGATTTTCCTAATTAACGTGCTATTATGTTATTTATCTATTTTGGTGTTTATGTAATTCTGAGAGAGGGGGAGATTGCCTTGACCCCATACTCATATTATATCATGTATTAAAAAAAAATGTAAATATACATTGTATACAATGATAATACGATGTTAATATTTATTTGGTAAGAACTATAGGTTTAACTTATTGTTTAGTAGCCGATGGACATTATAGGGAAATATGGTATGGTTGTAAATTTATTACAAACCACTACTTGTTATTATTGCGGCACTCAACTCCTTACTCAACATTGATTATGGAGAATACGGGAGGAGTTCTATGAACAACTTGGGGAGTGGTCTTAATGACCAAGTAGCTCCATTATTCGGTATGCCACTATAGAGTCCTTTTAGGCTTGGTGTGTGGGTAGGATCATCGCAGATATGGAGGGCAAGCCTCTTAAAAAGGATATTAGATCTTAAGGAAAAAGGGGAGACATTTTTTTGTGTCATACTGGTTAGTATCTTGGAGAAAGGAAGGACAACGAAGAGGCAACAAGGTCTTTCTTTTCAACCTATAGTATTTAGAGGTATGTATGTTAGTGTGTTTTAAATGGACTCTGTGTATTGTCTATTATGGTTTTGAAATATATATTTCAATGAAGCTATAAAAACCTTGAACCGGTTCACCATATTATGATGTATTATGCATTAGATGTGTTAAATGTTGATAGTCATTTATAGTTGATGCATACCACTGTAATACCTAGTATTCACTATGAAAGAAGATTGATACGTTGTATTTGGTATACTTTAGTTGTTAATCATGGTTCATTTCTTAAGCGCCTATACAAGGCCAACTTATTTATATTTAGCTCATGGTATTATGCCTGTATAAGGCCATCATACTCGTATACTTAAGTAATCGAGTAGTCTAGAAAACTTTGCATGTAAACTCATGTCTATAAAGGTCGATATATTATATATCTTTATATTTTCATTCATATGCCTATAGAAGGTGGCTAAAACATGTATACATTCAAGTGTTTGTAGAGACCGATGATATGTATTCTTGCCTACCTATAGTTGGCTATTTGCATACAGTTGTACTGTTTATTATAAGTCGACAATCATGTTTTATTTTTCACATGCCTGTGAAAGGTAGTTAGTTCTATATTTACATACTCTATTTGTCATAAACAAGAAACATTGCTTAGTAGCAATAGAGGTCGAGAGCCTTGAATAAATCAGGCTCTATTTATGGTTGATATACTTTTTATAATTGGCATGAAGTTGATCTCTTAGTATCTATTCCTGCCTATTGAGGCTAATAGAAATACAATTTTTCTTGTAAATTTGTAGATGAACTATATACTCATATGCAAAGATATATTGCAAGGCCAAATTACTTTTACTTGGTATCTATTGCATGAGGTTGATAATGGTTGTTACATGCATTATGTCACCTTTGAGAGGCTGAAAGATTTAGTGCCTAAAGAAGGCTGACTTGTTTATATTTATGTATTTATTAATCATGGAAGATAGTTTTGTAAAGACTATACATGCCAAAAAGAAGGTCTTTATACTTTTATTTTTGCATGCCTAGGAAGGTCGATAACTATGTATTACTATGAGTGCCTGTAAAGGCCAAGAGTTAATAAGTATTGATTCTTGTTTGGCTGAGTATGTCCTATGGATTATTTTATACTAAATCCTATCTTGGTCGTAATATGATCACAAAATTTAAACCCTTAACTAGGAATGACAATAGGATGACAATGGACTAAAAAATTAGTTATCTTATCTTAGCTAATGTATAATCTGGTTGACTTGTAATTTGATGTATAACTTAGTTGAAACATAGCGACAAGGAATATGAGTGCATATGTTTTGTGATAGCTTGTGGACTTACCATCGGAAGTTTTTCTTGATGGCAGCAAGTTTATAATCATAAACTTATGCATATCAATACTTTGATTTTCAAACCAGAATTATATGATGGATGAGATAAACAATTAGTTAGATAATTTCTTATTTGTGTTAAGCTACATGAATGTAGAGGTAACACTAATTATGTTGTCATGATAGTGGAACAAATAAGAAGTTCCATGTGAGTAGAGTGATAGGAAGTCATAGACCCTAGTATTTGCAAGTATGTAAAGAGGGACTCCCAAAAATGATAGTCATTTAAACCCATATATTGCATTTATCCTAGATTAAGGATTAATTCTAAGTTAGATTGGATAGGATTTGAATTTAGTTAAGACAATGTATGTCTAGAGATATTAGTCAAGTAGTCAAACTGTAGGATGTGGTAGTTTCCAAGTCAAGTTAGATGTGTGTGAACACATGACTATGTTTATTGCAAATGTCTATTTATATGCATTAGTCAGTTCACCATGTCTAGATTGTGTGACCTATCATAATGATCATAATTAGCAAGAAGATTGTCTAGATTTGTATGGTCAATTAAGTTATGTATGACACAACACTAGAACTCAAATGGCAACCAGTAGGTTCCTTATGTATATACTCTTTGTGAAGGGTAGGGCCACTTCTAGGAAGGAAGATGAGTGGGGGACCGCTGGTCTGTGGTTGGAGGTAAAGCACTCGGATGATGTTCTCTCTCTGTAGCAGAAGACTCATTGAGATTTGTGAAACAAATATCAGATACCAGATTTTGGATGCAGTATACTTATGACTTATGATTTCCAAACTTATGTAAAATTATTCATATTGCCAAGTACAAATTATTTGTATATGTAAAGTGGATTGATTTCACTATGATTTTTATCTTTGAATATATTGTATTTTCAAGGTTGAAAAATATTCAGAAAAGATATGCATTTATTTTTACGTAACTAGGCAAAAAAAAAAAAACTTTCTCTCATGATTAAACATGTTCATTTACTTCTTAGTAAATTTTGTGAGTAATTCCAAGTTATTTGGGTGGTATGTTACATTTTTTTTATTTATTTGAGCATGTCAAAGGGACTAATGAGAAAATTAATTACTATGTTATTAGATTTTAGTCTTATGTGCTAAAATAAAACATTGCCTTCCTAATGACAAATTGCAAGGTATCTTTGTTCGAGGCTTATTACCACCAATTAAGAACAATTTGTATTTTAATAGCTACTCTTCCTTTATGGATATGTGTCCTCATGCTAATAATGTGTAACTCAAAATAATTGCTTCTAATGGCTTCAAATATGGGTCCTCACATACATCTCCAATGCCTTTCTACCCATGAAAATTCAAAATTTAAACTTTTCAAAAGAGTAATGACAAGAAAGAAAACTAGTCTAATGCCAATCATGTGGCTGCCACTTCTAATGCTCTTTCTTTTAAACCTCAAACAACTAGAAAATTCATAAGATTGAGTGAATCTTTAGACAATGTGCTTCAAACTTTATTAAATGTGATTTTGATTACCATTCCTCACATTCATCCATTAGATCCATCTAGATGACTCCCTAGAGGTATTTAATGAGAATGCCTTTTGTTACCATCACATGGTTAATGGTCCTTATACATTGATTTATGTGCATCTAAAGCATAAAGAACAAGATTTGATAGATAATAATTTTATACATATCAATGGTGTTAATGATGGTCCAACAATCATTCGATAGATCCACCTAGTCAAATATATAGATTTATATAAATCCTCTTCCTTTTCATACTCAATTTAACAATATGGATTTATATCAAGTGCCTGAGCATCTACATGTTTGCATGCCACACATGCATATGGATATTGACGTTTTCAATCAACAACATGTTGGTTCCTTTTCTTCATATTCACAAATGGATGCTTTTGTGGGAATGGGTCATGGTAGAACTCCTTCTCCCCCTACCACTCTTGTTATTACATTTTTGAGGAGTAAATTTTTTATGATCATTCTTATATCCACTATATGTGACTAGTAGTATGTGTGGCAAGTCTGCCAATGGTATTCTCATGGACTCCACAAACTAGTTTTTTAATATACACTAATGAGTATTTGTGGATTCATAACATTCAATGTAATTGTGCCCATTAAGGGGTATCATTAAATATATCTAATGGTTCATTGTGTCATGATTTGATGATTTCCAATTAAAGATTGGAAATATTCATTGCATGAAGATAGCTTATTTCATTACATGGATAGAAGAAGACAAAATCATATAGAACAAATAAGATAAAAACAAGCAAATTATTCTAAAAAAATCCCTATCCATGTATCGTCGGTCAGCATAAGGCGATTTAACTAAAGATAATTCCGTGATTATGAATGGGCAGAGGGATCTTCAAATCAACGTGTCTATTGGCGTCACACCCCATTCGGGGCTTTAAAAAGGCAACCAAGGTGAATAGAAGGAACATGAGATCTATGCATCGAAGAAGGAATATCATATCATCGCATGAAACAAGAGAAGAACATTGGCAATTTGAAAGCATTGGAGTATATATTCTAATATATTTGATCAAACCATTGAATCTCACCGCAGCATCGAACAAAGAAGACACCATCGAAGAAATTGAAATCGATCAGCAAATATAATTGAGTTAGCAAACTACACGTATCTTAGCATCGGATCATTGAATATAAGAACATCTGCCATTTAACATCTGACATTATATATAGAAAATAAGACATTAGTATCAGCAGTAGTAATGAAGGAAGGGAATCAAGTCTTAAAGCAAATTGGTAATCAAATTCATCACAAGGCATAATAGGCATAAATAAGACAACAAAATTCAAGGTATGATCTTAAGCATTGAAATATAGTGTATTGATTTCATGTTCATAGAGTATGTAAGTTGCAGATGGTCATACTGACAAACTCTTGCATTGTTTGAATTAATAACTTGATAATCAACAAGTAGGAATTACAATTCCAAAATGACTAAATAAGAATATTAACAGGAAATCAGAATAGCATAGATTTTAATAAGAAAAAATAGAATGAACACTTACATATTGCATGGTCATTGAATGATTATATAAGATTAGATTGTTACATAATTGCTTTGATAGCTAATTATAAGAAATAACTTAAAGACTATGAAAAACCATCATAAGTGCATGAATGAATAATGAAGTTGTAATAACAATTATCATAGCCTAAGTTACTAAGGCATAGATATTGTCAAATAACTTGAGTGAATACTTAAATTAATTATGATAAAGAAGGGATGAGAAGAAGGGCTCATGGTAGATCAACCAAACCCACAGATCAAGACGAAGGGGTAAGGTAAGCAATGGGGCATAATAATGGTTGATGCCAAAGTTGGTCAAGAGTGCCATCCGGCTAAAGACCAAGATTATGGTTGATGCCTAAGTTGGTCAAGAGTACCTTTCGTCTAAAGACCGATAAATCCTTATCTCAAGTTGGTCTAGAGTACCCTTGAGATGAGTTTCCCATTATCTTATGTTGGTCAAGAGAACCATCAAGATAATGGATAGGCCCTTGTCTCGTGATAGTCTACAGTACCTCTCCAGGACAAGGGATGGCCTTCGACTCGAGTTGGTCTAGAGTACCTCTGGGTCAAGGATTATGGAACCCATGATTGCTCCTTACAAACCCTCTCTTGTTGGGCAAGTGGTATGACAAACATGTAGACCCAAGTGTACCTCTCCTAAATGGAATCATGAAATATGTTTAATGGATATCATGAAAGGTAGAATACATTTATATTATGATTATAAGATTTGATTTAATATATCTTTATGGTTAATATGATTAGATAAGAAAGATTGAATACTAATGTTCTCTTTTTCAAGTTAAAATTGTGTGCAAGGTTGCAAAAATTTTGGCTTGCTAGAAGGGGACATTACAAGTGGTATTAGAGCCATCATCCTACCATCTTGTGAAGATAATTAATGCAACATTATACAAGACAATCAGCCCGTAACAACAACAACAACATGGAAATGAGCAACGAGTTAAGAGCATTCATGGAGATGATGACCAAAGCAATGATGGACCAAAATGAAACAATTACTAAAGCCATGGTGGAGCAAGGTGAAAAAAACCACCAAAGCCATGATGGAGAAAGGTGAAAAGACAACACAAATGTTTCTTGAAGCCCTCCAAAAAGTGGGGAACACTACGGACCATCTTAAAACTCACTCAACAAATGGAAGAGAAGTGGGATCCAATCACTCCGAAAACAACACTTCATCCAATCCAAGGATTCCTATACCATCTTTTCTTCCAGAAAAGGAAACATCAAGAACGAAAGAACCCACTCCAAATTCACTAAGCACGGATGACATTGCAAGGGCTTATGCAAGCTTGGAACCCGAAGTGAGGAGAGTAGTGTCATTCAATGACTATAGCAACTCAAGAAGGAATGAATTAACAAGAAGGGAAAAAAGACCCATCAACAAGGAATTGAAGCAAAAGGGCTGTTAGTACTTATTTATGATTAGGGTTTTAAGGTTGAACATTTGCTGATTTTATCATTCAAATCCTAAATTTTCTAAGTCGTGGGGTCTTGCATTGTTCTGCTTGTTCTGGTGATGGTTCTCTGTGTTGGGTTCCTGGTTGTTCGGTTTTATCTTCGTGCTTCAGTGTTCATAGGTTGACCAGCCCCCCATGTAATGTTTTACCGCCTTTTCCTGTCGCACTCATGAAAAATGTTAAGTTTGTATGTGCAATTGATCATGTCTGTTGGCGAGCTTGTGAAATCTCTATCGGCTTCCAAAAATGGTGAAAATTTGAGTTATATGCATTTCTTAATGTATATCGGGTTGCATATACATTGGGGAATCTTCTGAAAGGTTTCGGGAATATTCGCCATTTGTATATCAGCCCTGCTTGTATATCGGGCTTGTATGTATAATATGCAAGTGAGACATACAAAGGAAAAGATACATTGTAGGAATATTATGGAGGAGATTCCTTGCTTGTATGTGCAAGGGAATGTACATTGAAAAATATACAAAGGCCCGTGACATGCAAAGTGAATAGTGTCGCGGATATACAAATGGGTTTGTACGTGTTCAACATACAAAAGAGAATGTATTTCGCATATTCCAGGAAAGATTCCCTATTTGCATGCCTATGGGCACATGCATATTCGGTGATATACAATTGAAGATACAAGCAAAATATACAAGGGGCCTTGTATGTTCCGCAACATACAAAGGCAGAAGGTGCATTTGATGGGGCCCGCCATTTGTTTAAAGTGATTGTATGTTTGAACATATAGTGAAAGTGCATTCCAAAGATGCAAGGCGGACCCCAAGTCATTTTCATTCTGTTCTAAAAGTAGTGTGGGGTCCACGGTTTGTACATTGCATTTGTATATGCAATGTGTAAGGAAATGTGCAAAGGAAAGAGAAAATGGGTCGGGCCCACCACTTGTATATTTGCATTTGTATATGTGCCAATATGCAAATTCATGAGGATACACGGCCTGAACTTGAAGGTTTTTCAAATCTGATGGATAGATGCAATGAAGTCCGCCTTGTATATGTTTTACACTTGTATGTGTGTAATATACAAAGCGATGAATGCAGGATGGAGATACAAGCCGGACCCAAACTGAATTCCAATTTGTGATATAACTTTTGACGTCTGCCTTGTATGTTGTATATGCATTTGGGTTTGCATATACAAGAGTGATAAAGGTGAAATAAAAGGAGAAAGGGCTAGCGATAGAAACACAAGGTGCCTACGTGGTATGATTTCATTGGCCGATGACTTTTCAATGTTTTTGGTGCCGTTGATCACAGCGACGGAGGGATGATCGACGGTCTTGTTTTGAACCTACAACGAAGGATTTTCTTGAGCGTGTGCAGCGATTTTTGAGCGAGAAACTTTCAGAGGTATGACGTTGCTACATTTCAGAGAGGCTGTGGGTAGCTGAAGTGTTAATGGCAGAATTGCAGCGGTATGGGTCGGTGATGGACGGGTCAACAACCTGATTGAAGATGAATGTCCTTGAACGACGGTGCAGATCTCGATTCCATCTGCTCATTCCTCTCTGTCTCCCCATAGCGTTGAATATTTTTGAGTGCCATTCCTCATGCATTGAATCTGGAAGATTTTTGATGTGCCATGTAATTAATTTGCCGAGTACACATTCTTGCTATATTAAGCAAGCTGTGTTACTCATTTGTGTTGTTGAAAAACTGGACAAATTTTGGTGCTGCAATAGGAATACAACTTTCTAGTGACTCTATCTCAGGTGTCTTTGCGAGTTTATGAGTTTTATGTTGTATGTATTATGCACAGAATTATCAATTTCATGTTGATTTAAATGAGTAATGCTTCATTGCGTGTGTTTTGTTATTTATCTCCAGATTGAATGTGTTTTTCTTCTGACTCTGAACATCTAAGGGGTGTTATAGATTCTAGAATATAGGTTTTCTATATTGAATACTTAGTCTCTTACTTTTGCTCAAGGAGTAGATTGAATGTTTTGGATTAAGTGTTGAGAAGAATACATTGCAGTAAGGATGTTTGTAAGCAGAAATAACTGAATACTCTCTCTTGGGTATTGTCTGTAAGGCAGATATTTTAGAAACCCCTTGAAATCTGATTACTGTCTTAGGTCTGTGGTAAACATTCACATATATATGTCTACTGACTCTAAGTCCTGGATAGGCACCGATCTGGTCTGGTATCTCTGTTGTAACCCAAAGTCCTAGTTTTGCATCCATATATAAATCAAACTCAAACTTCAACTTCAAAACTTTTAGGACTTTAGAAGTAGTTTTAGGACCCAAAATCCTCTGTCTACAATTGAATATAGGCCCGAAGCTAGCCCCTTTGCACTTATCTCACAGTTTTGGTCTACATAAGAGAGGATTTATCTCTTTGTATCAACATCCCAGCTAATTCATGGATGCATTTCATAGATGTTGAGTAGGGAATGCCCCCCTTGGTTCTGCAGAGCCTAAAGAAGAAGAGGAGATATTTATAGAGTTTATCTCCTATACTGTTGGCCCCTGGCCCGGGAATCCTGTCGATCATTGATGGCTACTTTGTAGGGGTGACTGGGAACAAGCATCCAGTTTGGGAAAATACCAACAAGGCCAACAAGGTTAATCTACCACATTTTGATGGAACCCATAAGATCACTCCATAAGCATGGTTACAAAAGTTGAATGACTATTTTCAACTTAACCCTATGACCAAGAAAGATGCACTTCAATTTGCCATCTTACACCTAGAGGGATTGGTCTATGAATGGTGGCATCATGGAAAACACACTCAAGGACATGAATCCATTACATCCTGCAAAATTTTCCAAAAGATTTATCAAGAAATTTGATAGACGACATCCATAACAAGATTTCCAGAATCTAACACTACTAAGGCAAAGAGGCACCGTGGATGAGTATGTAAATGAGTTCAAGAAAATAGCCATCCGAGTCTCTGGAATTGAGGATGAAAGACTCACATTCTTATTTGTTGAAGGGTTAGACGAGAAACTACGAGGACTAGCAGGGGCACTTAGACCTACCACACTTGATGATGCCATTGAAATGGCAACTCAACTAGAGAGGAGTAAATCCTCTCAATCTTCCACTAAACCCCTCCATAAGAAAGGAAATATTGATAAGAATCCATGCTGTAAATGTGGAGAACTGTGGAAACTGGAATATGTATGCCTAAGGAATGAAAATGGACACGAGAAACCATATATTCCATACAAGGACCATGAAAAACTAAAAGTAAAGAACCTTTGTTTTGATTGCAGAGAAGCATGGAAAATCGGACACAAGTGTAAAGACCCTGCAAAAGGAAATACGTGCTTTAGATGTAATGAGAAATAGGAAGCCAGACATAAATGTGGGAAAAGAGCTCAAGCACACAATATAGAAATCATACTCGACAAAGAAATTTAGGAAGAAAGTGAAGCAACTTCAAATAAAAGAAGGAAATAAAACTGATCTTAAAATTGAGTGTCCCAAAGAAATAGGGATTGCTTGAGGACAAGTAATCTCAAGAGGGGAGGCCTGTCATGATTCAATGATTTCCAATTAAAGATTGGAAATATTCATCGCATGAAGATAGCTTATTTCATTACATGGATAGAAGAAGACAAAATCATAAGAACAAATAAGATAAAAACAAGCAAATTATTCTAAAAAAACCTTGATCCATGTATCGTCGGTCAGCATAAGGTGATTTAACTAAAGATAATTCCGCGATTAGGAATGGGCAGAGGGATCTTCAAATCAACGTGTTTGTTGGCGTAACACCCCATTCGGGGCTTTAAAAAGGTAACCAAGGTGAATGGAAGGAACAGGAGATTTACGCATCGAAGAAGGAATATCATATCATCGCATGAAACAAGATCAAAACATCGGTAATTTGAAAGCATTGGAGTATATATTCTAATATATTTGATCAAACCATTGAATCTCATCGCAACATCGAACAACAATCAATCACAAAAAGCATTGATAGAAGACACCATCGAAGAAATTGAAATCGATCAGCAAATTTAATTGAGTCAGCGAACTACAAGTATCTTAGCATCAGATCATTGAATATAAGAAGAACATCTGCCATTTAACATATGGCATTATATATAGCAAATACGACATTAGTATCGGTAGTAGTAACGAAGGAAGGGAATCAAGTCTTGAAGCAAATTGGTAATCAAATTCATCACAAGGCATAGCAGGGCTAAATAAGACGACGAAATTCAAGGTATGATCTTATGCATTGAAATATAGCGTATTGATTTCATGTTCATAGAGTATGTAAGCTGCATATGGTCATACTGACAAACTCTTGCATTGTTTGAATTAATAACTTGATAATCAACAAGTAGGAATTACAATTCCAAAATGACTAAATAAGAATATTAACGGAAATCGGAATAGCATAGATTTTAATAAGAAAAAATAGAATGAACACTTACATATTGCATGATCATTGAATGATTATATAAGATTAGATTGTTACATGATTGCTTTGATAGCTAATTACAAGAAATAACTTAAAGACTATGAAAAACCATCATAAGTGCATGAATGAATAATGAAGTTGTAATAACAATTATCATGGCCTAAGTTACTAAGGCATAGCTTATATTGTCAAATAACTTGAATGGATACTTAAATTAATTATGATAAAGAAGGGTAAGAAGAAGGGCTCATGGTAGATCAACCAAACTCACAGGTTGAGATGGAGGGGTAAGGTAAGCAATGGGGCATAATAATGGTTGATGCCAAAGTTGGTCAAGAGTGCCATCCGGCTAAAAACTGAGATTATGGTTGATGCCTAAGTTGGTCAAGAGTACCTTCTAGCTAAAGACCGATAAATCCTTATCTCAAATTTGTCTAGAGTACCCTTGAGATGAGTTTCCCATTGTCTTATGTTGGTCAAGAGAACCATTGAGATAATGGATAGGGCCTTGTCTCGTGATAGTCTAGAGTACCTCTCCGGGACAAGGGATGGCCTTCGACTTGAGATGGTCTAGAGTACCTCCGGGTCAAGGATTATGGAACTTATGATTGCTCCTTACAAACCCTCTCTCATTGGGCAAGTGGTATGACAAACATGTAGACCCAAGTGTACCTCTCCCAAATGGAATCATGAAATATGTTTAATGGATATCATGAAAGGTAGAATACATTTAGATTATGATTATAAGATTTGATTTAATATATCTTTATGGTTAATATGATTAGATAAGAAAGATTGAATACTAATGTTCTCTTTTCAAGTTAAAATTGTGTGCAAGGTTGCAAAATTTTTGGCTTGCTAGAAGGGGACATTACACATTGAGTAATAGTTTGGGTTACATCATTTTTCCTCTTCAAGTGGGTTTTAAAGAAATTCCCATGTTGGTCCTTTTTCATATATAGGTTTAATATTTCACTTGGTAGGCCATGGCTTGAAAATCTAAAATTTGGGCCATTCGTTATACATCAAAGGTTGTAATAATGCATGAAGGGAGAATTGTCATGGTCCTCCATGATTCATTTTCATATTTGAGTCATTTTACTAATGACACTTATGTCCATACTCCTAAGGAAACTACACATGCAAATGACAAGGTTTTCTATAAGAAAGGAAAAAAATTATTATGAGACCACAAGTAAAGGAGCACACAAATTCCTCTTTGTTGCCTCCCAAGGTATCTCAAGACAAGAAAACAAAGAATAATTTGTTTCCTCCACAAAATAGGCAAGAATGAGTCTTTTTTCATCCTTCATGTATACTCGAAAGAAAGAAAAGTCCCATCCTTATCAACTAGTATTTAGAAAGTTAGATTTAGAAATCTCATTGCTACATCTAAAGGGACATCTATTATTTGGGTACAAAATTGAAAGGAAGAAAGGTACGTAGAAATGCTTCCTACACTAATCTTAGAGGCGAGTATTTTGCAAATTTTCAACCTTTACAATTACAAAAAGTAGAAACACATATAAATATAAACTAAACAATATACCATAACACAAGGTGTATGTGGGGAAAACCCTTTTGGGAGAAAAACCCCACACTCCAAAGTAGTCCAATGTATTATTCAGTAATCTAAACAATGTTACAGTACACTTGCATAGCAAGCCTTCACAAGAGTATCACCAACATTCAAATTTAGAGTGATTTTGGTAGCATTACGATACCTACAAATTACATCATAGAAACTACAACTCCAATCACCAATTATAGGGAAGAATAAACCATAAATGGTCTAGGAAAAATATTTTCAAAACCATAAGAGGTATGGCATCCAAAGCATGGGTCCAACTTCCAACACCCCTTCTTGGTCTTGGTCTTCTTGGCTATTTTTAGCATATTCCTTACACAACTTACAATGTCATGACCTGTTATATTTGACCACCCAACTTGGGCATTATCCTTATTCAACCTATTCAAAGATGCTCCATGACAATTTTGGCACACTTCATAATGTTGGTCAAGATTCCAATGTAACTCCCTCTTAAATGCTCTTATGTGTCATGAGAATCTGCTATATGTAACTCCCATCGTGATGACCTTACATACACCACAAGATGCCGACACATGGAAAACATATGCCACCTCAATGTGCAACTCCTACCTCTTCATGTGAGGACAAAATCCACTAAATAAAAAATTCATGTCACCTCCAAGTGGGACACCAACTCTCCCACAAGAAGACAAAATACACAAAAGATGAAATAGTGAATGCATACAAAATACATTAAAATAAACATTAGGAATGCAAGTTGAGACACCTTTTCTCAACATTCTTCCTAACAGGTTGTCGTAAGGTCCTAACACTTTAGTTGAAAATTATCAGTTTATCGACCGGGGTAGTGTCCGAGGCTGTATGCAATAGGGACTTTGGATATCTCATTGAGAAACAATTTTCTAGTTCCTTTAAAAGATTGAAACAACAAATGGAATGAAACAATATTTATATCCTTCTATAGAAAGCATTTAAATTTTATACTAAAAATCATGAAAACTCTATACTAGAAAGCATGTAAACTCTACACTAGAAAGCATATAAACTCTTACACTAGAAAGCATATAAATTCTAAACTAGAAATTCACAAATGCAACTTTACTCCGATTTTGAACAATGGGAAATTCTATACCACAAACATTCTAACTTCCAACTATCAATAAACAACAGTTTATCTAAGGCAGATGCGCCGAAAACATTTAAACAACATAGAGAGTTCTAAAACAACAATACTCAATAGTTTAACTTTTAAACAACACACCCTATAGGTTCACGATAGAAAACTAAACACAAACTAACTTCAGCTGAATGAAACATCCACATAAATGAAAGTACTTATCTATTCTACAGTCCCGCGAGTGGCCAGCTCTTGGGAGAAATTTGTCTTTAACTCAGGTCACATTCAATCATTTCCACATCAACATGGTAA
Organism: Cunninghamia lanceolata; assembly: GCA_027924645.1. Taxonomy (NCBI): domain Eukaryota; kingdom Viridiplantae; phylum Streptophyta; class Pinopsida; order Cupressales; family Cupressaceae; genus Cunninghamia; species Cunninghamia lanceolata. The sequence goes on along the minus strand of BSBN01000994.1, from coordinate 5,659,626 downwards.
CTCTATTAAGATATCCATATTTCAAAAGAAATTACTCAAAACAACACTATTTGCATTCATGAACTCTGATTATTTTAAAAACTAAGGGATTGATTTTCATCCATCCATAGTATGATATTTATATCCATGTTTTGAACAATAGATTGAAATTGAACTACATTTGAACTCCTGAATTTCAGATGGCAGGAAAATGCCATTTGAAGAAGTCTTATAACAAAAAAAATAGAATCTTAACTACTGATGTCTTTTAAAACATGAAGAGGGCTCCGAGTGGAGTTATAATGTCTTTGGGTAACCAACATAAATAATAGAACTTAAAACAGAGCCTTCAATTAATGCACGCCTAAAATTTCTGGCGCCCTCAACTTCTGGCACATTCGACCTCAGCTGCATGAAGTCCACTTATCCTATAGGCAATGCATTACCCTGCACAATTACCCAACTCTACATGCCATTATATCAACATTTAAAAGCTAATTTCAATCAATTTAGGAAATAAAGGTTTATACAACATTTCATAAAAAAATAGATAAATATTGCTTATAAAAACAAATAAATTGGCAAGGTTGGGGAATTGGGCAATGCAAAAAGGGTTATTTGTTTCATCAAAGAAATGAGGTTGTTTATACCTCATCACCACCACTTATCAAACACCTTGCAAGAGTAAAAAGGAAACACACCAACATTGGAATCTAACTACTAGGGTCCAAAAGCCCCATATGTTAGAAATGAAGGAAACAACTACCCAAATGGAAATCTAATTACAATATGTTTATGATCTTAAAACAATGTAATATGAATAGAGATTGCAAACAGAAATGAAATTACAACACATAAATAAACACCATAGAAGAATAAACCATTTCAACACTAGATATAACATGGAGAAAACCCTTTCGGGTAAAAAAATCCACCAAGAAAAGAGGCTCATGTTGTATTATTTTCAAAATGGAGACATAATACATGCACTTCACTCTCTCACGTTCTCTCCTCAATCTGATAGAACCTGTGTACAAGAAAACTATATTTTACAACACATACAAGACACTGTATTTATAGATAAATGGCATCTCCCAAAAGGTGGCATCCACTTTTTCTATCCCTGGAAACTCATTAAATGACACACAACAACCTCTGCCACTTGTCACAAGTCAACTATGCAATCTTGGGTGCCCATGGACAAGAATAGGCACTTACGGGGTAATAAATGTTGTCATTACCATCATAGATTCTGTCATAACAACCCCTGAATAGTATCTCTCCAATATGGGCGTGTAGTGCTAAGTATAGCAACTTACAAGTAATAAGTATTTGTCATAAGCTATCATATTATCATAGAATCTTATGACAACTTACAATTGTCATAGATTCTCTTACAACCACTTACCAACTTTATGATAGGTGTCATAACTACCAAAAATAGTAGATTTCTCCAAAGTGGTGCCTACCCTCAATAACTCTTGATTTTCATAGTTACCATCAGTAAATGTTACTCCATAGCTACCGCCAGTAACTCCGGAACTTACTGCTGCAGTAACTCTGTAATTACCGTCCCTAGTAAATAATTTTTACCATTGCCAATGAAACTTGTACATCCCTTATGGGTGATTTACAAACAATATTAGGAGTAATAATTACAAGGATTTACAAGCTTAAAGGTACCTTAATCCTAACATTCTCCCACTTGACATTATACATTGTAAATACCCATAGGAAAACATAAAATGACTAAGTACAAGAAGCAAGGCCCATGGCCTCCATGCACCAAGTAAACTTCTCTGTGCTCACAGGTTTGGTCAAAGCATCTGTAACATTCTCCTAATTGTCTACCTTCTTCAGATCAATCTATCCACTTGCAACCATTTCTCGAACAAAGTGATACTCTACATCAACATGCTTAGTCTGAGCATGATACATAGGATTCTTGGCCAAACAAATAGCACTTTACCTATCACAACCAATCTGAATGACCTTGCAATCAAAACCAATACCTATACACAATCTCCTCAACCAAACTACCTCCTTAGAGACATGGGTAGCAGCCATATACTCTGCTTCGGTGGTGGACAAAGCAATCTGAATGGTCTAAAATCATGCCTTGTTTGCTCTTTGAAGCCACTAGTTAATATTATGAGTTAATCAAAAGAACACTCTGCCATCTATCCATTAATCTAAATACTATCTTTTGGCATATCACCTTAGAGTAGTTCCTTTCATTTAAATTTTCTCTTCTCTTTCCTTCCCCACCCACAGAAAAAAATAACGAGATTCTTATGAAGAGCTGGCTTCTAAAATCTCAGAGGTTATCCTATGATTCGTAAAAGAGTCCCACATTCATAGGATTTTCCATTTGTAGTGGTTTGTCTGTAACGAAGAGAAATTCTTAGGTGCAAACAATAAAAGTTATCAACATGAATATTATAAAGACAATAATAGATAGTAAGTTAAGGTATTTCTACAGTCTTATTATTATTGTATTATTATCTAACTCTTTTAATTTGATATCTCTGCTATATGATACTAAGTGTTTTAATTTCACAATATTATTTTATAAGTGAAAATAAAAATGTTTAAATATATTATTTTGTTTACCTAGTAAGCATTATTGCCTTGTAAGATAGAGCATTATTAAATAGTGTATTAGCCTAAGTGTCGCATTTGATCGATTTAAAATGTTAATGCAAGATAAGATTCGTAGAAGGTATTAAATAGTTAGCAAATATGAATTATGGACCAAGTTATGAGAAATTAACAATCAACCCTTAGACTTCACGGCTTTCCTTTACACGAACATGTTTTCTTGGCATAGCCCACTCAATGAAGCCTTCGAACCTTCACTTCTTTTGGTCTTAGCCTCAATTTTTCTTGTTGACCTCAATTATTTATTTGTTTGAACTATGTGATGGAATTTATAATTGTTCTACACCTAATATTCTCAATGTGTTGTTGCCATGTATCTTTCGCACTAGTGGATTTTTTGTTGCATCAGTTATGGAGATTGCTTTCATACACACTAATTGTACTTACCGTCATGGAAAACCTAGTTCAAAAAAATTATTGAACCTATATTGAGTTTTATTTTGTTAATTTTTGGGCATGCCATTTGATATTAGAGCCAAGTTTGTAACTCTAGGAGATCTAGGAATTGTTGGATTGTTGAATGTGTCGAATGCAAGTATGTTGTTGCATGGTATTTTGTTAGCTTAGTTTCTTGGAACTAACTAGTTGATTTATGATTTTTTTCTTATTGTTAGAATTAGATAATGATTGCATGTTCCTACCTATTCTTTCATGAAAACCTTAAGTGGATTAAAGCAATGAGCCTAGTTTTATTAAAAGTTTAATTGGTTCATTTTATGTAGGTCAATGTACAGGTTGTTTCTTGGATCATTTATTTCCTTCATGAATCTAAGTTAAATTTATAGCATGAAGAATGTGATAATGAAAGTAATACGTGACTAGTAGGACATTAGTAAAGTCAATAAAGAATGTGAGTGCAAATTTTCCTTTTAGCCTTTATGTAATTATGATGTTTGAGAAAGGTTAAATCTTTATTTTGCAAAATGTGACCATCTCATAGGGACTATTATTTCACGAGTATTTTTAGACTCCTTAAAATGAAACTCGACATTGGTTAAAAATTTGGAAATCATTAGAACTTTTTATCCCATATTTTAAGTGTGATGTTTACTTTTTCATATGTCCTATATAGAGTCTTGTTATAAAATGAGGATGTATTTTCAAAGGTGTGATTTGTTCGACCTTGTTATAGAAAGATAACCCTACCTTAGGTTGTTAGGATAAAAGCATTCATGTGTTAGACCTTGGTCATTGTAAATAGAGTTCTCCTATGCCTTCCCTAAAGCTTTACTTTCTATTGTAGACAATCTCCCTTGTGACCCCCACCCCCTAAATGTATGTTTCTTTCAATGTTTGATAGGATGCTTGGTGAATCAAATTTATTCTGAAATCTTTAGGTTGTATCCATAAGGGACTCAAATTTAAAGTAAGTGAGGAGTTTTCCAATTATTTTAGAGGTAGGAAATAAGTGAATGTTAATCTTTTTGCAAATAAGTGAATGTTGCAATAGTAGGGTTGTGAAGTTCCATGATATTTAATTATTTCTTTTATATTTTAATACTTTTAGAATTGAGTAATGAAATTGTTGGAAATAATCATTTAAGATCAAACTAAAGGTGGATAAAAAGCAAGTAGAGAGTGTTAGGAATTGCATGCAGAAGATATCAATTCAATGCAAATAAACATTAAATAGAGGAATGAAAATACACAGAAATAATAACAGCGAGAGACAATTTTTAACGTGGTTCACCCAAACTCAGGCTACATCCACCAACAGCGAATCCAATATTATTATCCAGTAAATCAAACCGATTACAACCAACAATCCTTGCAACTCAATACCGCTGCAAATGCTACAATACAATATCGAAATCCCACCCGCAACATACATCCCAGCCACTTATAAAAAGCCTTTTGAAAGCTTCTAGAATTAGGGTTTTATAATGTCATTTTTTCTTTTGTCGATTAACAAAAAATTAACATCTGACTCTAAACAGGCAAAAAAGAGGGAATTTTTTTTTGGGGGGCTGCACCCTCGAATCTCGACGAGGATACATTACGAGTGTACAGTACTTGCATGATTAGTCACCACATACCAACAGAGAGAAGCGAATAAAATATGTGTTGAAATTCAATCAGTATTATGTTATTATTTTTCCAATCGCTAGTGTTTAAGTATGGAATTCTTGCTTATAGTTGTTGTTTGAGTTGAAATTGGTTAAGGGATGAATCTTCTTAGGACATGCTACATCTTATGTGTGTGCTCTTGTATTCTTTGACTAGTGATGAAACTTAGATGTGAAAACATGATCATGATATGTGCTAGATGACTTAATTTTGGGATACAAAAATGTAAAATCTTGATATGCATCTAAGGAATAATAGGTTGTTTAGGATGGCATCAAATAATTTACTTGTGGTATCTTGATATTGTAGGCACCTCTTGTATTTCATCAATTGCATTATGTTGTTACTCAAGTGTGAATGCCTGATAATGCACCTTGGAAGTAGAATCCACTTATGTTTCGCTTGAAGGTTGGGAATTGCATGTGAACATAATTGGAACTTGAAAGCATAAAAAACTTAGTTATGTTGGGGAAAGAAAGGAAACTAGGTTAGAATGTGGAAAACATTCATGCACTTTACATGTTTTTTAACAAAACAATACTAATGTTGAATTAAATGAGTAAAATCTAGAGAGACAAAGGTAAAGTTGGAATTGTAGTGCAATGTGCAAGTTTAAACTATAGTTGTAAGACAATTAGTGGTCAAAATTATATTTTTTGTTCGTGATTGAAATCAAGTTAAAAATTGTAATATGAGGTTGATATAGAAATAATTAGACCTATTTGACTTCTTGGAGAATGAACTTGGTAGGAGTAAGTGAAATTTGTGACTGTCTTATTTGTGTAGCACAAGGTGATAAGTATGTGGAATTCAATATGTGTTGTGGCCTGTGAATACTAGTGAATGTTGTGATCATACCTCAAGTATGTGATACAGGGTATCCAACTTGGGCAGAAGGGTTTTGTGGACATCATGTGTGATCCACGTATGTACACCCTTTGTGATAATTATTTGTGTGTTAACAACTGTGTTTTGGTCTATTTGAGCATGAAAATGTTAATAATTGTGTATTGGTGTGTGCCTTTTGAAGGGGAATGTATGAATCACTCTCCATGATCTTACATGTTTGAAATGTTTTGATGTCACCCCTAGCGTCAACCCTCTCACCTAGATGAGAACATGCTAGTGTAACTAGGAGTCAAGAGAGAAGGGACCTCCATTGGCTTGGTTGTAAATTTCTCCATGGACATTTGTCCCCGATTGGATCCCCCACACATTAGAACCACACTAGTTGGTTTGCAATGCAAAAATACTCCTTATTATTTGTTCCATGGGTTGAGAATGGACCCTAACATGCCTTTAACCTACTCTCATTCTAGTTATAAATACTTCGTATTTTAGTTGGTATGAACACTAGATACAACTACTAGCTTTTGGGTATTTGACGTTATCATGGGTTTCTAGTATTTAGAAACTATTATTAGTTACAAAATGCTAGCACTATTTTTGGATACAGTTATTTGTTATAGTGATCAATTATAGGAATTTGAGACTAATTATGAACAATTTGAATTAGTAACTTTCAGCATTGAGACATGGTGTTTTATCGAGAGTTTTAAGGAGATTATAGTCATGTCTAGAGTTAGTGTGGCATGGTGATTTTGTTAGTAGCTTGATATCATGGATAGAATGACATAATGTGTATAATGAAACCATAGTAGTTTTGGCAACTCATTATAGTGATGACTTGAGATCTAGAGATAACCTTACTTATGTGATACTTCAAACATTTGGCACATGACATTTATCACAAAGCATGTCCTGGTTTGTATGAGACATGTGATTGTTTAGTATGACATTGCATCTTGAAATCTTCATGTGGTTTGCGACCACCATGATATTATTATATGGTTTTTATGTGGTTGGAGACCACCATGCTATTTCATGCTATTATCTTTACATGGTTTGAGACCACCATTCCCCTCCTCCCCTTAGGTGGCTTTAGTAAAAGTCGCATGGTGTTCGTGATGTGCAAACTCTTGTTAGAATTTTGGATTATTATTTATTTATTTATTGGCGATTTTTCTTAAATATTAAGCCAACAATGTTAAATTTTATTGTCTCGGGTTATTTAGTTGTTTGAATTTGTGATAGTCCTTTTGCCTTAAGAACTTGTTTAATTATACCTTTGGTTTGAATTTGGGATGTTGCAATGGTTGTCATATTTGATCTTCAATTTATTCTATGAATTTTTATTTGAAGATTTAACTTGCGAACTTACTTTATTAACATCTTGATTTGAGGATTTTTAATGTTGCAACTACTAGTGTGTGTGGAGTAATGTAGCCTGTGCAAACTTCCATATCCAGGAAAGGTCCCTGGCAGGTTGTATAGGGGAGTAGATGGCCTAGGGAAGAGTCCATTGTGAGGATGGGGCTACAAATTGGACTAGTATGGGACAATCACACTCCATTCTCCTAGATCTATGTGTGTGATATTTGTGTACCTTCCTCTTGGAGGCTAACCCCCTTAAACAAATAAGAGCAAAGTACTAGGAAATGTATGAAAAGGTCCTTAGGGAGCACCCCAAGACCATCTTTCTTATTGAGTACATGACACTATGACACTTGTGATATTAGTACCTTTGGATATGGGATTATTTGGTTTTAGGGCTACTCAAATATTGGCTCAATAGTTCTACACTTACATGGTTATTCAATTATTGGATCTATGGCTTCATGGCCCTATGGTTACTCAATGACATATTGGCACTTGTCCTCCTCATAAAGCCCATTTTGTGAGCCTTGTAATGTGAGCCATGTGAATTCATTGTGATGTATGTAGTTGTAATATGTGAGTATGGTGTGATTTACTTTGGGAACTAAGTGTTAGAGATTAGTGACAATTGTAACTTGGGAATTAAATGCTTGCATTGGTTATTGTCATGATGACTTGGTGAGTTGGACAATTCTTTATTGAAACACTATTTAATTTTTGAAATATTCATGATGGTAATTTTTGGTATGAATCTTGTTAACATACAAATAATAAAAAAGTGGTTAATGTAGTTCTAGGTTACAATGGTGTAACTTCATTCCATATGGCCTTGTAAAAAATTATGAAAATTGTTGGTAGTCCTAGCACTCATGTACTATGATTGAATGGATGAAGAGTTTCTATTGTGTGATTGCTATTTTATTGTGTATGGTTACTCACTTCATGTAGAGAATGCTTATCTAGATTTTGGTTACATTATGATTTATTCCTTTTGACAACCAAATTAGTGAGATGGGTTGGCCTCAACACCTTTAGATGTGGCACCCCATTGGGGCTTTGCATTTCTAAAACTTTAGGGACTTCCAGGAGAAAGTCTAATCTAAGGGGAGGGGGATGTAAGGCCTAGTCTTACCTATGGCTACTATAGCACCTTTGTCCATTGGGGTGGACCCTAACTTTCTAGCTAGTCAAATTATTCGATGAAACTTGTGACTCTGGTCCTAGTATGGTGTTGGTATAATTGGATTTGGTGAACCTCTTTGGGTAACTCTCTCCCCTCTCTAGACACCTTGATTGTAAATGTGTGTGCTAATGATAAGAATTGAATGTCATTTCTTGATTTATTTTTGGTGGGAGACCATTAACTCTCGTAACACCAATTGTATTCTTTGCACTCTAATGATGTTGCTATTCTAATGATTATGTATTAGATCTTCCAACTTTTTAACTCTAGTTCATATATTTCATACTATTTTTTTACTCTATCAGATTTCATAATGAATGCTTACCTAATCTTAATTAAGGTTGGATTTTCGATATCATATGATTGAATTTAATTTCAAGTGGCATTTCTGTAATGAGTGAGCTTAATTCTAATATGAAGTAAAGGATGACGCTTGTACTAATATTTAGTGTGATGGATTACTAATGTGTTTATGTTCCTTGATGAGAAGACTACCCATGAGTGGGAATAGAAGCATCATGATTGTCAAAGTGGCTTGACAACAGTGACAACTAACTAGACACAAATGAAGTTGAGTGATAATAATGCTAACCATGCTAAAGAAGAAATGTAGATAAGTGAATATGGTAAGTTGTATACAATTAGTATCTCATTGATAGAAACCCTTATAATATGTAATGGGTCAAGGATAAATTGGATAGAATAATGACATGTTAAAACTAGCTCCTACAATCTTATATTGTTCTTTGAATGATAATTTAATTGTTATGGTGAATTAATTGGGATATCATCTATATAAATTAACGCTGGTTGAAATGCGAATTTTGATGCTAATGAAATTAAAAAGTGAGTACGATCAATTATGATTAAGGTGTTTCAACTATGCATATATTGGACATATTAATATTATGATGAATTTGTAAGAATAAATTGTCAATGGGAGAATCATTAGAACCCTAAATTGAATTGCTTCAATTGATGAAGTTTTATGTTGTGACCTTGTTTTCCTTAGTGAATTAATGTTATGGCTTAATGTGACTAAGACTCTCCTTGTGTTAAGTTATAGTTTGTAGTGTTGAATTAATTTTTTGGGGATCATGGGGTTAGGGTGTCTTAAGCATGTGTGATTCCCTTGTAAGTTAAAAACTTAGATTTGCTCTTATGAGTGATTTTAAATGGTATTAAAAAGTCATTTTCTAGGTTTGTAGGTGAAATAGACCCCTAGGGAAAGTACCTATGGGTGGGTGCTTATTGGACAACTCATCTTGACCTAAGGGCAAGATTTAACCCTTCCAAATTCCCTTGGAAGGATGTGACATGACCTAATGTGTTGGGAGATGGAACGGTGACTTGTCACTTTCCAAGCTCCCCTACCTAGGTTTGGATGAGGGATTGTGTCAAGTACACCCACATTCTAATGCCTCACACATGTGGGAGCAACCCCTGGGTGAGTGCATAAAGAAGAGTGTACAAGTACACTCCTTTTCCCTAGGTCTCACACGTGTGAACACATGGGAGACATGTGACCTTGATTAGGGTTTGTGAGCTAGGGTAAGTGGGCGAGTTGGACTGTCGGCCATGTGTCACCCTCTCATTTGGTGATGATGAGTGACATGATAGTCCTTATGACATGGAACTCCTTATTTATACCTTCTTCTTAGGCTTGAAGAAGCAAGATTCTTGGCTTATGTTCTTTGTGTCTTATTTTGACAAGATAAAAGCTTTTTGACATTTTGGGTGAGGAGAGAACTTAAGAGAAGAGGGGACTTTGAATGAGGACATGATATCAAGTAACTGGAGTCTTGGAGAAGGAAGAAGGTGCTTCATCCCTATAAAATCCATGTAGAGAGATAAATCCTCCCAATTCCTTATCATTCTTTGTATAGCTATTTTTCATGAATGTTCTCATCTTATGCAAAACATTGCTCCTTGAAGAATAATGGTGAAAGTGTATTCATATTTTGGTGATGTTTGTACCTTTGGGATATATATTAAATCTTTGGATAAATGTTTCCCATTTGAATATGAGCATGAGTTTGAGAGAAAACCCCTTAAAATTTTTATTCCTTGTTCCATTATGTTTTGTTCTATTTGTGTTGTTATATATTTTGGTGTGATGTGTTCTTGACAGTTCTCTTGGCTTGGGGGATGCCTAGGACCTCTTACAGTCTTATGACACCATAATGGTTGGGTGGAGAGTATTTATCCTCCCATTGGCATGTTAACTATATCGACTCTTCTTATTGGTTCTTGGAGATGTTGGTTGAAGTTTAGGACTACTTGGACTTGTATGGTTTGGAGGATATCATTTGTAAGGTGAATCTAATGTATGCATTTTATTGCACAATTAGTGGAGGAACTGAAAGCTTCTAATATTGATATTATTGTAAGGGATTGTGTGGCTTAGGATATGATAGGCCTAGCCATAATTGACTAATGTATGCTTTAGTTAAGAGAAAAAATTATTGATCAAATTATACCTATGGATCTTTAACTATGAAATACCCTTTATTTCTTATCCTTTTATTTGTAGGAAAATTAAGGCATGCATTTTCGTAATCATATGTAGTTATGTGCTCTAGGTGGTTTAATACATCATAAGAATCTTAAACTTGATCTTTTGTGAGATGTATCTAAATAAATCCCAATTTGATGTATGTGGATCTTCAAGTGAAAGACTATTTCTTCTTAAAGTGAAAATACCCATATTGTTCTAAATGACCATTTAATATCATTAGATTAAATAAATAAATAAATAAATAAATACAATATGTATTTACACCTTCACAACCAAATAATTGTCTCTTCCTTTCTCCAACATCATGCTTGAAATCATACATTTGGCTTTAATACACTCATTGCAGACATAATCATACATGCATACATACATACATACATACACACATGTGTGTGTGTGTGTAAATTTGGAAGAAACCATATATAAAAGTCGATATTGCTTTTAAATTTGAAAGTAGTTTCAAATTGACCTATTGCTTTTATGTCTCAGTGTTTATATTTTTCTTTTTCATAGAGTTTCTTTTTATAAAATAAACTAAAAAATAATTAAAAAATTAGGGTTTGGGTGACAAGGCCGAAGTATTGCCACCCTAGCCCAACCCTTGAAGGCACGACTCCATGGAGCCATGGCCCCTTGCATGTTGTAAAGCTCCGCAAGGAGGCCATTGGCCCCTCTTTAGGGCCCAAGCCTCTCATCTATGTCCAGTGCCTATCCTCTTGTTATAATATTTCATTTCAATATACATTTGATTCCACCCTTTGCAACATTCAAATCTAATTTGAGTTATGTTTTAATCTATTTGTTGCAATAGTAAAATGATATATATCTCTGTGTGTGTACTTGAATTTGAATATATACATGTGTGTATATTTGTATATATATGAATATATACATATATAATACTTAAAATATATATACATTTTCAAATCTAACTAAATACAGTTGTACATATGCAAATATATCCATATATATTTAAAACTTGAATATATATATATATATATATATACATGTGTGTATATTTGTATATATATGAATATATACATATATAATACTTAAAATATATATACATTTTCAAATCTAACTAAATACAGTTGTACATATGCAAATATATCCATATATATTTAAAACTTGAATATATATATATATATATATCCTGAAAAAAATTAAAAAAAAAAGAAGAAAGAGGGGTTATGACCAATTTGCAACTCCATTGGAGAGGCTTAATAAGGCGTTCATGCCTCCTTTCTCCCTCTCAACTCCCCAACCTGCAAATGAGCTCTTGGAAAGGAGGAGATCCTTAAATGGTTATTGTTTTGGATTAGGGTAACTTTTAGAGTTACCCTAGATCTAATAGTTGTTAAGAATATCATCTAGTGGTTGAGATTTAATGCTCAACCCATTAAGGGACCCATAATCACTTAACTAGGATTACTTTTTAAGTAAATTAATTTACCCTTATTAGATCCACAGTGGGGGCCTATGTGGTATAGGACCCATAGCTTAAGTTGTAACTTAAGTTACACTATGAAGGAATATTATAAATTAAGACAATAATAGATAGTAATAGATAGTAAGTTAAGGTATTTCTATAGTTTTGTTAAAGTTTTATTATTATCTAATTCTTTTAATTTGATATCTCTTCTATATGATACTAAATGTTTTAATTTTGTAATATTATTTTATAAGTGAAAATAAAAATATTTAAATATATTATTTTGTTTACCCTAGTAAGCATTATTGCCTTGTAACATTGAGTGTATTACCATTAAATAGTGTATTAGCATAAATGTCACAATTGATAGATTTAAAATGTTAATGCAAGATAAGATTAGTAGAAGGTATTAAATAGTTAGACTTCAAGGCTTTCCTTTACACAAACAATTTTTCTTGGCATAGTATGCTTAGTGAAGCCTTCGAACCTTAACTTCTTTTGGTCTCAGCCTCAACTGTACTTGTTGACCTCAATCATTTATTTGTTTTGACTACATGATGGAATTTACAGTCATTCTACACCTAATACTCTCAATGTGTTGTTGCCATGTATCTTTTGCACTAGTGGATTTTTTTGTTGCATCGGTTATGGAGATTGCTTACATGCACATTAATCACACTTATCGTCATGGAAAACCTGGTCCCAATTTTTTTTATTGAACCTAGATTGAGTTTTCTTTTGTTAATTTTTGTGCATGACACAAGAGTTGTTTATGTTTCAAGGCACCTCCTTGAACATGAATTCGTCTTATCATCCTCAAACTGATGGTCAAATGAAGACTATCAACAAGTGTCTTGATAATTATTTGCATTGTTTTGTGTTTGAGCAACATGGACAATGGGTCAAGTGGTTACCTTTGGAAGAGTGGTGGTACAATACTACTTATCATAGTGCTTCCAAAATGACCCCTTATGAGGCCCTCCATGGTACTCCCCCACCATCCTTGAGTACTTATGTTCTAGGTTCTTCACAAGTTACAGTGGTTGACAACATGTTGGCAAAGCGAGAAGACATTGAGCTCGACTACTTAAGGTTGATCTATTAATGCTGGGCCAAAAGTGCATGAAACAATAGTTGAATGAACATTGGAATGAGCACTCTTTTCCTATTGGTTATTGGGTTTTATACCTCTAGCCATATAAGCAACTTTCATTACGCAACAAGCGAGGTCATAAGTTGGATCCCAAATTTTATGGTCCCTATTAGGTAATCCAACACATCAGTGAGGTAGCATACACGTTAGCACTTCCACCTTCTTCTTGAGCCCACCTAGTTTTTCATGTCTCTTGTCTCATGAAAGTGATTGGGACTACTATTCGATCATCGCCAGAGCTACTTGAGTTGGATGAGGAGGGCTCAATATTTTTGGAACCTGAGGCTATTTTGGACAAGCACACCAAGCACCCACCTAATTCTTATATTGAGGAGTTATTAAACTAGTGGAAGGTCCTGCAACCTGAAGATGCCACATGGGAATCCACCAACATTCTCTCTAGATTTCCTCATCTCAAGATTTGTGGACAAAGCTTTTTGAAAGGGGAGGCAATGTTATGTGCCCTATTCTACTTTCTCTTAGCTAGTATTAGTTGGGCACATATGCTTTGTAAGTTTCCCTTAGGTAGATTTAATAAAGGGATTCATATGCTTTGTAAGTCATCCCACTAGTTGTTAGAATACACTAATTATCCCACATGCATAGGATGGTAGTAATTGCCTTCGGTAAAACTCTTTATATTGTAATGACTTCCCAATTGAAAGGTATCTTGGAATGTTTGTAATTGGAGTGTGCTCTATTAGAGGTTCGCCCCTCAAAGTGGTGTTACAAAGATAATAAAGTATTAATGTTTCTCTCATTTCTAAAATATATTTCTATGTGTTCAGCATATTTTGTCTTGTAGGTTCATTACATCTTCCAAATGACTTGCATTTGTAGCCATAGTAACACTAGACTTAGACAAGTCTTCATTCTAAACCAAAACATCTAAAACTCACTACAACTTACTATACCGCACCACAACTAACTTTATAGCTATCTACTAGTGTGAAATCAAATAATGTTAACATGAACTTAAAACAACTTCACCAACTTCTCTCAGCATGAACTCTCTACAGGTGAATAACACACTAGTTAAATTTCCAACAACCACTGCTTATCCTTTTGACATTGGGGGCATCATGCCTTCACTCTTCACCATTATTTTGAGATCACATTCCTAGACCAATGTTACCACTAGCAACATATTGCCTTACCTCAACTATTGTGTGCTCATGCTCTTGGATGCCACGTTAGGGTATATGCATATCCTAGTGCCTTATATACCTATATATAGGTGTTTTTGACCATTGAGGGCCACATCTCCTTTTCCATTTGTCCATGTTGGAGGCAACCTTATTACTCCACAACATCTCCAACCCGTGTGCTTATCATGCCTATCTTTTGAGATGCCTTACTTGTTTATTACATGATGTATTTATTTATAGTCATTACTCTACGCGATTTACATTCTTACATGCTTAGCTCACATTTACATTTCACGTACATTTCCCCCCTCTCCCCCAATTCCTTGCATTCGATAGATGCAACCAATTAAAGGGGCATGCTCTATTGCTAAGACTCTTACGACAAGTTTGTAGATAGTTATAGATGCTTATACAAAGACTCATCATTGTGACAAGACAAATCATTACCACATGACATGCTAGCATCCAATATGCCTTGTCATCCCATGATTGACAAGTGAGGCAAAGCATTACTATTTTTTATATAGGTGGAATTTTTCTAACTCTATTCTCTCTTCTCTTTCTTCCATTATCAATGACAATAGAGTTCATCTTGTAGTTGTCTTCATTTTGCTTTTGTGACAAAAGCTACTCATTGCACATTTCCCTCTATTTTGTAGGTCACCATGGAGCATGCATGTCGAAGGATGGACTTACATGTAGACATTCAACGAGGTCCATCACTTTGTATAGACTTAGATATCCTTTTCTGTTTGAAGATTTACATTACATGCATGCTTGTGAGTGCTACATGCTTTGAGATAGATCATTCTATGATTCACATGCACTTCAAAGTGGGGGAAAAACGTAATGGTGAAATTTTCATACCTATGCCATTCCCATTTAGTTTTGTGTTCATTGCCTTAATACAATTACATATTGACAAATTACATAATCTTGTGTGAAGTTGGGCTTGTTCCCCCATCTTGTTACTTATCCATTTATATACATTCTCATGTATTTGATATTATCCTATCCATTCCTATACATTTTCCCATATTCTTTACATATATTGCATCCCCCATGTAACAACATTTTAGAATTTGAAAATAATAGAAATAAATGCACTTAGCTATTTTTGATGGTTGAAAAATAGTTGTTTTGTTGTTTTGATCAGAACTTTTGAACTAGAACTTAGAATCACTTCTTATATTCATTGGAAGCATAATGATAAAATCTAATTTGGGTTTCTCTAATAATTTCTCGAATTGATCCCTCACATGCGGAATCAATCTTACACCCACAAATCTACCCTTTAGATTTAAAATTGAAATTCAAAATTTGGCCAACTCTCACCTATTCCTTTCTTTTCTGGAGCCAACTAAACACATAATTATGTGATTTATTGCTATGTTCTTATATTTAAAGGCATTCAGTTAAATGCATTTGGTCATCAAGTAATCATTTGAATATCATTCGCATTTATGAAAGGAGCATGCTAGGAACACTTACATTGGAACACCTAAAATGAATTTAGATCTACATAACAATCCTAGAAGCATCTGCATATTTGAAACTTGTTGTCTTCAATCATTCGCATGGCCATTAAACCAGTGATTTTTGGGGGTTGACCTAAGAGAACATGTACCTTAGTGATTCGAGGTCCCTCTCAAAATAGGAAACAAAAAGTGTGTAATGTACTGGGCCAGATCTGTGAGTAGTTTAAGCCCCGTGTTGGACCATAGCCAAAGCTACTGAATTGAATTTATCGACAAGTTGATATAAGCCATTCTACTCTCCACGTGATCTCCATCAAAACATCCATATAATACGCAGTGGTATGAGGCCACACGGGAAAGCGTGGCAGTTACTGCACTAATGACAAAATGCCCATGGAGACAAAATCGACTATTTATTTCACACCATCTAACTGTATAAGTAATGTAATCTTATTTTCTACTTTAAGTTTGTATGGATGTTTCCTATTATTACCAGTATCTATATATATTTTGTTTTTTAAAATTTCCAGCTAGGAAGTATGAAGAAAGTAAGATTGACAAACATGACATGTCGGATGCCACAGTCCTTGCACAGGCAGATGTTTTTGTCAGAGTACCTTAACGATTGGACTGTCTTTATTTAATCTAGAATCAATTTAGATTGCATAATAATAATAATACTGGTAGTACTTGCAGTTGGCAACATCATAAATTCTATTGATTCCTTACACTCTGCTCTTATCCACACTTGCACTGCAGAAGCAGCAGAGAAAGAACCTCACCCATTCCTTTCATTTATATGCTGCTGCATTGATGCTTATGGTTGAAGTTAGATTATTATGTGGAAGTATCTAGCTCTCCTCAACTACATTTTATCAGCTTCCTGGTGATATTGCTACAGTGGTCACTAATTTGACTGTGTATTTGGACTCTCTGTAATTGGCCGGACGAATCCACATTGCCTTTCCTTTTGTGTTGTCTTATTCCTCTAGGCTCTTTATCTGCTAAGGAGTTGCCAAAGGCATTTGCTTTTTCTTTTTGTTATTGAGCATTTGGGTTGTTTAGCAGCATTGCTTGTTTGCTACTCACACTTTGGCTTTTGTTTTTGGCTCTTCTGTGAAAAGGCAAGATCTGATCATGGTACTTTTTGTTCTTTGAAACTATTCCATTCTTCCTTAACAAGATAAGAATGTACTTCTGATTTTTCCCTTTTCTGCCTGTTCCTATCATAATCAAGTGGTACTCACTATTGTGTAACACTGCCTTGTGGCCGCTTATAACACTGCCCTGTTTTTCTTGAAAACTATATGTTGTGGGAGAAGGGTAACCAATTTGCAATTCAATAGTGACCATGGCTTCTTTCTTAGTGGCTGTATTAGTTTTGGCACTAGCGTTCATGAAGAGTGCTTCTGCAGGCCATGACTATGGGGAGGCTTTGAGCAAAAGCTTACTTTTTTATGAAGCTCAGAGATCTGGAAAGCTTCCTAATACCCAGAGAGCTACTTGGCGAGCTGATTCTGGACTTAGAGATGGATTGGCTAATGGGGTCTGTAATTTCACTTAGTCTAAGTTTAATGTTGCTTCACTTTCCAAACTATCAATTATGGCCTAGTGTTTTTGTTTTGTGATTTTTATATACATCAATTATAATGCTAGTGAGCTAATTGCAATATGAGAATGACTTATACAGGCTGTTAATTTAAATGCATTCAATGTGGGCAGGTTGATTTGGTTGGAGGATACTATGATGCAGGTGACAATGTGAAATTTGGACTTCCAATGGCACACACTATCACCGTGCTCTCATGGAGTGTGATAGAGTATGAAAAACAATTGGCTAAAAGTGGAGAGCTGGGGTATGCCATGGAGGCCATCCAGTGGGGCGCCGATTATCTCTTAAAAGCTCATCCCGAGCCAAATGTACTATATGGGCAGGTGAGTATTCCATTTCTTTGTAGTTTTATGAGATGTGGATCGGGTGGAGGAAGAAAAAGCTGAA
This sequence comes from Cunninghamia lanceolata, assembly GCA_027924645.1. Lineage (NCBI taxonomy): Eukaryota > Viridiplantae > Streptophyta > Pinopsida > Cupressales > Cupressaceae > Cunninghamia > Cunninghamia lanceolata. The sequence goes on along the minus strand of BSBN01000994.1, from coordinate 5,641,791 downwards.
CTCTGAGCAATCTGGGAATATTGTTTTTTTCAAATCTGGTCTCAGGTGGGTGATGGCATTACAGACCATAACTGTTGGCAGAGGCCAGAAGATATGACAACCCCTAGACAGGCATACAAGATTGATACCAACAACCCTGGATCAGATCTTGCAGGAGAAACAGCTGCTGCTATGGCTGCGGCCTCTATAATTTTCAAGGACTCCAATCCTGTTTACTCTAATGAGCTTCTCAATCATGCCAAACAGGTTTGTTTGGATTCAAACAAATGCAAATTCTTCGCCTTGATTAAATTAAAATTGTTCTATTTCATGCGGCAATCTAATGCTTTGTTCATTTTTTGTGACTATCTTGCAGCTCTTTGACTTTGCTGACAAATACAGGGGAAAGTATGACAGTAGCATTACTAATGTTAGAAAGTTTTATGGGTCAATCAGTGGATATGACGTAAGTTCTCATCAATGTTATCTTCCTTATACCAATGCAAATGCTTGAGAATGCTGTACTCGAAGAACTATGTGTTTGCTTTATACACTGTATATATTTCTTGCAGGATGAATTACTGTGGGCAGCTGCATGGCTTCATAAAGCAACTGGGGATCAAAACTTCTTCAATTACTTGACCGATAATGCAGATTCCATGGGTGGGACAGGATGGAGCATGACGGAGTTCTCTTGGGATGTTAAATATGCAGGGGTCCAAGTGCTTGCATCCATGGTCAGTAAGGGTGCAAGCCATTCAAATTGTTCAATATGTGGCACTAATTAGAGGATTATATTTGTCATAAGATTTTGATTGAGCTAAAATTTCAATACTAAAGATAAAATGCAGGCCATAATGCTGAAGATAAATGGTTTAAAATGGGTTCTTTACTTTTAGTCTCAGTAGTAGATTTATCCTGCAACTAATATCATAGAAAAATCTGGGCTGTGGCAGTTCCTCATGCAAGGTAAGGGTGGGGAAAACGAGGCTGTACTGCAAAAATACCAAGAAAAAGCTGAGTTTTTCATGTGTTCTTGCCTTAAGAAAAATGGATACAATGTACAGCGAACACCCGGTATGATATACATTCACCAGTGCCTTTAAAAACTACTTTTTAGCTATTCGTATTTAGTAAAGATGATGGTGAAGTTGGTGAACTGAGTCGTCTTTTTTTTTCTTTTTAGGTGGGCTCCTATATTGGCAGAAATGGAACAACATGCATTTTGTGACAAGTGCCTCATTTCTCCTCACGGTCTACTCTGATTATTTGTCTGCTGCTGGCAAGAAATTGCAATGCCCAGATGGACAAGTGGATCCATCTGAACTCTTAGCCTTGGCTAAATCGCAGGTATGGCAAACCCATTTCTTAAAACATTTGAATAAGGTTTGTTATCACAGGTATATGTAATCCATTTCTTAAAATATTTCAATTAAGGTTTGTAATCACAGGTTTAGGAAATCCATTCCTAAGAAAACATTTCAATTAAGGTTTGTAATCTGAAGTACAATAAACCTAAACCTATTCTGCCAAACCTTTCAATGAAGGTTTGGTCTAGAAATGACAGTGTAATTGATGGGTTCTGATTCCCAATAGAACATTAGTGTCATTGGGACTGCATTCTAAAGCCTCACTCTTGTAGGTTGATTACATACTTGGTGACAACCCAAGAGCTACAAGCTACATGGTAGGATATGGATCAAACTATCCTGGCCAAGTTCACCACAGGGCTTCCTCCATTGTATCATACAAAGACAATCCATCATTTGTCAGTTGCAAAGGAGGTTATGCTACATGGTTCAATCACCAAGGCAAAGATCCCAATGTTCTAGTTGGTGCCATAGTAGGAGGACCTGATCAGAATGATAACTTTGCAGATGAAAGAGACAATTATGAGCAGACAGAACCTGCAACTTATAACAATGCTCCAATGGTGGGACTTTTAGCCAGACTCCAACTTGGAAATGGTGGAAACAACCAGCGTAATCAAGGTAATGTTGTCTTAGGGACTGTATCTTAATATGTCTGAAGTCCTTCATTTATACTGTTTGTTTTTTTATGACCGTTCCACTTCCAACAGTGCTGGCTGTGATGTCTAAATGGTTGCTTTTTAAACAGGTACTGTGCCTAAGCTCAAACCAGGATCTATTCCCCGAACTAGAGAACAAAAGCCAAAATCTAAGCCCGCACCTGCTCCGAAACAGAGATATCCTATTCCAACTTTTCCTCAAAGTAAGTTCTACTGATCTCATATTTGGCCAGCCGACAGCCAAATTTAGGAGAAAATGAAAGCAATGTTAGCAATATTCAGATTTGGATTTACTTAAAGAAGTAGATTCATTAATCTGGTAAATAGCTAAAGTTAGATTTTGATGATGCTGAGATCCTAGTTAAATGTTAGCAATTTGGAAAGGAAAAAATAACAAATCAAATGCTGGTTTTGATTATGTCTTAGTCTATGTTCCATGGTGTTTTGGGGATGGGGATAGGGATGGGGATGGGGATGGGGATGGCAGGATGTGTTTTGGGGATGGCAGTCTGGGGGCCATTTTTTGGGGCCTTTTGTGTCTCAGAGATGGGTTTGTACGTTGCTCTTTTGTTGCTGCTCTTGGTCCCATTGGCTGCTTGGTCTCGTAGATGTTATTAAAATCTTTCATTTCAATTCATGTATATATAAACTCAATTTTTTAGGAGTTTAACTATAAATGACATCAAACTTAAGTGTGGACATTCATATAACGTATCAATTTCAATATTTAAATTGAATCAAGGTACCTATAAGCAGTTCAACTGCTTTAACCTATATTTACCTACAAACCCAGTCGATGCAACTGAGTGGGATGTATCTGTATCCCAACTAGGGTCAGTGTCTGATGCTACTGTGACCAGGATGTCCACAGAACAAATGCCAACTGGAGCTCATGCAGCCCCAACCTGTTAGACCAGCAAAATGATCAACCGTAATAAGTATCGTACGAAAGACTTCTTTGCCTAAAGCTGATTCAGATGAGTCTCTTTTAGTTTTTTTAAGTTTTTTGTATTATCAAATCTATGTGCTCTTCTGATTCAACAACAAAGTGTCTAAATATATTTGTGTTTTTATCATGATTGGTATTATAGATAGAGATCATGCGGATGTGAAGCTGGTCTTTAGCAACTATAAAGAATTGTATGCTGCTGTATATAGTAGCTTCTCTTAGGCGCTGGCAGTCTTTGGATGCTCTGCTCTACAATGTCAAATTTCGTGCATTGAGCTTTTTGTCAGTCAACTGATTTTGTTCGCCAGGGGCTGCTGTGATTTTAGTACCCCTTTTTATACTCAATACAATTTAATCTTTTATCAAAAAAAAAAACTATAACTAAAAACCAGCTCTGTTTTTTTTCATTGGAATTTTATTTTTTTGCTGGTTGATGAATATCTCAGACATCCCTGACCGTCCCAGGGATAGCCAAATGTCCTGGCGGCATTCAAGTTTTTGAATGGCGTCCCGGGGACATTCCCACAAATTATTGGTGACTGGGGACGGCCAGGGGAAGTCCCCTGCTGTCCTGAAGTCCCGAAAATTGCTATGGGGATGGGGACGGGGTTTCAGAGGGGGGGATGCGTCCCTGTGTAACAGAGGACTCTTAATTGTTATCACAATTCTGAATTAGTGTCTAAAAGAGTGCTTACTGTGAGGGATATTGACCTTAATCTAATTTGGTTCAATCTACATTTTGTAGATTCTACTTCTTTGGCTCGATTTCTGATTCAGTCAGAACTCATCCACTTCAGAAGAACCTCAATGTTGGCTAGAAACATAGTATTTATTGCAAAACTTTGCAGCTTTGTCTGAGTTTTAGGATTCATTTCCTTCAGAAAGGCATGATTTTGAGGTACTCCTGCTTCAAAGAGTCTGCATATTAAAATAAACTAAACTGCCCCAGAAAAAAGCTGTTTTTGGTCATTTGGTGTGCATTTACATTTACAAGTAATATAACGTTAAGTCTAATCTTCATCTAATAATGATATAAGAGGATCTATCCATCTCTTACAATGTATGGGTGTTATTTAAATAAAAGATGTTGCTGATTGTGGTTTGCTGTGACCTGCAGAGGAGAGTTTGGTGGCCATCTCACAGAAGCTGTCACATTCTTGGATTTACAGAGGAAGAATTTATTACAGATACTCTGTGTCCGTCACCAATAAATCTCAAAGTCAATCACTTCAAGCTCTCAACCTTTCCATTCAAGGACTTTATGGTCCTTTATGGGGTCTCTCCAAATCAAAGGACAACTTGTATTCATTTCCTGAATGGTTACAGTCTCTCCCTCCTGGACAGAGTATAGATTTAGTGTATATTCATGCTGCTCCTCAAGCAATCATTTCCCTTGCTAACTATCAATTCGCATGAATTGATTGGCCTCTAATCAATCCATTAATTTATTGTAATTAGGATGTTTCAAGGCTTCAGTGTGGGTAATCTCTTAGCTTATTAATGGAAAGTGAAAAACAATTCAGCCTGCACAAGAGAGAATGGCTCAAGTCAAGTCAAGCCTCGATCTTTCTAAGCTGGCTAACATCTATGTGGGTATTAACCGATGAGTAAGCATTAGAGAATTTGCTAGTGATGCCATTCATTAATAATAATGGTATATGGTTGTAACTGGAGTTCAATAATGATGTCATTTTGCAGATGGGGAGAATAAATAGAATTTCTGTGGAGTTAGTAGTGCGTTTGGGGAAAAAAGAGCCTGCTTTTCTTCCTTCCAGAAGTCTATGGAAGTTACATGATTGTAACTGTTAAAACTTCAAATGAGATTGTATATATATCATGGCATAAACTATAATTGAGTTAGCTTGTTTTCCATAGTTAGAAAAGGACGTACACAGATATGTATTCCCTGCAGTTTAGCTTTCATTCCATAGTTAAAAAAGGATAAAAAGAGATATGTATGTCCCTGCAGTTAGATTTCTAGATATTTTCATGAGTGCCAATATGTACCAATGAAATTTTCTGTTAAAGAAAATCTTGTATTGCTTGGTGGATTCTGAAGTATTGCTTTGTTGTTGTCTTTTGATCCACTAAACTGGGCCAGTGTTAGATTCTGCTCAATACGGTTTAAGTTTGGAAGAATACTGAAATTAGTTTTAACTTAAAAAGATCCTCTTTGCTTCACATAGAAGTAGATGAAGATTTTGCTTCAGCCACTGCAAACAGATCACTTAACATCACTTGTATCTATTGGAGATGTCTCTGACGAATAAACTTCTAGAAAACATTGTATAGACAACTTTGAGTCGATAAAAGATCTATAAGGGCTCTTCAGCCATTGCTAATAGTGACTGGTCTGAGACAGTTTCCTTTTCATTCTGGTGAATTGCTAGGAGATTATGGGTTTAAGTTTGCAAAAGAAAGACAAGGCTCTTGATCATTTCGTTGAAATAAAGGCAGTTGTGGAAATACAAAGTGGTTGCAAAATACTCAAGACAGATTGAAGGATAATTTGTAAATAGGGACTTACATTTGATGAAGACAAATAAAAGAAAACTAGTGATCTGCTGATCACAAAACAAATAATTACAAAAGCTTCAAATTGCCTTAATAGAAGAAGAGGCAGGGCATCAATATATAGAGTTTCAAAATTATAAGTGAGTTATGGCACACAACCACAATGACTAATAACTCAACTACAAAATTAAATACAAAACTTAAAAGTCAAGAAAAAATAGCTACAAAATTAATAAGCCCAATGGGCAATACATAAATGTCAAAGATGACTGCTGCACACGGTTGAAGATTACTGTTGACTGCATTGCACGTTTTGCTGTTATTCTCCCCCATAATGACCATTGGGAAGAACTTGAAGTAGATCTCTAAGTGTCTCGAACCTTTCACAAGCTAGAGGCTTCGTGAAAATATTTGCTATCTGATCCTCTGTACTGTAGTACACAATTTCGATCAATCCTTGTTGAACCAACTCTCTAATGAAGTGATGTTGAATTTCAATATGTTTGGTCCTGCTATGAAACACTAGATTTTTAGTCATTTGTATAGCACTCTTGTTGTCATAGTATAACAAAGTAGGTCCATTTTGTATCTGGTGCAAATCCTCAAATAGTCGTCTCAACCACATTGTTTGGCATGCTGCAAATGTTGCAGCTTTATACTCTACATCTGTTGTAGAAAGTGATATAGTCGGCTGTTTCTTGGACTTCCAAGAGAATACTGCAGAACCAAGACTAAAAGTATAACTAGAAGTAGACTTCTGATCATCTATGGAACCTCCCAATCTGAATCTGTATAGCCAATCAACTTATTATCCTCTGAATGCTGAATTCTAAGACCATACCTCAATGTTCCTCTAACATATCTAAGAATCCTCTTAGCTGCACTCCAATGTGTTTGCTTAGGTTTTGACATGAACCTAGATACCAAGCTCATTGCATATGTGATATTTGGTCGAGTAGTAGTTAAGTAGATCAAACTACTAATCAACTGTCTATATAGAGTGGGGTCCACTAGATCTGACACATCCAAGTTAGACAACTTAAGTCCAACTTCAATGGGTGTTGCAACTGGTTTGCAACTATTCATCTGAAATTTCTGTAGGATGTCTGAAGCATATTTTTTCTGAGACCTGAATATTTCATTTTTGTTTTGTCATACTTCTACACCAAGAAAATAGTGCATCTATCCCAAATCTGTCATCTCAAATTCAACAACCATAGCTTCTCTAAACTCTACAAATAAATATGAATTGTTCCCAGTGTAGATAAGATCATCAACATAGAGAACTAAGAGAAAAATATCCTTAGTTGAGATCCTAATATAAAGATTTGGATTTGATTGACTTCTTAAGAAACCTTTCTGTTGTAGGTATGAGTCTATCATTGAATACCACGCTCTTAGTGCCTACTTAAGACCATACAAGGCCTTTAATATGTAAACATAATGTTCTTTAGAAGGTAATTCAAAACCTATAGGTTGAGAAACATACACTTCTTCATCAATATATCCATTAAAAATGTACTCTTTACATCCATTTGATAAACTATCCAACTTTGTTGAGCTGCCAAAGCCAAAACCAATCTGATAGTATCCATTCGTGCTACAGGTGCAAATATTTTAGTGTAATCAATACCTTCATGTTGAGTGTATCCCTTGGCTACCAATCTAACCTTATGCTTATCAATGCTTCCATTAGGTTTATACTTAATTTTATACACCCACCTTGTACCAACAATTTGCTTACCGGGAGGTAGCTAAACCAAATCCCATGTGTCATTCCTTTCAATTGTTTCTATCCCACTATTCATTGCTTCAACCCACTCTTCTTTTTCTTGAGCTTGTTCAAATGTTTGTGACTCATTAATTTCCATGATTTGAGTCATCAAGGCATAATTCACTTTTGCTTGTGATCTTGTTGTCATTTTCTCAAAATTTAAATCCAACATAAGGGTTGATGGATGATTCTTTTCTGTCCTCCTCTGATATTTTTGATACTTTCTTGTTCCTGTACTAGAAGATTCAGGTTCATTTTCTTCTTCTTCTTCTCCTTCTTCAACTTTATCAATCACTCTCTTTTCCTTTTGTTTCATTTTCCTTGGTATATTCTGATGCTTCATTGAATACCACATCTCTACTTATAACAAGCTTCTTTCCTATTGGGTCATACAACATATATGCTTTATTTTCTAATCCATACCCAATAAAGATACATTTTAGGCCTTTATCATCTAGTTTAGACCTTTTTTCTTTTGGTATGTGTGCATAAATAACACACCCAAATACTCTTAAATGATCAACACTTGGCTTTATCCCAAACCATGCTTGTTCAGAGTCATTCCCTTAATTGCTTTTGTAGGATTCCTATTGAGAAGATATATTATTGTGCATACTACTTCTACCCAAAAATCTTATCTAAGTTCTTCTTTTTCATCATACTTCTTGCCATTTCAACAATGGTCCTATTCTTTCTTTCAACAACTCTATTTTGTTGTGGAGTGTAGGAAGTAGTGAACTCTCTCTTGATTCCATGATTTCTGTAGAAATCTAGAAACTGATTTGATTTGTACTCACCTCCATTATTTGACCTTATCACTTTGATGTACTTACCACTTTGTTTTTCAACCAATCTCTTGAATTCTACAAATTTGTCAAACACTTCTGATTTTGCAACCAAACAATATACCCATTTTTCTTGAGTAATCATCAATGAAGGTTAGAAAATACTTTGATTTATTCAAAGGTGTTTCCATAGGACACACAAATCTGTATGGATTATCTCAAGATGTTGCTTAGCGCTACTGGATTTACCAATTAGAAAGCTAACTCTGTGTTGTTTGCCAACAACACATTCTTTACACACTTCTTTTGTATTTTCAATGAAAGATAGACCTTCAACCATTTTTTATCTCTTGGGTAAAATTAACCCACTAAAACTCAAGTGGCCATATCTTTGATGCCAAATTTTATTTTCATTCATTTCACTAGACCTTAATGCTTGGTTTCCATGAGTGAAATGGAGAGGAAACATCCTATCACCTGTCATCTTTGCTCTTGCAACAACTGCATTTCCTTTTAACATGTCCTTTATTATGCACTCTTTCTCATCAAAATTCACTTGATAATTTTGGTCTAACATTTGTTCAATGGACAACAAATTCTTTTTGAGTACTGGAACCAATAATGTTTCATTGATATGTTTTACCTCACCATATTCTATTGCAACTGCAATAGTACCCTTGCCTTTGGTTCCTTGAGATTGATTATCTCCTAATACCACTGTACTATGATGTTTTTCATCTAGTTCGATAAACAAATTTTCACTAGATGTCATATGTGAAGAGCATTCGAAATCAATGTACCATACATTATTCTCACTAACATTTGTATTGAAACAAGAAATAAATAAATTTTGTTTATCTTCAATAGTATTGTGAGTATTTCTCTTTTTTGCTTCACCTTGTTTATTCCAACATTTTGATGCATAGTGTCCAAACTGTTGGAGTATAGGACAACACTGAGATGGGAGGGGGGGTGAATTAGTGTTGTCCAATTTTAAAAACTTTTTACACCTTTTAATTTACAAGACATAAAATAAAGGAGACATCAATGATCTATCAAATTCATATGCATAGGTATGATGATGAATAGAGTGAACAGGACCTTATGTGTAAAACATTATAAAACACACACATAGAGACAAATCATAACACAAGGATTGCTAGAGTGGAAAACCCTCATGGGGTAGAAAAATTACTCAAAATTGCCTCATTGGCTTATTCAAAACCTCACTAGTTACAAATAGGTCTTACTGACCAAGGAAGCTTCACTTGCTTTACAAAAATGCCTTTCTAGCATACACTGTGCTTCACTAGTTGATACAAGTGTGCATAAGAAAATAAATTAGTTCACGGGGTACCCTGTTTCACTCCATCACAAAACCTTATTCCTCCTTTAACCCTCACTTGACAAACTTTCTTTCAATTACAATCTATTCAACCTGATAAAGATTTAACATTTTACCATATCAAAACTTGCAAAATACAATCTCTGCAAATTACCATCTCAAGACACAATATACAAGCTCTTGAATTGATCAAATATCAAACAATTTCATTATGCAACAATCATCTGATGATCTTGTCACTCTCTGTATTTAGCCCTGCAAAAACATGATCTCATATCACATAAAAAATGTCACAAAAATGTCTTTATCACATCATATCTCAGTCCTCTAAAAATCCATAACTCATTGCACCTGCAATGAAATTATAAATGAAATAAAGAAGCCTTTCATAGTCCACTTCTTTCCCCTTTCAATACATCTGTAAAATAAGATAATTTCTTCTCTGTATGACCATTTTAATTCATGAACAAATTGCAAAAATAAAATCATATCTCTTTGTTCATTTGCATGAAGTCTTTTCATATTCTTCTTCCCATTTATCTTCATTTTCCCTTCTCAAAAAAAATTCTCTACAAATTCCAATCTGCAATAAATAATCTTCAATCTGCAAGAATATCATCTGCAAATAAAATCTTTAAAGACTTTTAATCATTTTTCCCCTGTGAGAAAAAATAAACAATCTCTCTAATATTCTTTAATCTATTCATCTTCCTCTTGCCCATTTTATTTAACACCTCCATAATTTCACTTGCAATAAAAAATATTCTTCAATCTACAAATAAAGTCTTCAAAATTTTTTATCCAATCTGCCCTTCCATCCTCAGAGACACTCACTCATCTTTATGAGGAGAAAATAAAAAAACTAATCACCAAGAGAATAAAATCTTTACAAGAAAATTATCTCCTATTTAGAAATAAATACTCCTCCTTAATATTCTCCCTGCCACGAGTTAAGAGGATAAGAATAGAAAAAATCTTCCAAAAAAAAAATCCTTGAAATATTCAACAAACTACCTTTTTAAAACATACTAAAATTGGCTTATATAAAGCATCTTTTCTACAGTGACGTCCATTTGCACTTCAAATGTTGAACACACAGTCATGAAAGGCAAGTTTAAATAAGAGCCTTTGATCTTTATTTGCGTGCTCATGAAGATTTAATCATAACCACCGATTGAGATTTTGGCGCTCAAGTGCACATCTAGAAGACCACTACAAGAGGTGGCATTAGACTAAGATGACTGGTTGCCCACGACCCCTAGACCATCCAGTAGGTAGCCATTAGTGAAATGACCTCCGATTGCAGGTCAAAATTAAATTAAAATAAAAGTGCATGACGGGCTCCAAAAAAATAAAAAGACTTTGTATTTAGAGATTAAACTTTTAAAAGCTTTGTATTAGAAGCTCTAAATCATACTTCTTCATCCAAATATGAGTATATTCTGTCTTTGATGCAGAGTCAAATCATAATAAGAAAATGAGCATCCCAATCTTAAAACACTATTAATACTTATCTTTCAAGAACTTTTGGAACATTTTAAACATTGTCCCTTTGTGAACATACCTTCATCACACAATGTGACCTAAGAAAATGACATCAACCTTCACCTCAACCAACATGATATGATTCACCTCAACATCAATCTTCAGAGGTCAACTCCTGAACAAGCAAGCACCAACCAGCATGATATCATAATCAACAAGCACTTGAAGAATAAAATACACATTTGTAAAGTGTAGAAGATTGCCTCAAACATCATGGCAGAGTCAAGTGCCACAACAACCCATCTGAGATCAACCATACTAATCATAACACCATATATCTGCCAAAAAGAGCATATCAACTGCCATAGAGCATTTAGAAGATCATGAGAACATCATGAGAACCTATGCCAAGCATGTGATAACTGATGTGCCAAGTGAACCATGAGAGTGCCAAGAACCATGAGAGTGCCACAAACCAATACAACCATAGAATATGTAAAGATGCCATACGTCAAAGATCATTACAAGTCTTGTGCTGATTTACCTTGAGATGTGTCTTGTTGTAGAAACATGTGAACTATTTATGATGATGACATCCTTAACATAATGATCCTGATTGAAGACATAATCAATATCAACATCATCTGAACCACATCTAAATTCTCCTCAACCATATGAAGACCAATTGTGAGTTCTCTTGGTACCACATTATGAAGAATTGCATCTTGATCATCCTGAGCATGAATCTAAACATGAACATACTATCAACACCAAAACTCCATGAACTTCAAACATGTGATATAATCAACTCCAAAACACCATAAAGGCTAAATCTATGAAGAGGCATCCTATTGAGACACAATCAACATGAAGATCAAATCTCGGCATATCTTGTCATGACAACACAACACCTTTTTGACATCAATGACCACCAATCTCTATCAATCTCCCCCTTTGTCATTGATGGAAAAACTATATGATACATTTTCTCTCTCCCCCCCTTTTTGAAATCGGATGACAAAGGCTGACTTAACCCCCCCTTGAAACAACTCTACAACTTGAGAACAACAAGTCACCATGAAGCACACATTTGAAGACATACATCCTGAAGTACATGACCTAAGAACAACATTATGAGAGGCACACCAAACAAAGCATAAAACCACTGTTATAAACTGCCCATAGATTATACCATATCATCAACACAATACCACTTCTTGTCACAACACCAATATGAAGATGAAGAAGAAAACTGACATTATTGAGATTCTCTAATCATTTCTTTTGACAAGATGGAAACTGAGATATCTGATAGCAAACTCCTAATGACATCACTTGTGGTTGCAAAACAAACTTTTCATGACAAACAATTCTTTCACAATCATCAACCCTATTTGACCTGAATGACAAATTTCCAAGATCTCCCAAAGCATTGAGAATGATATATGATTATGATGGCATAAAAATGACTCCTTTGACATGACACATATGAACTTGAACTCTATGCAAAGATATTATAAACACTTCAACACCCATGATGCACAACAATGCAGGCTCAACAAGCAACATTCTGATAATAATAGCATGAAGACAATTCATCACAATATTCACAACTCATGATGACATGATAACCACTCAAGGGATAACCTTGCCAAGACTTCCATGATAGTGACAACAATCAATTTGCAACAACCTGCAATCAATTTACTCCTGCATACACTTCTTGGCATGATAAAGAATGAAGACCATCCTGAAAGGAATGAAGAGTATCTTGATGAAGACCATCATGATGTTCCTGCACATGACACTTTTTGCAACACAATGTCAAATCTGATATATACATTACCACTATCAATACCTTTGCAAAACCAAATGCAGAGACATGTGCAAAGAATTGACTTCTTTCATTTTCAACCACCTGAAACTTATTGGGGATAATTGATAGAACATGAACAACTCCCCCTAACTTCATGCTATCTATTATATAATTGATGATGTAACTTGTGCAAGATGTACAAGTTTAGAATTTGTCTTCTTTTGACTTTGTTTCTGCTTCCACACTTTCATAGGTTCTTTCTTCCTCCAAACTTTTTTAGCCTCTTTCCTTTTCCACCTTTTCAAACCAGGTGATGCTTTTCTGCAACTATGTGCTTTGTGACCAAGAGAGTTGCACAAATAACAAACTATATTGTAATCATAATCAAATGAATGATAATACCTTTTTGACATCCTTTGAGCACTTATGTTATGATTCCATGTATGATCATATCCTCTATGCATTTTACAGTTTCTTTGTATGTGACCAACATTATTGCACTTTTAACACACTAAATCAACATTAGATTGATTTCTTCTACAATCAACTGCTTTGTGTCCAAAATGATTACATGTATAACAATAACTAAAAAATAAATAATTATACTTGTACATATATGCTTGTCTTACTAGAGCAATCCTTCTTGAATTTCTCTTTTGATTGTTCATTATAATAACCCCATCTTTAGTTTTCTCCTCATCTTCACACTTCTTTTTATCTTCTGGGGCATCAACATGATGACTTAAATCAATTTTCCTTCTTGGAGTTTCTCTGGCTTTGGAACACTGTCCTTCTTCATATCCTAAACCAGTTGTGTTCTTATGATGCTTCTGTTTGCCCAACATCTCATGCAATTTATTTGTACTTTCTTCAAACTCCTGATACTTCTTGGACAAAACTTTGAGACCTTTATAATCTTTTCTAAGATTGATAATTTTAGCCTCTAATTTTAGATTTTCAATTCTTTTAATCTCAAGATCAGAGTTTGTTACATCTATTATTCTCTTGGTCTCTTTAATTTCAGTCTTTAGGCTTATAATTAACTTGTCTGATTCATCAACATGATTCTTTAAGCCTATAATCTGATTTCTTGCCACTTCAAAGTCAGAAGATATTCTTTCAAAATCTAAAATAACTGTCTTTGGATTCTTTTTCCTGTTGTAGTTGCAATTCTAGTCTTTGATTCTCCATTTTGCATTTCTTGATATCACTCAAAGCACATATGAGTTCTCCTTCAACATCAACCTCACATTCTTGTTCATCAAACTCTTGTCCATCTTCATCCACAAAAATGTCTTCTCCTGAATCAAAGTGTACTTCATCTCCTTCATGTGAAAGTTTTCCATCATTGTCACTCTTTTCAGATAACAAGATGTCCTCTCCTTCAAGTACATCACCTTGATAGATTCTTATTAACTCCTTCCACACATCCTAAGCTATTTCATAATGCATAACTTTACAAGAAACATCATTAGATAATCCAGACAAAATGGCCTTCTTTGCTATATGATTACATTCATAAGCCTCTTTAGTATTTACAGTATTAGGTGATCGATAGGAAACACAATACCCATTCTCAACTGACATCAAAACACTATATCCTAAAGAGGATAAATATACTTGCATTCTAATATACCAAACAGAGAAGTCTGAACCATCAAAGAAAGGAATTCCTGACTCAACTTTTGAAATATTTCTATCAACTGATTTTATATCAACATTTGGATTTGGTATAGATGGTGTCTTTTGACCAGTAGGAGACTTGACATTTTTCTTTTCTCTATTTCTTTTGTACTTACCCATGGTACTCCACGCATAGAACCTACCCAAGTCGATTAGACTTCTATAGGGAACCTATGCTCTAATACCACTTGTCGGAGTACATTACAACACTAAGGAGGGGGGGTGAATCAGTGTTGTCTAATTTTAAAAACTTTTTACACCTTTTAATTTACAAGATAGAAAATAAAGGAGACATCAATGATCTATCAAATTCATATGCACAGGTATGATGATGAATAGAGTGAACATGACCTCATGTGTAAAATATTATAAAGCACACACATAGAGACAAATCAGAACACAATGATTGCTAGAGTGGAAAACCCTCATGGGGTAGAAAAACCACTCAAAATTGCCTCACTGGCTTATTCAAAACCTCACTGGTTACAAATAGGTCTTACTGACCAAGGAAGCTTCACTAGCTTTACAAAAATGCCTCACTAACATACATTGTGCCTCATTGGCTGATACAAGTGTGCATAAGAAAACAAATCAGTTTAGGGGGTTACCCTATTTCACTCCATCACAAAACCTTATTCCTCCTTTAACCCTCACTTGACAAACTTTCTTTCAATTACAATCTACTCAACCTGATAAAGAATTAACATTTTACCACATCAAAACTTGCAAAATACAATCTCTGCAAATTACCATCTCAAGACACAATAGACAAGCTCCTGCATTGATCAAGCATCAAACAATTTCATTATGCAACAATCATTTGATGATCTTGTCACTCTCTGTATTTACCCCTGCAAAAACATGATCTCATATCACATAAAAAATGTCACAAAAATGTCTTCATCACATCATATCTCAGTCCTCCAAAAATCCATAACTCAATGCACCTACAATGAAATTATAAATGAAATAAAGAAGCCTTTCATATTCCACTTCTTTCCCCTTTCAATAAATCTACAAAATAAGATAATTTCTTCTCTGTATGACCATTTTAATTCATGAATAATTTGCAAAAATAAAATCATATCTCTCTATTCATCTGCATGAAGTCTTTTCATATTCTTCTTCCCATTTATCTTCATTTTCCCTTCTCAAAAGAAATTCTCTACAAAAAATAATCTTCAATCTGCAAGAATATCATCTGCAAATAAAGTCTTTAAAGAATTTTAATCATTTTGCCCTTGTGAGAAAAAATAAACAATCTCTCTAATATTCTTTAATCTATTCATCTTCCTCTTGCCCATTTTATTTAACACCTCCATAATTTCACCCGCAATAAAAAATATTCTTCAATCTACAAATAAAGTCTTCAAAAAAAATTATCCAATCTATCCTTCCATCCTTAGAGACACTCACTCATCTTTATGAGGAGGAAATAAAAAAACTAATCACCAAGAGAATAAAATCTAAGTTACAAGAAAATTATCTCCTATTTAGAAATTAATACTCCTCCTTAATATTCTCCTTGCCACGAGTTAAGAGGATAAGAATAAAAAAATCTTCCAAAAAAAACTTCTTGAAATACTCAACAAACTACCTTTTTAAAACATACTAAAATTGGCTTATATAAAGCATCTTATCTGCAGTGACGTCCATTTGCACTTCAAATGTTGAACACATAGTCATGAAAGACACGTTTAAATAAGAGCCTTTTATCTTTATTTGCGCGCTCATGAAGATTTAATCATAATCGCCGATTGAGATTTTGGCACTCAAGCGCACATATAGAAGACCGCTACAAGAGGTGGCATTAGACTAAGATGACCAGTTTCCCACGACCCCTAGACCCTCCAGTAAGTAGCCATTAGTGAAATGACCTCCGATTGCAGGTCAAAATCAAATTAAAATAAAAGTGCATGACGGGATCCAAAAAGATAAAAAGACTTTGTATTTAGAGATTAAACTTTTAAAAGCTTTGTATTAGAAGCTCTAAATCATACTTCTTCATCCAAATATGAGTATCTTCTATCTTTGATGCAGAGTTAAACCATAATTCGAAAATGAGCATCCTAATCTTAAACCACTGTTAATACTTATCTTTCAAGAACTTTTGGAACATTTTAAATAGTGTCCCTTTGTGAACATACCTTCATCACACAATGTGAACTAAGAAAATGACATCAACCTTCACCTCAACCAACATGATATGATTCACCTCAACATCAATCTTCAGAGGTCAACTCTTGAACAAGAAAGCACCAAACAACATGATATCATAATCAACAAGCACCTGTAGAATAAAATACACATATGTAAAGTGTAGAAGATTGCCTCAAACATCATGGCAGAGTCAAGTGCCACAACAACCCAGCTGAGATCAACCATACTAATCATAACACCATATCAGCTGCCAACAAGCGCATATCAACTGTCATAGAGCATTTAGAAGATCATGAGAAGATCATGAGAACTTGTGCCAAGCATGTGATAAATGTTGTGCCAAGTGAACCATGAGAGTACCAAGAACCATGAGAGTGCCACAAACCAATACTACCATAGAATATGTAAAGATGCCATACCTCAAAAATAATTACAAGTCTTATGCTGATTTACCTTGAGATGCGTCTTGTTGTAGAAACATGTGAACTATTTATGATGATGACATCCATAACATAATGATCCTGATTGAAGACATAATCAATATCCACATCATCTGAACCACATCTGAATTCTCCTCAACCATATGAAGACCAATTGTGAGTTCTCTTGGTAACACATTATGAAGAATTGCATCTTGATCATCCTGAGCATGAATCTAAACATGAACATACTATCAACACCAAAACTCCATGAACTTCAAACATGTGACACAATCAACTTCAAAACACCATAAATGCCAAGCCTATGAAGAGGCATCCTATTGAGACACAATCGACATGAAGATCAAATCTCTGCATATCTTGTCATGACAACACAACACCTTTTTGACATCAATGACAACCAATCTCCATCACAAACTTGTTGCAATGAAAGCATTGGATATTCTTTTTATCTCCCCCATCATTTCTACCTCTTCCTCTTCCTCTTCCTCTTCCTCTGAAGCTACTACTTTTGCCTCTGAAACTATTACCACTTCCTCTAGAATTGCTAGATTCAGTTTTGTATTCATTTTTATTTTGATTCCTGAAAAATGTGTTTCTTTTTCCTCTTATGCTTGCTTTATAGGAAAATGCTTGTTCTAGACCTTCTTCATTACTTTTCATCATTTATTCAGTAGTTAACAATATTCCATTTAGTTCATCTATATGCATAGTTGCAAGATCTTTGGAAATCTTAGTTGTAGAAACCACACCATCAAATTTAGGAATTAAACTCCTTAAATTTTTTTCAATGACATGCTTGTCATCCACGGCTTCTCCTAGAACTTTCATTTGACTAACTAGGCCTTCTACCTTTGTTAGAAAATCATTCACACTTTCACTATTGACCATTTTTACATTTTCAAAATTTTTCTTCATTATTTGTTTGTGCACCTTGATAAGCATTATTGAGAATTTTCCATGCTTGCTTAGAATTATTAGCACCAGTTATCCTAAGAAAGACTACCTGATTAATTGCACCTTGAATAAGAAGTAAGGCTTCATTATCCTTCTTTACATTTGCTTTGTATTATCTTTTCTGTTGATAATTTAATGCATTAAATGTAGTTGTATCTAGTTCTACATATCCTACTTGTACAATTTCCCACAAATCTTTGGATTTGAGTAGGGTTTGCATCCTAGTACACCAATATGTAAAGTTTTCCACTTCAAACATAGGAATTAAAATGTTAGACATAACATTTCCTACCATATTTGCCATGAGAGAAATGTGCACAATAACTCAACGACTCAACACAAAAAACATAGAGAGATCTCTGCAAATGGATACTCTCTTTGTCCCTTCAAATAGGACCCACACCAAAAAATGATTTTTATATTATTTTGTCTTGGTGAATAAGTGTTAGCTTCAAATGATAATAAATTTAATTACAAATAATTCCCTTAAAAAAACTAAACATGCAAAGGCTTTTAATCCCTCTAAAATAAATTCCAATACCTAAATATTTTACTAACAACCAACCTTTCTATTTATTTCTCATAATCAAGAATAAAAAAGGCAATATAAATATTTTTTAAAAACCATTTTCTAAACTTCAAAAAGTTCACTAATAAAAGGCTTGGTCAAAAAAAAACTCACGTGGCTTACAAGAAATACTTTTAGCCTCTTAAAACATGGAGTGAAAGATGACTCACGGGTTCCTAAAAGGAGTGAAAGACTAAATCTCTTAAGGCATAAAGTTTTAAAAGAATAACATACGGTCAAAGATTTCAAAAGAAACACAATCTCGTAAACCTTCTGCAGGGAGATTTCTCACGCCATTGTCCAACTTTCAAACAATCGCTTCTAAAAAATTCCACCTCCTTTTTTAGGACTTGCACGCCTCCGTTAGTTTGCACGCCTCATCCCATGGTGATATACCTTTGCACTTGCACTCGTCCTCACACCTCTAAACGCTTTGGCCTCAGTTTCTTCTTTAAAATTTGCAATAACAATAGTCTTCTTGCCTCTTGGATGCCTCTGGTGGACTCCGGATTCCTTTGTTCATAGCCTTAACAATAACTATAGGGATGCAAGATCTTTTGTTCAGAAACCTGGCTCTGGCTCTAATACCAGATGAAGGCAAATAAGAAAAAATCTAGTGATCTGCTGATCACAAAACAAACAATTACAAAAGCCCCAAATTGCCTTAGTAGAAGAAGAGGCAGGGCATCAATATATAGAGTTTCAGAATTACAAGTGAGTTATGGAACATAACCACAATGACCAATAACTCAATTACAAAACTAAATGCAAAACCTAAAAGTCAAGAAATACAACTACAAAATTAATAAGCCCAACAGACATTACAGAAATGTCAAAGATGACTGATGCACATGGTTGAAGATTACTATTGCCTATACTGCACGTTGATAATTTTACTATCATTTCTTTACCAAGAAACATGGTATTCATTAAAGACTTTAGGCTTCCCCAATCTATGATAATTAACAAAAAGATTTTATGAATAACTTCATCAAAAGAAATTGGATCAATGTTTCCGCCAAACTTTGTGGCCAATCATCATATTTGTAGGATTTAAAAATCCTTTTCAAAACAAAACCTTTAAGTCTAACTCACATGACATCACTCCACAAATTTTTGTGTATTGTAAAACAATAATAATGCCGAGCAACTCACTTGAATCCACTTGCATCAATCTCTACTTACATCTGCCCTCCATGCTTTCATTTCCATTCTTAATTATCTATGAAACATGAGTGCAATTGAATAGTTTCAGCAAGGGGATGGGAGGGTGGAATATTCTCTCCACAAGTTAAGCTTACAAGTTGAGTAGCAAAATACAGAGAGGTAGGTAGAAGGAGAATAGAAATTTCAAACTTAGAGATTGTAGCTTGAAACTTATTTACAACCCAACTACCTTAAGCATTACATTGCATGATAATAAAAACATCATCATGACAGTAAAAATACTCCAACATCCCCCTCTAAGCTTAACTTGGGGAGAAGAGAGAAATGAATCAAGAATTGTAATACATCTCCTGTTATTGACAACTTTCTCAATGATTAACAAAGAATAAATGAAGGTTGTTGCAACAAGTTATAATTCATGACAAATGCTAGAATTGTTATTCAATAAAGATGCCCAACCATGGTAGAGAGGGTGTTGAAGAAGTAATTGAAATGCTTCAAGCAATTGGTGACAGATAACTTTAAAGGTGCTCCACAAAATTGGAAGCAATCACCTAAAGAGTGTTAGCAAGACAGTTGCCATTGCACCAAAAGATCGACCTTTTAATGCCCAATATAACCGTTGGAGTTAATGAATCCATGGGAGGTGGTTAAGCCTTGTCATGAACCCAAGCGCTACGCTGTACAACACAAGGAGACCAAGGGCACATACCTTGCAACAATCCCCCTAGTGTACACGAGGGGTTCAAACCTGTGACCTAGGCTCTGATACCAATTGTTAGCAAGATAGTTGCCATTGCACCAAAAGATCGACCTTTTAATTCCCAATACAACCGCTAGAGTTAATGAATCCACGGGAGGTGGTTAAGCCTTATCACGAACCCAAGTGTTGTGCTGCACAACACAAGGAGACCAAGGGCACACACCTTGCAACAAAGAGTCATCAAAATTGTTGCCAAAGAGATTGTAGATATCCTTGAGGTTTGGTTCAGCCCTCTATTATATAACTGATCTTCCATATAGGATGTCCAAGAGTGCAATAGGTACATGTAGCCAAAGGTCAATAGGTCATATAATAGTGGGTCATATCATAGAATTATATCTCCAAAGATTCCATAAGACGACGTAGAGGTGAAAAAAAATGTGGCATAGGAATATCCATGACAAAATGTAAGTTGTGATGGACCCTAGAATGGGGGAGACTGCTCTGAAGAAAAAATTGCTGGCCGAGACCACAATGGAGGGGCTATTCTTAAACATCATCCACTTCAATAGTCAAATAAATTAATTTTGGCCAATAAAAATATGACAAATATTTACCACTTTTTTATATAAATGAGATGTAAAATTATTATTGAGTGTATGACCATTGAATGTGATGATGTTTAAGGAAAGTGGTAATACTTCTGCAAAAAATGGAGAAAATATATTAGCATACTTAGAATAGCCAAGTTGTGCTTGAAATGGTCTGATGATTGGGGTGAGGGTATGTGCAGGATCATCGTGGGCCAAACAGTGGCAATAGGAAAAAAATCGCGTTTTTACTTAGCCAAATTCGCGACTTGCAAAAGTTTGACTTTGAAACGGATATCTGTTTTGGTTTGGATACCAAACCAAAACGGATATCCGTTCTCAAAACGGATATCCGTTTTCTAGAAAAATTTCAAAAAAATGCTTTTTAGTCTTTTTGAAAATATACCTCTTAAATCTTGGATCTCCCATCAATATATGAACCTCCTTAAAGACTGTTTCTAGTGAAGGAGGAGGGCAAATTAACATTGGTAGCTTCTTTACACATTAATCCATAAGGATTTGTTAAACACTAAGAATCATCACTAATGAATTACTCAAATAATCAATAATAAAATATTCAGTTTTGTTCATCATGTGAAATAATCACTTTTAGACTATGTTCCAATATTTCGGGGATAGGAATAGTGGGGCAGCAGGGGATGTGTTTCAGGGCATTTTGGATTTCATGCCCTAAATTGCTTTACCCAATCCTTCATATGATTTGATTCATGATACATGGTTTGAGAAGGATACACATGATATACCCTTACCCTCTAGTGATAAAATTATGAATGATACTTTATGTGGTGAAGCTACACCTTTGTTAATCCTTCATGACATTGTTATTCCTTGTGATGATGATGTCCTTCATGTGATATGTTAGGACATAATGCAAAGTTAACATGGCATGAACTCTCTTGGAAGGGTAAGCATGGACTATAAGAACATTGAACTAGTTGGATCTGTTAAGCTCGCCATTTATGAAAGAACCTTAAAGGTTAACCTTAATTAGGTAAGGTTATGTTTCAGTGTGGTTGTTTGTGCAACAATGTGTAAATTAATGTTTCCGAAGGATAAATCTAACTATACTAACATTTTAATAACCATGAGAGCTGGGACTAACAATTAGACTAAAAACTTGACAAACAATACAAATTGGACACATGTAGGACTTGGAAAATGGAAAAGAATATAATTAAATGTGGAAAACAATGAAAAAGTGGTATTAGTTGCACCTATATAGAGAAGTGGTTTAGAGGTTGGTTAGGGGAATTATTTAGGATTTAGAGGTTTAGGGTTGCTCGGGTTTAGGGGTATAGGGTTTACAGTTTAAAGAGAGATAGAGAGAGGGGATTGAAAGAGTTTGGGAGAGATAGAGGAGACAGAGGGGAGAGATAGGGAGATAGAGAGTGAGAGACACGTCCAAAGACATAGAGAGAGAGATTGAGAGGTAGAGGGATGATAGAGATAGGGAGATAGAGGTTTAGGGTTGCTTGGGTTTAGGGGCATTATTTAGGGTTTAGGGTTTAGGGTCTTGGGGTTAGGGGTTAAGGTTTAGAGGTCTAGGGTTTAGGGTTTAGAGAGAGATAAAGGACCAATAGGGAGATATAGAGGAGTCCGAGGGGAGAGATAGGGAGATAAAGAGTGAGGGACATGGCAAGAGACATAGCGAGAGAGATTGAGAGGTAGAGGGACAAAGGTGATAGGGAGATAGGGGAGAGATAGGGAGATAGTGGTTTATGGTTACTTGGGTTTAGGGTTTAGGGTTTGGGGTTTAGGGTTTCTCAGGTTCAAGGGTTAGGGTTTAGGGGTTTAGGATTTATTGTTTAGTGGTTAGGGGTTAGGTTTAGAGGTTTAGGGTTTTGGATTTAGGGTTTATAGAGAGAGAGGAATGATAGGGAGATATAGAGGAGTTTGAAGGGAGAGATAGGGAGAAAAAGAGTGAGGGACATGGCCAGAGACATAGGGAGAGAGATTGAGAGGTAGAGGGACAAAGGTGGTAGGGAAATAGGGGAGAGATAGGGAGATAGTGGTTTAGGGTTACTTGGGTTTAGGGTTTCTCAGGTTTAGGGGTTAGGGGTTAGGGGCATTATTTAGGGTTTAGGATTTAAATTGTTTAGGGGTTAGTGGTTAGGTTTAGAGGTTTAGGGCTTTGGATTTAGGGTTTATAGAGAGAGAGGAATGATAGGGAGATAGAGAGAGGAGATTGAGGAGAGAGATAAGGAGATAGAGAGTGAGGCACATGGCTAAGGACATAGGGAGAGACATCAAGAGAGGTAGAGGGATGATAGAGATAGGGAGATAGGGGAGAGATAGGGAGATATAGGTTTAGAGTTGATTGGATTTAGGGTGTACCTGGGTTTAGGGTTTCTCAGTTTTGTAGATAGCTAGATAGAAAGAGAGAGGAGACAGATAGGGAGAGATGGAGGTGACAAAGGGGAGAGATAAGGAGATAGAGAGTGAGCAAGATGTCCAGAGAAATAGGGAGACGGATTGAGAGGTAGAGCTCGATGATAGAGATAGGGAGATAAGGGAGAGATAGGAGATAGGGTTTAGGGTTTAGGGATTCAGGGTTAAGTTTTAGGGGCATTATTTAGGGTTTAGGGTTTAGGGTTTAGGGGTTAAGGTTTAAAGGTTTAGGGTTTAGTGTTTAGAGAGAGGACAATTAGGGAGATATAGAGTGAGGGACATGGCCAAAGCATAGGGAGAGAGATTGTGAGGTAGAGGAATGATAGTGATGGGGAGATAGTGAGATAGGGAGATAGAGAGATAGAGGTTTAGGGTTTCTTGGGTTTAGTGTTTAGGATTTAGGGGTTTATGGTTTCTCAAGTTTAGGGTTTAGGGGTTAGGTTTAATCATGTGTTAATATAGGTTGTGGAGTGAGAAATGGGTGGTATGGGAGATCGGAAGACTAGTTTAAAGTTGGACTAATGGATATATGTCACAGCGAAAGGTTCAAAGGCTTGTCAAAAGTGGAGTGATCGGAGCATCGGTATAAGAATTTTTGAGTTGGTCGATAGTGTTTATCTTGTCGATAGGAAGAATGTATATGATTTGATGTTATTTGGGACTTTGAGAAGGTTTCTTAAAGCTGATTAAGCTTTAATCTATTTGAACTATGGGTTTTGATGGGTATTTCACCGTGTTTTGAGAGCTTCCACTGTGTGCTCTGCATCAGACCAATAGGGAGATATAGAGGAGTCCAAGGGGAGAGATAGGGAGATAAAGAGTGAGGGACGTGGCAAGAGACATAGCGAGAGAGATTGAGAGGTAGAGGGACAAAGGTGATAGGGAGATAGGGGAGAGATAGGGAGATAATGGTTTATGGTTACTTGGGTTTAGGGTTTAGGGTTTCTCAGGTTTAGGGGTTAGGGGTTAGGGTTTAGGGGCATTATAATTTAGGGTTTAGGATTTATTGTTTAGGGGTTAGGGGTTAGGTTTAGAGGTTTAGGGTTTTGGATTTAGGGTTTATAAAGAGAGAGGAATGATAGGGAGATATAGAGGAGTCTGAGGGGAGAGATAGGGAGATAAAGAGTGAGGGACATGGCCAGAGACATAGGGAGAGAGATTGAGAGGTAGAGGGACAAAGGTGGTAGGGAAATAGGGGAGAGATAGGGAGATAGTGGTTTAGGGTTACTTGGGTTTAGGGTTTAGGGGTTTGGGGTTTAGGGTTTAGGGGTTTAGGGTTTCTCAGGTTTAGGGGTTAGGGGTTAGGGTTTAGGGGCATTATTTAGGGTTTAGGATTTAAATTGTTTAGGGGTTAGGGGTTAGGTTTAGAGGTTTAGGGTTTTGGATTTAGGGTTTATAGAGAGAGAGGAATGATAGGGAGATAGAGAGAGGAGACCGAGGAGAGAGATAAGGAGATAGAGAGTGAGGCACATGGCCAGGGACATAGGGAGAGAGATCAAGAGAGGTAGAGGGATGATAGAGATAGGGAGATAGGGGAGAGATAGGGAGATATAGGTTTAGAGTTGATTGGATTTAGGGTGTACCTGGGTTTAGGGTTTCTCGGTTTTGGAGATAGCTAGATAGAAAGAGAGAGGAGACAGATAGGAAGAGATAGAGGTGATAAAGGGGAGAGATAAGGAGATAGAGAGTGAGCGAGATGTCTAGAGAAATAGGGAGAAGGATTGAGAGGTAGAGCCCGATGATAGAGATAGGGAGATAAGGGAGAGATAGGAGATAGGGTTTAGGGTTGCTCGTGTTTAGGGTTTAGGGTTTAGGGGTTAGGGGTTAAGGTTTAGGGGCATTATTTAGGGTTTAGGGTTTATGGTTTAGGGGTTAAGGTTTAGAGGTTTAGGGTTTAATGTTTAGAGAGAGAGGACCAATAAACATTTTGAAGATGAATTGAAGACAAGTTTGAATGAAATTAATGTCAAGAAACTCTATTTTTGCAGATTTTACTATTTTCCTATGATTTCTTTGTTTAGTATAGCCCTGTATGGATGTGTTAGGGCCTAAGAGAAATTATAATTGAAAGCTAGTGGAATCTACTTTCTTGTGTTTTAGGTGCCAATAAGGCCAATAAGGACACTGGGGGCACATTATAGACATAAAAAACTTACATCTTGGGGGGAGGTGCCAATAAGGCCAATAAGGATACTATTTTAGTTGGGTGTGTGTGTATGCAAATCCCATTTATGGCCGAGAAGCTCTCTATTTACTATTATTCAACTCTCGTTGATAGGAGGTTGGCTCTACAACTATTGCAATTTGTGTATGAAACCTAGATGCCTACGAGATCATATATATGTATGTATGTAAATCCTATTTATGGTCAAGTAGCTCTCTATTTACTATCATTGAACTCTCATTGATAGGAGGTTGGCTCTCTGACTATTGCAATTCAATCCATTTGTAATGATGCCTTTATCATGTTGAGTTAGAGCCTATCTCTGCATCAAGTTAAAATCATGAATATGACAACACCATACAATCCTCATTGGCCTATTAAAATGCACAAAACAATCATACAAGATAGTCATTCATGAAATTACTATACAAAGAGGGTTTATAAGTTGCATTAGGGTTTGTATAAATGATCTAATGGATTTATAAGGTTGTCAAACACCAAAATGGATGATTTTTATGAGTTTTGGGACTCTCACAGTCCATGTACAACTTGCCCTTTATGATTGTTAAAAAGATACATATGGCTATCCAAAAACTGCCCTTTATGACTATCCTAAAACAACATCATGTATATGCTCATAAAAGCCATCAAACTCTGCGAATAAACTCGTCATTGGATAAGGAGTGGAAGGATAAAGTCACATTCCCAAAACCTCTTAAAATCACATGTATCCCCTTATGAAAACTAGGGTCTTTGCCGATACATTGTTCTGTAAGAGCAAAAACCTTGCTAGGTGCCATATTTTTTGTTTTGCTCATCGTGGGGTCGAACGGACTACGCCAACGCGTCGGGATGGGCGGGTAAATGCCAGTGGAGGTCTCGTTTCATGCGCCAAGTGTCCTAGTCATTCCGAGCAAGAGGCTACCAGCAAAGTCCCTTAAGATCCCTGAGACCAAAAATGCGCTAAACTTTGACGGAGCAGTTCTCAGAATTTGTGATAGCTGGGAATGTTGTGTTTGGACCTACAAGTGCATGTGGGGTCTGTTGACAATAACCTCTCTCATTTTTGGTCAACTCCATTCTGTTTGACCGTGTCGAAATCAAATGCATTGTTGCAAAATGCTTGAATTTGATGCAGTGGAAAGGTGCTAGGTGTGACATTTTTCATTCTATAGCTCGTGGGGTTGAACGGACTGTACCAACACATTGGGGCGGGTGGGTAAATGCTATTGGAGGTCTCATTTCGTGTGCCAAGCGTCCCAGTCCTTCCGGGCAAGAGGCTACCGGCAAAGTCCCTTAAGATCCCTGAGACCAAAAATGCGCCAAACTTTGACGGAACGGTTCTCAGAATTTGTGATAGCTGGGAATGTTGTGTTTGGACCTACAGGTGCATGTGGGGTCCGTCGATAATAACCTCTCTCATTTTTGGTCAACTCCATTCTGTTTGACCGTGTCGAAATCAAATGCATTGTTGCAAAATGCTTGAATTTGATGCAGTGGAAAGGTGCTAGGTGTGACATTTTTCATTCCATAGCTCGTGGGGTCGAATGGACTGCACCAACGCGTCGGGGTGGGCGGGTAAATGCCAATGGAGGTCTTGTTTTGTGTGCCAAGAGTCCCAGTTGTTCCGGGCAAGAGGCTACCGACAAAGTCCCTTAAGATCCCTGAGACCAAAAATGTGCCAAACTTTGACGGAGCAGTTCTCAGAATTCATGATAGCTGGGAATGTTGTGTTTGGACCTACAAGTGCACGTGGGGTCCGTCGATAATAACTTGTCTCATTTTTGGTCAACTCCATTCCGTTTGACCATGCCGAAATCAAACGCATTGTTGCAAAATGCTTCAATTTGATGCAATGGAAAGGTGCTAGGTGTGACATTTTTCATTCCATAGCTCGTGAGGTCGAACAGACTATGCCAACGCGTTGGGGTGGGCGGGTAAATGCCAATGGAGGTCTCGTTTCATGCGCCAACCATCCCAGTCGTTCCGGGCAAGAGGCTACCAGCAAAGTCCCTTAAGATCCTAAGACCAAAAATGCGCCAAACTTTGACGGAGCAGTTCTTGGAATTCGTGATAGTTGGGAATGTTGTGTTTGGACCTACAAGTGCACGTGGGGTATGTCGACAATAACCTCTCTCATTTTTGGTCAACTCCATTCTGTTTGACCATGCCGAAATCAAACGCATTATTGCAAAATGCTTCAATTTGATGCAGTGGAAAGGTGCTAGGTGCGACATTTTTCATTCCATAGCTCATGGGTTCGAACGGACTACACCAACGTGTCGGGGTGGGCGGGTAAATGCTATTGGAGGTCTCATTCCATGCGCCAAGCGTCCCAGTCCTTCCGGGCAAGAGGCTACCGACAAAGTCCCTTAAGATCCCTAAGACCAAAAATGCGCCAAACTTTGACGGAGCAGTTCTTAGAATTTGTGATAGCTGGGAATGTTGTGTTTAGACCTACAGGTGCATGTGGGGTCCGTCGACAATAACCTCTCTCATTTTTGGTCAACTCCATTCTGTTTGACCGTGCCAAAATCAAACGCATTGTTGCAAAATACTTTAATTTGATGCAGTGGATAGGTGCTAGGTGTGACATTTTTCATTCCATAGCTCATGGGGTCAAATGGACTATGCCAACACGTCAGGGTGAGCGGGTAAATGCTAGTGGAGGTCTCGTTTCGTGCGCCAAGCTTCCCAGTCATTTCGAGCAAGAGGCTACCGACAAAGTCAAAAGTTGCTAGGATTGAAATTTTGGATTCCACAGGTCCTTGGGTCGAACAGATTATGCCAACATATCGGGGTGGGCAGGTAAATGCTAGGGGAGGTCTCATTTTGTGTGCAAAGCATTGCAGTCATTCCAAGCTATAAGCTACCGGTAAAGTCACGTTGCTGGTAGCTTACAGCTCAGAAGGACTGGGAGCCTTGGCACATAAAATGAGACCTCCCCTAGCATTTACTCGCCCACCCCAACGTGTTGGCACAATCTGTTTAGACTCAGGACCTGTAGAATGCAAAATTTCAATTCTAGCAACTTTTGACTTTGTCAATAGCTTATAGCTCAGAACAACTAGGACGCTTGGCACACAAAACGAGACCTCCACTGGCATTTACCTACCCACCCCTACTCGTTGGCGCAGTCCGTTTGACCCCACGAGCTATGGAATGAAAAATGTCACACCTAGCACCTTTTTGCTGCATCAAATTGAAGCATTTTGCAACAATGCATTTGATTTTGGCACGGTCAAACGGAATGGAGTTGACCAAAAATGAGAGAGGTTATTGTCGACGGACCTCACGTGCACCTGTAGGTCCAAACACAACATTCCTAGCTATCACAAATTTTGAGAACTGCTCTGTCAAAGTTTGGCGCATTTTTGGTCTCAGGGATCTTAAGGGACTTTGTCGGTAGCCTCTTGCCCAGAACGACTGGGACGCTTGGTGCATGAAACGAGACCTCCACTGGCATTTACCTGCCCACCCTGACGCGTTGGTGTAGTCCGTTCGACTCCACGAGCTATGGAATGAAAAATGTCACACCTAGCACCTTTCCACTGCATCAAATTGAAGCATTTTGCAACAATGCGTTTGATTTCGGCACAGTCAAACAGAATGGAGTTGACCAAAACTGAGAGAGGTTATTATTGACAGACCCCACGTGCACCTGTAGGTCCAAACACAACATTTCTAGCTTCACAAATTCTGAGAACTGCTCCGTCAAAGTTTGGCGCATTTTTGGTCTCAGGGATCTTAAGGGACTTTGCCGGTAGCCTCTTGCCTAGAACGATTGGAACGCTTGGCGCACGAAACGAGACCTCTACTGGCATTTACCCACCCACCCCGATGCGTTGGCACAGTCCGTTCGACCCCATGAGCTATGGAATGAACAATGTCACACCTACCACCTTTCCACTGCATCAAATTGAAGCATTTTGCAACAATGCGTTTGATTTCGGCACGGTCAAACGGAATGGAGTTGACCAAAAATGAGAGAGGTTATTGTCGATGGACCCCATGTGCACCTGTAGGTCCAAACACAACATTCCCAGTTGTCACAAATTTTGAGAACTCCGTCAAAGTTTGGCGCATTTTTGGTCTCAGAGATCTTAAGGGACTTTGCTGATAGCCTCTTGCCTGGAATGACTGGGATGCTTGCGGACAAAACGAGACCTCCACTGGCATTTACCTGCCCACCCCGATGCATTGGCACAGTCCGTTCGACCCCACGAGCTATGGAATGAAAAATGTCACACCTAGTACCTTTCCACTGCATCAAATTGAAGCATTTTGCAACAATGAGTTTGATTTCGGCATGGTCAAACGGAATGGAGTTGACCAAAAATGAGAGAGGTTATTGTTGATGGACCCCACGTACACCTGCAGGTCCAAACACAACATTCCCAACTGTCACGAATTCTGAGAACTGCTCCATCAAAGTTTGGCGCATTTTTGGTCTCAGGGATCTTAAGGGACTTTGCGGGTAGCCTCTTGCCTGAAATGACTGGGATGCTTGGCACACAAAATGAGACCTCTACTGGTATTTACC
Organism: Cunninghamia lanceolata; assembly: GCA_027924645.1. Taxonomy (NCBI): domain Eukaryota; kingdom Viridiplantae; phylum Streptophyta; class Pinopsida; order Cupressales; family Cupressaceae; genus Cunninghamia; species Cunninghamia lanceolata. The sequence goes on along the minus strand of BSBN01000994.1, from coordinate 5,611,731 downwards.
CACCCACCCCGACGCGTTGGCGCAGTCCGTTCGACCCCACGATGAGAAAAACAAAAATATTGTTCTAGTTGACACATTCTCAATCATTGACATGGATGTTATCTTAGTACCATTCCTTTAGGCACAATATGAGCTTCCAAGGGAAGGCGCAATTGTGAGGTTGGAGATAATGAAAAGTGCACCTCATTCACAATCATGTTTTACTTGTCTTCAATGATGATTCCTTGATTCAACTTAATCCTTTGATAATACATTTTAACCTCCTTGTCAAAGTGCACTTTCAAGGTTGCTTGAGCAAGAGCTAGCGCCTCAACATCTAGGCGCACTTTTGGTGTTCTAGAAGTATGAACTAGCAACTCAAATAGTAAGGCACTCATTCTAGGTTGTTTGTTCAATAATTGGCGCCTTGTATTCTTTGGACATTCTTTCAACTTGTGGAGACAACCTCAACTTGCAAGATCAATTCATTATCAAGGTGCATATCCAAAGTCATAGAGATATGAAGTGGTGCCTCACTAATCTAGGTGCACATTTGATGGTGTAGAGAGGTAGATGTGCGCCCAAGTCATCATTTGATGCCTTCAATAACTATAAACTCCTTTGATGATGTATTTTATCCTTCCAATTCAATATCTAGCCTTAGGTGCACATTTTAGGTTGATCAATCATAATCTAGCACCCTAAGTACCAAGGCGCACTTTTAGGTTAGTTTGATCAAGGATTAGCGCCTTCACTTCTAGGCGCAAGTTTGGAGTTGAAATACATCAAAATAACAAGTTTCTTCATCACTTCATATTGTCACATGTTGTAAGCCATGTATGTGAAGATGTAAACATAGTATTGGTGACATGAGCAACACTACTACATATTCTAAAGTGTTGTAAATATGCATCTTCTTATTTAATCATGTGTTGTAAATGAAGGAATGCAATGATTGCAATATGTGCACAAAACGGAATTTTTGATAAGGATTGAAAGGAAATGTTAAGAAAATGCAATTGGCAGGTGTAAATCCAAAGTGTGGAAGCATAGACAAGGCATGTGAACAGTTTGGCATGACACCTCAAAGAGATGCTATCTCATGGAATGCAATGATTGCAGGATATGCACAAAATGGATTTTTTGAAAAGGCTTTAGAATCTTTGAAGCAAATACAATTGGAACGTTTAAAACCAAATTCCATAACCTTTGCAAGCATTCTCCCTACTTGTGCCAAATTAGGATCTTATATATACATATATGCATAATGTCATGAAAATAATTTGTATAGTGTATATATCAAGCCATATAGGCATGTACAAATAAAACCATATGGGTATATACAACAATATACATCGATAACATACAAAAGTATGTTTACAAAGCCAAATAGGCATATGTAACAAAATGTCCCAAAATCAAATCTCCTATGGATTGCTATCAAATAATCTATGGCTCTTGCTAGGCCATGAAGATGGTGAACCAGTCAATGACTCATCCTCTATTGCTCATCGACTAGACCTCCTCGATAGAGATTTTTGAATTTCCACCTATTAGTACAATCAAACAACGTGCACATTAATATAGAATTTAATATTCAAAATATATAACATGACATAAGTAATCAATCACTTACCACTAATTGGTGATCCCTCTTGATCATTTGTTGTCTCTCTTCTTCTGTAGAGCTGGATGGGTAGGGGAAGTGACGTCCTGTGAGAAGCATGAACAAGCAAATTTAAGTAAATCCTAATTCTTTGCCAACGGACACTCTGCAACGTCCATATCGCTACTACAAAACAGATATCCATTTTATTATGTACATTTGGATTCTAGACTAGGGATTCATTTTATTATTCTATAAACTTGTGAATTACCATCTAATTTGAATGTTTACACACTAATCCACCTAGGTATCAACTTAATAAAGCTGTGGATATAAGCCATTATTTGATTTGAGTAATCTTACTTTGGACACATTTGTGAATAGGATGAACTAAATGCTGAATGTACTGCTCTAAGGCTTGGCATCTTTGCTCAGCTCTGATTCTACCTTCTGTCTCTTGTCTTATAATAGCTCGAGCATTATCAATTGAATCCTGAAGCTCTTCTTCTACTTGCATTCCAGTTAAAGGACACAGATTGATTGTATTTAATGCATTTAATAAATTTTCCAAAATTTTAAATTTAAAACAAACTCTTCATATATACAGATAGGCGCTTAAATTGGGGGACGAAGGCATGAATATGTGCCTTGTATCTAAGACATCTAGGCGCTGAAATCAAACTATCTTGGTGGCAAAATGCGCCTAGGTCTTTGGACTGATCTTTAACATTTTTATAGTTCTATCTCACATTCAACCCCTCAACTCAAGAAGTCTCCTTATTTCTATGCATTCACCCTATGACTTCAAGCTGCTTTGATGGTTATGTGCCAAGGGTCTTTGTCTTTCTTGTGAGATTCTAATACTTCCAAACACCTGCTAATAACTTCAAGAGTCTTATTATCCCTTAGGCGCTTATGTTGACTTCAAAGCAGCTTACTTACCCTCAACTCAAGGCGCCATTTGAGATAGACTTAGACCCCATCTCACCTCAAGGCGCTACTTTGGAGATCACTCAGGAGTTTGAAAATTGTGCCTTGATCTTACATAGGTGTTCACTTCTTTTTTACATCCATGCTTCTTTAAAAGATTGATGAATTACTTCTTCAATGTTAAGCGCCCACCTTTTTTTTTGACATGCATTGAGGGGTTTTCTTCAAGGTGCCTACTTGAGTGTATCCATAGTTGAATGGGCGCCTAACACATTTTGAGTTATTTTAAGCATTATGATGATTTCAATCCAAGGTATGATGATCATACTACATCATTATCATGTCCCTTTTGTAAGGCGCTCATTAGAGAGCTTTAGGTATGTTATAGCGCCTTAATGCACTTAGCTCGTTTCTTATTCCTCAAATGATTTTCTTTTCATGTCAAACCTTCATTCTCTCCTCCAAGATGTATTAAGATAACAATCCTCCAAACAAGGGAATGTCATGCTCATTGTATTAAGGGCGCCCAAACTCATTATATTCATCAATACCTTCCTTGGGTGGTATCAAGGTCACTCTTGGCATGCTTGAGCGAAGCGAAGTGTTCATTCCAAATTGTATAGGAAGAATCCCAACATGTTCTCTTCAAGGCGCAAAAACTCATCTCTGGCCTTAAATTTGGTCATTTTGTTGGTTTCAATCAATTGGAAGTCTTCTATCATCCAAGTGCCTATGTTATGATGCCAATTGTCCCTTGGGCGCTAAAATTGAATTCCTACCTCACCATGTACTTCAAGGCGCAAAGTGGAGGTCACTCCGGAGGAAATTGGCGCCCATTTAACAAATTCGTTTTAGTCGCTAAAAATGAGTAGTTTAGATGCAAAAATGAATCTTACCTCTTTCTTTCTAATTTTGTCATCTTGTTCCTCCTTACTCAGTGAATGAGTGTATAGAGGACTTCTTGATCAATAGCCCTTTAATATTAGGCGCCCACCTTAGATTTGTTTACAACGAAATTACCATAGGCACCAAATTAGGTGAAGGCTTATACATTGGGCGCTAAGGATGGAGCTTCAAGTACCAATAGGCGCTATATCTTCAACTTATAACAAATACCATCTCACCTAAGGCACACTTCCCTCATTTTTGGATTGATGTCTCCAGGGCGCTTATGAAGTTCCCTTCAAATACTTTTCATCCATTATCACTCAGAGGATCCTTCACAGTGCTTGGTCAAGGCGCCAACTTGGAGTGCTCTGAATAGGACATGCCACTCAAGATAAATAGGTGTGAAATGGCGCCTTGACTTGCATAGTTTCTTACTCCACAATTTTGTCCCTAACATTATTGACCAACTTGTTTCATGCCTACTTGATGTTGGGCGCTTTACTTGGGACATGCTAGATTTCCACATTTTGTATTCTCATCACCTACGCGCCAGCATTAGATGGAAGGGTCAAGAAAATGCACCTTACATGTTTGAATGAAGGGCGCCTAACACATTTTGTTCTTTTCCTTATTCAATTTTCATTTCTTGAGGTCCTTAATCAGCTTTCCAATCAAGGCGCAATTTGATGCTCAAAGTGATTAACATTCTTTCTACAACATAGATCATCCTTCTTATGGCGCCATCAAAACTATATGGATGAGACTTAACTCTAACTCGAGCACCCCCTAAAGACTTGTGAGTCTAGGCGCCAATTTGAGTTTGATTTGATGACTAAGGGCGCCAAATTCACTGATCAAGGTACACCACTTCCTAGGCGCTCATTCTATGCTAAGAATATCATCCTCCACTCCATACACCTCTTAGGCGCTACTTTGGATGATTTCAATCCCTTCCACAAGGCAATCTTCTTTCACAGGGCACTATATTCTAGGGTTTAAAACATCCATTCTATGTTTAAGGCGCAAATTTGGGATCTAACAGATGATAGAATATGCCTTGATTCCTTTTGATGCTTTTCAAACATTTCCAAGCTTATTGTTAGGCACAAAAGGGGACCTCTGAATATTTGTTATGTCCTCCGTTAAGCCAGGCGCCCTTTGGTGATTCTACGAGTGCAAAACAACGCCTAACACTACTGAGCCATTTGCTCGCAAAACTTTCCCAGTTCAAGTCATTCAAAGGTCAAAGCATTCATTCCTAGCAAAGGGCCATTTAAAAAAACATCATCCAGATCCCAATGCAAAGCATTGGAATTCAAAAAAAGGGGGGTCCCTATTCCTAATGGGGTGATGTGTGATTTGGTCACAACACGTACTTGATAAGAGCCCATACTTTTTGCAAGGAGCCACCAATTTTTAACTAAATATTCCATTAGAAATGGATAAAAAAATGTTCCCCCAAATGAGGAAACTAGATTGTTAATTAGAATTCTATGTGCAATGTGATATGAAACAATAGATACACCTATAAATGACCAACTAACTTTAACTTCTTGTATTATTGCCTCGATGTTTCAAATATGTTGCTTCTCTTCATCCAAAACCAATGGTACAAAATTTTTCATAGATCAAGGAAACGGATATCCGTTTTGGAAACGGATATCCGTTTTGAGTTGCTTTTACCAAAGCAAAACGGATATCTGTCTTGCTTTGGTACAAAGCAAGACGGATATCCGTTTTGGTTGTTGACTTTTTGTTTCAGTCTCTTCTTTGAACTTCACCCTTCGTGCTGACGACTTTTTTTTTACGCAAAATTGATAAAACAAAAAGGGTTTATAGAAAAAATTGTTAGCTTTCTAAAAATATAAGATTTGTTTGCTTATCATTTTATTAAATAATTATTAATAATTTTCTATATACCGTGTGTCTGAAATCCTGATGGACACACTGATTGAAAAACATCCATAACTTTCAAACCATTTCACCTTTTTGAGATCCGAAACCTGCGTCACACTCCATGCTTTTCTGGCTATAGGTTAAAAAAAAAAATTTTGAATTTTGATTTTTTTTAATCGAGTTAGGTTGGCTAGAAAATTACTTTTTATTTTTTTAAAAAAGTCACAGTAAAAAAATCATAACTAATTATTTTATTGGAAAAAAGTTTCAAATAAATATGCGTCACATCCGGACATGAGTCCTCTACTTATTTGGAAAGTTTCAAAAAAAAAAAAAAATTTTACTCATAGTTAGGTTGGCTGGACAGACACCCACTTTTTATTTTTTTCTGAAAAATTTAATAGCTGTTCTTTGAAATATTCAATTTTCACTAAGTAAATTTAGTTTTTTTTTTTTTTAAAAAATAGTAGCCTATAAACTAGGTTCAATTCTCTACAAATTTCATTCTTACATCTTTTTCAAATTGTGTAGATAATCCATTCAAATTTTCACATGAACTTGATAAATTCTGATTTTCTGTATTTTCATTGCCACTTAGAGGTATAGTTTGGCCCATCATGATCCTGCACATACCCGTGATGGGATCATCAATCCTCGTACCATGTTTACCTAGTCTACCACCTTGTTAACCTATCCGTTTAAGAATTTTTGGGCAAATCCTTTTGTGTAATTCTCATTATCTGGTCCACTTGCTTATGATTACTTGCAACATAAGATGCACTTAAAATAAGTAAGAGTGAAACAAATGGACTTAATGTTTAGACAAAGAAAGGCCAACGTACATCTGTTTGATGTTTCCAGGGAAAAAAGTAAGGGTGTAGAAAGCTTAAGTGCGAAATGCTATTACAAAAGCTTGACCCACATTCATGGATTTAAAAAATCTACAAGATTTGTGGAAATGGATCATACAATATACCAACTATTGTGTGGTCTCACAACATGCCCCATTTGCCTTGGCAAAATGAGGACCCAACCCCTTTTTTTGCTTGGCTGGTCTTTTGTTGTCTACTTGGGCAGTATAGGTAAAATGTCAAGTAACTGAGAGTGAATCCCAAGTTACGAAGTGTCCCCTAAAATGGTCATGGATGGGTAGAGGATGTAATTTTAGACAGATTGCCTTTTGAAGTTTTTGAAAATTTGCTAAAATGAACAAGTTATGCCAACCGAATATTCTGGTCAACCGGATATTTTGGTCAACTAGACATGGACCTTCGTGAGATGTTTAATTCATGTCTGGTGTCCATATCAGGTTACAAATGCTTTATAAAAAATGCCTAGAGCTGAAGCCAAATTTAAATGTGATCAATTAATTCCCCAACCTGATTGGGATATTAGCATGCTCACGAAATCCATGTCTAGATCCTGTAGAAGTCATCAAATTTATCCTTGTAGCCCTAGACCTGAAGTATGAGAAAAGAATGCTTGATCCTACAAGACCAGATATTTTGACCAGGTAGGACTAAACATTTGTCATGTTTGGTTCTACTTCTAGATCCTATCTAATCTTTATAAGTGACCTCTTTCGCCCCGTTGACCGCTGACTTTCCAATCAGACATTTTCAACTTAATATATCTCAACTGGACATCCTCATGTGCGAAACTTCTGAATAGGATGCGAAGATTCACTCGCCTAAACATCCGGTCAACGTAAGTTTGACTACAACCATGATGATGTCATCTGGATAGGTCATCATGATTTCCTTTTCCTAACATTAGCTAAAGTCAAACCAGACATTCCCACCAGACATTTTCCATAGGACATTTCGATCGGATATCATGTATGAAGTCCTAAGGTCCATCCGGTCTTGTCAACATTAAAATCCCATAAAGCAAATTGCTTTTTGCTATTGGATTTCAAACTTAAACCAATCCAGATTTCATGTTTCCTTTCTCCTAAAGAGTAATTTCTCACCTACTATATCGAGGTATTGAATGCATCCACACTTAGCGAATTTCATGAGAGATAAAAGCATAATTTGATCAATCTGTTAATCACAAAGCAATTGAGTATCAAAGTAAATTTGCGAAGAGATTATCTATATGCTTTAATCCATAACTGCATCTGTTGCAGAATTTAGTTTTCATTAAGGCAGTAAAAGAATTAACCCGTAGCCCTAGTCCCCACACGGGAAGGTAATTTTGGTGTGTGTGCATCATGCAGGACATGATGATGAAACGGTTGAAACAAAGGGATGATGAGTTCAAGGTGATCATGTAGGGTTGAAACAAGAGGGATTTGGTGCAAATTTGGTTACGGCTTAGATACCCACTATGGCAATGTTGATATAGAGGCATTCAAGGCGAAGATCCATGCCCATTATGCAAGTGAGGTACTAAAGAACATTGTCACCAATGGCACGTACACTGTGATAGGATTTCCAGTTGCCATGCATGCCCTAGAATTAGTTATCCAGTATGCATAGAAATATAATCCAATCAATCAACATGTGGAACATCAAGACTGGACCTATACAGATTTCTCACCCAAGGGCATTGCAGAGACCTTCAATCTCCTAAGGAGTAGGGATGTGTTTGAGATTGACATAAATGGGTTAACAACACAATACAACTTAAACGTTGTTGGGTGCAAAAAGGTAATGCACAACTCATGGCTAGATCCAGCAACGAGAGCAAAGGCAGTGTCTAAAATGGCACAAACACTATACAGGTTTAACTTCGATGATGAAGTCCAATACATGATCACCTTGCTTAATAGGATGGTCAGGAATGAAGATGCCGGGTCCCTCGAGCTTTGGATGTTCAGATTGATCAGGTCAGTGAAAGATGATGGAGGTGTTGTGCACTGGGCACAATTAATTAGCAATGCAGTGCACAACAATCTAGTAGGTTGGAATAAGAAGAAAAGAAGGTTCTTCATGGCTTCATATATTTTTTACTCCTATGCCTTCAAGTCATAGTTTGATGGCTTGCATACATTAGGCAAGTTGGGAAGTAGGGATGGAGAGCAACTAGTGTGGCAATTTTATCCCCAGTTGGAGAAGAATCAATCCATTGCCCATTTCTGAAGGGTAAATGATTGTTTCCTGATGTGGCTTGTTTGGTTGATTGAGGGTGATAGAGTGAAAAGGATATCCTAAGAGACGCAAATAGCCATCACTCCACATGGATCCTAGTTTATACAGTTTCCAACCTTTACATATATCTAGATGGAGGGATTTGAAGGTCACCCATACATGTTACCAAGGTATCCCACTGATAAGGTATTGCTTCTAGAGATAACTAGGCAGATTATTCCTTCTTATGAAGCATATGTCAGGAAACAAGGCCAAGGAACGATGAAGTTTCCATTGGATGTCAGGTGGTTTTGGCGTGCAAAGATCAAGGACTCTAAGTTATTTGAAGTTGAGCTGTAAATGCTGAACCTACAACCATTCTCACTCCAAAGAATGTTTAACCCTTACCATAGGATGGAGAACTATGTGGACAAGAAACTGCAGCATGTGCCTGATCTGGAGGACTTCTAGGTGGATTGTTATGATGAATAGGATGTCAAGAAAAGGGCATATCAATGCCTGACACTATAAGCACAAAAATCATGCACAACCTCCACGAGGACCCCTATGATGATTCAAATCCTTGTCACGTACATTTAAGCATGAAATAATGTCCTTTAAGCAACAAACTTCTTGATGATGTGTTCTCTTGCTTGTCTTGTGTTGTTTTCTTCTTTGTCGATTTCTCTCTCTCTCCCCATTTGTGACGCTTTCGACACTTGTTGCGACACTTGTCGACTTGCATTTTTGAGCTTTTGACCTTGCTCCTAAGCCTTGTGAGTGTCTTGTAGGTAAGTTTTTTCCTTTCCCCTATGTTTTTCATCTTGTGCACCTCTTAGAAGCCTTCGAGAGGTCTGCCTATCCATCTCCCACTTTTGATTTTTAGTTTTGCCTAACTAATCCAAATCTCCCCCTATTATTTCTAGATCTCCCCTAAGAGATCCCATAGGTGCAAGTGGAGATTTGGATTCTTCCACATGACTGGCCTATTTCCGAAGGGAGAACCCCTCCTTTTCTTCTCTTCTTTCATCTCCCAACGTATTTTTCTGCATCAGACCTTGTCTAGTCTGAATCTCCCCCGGGTGACCCACGGTCGCACAGGGGTGACCCTAATGGCAAAAGGGGCGACCCTGCTATTTTTCCAGCCACGTAGAAACTTGAGCTTCTCACTTGTTTTTGCTCCGTTTTCACCCATTTTCTTTCAGTTTGCATGGTTTTTGATGCCTAATATAGAGTTAACTATTTCATGCACCCACACATGCATAATTAGCTCTATTTGATCTCAAATTAACTCTTCAATCAATCTCATGCATTCCCTCATCTCCATTTCTTCTTTAGTGATAAGCTATCTTTGCTTCATCACTCTCTAATCAATTGAGTTCACTGGGTAATCAATCCAGTGAACTCCCCAATCAATTCTTGTTAACTCATCAATCAAATGAGTTAACTTCTCAATCAATCCCATTCCTCAAACCTACAAATACACCCCTCCCTAAAGCACAAAGGGAGGCAAATTCATTGTGCACACAACTCTTATCAGTTTTTGCTCTCCAACTTAGCATTCAAATGCTCTTACAGGATGAAGGTGCCTTTTGCTTTATTTGTTCAATCAAACAACGTTACGCTGCTTCATTCTATGCCACTGTGCTTAACCAAAGCTCTCATTGAGCTCATACAAGCTTCATCAAAGCTTCTTTTTGCTTCTTTGTGTCATTTTATCGTCAAGAGGATCTCCCACTACTTCAAAAGGACTCGAGGTTGCCATTATTAAGGATTTCTAAGGGTAGTGGAGTCACACCAATCTTTATTTCTCTTAGGTTCCTTCAATTAATAGTAATAAGAAAACCAAATTTACTCTTGGGAACAATAAAACATTACTTTTCCTTGATAATTAGATCTTGCATGTTAGATTAGTTGCTTTTATATTTCTAGATCTAGATTATTAGAAGAAGCATTTTTCCTTTTCTTTAAGATTAGATTACTTCTAAATCATCGAAAACACAAAAAACATAGGTTAACTTTGCATTAAAAAAATTCATATTATATTGCATACATATTTCCTTTTCATAGATTAAAAGCACTTTTTATTTCCAAAATACTAAAAAAACATAAAAAATGTTTTGCATATCATTTAGTTTGCATGCATATAGAAGACCTAGAATAGACAAAATAGAAAACCCTCGATACCATCATGAGGTAACCATAGTTAAACAATCCAAACAAACCCTCGATACCATCACAAGGTAAAAAAAGTCAACACAAAGTCAAACCCTAGGTCAACCAAACCCTAGGTCAAAACCCTAGATCTAGTTAAGGTTAGCAATCACATGACTACCTCCATCCTGATTCATGAATGTGCTTAGGAATGAGAGGTGAGTGGGTGAGGGCTATCCTGTTAGATTTAGGACAGACAACTGAGAGGGGGGAGTGAATCAGTTGTCTAAAACTTTCTTCCAATTAAACACTTAAATCCACTTTGTAATTCAATAGAATAATAATAAATCAGTCATGGAAATACAATGCATTAAATCAATAGTAGAAACACATGAGACACCAAGATTTTGACGTGGAAAACCTGGTTAAGGGAAAAACCATGGGGTGACTAACCCAAGAATGTATTCTCTGTTAGAAGAATAGAAAGAACCAAATGGCACATGCCAATTAGGGTTCATTGCCCAAGCACACTGCTCACAAGAGGCCCACTGCCTATAGGAGACACATTGTCTACAAATAATAAGTATTACATACTTGAATTGAAGAATAACATCTTCACCATGCTTGAGTTAGTTCCATTTAAGCCCAATACTTTTGCTCTGGCTTTCGCTCTCCTTGCTACAACACTCTCATCTCCACAAGATACATTTGAAATAACTTTACAATTCCTTATTTATACAAGACATCGACTTAGGAATGATCATCTAAGTCATCAAACATTACAGAGCAAATACATAAATACATCATGACTAATTACAAAAGACTTCACACGGATCAACACACCTTTGGCCACATAGATTTGAGACTTCAATCTTCTTCTAGGAACACGCCAATCTTCACAAAACATCTTCAAGATCATCCGTAGGATGTGTAACTCATCCGGTCGGCCAAACTCAAGAATAACACCATCATCTGGGAGTTATTCTTTAATTGCGAGCTCAAACTCCAATGCGGACCACCAACACGAATTAGACACAATCCAAAGACCTCCACAAGCTTGCCTAAATCACCAAGAACATCCACACTACATCTGCTTACTGAAATCCTTCTCTCCTTCATCTGGAACCTCAAGAACACAATCTGTCATCACTATCACAATGGAATAGATGCTTGTGGACCTCCAGATCACAAACCAATTGAGTTGTCAATTCACATTGACTTCCTAAACACTTCACCAAATCTGCAGAACAAGATATTTTATTTTTGGATCTCACTAGACCTATCTGTGTCACTTTGTCACCTCTGAACATCTGCTAGAACCGGTTTTACTTGAGCGGCCACAACTTCTTCAGATCTTCATGCGGACCTCTAAAATTTTTACTGGATCATCTTAAGACACATATCTACAAACCCTTTTATGCGTATCCTCTGATCTTCATCTTAGCTAGGATCTTTAGCTCACTATCTTCACTATTCTTCTCTATTTCTAATTAGGACTAATTTTCTTAATATCCTTAGCACACAGCTTATCTAATCCTTATCATTAATGCAACAAGAGTATGTTGACATCAATGACAACACCGGTTAGGCTCATACTTGCAACAATCTCCCCCTTTGTCATTAATGGCAACATATGATGTGAAAAAATGTTTTAACCATCAAGACAAGAACTTTACTTTACTGACACAACTCCCCCTATCACCAACAACCATTCACATGTCTTCTCTTCCTTTACTGCTCCCCCTTTGATTAGCAACCACTTGTTTTTCACATGTCTTCTCTCCCCCTTTGACATCAATGGCAAAGGGCACATACTTGCAACTCCAACACTTCAGAATCATACTAGCTGCTCCCCTTGAGTAGCCGCTCCCCATCATCAATCCGGACCACAAGATATGACTATGATATCCACTGGACGGATGCACATTAGTGCACCTTAATTCAGAACCAGAGGGGTAATAACCCCTAATTTCTCCCTGAGATACTCAAAAGAGTCCTTAGGTAGAGGTTTAGTAAAGATATCTGCAATCTAATCCTTGGAAGGCACAAACTCCAATTTGACTTCATTCTTGTTTACTTGCTCTCTCAAAAAGTGAAACTTGATGGATATATGTTTAGTCTTTGAATGCAACACCGGATTCTTAGATATATTTATTACACTTGAATTATCACAGAAGATTGTGATAGGTTCCTCATACTCCACTTTGATGTCTCTTAGCATCTGCTTCATCCACCAAACTTAAGTGCAACTACCTATTGCTGCAATATATTTTGCTTCAGCTGTGGATAGAGATATTGCCTCTTTTTTCTTGCTTAGCCAAGAAATCAATCTCTTCCCTAAAAAGAATGCTCCACCACTGGTACTTTTTCGGTCATCCACATCTCCTGCCCAATCCGCATCTGTATATGCATGAAGAGAAAAATCATGATCTTTGGGATACCACAATCCATACTCAACTGTTCCTTTTAGATATCTAAAAATCCTCTTGATTGCCATGACATGAGATTCTCTAGGATCAGCTTGAAATCTAGCAACAAGACCAACAACATTCATAATGTTAGGTCTAGTTTGAGTGAGATACAACAATCCTCCAATCATTGACCTGTACTTTTTATGATCAGCCTTAGGAGAGTCATCATCTTTGCTCAATTTACATCCGGTTGCCATGGGAGTACTCATTGGTTTTGAGTCTTCCATCCCAAATTTCTTTAACAATTCTTTCACATATTTGGTCTAAGAAATGAGGATTCCTTTCTTAGTTTGAATGATTTGCAGACCCAAGAAGAAATTCATTTCCCCAAGCATGGACATCTCAAATTCACTTTTCATTTGATTTGCAAAAGTTTTGCACATACTATCTCTTCCTCCAAAAATGATATCATCAACAAACACTTCAACAATCAAGATGTTTTCATGATCAATTTTGAAATACAAATTACTGTCAGCAGTACCTTTGTTGAAACCAATCTTCAAAAGATGCTTATCCAATCTTTCATACCAGGCTCTTGGGGCTTGCTTCAGTCCATACAGTGTTTTCTTCAACTTGCAGACCATATCACCATGATTAGACAATTGAAATCCATCTGGTTGCTCAATGTATACTTCTTCTTCCAAGTCTCCATTCAGAAAGGCAGACTTGACATCCATCTGATATACTTTGAAATCCTTGAAGGCAGCAAAAGCAAGAAATAATCTGACTACTTCAATTCTTGCCACCGGAGCAAAAGTTTCTTCAAAATCAACTCTTTCTATTTGAGAGTAACCCTTGTAGACCAATCTGGCTTTATTTCTGATTACTTCACCAACTTCATTCAGTTTGTTCTGGAAGACCCATTTGGCTCCAATCACATTCTTGTTTCTAGGTCTGGGAATAAGATGCCAAGTGTGATTTTTCTCAATTTGAATCAGCTCTTCCTCCATTGCTTTAGTCCAGTTTTCATCATTGCAAGCTTCATTCACTGTCTTAGGTTCAATCTTTGAAATCAGACAATACTCTTCTAAATCTTGAGCAATCCTTCTTCATGTTTGTACACCTTTACTTTTATCACCTATGATCTGATCTTTAGAGTGATTCAGTCTTACATACCTGGGAACTTTGGGAGTTTCTAGCACTTCTGATTTTTGAACAGGCTCATTCAAACTCATCTCTTCTACCTGATTTATCAGATTAATCTGAATCTGAATTTTAGAAGGGGCTTGGACTCCTTGAATAAGAACATCATTCTGATCATCTTCATCATATTCATAAAATCTTGAGGGTTTTTCAATTCCTTCATCAACCTTCACATTTGTACTTTCTATAATCTTTCTCAGTCTCTTGTTATAACACCGGTATGCTTTGCTTTGAGTAGAATAACCCAAGAATATTCCTTCATCACTTCTAGCATCAAATTTTCCTAGATATTCATCTCTTTTAATGTAACATTTGCTACCAAAGACTCTGAAATACTTCACAGTGGGAGTGATGCCAAACCAGAGTTCATAAGGAGTCTTATCGGTATTGCTTCTGATTTGAATTTGATTAAGAGTGTAGACTGCAGTGCTCACTGCTTCTCTCTAGTAGGTGTGAGGAACATTTGCTTCCATCATCATGGTTCTAGATGCTTCTTGGATGGTCCGGTTCTTTCTTTCCACTACTCCATTTTGCTGTGGAGTCCTAGGAGTAGACAATTGTCTTCTTATTCCATGTTTCTCATAGAATTCTATGAATTCTCCACCTCTGTTAGACCTTAGACATTTTATGTTCAATCCGGTTTCATTCTCCACCATAGCCTTGAATATTTTGAATTTCTCAAGAGCCTTTGATTTTTCCTTCAAAAAAGTTACCCACATCATCCGGGAATAGTCATCAATTAATAACATGAAGTATCTATCACCTTGCACACTCCTGATTCTTACCGGACCACATAGATCAGTATGAACTAGGTCCAATAATCCGGTAGAAGATTGTTCCTTGCTTTTGAATGAGACTCTGCTTTGTTTACCCAACTGACATTCTTTGCATAAACTATTTGTAGGTTTCACCAATTTTGGAAGATCTCTTACAACATAAGTGTTGGTTATCTTGATTATATTATCAAAATTCACATGACACATTCTCCTGTACCACAACCAACTCTGATCAATTTGAACAAATAAGCAACTTTTACCAGTACCAACCAAGTGAAAGATATTACCTTTAGTTTGAGTACCAGATGCAATCTCTGTTCCAGAACTTTCAAAGATCTTGCATTTTCCATTCTTAAATTGGAGATCATAGCCTTTATCCACCAACTGCCCAACACTGAGAAGATTGTGTTTCAAACCTTCAACATACAGTACATTACCCGTTTTTTTCTTTCCATCAAAAGAAATAGTTCCTCTACCTCTGATTCTACCAGCAGAATTATCACCAAATTTTACCACTCCTCCTTCATACCTTTCCAAGTCTATGAACTTATTTTTGTCACCTGTCATATGGTGGGAGCATCCACTGTCAATGACCCAATCATCCTTTTCTTCAACTTGGGCAGCAGGAGCTCTTTCTACAAATTTATGATTGACTGATTCAGAGGGCATCGAATCTTCTTCCTTGATGGTAATAAACACCCAGTCACTTCTGGATTTGTTTCTTGTCTCTGATTCATCATCTGTTACTCTGTCATCATCATCATCTTCATGAACATAGTAGCATATTTTTTGGAACCTTGATCTATTAGGATTTGGCCTTGAAAATCTTTCCAGACATCTTGAGGCAAAATGGCCAATCTTATTGCAGTTAAAACACTTAAAAGACAATTTTCCTTCATACTTACTGGATCCTCTTGGTAGTCTTTTTGCAATAAGGGCTTCAAGTTGAGTAGCTTCTGCTTCTTCTTCTTCTAGGTCTTTTATTGCTTTTTCATACCGTGATAGTTTCTTTAAAGAGTTCTCTCTGGGATCAAACCTTTGTTTTCCTTTTACAGAGGCACTAGCTTTGAATGCAGATTCAGTTTTGGGGGGTCATCTCTAAATTCGGTCAATTCAAATGTAGCCAATCTACCAACCAATTGATCTCTTGTGACACTTGAATGGGCTCTAAATTCTTCAATGATAGCAACCTTGTATTTATAAGAAGTAGGAAGGGATCTGAGAACTTTGCCAACAATCTCATCTTCATCCAAGACTCCACCAGCACATCTAATGCCACAGACAAGCTCATTTACTTTTGGCATAAAAGTAGTGATATTTTCATCTTCTCTCATCTTTAGATTTTCAAATTTTCCTTTTAGACTCTATAGCCTTGCACATTTAACATACTTGTCTCCTTCATGCAGAAGTTCCAGTTTTTCCCAAATCTCAAAAGTAGTTTGTAGGTCAACAACATTTGTCAGCTTTGAATCAGACAAGGCACTTAGAAGAGTTTCTTTAGTCTGCAAATTGTTTTCAGCATCTATGATTTCATTTTTAGTTTTATGGCCATTCTGTGGAGGAGTATGCTTTGTTGAAGCCATGGTCCAGTACTGCATTCCCATACATTGCAAGTGACATTGCATGCAACTTTTCAAAAGAGTAAAATTGGTTCCATCAAACTTCAGACTATCCTTCTTGTATGATGACATCCTGGATCTCCTCAAGCGGTTAAGCTCTTTGAGAGGAACTTGGCTCTGATACCAATTGTTAGATTTAGGACAGACAACTGAGAGGGGGGGTGAATCAATTGTCTAAAACTTTCTTCCAATTAAACACTTAAATCCACTTTGTAATTCAACAGCATAATAATAAATCAATCATGGAAATACAATAAATTAATCAAGAGCAGAAACACATGAGATACCAAGATTTTGACGTGGAAAACCCGGTTAAGGGAAAAACCATGGGGTGACTAACCCAAGAATGTATTGTCTGTTAGAAGAATAGAAAGAACCAAATGACACATGCCAATTGGGGCTCACTACTCGAGCACACTGCTCATAAGAGGCCCACTACCTACAGGAGACACACCGTCTACAAATAATATGTATTACATACTTGAACTGAAGAATAGCATCTTCACCATACTTGAGTCAGTTCCATTTAAGCCCAATACTTATGCTCTGCCTTTCGCTCTCCTCCTTGCTACAACACTCTCATCTCCACAAGATACATTTGAAATGACTTTACAATTCCTTATTTATACAAGACATTGACATAGGAATGATCATCTAAGTCATCAAACATTACAGAGCAAATACATAAATACATCATGACTAATTACAAAAGACTTCACGCAGATCAACACATTGTCAGCCACACAGATCTGAGACTTCAATCTTCTTCTAGGAACACGTCAATCTTCACAAAACATCTTCAAGATCATCTACAGGATGTGTAACTCATTCGGTTAGCCAAACTCAAGAAGAACACCATCATCCGGGAGTTATTCTTTAATTACGAGCTCAAACTCCAATGCGGACCACCAACACGAACTGGACATGATCCAAAGACCTCCACAAGCTTGCCTGAATCACCAAGAACATCCACACTACATCTGCTTATTGAAATCTTTCTTTCCTTTGTCTGGAACCTCAAGAATATAGTCTGTCATCACTGTCACAATGGAATAGATCCTTGCGGACCCCCAGACCATGAACCAATTGAGTTGTCAATTCACATTGACTTCCTAAACACTTCACCAAATCCGTAGAACAAGATATTTCATTTCTGGATCTCACCGGACCTATCTGTGTCACTCTGTCACCTCTGAACATCTGTTAGAATGGGTTTTACTTGAGCGGCCACAACTTCTTTAGATCTTCATGCGGACCTCTGAAATCTTTACTGGATGATATTAAGACACATATCTACAAACCCTTTTATGCACATTCTCTAATCTTCATCTTAGCTAGGATCTTTAGCTCACTGTCTTCACTGTTCTTCTTTGTTCCTGATTAGGACTAATTTTCTTAATATCCTTAGCACATAGCTTATCTAATCCTTATCATTAATGCAATAGGAGTATGTTGATATCAATGACAACACCGGTTAGGCCCATACTTGCAACATATCCATGACGAGATCTAAGAGATCCATCCAAGACCACAACAAGAAACATTTGTTCTACCACAACGAGACCCATTTGTCCTCTTATTGTTAGAAGAAACTAGACAACACCAGATACAACAAGAACTCATTCAACTCATACAAAGACAAGAGGACATAAACAAACAGAGCCATTTACCCACACAGAGGTGGAATCTAAGAAACCCAAATAGGAGAAGAGAAACTAGTGACCCTTCGGGTCATAGGGTTATCTCAACTACAACTTCAATCAATCGAAACATTCAACTAAGCACACAACAACAAAGGCCGTAGTACTTGACGACCCCTCTCCGCAAAGTCTAGCTCTCCAATGAGCTAGACCCTCGCCATGTCTCGCTTCCTCTTGATTGGCTACTTCCACGTGAGTGAGAGTAATGTGGCAGATCACCTCGTGGCAAGGAGGGAAGGGTCCATGTGCGTGCCGAAATCTGACCCAATAGCCCCAGGCAACTGGAGTCATGATTTTGAGCATACAGACACTTAACCATATGAGAACCTTGGGGATTCTAGAGGTTCCCAATCAAATAAAATCTGATGATAGTCTAACTTTAGATCCAAACTATGATAATAAATAAATATACAAAGAGACACTACCTCTCCTGGACTGGACAAAGCCAGATGAGAAATCAATTGATGTCGTGTCCAAGAATGTCCTGGCTGCTACTCAGAGATGGGTAGATAAATAGGTGAATGAGATGAAGTCTGAAGGAGTGGACATAACATATGACAAGAAAATGAAGATGAAAAGTCAAATAGATGTAGATTATGATGACTTCCTCATAGTTAAGAGGAGAGTCATGGAGGCAACATTGGCCAAAGATGGTGCATCTAGTTCTGGACCACCCTTAACTTTAGCTGGTATAAGTGTGGCCACAATGCCTTCACCAGAAAGGGAAGAACCAATAGGTGCTATCCCATTGTCTTATGCAGCTTCACCCAAATGCCCAACAGTAGACATCCTAGAAGGGTTGGAAATCCCTAGGCAAAAGAGGAGGATGCCCCAACCAACTGCACATATGAGGGGTGCCCTCCTAAAGGACAAAGATGGAGAAGCAAAGACATCCGGAGTGCTAATTCCATGGAGATGTTATTTGTGTCTACTTCTTTCCAGTCTGATCTCCAATTTCCTCAAGCACTAACTCAAGCCTAGAAGATACATGATATCATTCAGGTGAAGAGAGAAATGACTAAGGAAATGAAGAAGGATCAGGAGATGCAACACAAAGTAAGGGTAGAAGCTATGTAATTGCCACTAGATCAGGTCATAGACCTGACTGATGATGAGGTCACCACAGATGTGGTAAATAATCTGGTCTCCTCCCTTTTTACCCCTCAAGCATCACAACTAGATGAGTCACAACCAACACATGCTGAGGTAGAGGAAGTAAAAAGTCCAGAAGTTGAGGTCATATTCAACACAGAGATGTTGGGACCTTAGAATGTGCCAGAGGACCAACTAGAACAAGTCAAAGACGTGGGGACAATGACACATGAGGATGTAGGTCAATTACAATAGATGGAAATAACACAATTAGATGTGGACCTCACTCCTCTGAAAGATAAAGAGATAACTCCTAAGGGCATCCCGAAAGAAGATGATGTACTTTAGGGTGAAGAGCACCCAATAAGGGATTAGAATAAAGAGATGCAACAAAAGTTGGCATCCAATGAAGGTCAAAAGGACAAGGGTATTGAAGAGACACCTCATGAAGAAGAAAACTTGGAGCCTCAGCCCATGGATGTAGACCAACTAGATGTTGAGAAAGAAAAAGGCATTGGGGACTTTAATGATGGACAAGATCCTGAGAAGGATAAAGGTGGACAACACCTAGAGGAGGAACAAGGTCAAGGTGAAGTTCCTCAGCATAGAGAAGATGAACAATGTAAAGAGGATGAGTTGCAAACAAAAGATGTTCAAATTAAACAACCTGGTCAAGAAGGACCTGCACAAGACATTCTTGGATGGCTTCCATCAGAGGTACATGATCCTTCTATTCACTTGATTCCTTTTGATTTCAAGGCATTATTTTTAGTAGAAGAAATAAAGCTCAGGAGGAAGGCAAGTGTAGTATCCTCAATTAGGAGAGATGCCACATGAAGTAGGACAACCCAATTGGATGTACCTATAGCTGATAAGCCTAAGGGATAAATAAGTGTGGGTGAGTACCAGATAACCACCCTAGACTTGGGGCCTGGCACTATAGAGCAAGAAATAGATGAGCTCAAAGGCAGTACAAAGACCATTGTAGCACAAATAAGAAAGGACAAGTTGAAGAAATAGGAATTGAAACGGTGCATTGACCAATTGGAGTCATTCATAGAGGGGTTATTCACCCTTGGAACATCAATAACTGAGGTCTTGACTAATCTAACATTGGTGACCTTAACCTAGGAGCAAATAATAAAGTTGGATATGAAGAAGCATTAAGCTCAAGTCATGGAGGGGTGGTACCAGAAGTTCTTGGAAGAGGGGGAGGATGTCATCCGAACTGCTTTGTCAAACTAGGACACCTTGACCTTCATCAAGAAGAGGGTTGATGTCTTGAAGGCTGAATGTACCACAAGGTTTGATTAGGATATCACCAAGTTGAAAGCCATCCAGATATTGTCTGACAAGGTATTAATATGCCAACATATAATGACAATCCATACCATGCTGTATATGTCAGCATGGATGAAGGATTTGAAGTTTGAGGAGGAATAATTGAAAGGATGTCAACACAAGGCCATTGAGATCAATAGTAAGGCTCATGAACTCCTCTCAGATGAAATGAGGATTTTGGAGGAGATAATTCGTTAAATGGTAGATGAGAAAGAGGTATATGAGGAACAAGCCTCAATTGTGAACTTCAAGGCCAAGTATGGCCTGGTTTTGGAGGATCTAGAGGCAATTTCTCGGATAATGTTATAGATGAGGTAATGAACCTATATATGAAGATAAGGGGATATAAGGAAAAATTGGATGCCCAAATAAATGAGTGGATAACCTTGAGTGATCAACTTCAAATGCAAGAATATGCTAAGATTGAAGCTCAGGATTTTGATAGGGATGGCATCACGAAGACAATTGCATCCTATGATGCATACAGGGCTAAGGAGTCCAGATAGATGTATGTTGAAGATGATGTTGGTTCTGATACAAAGTAATGGAGCTCTCCAACATTAAGTATTTTGGTATAACCAGATATACAGAAGGATAGTGCGCATTGCCGATGGCAATGGATATCCTTTTGGGATACATTTTGACCTTGTGCAGAGTAATGGACATCCAGATGGAAATTACAGAAGGGCGGCCAGATAGTGAAGAGTTGCTGAGGGGTAAAGTGTATGAAGGGGATATTCTAGAATATTCATGTATATTGATGCAGTATAAATGATATTCATTGGAGCCAGCTATCATCCACCTTGAATTCCAACTGGCATTCACATGCCTTGTTCCTCAACCAATGATTTTGGAATGTGAGATCCTGACCATTTATTGTTGTAACTGATTATGGATCCTTGTCTTATAAAAAGCATCTGAAACATTGTAGATAGAGAGATGGAATTGATGAAATTCGCTAAGTATTAAGTTAGATACACTTGTAACTTTTTGGCTTACCTCATGATTTTATCTCATATTCAGTGAGATCATTTGTATATTTTGTGCATATGAATGGATTGAAGGACATGGATTACTACCTCATTGTAAATCATAAGTGATCTTCGTATTGATGTTTGGTAATGAAATGTGAAATTGTTGCATCCCTCGGAGTGCATTTGAACCATTTCTTACTATCATCAATTGTCCTTTGAAGATTTGCATCTATTACACGTAGCTGTGGAACACCTGGTGAAGTATAACTAGATTTTAATTTCAATTCATAAATTGGTCAGGATATATGTGTGAAATTACTGGAAACTTAAATTCTTAGAACTTTTCCCTCTTAAACCTTATCTTTTGTCCTTTATTTATCAAATTGTCTCAAATAAGTGCAAATATTGGCAAATCTTGAGGAAATAACTAGTAATATCAATGAATTTGACACTTTAAAGAAGATCTTTAAGTGAATATAGAATAATTGAGTAAAGTTTAGTTAATCAAGGCTAATTCAAAATAATTGATAAAAGTTATATCAAATATGGAGAAATTGATCAAAGATTTAGCTAATTAAGGATAATTCAAAAGAATTGATCAAAGTTATGCTAAATATAGAAAATATGGTCTAAGCTTAGTCATTAATTGATAAATTTGACAAGACTTATATAGGATATGTGCAGGTTATACAGGGTAACAGTGATATTTGCAAGAAGTTGCCTAAATCAAGAACAATAGATGCAGTCTTTGTAAAACCCAAAGTAAAACAACCTACAACTAACCCTGAGTGACTACATGTGAAGTCAAGACCTAACTAACAGATCCTTGGGATTATAAATTCATCCTGAATTTATCATATCTTTCAAGAGAGATAGGTGTTCGAGTGTACAATTTCTATTTGTGTTTGATTGTGGGTAAAAATTATCATCAACACCAACAAAAGACTCTCTCAATCTAGTTTCATATGACATAGAGATTATGAAAAATATATTGCACTAAGAAGCCATTAGAGATAATATAGATACCTAAAATCCATCCCCATGTTTTAACTAATTTTGGCCACTAATCTCTCAATATCTGTAACGTTAATTATTTAATTAATTAGACTACCCCTCTTCCATGAGTTATTTAATTTACCCCAACATTATTCTAATTTAATCAACTAAGCTAATATCATTTATCCCCTTAATCATTTAAAAATAAAAATATTTATTTTCCATCATAAAATCTAAAATCCACATCACTATTTGTTCTAATTTAAAACTCTTCTAATCCTAAATGAAATCAACTTTAAATCCTAACCATCCACTTAATCAAATTAATTGTATCCATCCATCTCTAACTTCCAACCATTTAAATAACAATTTTAATCTACATCATCAATCCTAAACCAAATTAATCTTCAATCCTAGCCATCGATTTAATCAATCAAATTCTAGCCATTCATCCCCAACTACCATCTATCCAAACTCAAATCAACTTTCAATCCTAGCTATCCACTTAATCAATGTAATTTTAACCCTCAATTTTCCAACCACTAGCATTTATTTCCACTTCCTTCTTAAATTTAAATTAAAAATCCTTTCATGAAATCCTAACCATTCATTGTAAACAAATCTCAACCCTTCATTCCTCCCCTCAACTCTATAAATCAACCATCTCCCTCATCCAAAACACATGAAGAATTTTTTGCACACATATGTTGTTACATTGAGGACTCTAGAGAGCAATTCAACATCCATACACATCCAATCATCCAAGGTTTACGTGTTTAAATGTTTGTTTGATCTCATCTTTATTGATTTGCATGTCTTGATTGCTTAATCATAGGTAGTACTAGGATTTGGAGTAGGATTCTAATTTGATTGAGTTTCCTTGCATTTCCCTTTATTTTTCACCACTTACATTTTGACATGTCTGATATATAAAAATAAAAATAATTTTTTTTGTTAATTTTTGTTTTTATTCTTAAATAGTTATTTTTTTATTTTAGTCTAAAATAGTTTATATATAGCATTTTGTTGGTTTTTATTTTTAATAGTTTTCCAAAAAAACGCAATAGTTTGGGCATTTAGTTGAAATTTTTTATTGAAAAAATCACAATCTAAAAACAAAAACTTTTTACAAACCATTTTTTTGTTGTGTTGGGCAACTCGCGCAAAAAATCATTTTGAATTTGGGTGCTTATTGCTTGTATTGGGGCTTAGTGCTTAAACACCCCTCCCTTTGCCTAGTACTATCCCATCCACTCCCTTCGCTCCTTTCCTCCACACTTTTCTAACCACCATCTGTAACATCCTTTCTATTTATCAAGAATAAAATAATATTATTCTAATAAATTAATACGGAAAAAGGGAAAGAGTTAAAATTTTTCCCATAAATTACAACTCAAGAGATAAATAACTTTCATCAATTTATATAATTAAAGAACATTATAACAACTAGTCAAATAGTTTACCAATAGGACTAAGTCCTTTACAACATCTAGCCATATAGGCTTATAACAAAAGAATGTCACACCATACAATGTTCTCGATACCATACCATATCTTCAACATTAAACTTGATGGAGAGAGAGCATCGTCAAGGCAATTTACCGCTCATCCACAAGGCTCACGTCTCCTGGGTCTTACTACTGAATGGAGAAACCCAACCCTTCACAGGGGGTCTAGCAAACTAAAGCTGACATGCATGAAGGAATCTAGTGCAACATGATATATCTGACATTTCTAGCATGTATAAAATGCATATGTACTTATATCATGATATGGAAAATAAATACAAAACATAAATCAATAATAACTTTTATTTATACACATATGGGTGAAGTACATAGTCATGTAGCAGTTTTAGGATCCAAAACAAAATCAACGACTCATTCAGATAGGCACATAGAATTATTGTGAGAGATGTGAACCATTTCCTTCATTTTAAACAGAGGTGAGTTCTTGGAGATAATAGATGATGCTAAAGAAGCAATTTGAGAAAATAGGCTTGCACTGATATAAAGCACATAGGTGAGATTCTAGAAGAGACATTCCTCAAAGCTACGACTGTCGTGGGTATGGCATGAGCAAATTTTCAAGCAAGTACAAATGGTAGGCATAAAACCTATATTGCATCCTTAGAAAGAGAGATGTATAATTAAGATTAAAGGTTATGCGCATAGCAGATTTGTTGAAGAGTGAAAGCAATGCTAGATGATAGGTGTAAGGTCAGATTCAACAACTTATGCAAACATTCTCTCTGTCTGAGCGGAAAAGGAAAGTTGGAATAGGGTAAGGTCATCCATCATAGCATACCAGAAAGGGAATTAATATCATATATTATAGATGAAGAAGCTCCATTAGACATGTATACAAAGAGTGCAAGCACAAACAAGATTGATTGCACCTAAGAGATGTTTTCCTCATCAAAATAGTATTGATAACAAACTTTCAGAGCATATACAAAACACAGGTATAAACTAATTTTAAAGGTTAAGACACAAAAGAGGTCATCACATCCATTGCAATGCCTATAGGAACACATAAATGGATTGCAGAAAATACATAGATATCTTCAGGCAAAAGTATACACAAGTATTTTATGATTTCTCAATCGTAGAGGATTAAAAAGCTTTAGAAACTTTCAAGCAAATGAAATTGTCAGATTATACAGAAACTTACTTGAGTGCATTAAAGGAAAATAAATCTAGGACAAACTCCAACATAAACTCTTCTTATTGGGAATGCTTTCTCCCCCTGAATCCCTCTATGAACATACACTGAGATACATGGTGTTGTTTTGCCCTTTTTCCTTCTTAATGTGCACACTTGTAGTTTTTAAAATAAAGAAAAAAGTTTTTCTATATAACTATCCCCCTCAAGATGCACCCAACAAGAAAGATTTATAGACTCAAATTCTTCTACAAAGCATCTCTGAGAACACACGTTTAAATCAACATAGAAAATGCAATAAATTCCAATAACACCCACTTTCCCACTTTCTCTCACATCTTTTAAAATTTAGTCTCCACTAAAATCCAAGATTCCCTCAAAGAATAATTAATTGCCTTTATGAAATTGCCACCTCTTTCCTGTGGCCAAAATAGTATCCATTAACTCAAACAAATATTAATAAAGCATTTAAATAATCTTTCCAAAGATATTAAAATATCTTAAAATAATATATTCATTGTGACTAGATATAATTGACTAAATTTATTCTTCAAAAGAAAATATATAAAAATCTATTTGCAATTGTGTAATTTAGTTAAATCTTTCCTTCAAAATGATTATGCAATGCAATTATATTTGTCATTGATGCAAAATGAAATCTATGTGGTGTGTGTAGATTTGCTTCACTGTATTTTGCCTTCAGTCAGCTGAACGCCCTATGTCTCGATGATACTCTCTCCATTGAGAGAGTGTTCCTATCACAAACACAGTTGAAATTAGTTAGCATTCGATTAAATTATATTAATAATAATATTTATTTTCATAATTAAATATCAGAAAATAAGGGTTGTGACACCATATGCTCGCTTATGACCTCCTCTTCGCTACTTCACCCCCACTCACACCTCATCCTCTGCTCCTTTTCCACCGCTCCTCCCCAACTTTGCTCCACTCGACCCATCCCTTGCTCTACTCCCTTGCCCCTTGAGTGACTATCCACTCCCTATCTACTCAATCACCACCCTTTGACTACTCAGTCACTAGTTATTAGCCACCCATCTGCCACCTCTTCTAGTGGTGCCACCCATTCACCACCCATGGGCCGCTTGCTTACCACTAGGCCCTAGACCCCTCTTCATTACACTTTTAAGTCAAGGAGGGAAACTTCAAAAACAATTTTCTCAACTATATGGAGGCCTTTTCTAAAGCATTTTTATTTGAAATATGGTAGAACTTTGTGCTCTTTGTAGTGGTATGATTGGTTTTTGCTTATGACTCATATTTTTTAGAAATTCCATTTTCTCATTTTTCTTGTGTTGTTGTAGTTTTTAGATCTTCAAAGCTTTCATAATTGTCACAAACGAACTCAAATCTAGGTGTCATTACTCTACATGTGGTATAATTTTCTTGAGCTTTTTATGACTTTAATTTTTTGGGTACAACCATCATCACCTCATGAA
Organism: Cunninghamia lanceolata; assembly: GCA_027924645.1. Lineage (NCBI taxonomy): Eukaryota > Viridiplantae > Streptophyta > Pinopsida > Cupressales > Cupressaceae > Cunninghamia > Cunninghamia lanceolata. The sequence goes on along the minus strand of BSBN01000994.1, from coordinate 5,584,968 downwards.
GTCTTTGATTTCACAATGTTCTAATGTATGTTTTGCAGATTATATCTTGCTATTTTTTGCTATATTTTGACCATTTCTCTTCTAGGTTCATAGGTCCAAGATAAAAAAATCAAAACTACTAACTTGTGATGATTGTAGGTTCATTTGTAGAAGACAAAATTTGAAACTTCATCACACATTTATTTTAATAAATAATTAACCCCCCTTGTTTGTCATTCTTGTCACAAGTTAGGGTGTGTATGCTCTCCTTTCATGTTGTAAGGTGACCTTAAGGATGAAAAACATCCTTTTGTTTGTGTTCGTGGAATAGGGATTGTGTATGCTCTCCTTTTGCACCAAAAGATGATCTTGAGGATCAAAAGCATCTTTTTTTACTTGCATCTTTGAAAAGGGCCTTGTATATGCTCTTTCCTCATGTCTTCGAGTGATCTTGGAAATTAAAAATAAGTGCTCCCTTTCTTTTATATTTTAGAGGTGACCTTGGCTTGGATTTCATCACCAAGTGTCAAATTGAACTTGCATGTTCTGGCGGGGTATACAAATTAGGGAGAGAATCGAAAGACTCTTCCTTCAATGTGCATTTGTTATTTGGATGAGAGTGGGTTACCCTTTGAAGCCAAGATATTAGACATACACCTAATTTTTATGGACTTGGGCCTCATGTACCGTAAGATATATTGAGAACCCTCCTAGTTGAGCCTTGTCTAGCCTAACATAGGGTATTTCAGCTATTTGTATTTGTGATGCATTAGTAAGTGGATAGCCTTGGGAAGTTTTTGATAAAAGTTGGGTAAAAAACAAGTTTTGAAGGGGCCTTGGAAACCCTTTACAAACAACGAAATATCAACAAAACTATTGTTGACCCACAACTAAAACCTAGACAAAAAATAATTAACAATAGACTAAAACACTAAACCAAGTGTCAACAAAGGACTAGTTAGAGCTCCTTAAGGGTGTTCATTGCCTCTAGATCTTCCATGTATAGACTGTCCTCCATACCTTGAAGGGTTGGGTGTTTTTGTTCCCCTCATCGCCCTTCCATTGTGTGCTTTTGGTCCTTGTGCTAGGGATGGTATCCTCTGTATTATTCCCCTCATTAACTAAATCTCTTTAGAATTAATCTTCACAAATTTGTTGAAGCTATCTTTAATTCTTGTTGATCTCCTATTCCAGGGGAACAATCCTAGTCTCTTGATTAGCCCATCCCTTGGTAAATTTCTCCTCCATGTTGGTGAGCTTATCTTTTTGATTGGAAAAATCCATCTATAATTTGTTGACATAAGGGATTACCTCCCAATTCTAGAAAATTCTCCTCTCCTCTAGTAGAAGATATCTTTGTCCTCTGTGCTTTTTGGTGATGATTTCCATCTTTATATTCAACCCATTGATTTCAATATAAAACCACTTCATCAGTTTATGTTGCATGTCGAAAGGTTGGTGTAGAGTAGTTATAATTTGATTAAGCATATAAAGGTCATTTGCAACCTTTTTCAAGGATGAAGGGTTAGGATGAGGGATACTAGGATCCTCAGGAATTTGGGGGTAGAGGTTGTCCATTCTTGGAAAAGGAACCCCCATGGCTGGCTTAGGGAAGACTTTATATTTTTCTTTCTCTAGGATATAGGGGATGTCATTATTCTTCTAGGAGGTTGAGGGTAAATCCCCACATGTAATTTTCTCCTCTTCCCTTTTTATTTTATCACCTTTTTTAATTTCCTTACATGCATTAGTATCCTTGGTATCTAGGGAGTTTTGGTAGGTCAAATCCGAGGTAGACCTAGACCTAGTTCTATTCTAGCTACTTCCCTCCTCTAATTTCTCAGAAGTGGACACATAATATTCAACCACCTCTTTCTTTTATCTTTTTTCTTGTGAATAGACTGGTCTATGGGGGGGTTAAGTTTCTTAACATGGTTCAAATTAAAAAAGAATTAACCCTTGGTGTAGGGGGACAACTGCCAGGGATTTTTTATAGTCCTTATAGGCAGCAAAAAATTGTAACTATTATGGGATGTCAAATAGGTGTTCTACCATCAGTGTATCTTGGTCTTCCTTTGTTTGCAAGGGTAATCCCCAAAGCTTATTGGAATATCCTAGTGGATTGGTTCAATCAAAAACTAGTTGGATGGAAAGGAGCTATTCTAAGCCAAGCTGGTAACTTGTAACTTATCAAAACCACCTTGCAAAATCTGTCAGTTTATAGTTTGAGCTTATTTCAGATGCTTGGTAAATTTATTGAAAAAATTAAAAAAAATTAGAAGATCCTTTGGATAGGCACTAAAAAAAGAAAATGCCTTCCCTTGTTAGTTTGGGACCTAGTTTGCAAGCCCAAAGTGAAAGGTGGACTGGGACAAAGAAAAAATAAAGATTTCAATTTTGCACTAAATACTGAAATCTCCTAGAGATTAATCAGTGAGGATAAGGAGTGGACTACTATTATGACAAGGAAATATCTCCAGGAAATCAAAGAAATTTATTGAATAATAATGAACAACCCTAAGGATTGACTATATGGAAGAGTGTTCTGCATAGCAGATTTATCATCAATAAAGGAACAAAATGGAAATTGGGAGATGGTGCCTCCATTATCTTCTGGGATGATATATGGTTAGGTGAAACTCCTATAAGTGACCTTGGTTGGACTAACTCCATTGTGAATCTATGCAAAAACTCTATTGGTGCCAAAGTGATGGATCATATCTAGGATATTAGTGGTTTCAATCTTTGGAAGAATATGGCCTCTTTATCTAGTGATCTAAGAGAGGCCCTTTCTCAGTTCGATTCTCTGCTTCTCTCCTTTTATATTCCTCAATTTCCTAGCAGGAATGAGTTGATTTGGACTACTACCTCTTACGATGCCTTGGGGTTTAATTATCTTTTAGGCCAAGGCCCTCCCCTCTTTTGGGCCAACTTCTCGTAGGCCCGGCTTATTCCTAAAATTAACATTTTCTTTTGGTTATTGGCCCAAAACAAAGTCCTTACCACGGATAATTTAGTGAAGAAAAATTTTTCTCTCTATAATGGATGTTGCTTGTGTGAGTGTGTGGAAGAATCCACTATCCATTTACTATTGGAGTGCTCCTTTTATTGGGAAGTTTGGGGATTAGTTCTTTCTCATTTCCACCTTGATTGGGTCCTCCCTTTTGATAGCTTTGACTTTATCTCCCAGTGGTATCCTCCCTTTAAGAATCCTACCTTATTAGTATTATGGGACTTGGTGATCCCTCATGTTAGGTGGTGCCTTTGGAAAAAATGTAACAACCAGGTTTTTAGGAATGAAAAGTCTACTATGAAAAGGGTCTTCTTCAAATTTTGTTTGACCATCAAACAAATTTTTTCTAATGTTGTAATATCTAATGGGACTTCATCTTCCAATATTCATATTTCTAAGTTGGGTGATAGTACAATAGTGTGTCCCACTTTTTTGGCCAAAGTGAGATGCTCAAAATCAACATTTTCAACATTTTTCAAATTGTGTCAATTATAGGGAACAAATGGTCAAGAATTTAAGGTTGATGTAAAGTAATGAGTTGTGGAATTTTCTATGTAAATTCAAGCTATAATTTTTTTTAATATTTTTAAAAGAATTATTTCTATTATTTTTTATTTTTATTTTTTAATCAATTTTTATTTTTTCTATTATTTTTTATTAAGTGACATTATTCCATATCACATAACTTTCACCAATTTTTTTTTTTAATGATTTCTTGGAATTAGACCTTAACTCCACTATCTAGTGCATGGATATTTTTTGGTAATTTTTTTTATCAAATATGTTATTTGTTATTAATTTTTGGATTAGTACTAACAAAAATTTTGGACCTATTTTATTCCATAATGCATTTCTCGTAGAATATATATCAAAATTAAAATTTTCTTTTTTTCATTGAGTTAAGGACATATATTTGTAGTGTAGTGCATTTTTTTGAGAATTTTCTAACAATATTTGTTATTTTTCATAATGTCTTGAATACAGGTCATTATTTTTTCGTAATAGACCTACAACCATTATAAACAAATTTAAAAATATAATATTAAAGAAAACATACTACATATTATAACTTTTGGAAATCTAATACTAAAGGATACATACTTACAAAATGAAATTTCCAAATGATTTCATTTATCCCCCCAAAAGTGAAGCAAAATTAGTTTTTTATCAGCATTTTGATAAGTGCGGAGGAAACTTTTTTGTGGGTTTGATTTAAGCCTAGGGGGTTCTATCCAAGGGGATTTGATCTAAGGGGGTGTGATCTAACCCCCTTTTAATCAAACCCCCTTAGACAAAACACATCTAGGCTTAAATCATTAATTTTTTTAAAAAATTATGATTTTAGGCTAAAATTAGGATGTCCCACTAGTGGGACACACTATTGTGGGATCACCGAATTAGAACTTGACATAGCAAAGAATTGGAAGCTAGACTTTGATACTTCTTTAGCCCTCAAAGGTAATAAGGTCTAAAGGAAAAATATTTCGTGGTCTTCACCTAGTTCAAATTAGTTTAAGATTAACTTCGATGGAGAGACTAAAGGAAATCTGGGACCAATAGATGGTGGATGGGTTTTAATAGATGCGAAGAGTAAGCTAATAGTCTCCTACGCTATAAACTTGGGAATCCAAACTAGCTACTATGCATAAGCGATAGTGGCTTACAATGCCTCTAAGATGACACATCAACTAGATATGAGAAAATATATCTCATAATGTGTGCCTCTGAAAACTTGTAATAACCACCCTGGTTACTGCTAATTTTATCATTACACATCAAGTACTAACTGAATCGACCAAGCAAATTCTATCCAATTTAGAAGTGCCAACTTCAAGTCTTACCAACCATAGCTACAACAAAAACTCTGTACCACAACTCATATACTTGCAATAAATATGACAATCTCCCAATGTCATGGTCCTCCCCAGGCCTAGAGCTAAGCCTTGAGGGTTCATTTGTAATGACTCTACTTATGTATCCCTTTCTAGGAATTAGAGGCTCCTTAGTTCATACACCAATAATAGAAAGGCTTCATCATTTTCTTTGATATGAGATCTCCGATCTTACTTTTAAATCATAGCCTTTAAGTGAATCTTATGATTATGATTCAGTTCATATGCAATAGTATGATAGCAAATTCTATCTAGTCAAATGCTAGTTCAATGCTAACATCAATGTATGAACACACACAAACCACATAGTGAACAACTCATATAAACATCACTTTTTCAAACATAATGATTAGCTCAAGCGTACATCACATGTACACAATGTGACTAACTCTCGCATGTGTCATACATACACAGTGTGACTAGCTTATGGTTATAGTGTTAGAACATCCAAGATTAGCCAACAATAACTAGAATCACTTCCACAAAAGACAATTGCACATAATAAGCCAAAACAATATACTCAAGAGAAGAGTAAAATGTACATAGATGCCTTGTATAAACAAGCATGAGAGAGGAGGTAGGATGGTCAAATACAACGACTGACTAACCATCCTAAGATGTGACACTTTTGAGCTTAAATGGTAAGTGCTCATGCAAGTGGAAAGTAAACATGCAAGAGGTGTTATTAAATGGTGAGGACACATGTCTCAACCACATGAGGTGAGACAAATCTCTAAAAAGCTTAAGTTTACTTAAGCTAAGTGTGAATAGGTCAATCCTAGAAAATGTGAGATACAATATGGCCTTATTTACACTAACACCCCCCTTAAGTGCAAATTAGGGAGAAACGATACAAAGATGATGGGTCCCGGCTACTAGGCCATGTTAGGTACCCATGTAAAAATAAATTTCTCAAAAAATGGAGTAAAGGAGAAAACCTAATGGGAAAAATCCCTCTCCAAAAGAGAAATGATACATGATAGGTTATTCAAGTGAATAAGAAGGAGGACTCAACATGATCCCCCAAGGACTAATTCTAACACTAGTGTACAATAAACATTCCCCCCATAGGAGCAAAAAGATGAGAAGGCCAATGTTCCCCTAGAAAATCTGAAGGATTGAACTCCATGCGAAGAAATGCTTCCTCCCAAAACTGATATAGGAAGAGAAACCATGCAACCTCCCCTTGAAATACCTCCTGTAGTGCTAGTAGAAGTTCGAAACTAGATGTTGAAGATGATCCATGAATTTTGAACCACATTTCTCCCCTTAGGAAGAAAAAGAACCACAAAAGTGTGCAAGTGATCTTCCTATTCCTGATAGGAACATGCATGAAGAAGAATGAAAGTCTTTGAATTATGCACATGATTCAAAGACGTAGATGATACCCATGATGTCTTTGTAGGATGCTCAAGTATCTCCAAGCCAATGCTAATGTGTGACAAATGTTGATAACATGAATCAGGTACCATAAAAGATTCAGGAACATGGACCACATGGACCATATATGTATGGTGATTGATGAGGTATAAACAACCTCATTTTTATAACAAGCCATATAACCCTTTTTGTCCTGACCAATCACCTTAGCCATGCCAATTTGTTTTTTTTAGAAAAAATATTTATCTATTTTTGATAAATTGATATATAAATCTTTATTTTCAAATTGATTGAAATTAGCCACTAATGTTGACTTAATTGTTGTAGAGCTTGTGTAATTATGCAGGGTGCATGCATGGTTTAATGGAAGTAGTGGACTTCAAAGCGAATGAAGTCAGAGCGCCTAAATTTTTGGGGCAATTTTAGGGCCCCAAAAATTTAGGCATACATCATAGACTTTGTTAGGCAATTATGTTATTTTCTATTGGTCATACTTAAGACTTTGCGGCTCCACTCAGAGCCTTTAATGTGTTTTATTTCAAAGACATCCAATTAGTTTGTAATTCTATTTTTATTTAAAAGACTTCTTCAATGGCATTTACCCGCCATCTGAAATTTAGGATTTGGTAGCAGTGCAATATATATATGTTGTTGCTCAAAACATTCTGATATTATTCAGCTATGTTCTGTGTTCTGTGATACTTTTATAATATAAATGAATATATCTAGTCTTATTCTGAGTAATCTTTTCTGAGCAATGGAAGTAATATGAATGGGATTTACTTTGGAGCTATTGAAGTATTGAATGTGATTTGAATTGATAGTAGGATCTCCCAAGAGCTGGCCACTCGAGGGATTATAGAATAGATAAGTATTTTTATTGTTGGTGTTGTCATTTCTATTTTGTGCATGTTCTGTTTAGATCAATGTCACTTTGTTCTTAACTCTGTTATGTGTTCCTACAAGTTGTGGTTTTAAGTTGATGATCTTTGAATTTTGTTTACTTGAAATTTCTGGAGCATCTACTCCATTCATAAATCCGTTGTTAGTTATTGATTAAAAGATGTCGAATGTACTTTCAGTTAGTAGTTAGTTGCCTTTGTTTTGAATTCATAATTAAACTACAAGTGTTGATTCTTAGATAGTTTACATGGTTTCTAGATTAGGAATTCAAATGCTTTCTAGCTTAAAGATTTCATGTTTTCTAGTTTAGATTCTATTTCAAGCTTTTCAAAATTTAAAAAATTTGTTACTAAGTGAGATGTCTGAAAATATCCCCTATTGCATACAGCCTTGGACACTACCCAGTCAACATAATTGACATATTTTAACTAAAGTGTTAGGACATCATGACAGCCTATTAGTGATAATTGGACCGATGAGAATCTGATACTTCTAAAGAGGATGTCAAAATACATTATGACCGAGTCAAATATGTGGACTCATAAATTTCTATAGAATCTATAACTATAGAAGCTAATATAGGCATAGAAAGAGAAATCATAACCAAAGAAGACAATGGTCCTACAACTTCATCAATGTTGTCATTGAGGATAAGACAAATGCCCTTAATGCTATCTCCCAAATCTACAATGTGGGAAATGTTTGGTAGATATGCATTCCAATGCAGTGGATCTGGAAAGATGATATCAATATCTCGGCGCATAGAATCATTGGAATCCATACATGAGTCAACTTTGGATTCATATGTAGCATTAGGTGATGGTGGAGATAGAGGAGAAGCAAGAGAATATGTCTCTGTGTTATCAACATAGTCAAGACTTTCCCAATAAGCAAGTTCCTCTTTAGTATCATCATCATACAAAGGATCATCAACATCATCAAGGAGAAGAAGTATGCCCATAACATGATCATCTGGGAATGGAGGTTCATTGAGATCTCCATACATTTCCCATAGTGTGGTTTAGAGAGTGCGAGGGCACTCAATGTGTGATAGAGCCCACGATGTGTGGTTCCCAACACTAAAACTAATTAATCCTAAGACATGATCAATTTTATTTCCCCATATAGTTTTTTGCAAAAATATACTTGGCTCAGGAATAAGCCCATACAAATGTGGCAATACATGGATCCATCGACAGTGATTTAGGATGTCATCACATCAGGACTTGTAGTTTCCTTTTTTTAAAGTAATGATAGATGGATAATTTTTTATCCCCATTTTTAGTGACTTAGATGGATTATCCCCTGATATTATTTTGTTGTTTTAGAAGCTGTCCTGAAAAAATAGACAAGAGTTGTTTACAATTTGTGCATCAGTAAGCCAAAATCAACCGTTTATGAAACACAATGATTCTTACAATTTTTATAGAAATGGACTATCCTAAGATGCAAAATTAGTGCATAAACATATTCCTTGCATTTTTTAGTAACTTTCAAAAAACAAATTACAAAATTTTGATAAACGGGGACAAAGTTATGTTGAATGCACAAGACAATTGAGAGGGGCAGTGAATTAGATGTAACTTAAAATTCCAAAACCCTCAAGCATATTTAGACCCACATCAATTCAATTAGCCCTTAAACTATTATGATGATTAAGCATGAAAGCAAAATAACATAAATTGAATCAACTCAACATCAAACATAAGAGAACACCAAATTTACATGGAAAACCCAAGAAGGGAAAAACCATGGTGAGGATTAGCTCACAATATAAAGTAATAACAACACCAGAAAATAATAGGCTAACTACCAAAGGGTTCACTACCCAAAAGAAAGGCTCACTACCATAATAGAAAAGAAGATAGAGAAGATTGTTACAAGGAGAAAAACTATCTCAATGCAACAGGGAATTCCACCACAACACCAACATCACCTCTGCAACATCACTAAAGAATTGTAGACACCTTCTGCTCATTGCATCCAGTAATCTAACACATGAAAGATTGTATTGCACCACATATTCATCCATACTCTTATTCACATAACCTACATTGCACACACTCTCAATCACAATCCCTTGATACTTATTTATACTGTCTTCAACCTTGAGAACATTCTCCAAGGTAGGCAAGTCACCTTAACCCAAAAAATTCAAATTAGGTATGGAACTAAACATTCATGTGGTGGAAAGGAATGAAGGCAGACCACAACACGTCTTAGCTCAAACCTAAATTCGTCCAAGCATGCCACTTCAGACTTTCACAATCACTAAAGCAACTCTGTAATTAGTGAAAACACCTAAGGTTGACCAAACCTGTGTTAACACAATGATCTTTTAAGCACACGCTTCCTTAAGACAAAATACAACTTTGTGGACCACAAACCAAGCTTTAACACAATCTAGAGTATTCCACAAACATCCTGAAACATCCTAAAATCCAACACATTCCTCTGCAACAACTTTCACCTGCCGCACAGTCTCGTCCTATTTATCTAGAATACTTAACTATCTTTGTCATGCACTGTATCTCAAGAAATTAACTTCCGAAGAACCAAACCATGAAAAACTTCAACAAAAGAAAGATATGGACCTTATAAGCATAATTCAAGAACCGTAAAACCTATAACCACTTTGTGGAGAAATGCGAAGCAAAGACATTTCTCCTAGACATCTTTGCGACACTCAGAAATATAGTCCATACATTGGTGAACACAACTTCCTCTTCACAATGAACTAGAACACCAAATTTAGAATATAACATCTCTAAACATCTTTGAACAACATATCCAAATTGCAAAGACAAATCTTCAACATACAAGAAATGCAGAGCAAAATCAAAACACTACTCTGTAAACCAAAGTGCCACTTCAACACACTGTTTCCTTTATTAATCAAATTTTCTCAAAAGCACTTGGAAAACAACCAACAGAACCATATTCTTGACATCTTTAGCACCTTGTCAAAGAAACCAAATCATCTTTAGCAAAGCAACTCAACCAAACAACTCATACCTTTGCAACAACCTTATCTCTGCTCAACCAGTTAACACCAATGACAACACAAGCTTGTTGACATAATGACAACACCAACTACACATACTTGCAACAATCTCCCCCTTTGTCATTGATGGAAACACACAATGTGAAAAACCATCAATACAACAACATCCTCAATATTATGCTTCATACCAACTCTTTTCCTTTTTCTTTCTCTCCTCCTCAGCTTGCTACTTTTTTCTTAACAACTGACTCTTCCCTTTTTCACATTTTTCTCTTTCCCTTTTTGACATCAATGGAAAAGGGCTACACCTCTATGTTTCATTACAATTACTCAAACTTGTACTTGCTCACTACTACTTACAACATAATTTCTTTTACTACTCTGCATACCCCCCCCTTAGAATTAACCAACATTAGAATTTACTCCTCATGACTGCCACAACCATCATGACCACTACCTGCTCCCCCTGAGAGGTAGCCTCCAACATCAGTCTAGAATAAGGAATGAATCTTGAAATCTACTAGACTGATGCATCACCTTATGCATCTAGTTCAAAGAAGGAGGGGCAATAACCTCTAACTTCTATCAGAGATACTCAAATGTATCCTTAGGAAGAGTCTTGGTGAATATATCAGCAACCTGATCCTTTGTAGGCACGTACTCAAGTTTCACTCCATTCTCTGCAACCTTCTTTCTCAGAAAGTGATACCGGATTGAGATATTTTTTGTCCTTGAGTGCATCACCAGATTCATTGAAATGTTAATAACACTTGTATTATCACAGAAGAGAGGAATAGGTTCATCATATACCACTCTGATATCCTTCAAGGTTTGCCTCATCCACAACACTTGTGTGCAACAAGATGCTGCTACAATGTATTCTACTTCTACAGTAGACAAAGATACTGAATCTTACTCCTTACTTAACCATGACACCACTCTACCACCAAGAAGGAATGCACCACCACTTGTACTTTTCTTGTTATCTACACAACCAACCCAATCTGCATCTGTGTAAGTACTTAGAGCAAAGTCATTGTCCTTTGGATACCACAAGCCATGATCTAGAGTGCCCTTTAAATATCTGAATATCCTCTTCACTGCTACAACATGTGACTCTCTAGGATCTTCTTGAAATCTACTCTGATCATCCTTAGGAGATTCATCATTCTTGCTTAGCTTGCAACCAATTGTCATAGGGGTACATACTAGTTTAGAGTCTTCCATTCCAAACTTATTCCACATCTCTTTGACATACTTTGATTGTGAAATGAAAATACCTTTATCTGTCTGATTGATCTGTAGCCCAAGGAAGAAGTTCATCTCACCACACATTGACTTTTCAAATTCTTTATGCATTTCATTTGTAAAACCCTTACACATACCTTCATTACCTCCAAAGATTATGTCATCCACATATACTTCCACAATTAGAATTTGATCTTCTCCTACTTTGATGTATCAATTTCTATCTACATAACCTTTGTTGAATCCTTGTTGTATTAAATACCTATCCAACCTCACATACCAAGCTCTGGAGGATTGCATCAATCCATATAGTGCCTTCCTCAACCTGCAAACCATATCTAGTTTATCTGATAACTGAAATCCATCTAGTTGTTCTATGTATACTTCTTCTTCCAATTCACCATTCAAGAAAGTAGACTTCACATCCATTTGATATACTTTGAAATCCATATGTGCTGCAAAGGCCAAAAACATCCTGATAGCTTCCATTCTTGCCACTAAAGCATAAGTTTCCTCATAGTCTATTCCTTCTACTTGTGAGTAACCTTTACACACAAGCCTTGCCTTATTTCTTACCACTTCTCCATTCTCATTCAATTTGTTCAGGAATACCCACTTAGTTCCAATCACATTTTTATTTGCTGGTCTTGGGAGAAGTTCCCAAGTCTGATTCTTTTCAATTTGCTTAAGTTCTTCTTCCATGGCCTTGATCCAACACTCATCCTTGCATGCTTTAGTCACTATTTTAGGTTCAAATTTAGAGAGTAAACATAGATTTACCTATTCTTCAATAACTTTCCTTCTTGTTATCACACCTTTGTTCTTGTCACCAAAGATTTGATCTTCATAGTGATGCTTTTGCACATACTTGGTGGTTTTTAGAATATTTTCTGGAGCTTCTTCTTCTTCAACCTACACTTCCTTTTCATTATCATTTTCCTCTTCTTTGCAAGAGGACTCATCTGATTCATATCCATTTACTTTTGAATTCTTCTATAGATCTTCATCAACTTTGACATTTGTACTCTCAACAATCCTTCTTAAACTCTTGTTGTAGCACCAATATCTTAAGACCCTTTAGATATGACCTAATTCACATTTAATTATTCAAACAATAAATCTGTTAAACCTTTCTCTGTATACATAGTCACTTTCAAATGCTTCGTAAACTTTCGCATTAGGAGATTTTCCATTAAAGTCTTCACTAATGGATCAAACATGTCAACACTCAACTTATATCTTCTTGCTGAGGCATCAGAACCATTCCTTTGGTAGGGGGAATATTTTCATTAAAGCTCCCCCTGAGCCAAAGCTCTCATCTTAGTTCCCAGAGGAACTATTTGCACCGAATGCCGATATAGGCTCACCATTAACCTCTGTTACATCCTTCTTTATCCAAATCTTATTCATTTCCCTTTTTCTCTCTACTGGATCAACCTTTAGTACAGGTTCATGATTTTCTACTAGATTATCCTTCTTCATGTTTCTGCTTCTGCAAAACTTAGAAATGTGTCCATGTCTATTGCAATTGTAGCATACAACATTCCTCTGACTAGTATCTCTTCCATTCATTCTAGATCTGCATTGATTAGCTTTATGCCCAAATCTATTGCATGTATAACAGTAGCCATTGAAAGATTGAATCATTCTGTCATTGTTATATCCATTCCTGATTTGACTTCTACACTTACTAGCTCTATGACCAACTTTCTTGCATGTAAAACATTGACCAGAGAAAAAAGGTATATTTTGATTTATTCTACTTCTACATACTATTGCCTTGTGTCCATACTTATTGCAAGAATGACAAAAATCATTGAAAGATGGGTACCTTTGAGCATTTGGTTGTTTGATAGGTGGTCTTCTAACTTCATTCCTTTTATTTCAGAACTGCTTGCCATTGTTCTTCTTGTTTTTAGTATTTGATGTCTGACCTGATTTTGAGATTTTACCCTTTTCACCCTTTTCAAATCCTAAACCCTCTTTATCATTTGGAATTTTTTGATTTGCAATCATTTCATCAAGCTTTGCAAAGCCCATCTTGAATTTATCTTCATAAATCCTTACCTTTTCCAGATCTGATTTCAGATTTACAACTTCTTGTTCAAGTCTTGAACATTCTTCTGATTTGCCTTTCATCATCACATTTAGACATTCCTCAATTCTTGTCTTTTCTTCAACTTGCAGTTTCAGACCATTGATAGATTCATTTGCTTGTTTCAATTGTTCACTGATTTCCTTATGCATCTCTTTAAAATTTTTGACTTGCTCTCTCAATTTTTAGATGCATTCATTTGCTTCTCTGACATTTTCCTTTAGATCTTTGATTTCACCTTCAGTCCTTTCAAGATCTTCAAGAGCAACATTAAGTTCTCTAGCTTTTTCAAGTATGCAGTCTTCTCCAATGTATTTAGTAGCAGAAATCTCTTTCAGAGGAATAGGTAATCTTCTAGCACCCATATGTTCAATTTCCAAGATCTTCCTTGAGTGGGGCTTCTTCCAAAGGACTTGGCTCTAATACCAATTATTGAATGCGCAAGACAACTAAGAGGGGGGGTGAATCAGTTGTAACTTAAAACTCTAAAACCCTAAAGCACATTTAGATCCACATCAATTCAATTAACCCTTAAACTGTTATGATGATTAAGCATGAAAGAAAAATAACATAAACTCAATCAACTCAACATCAAACACAAGAGAACACCAGATTTACATGGAAAACCCAAGAAGGGAAAAACCACAGTGAGGATTAGCTCACAATATAAAGTAATAACAACACTGGAAAATAATAGGCTCACTACCCAAAAGAAAGGCTCACTACCAGAATAGAAAAGAAGATTGAGAGGATTGTTACAAGGAGAAAAACTATCTCAATGCAACAGGGAATTCTACCACAATACCAATATTACCTCCGCAACATCACTGAAGAATTGTAATCATCTTCTGCTCATTGCATCTAGTAATCTAATACATGAATTCTTGTATTGCACCACATATTCATCCACACTCTTATTCACATCACCTCCATTGTACACACTCTCAATCATGATCCCTTGATACTTATTTATACTATCTTCAACCTTGAGAACATTCTCCAAGGTCGACAAGTCACCTTAATCTAGAAAATTCAAATTAGGTATGGACCTAAACATTCCTATGATGGAAAGGAATGAAGGTGGACCACAACATGTCTTAGCTTGGACATAAATTCATCCAAGCACGCCACTTCACACTTCCACAATCACCAAAGCAACTCCGCAATTAGTGAAAACACCCAAGGTTGACCAAACTTGTGTTAACACAATGATCTTTTAAGTACACACTTCCTCAAGACAAAATACAACTTTGCAAACCACAAACAAAGCTTTAAGACAATCTAGAGTATTCCACAAACATCTTGAAACATCCTAAAATCGAACACATTCCTCCGCAATAACTTTCACCTGCCGCACAGTCTCATCCTATTTATCCAGAATAATTAACTACCTCTGTCATGCACTGTATCTCAAGAAATTAACTTCCAGAGCACCAAACCATGGAAAACTTTAATAGAAGAAAGATATGAACCTTATAAGCACAATTCTAGAACACAAAACCTAAAACCACTTTGTGGAGAAATGCGGAGCAAAGACATTTCTCCCAAACACATCTGCAACACTCAGAAATATAGTGCATGTTGAAATGAACTAGACAACTGAGGGGGGGGGGTGAATCAGTTGTCTTATAAATTAAACAATTCTGCACCTTAAAACATTAAACACTTGTCCACTATTTGTTATGATTAAGTCATGAAAGCATAAACTCAGAAACATACACACAATTTCAAGATCATACACATGAGACACCAGATTTTTATGTGGAAAACCATGTTAAGGGAAAACACATGGTGGGGGTTAACCCACAAGATATATATATAAAGCACAATATTAAAAATCAGAGGCTCACTACCCAGAAAAAGGCTCACTACCAAGGGGTGGCTCACTGCCAAGGGTTTTAAATTGAGATGTTAGCATCTACTCCATGCCTGAATTTAGTTCCATTGAAGCGCAATACTCTTCTACTCTGCTCTGTCTTTTCTCTTCCTTACTTATCTTCACATTTCCACACAAGAATACATTTTCCTCAACTCAATTACAAGTATTTATACACTTCATCAACCTTGGAATGATCATCAAGGTCGGCATTACAATCATCAACCGTTAGAACAATCTCCAAGGTTAGCATTACAAACATACATAAAATATGTCTGGACCTAATACAAAATTAGCTAAGGAAATGTAGCAAAAATATATGTGGATCACTCCATGCCTTAGCTGGGACTCAAACATGATCTTCCATGCCACTACAATCTTCAATACATCTCCGCAATCACTGGGATTAACCAAGTCGGCTAAGACTGGTTACACACTACATTATCTAGGAGTAAACTTCAAACACGATCTCAATTCCTTAATGCGGACCAATGCAAATGTAGGAACACGACCAGGAGGCATCCACAAGCATGTTGTAATCACTAGGAGCAGCCACACAAACTCTAACCACTTTACTCATGAGATTCTTTACACCGGAGCACATGAACTTCACTATCTTCAACTATCATAAAAGAAAGATAGCTTACGGACCACCAAATCATGAACCATTGTAGTTGTAGGCACTTATCATCATCGCAGACTTCCCTCTAGAATTGCAGAGTAAAATACTTCAATGTAGAGAAATGCGGAGCAAAATACTTTCTCCCTGTCACTAGTGAATAATCAGAAAAAGCAGGTTTTACTCTGGTGAATGTAACTCACTCAATTCTTCATACTAGAGGCTCAAACTTAGGATTTATCATCTTCAGACATGCCTCTAAATAACTTCCAATCCACAGACCAAAATCTTCACTCTCCAAGAAATGCAGAGCAGTCTTTGGACTATTCTTCAGTATGCAACTCACTGTCTTCACTGTGATTCACTGTTTCCTTTTTGATTCTTCTGGGAGGCTAATTTTCTCAGTATCCTCAAAATATAAATCTTCTAACCAAATAACAAAATTGGATACAATTGACACCAATGACAACAAAGATATGATGACATCAATGAAAACACTAATTAGGCATATACTTACAACAATCTCCCCCTTTATCATTAATGGCAACATATGATGTGAAAAACTGCAACAGTCATCAAGACAGGATTCTCCTCTATCTCTTTATGCATCTGTACTTTTTCTCTCTGAGTTTTTCACATGATTTCTCTCCCCCTTTGACATCAATGACAAAGGGCACATACTTGCACTCTGCTACTCTGGGACAATCTCTCTTCTGAACTCTCTTCATCTGACTACTCCCCTTGAGAAATAGCCCTTACAAGCATCAATCTGGATATGAAGATGGTTTTTAGGTACCTCCAGACTGATGTACTTCTGTGCATCTTAGTTTAGAGAAGGAGGGGTGATAACCCCTAAATTTTCTCTGAGATACTCAAAAGTATCCTTAGGCAAAGGCTTAGTGAAAATGTCTGCAATATGATCTTTTATAGATACATACTCCAACTTGACTTCATTCTCTGTCACTTTTTCTCTTAAAAAGTGATATCTTATGGATATGTGCTTTGTCCTTGAATGCATTACAAGATTATTTGATATGTTTATGGCACTTGTATTGTCACAAAAGATTGCAATTGGATCTTCCTACACAACTCGGATGTTCTTCAATGTTTGCTTCATCCATAACACTTGAGTGCAACTACATGCTACTACAATGTATTTTGCTTCTGCAGTAGATAGAGATATTGAGTCTTGTTTCTTACTTAACTAGGATACCAACCTTTTTCGCAAGAAGAATGCACCTCCACTTGTACTTTTCCTGTCATCCACATCTTCGGCCCAATCTACATTAGTGTATGCACTGAGAGTGAAATCATTATCTTTTGGATACCACAAACCATAATCCATTGTGCCTTTCAAGTATCTCAATATTATCTTGACTACCATAACATGTGACTCTTTAGGTTCTGCTTGAAATCTTGCCACAAGACAAACTGCATGCATTATGTTAGGTTTGGTTTGGGTCAGATAAAGTAATCCTCAAATCATAGATCTATATCTTTTATAATCTGCCATAGGTGAGTCATCATTTTTACTCAACTTACAACCAGTTACCATGGGAGTGCTTACCGGTTTAGAGTCCCCCATCCCAAACTTCTTTAACAACTCTTTCACATACTTCGATTGAGAAATGAAGACACCTTTATCTCATTGATTTGTAGACCTAAAAAGAAATTCATCTCATAAAACATTGACATTTCAAATTCATTTTGCATTTCCCTAGCAAAAACCATGCACATACCTTCATTGCCTCCAAAGATAACGTCATCAACAAAGACTACAACAATTAGGATTTGTTCACTATTGATCTTGAAATAGAGATTACTGTTGGTAGTACCCTTACTGAACCCTAACTGTATCAGATATTTATCCAATCTTACATACCAGGCCCTGGGGGCTTGTTTTATTCCATATAATGTTTTTTTCAATCTACACACCATGTCACCCTGATCTAATGACTGGAATCATTCCAGTTGTTCAATATAGACTTCTTCTTCCAATTCTCCATTCAAGAATGTAGACTTTACATCCATTTCATATATCTTGAAATCTTTGTAGGCTGCAAATGTTAAAAACATTCTTATTGCTTCAATCCTTGCCACTGGTGTAAATGTTTCCTCAAAATCGATTCCTTCAACTTAAGAGTATCCTTTGCATACCAACCTTGCTTTGTTTCTTACCACTTCACCATTCTCATTCATCTTGTTCTTGAAGACCCATTTGGTACCAATTACATTTTTATCTGCTGGTCTGGGAACAAGATCCCAAGTATGAATCTTTTCTATCTACATCAGTTCTTCTTCCATAGCCTTTACCCAATTTTCATCATTGCAAGCTTCATTTACATTTTTAGGTTCCACTTGAGAAATCAAACAATAATTAACCTGTTCATCAGCAGCTCTTCTTTTGGTCTAAACTCCTTTACTCTTATCTCTTATGATTTGATCTTTAGAGTGATTTAACTTCACATACCTAGGTGTCTTAGTAATGATTTTAGGAGGTTGTTCTTCTTCTTCCTCCTCTGAGTTTTCTTCTTGCTGCACTACTACTTTATTTACAGGGACATCCAGTTCATCATATTCATATCCACTTGATACCTTTTCCTTGGTTTCATCAACTTTGACATTTGCACTCTCAATGATCTTCTTCAACCTGTTATTGTAGCATCAGTAGGCCTTGCTCTTGGTAGAATATCCAAGGAAGATACCTTCATCACATCTTGCATCAAACTTACCTAGATCTTCATCTCTTCTGATATAACACTTACTACCAAAAACTTTGAAATATTTCACAGTAGGAACTTTACCATGCCACAACTCATAAGGAGTCTTAGAACTGTTACCTTTTACTTGGACTCTGTTTAGGATGTATACAATAGTGTGAATTGCCTCTCTCCAATATACGTCTAGTAGGTCAGCCTCCTTCATCATTGTTCTAGCAGCCTCTTGAACTGTCCTATTTTTCCTTTCAACTACTCCATTTTGTTGTGGAGTCCTGGGTGTAGATAATTGTCTCTTTATCCCTTGTTCTTCACAGAAGAAGTTGAAATCATTTGATTTAAACTCTCCACCTCTATCAGACCTCAAGCATTTTAGCTCATTCTCAACCATTACCTTGAATGCTTTGAACTTTTCTAGGGCTTCTACTTTTTCTTTTAAGAAGGTAACCCAAGTCATTCTAGAATAATCATCAATCAGCAACATGAAATACCTATCTCCTTGTAGACTTCTTACTCTGGTAGGTCCACATAGATCTGTATGCACTAATTTCAGTAGTCCATCAACAGATTGGTCCTTGCTCTTGAAACTTATTCTTGTTTGTTTTCCAAATTGGCACTCCTTGCACAAAGTATCAGTAGGCTTCACAAGCTTGGCCAAATCTCTTACATCCTGAGTGGAACTTATCTTCACAATGTTGTCAAAATTGATATGACACAACCTTCTATGACACAACCAACTTTCATCATTCTGAACCAACAAACAATATTCATTAGTCCCTTTCAAATGATAAATGTTACCTCTTGTCTTTTTTTCCAGTTACAATCATTGTTCCGGAGCTTTCCAAGATCTTGCATCCATTGTCCTTGAATTTGAGATCATAACCTTTGTCACACATCTGACCAACACTCAAGAGATTGTGCTTTAATCCCTTCACATATAAGACATCATCAGTGTTATGCTTGCCATCAAAAGAAATGGATCCTTTTCCACAAATCTTACCAGCTGTATCATCACCAAACCTAACCAGTCCTCCATCATATC
Source organism: Cunninghamia lanceolata (assembly GCA_027924645.1). Taxonomy (NCBI): domain Eukaryota; kingdom Viridiplantae; phylum Streptophyta; class Pinopsida; order Cupressales; family Cupressaceae; genus Cunninghamia; species Cunninghamia lanceolata. The sequence continues at coordinate 5,565,200 of BSBN01000994.1, read as the reverse complement.
TTTCTAAACTTATGAACTTACTTTTGTCACCAGTCATGTGATGAGAGCATCCACTATCAATAACCCATTCATCTTTGTCTTCAACAACTTGAGCAGCCAAGGCACTTTCCACTAGTTTTTCTTCCTTCACACAAATAGCAGGATTAGTAGTCACAGGTTCTTCTTTAATAGCAATAAACAAACATTCATTTCCAAAAGTACTAGCATTATCTAGTTCACCATCTGATACTCCATCATCATCAAGATCTTCAACATAATAACATTTATTTGGAATCCTAGGTCTATTTGGTCTTGGCTTGGGAACTCTTGTGGGGCACTTAGAAGCATAATGACCAACTTTACCACAACTGAAACATTTGAAAGGTAATTTGTCTTTGAACTTACTAGTACCTCTAGGCAGACTGTTAACAAAGTTGGCTTCAAGTTCGTCAAGCTCATAATCTAGTTCCACCTTGTACTTTTCAGATCTGGGGGTTCTTTCTAAAGTGTTGGCCTTGAAAGCAGTCTCTGTCTTTGGAAGTGAGTCACCAAGTTCTCTCATTTCAAAGGTTGTCAGCTTCTCTAGCAGCTGATCTTTTGTAATCTTTGTCATTGTCATTATTTCTTCAATTGCAGCCACTTTATGACAATAAGATTTAGGCAGTGATCTAAGAATTTTGTTCACAACTTCAATATCCTTAATTTTTCATCCTACACTTCTAATGCTACTCACAAGTTCGTTGACCTTTTGCATGAAGGATGTTATGTTGTCATCTTCACTCATCTTCAAAGATTCATATTTTGCCTTCAAACTCTGCAACTTGGCACTCTTCACAAATTCATCTCCTTCATATAGATTCTTCAGCTTTTCCCAAATTTCATAAGTAGTTTCCAACTCCATGATCTTTGTTACTTCGACATCAGATAAGGCGCTCACCAAAGCATCTTTGGATTTTATGTTCAACTCAAATTCCTTGATCTCATCTTTAGTTTGCAAACCACTCTTTGGTATTTCATACTTATTTTTAGTTATTTTCCAAACATTGTAACCCAAGCAGAGGAGATGGGTTTTCATGTGGATCTTCTAGATGGAGTAGTTTGTTCCATCGAACCACAGACTTTCCTTCTTATACAACATCCTGGATCAGCCTCAAACGGTCAAGCTTTCTTCTAAGGAACTTGGCTCTGATACCAATTGTTGAAATAAACCAGACAACTAAGAGGGGGGTGAATAAGTTGTCTTATAACTTAAACAATTCTACACCTTAAAACATTAAACACTTGTCCACTATTTGTTATGATTAAGTCATGAAAGTATAAACTCAAAAACATAAACACAATTGCAAGATCATACACAAGAGACACCATATTTTTACGTGGAAAACCCTGTTAAGGGAAAACCCACGGTGGCGGTTAACCCACAAGATATATATGTAAAGCACAATACCAAAAATTAGAGGCTCACTGCCAAGGGGTGGCTCATTGCCAAGGGGTGGCTCACTTCCAAGGGTTTTGAACTGAGATGTTAGCATGTACTCCAAGCCTGAATTCAGTTGCATTGAAGCGCAATACTCTTTTGCTCTGTTCTGCCTTTTCTCTTCCTTACTTATCTTCGCATTTCCACACAAGAATACATTTTCCTTGACTCAATTGCAAGTATTTATACACTACATCAACCTTGGAATGATAATCAAGGTTGGCATTGCAATCATCAACCATTGGAACAATCTCCAAGGTCGGCATTACAAACATACATAAAATAGGTCTAGACCTAATCCAAAATTAGCTAAGGAAATGTAGTAAAGATGTATGCAGATCACTCCATGCCTTAGCTGGGACTCAAAGATGATCTTCCATGCCACTACATGCTTCTACAATCTTCAATCCATCTCCGCAATCATTGGGATTAACCAAGTCAGCTAAGATTGTTTACATGCTATGTTATCTGGGAGTAAACTTCAAACATGATCTCAATTCCTTAACATGGACCAATGCAAATGTAGGAACATGATCAGGAGGCATCCATAAGCATGTTGTAATCACTAGGAGAAACCATACAAACTCTAACCACTTTACTCATGAGATTCTTTACACCGGAGCACATGAACTTCACTATCTTCAATTGTCATAAAAGAAAGGTAGCTTTCAGACCACCAAATCATGAACCATTGTAGTTGTAGGCACTTATCATCATCCCAGACTTCCCTCTAGAACCGCAGAGAAAAATACTTCATTGCAGAGCAAAATACTTTTTCCCTGTCACCAGTGAATAATTAGAAAAAGTAGGTTTTACTCTGGTGAATGTAACTCACTCAATTCTTCATACTAGAGGCTCAAACTCAGGATTTAGCATCTTTAGACATGCCTCTAAATAAATTCCAATCCACAGACCAAGATCTTCACTCTCCAAGAAATGCAGACCAATCTTCTAGACTGTTCTTCGGTATGCAACTCATTATCTTCATTGCGATTCACTGATTCCTTTCTAATTCTTCTGGTGGGGCTAATTTTCTCAATATCCTCAACATATAAAGCTTCTAACCAAATAAAAAAATAGGATACAGTTGACACCAATGACAACAAAGATATGTTGACATCAAGGACAACACCGATTAGGCACATACTTGCAATAGTCCATACGTTGGTGAACACAACTTCGTCTTCACAACGAACTAGAACAAAAAAATTGGAATATAACATCTCTAAACATCTATGAACAACATATCCAAACCATAAAGATAGATCTTCAACATAGAGGTAATGCAGAGAAAAACCAAAACACTAGCTAGTAAACCAAAGTGCCACTTCAACACACTGTTTCCTTTATTAATCAAATTTTCTCAAAAGCACTTGGAAACCAACCAACAGAACCATATTCTTGACATCTTCAACACCTCTTCAAAGCAACCAAATCATCTTCAACAAAGCAACTCAACCAAACAACTCATACTTTTGCAACAACCTTATCTCTACTCAACCAGTTGACACAATTGACACCCATAATAACACAAGCTTGTTGACATCAATGACAACACCGATTGCAAATACTTGCAACAAGTTATGCCCTATCAAAATTTATAAGATAACTAATCTTCAGAGCTTAAAAAATTGATCAAAATAGTATAATTTACAAAAAACCTCTTCTCCACTGCGAAATTGGTGGAAAGAGCTTTCTGTGGACTATAAATTTGTTGAATTTCACCTCAATGAGTGAAATTTGTAGCAAAAAGAAAAAAAAGAGCCCTCCAAGGGCTATTTGGGGGCTAGTGGTGGCTGCTCAGTGGTAGGCTAGTGGCACCCTAGTGGAGCCCCAAATGGGACGAATGTGGCAAAGAAATTTGACTGATTCGGCTTGGTGGCTGACTTTGAGGCTTGAGACCTGGTCAAGGGCTGATGTAGAGGCCGACTTGGAGGCTTGAGACATGGTCAAGGGATGATGTAGAGGCTGCACTGTGTGGGTTGATTGGACGTTGAAATGGTTGACAAAGGCATTGAAATGGCCAGCTAAGAAGGTTGAGGGCCTTTTGAACTTGCAGAGAGGTTAGGTCAAAGGAACTAGCAGCCTAAGAATTGTGTGATTTGGCTGAGCCTGGGTCGAATTGGAGTGTTGAGGGCTGGTGCCAAGGAAGTTGCTAGGGTCTGTAAAGGCTGAAAAGAGGTCGAGCACCTTGTACAGGGGTCCGAAATGGGCTATGTTGAAACCGGGCAGGGTTTAAGAGACTCATGAGTGAGAGTTGATCTAGCCATGAACAAGGATGACTTGTGAGGTCAACTATGAAGGCTAATTAACCTAAATGCACAGAGGACATATCATGTCGAATGGGGTTGAACTCTATAGAAGTAGTCAGAAGTGTTGAAGGCCAGATCTCAAGGATGAATAGGGCTGAGTGAGCACAACCAGGCGAATGCAACCAGGGCCAAGGAGCCAGTGAAGAACTTGAACTAGGGCCTAGAATGAAGGCTAATAAAGGGCTTGGGCATTCGAGAGCAGGTAGTTGGGCCAAGTGGTCTAAAGGAGACTGATATCTAGTGCAGGGTCGACCAATCTAGAGGCCGAATAGGGCCTTGAAACTGCCAAAAATCTTGAAATCCTGCACAAAATTTACCAAATCTTGAGCTTGAACAAAAATTACAGGGGGCAATATTGCCCTTTGCAAAAAAAATTGCAATTTTTTAAAAATACTTACAGTACGGATTAGAGGCCATATGACTATACAAACCCTAGGTGAGGGGTAAATTTTTTTTTTTCAAAAAAATGAATTTACTAAAAAATGCTAAACAAAGTGTTATTCTTGCTATCTCGAGCCTTTTGGACTCAACGACGAGATTTGTTTGGCTCCACAACAAACTCTTGATGATGCTTGGTGTAGAAATTTCTCAAAATGGGAAGAGTTTTACTAGCATGGCTCAGATACCATGTTGGAGTAGCCAAGATCAACCAACAATAACTAGAATCACTTCCACAAAAGACAATTGCACATAATAAGCCAAAACAATATATTCAAGAGATAAGTAAAATGTACATAAATGCCTTATATAAATAGGTGTGAGAGATAAGGTAGGATGATTGAATATAACGATTGACTAACCTTCCTAAGATGCAACACTTGTGAGCTCAAATGACAAGTGCTCATGTAAGTTGTAATGCCCCAAGCTTTCACCCAAGGAGTCAACTCGACACAACCAAAGATAAAACAATTTTTTAAGGGATGGCACATGTGTCAACACATGATGTGCATCAACCAAGAGTATTATGACACTAACAAAACATCACTGTCATACGCGTAAACACAATGGTGTCAACCAAAGACTATCTTAGTTTCTCAGTGAAATTCATGCATCCCAATTCAATAGAGGGAAACCAATCAGGTATACAAACACAACAGGAGAGCTCATACATGGATTGATTCTAGAAGCCAAAAACACAACTTTCATCAACAATCTGCACAAGAGAGTTGAACGGACAAAACATGGCTTCCTAGAAGTGTACGGATCCCAGAGGAGGAGCTCACTTCCCAAGACTTCAGTGCTGGGTGCTATGGTTCTGAGGACTCTAGCGCTAGGCACTGTGGTCCACTGGACTTCAACACTAGCCATTGTAGTCCTGCTAAAAACATGGCCTACAACCTAGAAAATTGCCAAAACTGCCCAGAATTATGCAATTCAACCCAAAATTTTGTGAAATCTTCTACGATGATTAAATACATTAATTAACATCATTTCAATTACACATTTTCCAAAAATGAATTATTTTTAAGCACCAAAGGACAATTTGTCATTTTTACTCTGTTTGTCACAAAATTGTAATAAAGGAAAATAATAACATGAAGTAATGCACCTTCGACACCAATGTCGAAGCACCAACCCAATAAATAGAATACCACCACTTATGTGGATGGTTTACAAGTCCTCAACATTGGGAGGATCAATTCATATCAATATTACAATAAATGGTTACAAAGCTAGGACACCAACGTCCTTAAATTTATACAATTATCCTTCAAATCAATACAATGCATCATGATAATCAAAATAAATTAACAAAGGAATCCACACCTTGAACGTAAACTCCAAGATACTCCTGAAGAACTTGTGAGTCCCCAACGGTGGTACATAGCACCACCCAAACATGTGGTGCCCTCAGGCCCAACCCACTGTACTAAGGATATGGTCACATGGGAAGAATACACACTCATGCCAAAGAAGGGAGATAATGATCACACACGCCAAACAACATGTATATCCAATCAACACAATGTAAGCATGGATCAACATCACAATGCATGAACAAATTCATAGAATACATCACACGTCGAGAAGAACTCCAACAATGGAATTAAGGAAGAGAGACCTAGTAGGCTAGGACAAGGAGTGTCAAAATGAGAGAATAAACCTCCTTGTAGCAAAAGAGGCCATCATCACCTCATAGAATAATGGGGCATTGTATCACCTTGAGATGCTCTTTACACCCCTAAAATAGATCGTAGCATAACAGGGCATTGTCTCACTAGGAAAGGCTATGGGTGTAGAAGATCTTATTATTAAGTTTTATTACCCAATATGTTTAATGTTAATTTTGTTTAAAAATTTCACTCGCTAATTCCAACGACCACTTCGGATCATGGTGCACGGTGAAAGCCACTCCTTCCTTACCCCTAGACCTCTTCCTAAACACCCATTGCACCAATTTGACCAATTGGGCATGACACAGATTTCAACATGACAAAATCACAACATAGGTTCAAAAGATATAAAATTTCATTTCAATTGGGAGACAACTCATCCTACAAAATAATTCATCAAGGAAATGCATAAAAAACAATTTTCATATTTTCAAAATGCATGAAATAACCACAAGGCTCTAAATCCTCCATTAAAGCTCCCTATGGCACCTTAACATAATTTCTAACTTTCACTCTACATGGTTTATGAAAAAATGGATAACAACCCATTATAGGAAATCAAAACAACATTCCAAATCTTCAATAAAATTGAGTTGGGTGTTTCTACAAAAGTTTTGACAGGGTTTTATCTGTTTTACCATGTTTCCAAAACATAAACTCATGTAAATAAATAAAGTACAACTACAACTAATATCTATGTTCTATATCAACTAAACAAAGCCATTACTAACCATTCTAGATGGCATGGCAAGTAGAGAAAACAAGAATTTAAATCATGGAAAGAGTTTGAAGAACTTACCTTTCAAACAATCTAAAAGTCCAAGAAGATGAAGGTTCTGAAGACAATCTTTCCGCACACAAACACCAAGCATCAACAAGAACACTCCAATCCAATTCCTCCTTCAATAAAGCAATGAGATCCTTCCTTCAAAGAACACAAAATTCCATCTTTTCCAAGAAAGAAAGGGGTTTTAAGGAGTTGGAGAGCAAATTTTTTGGAAGAAAAGAATGAAATAAAACAAGTTCATTTTCCCTTTTGAAGCCAAAAAGCCCTAATTTCTTTTTATTGAATTTAAAATACACTTTTAAATATTTCTTTTCAAACATAATTGAAATTACCATATTTTCCTTTCCAAAATATAACTTAAAACATTAAATCATTTTAATTTCCACTAACATAGTGAATTTAAATAAATTGCTAAGGAATATATATATATTCCCTATAACTAATTCCTTTTCGAATGGAATTCTAAACAAGGAAAATATTTTCCATTAGTAAAAATATCAATTAAATCACACAATGCGCAATATTAAATATTCCTAATTTAACGAGATCCATTAAACATATAATATACGAAAAAACGTTAAAACTATGCAAACACTCAATAAATGATCATTACTTTACGAATTTGCACAAGACACATGGAATCCTAAATCACCATCAATTTTAGACCAGAAAACACATTGAGTTATGCAGATACATCCGATGCTCAATATGAGTGGGATAAATAAGGCTAACCAGTAAACAAATCCTAATGTGACATCTCAATTTAACCACCGTTGGGGAACAATAATACCTGCACACTTAAATAAAACATTGGTGTACCTTCTCAATGCAATATAGCCAAAGCACATCATATAATACCCAACGTGGCATGATAAACATACACATCATAAACATCTCGTAAACTAGAACCAAACATAAAGATTGACAAATAATCCACAACATGAGAATCACATTTACATACTTGATATGAGCATAAATAATGAAAACACACTAGAAGATCATCGAATAATGTCATAGCATAAGCAATCATGATAAGGTTTAAAATCAACAAAATCTCATTGAGATCACCTCATTATCAAAATAAAGTATCATCGCTAATAACAGTAGCGGAAACCAAAGTAAAGGTCTACAATAAAAAATGCACAAATGCTAGAGGTATTACATCCTCCCCCAAGTCTAGGATTACTCCTGAAAGCCTTCAAAAAGATGGGGATATAAATCCCTCAAAGGTGCAGCGTCCTCCCAATTAGCTGATAAGTCTTCCAGTGGGTCCTACTAGACCCTTACCTAATATAGGTCTTGACCCCGAAGTTCCATCCTCCGATTTTGTAGGATACAAGAAGTCTCCAAAGAAACATGTCCGCCCTCCTTGACTTGCAAAACACCCCAATCAAGAACATGTGTCACATCTGAAATATAGTACCTAAGTACAAAAACATGGAACACATCATGGATGCGTGAGAGACTAGGTGGCAAGGCAAGCCGATAAGCAACTGGACCAATCCTCTCAAGGATTTCAAAAGGTCCAACAAAATGTGGTGCACGTTTAGAAAAATTTCCATAACAGATTGGGCTCTTGCATGGTCGCACTCTTAGGAAAACTCGATCACCAACTAAGAAGTGTTGATCCAATCTCTTGGTATCGACATACTTCTTCTATCTATCTTGGGTGGTCAACAACTGATCTCTGATTCTAACCACCTACTGCTCTATGTCTTGAAGCATCTTAGAACCAAGTAAAACTCGGTCCTCAAGCTATCCCAACTCAAAGGAGTTCGACATGGTCATCCAAACAAGGCTTGGAATGAAGCCATGATGAGAGAACTATGGTACCCATTATTATAGGCAAACTCAACAAGGTACAAATAGTCCTCCCAAGGAGATTGCTAATCCATACCATACATACGAGGCATATCCTCCAATACATCGTTAACCCTCTTTGTCTTTCCATCTGTCTTAGGGTGATAGGATGAGCTAAAGTTAAGATGAGCTCCCAAAGTATGCTGCAAGGATGTCCATAACAAGGATGTGAAAATAGGACCTCAATCAGAAATGATTCTATGAGGTACTCCATGCAAACGTACTATCTCCTTTATAAAGGTACGTGCCACAGATAATGCACTATAAGATGTCCTCATGGGTGAGAAATGGGGAACCTTGGTTAGCTTGTCTACTGTCACCATGATGGCATCATGATGGCTAGAAGACACAGGCAAACCAACAATAAAATCAATAGAAATCGTGTCCCATTTCCACTCAAGAATGACATGTAGTTGAAGGAGACCTACCTGGTGCTGATGTTCTTCCTTCACTCATTGGCACTCAAGGCACCTAGCCATGAAATCCGCAATATCACATCTCATCCCCGACTAATGAAACGACTAATGAAACAACTAATGAAGGTCAGCATGCATCTTCTTCACACCAGGATGTGCTGAATAAGGAGCACGATGTCCCTCAAACAACACAACTATGAGAAGATCACCAGAAATAGGAACATAAATATGACCAAGATGTTACAATAGCCCATCTGGCTTTAAAGAATAACCAAAAAATCTACCTTTTAGGGCCCTCTGAGACCCTATCTATGCTCTAGGTAACCTCCTGGTACTACGAGTCCTCAAGAAGTTTCTCCAAAATTAGACTCTTCAAGTCTTTGCTCAAGGACAAAACCAAGACCTCGTGGCGCCTTCTACTCAAAGCATCCGCAACCACATTCTCTTTCCTTTTGAAGTACTAAACACCAAAGTCATACTCACAAAGGAATTCCATCTAGTGATGTTGGCGACCGATCAAATTAGGCTGAGTAAAGATATACTGGAAGCTGATATAGTCGATATGAAGATCAAACAGATGACCCAAAATAAAATGTCTCCATCGGACAAGCGCATGGATAATCACCGATAGCTCTAGATCGTGGGTAGGGTAGTTCAACTCATGATATTTGAGCTTATGTGACTCATAGGAAATCACTCGGACTTCCTGCATAAGGACTACGCCCAAACCATCCAACGAAGCATCCGTGCAAACTACAAAATCGATTGCAAGATCAGGCACTGCAATGATTGGTGCACTGGTTAGCTACTCCTTGAGCATGTAAAATTCTCTCTCACTGATCCAACCAAACAAAATTCTTCCCTTTCCTCTGAAGATAAGTAATCGGATGCGCCACTCTAGATAAATACAAGATAAATCGACGGTAATAACCTGCCAATCCTATGAAACTACAAACCTTAGACACGCTCAAGGGCATTGGACAATCTAATATGGCTTGGATCTTCAAGGGATCTACTGAGATTCCCTCTCCAGAAATGACATGTCCCAAGTACTTCTCCTTTATCTAGAAAAATTCACTCTTTGCCAACTTACCAAAAAGTTGGTTCTCACGTAAACACTGGAGGACTTGGCGCAAGTGGAGCTCATGCTCCTCTACTCTCCTTGAATAAATCAGAATGTCATCTAGGAACACAAGGACAAATCGATCAAGGTATGTACATGATACTCCATTAATCAAACTCATGAATACCGAGGGAGCATTTATCAACCCAAATGGAACCACCATGAACTCATAGTGTCCATATCGAGTATGAGATGCAATACAATGAATGTCAGCCTCATGAATCTAGAGTTGATGCTACCCAAATTTTAGATCAATTTTAGAGAACACTCTAGCTCCCTTCATCTAATCAAACAAATCATCAATCATTGGCAAGGAATATTGGTTTTTCATTGTCACCTTATTCAACTGCCGGTAATCAATGCACAAATGAAGAGAGCCATCCTTCTTCTTTATAAATATAATAGGTGCTCCCCAAGGGGATACACTAGGATGAATGTGTCCTTTCTTGATAAACTCCTCCAACTACAAATGAGGCTCACTGAGCTCCTGAGTAGTCATACAGTATGGTGCACGTGAAACAAGCTCTACTCCTAGAATGAGATCACTACAAAAGTCTATATCCCACTTAGGCAGCATACCAAGAATGGTCTCTGGAAAAACATCGGCAAATTCCCTAAGAAGGGGATGATCGTCAAGTAATGCCAAACAATTGACATCCCTTCCACATACTCTATTTCAACTGCATATCCAAAATCATGCAAAGAGATATGGGTCTTTGCACTCCCATAACTACCACTCACTGACCAAGATCATTAAGACACTCAACTGATTTGTGGTGATAATCAATGCTCCCATGATGAGCCTCAAGCCAATCCATTCCAAGAACAATTCCATATGATCCTAAAGGTAGGACTCAAAAATCAAATGTGGTGGTGAAAGTACCAAAGTCTAACACGCAACCACTCACAAGTGAGTCCACTAAAACCTTAGCACCAGAAGCTAACTTCACTTGCCAAGCCTCACTTTGCCTCGCTGCTACAAGCCTACATCACTCAACCAAGGATGGGGAAATAAATGAATCTGAAGCACCAGAATCAAACAAGATAGAAGCATGAACACCATTCTGGTGGCACCCTCAAATTTTTCAAATTTGATGTGCCAATATTTTTTCGAGATGTTGACGGAGGCTTGGGCGATAGGATGCACAATCTACCCCGAAGGCTAGTTTCGGAGATTAAAATTTCTCAACTCAGGCATCATCTTGCAAATCCGGATGGTGAAAAGTTTCTTGGTATACTTAAGAACATGCCTGCTCAATTTCATGCTTCTAGGACAAGTTTTAGCAGGGTATTCAATTATTTTCTGACTACGATTGAGCTAATTTTGGCTTCCCGAAAATTTTTAAATCTTGCAATTCTGAGGGTGATCTAGTTGTCAATTTGGTCTCAAACGTCTCTAGTTCTAGTTTCATCAAAATCAGAGACCATTTGATGCATTATTTTAATGCATTCCAATTGCGGCGGATTCACTCGACGGACCAGTTTACAAAGGAGGCCCTGAAATTCGGTCAACGAAGCAAATTCCGAGCAAATGGGTCTTCTTGAAATAATTGATTACGCCCCTGTGAAAATTTTCATAGTTGTCGGACGCTCTATTTGCCCGCAGTGGGAAAGCGCCAAATACCGAGAGGAGAAAAGTAAATTTGCATGAATTTCAAAAGTTTTAAAAATACAAATTATAAAAAATTAATATTAAAAAGGGAAAGCATTTTATAAAATGAGTTTCAACGTGGGCTAGGAAAAGTCAAACATCATAGTAGGAAGCTTATAAAGTTTATATACTTTATATAAAAGCTTATGAAGGAAGAAGAGACACGGTTGTACGTATCTAGCAGCCGTGCACACCTTCTTCCATATACTTCTCAAACCCCATGACCGGCTGCCCTATTGACTTTTTTGAGCTGCTCTTGCCTTCCTCTCTCTGTTGCGTGTAGAAACGATGCATCTCCTTCATTTTTGAGGCGTTTTCAATGATTTTTTGGGCTACTGCAGATGGATTTTGTGCTGGCTATGTGCTGCAGTCACGTTTTTGTGTTTCTGAGTGATTTTTGGGGGTCATTTTGACCCAAATTTACTGTCTCATGCTGCAAAATCGCCCTACGTCCATTCTTGTGGCATATATGGAGTTTTTTTTATCATTTTCGACGGTTTTTGGCTGCTCTAGGCTGATTCAGAATTGCTGTCACGTTTTTGAGCTTCAGGTTATTTTTTGAGGGCAGATTTTGGTTCAAATATGCAATTTTATGCTTGAAAATCTTCCTCAGTCCATTCCTCATCCATTGGCTCAGTTTTTTTGGCTGTTTGCAATGAATTTTGAGTGCCAAAATGGCTAGAAATGCCTTTGTTTTTCCAAAAACGACCCAGAGATGTTTGGCTGGGTGGAAATCAAATTTGGGATGCTGTTGCAGTGTTCTTCTAGTGCTGATCACGATCGTGGAGGAGTCTGAGAGGCTACCCATTGCAGAGAAATAGGAATCCTCAGCTGTTAGCTATGCAAATTTGGGAATAGGAAAATTGAAAAATGTGTATTTTTAAAAGAGGAAATTAGAACATATTTTATTATTTAATACTCTTCTCTTTTAATTGTAATTTTTTATTCCCAAATGCACTTTGGAGGGAAATTGTAATGTTAAAAAATACCTCACCTATCTCGAGAATGTAGAAAATTTCTAGGGCAACAGGCTTTGGGCATAAAAAAGAGCTGGGCTCTCATTTTGTGGTGGTTGAAGATTTAGAATTTTGGAGAAGTAACAAAATACAAAGCTTTCTGGGTTGTTTTATCTCTTGTGTTGTAAGTTTATGAGTTGTATGTTGAGTGTTTTATGCATAAACTTTATCAGTTTCATGCTGACTTAGATGAGTAATGCTTCATTGCATGTATTCAGTTGTTTGTCTCTAGATTGTGTATATTTTTTTTTGAATTTGAATAGCTAAGGGTTATTTAAGGTTCTGAGACATGGGTTCGCTGTGTTGAGTGCTTAATCCTTTACTTCTGCTCAAGGATTAGATTAAATGTTTTAGGTTAAGGATTGAGAAAAATATATTGCAGCAGGGATATTTGTAAGCATGGATAATTGGATACTCATACTTGGGTAGTATTTGTAAATAAAATACTAATAGAAACCCCTTGAAATTTGATTGTTGTTTTAAGTTTATGATAAACATTCACATGCATATGTTTAGCTGACTCCTTGCTCTGAGATAGGCACCGGTCTATTCTTTTGTTGAGGTTATGATTCAAAACCCTATCACAACAACAAAATCATTTCAAAATATCAATCTTTTAGGTTTTAGGAGTAAGTTGTAGCTACATGCTCTCATTTTCAGCCAGTTAGATAGTCTAAGAACATTGCCAGTCTGGATACATTCGACAAATCTTGTTCCATACATGAGAGCATTCCTCTTGGTGTTGAAAAGCTAAATCTTTTTGTTCTGAGAAAGTCAAAGACAAATCCTTTGTAGAAGGGATACCCCTTAGGTGTGGCAGAACCTGAAGCGAAGGGGAGGCACATGCAAACAACCTCCCATCTTTGTTGGCCAAATCTGTTTGAACTAGAGCATTGGAAGTGGCAAACCCTTAGTTGATTTGGGAACCAACAAAACTGGCGACTCCGCTGGGGAACAGTGACATATCCATGAGAAGAGTCTAAAAATGGGATGGATTTGAGCATTTGGTTCAGATTTTAAGAAGTTATCAGACTTGGAAGTGCCTTGTTGTAGCAAATTTGAAAATTTTATGTGTGGCTCTGCTGTTGGAGAACCCAGAATGAAAAAGTGCTTTAAAAAGTTTTGGGCTGTTTGAAGCTCATTCCTCTACAAGGAGGTGGCGACTTTGCATACAAAGAACCTGAAAAAGGATACAAAGAAGTGCTAGATTTGCATATTCTCAATCAGAAAAAAGAATTTGCAGCAACTGCAACATATCTAGGTACTTTTCATGTTTTGGTTTTCAATAAACCATGGTGTATGAGTTTTAAATGATTCCCTATTAGGTGAAGTTAGCCTTGGTTAAAAGGGAAATAGTGGTGATAGGATTGCATACTTTTGTATTTGCTAAGATTGTAGTAGTATTTGCAAATGAAGTATGCAAATTTTTTTATGAGACTTATTTAGAGGATCTTAAGCAAGCCGAAACAACAGTTTGTATTTAAAAGACCTAAGATCATTGTTGTAAGAGAAGTCTGAGTTGCCATGTGTAACTGCAAAGTTAATGAAAAGAAGCTTGTAAAGGTGTAAAAGTGTGAAAAAAATGTTTTCAACCCCTGTGTCCCTATGTGGACCCAAATGTAGCAATGTGTAACGGGCTGTCCCAGCCGTATAGTATAAGAGGTTTCAGCACTGGAAGATATAGGGCCATAAATTTCAATGGCATTTATGGTTTCCCAAATGTCATACCACTTAAAATCAGAAAATATTTGCCTACATTCAGTGGTGAGAAGGATGAATTACCAACAAAGCACCTACAACAGTTCAGTGATGTGATGGGAGACTATGAGGTGGATCATGAGGATGCTGTCATGAAGTTATTTGTTCAGTCTTTGAAGGGAGATGCCAGAGATTGGTTCTCTTATTTACTGGCATGCTCTATTTGTTCTTGGGAGGAGTTCAAATCAGTGTTCATGGAGCAGTTTGGTGAGAGAATTAACCTAAGTTCAGTGATAAAAAATTTTGTGGACATCCAAAAAGGGGAAATGAATTGGTTCCTGCATTCAACCTCAGATTTTCAAAAGCAATGAAGGATATTCTAGAAGGTATAAGACCAAATGATTCATTCTGCTTGTGTGTGTACTTAAGTGCATTTGATGAAGAAATGAGCTATCTCTTAAGGGATAAAGAGCCTACAACACTTTATCGGCCATATCAGTTTGTAATGGACATTCAAAACAATTGGAAGTATGGAATGCATAAATATTTTTTGTCTGCAAGTGCTTTCTGCCCTAAGGATCAAAATGTTGATGAAAAGTGTAATCCGAGTCTTAAGAATGAATGCCAAGGTGCTCACATCCCTACTATCCCAATTTACAAAGCAGCACAATGTGATTATACAAGAGGTGTAGCGTCTAAAAATGCAGACAACTGCTGTCCCGTTGAGGAGAATCAAAACATAATGCACATAACTGAGAAAAGTGTGATAGAATCAAAGGATGAACATTATTTTCAAAATGAATATGTTTCAACTATTCCAGTTTACCCATTGAGAGACTATTATGCAAAGGGTAGTCATGGCACAATGCATAAGTCTGAAGTGCTCATGGTACAACATGAAGAGCAGGTCTGCAATAAAGGAAATGAAGATTGTGATCAGCCCATGAGAGAAGAATGTGTAGATACAGATTTCAGAGATATACATGTGATTGCTTTTTGCAATGATGCTGCCATTAAAGAGCCTTAGGAGTGCACTAGTGTAAGGTTTGATACCTTAGTTTATGATTCAAATAATGATCATGATGTTCCAGCTGCAAATGATTATTTGTATGAGGCTGATATGGAGATTTTCACTCTGGATACAGAGGATACTAACTCGTATGATGACAAGAAATGCGCTGATCTAGACCCATGTGTAAGCCTGCCGAATGATGAAATATATGAAAAGGTTGAATGTGAATGTGATTATCGTATCTACAATGCTGAAGTTGAATTGTTTACTTTTTATCATGAATGAATTGGCGAAGAGGAAAGCTTGGGTCATTATTCAGATGTGAATGGACAAGTTGGTGATGTTCATGATAATGTAACAATGGACAACATTAATATCTGTGACTGTGAAGCTTCTAATAAGGGGCAATATTCTGGTTTTTCGTGCCTTCTGTTGAGGTATTTCAGGCATAGTTCAATGATGACAGTGCCAAGCAAGATAATGATGAGTATGAGGATATTTTTAATAGTGAGCTTTTTCAGCCTATTGCCTATGATGATTGTGACTATGATTAATTTTTAATTGATTGTGATTATTTGTGTGAGCATGCCTGGCAAAATTTTACTTCAGGATTGAAAAGTTGTATGAATATGAAAGCTAATGTTCAATGGAGCAAGTAAAGATGTTGCCTATGTATGAATGCCAGTATAGTGCAGACTTGGGGCTGCAATTTGGCTTAAATGAGTTAGGGTATATATTTCTTGATGGGATAAATGAACACATTCTTAATGAAAATTTTATGTTTGATATGCAAGTTGAATGTGATTTCAAGGTTAATGATGCCAATTATCGGAGGGATTATGAATGTTTTCAATTTTTAGTTCAGTTGGGTGAGCATTTAGTGGAATATGACAATGAGTTGAATAAAGTGAAATGTCAAAATGATTATGGATTTCAATTAGTGTGCAACCTTCAGATTGAAAGAGGTAATGTTGACAGTGACAGGCTCAGTGATATGTTAGAACATGGCATTGACATGGTTAATTTATGGGCAGTTCATCTCAGTATTTTAAGTTGTGGTCTAAGACAGTCACTTGAAAACAAAGTATTTGACACAGAAAGGCTCTGGTTTTTCATTTTTGGAGGCTCAGGGCCATCAAATAAAATTGAAGATATGAATTTTGATGCAAAATGGAGTATTGACTCTGCAACCCAATGGACATGGCACATGGTCTACGCTCCGGACATAACTGAAATCTCGCCATGCCTGCAAGAGGCATGCGTCCTCGAGCATGAGCCACTAGTGGCACCATCAAATTTTTTAAATTTGATGAGCCAATATTTTTTCGAGATGTCAATGGAGGCTTGGGCGACATGATGCACAATCTACCTTGGAGGCTAGCTTCGGAGATTAAATTTCTCAACTCAGGCATCATCTTGCAAATCTAGTTGGTGGAAAGTTTCTTGGTATACTTGAGAACACGCCTGCTCAATTTGATGCTTCCAAGACAAGTTTTAGTAGGGTATTTAATTGTTTTCTGACTGCGATCGGGCTAATTTTGGCTTCCCAAAAATTTTCAAATCTTGCAATTCTGAGGGCGACCCAGTTGTCAATTTGGTCTCAAAATTCTCCAATTCTAGTTTCATCAAAATTGGAGACCGTTTGATGCATTATTTTAATGCATTCCAGTTGCAGCAGATTCACCTAGCGGGCCAATTTACAAAGGAGGTCCTGAAATTCGGTTAGTGAAGAAAATTTTGAGCAAATGGGTCTTCTTGAAATAATTGATTATGCCCCTATGCAAATTTTCATAATCGTCGGACGCCTAGTTTTCCTGCAGTGGGAAAGCACCAAATCCTCGGAGGAGAAAATTAAATTTGCATGAATTTCAAAAGTTTTAAAATGCAAATTATAAAAAATTAATATTAAAAAGAAGAAGCATTTTATAAAATGATTTTCAAGAAGAGGCATGGTTGTACATAGCGCAGCGCGCATGCCTTTTCCATATACTTCTCAAACCCCATGCGCAGTTGCACTATTGATTTTTTTGAGCTACTCTCACCTTCCTCTCTCTATTTTGTGTAGAAACGATGCATCTCCTTCATTATTGAGGTGTTTTCAACGATTTTTTGGGCTGCTGCAGATGGATTTTGTCCTGGCTGTGTGTTGCAGTCACGTTTTTGTGTTTCTGAGCAATTTTTGGGGGTCATTTTGACCCAAATTTGCTGGCCCATGCTGCAAAATCACCCTACATCCATTCTTGTGGCATGTATGGAGGTTTTTTGATCATTTTCGATGATTTTTGGCTGCTCCAGGTTGATTTAGAATTGCTGTCACGTTTTGAGTGTCAGACTATTTTTTGTAGGCAAATTTTGGTTCAAATATGCAATTTTATGCCTGAAAATCTTCCTCAGTCCATTCCTCATCCATTGGTCGGGGTTTTTTGGTTGTTTGCAACAAATTTTGAGTGCCAGAATGGCCAGAAACGCCTTTGTTTTTCCAAAAATGACCCAAAGATGTGTGGCTGGGTGGAAATCAAGTTTGGGATGTTGTTGTAGTGTTCTTTTGGTGTTGATCATGATCGTGGAGGAGTCTCAGAGGCCACCCATTGCAGAGAAATAGGAATCCTTAGCTGTCAGCTCTACAAATTTGGGAATAGGAAAATTGAAAAACGTGTATTTATAAAAGAGGAAATTAGAACATATTTTATTATTTAATACTCTCCTCTTTTAATTGTAATTTTTTATTCCCAAATGCACTTTGGAGGGAAATTGTAATGCTAAAAAATATCTCACCTACCTCCAGAATGTAGAAAATTTCTAGGGCAACAGGCTTTGGGCATAAAAAGAGCTAGGCTCTCATTTTGTGGTGGTTGAAGATTTGGAATTTTGGAGAAGTAATAAAATACAAAGTTTTCTGGGTTGTTCTATCTCTTGTGGTATAAGTTTATGAGTTGTATGTTGAGTGTTTTATGCATAAACTTTATCAGTTTCATATTGACTTAGATGAGTAATGCTTCATTGCATGTATTCAATTGTTTGTCTCCAGGTTGTGTATATTTTTCTTTTGAATCTGAATAGCTAAGGGTTATTTAAGTTTCTAGGACATGGATTCACTGTGTTGAGTGCTTAATCTTTTACTTCTGCTCAAGGATCAGATTAAATCAGGTTAGATATTGCAGCAGGGATATTTGTAAGCATGGATAACTGAATACTCATACTTGGGTAGTATTTGTAAGGCAAATACTAACAGAAGCCCCTTGAAATTTGATTGTTGTTTTAGGTTTATGATAAACATTCACATGCATATGTCTAGCTGACTCCCTGCCCTGAGATAGGCACCAGTCTGTTCTTGTGTTGAGGTTATGATTCAAAACCCTATCTTGCATCCAAATACACAAAAACTAAATCATTTTAAAATATCAACTAAATCATTTTAAAATATCAATCTTTTAGGTTTTAGGAGTAGGTTGTAGCCGCATGCTCTCATTTTCAGCCAGCTAGATAGTCCAAGAATATTGCCAGTCTGGATACATCCAACAAATCTTGGTCCATACATGAGAGCATTCTGCCTGGTGTTGAAAAGCTAAATCTTTTTGTTCTGAGCAAGTCAAAGACAAATCCTTTGTAGAAGGGATACCCCCTAGGTCTGACAGAACCTGAAGTGAAGGGGAGGCACGTGCAAACAACCTCGTGTCTTTGTTGGCCAAATCTGTTTGAACTAGAGCATTGGAAGTGGCAAACCCTTTGCTGATTTGGGAACCAACACATCCAACAAACTTGAAGACTCCACCACTATACCATGATGCTCTACCTGATGGTTGTCTACCGCTGCAAACACTCTGTGTGATCTACCAACATCACCTACAATGGTTTTGACGATAATGCACTCCTACCATCTATCACCGAAGGTCCCTGAGGACAATCCCTTGCAAAGTGACCCTCCTGACCACAAGTAAAGCATGGTCTACTCACTTGAGGAGGTGCTGATTGGGGTACCCTTGATTGCTAGAAGATTGAGTGACTAAAGTTGGGTTTCCCTTCTTGAATGTGTTGTCTAGACTGAGAGTTTGTCCTATGATTCGTGTATCTATCTGGATGTGATCCCAGAACTCTATCAACCCTAAAAGGACTATGGATGCTTTTTCCTTTGCTGTTGTGACTGCCGAGGTGTCCTAGGGGATGCTAAAGATGATCTAAAAGATACTTTGTTCCGGCACTAAAAATTTTGAACCCCTGATCCTCCCTGTGAATAAACCACTAATTGTATTCCCACTTGACCATCATAACCTCTAGATAGGTTCTCCTCTATCAACCTGGCTTTCTCAATGACAACCTCTAAAGTTTTCAGCTTTAGAACTTGAACACCCTCACTGATGTGTGCATTCAATCCTCTGACAAAGCTTTGCACTAGCAAACCCTCATCCTCTATTGAGCTCACATACTATTTTAGTTCAAAGAACCGATTCTCATACTGGTCCACTGTCATTCCCAATTGACGTAGATCATGAAATTCATCTGCACAACGCTACCTGTAGTGATCTGAAAGGTATCATAAACAAAACTCTCCAAGAATGTCTCCTAGGAAACTATCGTAATGTCCAAATGACACTTTTGCTCCTCTTGGTGCCACCAAGTGGAAGTAAAACCACATAAATGTATAATAGCGCACCGAGCCTTGGTATTGCTACCATAGGGATGCATCACAAAACACCTATCCAAAGCCAAAAGCCAGTTATCAGCCCCTGATCCTTTTGAAGAACCCTCAAAAGTAGGTGGATGAGCTCGTAACAGATCTCTTATATGGGATGATAACATGCTATCCTCAACCATAGCCTACCTATCCTGACAAGGTTGTTCCCTTAGGGGTATATCTCCCACTCTAGATCAATGCAGAGTCCTACGACATCCCCTCTCACCATCACTATTCTACCTCTCGACCCTAGCCTGGGAAGGGTGAGAACTACCTGAATGTGCTACCTCCTAACGAGTTCCCAATCTCTCCAAAACTTCCTGAAGAAGAGTAACTACCTACAATGCACCTAAGTTCTCCTTTGGTAGTGCATGCCTAATCACAGGTGATTTGTCCCTCTAAATTTCTAGGGATTCTTGCTCAGGGTTATCAAATTACCCTTGACAACTACGATAGGGTCGAGGAGGCATTCTTCCCTAAGCACATAACATGGGTTAGCATAACCAACAAGCCTACTTGTCACAAGTTCTAACATACAAGGAGCATAGAATACACAATCTAGACTACTTCCATTAGCACATAAACAACTAATAAAACAAGCACTTCAGTCACTCATACGAGCAAGCACACAAACTAGAGCTCCCAATGTTGCAACATGGGCTCTGATTATCTAATACCAAATGTAATGCCCCGAGATTTCACCCAAGCCATCGACTTAACACAACCAAAGATGAAACAATTTTTTTAAGGGATGGCACATGTGTCAACACACAATGTGCATCAACCAAGAGTATTACGACACTCACAAAACATCACCGTCATACACGTAAACTCGACGGTGTCAGTGGAAGACTATCTTAGTTGCTTAGTGCAATTCACACTTCCCAATTTAATAGAGGGAAACCAATCAAGTATACAAACACAACAAGAGAGCTCATACATAGATTAATTTTGGAGGGAAAAAGTACATCTTTCGTCAACAATCTACACGAGAGAGTTGAACAGACAAAACGGGGCTTCCTAGCAGTGTACAAAACCTAGAGGAGGAGCCCACTACCCAAGACTCCAGCGCTGGGCGCTGTGGTCCTCAGGACTCTAGCACTAGGGACTGTGGTCCACTAGACTTTAGCACTAGGCACTATGGTCCACTGGACTTCAATGCTAGGCACTGTATTCTTGCTAAAAATAGGGCCTAACACCTAGAAAATGCTAAAACTGCCTAGAATTATGCAATTCAACCCAAAATTTTTTGAAATCTTCTATGATGATTAAATACATTAATTAACATCATTTCAATTACGCATTTTCAAAAAATGAGTTCTTTTAAAGCACTAAAGGATGATTTGTCATTTTTACTTCGTTTGTCACAAAATTGCAATAAAGGAAAAACATAACATGAAGTAATACGATTTTAACACCAATGTCAAATCACCAACCCAATAAATAGAATACCACCACTTATGTAGATGATTTACAAGTCATCAACATTAGGAGAATCAATTCATATCAATGTTACAATAAATGGTTACAAAGCTAGGACACCAACATCCTTAAATTTATACAATTATCCTTCAAATCAATACAATGCAACATGATAATCAAAATGAATCAACAAAGGAATCCACGCCTTGAACGCGAACTCCAATCTACTTTCAAAGAATGTCTGAGTCCCCAACGATGGTATAGCACCACCCAACCATGTGGTGCCCTCAGGACCACCCCATTGTACTAAGGAGATGGTCACATGGGGAGAATACACACTCACGCAAAACAAGGGAGATAAGGCTCACACACCGCAAACAACATGTATATCCAATCAACACAATATAAGCATGGATCAACATCACAATGCATAAACAAATTAATAGAATACATCACACGTCAAGTAGAACTCCAATGGTGGAAAGAAGGAAGAGAGACCTAGTAGGCTAGGACAAGGAGTGTAAAAACGAGGGCATAAACCTCCTCATAGAAAAAGAGGGCATCATCACCTCATAGCATAATAGGGCATTGTATCACTGCGAGATGCTCTTTATACCTCAAAATAGATCATAGCATAATAGGGTACTATCTCACCAAGAAACGATATGGGTGTAGAAGATCTTATTATTAAGTTTTATTACCCAATGTGTTTAATGTTGATATTGTTTAAAACTTTCACTCGCTAATTACAATGACCACTTGGGATCATGATGCATGGTGAAAGCCACTCCTCCCCTACCCCGAGACCTCTTACTAAATGCCCATTGCACCAATTGGACCAATTGGGCATGACATAGATTTCAAGGTGATAAAATCACAACATAGGTTCAAAAGATGCAAAATTTTATTTCAATTGGGAGACAACTCATCCCACAAAATAATTCATCAAGGAAATGCATATTTAAAGAACAATATTCATATTTACAAAATGCATGAAATAACCATAAGGCCCTAAATGCTCCATTAAAGCTCCCTATGGCACCTTGGCATAATTTCTAACTTTCATTCTACATGGTTTATAGAAAAATGGACAACAACCCATTATAGGAAATCAAAACAACATTCCAAATCTTCAATAAAATTGAGTTGGGTGTTTCTACAAAAGTTTTGACAGGGTTTTATTTGTTTTACCATGTGTCCAAAACATAAACTCAAGTAAATAAATAAAGTACAACTACAACTAATATCTATGTTCTCTATCAACTAAACAAAGCCATTACTAACCATTCTAGATGGCATGGCAAGTAGAGAAAACAAGAATTTAAATCATGGATAGAGTTTGAAGAACTTACCTTTCAAACAATCCAAAAATCTAGGAAGATGAAGGTTTTGAAAACAATCTTTCCTCACACAAACACCAAGCATCAACAAGAACACTCCAATCCAATTCCTTATTCAATAAATCAATGAAATCCTTCCTTCAAAGCACACAAAATTTCATCTTTTCCAAGAAAGAGAGGGTTTTTAAAGAGTTGGAGAGCAATTTTTTTGGAATAAAAGAATGAAATAAAACAAGTTCATTTTCCCTTTTGAAGCCAAAAAGCCCTAATTTCTTTTAATTGAATTTAAAATACACTTTTAAATATTTCTTTTCCAACATAATTGAAATTACCATATTTTCCTTTCCAAAATATAACTTAAACATTAAATCATTTTAATTTCCACTAACATAGTGAATTTAAATAAATTGCTAAGGAATATATATATATATATATTCCCTATAACTAATTCCTTTTCGAATGGAATTCTAAACAAGGAAAACATTTTCCATTAGCAAAAATATGAATTAAATCACACAATGCACAATTTTAAATATTCCTAATTTAACGAAATCCATTAAATATATAATATACAAAAAACGTTAAAACTATGCAAACACTCAATAAACGATCATTACTTTATGAGTTTGGAAAAGACTACGAAATCCTAAATCACCATCGATTCTAGACCAAAAAACACATTGGGTTATGTAGATACATCCGATGCTCAATATGAGTGGGATAAATAAGGCTAACTAGTAAACAAATCCTAATGTGACATCTCCATTTAACCACCGTTGGGGAACAATAATACCTGCACACTTAAATATAACATCAGGCGTCCCTGCTCAATGCAATATAGATGAAGCACATCATATAATACCCAACGTGGCATTATAAACAACACATCATAAACATCTCGTAAACCAGAACCAACCATAAAGATTGACAAATAATCCACATCATGAGAATCACATATACATACTTGATATGAGCATAAACAGTGAAAACTCACTAGAAGATCATCGAATAATTTCATAGCATAAGCTGTCATGATAAGGTCTAAAATAAACAAAATCTCATCGAGATCACCTTGATATCAAAATAAAGTATCATCACTAATAACAGTAGTAGAAACCAAAGTAAAGGTCTACAATAAAAAATGCACAAATGCTAGAGGCATTACATCCTCCCCCTAAGTTTAGGCTTACTCTTGAAATCCTTCAAAAATATGGGGATATAAAGCCCTCAAAGGTGTAGCGTCCTCCCAAGTAGCTGAAGAGTCATATAGTGGGTCCCATTGGAACCTTACCTAATCTAGGTCTTGACCCTAAAGTTCTAGCCTCCGATGCTGTGGGATACATACGGGCTCCAAAGAAAGTTGCCCACGCTCCTTGACCTGCAAAGCACCCCAATCAAGAACACGTGTCACATCTAAAATATATTTCCTAAGTACAAAAACATGGAACACATCATGGATGCATGAGAGACTAGGCGGCCAGGCAAGCTGATAAGCAACTGGACCAATCCTCTCAAGGATCTCAAAAGGTGCAACAAAATGTGGTGTGAGCTTAGAAACTTTTCCATAAAGGATTCAGATCTTGCACGGTCACACTTTCAAGAATACTTGATCACCGATAATAAAACATGGAGAAGGACATAAAAAGATAAGGAGAACACAGAAATAGAGAAACTCAAGCTAGAGTTAGAACAACTAAGATTAAAACAAGTGATACTAGCAAATAGGATAACAACACACAAAGGTTGAATATATGGTGCACTTATTGTACAAGAGAAGGTCACCTAAGAAACAAATGCCCTAAGATAGTAGGAGAAAGGAAGGTTACTACACTAAGGGTAGACTTGAGGGCAACACCTAAAAAGAATCAATCAGTCATTTGTGGCCTCTGCGGGGAATGGGATGACCACAGAACAAAGGATTGTCCATCACAATGTTTCGGATTGAGAGAAGAGGATGACGATCATGAATCTTGGTGCAATACCCACCGCAATAACAAAACACTTGATCAAGAGATGGCATATGTGAAGGGATTGGCTGAGAAACCCCTCTATAATCAAAACCATGGATATAAATCTCCCAACTGGAGAAACCAGAGAAATGTAAACACCATACAAATCCCTTATTCTAATAATTACAATAATGAGGAAAGAGGCCAGTACAATAGTTATAGAGGAGGAAGAGGCCGTGATAGAGGAATGCGAAGAAGAGATGATGCAAATTGTTATAAATGCGAAAAACAAGGTCATTTTGCAAACAGATGTTGGTTTTATAAGAAAAAGCAATGTGCATTCTACGACACTTGTTACATCCCCAAACTTTGACTATGTTTTACTTTTACTTTCATGTGATTAAATGGATAAGTAATCATAGATTAATGATTTGACATTTAAGAAAATGTCAGGATAAATCATAGATTAATGATTTGATTATATGGGTTATGATTAATGCTTAGAACTAGACATGATATTACATGTTATTGAGATTATTTAAGCATGATGTATAATTATTTGTTGATGATACACTAATCATAGTTTGAATGATTGTGAGTGTAACCAGGAAAAAATATTTCCACCTCCAAGATTGGAAGGAGAGCATCACCTGAGAGAAGGAAATACATGTTTTGGAAAAGTCAGGTTTGCCATTGAGTTCCAAGTTGTAGATTACGTGAACCTTCATGAGATAGGGTATGTATGTTGGCAAGAGACACTATATGGATTCATGGTTGTTGTCATTGATGGCAACAAAGGTCATCTCACATATCCGCAAGCCATGATGTGTCTCTACCGGAAGTCAGAATAAAGAATGTTGTGGTCCGGTGAAGAAGAACAGAGCATGTGGCAAGGTCCGACAGATTGGTCCGGATCTCTCAGAGGAAGTGTCTTGGTGCAGTGCGGATTTGGGGAAGTCAAGAGGACTACCTTGAGTGGTATATTCCAAGGATTTAGCCTCTGGTGATGGACAAGGAAAAAGATATGAATGGTTGAGTACCGGATTCCTGAGAGACAGTGAAAACAGAGGAAGAACTGACTGGCAGAGTATCAAACTGCTTTCCGGATGTGTTACTGTTGATGACAGAGGTTGTGAAGGCATGAATCATGTTTGGCCGACATGATTAATGATATCTACAAGTATATGCTTGATCCGCATTGCTTGGTGAGGAAGGATTCAGCCGACAGAACAAAAGTTTGTAAGAAACTAGACTGTTCCGGATGCCGACTAGAAAGATGATGAAATTACTTGTGCGGATATATATAGAGGATGGATTTAGTTGTGAAGTGTGTGATGGTGTGAAGATATATGCGAATAAGTCCAGAATAGAGCAGAGGTAGCAAAAAGGATCCGGTATGTGAAAGATAGCAGAATAAAGAACAGAGGAAAGATGAAGTGCAGCAGATCAGTGTACTGAGCCTAACCGGAACTGAACTCCAGCATATGCAGATGCTTCCAATCAGTTCAAGACTGTGATTCTCATCACTTTGTAGACAGTGTGTCTTCTTGTAGGCAGTGGGCCTCTTGTGAGCAGTGTGCTCGGGCAGTGAGCCCTAATTGGCAAGTGCCATTTTTGTAATTTCCTATTCTTCTAACAGAGAATAATTTTGGGTTAATCACCCCGTGGTTTTCTCCCTTAACAGGGTTTCCACGTCAAAAATACTGTGTCATGTGTTTCTTATTTCATGATTAATGTTTTTGTGTTTGATTCTATGCTGCATCAATTAAAAGGAAAGTTCAATAAGGGAAATAATTAGGATAACTAATTCACCCCCCCCTCTCAGTTATCAACAATTGGTATCAGAGCCAAGTTCCTCCTAATAGAGCCTAACAGCTTGAGGAAGATCTGGGATTTCAAATGGATGCATATGGTTTAAGGGAGCAACTCAAGACTGCTCTTGAGGATCTTGAACAGTCAAATTATGAAGTCAGTGAATTAAAGGAAAGACTCAAACAGGCTGATGAATTCATGAGAGAATTAAAAGACAAATTAAGTCTCTCTATGAAAAAGAGAAAGGAGCTGCTTCAACAGTTGGCAAGACAAAGTGAAGAAAGCAATACAAATGAAGAATTGACTGAGCAAACCAAGTTATGTGAAAAGTTATCAAAAGAAGTCATTATGTTAAGACATGAAATGGAATCAGGAACTATAAAGTTTACTCAAGAGATTGAAGAAAAAAGAAAGGCTGAAGACAATCTAAGACAATCTCTTAAAGAAAAATCAGAAGAATGCCACCAGATGGACAGGATTATCAGACATCTTGAATCTGATCTTGAAGATGCCAAAGATAATGAAGGAAAACTTGAGGATCAAATTGCCTCTCTCAAAAGAGACCTTCAAACAGCAAATGAATATAAAGAGAAATTCAAGATAAGTTCTGCTCAACTTGAAGTTCTTCTTGGAAGTCAAAAGAGGACAGATGACAAGTATGGTTTGGGATATGAGAAAGGAGAAAGCTCCGGATCCGGTCAGAAGAATCTTGGATCAGAAAATCCAAGGAGCAGGCCTAGAAGACCTCCGGTAAGACAGCCAAATGCTCGAAGATATCCATCCTTCAATGGATACTGCCACAGCTGCAACCACTTTGGTCACAAAGCTAATCAGTGCAGAATGAGAATGAATCAGATTAATTCATCCTTCTCCGGACAGTGCTTCAACTGCAAAAGGTATGGACACAAATCCCATGAATGCAGAATTATGCAAGTAAACAAATCATTCAAAGGTAGATGCTTCACATGCAATAGAGTAGGTCATATGGCTAATCAATGCAGATCAAGAGGATATCAATCAAATATGCAAAGAAATGTTATTTGCCAAATCTGCAATAGGTCCGGTCATAATGCTAAAGTCTGCAGAAACAAGAATCAGGACAAAAGAGGTCCGGTGTATAATCAGAATCAAGACAAGGGTAAACAAAAGATGAATGCGGATGAGGTTAGGAATCAGATGAGCAAGATTTGGGTGAAGAAAAGTTCAGAGAATGTAGAGGTTGGATCCGCACCAGACTCTGGTGCTGATATTTCTTCCGGAAATTAAAAAGTGAGCTCAGGCTCAGGGGGAGACTCAAAGAAAATCTTGTTCCCCCAGCCAAACAAGTGGTGCCGGATGTGGCACAGGATGCGGATCAAAGGGTTTGTAGATATGAGTCTTGAGATACTTCAGTCAAGTTTTCAGAGGTCCGCATGGAGTTATGAAGAAGCTATGATCGATCAAATAAGACCTGTTCAGGGAGATGCTCCGGTATGATAAAGGATTACAAAAAGGTCCGGAAAGATCCGGAAATGCACTATCTTGTTCTGCGGATTGGACAGAGTGTTTGGGATGTTCTTGTAATATGTTACCTTGATTTATTCATGATTGAAAGATCCGGATGATATCCACAGATCAGGACTAATCCGGGATACTCCAAGCTATCTAGACAAGGCAAACCGGAATGATGTAGGTGAAGCATTTATTGCAGACAGATATTAGGGTTCGCGGAGCAATTTAAGGGATTTCTCAAAGGTCATTTGCTCATTCTGCACTCGAGAAGAAGCGAAAAGTGGAGCTCTGCAACAAGGTTCATCAAGCACACCAAGGATCTCCTGCCGAAGTTATTGCATAAAGAAATCAATCCAACCACTCCGTGCAAACCGAAGGCGCATAAGGTATTCTCCGTGTTTCATTACCTCACTGCAAATCTTTGAAGAATGGCTACTCCAAACATAGTTAAGATCTCTGATAGACCTCGCCCCTCATTCAAGAAACATCCCTACAAATCATTGGAGGTAGATCCACTAGGAGCCTTCTCTAGTGTTCCTCACGGAGTTTTACATACCGAAGACATTAGGGTTTACATACATGCAAGCATTGAGGAATTTGGGGAATTCAAATTAAGAGACCTCTATCACAAGCAACTGATAGACAATGCTTTTGAGCTTAAACCAGAGTATAAGGATATCCAGAAGAAACAATTTGAGCAATTTATTCATTTCCCCTGCTTTGAAGAAGATGAATGGGTCCGGTATGTACTGAGCAGGATGCATGACAACTTTCTATGGCTAGATAGACCCTGCAAGATCACAAAAGAGGCAATTAGAGCAGTAACTGGTCTATACTCTTCCGGAGGGGTACCTATCCTCAAATCTGTCAAGAACAACATTGTAACTGAGGCCACCGGATCAAAATTTGATAAGAGGGCAATGACCATTGAAGATATTTCAGATCCGGATATCAAATATGCATCAATGATAATAGGATACAAGATCTATCACTCCAGCAGGGAGAATTCTGTATTCGGAACTGCAGTATACACTGCCTATGAAATGCTAAGAAAGAATGCAGAATATGATCTCTGCGAACTACTGCTAAGCCAATTAATGGAAAATATACAGAAAATCAAGAAGGATAAGAAGAATTCCTTCAAGTATGGTACTCTTATTGTATGTCTATTCTTCTACTTCATGAATGAGCTACCCGGAACAAGTGGATGGGTATGGCAGAATGACAAACCTGTTGCAGTCCAGATAAGAGACTACTTGCATGGACTTGGGGATACAAAAGCGAGAAATACAGCTCTATGGGGATACTTCAAAAACTTTCAGAGCATGATGCAAGCAAGAGAGAGAATTCCCCAGTCTCTTGTTGAAAAATACAAAGACTCAGTGTGTTTTATGGTTGACACTGATCAGTGCCTAATGGAGGCAGTGGAGCCAAGGACTGTCTGGATCATGCCCATGGGGTATGAAGTGGATGAACAGATAGTGGAGCTGCATGTTCAACACATGCTAAGTCAGCCCAAAGATCCTAAGGCAGAAAGGTTTGGAACCTTTGAGGAGCTGAGTGTAAAAATACATGTAGAACTCAGGGAACCTGAGATTAAAAGAAAGGTGAGAAAAGAAGTAGAGCACATTGCTCAAGGCCTAGGCATCTCAAAGGAGGCACTTGATGCCAGCCGGGAAAAGAGGAGGAAGGCTGAGGAAGAAGAGAAAAGTAAAGAAAGTGCTCCGGTTGAAGCTCCCACCCGGACCAGATCATCAAAGAGATCTGCACCTCCCACAACCAAAAGTTCTAAACCGGAAGTCCAGGCATCCGGTAAGAGATCCAAGACAAAAGCCACAAGGGCTTATGGAAGCCAAAAGGATGAAGAGGAAACAGAGTCAGATGAGGGAATAAAAGAAATAAAGAAACAGAAGAAGAAAGGATCCGGTAAGCCCTCCACAGGCCAAGACAAGGATGAAATGGCAGAGGTAACTGTTGAAAAGCCCACTCTGTCTCTAGAGAGCATAATCAAGTCGGTCACGGTGGATGGAAACCTTCAACCAATGACTGAATCCTATGATGACTTCAGTGAGGCTGACCAAAAGACTCTGCAGGAAGCCACAGTTAAATATCTGAACATATATAATAAGGCTTTCATTGAGATCATATCTCTCATTCCTAAAATCCTAGAAAAGGAAATGGAAGTAAGAAAGAATAATGCTCATGCTAAAGATCTTGAGATCCGGGAGCAGATAGCTATTCAGCTATATCCTCAAATTGATCCCAAGACAATGAACATTATCTTCAAGGACTGCAAAGATGAGTTCAGAAGCAAAGCCAGGATGAATCAACTCATGCTTGGTGAGACTGACAAAGTGGCGCAAGAAACAGAAGAGATCCTCCGGAAGGCCTTCAAAAGGTTCAATCTTCCTGTTGTAGAGGACTTAGGTGCAGAAACAGCTGCTGATTTGGAATCTTCTGTTCCGGAAGAAGTGAGCCCTGAACAGACAAATATCTCTCCTCCGGTTTCCCCTACAGTCTCCGGATCCAAAGAAGAAGAGCAATTACAGGAGAAGGAAGCAGTGGTGAAAGACAAAGAGGTTGACAGTTCTAAGACTGCAGAAGAAAAGAAACATCTGTCTCCGGCAAGAGACACTGCACAAACTGTTCAACAATTTTTGAGCAAAGAAACTTTAGAGATTGATGAACCGGAGCTTCTAAAAGGCCCATTCGACTTTGACTCTCTCTCTCCGGTACAAACAATGAAGATAGCTTCATTTGCAAATGCCAAGGCAAATGAAAAGCTCCTGAAGTCTCATATGGAAGACTGTGAGTTGATAGAGGCTGCTTCCGGAGTACTTGTAAAGATTATGCCATCAATCCAAATAGATCCGACAGCCTCCACTTCCGGTAATCTAAAAACCTTAGTCAGCAGTGTTGATACACATTTTGATTCTCTAGAAAAATCAGCTGAAGAAAAGGTCCGGAAGGAATTTTTGGATAAGAGATTTTCAGAAATATTAGAATTAATCTCTAAAGATAGGAAGATTGTAAGCATTGGAATAAAGAGCTTAGAGAATGCTCTTAAGGATGGCGGTGACATCTATAAATTTTGTATATCCTGGTCAAAGGCAACAGCAGCATTTGACAAGAAAATAAAAGAGGAACAGGATAAGCTACAAAGCTTATCTCAAAGTTTTGATCCTCTCTCTTCCTCTATAATAAATCAAGAATGTCAGACTATTGTGGTCTTGAATGAAATAAAGAATCTTGAGAAGGAAAGGAAGAACATCACCAACCGGATGGGAGAACTTAGAAGGATTATAATCCCTAAGTTGGAAACTATGCATGAGGCCATCAGTGATGCTCAGACCACCGCCCAAACAAAAGATCCGACAGATCTCAAGCGGGCAGAAGCGTTTGCATTTTTGTTGAGTGGTCACATTTCAATTTTGGACAGAATGAAGCAAAGCTGGGCTACAGAAATGATCCAATTGCAGACATCCTTTGCAGACATTCTTCAGTATATGTGAGTATGAAAATATGCGGCTATGTATAGAAATTTTTTGAAAATTTTGGTGTGCGGACCCTACCCTTTGCCATTGATGTCAAAGGGGGAGTGAGGAGCAGTGAAAAATGAGGAATCCAACTAAGGGGGAGTTCCGGAAATTGTATATAAAGACAGAGCATCAGCAAAGGGGGAGCATAGTGAAAACACTTAGTCATTTTTCACTAAGTGTTGCCATCAATGCCAAAGGGGGAGATTGTTGGCAAGAGACACTATATGGATTCATGGTTGTTGTCATTGATGGCAACAAAGGTCATCTCACATATCCGCAAGCCATGATGTGTCTCTACCGGAAGTCAGAATAAAGAATGTTGTGGTCTGGTGAAGAAGAACAGAGCATGTGGCAAGGTCCGACAGATTGGTCCGGATCTCTCAGAGGAAGTGTCTTGGTGCAGTGCGGATTTGGGGAAGTCAAGAGGACTACCTTGAGTGGTATATTCCAAGGATTTAGCCTCCGGTGATGGACAAGGAAAAAGATATGAATGGTTGAGTACCGGATTCCTGAGAGACAGTGAAAACAGAGGAAGAACTGACTGGCAGAGTATCAAACTGCTTTCCGGATGTGTTACTGTTGATGACAGAGGTTGTGAAGGCATGAATCATGTTTGGCCGACATGATTAATGATATCTACAAGTATATGCTTGATCCGCATTGCTTGGTGAGGAAGGATTCAGCCGACAGAACAAAAGTTTGTAAGAAACTAGACTGTTCCGGATGCCGACTAGAAAGATGATGAAATTACTTGTGCGGATATATATAGAGGATGGATTTAGTTGTGAAGTGTGTGATGGTGTGAAGATATATGCGAATAAGTCCAGAATAGAGCAGAGGTAGCAAAAAGGATCCGGTATGTGAAAGATAGCAGAATAAAGAACAGAGGAAAGATGAAGTGCAGCAGATCAGTGTACTGAGCCTAACCGGAACTGAACTCCAGCATATGCAGATGCTTCCAATCAGTTCAAGACTGTGATTCTCATCACTTTGTAGACAGTGTGTCTTCTTGTAGGCAGTGGGCCTCTTGTGAGCAGTGTGCTCGGGCAGTGAGCCCTAATTGGCAAGTGCCATTTTTCTAATTTCCTATTATTCTAACAGAGAATAATTTTGGGTTAATCACCCCGTGGTTTTCTCCCTTAACAGGGTTTCCACGTCAAAAATACTGTGTCATGTGTTTCTTATTTCATGATTAATGTTTTTGTGTTTGATTCTATGCTGCATCAATTAAAAGGAAAGTTCAATAAGGGAAATAATTAGGATAACTGATTCACCCCCCCCCCCCCCCTCTCAGTTATCAACAATGTATTAGTTATCTCTCCTTATTGAGTTAAACTCAATTTGACCAATGTCGATTTGTCATTTTGGAAAGATTTTTGACATCAAACTCCATTTGATTTAGTCAAGAGATATATAAGTATTTAGAGGTTAGAGTTTAACCATTCTTCTCATCAGGAAGTTTTCGGACATATTTCTTTGTTTTGCTTGATGATTAACACTGATTTCAGCAAAAGGTTGCGAAGGGGGAGAAGACCTCGACCCCATTTTCGCAATTTGCAAAATGATTATTATCAATGTCCATAGAAATGGTATTGTTAACATTAAGTTGGTATCTTGTATTTATTTAGTTATATATTTTAATAACATTTAAATAATGTCTTTTTTGTGTTTTAAACACTTATCTACTTGAGATAAGTCTCTCGATGGTTTAGTTAACCACTTGACCACGAGATGGTGCACGTACTTTATATTCCCACGTAAAGTGGAGAGAGTGGGGAATTATCCTTGGTGGTGGGAGTTATCTTTTGGCAAGAGGATAACAATTGTTGGACTGCATGCTCCTTCATTGAGCTCTCTTAGGGATCTCAATGTATCCTTTCCATTATGTAGAGACTCACACGGGAAGGAGATAGGGGATCATTTTTCTATTGTGATAATGGTGCTTTTGGAAGAAAAGAAAGAGAGAGCTCTTAGTCGAGAACCGACAAGGAGAAAAAAACCTGAGAGTAGATCTCAAAGTCCGAGAGGAGGACTGTGTTAAAGTTAAACATGTATTCTTTTAGTTATGGCCAAAGCTGTGATAATTCAATACATAGTATCCTTGTTATTATCGTGTGCTTCCTTTGTAAATGACTGTATACGACTTGATAAGTCAATATTATCCATATTGTCTTACAACAATTTGCTTTACAACATTAGAAGGTCGATAACAGTATGGTCTATGTATACTTTCTAACGTATAATTTGTAGTTTAGTAGGCCATTGGCTCTAAAATGAATATTCATATTCTTTTATAGTTAAAAACTATAGTTATGAAATCTTAACATTTATCTCTTGACTACATGCAAATAGTTGAATTGGTATCAACTGTTCATATCGATACTTCAAAGAACTTAACTTTTTGTGAAGACCACTATTGGCTCTCTCTGGCAGTGGGGAGTCTATTCTTAATAGTCATTATTATTTGGCCATGATAACAAGTTGTTACCAACATTGAGTATAGAAGAAATATTTCTTGCATGAACAACCTTGGTCTTTTTTAGAATAAAGGAAACTAGTCGATTATAACTATCTTTTTCTAAGCTTAGTTAAGGGCACAACTAGTAGTTTCAAACCCAAAGTTTATCTTGTTATTGAAGGGAATTGTGTGGTAACTTTGAACTAAATCATTCTTAGACAGTGGGCAGAGTCGAGGTTTAGATACCCGAGTCCTAGGTGTTAAGTGGATGGACTTCGAGTCCCAACACTACTTATACTGTTAACAAATTATAAATGACTAATGATTGTCACAAATATATTTATTATTATTGTGATTGGTAGAATCTTTTGTGCTACTATAGATTTGAATCATGCCATTCAGTGACATCCACTTGGCTGTGAATTGGTAAGTGTACTAATTAAAAATTAATCTTTAAAGTTCATTTTATGAAGTATGTCAAGAAACCTTTTTATGATAAAGGTTCTTAATTACTCACTTTTATGTGATTTGGGATTAGAAAAGACAATTTCTAAGAATCTCCTAGACATACATAATGAACATGTAAACCTTTTTACAAGTATGTGATTAACTTATAACAGACATTAAGTTGTTGATTTGGATTAGATGTGAATCAATGAACCAAGTTAAATATCTTGGACAAATTTATGATGTTTCTATCAAAAATATTATCCGTGTCCATACTAGACACCCAAGTCAAGAATATATATACATTTAAACTTTTGAATCAAGGAATAGAGTGACAGGAAGTCATAAATTCTAGGTTGCAGTTGCAACAAGAGGCCTTCGAAGGATCAAGACCTCAATTTGAACCCTGGTGGGTTTTGTACTCCAGAATTTAGAGATAAAAATCTAAGTCAGGAAGACAACGGGTGAGAATTATTCAAGACAACCCATGGCTAGAATTGGTCAAACTAAATTCACTATAGGATGAGATAGCTTCTAAGTCGAGTTAGAAGTGTGTGGACAATCGACTACATTCATTGCGAAATGTCTATGTATATTAAATCTTTGGCCAAAGTGATGTAGGAGCACTTGGGTGCATGCATGATTAACATCACACGAAAACATTTTCATCTTTTTTTGGTTTCTATTGTTTTAGTTTTGGTTGATGTCCTCTGTAAGGCAAGAAAGTATTGATGCGACTTGGGAAGTGGTAAAAGCATTCAATGAGAAAATAGCAATATGTTGTCAAGAAAATTCAGTTGATTCAATATATCATTAATAAGTACTTTCAATTTTTACTTGTGAAAAGATTGGATAATCTAGCTATTTTGGCACGTGTTTGAATTTTTGTATTCTTTCTTTGCTGATATGACTTGTCGACAAACTCATCTTCTTCGAAGGGATCTGCAAGTTCAAAACTGTGATGTGTTTGATGGAAGTTGTTTTGAGTTAACATTACATGAGGAGAGTGCAAACATTGTATTCTTTTGTCAGCCAGAAGGTAATGCTATTCCATGGTTCAATTAAGGTAATTGGCAAATAATAATCCTATCTTTTGGACGTCTACAGTTATTGCCATGAAAAAATGGCAATGAAGTTCTAATGGAGTCGGCATCATGTTCATTGTAAAGTATAGAAGATCCACAACATACATAACCAAAGTAAAGCTAAAGTAACTATAAGTAAAGTAAAGTAAAGTAGTAACCACATATACATCATTGGATAAGAGATAAATTTAACATTTATTGTCCATGAAGATTCCAATCAATAATTTGATATACAATCATGATACAAGTCATCTTTCGAAAGTACAATTACAGAGCTTTCTAAAATAACAATATACATATGTTTCAATCATGGCTTTACGCCTTACATAACATTTTGATTTCAATGAAGATATACATATGTTGACAAGACCAAGTAAAATCCAACACAATTAGTCCTCGACCACCATCGGCCATCTGGCCATCTGTTGCGTCGAAGGACAAGAACATGGTTCAGGTGCTTTTCTGCCGAACCACAAAGCCTACACTTCCTTGGTATTCCTCAAAATAAGGAATGCCTGACCCTGCTCAAAGGGCCTAGCAACCTATAAACAAGTGCCTACTCAGGTGGAATTTGGTACATGCCTATTAACCTACATGCAATCTAACTAGAATGCATCATCTCATTAATAGGACATGGCAGGGAAAAATAATGCATAACTAGGCATATAAACCATCTATTTCACTAGTACATATGTCTATTTCAACATCAAATTACTTTGGCCAAAGTATTAACCATTTTAATGGTGTGTAGGTTTTGAAAAGAAAACCTACTTCCTTATTTTCCCAATGTTCGACACCCGTCCTGGAAGGCAATCTTTCCAAAAGCAAGTACAAAGAGAACAAAATAACCATTTCCATTCAAAACACAGTTTGTGCAAAAATGAACTCCTACCACACATGCATTAGTATAGAGAGAAGAAATCATTTTATGTGTCTACAACTAGTGTTTGTTTCGTATATAGCTAGTTTTCTTAGTATGTGCTACAGTGCGATTTATGCAATTACGTCAGTTTTGGTTCGATTCTGATTTGTTTCATTATTGTTGTAAGGCAAAATACTGAATGTTTTCAATCATGATGTAAAAGAAAATACATAATTCCAGGTATAATCCCTTAGATAATAGGTGCTCGTAACTCTATATACAAAAAGGGTTCTAATTATAATGAAAATGTAAATCTCAATTAATAAAACCATTTAAGTTAATATGCAAAACTCTTTATTAAATGTTTATCTATTTATGTATTTGCATGAAGGATATATACATGTTAATTATCTAATATTTGTAAACAAGAGACATACTAAGAATAATGCCGATGTTGATATTGGAAAGTTGCTGGCTAAAATAACTATCTTCACGAGACCGGTTTAAAAGATATAAGGGTCATTTTTGCTACAGGAAGACACCACTATAATACATAGTTAAAGATAATGTAGGTCAATAGAATTGAAGAGGCAGTTAGGAGGCCGATCAAAATATTATGAAGGCCACCATACAGATAAGGCGTAAGAAATGCCGACAACAGTGAGGGTATGATTGATTAGACTCTATGCAGGCCATTACGAATAGGTCGAAGAAATATTTAGAACAACATACACTCAGACAAGAATATCTATTTAACATTTGTTTTAAAAGAAGAGAAGGCCATTTAGTAGGACAACTAGCAATAAAATAAAGAGGACGGTTTGTAAGATTTGGCCAATTAAATAAAATTATAGAGGACGTTTAGGAATACAACCGAGTCAATAATGCAGATTAGATCAAATTTTGAGGTCGTGGTATAAAGAAAACGAGAGGTTGATAGCAACATAGCCCAAGGGACTGGGAGATCCAAATATCATAAAAATAGAGGTTGAATAAAAGGAAAGAGAGACATCGTAGGTTATAAGGCCTTTCGATAAGCATATAAGCATTGCAAGAATCCATTCAGAGGCATAGTTTAGCCAAGCATGATGCTGGCTGAGAATAAATCAGTGATCGGTCTTATGATAAAAGAAACATAGCTACTAAAAGACTAGCAGATAAGCCAATCTAGATAGAAGAGACTTCGGCCCATCAAATTTGTTTGTAAAAGAAAAATCCAAAAGCTCTTGAGGAAAAAATTAGAAGACATAACAAGGGCTCAGCAAGTTAAACGGTCATCCTAGGAGGTGATCATGACAATACAGGTGGGACAACCATCAATGGTTGCGCTAGCCTATGACCAATCAAACAAAGAAAGGGCCGTTGGGAGTTAACAAGCTGGCCGTTGCTTGAAAAAGAAAAAAAAGAATGACTCCATCATTAGATTGACCAACGAAGAAAAAGAGCATAATAACTTATTACTGAGTTTTTCTTTTCCACACTAGGTGAGACATCAGATCAAGGAATAATGATGCAGATCTACCAAGCATACTGAAGCTATATATGTTAAAAGGGTCATTTCTGAGAAGCAAGAATAATACTCAATACACAGCTAAATACCTGGTATCTAGAGGTTTGCACGTATGCCTCTAACTTTCCAATAATCTTTTCTTCAACCTTTTTGCCTTCCTGTATTCTTTCACCTTTCATAGCTCTGTATGTCTTCCTCGTTTCTTTTTTTTTCTCTCCCCTCAAAGCTTTAATTGTTTTCTTTTTAACAACTCAAAACCCTAATTTCTTTTCACTCCATCGATCTTTCTCCATGCAAAATTCCCATCTATTTTCAGTTTTATTGTTAATAAAATCCTCTTTATTGCATGCATAGTATCTCCATTATTATCTGAATGTAACTATTCTTATATAATAAAGATTTTAAATTAAGTATTTTATTATTTCTTTACATAAATTGCCATTAATATTTATTTCCTTTTAAGATGAACATAAGCTATATATTTTATATATAGATAATAATTTATAATTTTAATATTTTATTTTTGAATGCTTTCACAATATTATTTAATTTAACACTAATATTTTATTGCAAGAAATATAATTTTCATATAATTTTAATATTATTTCTTTATATATATATATTACAAGGATAGGCACACTAATAATAATAAGCCATTAATGCATTTATATCTATATAGGTATTTTAAATCAAAAATAACAAAACTGGCTTATTCAATTTTAGACGAAATGACATCCAAGTAAGCATAGAGGCAATTGCAAGACACGACAATTTCAACAAAGAGCAAAAATGCAAACATTCATTGAAACAATAATGTCATCTATGTGAGTGTGTGACACCAGATAAAACCCATCAATTGTTGCCAAGCGGCTAGGTCCCCTCTTCCTGAGCCATGTTCTTGCCTTCAACAACCTATAGTCAAACCCACTCACTTTCCACTGTCAATAGGTTAGTATCATAAGCCAAATAATACATCCCTATCAAATATCATCAATTAGTGTCCAATAGTCCTATGCATTAATGTAATGAAATCAAACACAAGGTCTGAGACATAACATCCTTCCCCACTTGGAATAGACATCGTCTCGATGTCTTATTACATCCATAAAAATAATAAAATATCAAACTAATACTACTTAATGCATCAAATGTATCATCATCAAAGTATCAAAGTATCTCTAATGTGCATGAAATAAAAGCATATATGCTATTTCCCCAAATGCGGGAAGGATCTATCAATCTCTGCAGAATCCTCCCAAGTGGCACTGTCCACTAAATACTAGTCACACTGGACCTTATACTGCACTATGTCTCTATTATGCAACTTAACGTTGCGCTTCTCCAAGAATCGAATGGGCTCCACTAGCACCACTCTTGGATCTGACACCTGCAGAGCACACCAATCAACAATATGCAATACATCAGGATGATAAGGTTTGAGCAACGACACATGAAAAAAATTATGGATCTTGGTGAGAGCTAGTGACAGAGCAAGTTTATATACAATTGGATTGATCACTTCTAGAATGTTGAAAGGTCCTACAAATCTGGGAGCGAGTTTGGATGCCTTGCCAAACGAAATTGAGCTCTTGTGCAGCTTGACCTTTAGAAACACCTTGTCACCTACTGAGAATTACCTGAAAGTCCTGTTTCTATCTTCATAACTTTTCTATCTATTTAAGGCTTGCTTTAATTTCTCTTTAATTAGCCTCATTTGTTCTTCCATTTCTCTTAACATGTCGGGTCCAACCACTATCCTATATTCAACTGTGTCCCAACTAATTGGTGTCCTACACCTGCGCCCATATAGACCCTCAAATGGTACCATCCCTACAGATGCGTGGTATGAATTATTATACGTGAACTCTACCAATGGTAGATATTCCTCCCATTTATACTGCTGATCCATACAGTACATCCTTAGAAGATCCTCCACTACTTGGTTGACTCTCTCCATTTGACCATCTATTTGAGGATGATAAACCATGCTAAAGTTCAACTTAGTCCCCAAAGATGCATTAAGTGTGGTCCAGAACCTAGAGGTCATGCAAGTGTCGCAATCTAAGATGATCATCTCGGGCACTCCATGTAGTCGAAAGATCTCTTGGACAAACTTCTTCGCTAAGGTTAACGATCTGTCTGAGAGATTTTTGAGAATGAAATGGCCACTTTTGTCAGTTTGTACACCACCACTAAGATGACATCATGTCTATTCTTTGACATGGGCAATCCCTAAATAAAGTCCATGCTAATTACTTGCCACTTATACTCTGGAACACTGTGTGGATAAAGAAGTCTTACAGGATGGACATGTTCGGCCTTGACGCATTAACACTCTAAACACCAAGCGACAAACTCATTTACATCCTTCTTAAGCTTAGGCCAAAAGTATAATGGTCTTAACTCTTCAACCATCTTGGTCACTCCTGGGTGTCCAGAATATGGCACACTGTGGACCTACTCAAGAACTAGTTTCCTCAACTCACCTAAATTTGGGATATACATCCTCCCCTGGTATCTCAAAATCCCACCTGACTCTATCACATACCCATCAAATTGATGATATGAGGTGTCTGCTTCTAATGCTTGTTTAACCTAATCATAATGGTCATCCCCTTATAAGCTTTGGATTACCTATTGTCTCAAATTGGATCTAGTAGTCACCATGGTAGCCAGATGTTGTCTCCTACTAAGTGTATCTGCAACCCTATTCTCTTTTCCTTTTATATACTCAATTCCAAAGTCGTACTCACTAAGGAATTCTAACAACCTTCTTTGTCATACATTGAGATTAGGTTGGGTGAAGATGTATCAACATACTTGAGCCCCAAATGATTTTCTTTAGCTCAAAGGGCTTACCCAATCTAGGTAGTGTCTCCACATTTGGAGTGCATGAACACTGGAGGCCAACCCGAGATCATGAGGTGCATAGTTTAACTCATGCTGCTTTAGCTTTTTGGATTCATATGCCACCACTTTTCCATTCTACATCAACACTCCTCCCACACCTTCAATAGAAGCATCTGTTATCACTGTGAAATGACCATTGGGATAAGGTATGGTTAGAAT
Organism: Cunninghamia lanceolata; assembly: GCA_027924645.1. Taxonomy (NCBI): domain Eukaryota; kingdom Viridiplantae; phylum Streptophyta; class Pinopsida; order Cupressales; family Cupressaceae; genus Cunninghamia; species Cunninghamia lanceolata. The sequence goes on along the minus strand of BSBN01000994.1, from coordinate 5,524,099 downwards.
AGGTGCTATCATGAGTTTCTCCTTTAAGAGCTGGAAAGCTTGCTCACATTTATTTGTCCAATCAAACTTCTTACCTTTCTTCTGTAACGAGGTTATGGGTGCTGCAATTGTCAAGAATCCCTCTACAAATTTCCTATAATATCCTGCCAGCCCCATAAAGCTTCTAACCTCAATCACAGTTTGTGGTGCGGGCCATTCCATTATTGCTTTGATCTTTTCAAGATCTACTGCTATCCCATCTGCTAAAATTATGTGGCCAAGATAGTGCAATTTACTCTGGTAGAATGTGCACTTAGATAACTTGCCAAAAAGTTTTCTCTCTCAAACACTACAAGACTATCCTCGAGTGTCTTTCATGCTCCTCTACTGAATTAGAATAAATCAGAATGTCATCTAAGAAGACCAACACAAATTCGTCTAGACAATCCCTGAATACACTGTTCATCAAGTTCATAAAAGTTGCTGGTGCATTAGTTAACCCGAATGGTACTACTGTGAACACATAGTGACCATATCATGTTCTGAACACTGTTTTAGAGATATCCTCATCCTTAATCCGTAACTGATGGAAACTGGATCTAAGGTCTATTTTGGAGAATACCTTTGCACCTTTCATTTGGTCAAACAACTCATCTTATAGTTGCCTTGTTGAGCATCCTGTAATCAATGCACAACTATAATGTTCCATCCTTATTTACAAAGATAATTGGTGCACCCCAAGGTGACACACTAGGTCTGACAAACCCTTGTTTCAACAATTCTTCCAACTGTGCCTTAAGCTCATATAGTTTTGTCGTTGTCATTCTGAAGGGTGCTTTAGATTGTGGTTCTGTTCCTAGCACTAGATCTGTAGAGAAATCAAATTCCCCTTTTGGTGGTAGTTCTGTCAATTCATTAGGGAAGACATCTTGGAACTCTCTAAGGATATGATATTATCAAAGGATGGTTCCTGATTATCTAGATCTCTTATTTTGACTACATAGATTGAACAACCCTTTCTTTTAGCCTTTTTCAATTGCATGGTTGATATTTGTCTTAACTTAAGGGGTGTCCTAGATCCATGAATCTCTACCTGATTCCCAAAATCATCAAGGCATTTCACTACCTTCTCTTCACAATCTACTAAGGACTTATGTTCAAATAGCCAATTGATTCCTAGAATCATGTCATATGATCCTAGAGGTGCAACATAGAGATTGACTTGCATTTGGAAAGTAGGAAGATCTAATTCACTGCATACTAGACATGAATCTACTCTTTTCTCTGCATTGTTACCATACTGCACCATCCAATAATTTTCCATGTGTCCTGGTTTTACAGATAACTTAGCTACAATTTTAGGATCAACAAAACATTACGTAGCTCCTATATCAATTACAATAGAAACTGGAAGGCCAAAGAGCTTACCAGACATCTGAATGGGTGTAGCTTGAAAATCCTCTTAACGATGATCTACAGCCACATGAATTTGGTGTTGAGGAGCTCCTTGTCTATTCCTATCTCTCTGATTCATTGTTCGACAAGGACACACACTAGCATAGTGCTCTCCTCCACAATTATAGCATCCATCTCGGGGTCCTCTTTGTCTAGCTGGCATGTCTCTCTTGTTATTGTTACCATTGTTGCCATAGTTACCTCTCTTATTATTTCCACCTTGGTTCCCATTGTTCTTTTCCTAATAATTATTGCCTCTTTTAAGATTCCTTATTTGGTGCTTGCTATTTCCTTGGTTGTTATTATTACCCTGATTGTGACTGTCATTCTGAAACCTTTTATTTCCATTCTTCACATCTTGACTCTTACGGTAATTAGCAATTTGCTGCAATTTATGCTCTTGTTTAGTTGATTTTTCAAACACTTCATCCATGGTCAAGGGATTATGAATATCCACCTCTGACCCAATCTGTGGCCTTAAGCCCAAGATAAACTTACAAATCTTGAACCTCTCGTCAAGTTGATACTGTGGAACATACTATTGCAAGTATGTGCCTAATCGATGTTGTCATTGATGTCAACATATCTGTGTTGTCATTAAAGTCAACTATGTTCTTACTTTGTTGAGGATATTGAGAAAATTAGCCTCTCCAGTGATAACAATGTGTTGCAGTAGAAATAGTGCATTACAGGTAGAAAAACAGTCCATAAGAATGCTCCACATTTCCTGTAGAATAAATATCTTTGCCTACATATTGGAAGTTATTTAGAAGCTTGTCTAAAGATGTTATATTATGAGTTTGAGCCTCCAGTATGAAGAATTGAGTGAGATATGTTCACCAGAGTGAAAATGACTTTTTCTGTGTGTTTGGTGGTAATAGAGAGAAAGTGTTTTGCTCCGCATTCCTCCACATTGAAGTATTTTGGTTTGTGCTTCTGGAAGTAAGTCTATGATGATGTTAAATGCCTTCAATTGTAATGGTTCATGATTTGGTGGTCCACAAGCTATCCTTTACTCAAGACATTGGGTGGAAGTGTTGTTCTTGTGCTCCGGTTTGAAGAATCTTGTTGATAGAGTTGTTAGAGATCGTACGGTTGTTCCTGGTGATTATAATGTGCTTGTGGATGTCTCCTGATCATGCTCCTACATTTGGATTGGTCCGCAAAGTGTAATTCAGATTGTGCATGAAGCATGTTCTTTAGGATACGTGTGTTAACATCAGTCTTGGATGACCTGGTTGAATTCATTATTTGCGAAGATGCATCGAAGATTGTGATAGTGTGTTGTAGCGTGGAAGTTTGTGTTTGAGTCCCAACTAAGGTGTGGCATGATCTGCATACATTCTTACATCTTTTCTTTAGCTAAATTTATATTAGGTCTAGACCTATTTTATGTATGTTTGTAATGCCGACCTTGGAGATTGTTCCAACGGTTGATGATTGTAATACCGACCTTGATGATCATTCCAAGGTTGATGTAGTGTATAAATACTTGTAATTGAGTCATGAAAATGTATCCAAGGGCAAATATGTGATGATAGAGTGAAGAAAAGTTGTAGAGCAGAGAAAAGGTGTTTGTGCTTCAATGGAACTGAACCTTGGCATGGATTAGATGCTCTTATCTCAGTTCAACCTTTAGGCAGTGAGCCACCCTTTAGCAGTGAGCCATCCATAGGTAGTGAGCCATTCTTTATAGTGAGCAATATGGGCAGTGAGACTTGTAGGTAGTGAGCTTCTATTTTTTGGTATTGATATAACATATATATTTATGTGGGCTAACACCCACCATGGTTTTTCCCTTTTAGGGTTTTCCACGTAAAAATATGGTGTCTCCTGTGTTGTTTATGCTTTTGTGTTGAGCTTCTCATTTAATGCTTTCATGGTTATATCTGAATATAAGTAATTGATAAGTTGGTAATCATATTTGGTTAAACGTTTTAGGACAATTGATTCACCCCCCTTTCAGTTGTCCAGTGCAGTTTAACAATTTGTATCAGAGTAAGCTTCCTCGGTTGTAAGCCTAACAACTTGGGGTTGATCCAGATGTCACACCAGGATGAATTACTTTTCAATTGTTTCAAATGTGGTGAAGTGGGACACTATGCATCCATATGTCCAAAAAGAAACTCAAAAAATTTTGATGATGAAGGCAAAAGTAGAAAATTCAAGAAAACTTTTTATCATGTTGAAGACAATGAAGAAGATGACCGTTGTTTCAATGAAGATGAAAATATTGATCCAGAGGTAAGTATTGACAACGAAGATACAAAAAAATATTGGGTTATTGACAGTAGCTGCTCAAATCATATGACTGGTGATAAAGGAAAGTTTACGAATCTTGTGAAGAATGAAGAATGATTATTTAGATTTAGAAATGACTGTACTGCTAAAATTTGTGGAAAAGACTCAATCAATTTTGATGGAAGACAACATACAGATGATGTTCTCTATGTCAAAAGTCTAAAACAAAATCTCCTGAGTGTTGGACAATTGTGTAGAGAATGATACAGTTTCATATTTCAGAATGATATATTTGAAATCAAAGATAAATTTAGAGCTGTAATAGTTGGTGGAAAAAGGACAGGGAAATCTTTATCATCTTAGAGAAGGCAACATTATTTAGCAACATGAAAGCTAGCTTTGGCATGGGAAATTGTGTCACATCAACCCTAATGATCTAGCAAGGATAAACTCAACACAAATTGTGAAAGATCTGCCAGAGAGGATACATTTTAGAAACATCACCTGCAATAAGAGTCAAGTTGAGAAGAAAGCAAGAAGAAGTCAACAAGATGAAGAAAGATCCTCAACTAGACTGATGGAATTGATTCATACAAACCTTTGTGGACCTACAAGAGTAAAAAGTCTCCAAGATGATAGGTACTTTATGTTCTTTGTCGATGATTATTCTAGAATGACTTGGGTTAGCTTTCTCAAAGAAAGATTAGAAGCTTCAGATGTATTTAAAGCCTTCAAAACAATGGTTGAAGATGAATTAAATGTGAAAATCAGATGTCTAAAGTCTGACAGAAGTGAAGAGTTTATCTCTGATATATTCAATATGTGGTGTGAGACCCATGGAATAAAAAGACAACTATCTAGAGAGAATAGAGTAATGGAAATAATGAGCAAGCTTGTTCAAGAAGCTGCAAAGACAATGTTAGAGGAAGCTGACCTACCAGAAGCATATTGGAAAGAAGCTTTACATACTGCTATCTATATTCAAAATAGAGTTCAAGTCAAAGGTAATGATACTAAAACTCCTTACGAATTGTGGTATGGAAGAATACCCTCAGTAAAATATTTCAATGTTTTTGGAAGCAAATGTTATATTAAAAGAGAAGGAGAGCTAAGCAAGTTTGATGATAAGTATGATGAAGGAACCTTCCTTGGTTACTCTACTGAGAGTAAGGCCTACCGGTGTTACAATAAAAGACTGAAAAAGATCATTGAGAGTGCAAATGTCAGGGTTGATGAAGACATAGAAAAGTATTCAGAAATCATTAATCAAAGGGAAAAGGTATTCACCAAAGAAGAAGATGATACTGAAGAAAAGAAAACAAAGAAAGGTCAAATGAATTGGTGTTTGATTGCCAATATTGAAGCCTGCAATAAACCCTCTCAAGATGAACGTTTGTTCACTGAAGAATCCAAAATTGGTCTTGAAAATCTTAAGAATTCTGAAGAAGAAAACATAAACTTGAAAGAAAGTACAACAGAAGAAAATGAATGCATCGAAGAGTTAAAAAGGCAAATCAAAGAGATTATGCAAAAACTTGAGGATAGTAGTAAAGACTTGAAGTTAGCAAATGAAGGAAAAGTAAAAATTGAAGATTGCTTGAAAAATAAAACAAATTATTGCTTGAAGCTTGAAGAAGAAGTTGTGGATCTGAAAGCTGATTTGAAACATACATGGGATCAACAAGACAAACTCAGTATACGTGCAACCATACTTGATAATCTAATGGGTGATGCAAGTCAGAAAAATCCTGATGACATTAACAGTATGAGACCTATGAAAGATAAAAGTTCCAGAATAGATCAAGAAAGGAATTCTAAAGTCAAAGAGGACAAAGACAAACCAACTTAGGACCAAAGGAACAAATTAAGAAGATCTCTGGTCAGGCAACCGAATGCACAAAGGTATCCATCTCTCAATGGTTACTGTTACTCATGTAGTAAATTTGGTCATAGGGCTACTTAATGTAGAAGTAGAATGAATCAAAATGTTCCATCTTTATCTGTCAATGTTTCAACTACAAAAGAACTGGTCACATAGCAAGTGAATGTAGGGGTATGACAAGAAATGGCTTCAACGATACAAGGAAAACTCAATTTTTTAATGGAATGTTCTTTGCTTGCAATAAACTTGGGCACATGGCTAATCAATGCAAATTTAGAATAAATTCATTTAGAGGGAGAAATCAAGGACAAGTAAGTATTGTGCTATGATTGTAACAAGCCTGTACATATGGTAAAGTTTTGTAGAAGCAAGGATGTTAAAAGAAACTACTATCCTGAAGAAAGGAAAATAGAGAAAAAACATGATAAGGGAAAAGAAAAAGCTGATCTGGTTGAAACCAAGAAAGAAATGGGCAAGATCTGGATCAAGAAAGATGTTATTGAAGTCAAGGATGGATCTGCACTAGTACTAGTTTCTGGTGTAGATATTTCCTCTGGGAAGTAAATTAGGAGCATTGGTTTAGGGGGAGTCTTATTGAAAATCTTTCCTCCCTGACTAAAAGATTGATGCCAAGCATAAAGAGACAAGGTCAAGGGTTAGCAGCAAAAGTCTAAAGACTGTATTTGAGAAGGATAAACGAAGAATTGTGCAAAAGTTCATTATTCCCTGCACAGAGCAAGTCTTCATGATGATTGATAATACTTAATGAACTATGAGGAGAATGGATATGAACCAATTATGTCTTTATGAAGCAATGAAGAAGAAGGAAAGAAAGTGCAAGATGAAGAAGCTTTGAAAAATATTTCTAAGACCCATAGGATCTGTGCAAGAGCATTGGTGACAGACAAGAACAAGGGTTGCCAAAGAACACATTTAGAAGAATCAGACTTGGGAACATATTCCTATATCTGCAGGTAAGAAGGGAAAGTGGTAAAGTGACTTGAGAAGTCATTGTTTTACCTTGACCAATAAAGGCTACCTCTCAGGGGGAGTAGCTAAATGTTTCTAGTAAAGTAAATAGATCAGAGTAGTAGCATGCAAGTATGTGCCCTTTTCCATTGATGTCAAAGGGGGAGAGAAATCATGTGAAAAACTTAGGGGGAGAAAGAATGCAGTTGTGTAAAGAGAAAGGGGGAGAATCTTGTCTTGGTGGTCTTTTTAGTTTTTCACATCATATGTTGCCATCAATGACAAAGGGGGAGATTGTTGCAAGTATGTGCCTAATCAGTGTTGTCATTGATGTCAACATATTTGTGTTGTCATCGGTGTCAACTTTGCTTACTTTTTTGAGGATATTGAGAAAATTAGCCTCTCTGGCGATAACAATGTGTTGCAGTAGAAATAGTGCATTGTAGGCAGAAGAACAATCCAGAAGAATGCTCCGCATTTCCTGTAGAATAAATATCTTTGCCTCCAGATTAGAAGTTATTTAGAATCTTGTCTAAAGATGTTATATTTCAATTTTGAGCCTTCGGTATGAAGAATTGAGTGAGATATGTTCACCAGAGTGAAAACAACATTTTTTGTGTGTTTGGTGGTGACAGGGAGAAAGTGTTTTTCTCCACATTCCTCCACATTGAAGTATTTTGGTCTGCAGTTCTGGAAGTAAGTTTATGATGATGTTAAATGCCTTCAAGTGTAATGGTTTGTGATTTGGTGGTCCGCAAGCTATCCTTTACTCAAGACAGTGGGTGGCAGTGTTGTTCTTGTGCTTTGGTTTAAAAAATCTTGTTAATAGAGTTGTTACAGATCGTGTGGTTGTTCCTAGTGATTATAATGTGCTTGTGGATGTCTCTTGATCATGCTCCTACATTCAAATTGGTCCACAAGGTGTAATTCAGATCGTGCATGAAGTGTGTTCTTTAGGATATGTGTGTTAAAATCGGTCTTGGTTGACTTGGTTGAATTCATTATTTGCGAAGATGCATCGAAGATTGTGATAGCGTGTTGTAGCATGGAAGATTGTGTTTTAGTCCCAGATAAGGTGTGGCATGATCTGCATACATTCTTACATCTTTTCTTTAGCTAAATTTGTATTAGGTCTAGACCTATTTTATGTATGTTTGTAATGCCGACCTTGGAGATTGTTCCAACAGTTGATGATTCTAATGCTGACCTTGATGATCATTCCAAGGTTGATGTAGTGTATAAATACTTGTAATTGAGTCATGAAAATGTATCCAAGGGCAAATATGCGAAGACAGATTGAAGAAAAGTTACATAGCAGAGCAAAGGTGTTTGTGCTTCAATGGAACTGAACCTTGACATGGACTAGATGCTGTTATCTCAGTTCAACCTTTTGGCAGTGAGCCACCCTTTGGTAGTGAGCCATCCATAGGTAGTGAGCCTTTCTTTGCAGTGAGCAATATGGGCAGTGAGCCTCTATTTTTTGGTATTGATATAACATATATATTTTTGTGGGCTAACACCCACCATTGTTTTTCCCTTTTAGAGTTTTCCACGTAAAAATTTGGTGTCTCCTGTGTTGTTTATGCTTTTGTGTTGAGCTTCTCATTTAATACTTTCATGGTTATATCTGAATATAAGTAATTGATAAGTTGGTGGTCATATTTGGTTAAAAGTTTTAGGACAACTGATTCACCCCCCTTTCAGTTGTCTAGTGCAGTTTAACACATACTTCAACAGGTGAGAGAATCTCTCCCAATATTGAGTCACTGTCAAACCTCCCTGAGTTAGGTTTTGGAATTCTGTCATTTTCTTGTCAAAATAGAGCTGCGACAACCACCACTTCCTGAAGAGCTCAAGAAAGTGGTCCCACATGACTTCTCTAGGTAACAGCTTCTTTTTAGCCTTTTCATTATCCCACCAAGTTGTTGCTTCCCCAATAAGCTAGTAAGATCTCCATATAGCTTTAGTTTCATCTTGCAAGTTTTAGAGATCAAAATATTTTTCCATATCAATTATCCACGCCTCAGCTCTATCACCTATAGTCTTACCATCAAACTTAGGAGGGGTGACCTTCTTGAGGTCTTTTCCTAGCTCCTTAGCATTTCTGTTTCTATTGTTGGCATTTGCTTCACCTTCTGGGTTTCTAGCTTCTTCTCTACGTTCCTCATTCTAATTTCCTCTTATTCCTCTGACTTCCTATTCCAGATTGTTCATTTGGGTTCCCTGTTGAGTCAAGAGAGCAAGGATTTGATCCAGTCGGTTATTCTGTCACTCATTATTCTATCCTGCATTGTTATTATTTGCATCATTTTTGTTTCCTTAATTATTCCTGGCATTATTTCCTGCATTGGTGCCAGTATTGTTCCCTACATTGGATCCATCATTGTTTCCTATATTTAGGTCATCACCAGATCCTAGGGTTGCTCCCCTATGCCCATAATTTCTAGTATTCATGATGAATTATCTGCAAGGAGTTTACAAATTTAGTGTAACAGTCCAAAAGGCCCAGAGTAGAAGCATCGCTCTGATAGCAAATGTAAAGTACAAAAGATCCACAACATACATAATCAAAGTAAAGCTAAAGTAACTGCAAGTAAAGTAAAGTAGTAACCACATATACATCACCATATAAGAGATAAATTTAACATTTATTGTCCATGAAGATTCCAATCATTAATTTGATATACAATCATGATACAATTCATCTTTCAAAAGTACAATTACAGAGCTTTCTAAAATAACAATATACATATGTTTCAATCATGCCTTTACGTCTTACATAACATTTCAATTTCAATGAAAATATACATTTGTCGACAAGATCAAGTAAAATCCAACACAATCAATCCTCAACTGCCATCGACCGTCTGGCCATCTGTTGCGTCAAAAGACAAGAACATGGTTTAGGTGCTTTTTCACCCAATCACGAAGCTTGCACTTCCCTGGTATTCCTCAAACTGAGGAATGTCTGACCCTGCTCGAAAGGCCTAGCAACATGTAAACAAGCACAGGGTGGAATTTGGTGCATACCTATTAACCTACATGCAATCTAACTAGAATGCAACATCTCATTAACAAGACATGGCAAGAAAAAATAATGCATAACTAGGTAGATAAACCATCTATTTCACTGGTACACATGTCTGTTTCAAGGTCAAATTACTTTGGCCAAAGTATTAACCATTTTAATGGTGTGTAGGTTTTGAAAAGAAAACCTACTTCCCTATTTTCCCATGTTTAGCACCCGTCTTGGAAGGCAATCTTTCCAAAAGCAAGTACAAAGAGAACAAAATAACCATTTCCATTCAAAACACAGTTTGTGCAAAAATAAACTCCTACCACACACGCTATATTAGTACAAAGAGAAGAAATCATTTTATGTGTCTACAACTAATGTTTGTTTTGTATATATAGCTAGTTTTCTTAGTATGTGCTACAGTGCGATTTATGCAATTACGTTGGTTTTGGTTCAATTCTGATTTGTTTCATTGTTGTTGTAATGTAAAATATAGAATGTTTTCAATCATGACGTAAAAGAAAATACATAATTCCATGTATAAACCCTCGGCTAATAGGTGCTTGTAACTCCATATACAAAAATAGTTTTAATTATAATGAAAACTAAATCTCAATTAATAGAACCATTTAAGTTAATATGCAAAACTCTTTATTAAATGTTTATCTATTTATGTATTTGAATGAAGGATATATACATGTTAATTGTCTAATATTTGTAAACAAGAGACAGACTAAGAGTAATGCCAATGCTGATATTGGAAAGTTGCTGGCTAAAATAACTATCTTCATGAGACGGGTTTAAAAGATATAAGGACCAAAAGATATAAGGGTCAATTTTTGCTGTAGGAAGACACCACTATAATACAAAGATACTTAATGATAATGTAGGTCAATAGAACTGAAGAGGCAGTTAAGAGGTTGATCAAAATATTATGAAGGCCACCATACAGTTAAGGCATAAGAAAAGCCGACAACAGTGAGGGTATGACCGATTAGACTCTATGCAGGCCATTACAAACAGGCCAAAGAAATATTTAGAACAACATACGCTCAGACAAGAATACTTATATAATGTTTGTTTTAAAAGAAGAGGAGGCCATTTAGTAGGCCGACTAGCTATAAAATAAAGAGGACAATTTGCAAGATTTGGCTGACTAAATAAAATTACATAGGGTATTTAGGTATACAGCCGAGTCAATAATGTAGATTAGACCAAATTTTGAGGTCATGGTATAAAGGAAACAAGAGGTCGATAGCAACGTAGCCTAAGGGACTGGTAGATCCAAATATCATAAAAATAGGGGTTGAATAAAAGGAAAGAGAGAGATCGTAGGTTATAAGGCTGATCGATAAGTATCTAAAGTTGCAAGAAGCCATTTAGAGGCATAGTTTATCCGAGCATGATGTTGGCTGAGCATAAATCAGCGATCGGTCTTATGATAAAAGAAACTTGGCTGCTAAAAGACTAGTAGATAATTTGATCTAGATAGAAGAGACTGTGACCCATCAAATCTAGTTGTAAAAGAAAAATCCAAAAGCTCTTAAGGAAAAACTCAGAAGATATAACAAGGGCTCAGTGAGTTAAACAATCATCCTAGGAGGCAATCATGACAATACAAGTGGGACAACCATCAATGGTTGCACTAGCTTATGACCAATCAAACAAAGAAAGGGTTGTTGGGGGTTAACAAGCTAGCCATTGATTGAAAAAGAAAAAAAAGAACGACTCCATCATTAGATCAACCAAAGAAGAAAAAGAGCATAATAACTTATTACTGAGTTTTTCTTTTACATGCCAGGTGAGATAGCAGATCAAGGAATAATGATGCAAATATACCAAGCATACTGAAGTTATATATGTTAAAAGAGTCATTTCTAAGAAGCAAGAATAATACTCAATACACAGCTAAATGCCTGGTATCCAGAGGTTTGTGTGTATGCCTCTGACTTTCCAATAATTTTTTTTCAACCTTTTTGCCTTCCTGTATTCTTTCACCTTTCGTAGCTCCGTATGTCTTCCTCCTTGTTCCTTTTTTTCCTCTCCCCTCAAAGCTTTACTTGTTTTCTTTTTAACAACACAAAACCCTAATTTCTTTTCACTTCATCGATCTTTCTTCATGTAAAATTCCCATCTATTTTCAGTTTTATTGTTAATAAAATTTATTGCATGCGTAGTATCTCCATAATTATCTGAATGTAACTATTCTTATATAAATAAAGATTTTAAATTAAGTATTTTATTATTTCTTTACTTAATATGCCATTAATATTTATTTCCTTTTAAGATGAACATAAGCTATATATTTTATATATAGATAATAATTTATTTTTATAAATAGACAATTTATGAATAAATTATTTTTAAATGCTTTTACAATATTATTTAATTTAACACTAATATTTTATTGCAAGCAATATAATTTTCATATAATTTTAATATTATATATATAATATTTACAAGGATAGGCACACTAATAATAATAAGCCATTAAGGCATTTATATCTATATAGGTATTTGAAATCAAAAATAATGAAAATGGCTTATTCAATTTTAGATGAAATGACATCCAAGTAAGCGTAGAGGCAATTGTAAGACATGACAATTTCAACAAAGAGCAAAAAGGTAAGCATTCATTGAAACAATACTGTCATCTACTTGAGTGTGTGACACCAGATAAAACCCATCGATTGTTGCCAAGCGGCTAGGTCCCCTCTTCCTGAGCCATGTTCTTGCCTTCGACAACCTCTAGTCAAACCCACTCACTTTCCACTATCAATAGGTTAGTTCCAAAAATATAGTTGAAGCGACATAATCATAAGCCAAATAATATATCCCTATCAAATATCATCAATCAGTGTCCAATAGTCCTATGCATTAATGTAATGAAATCAAACACAAGGTCTAAGACGTGACATTCATGTACATACAAAAGTTTACATCTATGGCACGTTGCTAGAATTTTTAGTGAAAATTGACAAAGGTGTTTGAAAATGATAGTATTATCTGTGGACATAAGATTTTGATGAAGTTAAGTTCCCTCAACTTCAAGTCAAGTTCTGCCAGTAGTTCTAGATACCTGCTTGGAAACACCATATTTGATGATGTATGCCATAATAGGCTATATGTAGAATAATAATAATAGTAAATCCTTTCAATTGTTGGGAGTGTGGCGTCCATGATTCATGCATTGGTTAAGAAGTATAATGAAGGATAAAGTGTTTACTACGCTAGGCATCAAAATGAGGGGTTATTCCTTATATTGAGACTGTATTTCTAGTCCATGTGTTGTGGCTTGCGATTACAATTCTCTTAATGAATGAGACAACATATATCTAAATGCACACAGGTCAAGAACATTCTGACCAAAAAATTACCACCTTGACCAAGCCTTTGAAGGGAGTCTCTATGTTATGGAACATAGCCCAAGTAGCCAGAAGTTAGATGAATGATAACACTTGATATCTTCATGTGGTAAAAGCCAAACAAGAACCATGCAAGGAAGTTTAACCATCAAGAAGATTCATTTGAGTTCCATCTTTGATTCTGTGCCTTTCCATATTCCATGTTGTCGAAGGAATACATAGTTATCAATATCTATAAAGAGCTCGATAGAGGGAGAATGTGGTCAACCTCAGGGATAAGAGACAAAGTATCTGCCATTGTGGAAGTTACAAAGTGAAGATAGGCTAAGACTATAAGAGTCAGTCATTGGAGAAGAAATCCACTGATTGGTTGCATAGACAATGCTATGTGAAATAGGAGAGGAAAAGAGTTTGAATGTGAGTACTCATATTGAGAAGAGATAGAGACAATTTTTGTAATGGTTCCACATACTGTTTTATGAGTTGAAGTTAGTTTTATTTTAGTTACTGTGTTGTTGATGTTTGAAATTTGTGGGAAGAGACTTGCCTATAGTGTTTTGTGTTTGTGAATGTTGCTATAGTAGAGGGGTGTTATCGGTTTGTGTCAAATGGTATCAGAGTTGGTAATCCCAAGCATGGAGAGGATCCACCAGGACCTGCAGGAGAGAAGGTGGTTGTGAAGAGCCCCAGAGATTTTTGCAGGTAGAGAGGAGTCCTAAGCAAGTGAGAGCTGGGAAGCTGTGGAGAGGATTTTGTTTTCAGATTGTAGAGCATGGGATGTGGATTGTGGAAGATTGTAATAACAGGTGAGATGGGAATATTTTTGAGAAAGAAGCCCGTCCTATGGGATGGATGGAGGTAGTATGAAGAGAGGAAAAATTTGGCAATGGTGGAAGATATACATGTTGATGGGTTGAATTATTGACTTCTTGTTATGTTGTTTTATATGTTTTTAAGACCTGTTCATATGATCCTATAGATACTTTACAAACATCACTATTACTATATGCTGTTTCTCATATACTTTTCAAAGACTTCAAACCTATGTTGATAATATGGAATATGGTGGTTATATTATCAAGTGTATGATTTAAATTATAAGTATGCATGTAATATAAATAGAATCCTATGGTTTAAATATGAGAGTTATTTTATGTGCATATGTTTGGAGAATTAACCCTATGCAACAAGGATGTGGCATCAAGGAAAGAGAAATTGCAGCGAGTTGTAGGATAGGGGAATTAAGTGAAGTGTAGTTTGAATTCCAAGAGTGAAGACAGATGGAGGATGAATCTATACCATCATGGATTGGAATAAATGTAGAAAGGAAGACTTGTTCTAAATGCAGTCTATGAGTGTTTTTTCATACAAACCATTTCATGAGAGTTCTTGTTTGAACATGACTTTTCTTCTTTTGATTAATTAGATTAATAAATCAATCATGGAACTTGTATCCTAGTATCTAGGGTTGAATTGATTGAGGATTAGTTAGTAGTTGCATAGAACTCTCCCGATTTTATATAAGTTAGAGGGATGAGTTCGTTACTAAGTTAGTTGTATTTTTCACTTTCCAGTTACTTAGCTGATACTCTATTTTCCAATATCAATTATCTAGACATGTTTTGATTTGAATAAAATTTGAGAAGATTCTATTTCTGATATGAATGGAATACAATTCGATGTTATGAGAATGCATGAGAATCTAAAGTAGATTTGGTTCCCAGATTAAGTGAGATAGTTCCCTGAGCTGGTCACTCAAGGTACTAACCCTCACTTCATATATTTCCTTATTTATTTATGCATTCATAGTTAAAATTGTTGTTCTGTTATTTCATCAATTGCATTGTGAGAGAAGTAAAATATCTTGATTGCTATTACCAGTAGTTGTGATTCATGAACAAGTGCATATCTTAAGTCCTCTAGAGGTTAGTGTTAGTTCTTTTATCATTATGAGTATTTTGAGTTAATTCTATAATTCTCTATTAAATATAGTTATCTTCAGCCTATGCTGAAGGCACCTATAGCAACTGAATTTTAAACTATTTTTGCTGTTCCTACATTTCTGTGAACTTCAGCAAATTAGGCTAATCAGAATAAGTCTGTATGAGTTAGTTTAAGATAGAAATGAGTCTTGAAGGCATATATAGTGTAGGCATCATCATAAGCTTACGCTCTTTGGTCGATAATTCAATGTAGGAATGCAATGATAGAGTGGACTGTTAGATAGGTTTACCCTTGAATTTTGTTTAAGTCTACAACGCATTAGTTTTCCTCTACATTTTTGGCATCATTACCAGGGATGATGCTACCTTCATAGTCTCATTAGTTTTATATGCTTTCATAATTTAAATTTTGATTCCAGCATTAGAATTAATAAATTCATATTTTAGGAAACACTAGACATTATACTAACATTATGCAGGATTGCTAAAATATCAAGCTAAAACCACTGTATACGGAGGTAGAGAGATCACTGAGGTAGATTCCTCCCTTCAACTTCTTAAGATAACGAGGACACAACTGACTTTATCAATTACACAGTAGAAAGTGTTGAAGAAGAGTTTACTCTTACATCTTCATCAACACCTTCTACATCTCCATCAGCTTCCTCCACAGCTACTGAAGGGACTTTTAGAACCATGACAGATGCTGCAGTAGAGGATCCTCTAGGACAAGCAACATTTGAATCCCTATACTAGACTAAGCACGGACTGCTACTCTGAAAAATATACCACCTTCTGCATTCCCTATTTTCTACGGCTTGGTGACTGAAGATCTTGACTGTAACGCCCCGCCAAGGAACCTAGAGGATAACACAACTAAGATTACAAAAAGAACAAATATATATATATATATATATTTAAAACAAAAGAAATAACAACAATCATATATTTATTCATAACATTTAAATTAAGCTTTATCCTCTAGGGTTCCATGGCTGCATTACTAACGAACTAAAACAAGATCTAACCAACATTATGAATTAACTAACAACCATAGTTCATTCTAAATCTGATTGCATCAAATAAACACATACATTTCTATATTATATCATCAAATAAGTAATCATCAAGATCCTGCATATAGGATTACAAGTACATATACAATTCCATTTACATGAGGGTACACCATTACATTGCTTACAATATCACTTTCCTAATTACATTGGAGTACATACATCAAGATAACAGTACGTGATTCAACTGATATATAAAACTAGAATATGAATATAAGTATCTGTCTCCTCAAGCTAGAGCAAGGTCTGAAATCTTCCATACATGGTACATCCTTCTCGCACATGAACAACAACAAGGGAAACCAATGGAGATAAAAACACAACCACCCGACCATGTGGAACCCTAAGGTCCACCCCCTGTGCTAGGAGATAACAATAAGGTCCCAATAAGAAAACAATCAAGAAAGATAGTAGACTAACAGGTGCAAGGACTACACATGACTCAAATACAACATTGGTCAACAAAGACATCACAAGCAACTTAAACATCACTTCCAGAGGCATTCACAAAACAAAGGGGAGAACACAACTAGAGAATGCTAGATTACAGTAGGGATGAGTGTCATCCATGGTCCTAGCATGGGTTACCCTGACAACCTCTAGCTAGACATTGGCCCCCATCCATGGGTTATCCTAATAGTCTCTCGCTAGGAACTGGCCCCCATCTATGGTTACCCTGACAATCTCTCACTAGATGCCAGCTCCATAGGGTGACACATGCAGAACTAACATTCCTTTCATGAGGACAAGGAAGTTAATTTTTCCAACCATAACCTTCTCATCTCATCCTTAGCCTAAATGAGCACTACAAGCATGAGTGAGGCATCCAATTATCTTGATTAGTGTGAAAACTACCCAACCCTCTAAATTTATTATTAAGTTATCACTAGATTAATAACTTCCAATGGGTTACCCTGACAAGCCACTTTGGGCGCCGGCCCCACATTGAAAGCCACTCCCCCTTCACTGCATCTAGATTCTCAAAGCCCAAAATAAAACCCAAGCATGAACTATCACATTTCTTATCATGATACATTTATAACACAAAATATACATCATTTCACATTACATAGAGAAAGGCATTACCCATCTTGCATAGTTATCATAATCGCATGAATACGTACACTGAGCAAGGTATTATCCATCTTGCACAGTCATCATAACCACATGAATAGGTACACTGAGCAATGCATTATCCATCTTGCACATGTATCATACCAACATGAATAAGAGGCAACATTTCAAGAATGCATTTCATTCAACTCACATGATGCACACAGAGCCAACCCCCACACAATCATACCCTCTAGGCCTCTGGAAACAACTTCCCCAAATGACACAACATTTGACACCATTAAAAACACAATGGTTTCACATCACATTCACTCTCAAAGCACATCATAAACTAATACCCTTCAATATATATATATATATTTTAAGGAATGTAACATTAATTGAATCATGATCAATTATCTAACAATCATAAAGTGAATCTTCCTCAACAATATAGAACCATTATATTCCAACCACTAGTAATAGTTACTTTTATGATCATAAGATATAAGAGTCAACGAGTAACAATATTTTTACTAATAGTTCCCAATACTTATGTTAATTTCATTTAATTAAAATGACTGCGAACAAACTGTAAATAACTCTAAGGCATACAAATTAAATACAACAATTATTTACACTATTTACACTGATGTAGATTTCATTAATAATCTAGACAATTGTAAATACTATTAAATTTAACTGTATAAGCAAGGCTAAAACCCTATAATATTAGAATGTTAAAAATATCTTACACTAGTTAGAATCACAAGATACAAAACCTGAAGCTACAATGAAAGAACCTTGTTCTAAGGTTATCTTGAGAGGAAAGGAATACAGAACAACAAAACATTCCTATAGATCTAACATCTTCATCAAATCTACCACACTTTCAACTACATGCATATGATAGGATTAGCACAAAATGAATCTGTTGAGAAGGCTTTAGAAGCTACCAACAATGCAAAATGTGAAAGAATAGATAGGGCATGCAAACTGATTGGAAAATGCCTCAAAGAGAGTCATATGATGGAAAGCAATGATCGTAGGATATGCACAAAATAAATTTGTTGAAAAATCTCAGAGAAACCCAGTTCGAAAATATAGAGTTATTGGTGGTGCAACTAACTATTTTAACAGAGACGAAACGGGTGAGAGGTAGACAGTCACAAAATATTCATATATAAAAAATGACAAACTGGGTATGACTAATTTTCAGATATGATTTAGATATCCAGCCATACACCATATATAAAAATATTAGAGAAACTCAGTTCGTAAAAATAAAGTTATGGTTAACGCAACAGACTGCTAAAACAAAGACGAAATGGGTGAGAGGTAGATAGTCATAAAATATTCATATCTCTGAAAAAGCAAATTGGGTATGAATTATTTTTGGATATGATTTAGATATCTAGGCCGTACACCATATATAAAAAAATTAGAGAAACCCAGTTTGTTAAACTAAAGTTATGGCTAACGCAATAGACTGCTAAAAGAGAGACGAAATGGGTGAGAGGTAGACAATCACAAAATATTCATATCTCAAAAATGACGAACTGGATATGGTTGATTTTTAGATATAATTTAGATATCCAGGCCATACACCATATATAAAAAAATTAGAGAAACCCAGTTTGTACAAATAAAGTTATGTCTAACGCAATAGACTGGGTTTAGAAAATGTAGAAGAGAATTCACAGAAAATTTTACTAAATCTAATGTAACAATAAATTAGATTAATATCTCAGTCCGTACCTGGAATATTACTTCTATCACATCTTCACAAAATTCTTAGCTTGCATCCATTTTCCCCCAAGTCTTTTCTTCTAGAAACTATGGTTTATGGTGCCAAAAGAAAAAAAGGAAAACTTCCTGAGAGAGAGAGATCCCCAAAACATAAAACATATTCTCTATTTGAAATGCACACTCCTCCCAAATTATGTCTTGAGATTTCAAAAATAAAGTTGAGCATACACAACCACCCCCATAATTTCTTCAGAAGATTCTCCTTTATTACTTTCTTACAATTTGCTATTTTTAACCAAACAATAATTTCTCTTTGATTTTATTTATTTTAGAATTTGCTATTTATTTCATTTACAACCAAACAAAAATAGTTTCTTTCTACTTTTCTAAAATTAGTTTCTTACACAAAAGAAACAATTATTTCTAAGATTCCCTCTTGAGGTGCTTAATTGCCACTTCTTCCAAGTGGCCAAAATGGAAAATAATTACTCAAGGCAATAATAATAAAAAAAGATAATCTTTTTCAGACATAATAATACATATTTCCACACAACTATAATTTACATAAAAACATCTATATTTATTTATCAAAGTGTCCTCTTGACTTAATAATTTTATTGTAATGAAGCAATTAACCAAAACATTAATCAAACAATTCCAACAAAAATAACCTAAATGCCAAACAATACCTAACACAATGCACGATCGAAAGCATGACCACAATGATAATGACTGACCATTGCGCCCATACAGACAACACTAACTGGGTGCAAAACTGGATACTCATCCTTTTCAAGGATGATGGCTAACTAGGGGACCATATGTTATCTCCATTCAGTAGTTTCCATTGGGTTTAAGGCACACTCAAACCTGTCAATTCAGGTGGAGTCGATGCCTGGTACCTGCATCCTACAACAACCAAACAGTCGAACAAATATATATATAATCATATAGTCAAATACACTGTGAAAGGGAATCGTAGCATAGCAGGGTACTCATGCATGAGTAATGCGACACTGTCCCTTTCACCATCACATCAAACACGTAATCACAACACACATATCAATCAGTTACTGAATGACTAAATAAGAACAATCATTAGATAATCGCATGATACACATAATAAAATTAATCCACACAAAACATCACAACATGATGCATGAGCATCCAGTGGTGTAAAGGCAATCTTGCATCACCCCAAAAAAGATGTGTTTCAAAATTGTTGATGTTCTTTCCATTTATTTTCAAAATTTATGGTTCTGGTTCCATAATCGCTTGAATAATGATGTAGAACTTTCAGTTTTTCTAAACTGCTAAAAATAACAACCTGCTATTTTTAGAAAGTTTACATTTGGGCACGGATTGCAGTGAAAATTTACAAGAAGCTTCATAACTAAAAAATAAGACCTTTGGCAAAGAAACATTTGCGAGCTGAAAGATATTAAAGTTTCTGTTTCTTGAAAAATACTTGAAAATTATTCAAACTCAGGTTTGAGGCACTAAATGACCCCGTACGGGCCCAAAAATGGTTGGAACTAGAAGAGATGGTTTTTAGCGCGTAGAGCACTCCACAAGATTTTTGATGCATAAAACAGTTCATCAATCAGACACCCAGATCAAAAGTTATGGCTCCTGGAAGTTGACCTATTTTTGGAGGGAGATGCAAAATTTGAAATTAGGTTGTTGGCCACCAAAAAGGATATTAATAACAAATTTTGGGAACCCTGGGCAGTAGTGGAGTTAAGGGGGAAAGTGTAGAGTCAAGAATAGGTGGGAAAACTAGAAACCTTAGCTGATTTGGGGTTACAGAAGGCAGATGATTCCATAGTCTTATGAGAGGAAGTTGTAATGTGTTGCAATCTGTGGAGGGTTGATTCCTCTGATTGTATTTGAGATTCTGTAATGTAGAAGAGAATTCATAGAATATTTTACTAAATCTAATAAAACAATAAATTAGATTCGTATCTCAATCCGTACTTGGAATATTACTTCTATCACATCTTCACAAAGGTCCCGGCTCCCATCCATTTTCCCCGAAGTCTTTTCTTCTGGAAACTATGCTTTATGGTGCCAAAAGAAAAAATGAAAACTTCCTGAGGGAGAGAGATCCCCAAAACATAAAACATATTCTCTATTTGAAATTCACGCTCCTCCCAAATTATGTTTTGAGATTTAAAAAATAAAGTTGAGCATGCATAACCACCCCCATAATTTCTTTCAGAAGATTCTCCTTTATTACTTTCTTACAATTTGCTAGTTTTAACCAAACAATAATTTCTCTTTGATTCTATTTATTTTAGAATTTGCTATTTATTTCATCTACAACCAAACAAAAATAGTTTCTTTCTACTTTTCTAAAATTAGTCTCTTACACAAAAGAAACAATTATTTCTAAGATTCCCTCTTGAGGTGCATAACTGCCACTTCTTCTAAGTGGCCAAAATAGAAAATATTTACTCAAGGCAATAATAATAAAGAAAGAGAATATTTTTGAGACATAATAATACATATTTCCACACAACTATAATTTACATAAAAGCATCTATATTTATTTATCAAAGTGCCCTCTTGACTTAATTTTATTGTAATGAAGCAATTAACCAAAATATTAATCAAACAATTCCAAATAAAATAACCCAAATGCCAAACAATACCTGACACAATGCATGATCGAAAGTATGACCACAATGACAATGACTGACCATTACGCCCATACAGACAACACTGACTAGGTGCAAAACTGGATAATCATCCTTTTCAAGGATGATGGCTAACTAGGGGACCACATGTTATCTTCGTTCAACAGTTTCCATTGGGTTTAAGGCACACTTAGACCTATCAATTCAGGTGGAGTCAATGCCTAGTACTTGCATCCTACAACAACCAAATAGTCAAACAAATAGACATACATACATATATATATATCATATAGTGAAATACACCGTGAAAGGGAATCATAGTGTAGCAGGGTACTCACGCATGAGTAATGCGATACTGTCCCTTTCATCGTCACATCAAACATGTAATCACAACACACATAGCAATCAATTACTAAATGAATAAATAAGAACCATCATCAGATAATCGTATGATACACATAATAAGATTAATCCACACAAAACATCACAACATAACATCCTATGATACATAATCAGTCACATAAAAATCAATTCTAACATATGACAATCATAGTAAGATCAACATCAGAATCAGCTAAATGTAAAACAATGTCAGAGCATAATTAGGAATGCCATCAACATGAATGTAGCATCTACCAACATCATACAATGTACAACATCAACTATCTAACATACCCTAAATATTCCTATTATTTTACCTTCATCTTCATGCTCCTTAGCCAGACCATTTGCACATCCAAGATGAGAATGGAGGGGCATTACACTGACACTTTCCTATTCAAGTTTGATGTCTGTGTAGGAGTAATGACTACACCACTGATCCTTATAGACTCAAGCTATTCCCTGTCACACTAAAAGATGCTGGTTTAAGATGGTTTATAGGGTTGGGGAAAGAAGTCATTCTAGACTAGGTACCATGAAGACAAAGTTCTTGGTGAAATATAAAGACTACTGCAGAGGACATGATAGGAGGAGAGATGACATCTTCAAGATGTCACAAAAAGAGGATGAGCCACTGGAAGACTGTTGAAAGATTCTAGTTTGCCTTGAATAAAAACCCTCAAAATAGATTGTCTGAAGAATAACTAAAGCTGGTCTTTTTGAGGGGAGTTAATGATGACTACATGGATGCCCTCAATCTCATTGGAACAGGGGATATATCTCAAATTCCCTTTGAGGATGTCTGCAGAGCTTGCAGAAATTATTCTAGAAAGTTTTCCAGAAAACCAAGGGGAGAAAGAGCAGCCATCACAGGAAAGACAACCAATGGGGTTTCAAGAGTGGAAATTAGTAACCTACCGACTGACATGAAAAGGACATTATTAGCCATATGGCTACATAGCTGGACACTCTTCACATCAAGAAGAAATAGGAAGAGGTAGATGCAATGCTTACTGAATACTGCCCCAACTGTAGACAGAGGAAGGCCAAATGTAAATGCAAGAGGGTGGCCAGTATCTAGCAAGAGAAGATTGACAAGCCAGAATTACAACCATTTGAAGGAGAAGGTGGGAAACTATTATTCATAGCTCAAACAAGACCTTGGAAGCAAAGACAAGGTATGCTCACTGATCCAGTTAATTTTAATTCCCCCTTTCCTGTTGCAAACCAAAATTTCTGTGCTTGGAATACTCAATAGTGGCTTGGTAATCCAAATGCATGGCAAAACCTACAATGGCCTACTCCACAATGGAATACTCCACATGCTGGTTAGAACCAACAATAGCGAAACCCATGGCCCCAACAAAATTTCCAAGGTTCCAACTACAACCCCCAGTGGCCTACTCAGCAGCAACAATGGCAGCCTCAATGGAACAAGACCCAACAATGGCAGCAAAATGTACTTTTTCAGCAACCTATGATTCCATCTCAGCCACAATAGCCAGCCATCATGCCACCCTCAACACCTTAAAATCCACATCCTAGACCTACCCAAATCCCTGCACAACCTGCACCTAACCCTAACAACAAGCATGTATAGCAGGCTTATACTAACGAGGTAATGCAATATCCCACCTATGGGGTGGAAGTGAGTAATGTTCATCTTAGATCAGGGAAGCAACTTGCAAGGCCTTCATCTCCCCAAATCACAGAACTTGAAGATGAAGAACCCACTAAAGAAGCCTCAAATAAACCACCTTTGGAACTTGAATCAACCCAAGATGCCCAAACTACCTTTCATCAGAAGCCTCCTCCTTTCCCTAAGCACTTGACCATGCAAAAACAACCAACCCAAACTAATATTGTCCTTCTCAGCTAGCTCAAAGATATAAGCATCAAGATTCCCTTAATCCAAGCCATCAAGAATATTCCTATCTACACTAAGACTATTAGGGATCTTTGCATAAAGAAGCTAGGAAGGAAGAGAATAGACCCTTAGACAGTACATGTTTTAGGCAATCTTGCTGATATCATGTTGGGTAATATAACCGTTCCCAAATATATAGATCCAAGTAGTCCAGTGGTGGATGTCAAGATCAATGAGACTCTAATTAAGAATACTTTGATAGATTTAGGTGTTGCAATTAATGTCATGACCAATGAGACATTGCAGACACTCCAATTAAACAACCTTAGGCCTACTCAGACAGTCTTGTAATTAGCTGATAGGTCTACAGTCAAACCTGAAGGAGTCATAGAAGATTTGGTCATTGCATTAGATTCTTGGGAATACCCTACTGATTTTATAGTGTTGTAGCCAAAGGTTAATCTTGCTGGTTATCCTCTTATACTAGATAGACCATGGTTTGCCACTACTGATGCATTTATAGGTTGCAGGTCTGGTAACATGGTCATATCCAATGGGACCGTGACCAAGAAATTGGTTTTATATCCACCAGCCCAGCCATACCATGAGCTTGAGCAGACCATTTGGCCTAGCCTGGAAGATGAGGACACCTATTCGCTGCAAACCCTGATGACTATTGAACACAACCCCTTATTGGATATTCCAGATGAAGATGAATTAATTGCTCAAGTTATAAAAATGACTGTGGAAAGCACCCATAGCAGCAAGACTGCCTATCCTGCTTACAAGACCCTTTGAGCAACATAATACCCAGTAGTTCCTTATAGGAGGTATCCCAAATATTTCAATCTTTATTACCCCAGCAATGCTTACCCATATTACCCAGCCTTGATTTGTCTTTTATGCAAGAACTATCCAAACAATTAGAAATCAAGCTAGGTAAGATGTTGAACCTTAACAATACATTGACTGATGAACAACAACAATCCCTGTATGAAATATTGCATACACACTCATCAACATTTGCCTGGGATTATAGTGACATGAAAGGCATTGATCTTGCCTTATGCATGCACAAAATATATATTGATGATGGCTACATACCCATCAGGCAGCAGCAGGGGTGCATGAACCCCGCCCTCAGAGAGATTGTGAAAGCTAAGCTTCAAAAGCTTTTGGATGCAGACTTTATATACCCCATTTCAGACAGTGAATGGGTTTCACCATTGGTCATAGTGCCCAAGAAAGGTGGCAAATGGAGAGTTTATGTTGATTACAAAGAACTCAATACTGCTACCAGGAAGGATCACTTTCCATTGCCATTTATTGGCCAAGTTCTTGACTCTTTGGTAGGCAAGAAATATTTTTCATTTCTTGATGGCTTAAGTGGCTATAACTAGATTAAGATTGCTCCAGAGGATCAGGATAAGACAATGTTTACTTTCTGTTGGGGGACATATGCATATTCTGTCTTACTGTTTAGTTTGTGCAATGCTCCAGCTACATTTCAAAGAGCAGTCATCAGTATTTTCTCTGATTTTGTCCATGACAACATGGAGATTTATATGGATGACTTCACCACATATGGTGACACATATGATGAAGCCTTATACAATTTATAAAAAGTGCTAAAAATATGCACATAGCACAACCTCTCTTTGAGTAATGAAAAGTGTTTTCTGATGATGACACATGGAATAGTCTTGGGACATTTCATCTCAAGTGTAGGAATCCAAGTTGACCCAAAGAAAATTGAGATCATATCTACCCTTCCTATTCCACAAAGATAGAAGGATGTAAGGAGCTTCCTGGGACATGTAGGATATTACAAGAGGTTCATTCAATATTTTAGCAAGATTGCTGCCTCTCTGTTTACTCTGCTGACCAAGGACAATGAATTTGAATGGACACTAGATTGTCAGACTTCTTTTGAAAAGTTAAAAACATCATTGACACAAGCCCCTATTCTCAGAGATCCAAATTGGACACTACCTTTTCACATCCATACAGATGCATCAGATTTTTCCATTGGGGTAGTCTTAGGCCAACAAGAAGGAAACAAAGAGTATGCCATATACTATGTAAGTAAAAATCTGCAGGGAGCTGATTTAAAGTACATTGTGACAGAGAAAGAGATGTTGGCAGTTGTTTATGCAATTAACAAATTTAGGCACTACATAATTGGTTACAAAGTATTCATACATACAGATCATGTAGCCATTAGATATTTGATGAATAAACCAATAGTGGGTGGAAGACTTGTAAGATGGTTATTGTTGTTATAAGAGTTTGATATTACAATTGTTGACAAACCAGGCAAGGCCAATGTAGTTGCTGATTTTCTATCTAGACTACCTACACAGTCCTTAGGAATGGTTAATGATTCTTTTCCTAATGACATCTATTTGCTCTAACTATACACACTCCATGGTATGCAGATATAGCCAATTATTTGGTTACAAGGTAGATTCTAGGATATTTCTCTCCAAGGGAGAAGACGCAGCTAGTTCACAAATGTTTCTCCTACTCTTAGATTTTTGGATTCCTATTTTACACTGGACTAGACAATATTACGAGAAGATGTATCAGAGAGGATGAAGTGTTTGATATAATGAAGGACTTCCATGATGAACATTGTGGGGGATATTTTGCAGCCAAGAGGACATCCTTCAAAATACTGACAACAGGATATTATTGGCCAACACTTCATAAAGATGTTGTCAAGTACACTAGAAGATGTGATAGATGTTAGAGAATGGGGAGGCCTACAAGAAGTGATGAGATGCCTTTGTAGCCACAAATCTCATTGGCCCCTTTTGATAAGTGGGGATTGGATTTTGTGAGACCTATATCTTGTACATCCAACAACAAGGAATATATCATGGTATGTACTGATTCTTAACTAAATGGGTTGAAGTTAAAGCCTTATAGTTTGCTGGAGATGGCAATGTGGCCAAATTCTTGTATGAGGACATCTTCACTAGATATGGTGTGCCAAGAGAGATAGTAAATGATCAAGGACCACAATTTACATCTGATTCAATCACCAAACTAGTAGAAGAGTATTATATCAGACATAAGAAATCCACTCCCTACCATCCTCAGGCTAATGGTCATGTGGAAGTCACAAACAGAGAAATTGAGAATGTCTTGACAAAGAAGTGCAGTTTCACATAAGAGATTAGGTTTCTAGACTCCCAGAAGCTGTATGGGCATACAGAACTACCTAGAAGACAACTACATGGTTTACACCTTATGAATTGGTCTACGGTAAGACAACAGTCCTGCTTATAGAATTTGAACACAAAACCTTGAGGACAGTAGTGGAACTAGGGATGGATCTGACAATAGCTCAATAGGACAGGCTACAACATTTGAATGGTCTAGATGAAATTCAGTTAGAGTCCATCCATCACACATAAGTCATACAAAAACAAAGAACCAAATGGCATGATAAGTACATCAAGACTAAAGAATTCATTGCTGGTGACTGGGCACTCCTCTATGATTCAAGATCCAAGGACTTCAAGGGCAAGCTTCAGTCCCATTGGTTAAGTCCATATGAGATTAAACAAGCCTTTCCTAATGGTGCAGTTCAATTGCAAACCATTGATGAAGTTTGGTTTTCACTGTTAGTAAATGGGCATAGGCTAAAACTATATAAAAAGCCACTTCAAAAAGATGACTTTCTTGTTTCTTTAGCTACTCAGTATGGTCCTCTTGACACTCCTGATGAAGATGATGTGACACCAACTAATACACCTTTTGATGTTGAACCATCAACATTGTCCAGTGATGTGGAGGTTGAGTTGCAATACTCAACCCCTATCGCTGCAATGTAATTTTCTTTGCTTTAAAATCACATGCACACACGACACAATATCCATGGTTACTACAGTTACTTTAATCAAGACTTGTTTACCACTCACACATTAGGGACCTGACTTAGTTAGGACCTGATATATTACATCTGTAGTTACACAGTTGGGACCTGTGCTGGCGGCACCTATAGCCACTCTTGTATGCAGCCTTCTTCCATAGTTTGGTGAATAGTACCCAATTTTTTCCACCCATTCCACATGCCGCATTCATTTCAAAATCACTCTGCTCTATTGCTACAAGTGTCAAATCACATGTATGAGCTGTTCATTTTTCTCTACCTTTATGGGCCATCACATCATTATTCTATTGCCATACCAGCCACTTTACCATTTGCTGCATGCCTATCAACTCGACTCATCAGTATATGTTCACAAATTCCAAGGTGTGTTAATTATTTCTTTCCATTCCATATGTGCATTACGTAACTTTTAATCATTAAAACTAGATTTCTTTTTATATTCATGATTACTTGTAGTTTATTTTGTGCATGCAAGAATATTATCCACCATTCCATTTAATCAATACCCCTCATTCCATATTAATTGACATGTGAGGTCACTTCAAAATTACGTTGGGGGGAGGGGTTTATTTTTTGATTATTGCCATTCACCATCTTTTGCCTTGCAAGAAAAACCAGATAAAACCCCCTACGCCATGAACTTACCCTATTTTTCCAATGAGTGAACCTATTACCTTAAGGAAGTTACAGTGGAGAAGAAAGGAGAGGCATAAATTGTAAGTTGGTTCTTTTTGGGTGGTGAATTGACGCAACTTAAATTATCTTTCTGGGGTGGTGAGTTGAATCAGCAAATATTGACACTATTTAGTAGACATTGACATTGTAGAGATTGTAATTGCAATTTATAGAAATCATGGGAGGGGATGCAATTAGAAGAGAACCCTTTGTGCATAAAATATTGGAAGATGTGATGGTTCTAAGAGTGGGTTGGTTAGATTACTTTCTAAAACTGACAAAATATGATGATGAGATGGCAAAGGAATTTGCATTTACATTATAGTATGATGAAGCAATGGTGAAAGGATTGACTGTAGATTCTTCCAAAATAGCTATTTCTTAGGTCACAGGGTTGCCACGAGTAAGGTCCAAATACCTAGCTAGAACTGATGCAGCCGCAGCGAGGGAGGAATTTTGTGAGAGGGGTGAACACTTGGACTTCACCACACAAGGTACAAAGTGATTATCTCTTCCCTTCTTTTGGGGAAAATGTACTTCATACATTATTAGATATATTACCTATGATGGTTGATATAACATGTTATATACTGTACATTTCAAATTGCTCAATCATCTACGACATGAAAAACTGGTTAATGTCCCAAATTTTCTGTATAGTATGTTGAAAAGAATGTCTTTAGAATACCAGAAACAATAGTTAGACACCACTCTATCCCATCATTGTTTAATAGCCCTATTAATAAAGAGAAGTTTGAGAATTCAGTACCCACAAGTTGAGTGAGAAGCTTTTAAGCAATGTGTGGATATTTCAACACTATTAGAGGCACCTGAACTAGAAGATGAGCCTCCATATGAGCCCAAGCCTCCATATAAAACTAAGCATGAAGAACTACAAGATGAAAATCCTCCAGAATTTAGGCCCGTAACAATAGAAGAACCCTTATCATCCACCCCTAAAGCTAAGAAAAACACTCCTTCAACATCTAGTAAAGAAAAGAAGAATAGGAAGGGTGTGAAGAAACACAAGAGCATAATGAAAGAAGAAAATATAGAGGAATGAAGGAAGAAGAGGGACAAGAAGAGGAGGAAAAAGGAAGATAAGCAGGAGACTATCACTCATAGACGCTCAAGTAGGCTAAAGAGGAAAAGTACCAAGGAAAAAGTTGTTGAGGAACATAAATTAGAGGAAAAAGATAAAGGTCAACAGAATAGTGATCCAATTACATCGAATATAGATTCAGACATGGGAGGAATTCCTCCAGAGGATGTCTTTGTTGATGCCTGTGATAATGTCAACATGTCTACCAGGAAAAGAAGGTATGTTTCTTCTTCTGATTCTAAGTCAGAGGATTTGTTTATTGCAAAGAAAATGGGGAAGTCTGTACCTGATAATTTTGTGGAAGTTTTTGATATTCCTAGAAAAGGTGATGATGAAAATCTAAATTTTGACAAAGAAAAAGAATTACTAGAGGATAGAAATATTAGAAAAGAACTTCAAGAGGCTTTGGATAGAATAAGACAGCTAGAAGAGTAGGTAAAGGGGTATGAGGAGAAAGATAAAGAAAAAGAGAAAAGGATTCAAGAGTTGGAAGAGAAAATTTAGACTTATGGCCATGGTTCCAATTTAGATTTATTAGCACAACTGGATGAAAGTAAAACAAAAATTGAAGAGGACAAAGTACTCACTCTCCAACCCCCTGTGACAAAAACCCCTGGGTACCATACCACTTTGTCTCTAGGCTTTGAATTAATGAAGCTGAATCATAAAACCAAGGAGGAAAAGGAGAACTCAGAAAAAGAAACAAAGTCTTAATGCATCAGTTGAGGAGAAGGATTTGGTAATCAAAAGGTTGGAAGGGAAGCTTGCAGAGGTAATTAATAGAGCAATTCAAATAATTGAATGCAGACCTCCACCAAGATTTTATGCATTATTTCTCAAGGGAAAGTTTCTTAGCTTTCAATTTAATAGATTCATCAACGATCAATCTGTTTCTATCTATTCAAGGCATGATTTTTTCTAGTTATTTCAAGAAGTTAGTTTGGAAGAACAAGATCAGTTGTGTGAATACTGTTTGCACAATTATTTGATGGAAGAAGATATAGAGTGGAGCCTCTTGATCTATGTTGGTGATTTTCAAGTCAGAGTACTAATGTCTTACCTCAGAAATGAGCAGCTTAGAGGGGAGCTAATGGATAAATATGACAAACATGAAAAGAAGGTGCCACTGCAGATTAGGAAAGAAGCCTTAAATCCTGATATGATCCTGACCCAATGGTTAACACTCCTCTCTCATAAGGGTCCAGGTAAGGTAATTATGGATTTAAGATTCAGGGATTATAGAAGGATACAATGGTTAGTAGTATCTATAATTCAGAACTGCAAGAGGTATATATAGAACAGGTGGGATAGTTTGACTTTGGAATTGTGAAGGAAAGAGCCCCACTCCTTCTACAATTTCATGAACATGTTTGAGAGGCTACACAGGTATATCAAGATTTTAGAGTGAACAAGAGTAGCATGGCTGCCACTCACATTTCACCCTCCTATCCTCCTTTACCTAGTACCATACTGGACAGGGGAAAAGAGTGATGAATGTAAGAATGCAGAATTGGTTAGGATGAATAGGCTTGCCTTCTACAATGGTTTCTATCTCAAACAGGGACAAGGAGTTAGAGAAGTCATGGACCTCAGACGAATCACTCTACATTATAATCTTCTCCCCTAGATGTTTAGTTCCTTGATTTTGCTTGAGGACAAGTAAAAGAGTAGTTGGGAGGAGATGATGGGTTGAATTATTGACTTCTTTTTATGTTGTTTTATATGTTTTTAAGACCTTTTCATATGATCCTGCAGATACTTTACAAACATCACCATTACTATATGATGTTTCTCATATACTTTTCAAAGACTTTAAACCTATGTTGATAATATGGAATATGGTGGTTATATTATCAAGTGTATGATTAAAATTATAAGTATGCATGTAATATAAATAGAATCCTATGGTTTAAATATGAGAGTTATTTTATGTGCATATGTTTGGAGAATTAACCTTGTGTAACAAGGAGATGGCATCAAGGAAAGAGAAATTGCAACGAGTTGCAAGACAGGGGAGTTAAGTGAAGTGCAGTTTGAACGCCAAGAGTGAAGACAGATGGAGGATGAATATGTACCATCATGGATTGGAATAAATGCAGAAAGGAAGACTTGTTCTAAACACAGTCTATGAGTGGTTTTTCATACAAACCATTTCATGAGAGTTCTTATTTGAACATGAATTTTCTTCTTTTAATCAGTTAGATTAATAAATCAATCATGGAACTTGTATCCTAGTATCTAGGGTTGAATTGATTGAGGATTAGTTAGTAGTTGCATAAAACTCTCCTGATTTTGTATAAGTTAGAGGGATGAGTTCGTTGCTAAGTTAGTTGTATTTTTCACTTTCCAGTTACTTAGCTGTTACTCTGTTTTCCAATATCAATTATCCAGACATGTTTTGATTTGAATAAAATATGAGAAGATTCTGTTTCTGACATGAATTGAATACAATTCGATGTTATGAGAATGCATGAGAATGTGAAGTAGATTTGGTTTCTAGATTAAGTGAGATAGTTCCCTAAGCTAGCCACTCAAGGTACTAACCCTCACTTCATATATTTCCTTATTTATTTATGCATTCATAGTTAAAATTGTTTTTCTGTTATTTCATCAATTGCATTGTGAGACAAGTAAAATATCTCGATTGCTATTACCAGTAGTTGTGATTCATGAACAAGTGCATATTTTAAGTCCTCTAGAGGTTAGTGTTAGTTCTTTTATCATTTTGAGTATTTTGAGTTAATTCTGTAATTCTCTATTGAATATAGTTATCTTCATCCTATGCTAAAGGTACCCGTAACAACTAATTTTAAACTGTTTTTGCTATTCTTACATTTATGTGAACTTTAGTAGATGAGGCTAATCATAATAAGTCTGTATGAGTTAGTTTAGGATAGAATTGAGTCTTGAAGGCATATATAGTGTAGGCATCATCATAAGCTTACACTTTTTGGTCGATAATTCAATGTAGGAATGCAATGATAGAGTGGACTGTTTAGATAGGTTTACCTTTGAATTTTGTTTAAGTCTATAATGCATTAGTTTTCCTCTACACATGTGAGGATAAATCAAATAGAGGATATGCAGCATGCGAGTAATGAGATAGTTGAGAAGGAGAAGAAAGATGAAATAGAGGATATACGTGAAACAGTAGGGGCTGAAGATGATGAAGAGGATATAATTGTAGCAGTGGAATATGAAGAGTTTGTAGCAGATCACAAAGATAATAAAGATGAAGATGATTTTGCAATGAGATTATTGACAATTGAAGAAGAATGGGATGCGAAGTTCACAGTTGCAGTGAAGGATGCAAAACAAAATGTTGTAGTTGAGGATAATGCGAGAGATATGACCATGAAAATTAATATTACAGCCATGAAGGAGGATAAGGTAAATCTGTTTGAAGATGATAGTGATTTGTTTTCAAATCTCATAATAGAAGAGGAAAAGTATGCAAAAAAAATGGAAGAGAAAGATTTGTGTTTAGATGTTACGAGTTTGTGCATAGAAATTGTGAAGGATACAACAGGGTTTTGGTGGAGGTGGTTAGTCTATGGTGGGTTAAGTACCATGAAGGTGAAGGAGGAGAAGAGAGGAAAGAGGATTTAGAGGAGAAGGAGAGTGAGCCTTTGGTAGAGGAGGATGGATGATGGTGGGAAAATGAAGCCAACATATAATGGGTGGAGGAGGATGGTACTTTTCCTAGCTAAGTGTTGGAAGAGGTGGAAGAATTTTTCTATACCTAGATCAGTGATGGAGTTCACTACAGGTTGTTTACAACTTGAAAGGGTGATTCTATCACTCCATTCCACTTTATGACCCCATGTTCACAACTTTTTACTAGGTGTGTCTGATGTAGCAGCACCTAGGCGCATGCATGATCGACATCACACAAAAAACATTTTCAGCTTTGTTTGGTTTCTATTGATTCAGTTTTGGTTGACGTCCTCTAGAAAGAAGGAAAGCATTGATGTGACTTGGGAGGTGGTAAAGACATTCAATGAGAAAATAGCAATATGTTGTCAAGATAATTCAATTGATTCAATTTATCATTATTAAGTACTTTCAATTTTTACTTGTGAAAAGATTGGATAATTTGGCTATTTTGGCATGTGTTTAAATTTCTGTATTCTTTCTTTGCTGATATGACTTGTCGATGAACTCATCTTCTACGAAAGGATCTGTAAGTTCACTACAAGTTCAAAATTGTGATGTGTTTGACGGAATTTGTTTTGAGTTAACATTACATGAGGAGAGTGCAAACATTGTATGCTTCTGTCAGCCAGGAGGTAATTCTATTCCATGGTTCAGTTAATGGAATTGGTAAATAATAATCCTATCTTTTGGATGTCTGCAGTTACTGCCATGGAAAAATGGTGAAGTTCTAATGGAATTGACATCATGTTCATATTCATACAAAAGTTTACATCTATGGCACGCTGCTTGAATTTTCAGTGAAAAATGACAAAGGTGTTTGAAAATGATAGTATTATCTATGCACATAAGATTTTGATGAAGTTAAATTCCTTCAACTTCAAGTCAAGTTCCACCAGCACAGTTTGTTCTAGATACCCACTTGGAAACACCATATTTGATGATGTATGCCATAGTAGGCTACCGCAGACTAAGAATAGTATATCCTTTCAATTGTTGGGAGTATGGCATCCATGATTTGCATGCTGGTTAAGAAGTATAATGAAGGATAAAGTGTTGACTACACTAGGCATCAAAATGAGGGGTTATTCCTTATATTGAGACTGTGTTTACAACCCATGCATTGTGGCTTGCGGTTACAATTCTCTTAATGAATGAGACAACATATATCTAAATGCGCACAGGTCAAGAACATTCTAACCAAAAAATTACCCCGTGACTGAGCCTTT
Source organism: Cunninghamia lanceolata (assembly GCA_027924645.1). Classification (NCBI taxonomy): domain Eukaryota; kingdom Viridiplantae; phylum Streptophyta; class Pinopsida; order Cupressales; family Cupressaceae; genus Cunninghamia; species Cunninghamia lanceolata. Next base: position 5,489,926 of record BSBN01000994.1, on the reverse strand, counting down.
GAAGGGAGTCTCTATGTTATGGAACATAGCCCGAGCAACCAAAAGTTAGATGAATGATAACACTTGATACCTTCATGTGGTAAACACCAAAAAAGAACCAAGCAAGGAAGTTTAACCTGTTGCAAATATGTGCCTAAGTGGTGTTGTCATTGATGTCAACATATCCTTATTGCTATTGGTGTCAACCGTATCCTATTTTGCTGCCTGTATAGAAGACTGGATTGTTGAAGATATTGAGAAAATTAATGAGGATCAATGCATGTAGACCATATGACTGAGTAGAGGACTATATGAAGAAGCTCTAGTTAAGATTTGAAAGTTTCGCATGAAGATTTGAAGAAGCTATGGCCATCTGAATAGAACCAGTTTTACAGTGTTCAGAAGAGCAGAGCGACATGAAAGAGGTCCGGATTGCTTCAGATATGTCCAATGATGATCTACAGATCTAGAGGCATGTTTGAGAAGTCAGTTTGTATCATCTATTCAAGTGGTTCATGGTTTGGAGGTCCACAAGCAATCTTTCTAATGTGACAATAATGACAAATAGTGTTCTTGAGGTTCCAGAGGAAGATGCAAGTGATTCTGATGATTTAGAGGAGTGTGGATGTTTTTGTTGAATTCAATGTGCTTGTGGAGGTCTCTAGATTGTGTGACTTCTATAGTGGAGGTTAGTATTGAAGTTTGAGCTTGTCAAAGAAGAATTCCTTCTTGGTGTTGCTATTCTTCCCAGTCCTAGCTGACTAGATCATTCAAACATGTTGCGGATGTTCTAAGAGCAATTCTATAAAGCGTGGTGTGTTGATCAAGGAAGATTTGATTCCCAATTATGTTTGGTTGACAACTTAGTGATTCACATTAAGTCAGATGTTTGTAATGCCAACCTTGATGTTCATTTCAAGGTTGATGAAGTGTACAAATACTTGTTGATGAGTTGTGGAAAATCATCCTTGTGCAAAAATAATAAAATCTAAAGAAAGGATCAAAGGCAGAGCAGAGCAGAGGAGAAGCAGAAGAACAAGAGATGTTTAGATGAAGAACTAGAGAAGAAGTATTTGGAGCAGAGCAAAAGTTTTTGTAGGCCTTCAAAGGAGCTAAACTAGGCATAAAGAATATGCTATTTCATAGTTCATTCTTTCTATATTAAATATAAATTTTGTAGGCAGTGAGCCTCTCTTGAGCAATGAGCTTTGGGTAGTAAGACCGAAGGCATGTGCTTCTCCTTTTCCAAGTTCATTAATAGGGTACAAATCTTGTGGGTTAACTCCCACCGTGGTTTTCCCTTAACCAGGTTTCCACGTAAAAATAATGGTGTCATGTGTGCTCAAATTAATTCTGCTCTTGTGTTATTGATTCATGCTTTAATGTTTATCTGATTGGAAGTTGTTAAAGAAGATTAAAAGAAGAAAAGTTTAATATTGTGGGACAACTAATTCATCCCCCCTCTTAGTTGTCCATACTATTTCCAACAATTGGTATCAGAGCGAGGTTCCTCTAAAAGAAGCTTAACCGCCTGAGGAGATCTAAGATGTCAACTTACAAGAAGGATAGTCTGAGATTTGATGGAACAAATTACTCTGTTTGGAAGAGCCACATGGAGTGCCATTTGCAATGCATGGGTGATGCTTATTGGATGATAACCAGAGATGAGTATAAACCTCCAGAGAAAGGTCCCTCAACTCCAGATCAAATCAAAGATGCTAAAAATAACCTTCGAGCTAAAGAAGCCTTATTGAGTGCCTTGACAGATTTAGAAATGACAAATGTCTTTGGACTGAAAACTGCTCATGAAATCTGGAAGAAGTTGGAGAATCTTTATGAAGGTGATGAACATGTCAAATGTTTCAAGCTACAAAGTCAGAGAGGAAAGTTTGAAAATCTAAGGATGAGTGAAGATGAAAACATCACAATCTACATGCAAAAGATAATTAAACTTGTGTGTGGCATCAGGTGTGCTGGTGAAACTTTGGAAGAATTAGAGAATGTGGCAAAAGTGCTCAGATCCTTACCTGATTCATACAAACATAAGGTTGCTGCTATAGAGGAGATCAGGATAGTCTCAAAAGTTACAAGAGATCAACTAGTTGGCAAAATTTCAACTTTTGAATTAAGTGAGTTTGGTGATTCTCTTCCTAAGTCTGAATATGCTTTTAAGGCTAGTGTATATGGAAAACAAAGATATGATTTAGGTGAAAGCTCTTCTGCAAGATCAAACAGATTTGGTAAGGTAAGGAAGGATCTTGAAAATGATGAAATTGAGTCTACAGAACTTGAAGCTCTTATTACTAGAAGAGTCCCAAGAGGATCTGGTAAGTATGAAGGAAAGTTACCATTCAAATGTTTTGCTTATAATAAGATTGGTCATTTTGCTTCAAGATATCCAGAGAAATTTTCAAAGCCAAACCCTAACAAATTTAAGGTTAGAAGAAATGTTATTATGTCTAAGAAGCTGGAGAAGAAGGAGTCATTGATGATGAATTTGATCATGGAGGTGCCACTAAAGATGATTGGGTTTTCATTGCCATCAAAGAAGAAGATCTAGTGTCTATTGAATCTGCTAGCTTTGCAAGTGTGGAAAGTGCCTTGGCTACTTAGGTTGTTGAAAAGGATGAATGGGTGATTTATAGTGGGTGTTCTCATCATATGATTGGTGACAAAAGTAAGTTTATAAAATTTGAAAAATATGAAGGTGGAATTGTGAAATTTGGAGACAACTCAGATGGTAGAATCTATGTCAGAGGATCCATCTCTTTTGATGGTAAGAATAACACAAATGATGTTCTGTATGTGGAAGGGTTGGAGCATAATCTTCTCAATGTTGGACAGTTGGTTGACAAGGGTTATGATCTCCGATTCAAGGATGGCAAATGCAGAATCCTAGAAAGCTCTGGTACTAAAATTGCATCTGGTACACAAAATAGAGGTAACATCTTTCAATTAAGTAGTTCTGGTAAAATTTGTTTGATTGCATAGACATATCAAAGTTGGTTATGCCATAGGAGAATGTGTCATGTGAATTTTGACAACATTGTCAAGATAAGTTCTACTCTAGCTGTGAGAGATCTTCCTAGACTTGTGAAACCTAATAGCTTGTGAAGAGAATGTCAGTTGGGTAAATAGAACAAAACATCATTCAAAAGTAAAGAACAATTTTCAAGTGAGCGATTGGAACTTGTGCATACTGATCTATGTGGCCTGCTAGAATTAGGAATGTGCAAGGAGACATATATTTTATGTTACTGATTGATAATTACTCTCGGATAATGTGGGTAACTTTCTTAAAAGAAAAATAAAAATCTCTTAACAAATTCAAAGTGTTCAAGGTGATGGTGGAAAATGAGATTGGTGTGAAGATAAGGTGTCCAAGATCCGATAGAGGTGGAGAGTTTACCTCTGGTGAGTTTGATACATTCTATGAAAAACATGGAATAAAAAGATAGTTATCTACTCTTAGGACTCCTTAGCAAAATGGAGTTGTGGAAAGAAAGAACCGGACCATTCAAGAAGCTACCAGGACCATGATGATAGAAACAAATGTTCCACAAGTTTATTGGAGAGAAGCTGTAAGTACCGCTGTCTACATTCTTAACCAGGTGTAGATCAAAGGAAATTCTGGTTAGACTCCTTATGAACTCTGGTTTGGTCATCCTCCTACTATAAGATATTTTAGAGTTTTTGGTAGTAAATGCTATATCAAAAGAGATGAGGATCTAGGCAAGTTTGAAGCAAGAAGCGATGAAGGAATTTTTTTGGGTTACTCTACTCAAAGCAAAGCATACTAGTGTTTTAACAAGAGGTTGAAAAAGATTGTTGAAAGTGCAAATGCCAGAGTTGATGAGAGAAAAAAAAGGACATTCCAGGTCTTGCGGATATGATTCAGATTATCAAGATGAAAATCCAAGTCAAGAAAGGCAAGTGCAAACTCAGATTCAGATCCAGATTGATCCAGAAAATCTAGTACCTCAAGAAGATAGTGCAGAAGTTGAGGAATAAACTCAAGAAATAGAAGCCCAAGAAATTCCCAAAATTCCCAGGTATGTAAGGATGAATCATCCTAAAGATCAAATCATAGGAGATAGAAATAAAGGTGTTCGAACTAGGAGAAGAGTTGCTGAAGATCAAGAAGAGATTTGTTTGATTTCAAAGTTTGAACCAAAATCAATAAGTGAAGCCTGCAATGATGAAAATTGGGTAAAAGAAATGGAGGAAGAACTAATGCAAATTGAAAAGAATCACACTTGGGATCTTGTTTCTAGACTTGAGGACAAAAATGTAATTGGAACCAAATGGGTCTTCCGAAATAAACTAAATAAACTAAATGAAGATGGTGAAGTTGTAAGAAATAAAGCAAGGTTGGTATGCAAAGGATATTCTCAAGTGGAAGGAATTAATTTTGAAGAAACTTTTGCTCCAATGGCAAGAATAGAGGTAGTCAGATTATTTCTTGCTTTTGCTTCTTATAAAGATTTCAAAGTCTATTAGATGGATGTCAAGTTAGCATTTCTAAATGGAGAGTTAGAAGAAGTCTACATTGAGCAACATGAAGGATTTTAGTTGTCTAATCAGAAAGACATGGTCTGCCGATTGAGGAAAGCATTATATGGACTCAAACAAGCACCAAGAGCCTAGTATGCAAGATTAGATAAGTATCTGTTAAAGCTAGGATATAACAAAGGTACTGCTGATAGTAATCTTTACTTCAAGATTGATCATGAGAATATTCTGATTGTTGAGGTATTTGTTGATGATATCATTTTTGGTGGAAATGAGAGCATGTGCAAAACATTTGCTGATCATATGCAAAGTGAATTTGAGATGTCCATGTTTGGTGAGATGAATTTCTTCTTAGGTCTACATGTCACTCAGTCAGATAAAGGTATCTTTATATCTTAGTCTAAGTATGTGAAAGAATTGTTGAAGAAGTTTGGAATGGAAGATTCAAAGCCAGTAGGTATGCCTATGGTAACTGGATGTAAGTTGAGTAAAGATGATGAATCTCCTAAGGCAAATAAGAAAAGGTATAGATCAATGATTGGAGGACTGCTCTATCTAACTCAGTCCAGACCTGATATCATGAATGCAATTGGGCTTGTTGCTAGATTCCAAGCTGATCCTAAAGAATCCCATGTTGTAGCAGTCAAAAGAATCTTTAGATATCTCAAAGGAACACTTGATTATGGATTGTGGTATCCAAAAGACAATGACTTCACTCTTCATACATATATAGATGCTGATTGGGCAGGAGATGTGGATGATAGGAAAAGTACTAGTGGTGGTGCATTCTTCTTGGGAAGTAGATTGGTTTCTTGGCTGAGCAAAAAGCAGGAGGTAATATCCCTATCTACAGTAGAGGCACATTATATAGAAGCAACAAACAATTGCACTCAAGTTCTGTGGATGAAGCAAATGTTGAAGGACATCAGAATTGTCACGTTTGAGGAGCCTGTCACAATTTTCTGTGATAATTCAAGTGCAATAAGTATCTCAAAGAATCTAGTGTTGCATTCAAAGACAAAGCACATATCCATCAAGTTTCATTTCTTGAGAGAGAAGATAAATGAGAATGAATCCAAGTTGGAGTTTGTGTCTTCAAAGGATCAGATTGTGGATATTTTCACTAAGCCTCTTCCTAAGGATACTTTTGAGTATCTCAGAGAAAAGTTGGGGGTAATTACCCCTCCTGATCAGAATTAAGATGCACTAGAATGCATCAGTCCGGTGAAATTCACAGTCACATCTATGATCCAAATTGATGTCAAGGAGGCACTACTTAGGGGGAGTAGTCTGCATCAATTTTTGAGTTTGGTCTGGAACAAAGATAAGGAGAAAAGACTACGAATATGTGCCCTTTTCCATTGATGTCAAAGGGGGAGAGAAGTTCATGTGAAAAAATAGTTGCTGATGAAAGGGGGAGCAGTGAAGAAAGTGATTACAGAAGTGATAAGAGAAAGGGGGAGAAGGTCTTGTCTTGATAGTCAAATCAATTTTTCACATCATATGTTGCCATCAATGACAAAGAGGGAGATTGTTGTAAATATGTGCCTAAGTGGTGTTGTCATTGATGTCAACATATCCTTGTTGCCATTGGTGTCAACCATATCCTATTTTGCTGCTTGTATAAAAGACTGGATTGTTGAGGATATTGAGAAAATTAATGAGGATCAATGTATGCAGACCATATGACTGAGTAGAGGACTGTCTGAAGAAGCAATAGTTAAGATTTGAAAGGTTCACATGAAGATTTGAAGAAGCTATGGCCATCTGAATTGAACTAGTTTTGTAGTGTTCAGAAGAGCAGAGTGATAGGATAGAGGTCTTGATTGCTCCGGATATGTCCAATGATGATCTACAGATCTAGAGGCATGTTTGGGAAGTTAGTTTGTATCATCCATTCAAGTGGTTTGGAGGTCCACAAGCAATCTTTCTAATGTGACAGTAATGGCAGATAGTGTTCTTGAGGTTCTGAAGGAAGATGCAAGTGATTCTGATGATTTGGAGGAGTACAGATGTTTTTGTTGAATTCAGTGTGCTTGTGGAGGTCTCTGGATTGTGTGACTATTATGGTGGAGGTCCACATTGAAGTTTGAGCTTGTCGAAGAAGAATTCCTTCTTGGTGTTGCTGTTCTTCCCAGTCCTAGCCGACCGGATCATTCAAGTGTGTTGCGGATGTTCTAAGAGCAATTCTATGAAGCGTGGCATGTTGATCAAGGAAGATTTGATTCCCAGTTATGTTTAGCCTACAACTTAGTGATTCACATTAATTTAGATGTTTGTAATGCCAACCTTGATGTTCATTTCAAGGTTGATGAAGCATACAAATACTTGTTGATGAGTTGTGGAAAATCATCCTTGTGCAAAAATAATAAAATCCAAAGAAAGGATCAAAAGCAGAGCAGAACATAGGAGAAGAAGAAGAACAAGAGATGTTTAGATGAAGAACTAGAGACGAAGTAGTTGGAGCAGAGAAAAAGTTTTTGTAGGCCTTCAAAGGAACTGAACTAGGCATAAAGAAGATGCTATTTCACAGTTCATTCTTTCTGTATTAAACATAAATTCTGTTGGTAGTGAGCCTCTCTTGAGTAGTGAGCTCTGGGTAGTGAGCTCGAAGGCATGTGTCTTCTCCTTTTCTAAGTACTTTTAATAGGGTATGAATCTTGTGGGTTAACCCCCACCGTGATTTTCCCTTAACCGGGTTTCCACATAAAATTTATGGTGTCATGTGTGCTCAATTTATTTTTGCTCTTGTGTTATTGATTCATGCTTTAATGTTTATCTAATTGGAAGTTGTTAAATAAGATTAAAAGAAGAAAAGTTCAATATTGTAGGACAACTGATTCACCCCCCTCTTAGCTGTTTGGACTATTTCTAACATAACCATCAAGAAGAGTCATTTGAGTTCCATCTTTGATTCTGTGCCTTTCCATATTCCATGTTGTCGAAGGAATACATAGTTATCACTATCTATAAAGAGCTTGATGGAGGGAGAGTGTGGTCAACCTCGGGGAAAAGAGACAAAGTATTTGCCATTGTGGAAGTTACAGAGTGAAGATAGGCTAAGACTGTAGGAGTTAGTCATTGGAGAAGAAATCCACTGACTGGTTTTAGAGACAATGTTGTGTGAAATAAGAGAGGAAAAGAGTTTGAATGTGAGTACTCAAATTGAGAAGAGATAGAGACCATTTTTGTAATGGTTCCACATACTTGTTTATGAATTGAAGTTAGTTTTATTTCAGTTATTGTGTTGTTGATATTTTAAATTTGTGGGAAGAGACTTGCTTGTAGTGTTTTGTGTTTGTGAATGTTACTATAACAGAGGGGTGTTATCGGTTTACATCAAAAAGTAATGCATTTGTCTCTACATGCATTAGTTAGTTCACTGTGTTCCAAATGGCATAACCATACATAAGTGTCATACATAGTTAGAGGGGATCTTTAGTTGTATGATTGTGATGAGTTATATAGGACACAACACTAGAAACTCAGATGGAAAACGTATTGGTTCTTTATATCTATTCCCTTCATGAAGGATAGGGCCACTTCCAGGAAGGAAGGTGTGCGGGGGACCGCCGGTCTGTGGTTGGAGGAAAAGCACTTGGGTGATGCTCTCCTTCACAAGTAGATGACAAGCCAAGACTTATGAAGACATATATTAAAATTCTAGATGCAGTATATTCACTTTATATGACTTGATAGTTAAATTTTATATAAATTTATCTTTATTACCATTAGCAAAACATTGTGATTGTAAAGTGAAGGATTTCAATAACATGCTATCTTTAAATATGTTATAAATTTTTAGTTTGAAAATATTCAGAAAATATATGCTTTTTATATAATGATTATGAAAATGATTATTGTAAAAAAAATGATTATAATGATCATGATTATTTACTTGATAGTAAATTGGGAATGTAAATCCAGGTAATATGAGATGACATGTTACAACACTGTAGAACATGACATATTCAACTGTGACAAGGCTCAACAATACTTTAAGAATGCACTTTCATAGTAAAAAAGCGGTGAACTCCAAGGGTTCAATACACCAAAAGGGGCAAGGTTGATGAGGAGAATACCCAAGGAAGAACCACAAGCTGCTAGAAGGTGCTAGAAAGAAGAAAAGTATGAATTAGATACTTTTGACAACAAGACATTAGAAGGTGAATACTAGGAGAAGAAAATGAAATCCAAACATAAGGATCTGACAAAACACAAAAGGAAAAACAAAGTTGCGGTGGTAACTCAGCAAGGAACTGATACCACAATTAAATATACTACCACCAGTGAAGATGAATTTGAGGAAGAGGAAGAAGATGAATTCTTCTCGAATAAAGACCAACATGAAAGAATAGTTGTGAAATATAGAAAAACAATAAGGAAAGAACAACAGAAGAAAAAGCAGTAGAATAATTTCTTTTTAGAACAAGAAGTAATAGCACTAAAACAACTTACTCAGCTTATACAACATAAACTTCTAGAAAAACTCAAACAATTTTATAAATATTGGAATAAGCATCTCAACCGCACATTGTGTTGGAACAGGAAATTTCAACATATTTTTCAAAACTTTTTAAGATCCCTGATGATGATAAATTTCTGTATTTTTCTACTTTGGGAAACATGCATATTGGTCATGATACTAAATTCTGGATCATTTGATTTGACTTTATCATCTTAATTAAAATCTAAAATGGAAGCAGACTCCAAATCTTAGTATAATAATCGATATCATGTCTCAGGATTCTCTTGGGTGTGCATAGCCCAATACTTCACCAAAGATCTAGAATAAGTGTTTGTTAAAGATGAAAACAAAATCATAAAATATTTCCATAGGGAAATTTCACTTGCAGCTAAACGTGCCATAGTCTCACAAATCGTGGCTGCTAGGGGTCCTAATCTACCATCCTTTATGATGCTGCCTTGGTAAAATAGATTTTTGAAGTTCAAGAGAATCCCTTGAAGTTACCTTTTGGGTAAGGTTGAGTGTGGATGTGAATCACTCCAGTATGCTTGAAATATGCATTTTAAATTTATTAACTAGACACATTTTGCTTGAGCCATCACCCAAGAAGCAATCTAGAAGGCATTGATTACATAATATTTAGACTTTGTGTCTAGTTGTTGCACTACGGATAACTGGAAATACACATTGGTCCCTTGGAAATACGGGAATGTATATGCGTCCCTGGACTTCATTATCTAACATCATTATCTGTGAGTTTCTTACATAAAGTGACTCTACCCAAACAACTTCCCAAGCTAAAATCAGTATACAATGCGGGCAAACACAATCCATCTGCAATAGATTTAGTAATGGAAAATATGAAATATTCACATCATTTGGTTCTTCTTTCCAAGATTTTTATGGATGCATGTTCTGCTCTAAGTTGCTTCGGAGCAACATCAATGAATGCAAGTTCAAATTTGATAAAGACTGATTTAACATCTGCACCTATGCATTCTGTTCCTCTACAACCACAGACTACTGCTGTCAGACCTTCATCAGGCCAAGCAGTGAATGGAGTCATGACGGGATATCCACAGGCAACAAATAGAACAATTCTTGCAGGAACTATTAAAACAGAGGTTCGCTCCAGTGTATCTCTGACATCAGTACCTGGTTTGCCTCATATGACTTCTAGCTCACTTTTACACGGTACTTCACAAGGAGCTCCTGGCCAATATTCTTCATCTTCAGTTCCTTCCACTCAAGATGCAAATCAAACATAGATGCAACAGATGGTCAGGGCTGTCGGTAAATTCTTGGATCTTTAAACAAATTTTTTTTTTCTTACTATGCTAAAATAACGGTTGTTTTGCAGTGGCTGCCATTGCTGACATTGCTAGAAGCTTGGATCTGGAAAAGGAGTGGACAGGGGACCCTTGTCTACCACACAAATATGCTTGGGATTGGGTGGTTAGCAGTCAAGATTCGTCCCCGAGGATTATAGAAGTGATACTCTCAGGAAAGGAACTGAATGGCACGATACCTCTAAGCTTCGGCAATCTATCTGCTCTTGTTAATTTAGATTTGGGGAGAAATAATTTGAATGGTTCGATCCCCGCGGTTCTGGGTCAACTGCCCAAAACTCAAGAAGTTCGAAATGGACTACTTGTTCTGAGTATTAACGGTAATGACAAAATTTGCCAACCGGGGACCTGTAAAGATGCATCCAAAAGAAAAGTACCGGTTATTTCGCTAGTAATTGTTGGGTTTGCAGCAATTGTAGCTATTGGAGCACTAATTGTGTTCATAAAACGTAAATCAAGCCCAGAAAACCAAAAAATTTAGAGCTTGTTAATATGGACGGAAGTCGATCATTTAGTTATGAAGAGGTAAGAGTAATGACTGATGGGTTCCGAAAGGAGATTGGAAAAGGAGGTTATGGACCGGTTTTTCATGGCTTTTTTTTCAAGACAAGGAAGTGGCCATCAAAATTTTGGCTGAAAAATCACATCAGGGAGCCACAGAGTTCTCTACTGAGGTAGATATGCTTTCCAAATTACACCATAAGAATCTTCTAAAATTCATTGGTTACTGTACTGAGAAGCAGAATATGATTCTTATCTATGAGTACATGTCCAATGGAGACCTGCGACATCTTCTTGAAGATAAAATTTCATCTCCAGATGTTGGAAAATGGGAAAGAAGACGTAACATTGCGCTTGATGCTGCACAAGGATTGGAGTATTTGCACTCGGGCTGCAAGCCAAGCATTATTCATAGAGACATTAAGAGCTCTAACATCCTTCTCAATGATCGAATGGAGGCAAAGATAGCAGATTTCAGACTATGGAAGATGGGACCTTTGGATGGAGCTACGCATGTATCAACCTTTGTAAAGGGCACTACTGGATACTTCGATCCTGAGTATTACACTACACATTGACTGACAGAAAAAAGCGATGTTTATAGCTTTGGAATTGTTTTGATGGAAATCATCTCTGGGAGGTGTCCAATATTTTGAGACTCCTCTGTTGGAAAGGATGTACACATTGTTAACTGGATACGAGAAGCCCTTTTAAAGGGAGACATAGAGAGCATAGCCGATCCTAGTTTGATAAAAGTGTATAATACTGCCGTGGAAAGTGTTGCCTCTTCTGCTAATTGCTCTCATTTTCGTAATTGTTCTGATTATTGAAAGGAGGAATACTGTAGCAAAAAGGTCAATCCTGGTTTAGGGCATTCACAATTTAAGACATTTTGTTTAGATGAATCTCCAAATGCTAGCATTAATGATGATCGAGCAATGTATCAAACTTTAGAGAGAGGAGACAGGGATTTTGAGAGGAAGGTTGATTGGATATCGTGCAAATACAACCCTCGTCAACAACGGCGATCTCTAAGAAAGAAAGGATATTACAACTCGTCATGTTTACTACCCTTATTCATCCCGTGTTTCTCTCGAATTATCTGCAGAACCGGTTTTTCAGAAATACCCTAGAAATGCTTCTCATTCAGAGGATGGTTATTCAGTCTCAATCTGCACTAGTCATGCTTCCCATCCTAGTCATGATTCTTGGACATCAAACCACATAGGTCACCATACTAAAAGTTATAACCATAAAAATCAATGCAGTTCTAAAGAAGATGACAGAGTGAGCTCATTTAACGAGCCTTTGAGCTCTATGGGGTACATACACCGCATTGGAAGAACTGGAAGAGCTTATAACACTGGTGCATCAGTCTCACTTGTCTCTCCAGCAGAAGAAGGTATATTCCGAGAAATTAGAATGGCTTTGAATGGTGGTAAGGACGAAGATATTGAGTCTATTAAGTTCATAGCACCTTTTCCTTTGCTGACAAAAAATGCAGTTGAGTCTCTGTGGTATAGGGCTCAGGATGTTTCTCATAGTGTGACCAAAGCAGCAGTGAGAGAGGCACGGGCTAATGAGCTTCGAAATGAAATATTAAATTCTGAGAGGTTAAAGTCTCATTTTGAGGACAATCCCAAAGATTTGGATCTATTGAAACATGACAAGGTACTGAGCAAGAAGCAACCTTCATCACACCTATGTGCTATACCAGACTATCTTATAGATCCTACCACAGAAGCAGCTAGCAAAGCTGTTAAACTTGCTAGGGGAGCAATGGGACAATGCAAATATAGGGGTTCTAGTTGGCTTAGGAAAGAAACTGGGCAGGTTGCATTCACAAAGGCTCAGCTATCCAAAATATCCTTACAAAGATCTTATTATTGCAACTGCTGGATTTGATGAGGCAAACTTGCTTGGAGTGGGTAACTTCGGATCAGTCTACAAAGGCAATTTGAGAGATGGTAAGATAGTTGCCATCAAGGCTCTTTATTTTTAGAATGAAGAAGCTCATAAGAGCTGTAACACAGAATGCAAAGTGTTAGGGAGGATTCGGCACCGTAATCTCATCAAAGTAATAAGTGCATTTTCCTACCCTGGCTTCAAAGGTTTGGTTCTTCAGTTTGCATCTAATGGGAGCTTGGAAAAACATTTGCACCCTGACAGAGATGATCACGATGTTTGTGAGTCGGGATTCAGTGAGTGCTTGAGCATTGCTATAGATGTAGCCCATGGTATGGAATATTTACATCATGATTCTCCTTTACAAATTGTGCACTCTAATCTAAAACCTAGCAATGTGCTCTTGGATGCCAACATGACAGCTTTCTCGAAGTTATTTGCAATACTATAAACTGCTCATCAAATAGAGGATTCCATGCTTGTCAAAAATATAGAGCACCTATTGATGAATCGAATAAAGGGAGAACTAGTTTAGTCTGTCGAATATGTGACGAGGCAGAGAATCAGTAGAAGCTTCAAAAGGCACTCGTTGTTCTTGTAAGGAGTAATCCTAGAATTGTGGATTGAAAAATGAGTGAAATATTATTTAATGTCAGAGGTCAAATATTTCGGAGAAAACAAACCAATGGATAAATATTTAACCTAAAAATTCAAACCACCATATAAAATATTTTTCATAGAAGATTAATCATTTTTCACTTAGTGAAATATTTTATTTTCATAGAAGTGCCAAAAGAATTAAACTGCTTAATTATTTTATCTCCCGGATACAATTAATCAATTAAATATAAAGGGTACACAGGTGAATATTTCTACTAAAGAGAAATAATAAGGTAAGAGGGATTAATATTGGAGATAATTAAATGAAGGATGAAACATAGTATTGGCAAACCCTAAAATAGTCTCCCAATGAGTGAAACCTTTTACTAGAGAAATTAAATGAACCATGGATTATCAGGGTGAGTAATTATTACTTCACGGGTAAATGAAACCACAAAGGTGAAATTATTTGACTATACTTTATAGTTGGCAACTATACCAAATGAGGAATATTTTCTAAAAATATTACAAAGGGCAAAATAATTTTCCAATGGATAATTATTTTATTGGTAAGATATAAAAAATTTTTGGAGAGGATTTTTGAGAAAATTTTCACTTGGAATAAAATGTTTTCTGGAGGAATTGATTAAATAGGTAATTATTTTACCTAATGTACATTTTATATGCAAATACACATGATGAGTAGCGGACATTTTCACTCCAAAAAGTTATTATTTTGATGAATAAATATCAAAGGTGATAAAGAAGGAATAATAATTGTTTTTGCTCAGGTGATTTAATTTTGCCAAATAAAAAGTGAAATAGTGTGCGGGAGAATGTAAGTGAGAAATTAAGTAAACATTAATGAGGCATGGGATTAAAATATTTTATCATAAAAAATGACGAAGATAAATATTTAATCTGGCAAAAGCGGCCAATTAAATATTTTATTTTTGCCTATAACGAATTGAATAATCATTCCAAAGTCCTTTTTTAAAGTATTGCAACCCTAAAAAGGATATCAAAGAGATTTATTATTTGGGTATGATAAAGTGACATTTGACGAATGAAATATATTGTCACGGTGAGAAAACCCTAAATACTCGTCAGTGATAAAATATACAACAATACCTCACGACACAAGTCCTAAGGTCCATATCAATGCAAATAATATATTATTTATATACTGTTTATCTGACGAATAATTTGTTTCTTTTGCAGGATTGGTGTTGTGTTGAATGCAATGAAGTGGTTCTTGACTGGCGATTAAATGATCTCATCGAAGATTAAATATTTCATCCCAACTTCCGAGAATTGTTAAGTCTTTCAAATCATGTTATTTAATAAAGTCGGTTCTTATGGTTGGTTCAACCAATTATCAACCATCATGAATGTTGTAACGGGTCTGAGGCTTGTTGCATCTCTATAAATAGAGATCCCAGGACCCGAAGAAGGAGTTAGAAATTAGGTTAGGATTAGATTTTTACAAAAACACATTTGAAATATTTTAGGATTAAATTAGGTTAGATTTTATTCAATCTGATGCAAATTTCATCCTTCTGTGCAATGTCGTTCTGAGAAAGATTATGGTGCGTGATATGTTTTGAGGCAGCGTTGTTGAGGATTCAAATTCGAAATACACTGTGACGGTATCATCTGTTTGTTGTTTTTAATTCAATCAATTTAATTATCTCCATTTCATTCATTTTCTGATTATTCAATTTGAATATGTTAAGGATGTGTTCAAGTTGTCTGATTACGTTTGCTAATTCAGTATAGTTGATTTGATTGGTTTCTCAAGTAGAATTAAATCCTTTCTCATCAATTATAGTAATCTTAGAATGTTGAATGGATTATTAAGTACGATTAATTGATTAGGGTTATTAATTTGTCTCCAGAGTTGATCTAATTAGTTAGTTTGCAAATTTGAATTGGTTCTTTCCGGAAAGATTAAAATCCTTTTTAATATTTTGCATTTAATTCAATTATGTCCTTTGGATTATTAAGAATGAGTTAATAATTTCTTCCTTGCACGTTTGTACAAGTTGCAAACTATTGTATGTGCCGATCAGATCGAGTTATTGCCTGATACAAGTTATTTGTTTTTGATATCCTGACTCCGTTGCCCAAACAGACAAAGCACCAGTCTAACTATTGATTCATCTTATAATTAAAATCTTTACATTGTTTGATTGTTATAGTTTAGATTCATTTCATGTTATCTGTTATTTATTTCTGTTAGAATTTAGATTAAATCATTTGCTTTCTTTAGAAATAGTTTATAGTATTTCATCTGATTTACAAGTATGCCAGTGTAATCAGATAAACTAGCAGCAAACCAACATTGATTTAATCATACAACCTGCTTTGAAAATCAAAGGTTCACCTGCCTAGGTTGTAGCAGGACCTGAAGTGTAGGGAGAAGTTGATCGTTAAGGTCAAACTCCAGTCATTGGCTCAAAAACGTTGTAGATTTGACCATAGGGCTTGGCATCCCCTTAGAATCCACAACCTGCATTTTTGAGACCCAACACATTGCAAATAAAAAAAATGAACAAAATAGAGAGAACATGGAAAACTAGGCCCATAATGATCACATTACACATTAATCACAAAAGACTTAAACAAGTTATGATAGATTTAGGAGCATATGTCAACATGATTCCAAAAAGTGTTTGGGAGCAATTAGGGAAACCTAACTAGAAGAAACACCTTATAACATGAGTCTAGCAAATGGATCAACAAAGGGAACCCTAGGAACATGGAAAAGGGTTGAAGTAAACATAATTGGAGTCAAATAAATAGTAGACTTTGAAGTAGTAGCAATGAAGGAACCATTTGATTCATTTAACACACTACTAGGCCTTCTTTGGTTTGTAAATGCTAACGAGATAGTAGATTCCAGAAAGGAAGAAATTTTATTCATGGATAATACCAGAATAGTACACATCCCCTTAGACAGGGATGATGATGAGGCATACATAGAAGAAGTTAATATGGAAAATCAAAATGATGAGGATTGAAAAATCCTCTACTCCATTTCTAGGTTGCCTAAAATAGAAACAACAAATGAACCCAATTCAGAAGGGGAGATAAAAATTGAGAGTGACAACTATAGTATGGACACTAAGGAAGTACTAAATACTTGGTTATAGGAAGAACCAGAGATTAACACCTGGAAAGTCACAGAGTTCTAGAAAATATTTATGGTGAAAATCACTGAGGAAACCTTGCTGCAATTCACCGCACTAGAAAGGAATACACCACAAACTACATGCAACATACTAGAGGATGATAAAGAACATAAACCAAAGAGATTACACCATGTTAACTACATTTCACATGGCATATCACATATAAAACTACCCAAATACTTAGGGGTAGGGGACCTAAAAACTTAGTAGAAATGGAAAGGACCTTTGAAAGAGAAGACTTAAGGCTAGAAGCACTACAACATACACTTGTATGTAATGCCACAAGTTGGTGGAACACTCATAAGAATACTATTTCACACTGGCTAATGTTTAGAATCCTGATAAAAACTAGATACTTACCGAAGGAAGGAGAATATACCATAATTCCCAAATATAATGGTGAAATTCCTATGCAAGAACACTTAGATGTATTTATAATGGTTTAGAATGGCAGAAATGAATATGATACATGAATTTACATACAAATGTTCTATTGGACATTAACACCAGTCACATAGACATGGTAAATAAACCAAGAACATAGAACTGAAACTAAACATTGGTATGAACTACAAAAAGACTTCTTACATACTTTTTCATTCTATAACATAGATAAGCATATTCATGTTGCACTTCTTAGAATGAAAGGAATAATATTCAAACCCATTGAGGAAGCTCAAATAGAAATACCATAGAAAAATTTTCCACCACCTGAGATAGATGGTATTTGGAAACTTATAGTGTGGATGGATACAAAAACTAACTGCACCGAAAGAAGATGTTACAAAACCCAACAAAAAGAGGATGTGAATAAACATAACTTGGAAATAGAAGTCCAACAAAGAGAAAGAGAAATAGAAACAAAAACTAAAGCAAAAGAGAAGTATTACCATAAACCTCTCAAAATTAGAGAAGAAAACATTGCCACAGTGGGTAACCCCAAATTAGCTAAAATAGGAGATTGCTGGGATGAAAGAGTTGTGGCACAAGTCGCTGAAATATTGTCAAAATTTGAAAATCTATTTCCAAGAACATTTATTGAATTAAATGGAATAAAAGAGGAAGTAGGAGTGATGAAAATACAATTAAAAAAAGGGGCTAAACCACAAAAGAAGAGACCCTACATTCTAAACCCTAACATGAAGAAAAAGGTCAAGGTGGAACTAGACAAAATGATTGCAGAAGGAATAATTAAACTAGTGGAGCATGCAAAGTGGATAAGTCCAATGGCTAGTGCAAAATAAGAAAATAGGGGAAGTAAGGATATGTGTTGATTTTAGAGAACTCAATAAAGCTTGTATACATGATCCATTTCCTACTCCCTTTACCGAAGAGATTTGGAGTCAATAGAAGGAGGGGAAATATACTCATTCACTAATGGATTCTCTAAATATCATCAAGTAAAAATTAAGGAAGAAGACCAATCTAAAACCATTTTTGCATCTAAGTGGGGCTCATTTATGTATGCAATATGCCATTTGATCTCAAAAATATGCCAACAGTATCAACAGGATTATGGTCAACACTTTCAAAGACTTCATTCATGACTTCTTAGAAGTATAGTTGGATGATTGGAAAGTTTATGGATTGATCAAAGACCATGTGCAAACACCAATAATGATGCTCAATAGATGTAGGAGTTTTCAAATATCCTTAAACCTAAAGAAATGCATGTTTTTGGTAGCTTTTGGTACCTTACTTGGACACATTATATGTAAAGAAGGACTAATGGTAGACCAATTAAAAGTGACATTGATAATGACACTCCCACCTCCCAAAAAAACACTAGAGGTAAAAAATTTCTTGGGATACATAGGCTACCACTGCAAATTCATAATAGGATATGCAGTAATTGTAGTACCCTTATAAGAGTTGCTAAAGAAGAAATTTGGGAAAACCATTGAATGGACTACACAATGTTAGACTTAATTTGACACATTAAAACATAAAATTGTTGAGGCACCCATACTTTGTTTTTTGATTGGAAAATACCCTTTCATGAATTGCTATAGGGGTAGTACTAGCACAACCTAAAGGAAATAAGGATCACCCCATTACATTTGCCAGTCAAAAACTATCAAAAGTAGAAAGAAACTATACAACTAAAGGAAGAGAAGCCTTAGCAATGGTGTATGCTGTACAAAAGTTTAGGCACTACTTACTATCAACACCATTCACCTTCTTTACTAACCATGAGCCTCTAAAGTACTTGTTAAATAGACCTGTCATTCAAGGAAGGATATGCAGATGGTTACTCCTATTCTAGGAGTTTGACTTTAAAATAATCATAAAGCCTAGAAAGAAGAATAAAGGGTTGGACTATTTGTCCAGGATAGAGACATGTGAAGAACCTAACAATAAGGATGAAGATCTTGCTGATGCAAACCTATTCAGGGTGACTGCGGCACGCAAGGAATTGCACGATATAGCCAACTTACTTTCTACAAGAAGATATCCACCAGACATGACACTAGAAAATAAACCAACCTTAATGTGAAAAGCACTACCATACATTGATCAAAGGGGAATTACATGTGTTGGGAAGAGATGATATTGTAAGGATAATTTTTTATGAGCACGAAAGAGAAGCAGTACTTAGAGAATCTCATGGATGAATATCAGGAGGCCACAATTCTAAAGAAGCAACCACAAAGAAAGTCAAATTGGTGGGATTATGGTGGCCCACATTGCACAAAGATGCTAGGAATTTTATAAAACACTGTGACATATGCGAACGGATGGGAAGACCCACCACTAGATAGTAAATTCCCCTAAAACTAGTATTATCTCAGGTTCCATTCAAAAATGGGCAATAGACTTCATTAACCCAATAGCCCCCCCCACAAAGCACTATAAAGAAAGATTTATCATCACAAGGGTCAAATACCTGACTAAGTTGGTAAAGGCAGAACCTACTAAAGACTATACTACAAAACTACCACCATATTCTTACATTAAAATATAATCACTAGGTTTGGATGCCCATTAAGCATAACAAGTGACCAAGGCAAGCATTTTGTGAATAAGATGATTGCAGAGATATTGCAAAAGTTTCATAATTACACATAACAAGAGCTCACCATATCATCCACATGAAAATGAAGCCAGTGAAGCCCTAAATAAAATTATTGGAAAAGCATTAACCAAAATGTGTAGTTGAAATAGAATGGATTGGGATATAAAGATACCTACAGTACTCTGTGCCTACCACATAGCCTACAAGAGGACAATAAAGTATACACCATTCAAACTAGTATATGAAATGGATGCCACTTTATCACTTAACTTCATAATACCTAGTTTACGTACTATAGTAATGCCATGGTTGGATAATGAAACATCATTAGCCCATAGAATCAAAGAGCTTGAGAAATTAGATAAGGACAGACTTATTGTAGTATATAATCATAATCTGGAAAAGAAAAGATAGAAAGGTTGACATGATAGAAACCTATGGTTAAAGACAT
The DNA here is from genome assembly GCA_027924645.1 of Cunninghamia lanceolata. Taxonomy (NCBI): domain Eukaryota; kingdom Viridiplantae; phylum Streptophyta; class Pinopsida; order Cupressales; family Cupressaceae; genus Cunninghamia; species Cunninghamia lanceolata. Next base: position 5,469,951 of record BSBN01000994.1, on the reverse strand, counting down.
TTAAAGAAGGGGACTTAGTCCTACTATATGACTGTAAATTCAAGAAACAATGGAAACTTAAAGTACGATGGCTTGGACCCTATTATATACATGAAGTTGAAGAATCAGGAGCAATAAGGTTAAGGAAGATGGACAAAAAAACAATAACAAGGTACGTAAATGGATCTCACTTAAAACACTACCATACACTAGTGGAGTAAAACCCCACGAAAATTCATAATTTGTAACATATGTATCAATAATGTAACATAAGACAAACAAAATGCCATTATAAAAATAAAGTTGTGGAAAAGTTAAAGGCTAAAAAAACTTGGGAAAAGCCTTAATGGCCATATGCATTAAATACACAATGACATTATCATCAACTATATATAACCAAGTTTTAGCGACACTTCACCACTTTTACATTCTACATTCATCGCAATCTGATCATACCCTACAAAGAACAAAGTAAACCCTAATGTATCGACTGTGAAAAATGGTTGCTCCCATATTAGTAGATATCATGGAGAAGATGAGACCTAAGTATAAAAAGTACTCATACAAAGTGTTTAGTCATAAAATGTCCCCTAGGACTTTTACCTCCTAAGTTTAGCTCTTGGGTCCCTTGTTTTTCATATTACATGTTCATTTTAACTCTCAATGCAAAATCCCTGGAAACCCATGTCAAATGGGGCTAAGGGGACCTTGTTGGAGTTAATCCTGCCTTGAAAATGGGGCCTAGGGCTTGGGCGCTTACACCCTAGTCCTACCCTATTTGGTCGGGACCCAAATTTTGAATGTCGGTTATGTGACCATTAAAAGGTTCCATTGCCGACATCTTAAGTTTGAATTACAAAATTTGTAGCATGAATGCATATATAAGCATGTTTAGGATTTCATTTGTAAAATAGAAGATGATTATGAACTTTTGGCAAACTTATGATTTTAGAGCATTCAAAGCATTCATTGTTGAAAAGCAGAATATTGTTATTGTTTTTGTTATGCGGATTTGGCTTCATCTTCTCATGTGTTGAAGGATTTTCATCTACATGCGATCTACACCTCTGAGGTGATATCTATTTGTGTTGAATCAATCATTTATCAATTTATTTTTGCCTCTATCCCATAGGGATATGCACTCTTTATCAAACAATAGTGTTGGAGGGCTTGAATGCCATTCTAGGGCTTGACTGAGGCAAGCTCCTAAACACCACAACCCCCAACCCCCTTCTTTGTGATTGCAGGTGATAGATGTCATGTTCTATAGAAGTGGAGTTGCATGAGGCTATGATAGAGAGTATAGAATCTAGATTAGAGAAGAAAGCACTACCTGAGCTTGGGTGCCTGCCCTGAAGACCTCCGAATCTCTGAAGCTAAAAATCTTTAGGACAGTGGTGAACAGTAGCATACAACTTCTGAAAATCCCCACAAAAGTTCCTATCTTGGGCTTGGGCACTTGATCTTTAGCCCTTGACTTTTTTGCATTTGGGATATCAAAACCTGGTATGTATCTACTCTAAATACTACATCTCTATGTGCTAGCATTTGCTTGGATTCGTTCGTTCATTTACGATTTTGCATAATTAGGAGTTTTAAGCATAATCGGGCATTAAATCAATACATTAATCAGCAAATTCCAAATTTTCCTATCATTACAAGTGATAGCCAACTTGTAGGTGAATCCTCTTGCAAAATTTGTGATTCAACTCAGTTAAATGTCCTTGAATGTTAGTTGTGAAAGGAGGATCTAAACTAAATCACCTATCAACCTCATCTTCCCTCTTTTCCTACTAAACATTTTGGTGAACCCATGTTTTATTTGAGTTTTGCACCTTGTTGAGTGTTGTATTTCAGATTTACATTCATTCATTTTATTCTAATCTTATTGCATTGGAAAATTTACAAAAAAATGAAAAATTTGAAAAAATTGGCATCCTAGGCTTGCATTTTTTTGCATAGTTTGTATTAATTTCATTAAATTTAGAGAAGTAGATTTTTTCTACTAACTTTGTGTTTTTTGGTAGGTTCTCCTTTTTTATAAACCAACCTATTTATTTCTTCCCATTTGAGGCGAGTTGTTCGAGTGTGAGAAATGTAATTCTCGGTACAATTGGGTACTAGAGGCATTTATGTATGGATTAATTTTTGGCATGCGAGGGATTGATGATTATTGCAAATTCAGTTGAATGAGTTGGGTCTCTTGTGTGGATTGGTTATATCTATACTCCCATAGCATCTCTTTCAACAGTTCTATATTTTGTCTTTTTTCTCTTGCTGGTCTCTTCTTCTTAGTTTGCCATCTCCTTTGGGTGATCATGGGGTCTGTTGAGTGTAACAAGAGATTGTTTCTCCCTGTTCAGAAGTGGGAAGTACCTAGCCAAGGAATGCTTCACTCCAACTGGTTGGTAGGAATTTTTAAGATTTACAATGAAGATGTGGAGAGCACCATAGTTTCAGTTTGTGGTAGAGGTGTTCTTCAATTCCCCAGGACTTTCTATCCTTCACAGGTGGTCAAGCATTTCCTTTCTAATGCAATGGACCTTTTGCAGAATTTGAATTTGGTGAAAGGTATTGTAGTGAATTTTGTTCAAGATGCTCTATTTAGAAAGGATCACCTTGATGAGGGGATAGAGAACTATGATTTGCATTCTGGGACGACTCCCATTGGAGAGCAATTGTATTCGTTCCATGGAGAATTCCCTGCACTATCATGAGAAAGAGATTGGTGAAGATTTTGAGGAATCGGTAAGGAATGTGTTTCAATCTCTTCATTTCTTATTGCATTTTAATCCCCCCCCTCCTTTGGTGATGGTTGCGGTTGCTCCTCCTTCTCCTGACCCTCAAGGCTTCCTATTTGAAGATCTTAATGAAATGGTCTAATTCCTTGTCTAGTTACATTCTGTTCTATTTTTTGGGTCTTTTTGTTACAAAATGTATTTGATGTTTTACTTGTAAAGGATGTGGAGGTAGTTTATTTTACCTTGTGGTTTAATGGTGAATCCTTTGGAGGTCTTATCTAGTTTTTGGGACTATTTTTTGTCCTTTTGAAACTCAAGCTACTGTTGTAACTTCCTTTGGGGCTTTCCATATATAATATAATATATAGTTCAGGTGCTTGCACCTTTTTCTTAAAAAAAAATCATTAAATTTCATCTAATCTCTAATTTTTACATTAGATCTGATATAAATTACAACAGTACATCATTCCATAATCACTTGCATTGCATTTTCATGCTTAAATTGTTAGATTTTGCTTGAAATTGTGCATTTTTCATACAACCTAGTTTTTCCAAAAGCTAGGGTTTGTGGTTAAAATCTTGTTTCAGATTTTACTACTCTTTTAAACAATCTTTTAGGACTGATTTCTGATTGTAGTGTTTCATTTTTTGTGTCTTTGCATTGACAACTTAGATTTCACATTTACACATAGTTAGTTTCAACAAAACTAACATATTCACTTAGTTTTCCTTGAATTTGCACTTGCATTAAGCATTGTAAAACTTGTGACATTATTTTCAGATCTGAGCTAAGTTTTTTTGCATCATAAATCTGATTAGATTCCATTCATACATCATTTTGCATAGTTTCATGCTTTAATTTCTAAATTAGGGTTTGAAAAACCTTGCATTTTCACTAGATTTTGACTTGTCATCTATCTAGATCAGCATTATAGGTGTGTTGTGAAGGATATTGCTACATTATTGGACTAATATTAAGGTTATTATTCACTTCTTCTCATCAATTTCTTTATAACACTAATTCTTTAGGCATTTGCATTGAAAAAATGTGGAAAAAATGAACATTTTCAGTGTATTTTAATAAGCATATCTTGTTCATTGGGATTATTTTATTAGTTTGTGCATTGAGTGTTGTATGTTTTTGCATGAGTCTTATAACCCACTACACTAATAGAAATATCCCTTTAAGAAGAAGTATTAGACTAATGGGCTCTAGTGCCCTTGAAACCAATGGTGTTCCTACATTTGAAAATCCATTGAACACCTTCTTTACAAAAGGATAAACACAAAATTTGCATGATATTATTCCTCCTACAACTACAATGGTAGAAAAAATATTTCATGATGTTGAGGACCCTATTGATGTGATAACACATGTACTTGATGAGAAAATAAACAAACTTCATAAAGAACTAGCCGATTTTCAAGCATTTATCAAAAATGAAAGGATAGCGAAAGAAGCTATACCTACAATTCATAACATAAGAGAGTTGTTAAAAGAAGGACAAGATGGTCTTAATTCAATTTGAGGACTAGTGCATATTGCGCATAATAATGTTATGCCGGTGACTGAATGTGCGAATGTTATAAATAACATGTCATCACCATCTAATACACAAGTATCGACACCTATACTGACCACTGGAATGTCTACTTTTACATCAGCAATTCTATCTACTAATGCACATGCTTGTAGTAATGCGACCAATAGTATTGGGGTATCTAATGGCACTAATTCACAAAATTATAGACATGTGATTCAACTATCAAAACCTGTGAGGGTAAAAATGGGAAAATCAATTTAAGAATATAAACCCAAACACCAATGAAATATGAAGATAAAAGGTATCAAAATAAGAACAAGATGATACTTACAACCTTTACCTTATGCCTTCCATTGCTCACCTTTTCTTTCTTGATCTTGATGGAGATGAATGTTGGCCCTCAGGAAGCTTGCTTCCTCGCTTTGAATCCTCAAGATGACAAGGAGAAGTTGGCTAGGATACTTTGTGTGATTGAAGATAAACTTCACCACACTAATGAAATAGATGATATGAAGTGCTATGGAGATGGGGGTGCCAAAGGCATCTAGTGTTTCTGCAACATAAGTTTACTCAAACGATGGATGATATGAAATAGAAGAAGAGGGTTGTATTTATAGAGTTGGGTGAGAGAAGATCAATGGTGGAGAAGAAGTAAGAAGATCAACAGAGGAGAATGTTCGTGCGAACGTGCGCGAATAGAAGGAGGACACGTGTCATTCCAAAAAGAATCTTTGTTGAGTTAACTGCTTTCTTGATGAGGATGAGTTTTTATTTCTTAAATTAGAATATATTTTTCTAATTTAAGAGCAAAGTTGCTTTAACTCAGCTTTTGCTTTTGTATGACAAGAAGAATTTATTTTTAGAGATAAGAAAGATTTTTCAGAAGATAAGAAGGGATAATTAAATAAATAAATTTATTTAATTTACTTGTGGATAATTTGGAAGAAAATAAAGCAAATTAAATAAATAAATCTATTTAATTTATTTTTAGAAGATTTGGAAGATAAGAAAGAAAATTAAATAAATAAATTTATTTAATTTATTTTTAGAAGATTTGGAAGATAAGAAAGCAAATTAAATAAAAAAATTTATTTAATTTATTTTTAGAAGATTTGGAAGATAAGAAAGCAAAATAAATAAATAAATTTTTTTAATTTACTTGCACATGATTTTGGAAGAATAAATAAAATATTTAATTAGATTTTATTTTTGGAGAGTGAGAGGATTTAAATAAATTTAATTAATTTATTTAAATTTGGAGGAATGAACAACTTAATTAAATAATTAGAAATTATTTAATTGTTTGGAAGAAATAAATTAAATAAAAGATTTTATTTAATTTTGCCTTTGGAAGATGTAATTAAATATTTTGATATTTAATTAACTTAGAGGAAATATGAATCGAATAAATAAATTTATTTATTTATTTATTGATAGAGGAATTTAGATGGAATAAATATTAAGAATATTTATTTAGATAGAGTCGTGTCATTTTTAGGTGTATACATTTTGCCCCTCTTTGATGCAATGTGTTTTATCACGTTGTTTCAAAGAATAAGATTGTCTAAAAATGATACATGCCCCAGTTTGCCCCTGGTACAAGTTTAACGATAGGATGCCCCCTCGGGAGATTGGACGGGAAGAAGGTAGAAGGTGTGAGATGGACAATCTCATGAAGAAGATAAGTTGACAAGAGAAGAAATGGTTAGATGGAGGAGAAAGAGGTGAATGATATGCGATGCAAGATAAAATGATAACACACACAAACAAGTAAGCAAGTATGCACAAATGATACAAGAACAAACAAGGTATTGCCCTTGTCGAGCGGTAAACCAAGGATATAGATCGATGATGTTTGGTTTCAGGAATGAAACATGTCGTATAAGACTCTAAGTCTGGTTTCGATAGTGCAACATCTTGTCTAAGACATTTGATATGATAACAATATATGATAGTGTTGTCATGGCGGGGAATGATATATCCCTAGAGCAACACGAAGGATAGTTATGACTAATTGATATGGTTTACGACAAGATTAGGATCAAGACCGCTGATTGCGATTGGATAATTCGACAAGATTGGCTTGACTTGATTGGTATGGATTAAGGATAAACTTGCATTTTGATCACTGCTCGGATTGATAGCTAGAACTGTTGACGAGAGATATGAAGACATATAGAAATTTGATCGATAGAAGAATGACTCGACAGAAGAAATCACAAGCTTTTATTTGTAAACATTGATTCTCTACATTTTGGATCTTTATTGGATGGGATATGGAGTGCAATTGGATATGCTATGGATATGGATATGTATATGAACTGCAATTGGATATGGTATGGATATGGATATGGACATTTGTCATCTTGATATAGAAAGTATTTTGAAGTGCTTATTTCATCATCATGTGTTTATTATGTTGTAAGAAAATACAAGCATCTAGGTATAATTAAACCGGGATGACTTGAGTATCGCTTACATGGATTTTGATTTAGCAAGTTAATACAAGCATCTAGTCAAAATTGAATATAGATGACCTAAGTATTTCTTGTGTTTCAACAGACAAGGATTGCTCTTTTCATGTTTAGACCTTTGAAAGTCCTCGATGATCTTTTACTGATCATGTCGTTAGACAAAAAGTTGTCACATTACTAAAGTTTGATCCACAAACATCAGACAAAGAAAATGATTATGCCCCCATCATAGCATCTCTAGCTTTTAGCATCCTCGAGTAGCATAAGAAGACATAGTAACAAAAAATCAAGACCTTGTAAGTTAACCGATTAAAACACAAAGCATTCTTGCATTAGATGTGTCTTCTTGCCATAATTGATATAGAGTTAGTTTGAGTGTTTTGGTATGGTGCTCTACTTTTGCTTTGGATAGGTTGATGTTTTTGTGCCAAGATTTTTGTTTTGGGAAGCTTGCTTTGTTGTGTGCACTTGTCTTGTGAAAGGGTGCAGACGCAGATAGAGAGAAGGATAGACGACAAGATATGGAATGGATGGGAAGCAGAGCCTTGGGGGCACATTGACAATGGCATTGCCTACGTGACAACACAGAGACAATGTAGTTCAGGGACTTGGACTATGGACCTTAGCTATGGATCGGATGAGACACAATATGGAACATATATGGATTAGATATGGAAAAGATATGGATCAGATATGGAATATATATGGATCAGATATGGAACAGACTGATGACAGAGGCTATGCTAGGCTAACACTGTGGACAGGATACTGGATAAGAATTTTGGATAGCCTTAATGCTAGATACTGATGACAAGGGAAACACCATAGATAGGTAGATGTATGGGTGATAAAGAATGGAACGGGTATGTATGGGGATGGGCAATAGTGGATAGAAGTAATCAAGGATGTGATCTTCAAGGACTATGTCACATAGGAATAACTCAAATCTTACAATGAAGGATGATGAGAGGATAATGAAGGATTTGTGTGGTTTTGGAGGGATAAGGTATGTTAAGAGACATCTAAAAACATTTGTCAACATTGTGCCCCCAATCTTTATCAAGATCAAAGAAATAGAGAAAGGGAAGATCAGGATGGATGGACATGACAAGATAGGTATGTAATGGATAGAAATAGGAGGATAGGATAGGAAATGGTACGGAAGGAAACTGATAGGAGAATGGTGATATGCTAATGAGACAAGGTGCCCCCAAGTGTGGGTGACGTAGGAGATCAAACTTACACATGATGCCTGTTTACCAGGTTTTCATCATGGTACCTATCCAAGGCCCTTGTTTGCCAAGTTTTCACCATTGGAAGAAGGGATTTCTCTTTACTCTTTTTTTTTTGAATATTTAGATAGGAGAAGGTGGATATGGATAAGGAGAGACTCAAGTGTCTAGTTCCTTGAAAAGTGATAGTCCTACTAGATAGATGCTATCGAATGGACCATGTCAAGTGTGCTCATAGATGTTGGTATGGAATTGCATGAAGGTGAGATATGGAGAAGGTAGATATTGGATAATGGAAGGTGTGATAGTGGACGTTGATGTAGATATACAGATTGGAAAGCTTATGCAAAAGCATGGACCATGGGCGTAGGATGGGGAAGATATGTAGGATAGTAGTGGAAGGGAGGGGAGATGGATTTATATGGAAGTGTTGTGGAATGGAAGGGAACCATGACAAACGGTTGCACATACTGTGATAAACATTGAAACTTATGATAGGCAGGTGGTGTGGGAAGCAATGGAGATTTTTGCTTGGTGGATGAATGATTTAGGAATTTAGGGACCCACATAGACTTAGTATTTTTTTTATTGTTGTTTGTCATGTGGGATGGAAGGATGTGATACTTTTGGATAGAAGAGGAGAAAATGGGTGATTTGGATGCTTGAGAGGTGGATGCCTCATTTAATTTGATAGCTCTTTGCTTAGGTGCCCAAACTATTTTTCTTGTAGACTTCTCTTGTGAAGGTATGGGTTTGGCTGTATGTAGCTTTTGTGCAGCTTCTGAGATAATTATTTGTTGCTTGGGGACCCACACCTTTTTCAGTTTGGCATTGAGGTGTGTGGGTGTATGCAACTTTTGAGATGGATGTTTCTTTGATTCTTGGATTTTGTATCCTAGGTCATGAGGACTCTTAGGATTTTTGACTTTATAGGTAGAGGCATCCAAATTTGTGCTTTTGAATCCCCTGGAGATGGCGGAAGTGAGGTTGGTGGAAGCTCATTATTTAGACAACATGTGCATTTGTTGGCCATGATTGGGATATTTAGAGGATTTATAGATGGATGGATAAGGTGTTGGAAGAAGTGGAGGTAATGTGCATGGAGGGATAGTCAGAGTTGGAAGTAGAAGAGGTAGATTGGATGGTGGAAGGTGTATGGTCACATGCTTTTGGGATATGTATGATAAGGGAGGTGGAATGATGACATATGTTTTGGGAATATGGTAGGATTTGTGATTAAAAGTGGTGGATTTAGGAGGAGTGGAGGAAGTACCAACATCTTGAGATTGCTCACCTTGGGGTACATATCCAAGGCCATATGAAGGTGGAGAGATTTTGACATGGATAGGCTCCAAAATACCTTGTTCATGAAGGCCTAAGTGATGCAGAGGAAAATAACAAACTCAACTTCTTACTAACATAGTTCATAAAAATGGGTTTTAAATCCATTATCTTATCATAAACCAAGGCCTCTACATAGCACAACTTTATGTTTCAACTTCTCAGGCCAAACCAGACTTCCCAAGGCCTTCTCATATCTTAGGAATATCAATTTAACAGAAACAAAGCATATACCAAGGTCTGTCCCACCATGCAAGTAACCAACTCTTCATTGACTGTCAAACTCCTAGTAGCCCTATTTTAGGGACTGTCAGTGCATAACTTTCAGTGAAGACTACCATTCAAGACTATAAAGGCATATTTGAATACCCATTAACAAGTTTTAAAACATATCTAAAAACCAACATATGTTACTTTGAAAAGAACTGCTCAAATCAGGACTGTCACCGTGCCAATTAGGCCTATTAGGTCTTGCCTCAATCTCCCTCGACCAATCCATCAAACAGTGTTAAATGGACCTACTCATGCTTATAAAACCATCAAAAGTCCAAATTGTTAGGTAGTTCATTAGACACTAAGTTCTCTACCTCTTGACTGTTCTCAAGACACTGTTTTCTGGACTGTGACACAGAAATGCAATCATAAACCTTGATTTTTCCCACATCAACCTTAGTCATTTGGTCGGAGACCTCAAGAATATGAAGGCAACTACTACCACCATCATTTTCCACCAAGGATTAATAACATGCAATGGATAAACAGGGAGAAACACAAGATTTTCATGCCATTGTTTACCCTAATCAGGGTTTTGACAGTTTTATACAAAAAATGCAATATCTAACTCCTATCAAAACAAAAATGCATGGGACAAAATGGAAAGGGAAGGTGATTGAAAGAAATTTCATACCCAATTAGTTAGAAATGAATTCCTACCCGTATAGAGCCGTACAAGGCCAGAAAATAGAGAATTTCTAAAGAAGAATACAGAAAAACATTGCCTTTTACCATTCCATTTCAAATCTCCAATCACCTCTAAATTCTTTGGATGTTACAAGACCTTTTAAAGGCATTCCCCACTTGACTCTTCAGTTCCTAACTTCCTTGGAATGAACTAAGAGCCAAAAGACTCTTCATCTTCCACACATTTTTTACATTTTTTGAAAGATAACTTTCCCATTTTGCAAATGAGGATAAAACTTGAACATTCCTAATGACCTAGTGACTTGATTAACCTTATTACAATGTTGAAACATTACAAATTTAATCAAACTCAAAGATTTGTCTAGGGCAACATTAATTTGCCAAGGTGCTCCTGCACCATACAACCAACCAACAAAGATTTCCAAGTCCCTTGGAAATGTATCAGCAACAAAAGTCTTTTTCTGCATCTTTGTCTGTCTCTATCTTCAATCTTCTCAGCTTCAATCTTCCAACTTTAGACTAATAGAAATGATGACCAACCAACCAACAAATCAAACTATCAACTTTAGAGCTTCTTCAGGCTCCTTCTACTCCCATCAGTGGAGTACTCTTTAGGTTGTAACATCAAGTGCTTCTTCAGTCAGGTATCCATCTCTCTACTGCTTCACAACACCAACTCACCAAACCATCCATCTCACCCAATAGCAGATCCTGGTATGCACCTACCACTCTCTCCTTAGTGGTTTCTCTCTACACCCTTATCTAGCCTAATCTCCATTGGAGAATGGTCATGACAGACCTTCTCTTGTCTGCACACACACACAACCTCAGACAACATCCTTCTACAACTAGATGAACCAAGCACCTGCAACCATACAACTTTCCAACAAAAAATAATGGTCACCAACAAACTTTAACTCCTTACCTATCTTCAGATACACAACACTTTACCCAGAGCTTTTGCTAGCTCTGATACCAATCTAATGCAGAGGAAAATAACAAACTCAACTTCTTACTAACATAGTTCATAAAAATGGGTTTCAAATCCATTATCTTATCATAAACCAAAGCCTCTACATAGCACAACTTTGTGTTTCAACTTCTCAGGCCAAAATAAACTTCCCAAGGCCTTCTCATATCTTAGGAATATCAATTTAACAGAAACAAAGCACATACCAAGGTCTATCCCACCATGCAAGTAACCAACTCTTCATTGACTGTCAAACTCCTAGTAGCCCTGTTTTAGGGACTGTCAGTGCATAACTTTCAGTGGAGACCACCATTCAAGACTATAAAGGCATATTTGAATACCCATTAACAAGTTTTAAAACATATCTAAAAACCAACATATGTTACTTTGAAAAGAACTGCTCAAATCAGGACTGTCACCGTGCCAATTAGGCCTATTAGGTCTTGCATACACAGGGTCTTATTGATTGTCCTATCTCCTGCCTCAATCTCCCTCAACCAATCTATCAAATAGTGTTAAATGGACCTACTCATGCTTATAAAACCATCAAAAGTCCAAATTGTTAGGTAGTTCATCAGACACTAAGTTCTCTACCTCTTGACTGTTCTCAAGACACTATTTTCTGGACTGTGACACAGAAATGCAGTCATAAACCTTGATTTTTCCCACATCAACCTTAGTCATTTGGTCGAAGACCTCAAGAATATGAAGGCAACTACTACCACCATAATTTTCCACCAAGGATTAATAACATGCAATGGATAAACCGGGAGAAACACAAGATTTTCATGCCACTGTTTACCCTAATAAGGGTTTTGACAGTTCTATACAAAAAATGCAATATCTAACTCCTATCAAAACAAAAATGCATGGGACAAAATGGAAAGGGAAGATGATTGAAAGAAATTTCATACCCAATCAGTTAGAAATGAATTCATGCCCGTACAGAGCTGTACAAGGCCAGAAAATAGCAAATTTCTGAAGAAGAATACAGAAAAACATTGCCTTTTACCATTCAATTTCAAATCTCCAATCACCTCTGATTTCTTTGGATGTTACAAGGCCTTTTAAAGGAATTCCCTACTTGACTCTTCAGTTCCTAACTTCCTTGGAACAAACTAAGAGCCAAAAGACTCTTCACCTTCCACACATTTTTTAGATTTTTTGAAAGATAACTTTCCCATTTTGCAAATGAGGATAAAACTTGAACATTCCTAATGACCTAGTGACTTGATTAACCTTATTACAATGTTGAAACATTACAAATTTAATCAAACTCAAAGATTTGTCTAGGGCAACATTAATTTTCCAAGGTGCTCCTGCACCACTAAGCCTTTACCTTGATAGTTCATATTATGGAGTATGCGGTGGACCATGGGATTATGTATAGGTGCACTAGCAGAGAGTTCCTTATTGGATGAGGAAGGTGAGATAGCGGATAATGGTTGTTGGTGTTCTAAGGAAGAACATTCATGCATGAAGGTAGTAAGCCCAAGGATATAAGATAATGGATTTGCAGCATGGTCGATAATGGATGGTGGAGGATCGTTAGGATCTTTATTTTCATTATGATCTTTAGGGTCCAAGGTATTGGGTTGATCATCCATGTGCACTTGGGAGGCAAGTGTCTCATCAGAGGAAGTGGAAGTTGTTGGATCATGGATGGGATTAGATGGAAGAGGGATAGAAGTAATGGAGGTTTCTTTCTCACGGATGGGTATGGGATCAAGTTGTTCAAGGACATCTTCTTCATAGGGGATATCTTGATCATAGAACAGATAAAGGTTATGGATGGGTTGGAGTTGGATTTCCTTCTCATGTATAGGATCAAGTTGCTCATGGATAAATTCTTCATAGGGATTATCTTGATTGTGGAGGAGATATATGCTAGGAATAGATTGGAATTGGATGGGGGTGCTTTGATCTTGATTTAAACAAAGGGTGGATGTTTCCACATGCTCTAAGGTGTGCTCTTGACATAACTCTTAATGTGCTTGAATGGAAGTGGATAGCTCTTGGATAGACTTGACATGTTCTTGATGGTTATCGACATGAAGGTACAATAGCTCTTAACTTGGGTTCATGGTAGGAGACTCTTTGATAAGCTCAAGGGATTAAAGATCACATGAAGGGGTTGTAGGATTTGACAAGTTATTGGAAGAATCTTTGGTAAGGTTGAGGACCAGAATTTGGGGACATGGTTGACTCTCAGCTGGTAGTCCTTGGATCACATCCTTAGTAGGTGTAGGAGTACATGGATGAGTGGATTTTGGAATTCTCCATAGCTTTTCTTGTGTTGCATATCTTTCCCAAAAATCATCCAAGAATTTTTTGTTTGTCGGTTTAGACCGTGGGGAACTTGAGGTCGGTGTTGGTGTAGAACTGGTATGTTTTGGAATATGTGTCTTAGAAGATGGTGAAGGAGGACTAGTAGGAGTGGTATATGATTTCCCCCTTGAGGTGGTGGTTGCCTTGTCAATAGTATCATTAAGACAGGAAAATAAGGTATGATTTTGGTGCGAGGTGTAGCTAGTATTGGTACGTTCAACTTGCAAGATTACCATTTCTTGTTGTAAGATTTGGATTTGTTGACCAATTGCTATATAATCTTGGGGTGAGGGACCTAAGTTTATTTGTGATTTCAGATATTGGAGTGTTTGAGCAATATATTCTAATTGGTTTGCCATTGACACAAGACCGGAAAAGCTTACTGGTTTAGATGAGCAGCAACAAATGCATAGAAATAGAGTGTAAATGCACCATAGGTCGAAGCAAATGCGCTAGTCTGGTAATTTTAAAATACGTAGCAACAGGGATCAAATGTGCTGTAAGTTTAAGCAAATGTGTCGTAGGTCAAAGCAAATGCGCCGTTCTAGTTTTTGTTTGTTTTTACAGAATTTTGGAATGTTTTTCAAGATTTTTCTATTTTTGGTTTGAAAACTTGGTGTTTTTGAGAATTTTGAGTTTCAATTATGGCAAAGACACAGCAAACACATAGAAGTTTTCATGATTTTTATCCTTTGTTATTTTTTTGGTATTTTGGACTTTTTGAAAAAAAACAATTACACCCTAGGTTGGATAGGACAATATTTGTTGAATCCTCTAGTTGTGCATATTCAAAGCGTGTAGCTCCAGGATTTGGTAGCACCGGCTCCCCTCCACGGCACTCACTTCTCATGTATACTAGATCCAGGTGTCCTTAGGCTCGTACCCCCACCAAACCATATGATTGTCCCTGAATTGAGGCTGCTTCAAGAGCTCCGCCCTTTGTGTCAACAAATAGGGGTTTTTGGTATACTAAACAAGTGCTTCGTAGTCAAGGCAACCGTTTGAGTGGTTACATGTGCAGCGACACTACTCTCCATTATGGAGTCTCCCAACCTCAAAGGGTTTTGGGGGAGGTTAGTCGTCGGTGTAACACAATAGCACTCGTTGCAGGAGGCTTTCGCCTCAAGCACAATTTATTTTAAGTGGATTGGTAGGGCTTGGCTTTAGCCTATTTCCACTCAGGGTCTTTCCCACTTGGACAGCTGTGCATCCAAGGGTAGGCCCCTCTAAAGGTTAAACAAATGGAATAACAAGTCTGGCATTCTGGTCACCCAGTTAAGGGGAGAGCATAAGCCCATTGTCATTCGATAAACACAGAGAACACTGATTTATCCAAACCTAGTTAAAAGGAAAAAAACTAAATGTGCTATCTACTTGGGCACTCACGCGTTTGTTAACTTTGAAGTGTTTAAGATATAGCAATGTTCATTCTCATTTGTAAGATAGTAATGATCTAACTAAAGAAGATAACAATATGCAGATATAGCAGTGGTTCAATTACTTTCTTCCTAGTTATGGACTACGTGAAATTTGTATGCATGCATTTTTTTGGTTACTTTTTTCCTTAATTAATCTAAATGAACTAGTCAATACAACTAAATGATCTAATCCAGCCTCTAATCCTGCAAGACAAATGTTAGCTCAAACATAAAAATTAGATGAAACCTTAAAACCACAGTGCAGGATAGAAGCACTGCTATGCAGTTTGAATACGCAAAAATAGAGCTAGCATGCTTCATTGTACATATGCGCTAAAACAGGTGTCAAAAGTGCTATAAGAAGAGACATATGCATTAAATTGACAAAAATGCCATCAAATAGTGTAAAAGCACCGCTATGTAAAGTATATGTGCAGGTATTATGCAAGCATCAGAATAGGGATCGGATGCGCTGTCTCAGAAGATAAATGCACCGTATTTACACAAGTGCTAAAATAAAAGGCAGATGTGCCATCTTGGAGGTTGGATGGGCCGGAGTACTTTGTGCGCCACGACAGGAGGTAGAAGTGCCAGTTAAGAGGATAAATGCGCCAAATGCACCTGTCAAAAACTTTTACGACACCTGTACGGAACCTATCACTAAGAAAAACTTAGATTTTGATTAGATAAAGGGGCAAGAGCCCCACGGTGGGAGCCAAAATGTGAGGGTTAAAATGGAAAAATCAATTTAAGAATATAAACCCAAACACCAATGAAATATGAAGATAAACAGTATCAAAATAAGAACAAGATGATACTTACAACCTTTACCTTACGCCTTCCATTGCTTGCCTTTTCTTTCTTGATCTTGATGGAGATGAATGTGGCCCTCAAGAAGCTTGCTTCCTCGCTTCAAATCCTCAAGATGACAAGGAGAAGTTGGCTAGGATACTTTGTGTAATTGAAGATAAACTTCAACACACTAATGAAATGGATGATATGAAGTGCTATGGAGATGGGGGTGCCAAAAGCGCACTAGTGTTTCTGCAGCATAAGTTTACTGAAACGATGGATGATATGAAATAGAAGAAGAGGGTTGTATTTATAGAGTTGGGTGAGAGAAGATCAATGGTGGAGAATAAGTAAGAAGATCAACGGAGGAGAATGTTCGTGCGAACATGTACGAATAGAAGGACATGTGTCATTCAAAAAGAAGCTTTGTTGAGTTAACTGCTTTCTTGATGAGGATGAGTTTTTATTTCTTAAATTAGAATATATTTTTCTAATTTAAGAGCAAAGTTGCTTTAAATTTGCTTTAACTCAGCTTTTACTTTTGTATGACAAGAAGAATTTATTTTTAGAAGATAAGAAAGATTTTTCAGAAGATAAGAAGGCATAATTAAATAAATAAATTTATTTAATTACTTGTGGATAATTTGGAAGAAAAGAAAGCAAATTAAATAAATAAATTTATTTAATTTATTTTTAGAAGATTTGGAAGATAAGAAAGAAAATTAAATAAATAAATTTATTTAATTTATTTTTAGAAGATTTGGAAGATAAGAAAGCAAATTAAATAAATAAATTTATTTAATTTATTTTTAGAAGATTTGGAAGACAAGAAAGCAAATTAAATAAATAAATTTATTTAATTTATTTTTAGAAGATTTGGAAGATAAGAAAGCAAATTAAATAAATAAATTAATTTAATTTACTTGCACATGATTTTGGAAGAATAAATAAAATATTTAATTATATTTTATTTTTGGAGAGTGAGAGGATTTAAATAAATTTAATAAATTTATTAAATTTGGAGGAATGAACAACTTAATCAAATAATTAGAAATTATTTAATTGTTTGGAAGAAATAAATTAAATAAAAGATTTTATTTAATTTTGACTTTGGAAGATGTAATTAAATATTTTGATATTTAATTAACTTAGAGGAAATATGAATCGAATAAATAAATATATTTATTTATTTATTGATAGAGGAATTTAGATGGAATAAATATTAAGAATATTTATTTAGACATATTCGTGTCATTTTTAGGTGTATACAAAACCAACCACCCAGGGTGACTTCTTTTATGAATAATCACTCTCAACCACCTCTACATCCCACTTATTCTCAACCACCTCTTACATACAACTATTCTCAACCAATTTCCACTCACAATCACTCTCAACCACCTTTTGTTGCCACTCACAATCAATCTCCTCAATAATTCATGATGACGACTTCAAATTCTCAAACTGCATCTCCTAATGATGCCCTCTTAAATCAACTCTTGCAAGGCATGACTTGTTTACAACAAAAGGTGACAAGCCTAATAAATTCTTCACAACCTAATATACCAACTTATCATGCTTATAATCATCTATCTTATGCAATCTTGAGAAATCCTATACCTAAGAAGTTTGAAACTCCTCACTTTGAAAAATATGGTGGAAAAGGTGATCCTAATACTAATGTGGCAACATTCACGGCTATGTGTAGTGATTTCTACTTTGAAGAGGACTTGTTAGCAAAACTTTTCTTGAGGACTTGTTAGAATGGTTTTTCTCTTTACGTCCAAATTTAAGACACTCTTTCTCTCAGTTCATTGATCATTTTTTACAACACTTTCAAGCAAACATTGGACCTCAAGTCTCATTAATTGATTTAGTTCATTGCAAGCTATTGGTTAATAGATTTCTCACCTAACTCTATATACTCACGCCCAGACAAGTGACAAATGTAATCAATAGTTGAACCTAATATATTGGCATTTTATAAAGGCTCTCTGCTTCTTTAACAAGGCGTAGCTACCTTCGATAGATATTCTTATGAATGAAAACTAGGATTACTTTTAACCAAAAAGCAAAACAAAGGTAGATCTTTTAACTAGAAAGTGATAAAGGCAGATTTACAACCAAACTATATGAAGCTCAAAAACTTCCACCAATATAACATCTATGAATTTATACAAACTAATATCATACACCATGTATTCACCACCTCAAATAATGTATCAAAAGATAAACAATTTGTAGTAGTGAGAAAGAACTATAGATATCCAACCACCTCAATACACAAATATCACCAACACTAGTAGTAACACATTCAACATAAGAACATGAATCTAAACAACTACAACACAAAGTCCATGATCATCTAAAACTCCACTTATTGATTTTCATTGCATGTATCAAAGTAGATGAAACAAAAAGATCAAAATTTTCTATCACCTTCCCCAAAACAAAGTTTGTCCAAAGATCCTTAAATTGACTAGCTATCCAGAATATATAGCTAAGATGAAAAGTAACTATATTAAAAACTATAATGGCTTCTTGAAACAACCAGTTAAAAGATGTCTTAAACAATAATAATAATAAGGCCCCTCTAGAGCCAATAGTTTTAGAGGAAATATTTTAAAACAACTAAAGCATGAAAAAGAAATCAATTGAGGATTTTCAAATCCTCATCGTGGTTGTCCACTTCATCCATTGCTTCCTCTTCCTTTACCTGTTCACCTTCTCCCATGCCACTTTACACTGTTTGGGGTACCTATGCTCACAGCCTTGCCTTATATGTCCTGTACCTGTTGATTATAGGTGTCAATGACATCCCAGGTGGAATTCCTGTCATGCTAATCTGACGTTTCCTTTTCATCACTACTCTATCAGCATCCACCACCTTTCGGTGCACCCCATCGAATTCATTTCTGGTAGTCTTGATATAGGCCACCATCTTTGCAAGTCTTCCCAATGATTCTCCTATTATTATATCATAATTCATTATTTCATTAGTTACTACCTTTTTGAAATTTTGTTTTATTTCTTTGACATCTAGCAGCTTCTCATCATCAGACCCATTAGCTTCAACTTCTAAAGTGTAATAGGTCACAATTGCCTTCCTCATTTCATCTTTTGCTGCTATCATGAGACAGAGTTTCCATTTGACTACATCAGCCCACACGGGTGTATCTAGTTCTCCAGGATTGGTTAACACCTCTTCAGCTACTAAGAGACTAGCATCCATATTGGCCATTTCTTGTTATTCCTTAGAAGCTAGAGATAGACTATGATGATCACTTCTAGCCATGTCAAATTCTACTACCAAAGCTTCCCTTTTCACATGCATGGAATCAAACAATTTTATTGCCTCCTCTATGAACACAAGACCATAAAAAATAATTTTTTCAACCCACTGATCCATAACATTTCTTAAAGACAATGATGTTTTTACTTGTTGAAGAAAGTTAGGATCAAGAATGCAAAGGCCAGTATTTGGGAAAGTTTTAGCTGAGGGTGTTATTATCTTAGCATCTGGATGAAGAAAAGATAATAGAGAACTTACATGGGCCAGTAACTTAGAATTCTACTCCTGTAGCCCCTTGACCCTTTTAGATATGTTGCTAACTGATTATTTGACATGGTAAAGGTCACCTTTAGTAGTAGAGGCTCCCAAATCCACTCTACTCATCCTAAAGTTAGCTTCAGTCACCTCATCCTCATTCTTTTCCCCTACCAGATCTGTAATTTCTAGAAATTAGTTTCTTGAGGTAGGGTCGGTTATCATCCTCGACATTCTCTTAGTACGTTTAGGCTTAGGAGTTCTTTGTAGAAAATTAGCTACAGTATCAATACCTTCATCTATAGGTGGCATATACCTTTTTTTCCTTTGAAAAACTTTCTTCAGCCAACTAGGAGATGAGGCAGGAACATTAGCTGTGCCAACAACATCAATTAGAGGCATAGATTGAGAATTCTGTCCTAGGGGCTCATTTTGATGGGGAGAATTTGGCAAACTTAAAAGAGATCACAGCAAACTATCTTCACCAATTTTATAGAAAATGAAAGAATCACTATCACTTACATGATTATTAATAGGTGGCACATGGTCTACCTTCAACAAAGAAGTAGCCATTGTAGTATTTCCTTTTGCTGGTTGATTGTTTTGCTCATAGGTTGTATTCACTTTTCTAGCCTCCTCAGGGGGCTTGTCGCCATCACCATTCGATTGTGAGCTAACTCTCTGAAGATTCGGGTCCAAACTAAATGACCTTCTATATGAGTGAGCAGTTTTAGACTTGCTTTGACCTTGAGAGGTCAAATATTTAGGTGTTGTAGAACCAACACATTCCTTCACTTTCCCCTTTAACCATTTCTCTATTCTTCTCAATACATGGAGAGAGAGAAACTTCACATCTGTAATTTCTTTATCAGACCATCTCATAGGGGGCAGGGGCTTCATTGACGTGACATGATAACCTTCTTCTACAATATCTGAGTTGTCATCTACAATGTCGGGGACTTGGATATTTAATCTGAAATCTTGAACCTGGTCAACAGTTAGCCTCATCCATTTTCTCCTTTGCACTTCTCTCTCATACAAGAAATCTTCCCAAAATCTTCAAGTTGAGGTTGATGCAGATAAGAGCCACCTCCATGCATATTTTCCTTTGTAAAATTCTTATTGTCAAATGCTGCATGAGGTGATAAACTATGGAGACTAAATTTTGATAGCAGCTTGTCAACATTTTTAGCGCTATCATTACTCTTGCAGGAATAAAAAAAATAGGGACATAGGGAAAGGACACCCCTTCTTCTTCATAGCATGATATTTTACATTCACCGATGCAATCTGAGGACAAAACTCCAAAAGCATAAATAGTCAGATGGGTATCATGGCAATTTCAATGAGGCATTTTTGTAACCCCCAATCCTCAAATAAGAAAAGTGATCAAACTATATGTAAAAACTCCCAAATTTCATGACCAGTGTGGCCGCTTCAACTGAAAACCTTTGCTCTATTGAGCCATCAGTTTTCCTAGTCAACATCATAGAAGAAGCATCATTTACTCGCCTGAAGTCTTTTATACCTCAATTCTCTACAACTGAGGGAAAATTTGATACACGGGTGTGCTAGCGGCAGGACTTCCTTGAATCCTCGAGCCAAGCCAACTAGCTTCTCTTCGAGCCAACATGTAAACTAGCTGGGAAAACATGTGGAAACCTACAATTCTAGTGAAATTTACCAACTATTCATGCAAACTTTCACTAATAATTCTCACCCAATCAATGAGGTGATCTCAACAAATCAGCAAAATGAATCTACACATCCAAAACTTTGACGTATTTGATTTTGGGCTCCCAACTACTTGCTTTAACAAAGTTATCATATCTGAAATATCTTCTTTAAAATGGCTCCTCTTAAGATTAGTGGGAAGCCGTGATTTCCTAGTCTTTTCAATTTCTAACCAGCTCTTGGCAATGCGAGTATGACACCAATCTTTTCTTTCATTGTAAGAATTCTAGGTAGAGGACACAAAAAACATCGACATTGTCTTCATATTGCTCCAAATTTAGAGCTGGGGCAATAGATTTAGAATCAATTTTTTCCATGACAAAACCATCAGGGGTTCTTATCTCTTGGGACTCCGGAAAGTAACTGTTAGCACATGACACCATCAAATTAGGAAAATGCACTGCAGGTGGGAAACCTCCAGCTTTATCCAATCCACTACTAACAACTTTTTCTGCCAAAGGAGTCTGATTTTTAGACTGCATTCTTCTCCAAAAATTGTCAAAATCAACATGGCCCAAATTGGTATCCCTTACCCTAGACAAACCATTCTCCACAATAGAAGCCATAGGAATTCCTTGAAACTTGAACTTCATTTGCATATGTTTGAGAAACCAAACAACCAAAGACTCTGAAGCACATACAAACAACATAGGGAAATTCAAGGCACTAATAGGAAGTTCTCTATGCAGATACATGGAAATAGAAATTTTCTAACCCCCAAAGAAAAATAAGAAAAAGATAAGAACTGCTAATCGTGTTGACCTGGAAGAGTGGTGTTATGCTGATATTCTGCATGTAAAAAGATAGCTATTTATTACTCTGCAATGCATCCCCTTAGTGAAATGATGCAGCCTCAAGCAAGATAGAGAATTTATTAAAAACTAATGTCACTTCACATAAATTCACTTGTAGGGAACATTAAATTATCACGTCGAATTCATCTTTAAAACTCATTAATATATGTCTCAAGTTTCCCTCTGAAAAGTGTACCACTGTGTTCTCACGTACTTCTAATCAAATGTGAAATAAAAAGTGTCATTCTTTATACCATACGCTAGCACATCACATGAAGGAACAAGATCTTTGAAGTTAGCAAGTCAAGCAGAAATGGAACTTTTGAACTTCATATTAGAGGTTCAGAAGTTCAAAGAACTTCTATCCTCCTGACAACATAGAAACTTCACAATACCAAGACACAAAAGAAACTTAAAACATTGAACTCGCGGGCATGTCAGGAAGTCAGGTAGTTCAAGAACTTTTGAACTCACTAACTTTGGTTCAAGAATGCGAAGGATCACCGACAAATCAAAAAATGACTAAGTTGAACTCGAGGTGACGAAACTAGCAAGTGACATACAAAGGGCAGATAAAAAGCTGAGGCATGAATGCTTAGTAAAAAATTTTCAAAGATGGGAAAACAAAAGGCTCTAATTGGGGACAAGGACTAAGGAGGACTTCCTTGAATCCTCGAGCCAAGCCAACTAGCTTCTTTTCAAGCCAACATGTAAACTAGCTGGGAAAACATGTGGAAACCTACAATTCTAGTGAAATTTACCAACTATTCATGCAAACTTTCACTAAAATTTCTCACCCAATCAATGAGGTGATCTCAACAAATCAGCAAAATGAATCTACACATCCAAAACTTTGACGTATCTAATTTTGGGCTCCCAACTACTTGCTTTAACAAAGTTATCATATCTGAAATATCTTCTTTAAAATGGCTCCTCTTAAGATTACTGGGAAGCCGTGATTTCCTAGTCTTTTCAAATTCTAACCAGCTCTTGGCAATGTGAGTATGACACCAATCTTTTCTTTCATTGTAAGAATTCTAGGTAGAGGACACAAAAAACATCGACATTGTCTTCATATTGCTCCAAATTTAGAGCTGGGGCAATAGATTTAGAATCATTTTTTTCCATGACAAAACCATCAGGGGTTCTTATCTCTTGGGACTCCAGAAAGTAACTGTTAGCACATGACACCATCAAATTAGGAAAATGCACTGCAGGCAGGAAACCTCTAGCTTTATCCAATCCACTACTAACAACTTTTTCTGCCAAAGGAGTCTGATTTTTAGACTGCATTCTTCTCCAAAAATTGTCAAAATCAACATGGCCCAAATTGGTATCCCTTACCCTAGACAAACCATTCTCCACAATAGAAGCCATAGGAATTCCTTGAAACTTGAACTTCATTTGCATATGTTTGAGAAACCAAACAACCAAAGACTCTGAAGCACATACAAACAACATAGGGAAATTCAAGGCACTAATAGGAAGTTCTCTATGCAGATACATGGAAATAGAAATTTTCTAACCCCCAAAGAAAAATAAGAAAAAGATAAGAACTGCTAATCGTGTTGACCTGGAAGAGTGGTGTTATGCTGATATTCTACATGTAAAAAGATAGCTATTTATTACTCTGCAATGCATCCCCTTAGTGAAATGATGCAGCCTCAAGCAAGATAGAGAATTTATTAAAAACCAATGTCACTTCACATAAATTCACTTGTAGGGAACATTAAATTATGGCGTCGAATTCATCTTTAAAACTCATTAATATATGTCTCAAGTTTCCCTCTGAAAAGTGTACCACTGTGTTCTCACGTACTTCTAATCAAATGTGAAATAACAAGTGTCATTCTTTATACCATACGCTAGCACATCACACGAAGGAACAAGATCTTTGAAGTTAGCAAGTCAAGCAGAAATGGAACTTTTGAACTTCATATTAGAGGTTCAGAAGTTCAAAGAACTTCTATCCTCCTGACAACATAGAAACTTCACAATGCCAAGACACAAAAGAAACTTAAAACATTGAACTCGCAGGCATGTCAAGAAGTCAGGTAGTTCAAGAACTTTTGAACTCACTAACTTTGGTTCAAGAATGCGAAGGATCACCGACAAATCAAAAAATGACTAAGTTGAACTCGAGGTGACGAAACTAGCAAGTGACATACAAAGGGCAGATAAAAAGCTGAGGCATGAATGCTTAGTAAAAAATTTTCAAAGATGGGAAAACAATAGGCTCTAATTGGGGACAAGGACTAAGGAGGTTAAGAGAATCCAGACAAACTATGGCTATCAATCCTTGTTCTAGTGGCAATAGAGTCACACCAAATATGAGATGACACGAACAATAGGAAAACAAGGAAAGAAACTATGGCACAAAACAAAACTCGTTGATGTTACTAGTTATATAACTTCAAATCTTGCCCATTGTAGGCAAGAGGTAGTGATGTTCTGTCCAGGTATGCCAGCAAGAATGCATTCTCCCCAATAACTTCTTTGATCTTGAAAGGTCCCTTCCACAAGGAATCAAATTTCTTATGGTCTCCCTTTGGTTCTCTTCTCCTATCCCATAAAAGTATAGAATCCCCTACAACAATGTTCCTTTGTTTAGCTCTTTTGTCAAAGATCTTCTTAACAATTTGTTGATGTTTGGCAATTCTATCCACAACAATGTCCCTTTGCTCTTCTAAATGACTCAAGTATAGTATCCTCTTCTCCAATGTTGATTGAAACTACTCATCTTCAATTGCCTTTTGCAAATTTAATGTAGACAATTCCAAGGGAATGAGAATTGTGCTGTCAATTCCATAAACCAGCTGAAAAGGCGACATTAGCCCAAAGAGCATCATACAAACTCTTATGTCATCCCCTTTGGTTTTCATCTACTAGCTTCTTAACAATTAAAATGCAATTTTTGTTACTTGATTCAGCCTGCTCATTGTCTTGTGGATAATAATCAGACGAATGGGCAAGACTAATACCATAGTCATAATAGAAAAGAGTAATCTCAGTAGAGGAGAAACTGGAAGCATTATCAGCCACAAGCTTCCTAGGTACACCAAATCTGACCAATATGTTCTCTTTAAGAAAGGTGCAGACTACTTTAGAAGTTGTATTCTTCACGAGAACTGCTTCTACCCACTTGGTAAAATAGTTTGTATCTATTAGAATGTGAGTGTGTGCAGTAATGGAATTTGGATTAATAGGCCCAATAAAGTCTAATCCCCATTGCTGAAATGGTTCATCTATAATCACTGGTCTCAGAGGTAAGGTAACTAATTGAGGTCTACCTATAAGCTTCAAACATTTCTCACACTTTGACACCCAATTGTACGCATCCCTAAGCATACCAGGCTAGTAAAAACATTGCCTCAATATCTTAAAGGCTGTTACCGATGCTAAGAAATGTCCTCCACATGCTTCATCATGAAAAGTCCCTAGCAGTTTCTTCTGTTGCTCCTTGTCTACACATCTCAAAAATGTTCCATCTATTCCTCTTTTATATAGATTCCCTTCCCAAAGAACATATTTATCTACATTGAGTTTTAGATTTCTCTTTTTTTTGGTAGAGAGGTTAGATGGGCAATCACCATAAGTTAAGAAATAGGAAATATTAGAAAACCAGTCATCAGTAATACTAGTGAAAAGGACTAAGGGTGACCCCTCACCTTCCTCAATCATGTTCTCAGCAATCATCTCGCATAATCCTTTACCTCTGATTAGGTTGGTGGGTATGATTTCAACATCGTACTCCTGAACCTTGGCTATCTAGGCTCCTCTATTATTGCACCCAATCTCCTGCTGTGTAAGGATACTTTTTACATCTGTTTCTAGAACATAAACAACAACATGAGAATGTAAGATATAAAATCTAAAACTTTTTAAAGCTTTCACCATAGCATATGCATGCTTCTCTAAAGCAAAGTACTTTATTTCATGTATCTTCAATGGCATGCTCATGAAGGTAATTAGAGTCTCTATCCCCTGTTCATTTTTCTACAACAAAATGGCTGATAGGGTGTACTTAGATGCGAAGCAATAAATGATAAAATACTTTTGAAAATCAGGATGCACAAGTGTGGGTGCATTAGTAATGGCTACTTTGATGTCTTTAAATGCTTTCTTAGCTTCAGCACTCCACTTAAAGACAAGATGATTTTTCATCATTTATGTGATATGCCTAGTCAACTCAGCAAAGTCTGGAACAAATCTACTTAGAAAGTTTACTTGACCAAAAAAGGATCTTGTGTTACTCTTGGTTGTAGGCAAACTCAACTGTTGAATCACTCTAACTCTCTCTGGATCAATCTTTATCCCATCCTTGGAGACAATATGACCTAGCTGTTGGAATTAGTCTGGACAACTGAGAGGGGGGGTGAATTAGTTGTCCCACAAATTTAACCTTTTTCTTCCTTTAATCTTCTTTATCACTTTTCAATCAGATTAATGATGTAAACATTAAAGCATGAATCAACAACACATGAGCAGAAACAAATTGAACACACATAACACCGGAATTTTTACGTGGAAACCCGGTTAAGGGAAAACCACGGTGGGGGTCAACCCACAAGATTTGTACCTTGTTAAAAGTACTTGAAAGAAACAAAAAGGCACTTGTCTTAGGGCTCACTGCCCAGAGCTCACTACTCAAAGAGGCTCACTACCTACAGGATGCTCACTGCCTACAAGAATTTATGTTTAATACAGGAAGAATGAACTGAGAAATAACATCTTCTTGATGCCTGGTTCAGTCCCATTGAAAGCTCATAAAACTTCTACTCTACACCAAACACTTATTCACAATCTCTTCATACCTTACTGCTCTTGTTCCTCTACTCCTCCTCTTCTTTGCTATGCCTCTATACCATTCTTAAGATTTTATCATTATCACACAAGGATAACTTTCTACAATTTATTCACAAGTATTTATATGCTTCATCAACCTTGGAATGAACATCAAGTTTGGCACTACAACCATTTGACTTAATGCGAATCACTATATTATTAGCCAAACATAACTGGGATCCAAATCTTCCTCGGACAATATGCCACACTTCATATAATTCTTCTTAGATCATCTGCAACATGCTTGAATCATCCGGTTGGCCAAGACTGGGAAGAACAACAACACCAATGAAGAAATCTTCAACAACGATTTCAATCTTTAATGCGGACCTCCAACATAGTAGGCACATGATCCAAAGACCTCCACAAGTACATTAAATTCAACAAAAACATCCAGAGTCCTCCAAATCATTAGAATCACTTGCATCTTCTTCTGAAACCTCAAGAACACTGTTTGCCATGATTGTCACACTAGAAAGATTTCTTACGAACCTCCAAGCCATGAACCACTTGAGTTGATGATATACACTAACTTCCCAAACATGCCTTTAGATCCACAGATCATAATATTTCAATGCGGAGCAATCTGGATCAATTTACTGTCACTCTGTCTCTTCTGAATCCAACAAAACCTAGTTCTACTCAGATGGCCATAGCTTCTTCAAATCTTCATGTGGACCTCTCAAACCTTAAATGGAGCTACTTTAGACAATCCTCTACATAGCCATATGGTCTGCATACATTGATCTTCATTAATTTTCTCAATATCCTCAACAATCCAACCTTCTAAACAGATAACAAAATAAGATATAGTTGACACTAATGGCAACAGAGATATGTTGACATCAATGAAAACACCGATTAGGCACATATTTGCAACACTAGTAGCTTTCCCTCTATAACAGTGAAGATTGACTTCTTTGGGTCTAAAGAAATGCCATGTTCTCTGCAATGTTGGAAGACTACCTCGAAATCATGCAAGTGATCAACCCTTTTCTTAGAGAAGACTATTAAATCATCAAGATAAACCACGATAATTTTGTTCTTCAAATCACCAAAGGCTAGATCCATTGCTCTACCTAAAATGTGGCCCTAGCATTGATGACGCTGAAAGGCATCTTGTTATATGCAAAGACACCAATAGGAGTAGTAAAGGCTATTTTGTTCTGATCTTCCAGAACCACTTCAATTTGATTATACCCTAAAAATCCATCGAGCATAGACATCATCTCCAAACTAGACACAGTTTGCAAGATATGATCTATTACTAGTAAGGGATAGTTATCTTTCAGGGAGGCTTGATTTAAGTTCCTAAAATCAATGTAAATTTAGATATCCACATTCTTTTTCCTAACAGGGACAATATCGACCAGGGTGGTGAATGGGGTAAATGATTTTAGCCTTTAACATCTTATCAATTTCATTGAAAATGGCCTTAGCTACCTTTAGATTATAAGTTCTCTATTTTTGTCGGAAGGGTAAAGTGCCAGGCTTCAAAGGAATATGGTGTTGCATTTCTTCGTTCCTAAATTTCTTTAGGTCTGCATAACACCATGCAAAAACATCCTTATACCTAATGACCAAAGAAATCAAACATTCCATTTCCTTTTGAGAACAACATTTACTAATATAGAAAATTTTTAGATCATCTTCTATACCAATATTCACTTGATCATAATCGGCTGAAGACTTGATGGAAACTTTACTCTTCTTCATAAGATACTAATCATGTTGATTGAAAAGATCTTCAAGTGAGACTAGACCTTTAGGAATTTTATTCCCTTTTAATTGAATGACTTCAGATTTCTGGTCATTAAGGGAATTCACTTCTCCTTCCAACACATCATTGCTTTCATCACTACTTCCCTCAAAGAACACACTGGCAAAGGATTCAACCTTTTCAAGAAAAGAAATAATCTGTTGATCAAAATTAAAGACTTACCAGTGATTTACATTATCAGGAACACTAGAACTATATACTACTTCAATCATGTACGACTTATATTTGAAATCTGGATGAGGTAAGAGGAAGGATGCTAAAACAACTAAGGAATTAGCCTTAGTGTTCTATTCTATGGGTATTGCCTCTATAGAAAAGGCATCAAAGTCTTCAATATAGTCCCACACTCTATTCTGATAATGCCTTAATCTACCATTTTTAACTATATACAATTTCCTTACTTGTTTAACAATCAATTCAGCATCACCTCTAACTTTCAACTATTTCACCCCTTTTTCCTTAGCCAATTCTTGACCTAACAACAAGGCCTCATATTTTGCAGTGTTATTTGTATTTTCAAATTCAAGTTTACAGGCAAATGGAAAGGCATAACCATTGGGAGAGATTAGAACAACCCCAGCCCCAGACCTCGCAGTGGAGTCACTACCATCAAACTTTAAGGTCCACAATTCATCAACCAGATCAGGGTTGATTAGGTTTACATTCCCATCATATGCTGACGTACACATGCAAGTGCCAGGTCTAGTTTCTACAAATAGGATATCTGCTCTAGGATCTCCAGATTTAAGTACAGTAAATTTGGCCTTGAGCTCTAGGTTCAGGTGAACCTTCTTCCCATCTATAGGTATCAGGGCATGTGAATAGTCCATTTTAATTTCACCACCCAAGTCTTTGCAGAAACTACGACGCAACAACATCCCATAGCTTGCAGGTATGTTTGCCACTAGTATGGTTAACTTCAATCTTTTCTTGGGGAAAGTGACTAGGGAAACTTGAGCATCTTTGATTTGTCTTAGGATAGGTACTGGGGAACCAACCATTGAGAAGCATCCACCTTGAGAAGGTGTATAAGATAAACCTAGGGCTTTGGCAACTTGAGCAGGCATCACATTCCCTGAGGCTCCAGAATCAATAACACAATTACTAAGCTTATAACTAGCAATGTATAAAGAGATATAAAAAGGCTCCAGTTTCTTGAAAGGAGTTTGAAGGCTGGAGTCTATAGAGTAGGAGTTTGACTGATTTTAGTTCCTAGCATGTATTTCAGCATCATTAGACACTTGAGCATTGCAATTTGAGAATGGTTCTTGCCTAACATATCTAACCATTCTATCTAGTTCGGATGGGTTGAGCCTTAGATATTCGGCTTGTGAGATTTGAATCTTTATATTTTTACATGAGTCTACAATATCAAATAAACTAGAGACAAGAGTTTCAGAAGATGAAGTAGATGGTACCTCTGCAACTACAACTTTGGGAGTAACATTCTCCATCTTCTTGGTATGGTTTTGCCTTGTCAGAATATATTTAGGTGCAAAGGATGAGTTACCAGGATGGCCTTGAGGATTTTGTCCCCTTTGTGCTTGTTGTCCTTTGGTAAACACTGTGCAATTGGGATTATCAAGTTTACTGTAGACATCTTTCTCACTTCCATCATCTGATTCATATTCAAAGAAATTGACACCAACATCACCAGACACAAAAAGTTCTTCTACATGCGGCTCTTCTACATGCTCATTCATAGAGAGCATTTGTATGAATCTCACCATCTCTGAACAAGATGTTCCATCATGATCAGAGGTAAGGTGAAAATTACACACCATATGGTTATTTTAAATAGTTGAGGGCCCCCCTTTGATTGCCAACCTCTGGGTTGGGCCAGGTAACTGCAATGTTCTATTATAACTCCCTTGAGAAGACTGTTGTGGACCATTAGGCATTTGCTGTTTCAGAGTGATAAGGTCATTTACCAATCTCTGAATAACGGGATCTGTAGAGTTAACCACTGAAGGTTTGCCCATTTGCAATTCCTTTTTCCACTTTCCTACAGTTATTAAGTCATCTTCTACTACAATAGCCAACGTTTGAGCTTCAACTAGGTTAGGGACTCCTTGTCTCTTTATTGTGTAATTGACATCAAGGGGTAGTGAATTAATAAAGAAACATTTCAACAACCCATCACCAGGCCTGACATCATCAGAAATACTATTTGCAAGTTTGTTAAACTTGGCCATGTATTCTCTCATTTTCTCATGGGCCTCTTTCTTCATGGAGGAGAGTTGGGCTACTAATGTGTGTTCATTGTCGGTAGTTTTGAACCTATCTTCAAAATGACATCTCATAGAAGCCCAATCTCTAATAGAGGCATTAGGGAGATGATAAAATCACTTAGCAGTAGCATCAGTAAGGGATTCAACAAATAGTCTAATAGACACATCTTCATATTGGAATCCTAAAAAAGAATAGGCATCAAAGAAGGCATTTATGTGTTCTTCTGGAGTGAGTTTCCCATCACCCATAAATTTGGGTATAATTTTACTTGATCCCCTAGGTAAATCATCAAAATTTGCCCCAAGACGAAGTGGCCCAATAGAAGCACCCCATGGAACTGGTGGAGGTTGAGGATGAGCAATAGTGAAAGGGATGTGAAGAGGGAAATTTACTTGTAATGGTAAAATAGTACCGCCAAGAGTTAAACCTTGATAGGATGAACTAGCAGATTCTCTCATAGGTGGGGGAGAGGACAGTCTACTCAAAGATCTAATTCTTCTTGTGGGGGGAAAAGGAGAAAAGTTTAAAGATTGAAGCAAATCAAAGTCAATATCATAGATACCCCTTCATCTATCACCTTGAGTATATCTTTTCATAGCCCACTTTCACAACAAACTGTGTAATAAAAACAATTAAGTAGAGTCACCAAACTACTTACTAGTTATTATGAGGGTGAGTCGATCATGCAGGGACTTGATTCCTTGGTATGATAGTGGGATTCCTTGGTCTATTGTTAGGAACTGCTTGAATTTGTAAAGGCCTTTCTCTCCTAGGGATAGGAACAACTCCTTCAAAAAAGAATATCTCCTAAGCGTCAGCAAAACGATGTGCATCTCTCTTATAATCTCACCAAGTTCTTCCTCTTCTTCTAGCACCTTCTCAACTTGGTGATATTGTTAGTTTGTTCTTCTAATTTTCTAGGCAACAAGTCTAAGACCGGTAATAATATCTTCTTGATCTCCTACTAACCAGTCTATATTAGGTTGTAAAACTGGTGCACATCTTCCATGAAGAACCATAAAGTCCAATAACAAAGCAACTCACAAAGCATACATGTATATAGGTTTGATATTTCCCCAGTAGAGTCACCAAAAATTTGTTTGTTAACAAATTTGTCACCTAACTCTATATACTCATGCTTGGACAAGTGACAAATGTAATCAATAGTTGAGCCTCATATATTGGTATTTTATAAAGGCTCTCTACTTCTTTAACAAGCCATAACTACCTTCGATAGATATTCTTATGAATGAAAACTAGAATTACTTTTAACCATAAAGCAAAACAAAGGCATAGCTTTTG
Organism: Cunninghamia lanceolata; assembly: GCA_027924645.1. Taxonomy (NCBI): domain Eukaryota; kingdom Viridiplantae; phylum Streptophyta; class Pinopsida; order Cupressales; family Cupressaceae; genus Cunninghamia; species Cunninghamia lanceolata. Next base: position 5,437,977 of record BSBN01000994.1, on the reverse strand, counting down.
ACCAGAAAGTGATAAAGGTAGATTTACAACCAAATTATACAAAGCTCAAAGACTTCCATCAACATAACATCTATGAATTTATACAAATTGATATCATACTCCATGTATTCACCACCTCAAACAATGTATCGGAAGATAAACAATTTGCAACAGTGAGCAAGAACTACAGATATCCAACCACCTCAATACACAAATATCACCAACACTAGCAGTAACACATTCAACATAAGAAGAACATGAATCTAAATAACCACAACACAAAGTCCATGATCATTTAAAACTCCACTATATTGATTTTCATTGCATGTATCAAAGTAGATGAAACAGAAAGATCAAAATTTTCTATCACCTTCCCCAAAACAAAGTTTGTCCAAAGATCCTTAAATTGACTAGCTATCCAGAATATATAGCTAAGTTGAAAAGTAACTGTCTTAAAAACCATAATGGCTTCTTGAAACAACTAGTTATAAGATGTTTTAAAAAATAATAATAATAAGGGGCCCTCCAAAGCCAATAGTTTTAGAGGAAATATTTTAAAAGAACTAAAGCATGAAAAAGAAATCAATTGAGGATTTTCAAATCCTCATCGTTGTTGTCCACTTCATCCATCGCTTCCTCTTCCTTTGCCTGTTTTCCTTCTCCCATGCCACTTTACACCATTTGGGGTACCTATGCTCACAACCTTGCCTTATATGTCCTGTACCTATTGATTACAGGTGTCAACAACATCCCAGGTGGAATTCTTGTCATGCTAATTCGATGTTTCCTTTTCATCACTGCTCTATTAGCATCCACCACCTTTCGGTGAACCCCATCAAATTAATTTATGGTAGTGTTGATATAGGCCGCCATCTTTGCAAGTCTTCCCAATGATTCTCTTGTTATTATATCATAATTCATTATTTCATTAGTTACTACCTTTTTGAAATTTTGTTTTATTTCTTTGACATCTAGTAGCTTCTCATCATCAGACCCATTAGCTTCAACTTCTAGAGTAGCAAAGTTCCTCTTAATTATCATCATCTCTATGTAATAGGTCACAATTGCCTTCCTCATTTCATCTTCTACTACTATCACGAGACAAAGTTTCCATTTGACTACATTGGCCCACATGGGTGTATCTAGTTCTCCAGGATTGATTAACACCTCTTCAGCTACTAAGACACCAACATCCATATTGGCCAGTTCTTGTATTTCCTTAGAATCTAGAAATAGACTATGATGATCACTTCTAGCCTTGCCAAATTCTACTACCAAAGCTTCCCTTTTCACATACATGGAATCAAACAATTTTACTACCTCCTCTATGAACACAAGACCATAAAAGATAACTTTTTCAACCCACTGATCCATAGCATTTCTTAAAGACAATGATGTTTTTACTTGTTGAAGCAAGTTAGGATCAAGAATGTGGAGGCTAGTATCTAGGAAAGTTTTAGCTGAGGGTGTTATTATCTTAGCAACTGAATGAACAAAATATGATAGAGCACTTACATGTGCTAGTAACTTAGAATTCTCCTCTTGTAGCCCTTTGACCCTTTTAGATATGTTGTTGGCTGAGTATTTGACATGGTAAAGGTCACCTTCAGTAGTAGAGGGTCCCAAATCCACTCTGCTCATCCTGAAGTTAGCTACAGTCACCACATCCTCATTCTTGTCCCCTATTGGATCTGTAATTTCTAGAAATTGGTTTCTTGAGGCAGGGTCAGTTATCATCCTCGACATTCTCTTGGCATGTTTAGGCTTAGGATTACTTTGTAGCAAATTAGATACAGTATCAATACCTTCATCTACAGGTGGTGTATACCTCTTTTTCCTTTGAACAAATTTCTTCATCCAACTAGGAGATGATGTAGGAACATTTGCAGTGCCAACAACAACAATTAGAGGCACAAATTGAGAATTCTATTATGGGGGCTCATTTTGATGGGGAGAACTTGGTGGACTTAATAGAGATTACAGCAAACTATCTTCACCAATTTGAGAGAAAATGAAAGAATAACTATCACTTACATGATTATTAATAGGTGGCACATGGTTTGCCTTCAATGAAGAAGTAGCCATTCTAGTATTTCCTTTTGTTGGTTGATTGTCTTGCTCACATGCCATCTTCACTTTTCTAGCCACCTCAGGGGGCTTGTCGCCATTGCCATTAGATTGTGAGCTGACTCTCTAAAGAGTCAGGTCCAAACTAGATGACCTTTTGTATGACTGAGTAGTTTGAGACCTACTTTGACCTTGAGAGGTCAAATCTTTAGGCATTGTAGAACCAGCACATTCCTTCACTTTCCCCTTTAACCATTTCTCCTTTCTTCTCAATACATGGAGAGAGAGAAACTTCACATCTATAATTTCTTTATTAGACCATCTCAGAGGTGGTAGGGGCTTCATTGACGTGGCATGATAACCTTCTTCTATGATATCTAAGTTGTCATTTGCTATGTTGGGGACTTGGATATTCAATTAGAAAGCTCGAACCTGGTCAACATTTAGCCTCATCCATTTTCTCCTCTACACTTATCTCTCATCTAAGCAATCTTCCCAAAAATCTTCAAGTTGAGGCTAATGTAGATAAGAGCCACCTCCATGTATACTTTCCTTTATAAAATTCTTATTGTCAAATGTTGCACAGGGTGATAAACTATGGAGAGTAAATTCGGACAGCAACTTGTCAACATTTTTAGCACTATCATTACTCTTGCAGGAATAAAAAGATATGGACATAGGGAAAGGATACCCCTTCTTCTTTATAGCATGATATTTTACATTCATCGATGCCATCTGACAACACAACTCTAGAAGCACAAGATAGTCGGATGGGTATTGTGGCAATTTTAACGGGGCATTTTCATAACCCCCAATCCTCAAATAAGAAAAGTGATCAAACTGTATGTAAAAACTCCCAAATTTCATGACCAATGTAGCCACTTCAACTGAAAACCTTCTCTCTATCAAACCATCAATTTTCTTAGTCAACATCATAGAAAAAACATCATTTACTCACCTGAAGTATTTCATACCTTCAATTCTCTGTAACTGAGGGAAAATTTGATACATGGGTGTGCCTACGATAGGACTTCCTTGAATCCTCAAGCCAGGCTAAGTAGCTTCTCTTTGAGCCAACATGTAAACCAGCTGGGAACACATATGGAAACCTACATTTCTAGTGAAATTTACCAACTGTTCATTCAAAATTTCACTGATAATTCTTGCCCAATCAATGCGGTGATCTCCACAAATTGAAAAATTGAATCTACACATCCAAAATTTGAACATATCTGATTCCGGGATCCCAACTACTCAGTTTAACAAAGTTATCATATTTGAAATCTCTTCTTTAAAATGGCTCCTCTTAAGATTGGCAGGAAGCCACGATTCTCAGTCTTTTCAATTTATAACCAGCTCTTGGCAATGCGAGTACGATACCAATCTTTTCTTTCATTGTAATAATTCTAGGAAGAGGACATAGAAACATTGACATTGTCTTCATATTGCTCCAAATTCAGAGCTAGGGCAATGGATTCAGAATCAATTTTACCATGACAGAACCATCAGGGGTTCTTATCTCTTGGGACTCTAGAAAGTAATGTTTAGCACATGCCACCATCAATTGAGGATAATGCACTGCGGGTGGGAAACCCCTAGCTTTATCCAATCCACTACTAACAACTTTTTTTGCCAAAGGAGTCTGATTTTCAAACTGCATTCTTCTCCAAAAATCCTTAAAATCAACACGGCCCAAACTGGTATCCCTTACCCTATACAAACCATTCTCCACAATAGAAGCCATAGGAATTCCTTGAAACTTGAACTTCATTTGCATATATTTGAGAAACTAAACAACCAGAGACTCCGAAGCACATACAGACAACACAGGGAAATGCAAGGCACTAACATGAAGTTCTCTATGCAGATACATGGAAATAGAAATTTTCTAACTCCCAAAGAAAAACAAGAAAAAGATAAGAAGTAAAACAAAAAAAAGATAAGAGCTACTAATTGTGCTAACCTGCAAGAGTGGTGTTATGTTGATATTCCGCACGTAACAAGCTAGCCATTTATTACTCTCCAACGCATCCCCTTAGTGAAATGATGCAACCTCAGGCAAGATAGGGAATTTATTAAAAACCAATGTCACTTCACATAAATTCTCTTGTAGGGAACATTAAATTCTGGGGGCGAATTCATCTTTAAAACTCCTTAATACATGTCTCAAGTTTCCCTTTGAAAAGTGTGCCATTGTGTTCTCACATACTTCTAATCAAATGTGAAGTGACAAGTGTCATTCTTTATACCATACGCCAGTGTAGCAGGGACACCACATGAAGGAACAAGCTCTTTGAAGTCAGCAAGTTAGGCAGAAATGGAACTTTTGAACTTCAAATTAGAGGTTCAGAAGTTCAAAGAGTTTCTAACCTCCTGACAACATAGAAACTTCACAATACCAAGACACAAAGGAAACTTAAAACATTGAACTTGTAGGCATGTCAGGAAGTCAAGTAGTTCAAGAACTTTTGAACTCACTGACTTTGGTTCAAGAATGCGAAGGATCACCGACGACTCAAAAAATGAATAAGTAAAGTTGAACTTGAGGTGACAAAACAAGGAAGTGACATACAAAGGGCGAAGAAAAAGCTGAGGCATGAATGCTTAGTAAAAAAATTTCAAAAATGGGATGACATAAGCAAGGTCTAAAAGAGAAGTTAACTAAGTTTATTAGTTGGTATCAAGCTCTTTATGCACAAATTCAATACCAAATGAATGATGAGGATGTTTAGAAGGTATTTATTACAAATCTACAACCTAACATCTGTAATAAGATCCTCTTGATGAGGTATAACTCTTTTCAACATTTATGCATAGCCCTTCATGATTACCAACTTTCATCTAGTCAATAAGAAAACCAAAAACTCATCGGCTCAAGTTGGTCAATCCATGGCTAGATCTTCACAAAACAACTTTAAGAGGAATAATAAGAGTTTCATCAAGGTTAATGGGTAGAATTCAAATAATTTTTCATAAGTGTCCTCTATCACTAATCTGAAGAGGGTACTATTTCAGAATCGACAACAATAAAGACAATTCACTCCGATATCTGACTCCTTACATTCTATCATAAATCAAGCAGTGAGTAATAACCTCTTGAAACATCCTTCGATTAAACCATTGGATGCTAGTAGAATGCAAGGACCTTACTTCGATGCTAATGCTTTTTATCATTATCATCAACAACAAGGGCATGATATTGAATGATGTATGCATATTAAATATGAAATACATGACCTCATCAACTCAAATGTTATATAAGTAACTAGTGTGAATGACAATGGAAACAAGTTGGTTGCTCATCCAAATAAAAATTTATAGATCTTTACTAATCCATTTCCTAAGCATACTGATAACAACATGATGGAACAAAATACAGTATAAGTGGAAGATGACTATTTGGATTATGATGAAATAGTGGGTATGATAGAAGTGGATAAGGAGAAAGTTGCAAATTCACCTCGTCCACAAAGAAACAATATTTATGTTGAGGTTCCTCCTTTGTTATCCCTTCAAGGATTAGGAGCTAACCAAAATGCATTGGAAAGACAAATAGAACAACCCAAACAAGAAATTATGACATAGAAAAAGGTTGATATATAGTGGAAGATAGTGCTTTTCACCACGATAGACGAACTCAACAAAATAAGAAATCAAAAGATTGGAAAAGAACACGATGATTATCATCAGTAGGAAATAATGATGTAGGAAATAATGATTCCCCTCCTTGTAAACAACAAAATATTTCCAATACACAAGATTGGACAAAAAAACACTGATTGATTATTCTAAAAATATGAATCAAACAAATGCGAATAGTTCACACTTTTAACAAAACTTGATGGAGCACCTTTCTAATATGCTCACAAGTTCGAACCTTTCTTAGCAACAGGTAAGTATTTCTAACCCTGGTGGTCACCTATGTTGCAGCATTATTTTCTCATTTTTGTGACCTCCCCTCTTGTGTTGTGTTTCCCCCGTGATGTGTAATGTGTTGTTTAGGCCTCCTTGGATGACCCTTGATACTCTTGTAAGGTCAAGGATACTGGAAGACCGCCTCTGTTGTGATCATTCTTCTATTTGTATCATCATTCTTCTATCTTGCTTCTTCTCTATTTTTATTGTTGTGTGTTGTGTCTTTGGTGCACAGCGTTGCGGTTGCTGACCTAGGAGAATCCTCCTACGTGATTTTTCTTAAGACACTTGCTCTCCTCTCTCATTTTATTGTTTACCTTCTTCTAATGGTTTTATCTAGTCAGCGGATGACAAAAACAAGCATATACTGATATGGACCGCGTGACCCTTCAGGGAGTAAGCAAAAATGGACCTAGTCCATGTATGAAGATGGGGTTGATTTCTATATCCAATGCTTGGCTAGTAGAATCACTCCATGTGATATTTTGATGTTGTCTTATCATGCTAACAAATCATAACAATACATCTTCTCGATGCGCTTTGATTGTTTTGCCTATAGTATAAGGTCCACAGCTATACTCAAACTCGAACCCATTGTGTAGCCTTGGCTTCTTTTTTTTTCATGAATTGCTTAGATTAAAAAATGTGTGTTTGTGGGAACATTCGACGATCATAAGCACATGTCACATTTGGGGGCATGGGCTTTGTGAAAGCTCTTGTTCCCTTAAGTGTTTTCTCTCTACCTTAATGTGCTTGATATTGGTACATGATATCAACCACCTTAAGGTGGGGGCATATAAAGGTAAGTTGTTTGATGATTTTGGTACTAAAAAGCATGTTTGTAAGCCCTCTACGAAGGCAGGATGTTGTATTTCTAGTGCAAGTGCACATATTTATTCTATATTGGAATTATTAAGCCCTCTATGGAGGTGGGATATCGTGCATATCCTTTTATTCAAAGCCCTCTATGGAGGTAGGGATGGTGTATCTCTTGAGCTAGTGCACATCCTTTTTATCTCAAAAGTCCTCTAAGTAGGCGGGGTTGGTGTATCCTCCCTTAAGAGTGTCTTTGGCGATTATTGTGGCATAAGCCCAACCATCAGGTGTACTTGTAGCATGCTTGAGATGGTGGGGGCTTAGCAGTAAGTTCCTTCCATCGCCTTGTTTGTCATGTTTTAGACGTATAGTATGTCTTTGGCATGTTATACACTACCTGTGTTTTCTGTGTGTCTTCCATGTGTTTTCCCCTAATTGTGTAGTCTAAATTTGTGTGGCGAAATGCCCCTCCCTACACTTGTGTTTTGTATGGCATGTTTGTTCCCTAGTGTAGTCTAAAGTTGTGTGGCGATGAGTCCCTCTCTACACCTTGGGTTTTGTATGGCGTGTTTGTTCTCAAGTGTAGTCTAAAGCTGTGTGGTGAAATGCCCCTCCCTACACTCTGAGATTTGTATTATGTGTCTTCTCCCCCATATGTAGTCTAAAGCTGTGTGGAGAAATGCCCCTCCCTACATTTTGGGGTTGTGTGTTGTATTTTTACTTTCCATGTATCTGCATTCATTTATATATATGAAAATGAAAAAAGAAATAATCATTGCATTCACTGTATTTATCATGTTTTGTGTGTCTTCTGTTGGGAAATAGGTGTTGTACACCTTGCATAATATTGTATTATTTTATTCATGTAAAATAAATATTTATTTGTGATGCATCTTAATTGATGTGTTTAACCACATTAGATATTTATTTGGAGGCCACTTGTACAAGTTGTATGTAACATTGGGATATTATTTGTATTATTTAATTGTTGGGGAAAAACATGTAGTACCAATATTAAATAAGTGGGTCAATCGTTTTGTGTATCCATGGTTTTGAAACACATGGTTTTATCCAATACCACAACTTGTATTTGTGTGAGCTTGGTCTATAAAAGCAAACACATGGTTAGTGGTTAATTGGGTGGGTTGGCTATCTCATTGTAGGTGGATTGGAGGTTTGTGAGAGGCTATCATTGTATTGAGCTCTCTCCTATAAGTGCATATTGTGAAGCATGACAAGTGATGTGTGGATTCATGCTTGGACACAACAAAGGATGCATTGGAGGTGCTTGATGTTTCAGAGGTATTCATGGAGAGTCATGGCATGTATTTTAATATCTTTTTTGCTAAATAATACATATGAGTGTGGATGCTTTTGGAGGTTAGGTTTTTCCCTCTTGAGGGTTTTCCTAGGTTATATCTTGTGTTATCTTGTTGATTGTTCATTTGATCTTTGCATTATGGTTAATTTTTGCATCTTTTTCTCCTATTGGGTTATGTGGAATTAGTTTTATTGGACCTGCAAATTCCTAACATATGGTATCAGAGCCATGTTTATGGTTGAGGGAGGTGTGAGCTCCCTGGTTTGTTGATAACCCTTGTGTGTGTAGATTGGATGCAAAATGGAAGCCATGGTAATGCACGGAAGGATTTGGGACATTACAAGGTTTTGTGTAGGTTGTATTGTAGATTGGCTGTTCTAAGTATTGGAGATTTTCTATGTATGTTGTAGATCTGGTGATTGAAAAATCATGGTTGAAGAGGATTTCTTGGATTAGCTTCATGAGGATTTTGTGGAGGGATTTTGTGCATATGACCTCTTGGGATAGAACGGACATTGCCATTGGATTTAGGAGGCTCGAGAGGTGAAGAAAAATATATAATTTTGCATGTTTTGGCCATGGTGACCTGAGGCAAAAAAATTTATGCTTCCCTAGGTTGGTGGTACGACTGTCGCAGGTATAGGTACACAGAAAAAAATATTATTGAAAAAATTTCCTGCACATGTTAAATTCTATAGTTTAGAAAATAAAAATTAATTTTTTTTGAACTATAGAATGGGATTAAAAAAATCAAGATGGAGAAAAATTAAAAAAAAAATTGAATATAGGGGGGTCTTCAGATTGTACCCTTGGCCTGCACCATGGCAGAGCCTGTTGGCCTTGGTGCACGACAGGGTCGGCCTTGGTCAGTCAGTGTGGCCATGGTTGGTGGGCCTTAGGCCCCTGGTCCGGCAGGCTGAGCTGGCAACCCACCATCGACGGAGCTTTACAACAGCCCTATGGGCATTAAAAAAGGTTTTTTACAGGTGGGTAGAAAATTCAAAATGGCAGTGAATATCTTTTTTTATAATTTGGACTTTCAATTTATTTAAACCCTTTATGGTGGTCGGGTCCATGGAAAAGAATGAAAAAAATTTAAAACCTTATTGATATCTACCATCAAAGACATGATGATGATGCCAGCCTAGTCAACACCACATGCCTAGTTAATGTTTGCATTAGTGCCACATCAACTTGTACGGACAGGGTCCCGCTAGGGGTCCTCTTTTAACCCTCAGAGGGCATTTTCTTCTAGGAGGCATAACTTTCACATACGGTATCAATTTTTTGATTTATTATAGGTGTCGGAAAGGTCTCTCTGAGAACTACGCAATGGTATAGGTTTGGTCATCATATTTTTCTATTTTGTGTTAGTATTTGGTTCCTGAAGATAGGCATTGCTTCGAGACAGTTTATGTTCATAACTTTTGCATATAGAATCAGATTTTCAATTTCGGGCAAGCGTTGGAGAGATATTGTAGTGTACTATAGTTTGGATTGTGTAGATTTTTGGTTTGGTGTGTAGAGAGAGTTTGGTATTTATTTAATCACTTATAAGAGCCTAAGATTCAAAGTGCATTTATGAGTGCATTTGAATGGATTTTTGGACACAAACTTGTGGGAGTGCATGTTGTTATGAGGCTATCAACATGGTATAGCAGGTTTTCAGATTTAGTGCTTCCAGTTATAGGTTTACATGTATTTTTAGAGTTTGGACTTTGATGGAGACAGGTACACAGGTTGTCTTCTGGTTTGAGGACATGGTAGATACACGTGTGAGACTTGGAGTCTCATTTAAGTGGGAGTTGAGTATAGTTACATCGATGATGATGATTATAGTGTCATGGATATGTAGGTATTCTTTTGCATTGGCATGGCATGATCATGTATGTGATTGACAGGTATAGGCTATGATGTTTGATTCATCATTACAGGTGGTGTTGTGGTGTTGTTTTAGGGTATTGTTCTTATCTCCTGGATGCTTGATTAGTTCCTTGACTATGGTTACTTGTTGTGGACTTGTTTGGAAAATTGAATCTAGCATTGATTTGGTGTTTGAGTCTTGGAGTTTGTAGGTTGTCTTCTTTGATATCACAGTTTGCATATTACTGCTATGATGATGAGTTTGCATGTTACATTTGTTTTGGATCTACGAGTTATGTAGTTTTGTGGGATGATCACCTATTTAGATACAGTGGGATGACTTGGATGTGGACTGTCTATATCCATAAGATTGATTCAATGTTTATGCAGACTTTGTTAGTTGACCTTGTCTGTGGTCATTTGTACATTGGTATGTTGCATTGGGATGAGAGGATGGATGATTAGAGTGCCTAGATAGTCAGTTGTTGGGACTTATAGCATGTTTATCATGATGTCATGGATAGATTGGATACATGGTTTTATGTGGGCTTTTAACAATGGTGGTTTTATCTTCTTGGTTGGGAGATTATGGTTCTACTTGACCTTTTGGGATTTGTTGATGTTACAACGGGATTTGTTGATTGTGTTAAGGCCATGAACAATCTTAATTTAGGAAATGGTTATTTTGTTGTCATGGATAGCTCGTATCATGATTTAGTGGGAGCTTTGGCAATGATATGGATTCATCATTTATGATGATGATCTTCTACAGTGGTTGTGGGTGTCTTGGAGAGGCTCTTGGATTATGATTCTTTTTTTAGTGAGAGTCCTTTGACATCTTGAGTTCCATTGTTAGTAGATGGTTATCTTCATGTGATTGGAAATGTTGACATCTTGGTTTACCATGGAAGGCTTTTTTTGAGTCTTTGGTTGAGGTGTTGGTTTATGACTTGTCAGTTTGACATGTTGATTCTTTATTTAGAGATGTTGATATTGTGTCTGGATGGACTCTTGATTCTAGATTAGAGTTTTGGCATGATACAGGTTCTCTTGAGATAGGATGTATTGCAAAGTTACATGTGATCTCCTTGGAGGAGATGGCTAGATCATGATGTCATGATGGGCTTCTTGATTATGCAGATGTGCAGTAGGAGCATTGACAATGATCTTGTTTATTCTCTTGGTATTGAGTATTTTGGTCATTTGCTTCAGAGCTTCATGATAGTGCAATGTTGCATTTAGAGTTTGGCATGGATTGATCATGGGGGTGCTCATGGATACTTGGAGACTTACGTGAGGCTTGAGTTCTCTTGAGATTAGAGATACTTGTTGAGACAGTTACTCATTGGATCTTTCAATAGATAGACCAAGGAGCCTTACACCTAGATATGGACTTGAGTTCATTATGGACCTAGAGGAGACTATTCTTCGAGAGAGTCATTATGGCTTGGTGTATCCTAGAGGAGCATTCTCATTCCCCACTCTTGGTCTACATGGTGATTTACCATATATGAGGTATTGCCCATCCTTTTATATGCAGTTTTTCTTTATGTTTCATTTTCTCATAGATATGGATCTTGAGATACAGTTATCGGTTCTGGAGGGTTCATTTTTGGGATGTTAGCATGGTTATCTTCTTGTTCATATGGTTTGATTTATTATGTTCATTATGAGGAGTTTTAGGAGATGTGATTGGGCTTATTCCTGGTTATGGAATGGTTATGAGTTTGATCTACCTTGATTAAAGAGGCTTACATCCATGTTGGTTACATGATACATATGTTCATTTGATCTATGAGATTGAATGGTTGGGTGTTGTTGAGGCTTTTCATTTGGGGTTATAGAGGAGATCATACTTGACACAGATTAGCACTTTGAGGTGTTTTCAGAAGGACATTATGATTTTCAAGTTTTCTCTCTTTGTCTTATGGCTACTTCGTGGAGGATCATGTTGATATGGTTGGACTTGGGAGAGTTATGGTGACATGTTGTGAGAGAGTATGCAGCTATTTATCATGCATGTGTGGATCATTGTGATTGGTCTTGATACTACATTGGCTTGTTGATTAGCCACACCTTGGTTTGAGTGTTGATTGATAGACTTGATATGCCTTGGATCTATTTTCAGATTTGACATTACCCATGCAGTGGGAGTTCCTGGATGTATGTGTTCTTCATTAACAAGTTTTATACATGGAGCTTGTGATTGTTGTATATCGGTTAGATATGTTTTTGGCATGAGTTTATTGATGTTGTTGATACCTATGAGATATGGATGGTTGGATGTATTAGCATATGTTGTGGGTGCTATTTCCAGTCATGTGGGTTTTTTACCTTTGAAAACAACTTGGAGCCTTATGTTATCACTTGGATTTGATGCTTGTGTGCTTTGGATTGGTGCATCTTCACCTTAGTATGTTCCTTTTCTTCCATAGGTGGCACGTTGGAGGATGAGAGGAGTTCTTGCTTGAGATGGTGGTCACTTTGATTTTATTGTAGGTATCTTGATGGAGCATGAGAGCATGCTAGAGATTCATGTGATTTCATGTTTGCCTATGATGATGTATTTCATTGATTGACCTTATGCAATGTATACAACAAGTGGGAGAATGTTGGGAAATAGGTGTTGTACACCTTGCATAATATTGTATTATTTTATTCATGTAAAATAAATATTTATTTGTGGTGCATCTTAATTGATGTGTTTAACCACATTAGATATTTATTTGGAGGCCAATTGTAAAAGTTTTATGTAATATTGGGATATTATTTGTATTATTTAATTGTTGGAAAAAAAACATATTACCAATAGTAAATAAGTGGGTCAATGGTTTTGTGTATCCATGGTTTTATCCAATACCACAAGTTGTATTTGTGTGAGCTTGGTCTATAAAACCAAGCACATGGTTAGTGGTTTGGGTGGGTTTTCTATTTCATTGTAGGTGGATTGGAGGTTTCTGAGAGGTTGTCATTGTATTGAACTCTCTCCGATAAGTGCATATTGTGAAGCATGGTAGGTGATGTGTGGATTCATGCTTGGACACAACGGAGGATGCATTGGAGGTGCTTGATGGTTCAGAGGTATTCATGGAGACTCATGGCATGTATTGTAATATATTTATTATTGAATAATACATGAGTGTGGATGCTTTTGGAGGTTGGGCTTTTACCTCTTGAGGGTTTTCTTAGGGTATACCTTGTGTTATCTTGTTGATTGTTCATTTGATATTTGCATTATGGTTAATTTTTGCATCTTATTCTCCTATTGGATTATGTGGAATTAGTTTTATTGGACCTACAAATTCCTAACATCTTCAATAATATCTTCTTCATGTCTTGCATGACTGTTAGTCTTCTCTGTGTTTTGTGTGCCTGCTACTATCTTCTCTGTGTTTCATGTGTCTGTGACATGATTTCTCTAATGTCTACCTGAGACTAGGGGCTAGGAATAGTTCCTCATTCTTTGTGTATGCATTAACTTCAAGTGTTTGGCATGTTTGTTGTGTTCTGACCATACTTTAATGCATGTATGGGTTGTAAGATCATACATAAATTAAAGTGGGGGCTAAATGTTTAGTCATAAAATGTCCCCCTAAGACTTTTACCTCCTAAGTTTAGCTTTTGGGTCCCTTGTTTTTCATATTGCATGTTCATTTTAACTCCCAATGCAAAATCCTTGGAAACCCATGTCAAATGGGGCTAAGGGGACCTTGTTGGACTTAATCCTTCCTTGAAAATGGGGCCTAGGGCTTGGGCTCTAATGCCCTAGTCTTGCCCTATTTGGTCAGGACCCAAATTTTGAATGTCGGTTATGTGACCATTAAAAGGTTCCATTGCTGACATCTTAAGTTTGAATTACAAAATTTGTAGCGGGAATGCATATATAAGCATGTTTAGGGTTTCATTTGTAAACTAGAAGATGGTTATGAACTTTTGGTAAACTTATTATTTTAGAGCATTCAAAGCATTCATTGTTACAGACCAGAATATTGTTATTATTTTTGTTATGCAGATTTGGCTTCATCTTCTCATGTGTTGAAGGATTTTAATCTACATGTGAGCTACACCTTTGAGGTGATATCTATTTGTGTTGAATCAACCATTTATCAATTTGTTTTTGCCTCTATCCTATAGGGATATGTACTCTTTATCAAACAATGGTGTTGGAAGGCCTGAATGCCATTCTGGCACTTGACTGAGGCAAGCTCTTAAAAACCACAACCCCCAACCCCCTTCTTTGTTATTGTAGGTGACAGGCATCGTGTTCTACGGAAGTGGAGTTGTAGGAGGCTATGACAGAGAGTATAGAATCTAGATCAGAGAAGAAAAGCACTGCCTAGGCTTGGGCACCCACCCAAAGCCCTACAGATCTTTGAAGCTAAAAACCTCTGGGATAGTGGTGAATAGTAGAAAAATTCTAGAAATCCCTACAGAAGTTCCTTCCTTGGGCTTGGGCGCCTGCTCTTTAGCCCCTGAATTTTTCGCATCTAGGCTCTTGAAACATGGTATGTATCTACTCTTAATATTACATCTCTATGTGTGAGCATTTGTCAGGATTAGTCCCTTCATTTACGATTTTGCATAATTAGGGGTTTTAAGCATAATCGAGCATTAAATCAATATATTAATCAACAAATTCCAAATTTCTCTATCGTTACAAGTGACAACCAACATGTAGGTGAATCCTCTTGTAAAAGTTGTGATTTAACTCAGTTAAATGTCCCTGAATGTTAGTTGTGAAAGGAGGATCTAAACTAAATCACCTATCAACCTCATCTTCCCTCTTTTCCTACTAAACACAAAGCTATGGACATAGACTTGGATGGCACATTTTCAGGGGTTCTAACAGAAGTAATATACACAAAGGATGTTTAGAAATACATCCATGCACCATTATCTAAAATTGACCATACAAAATTTGAATCTCTTCGCCAAACACTCCTACAACTGGACCAAAGAAATTACTTACCGAAATACCAATAGATAGGGAAGAAACATTTAAATGTATGGAAGGATTTCTTGGATTTCTGTGAAGAGCATGGTTGGGTAAACATAGTTTTGAGCATAATACACAATGAGTTTATCTATCTAGATAAACCATACAGAATCACCAAACAAGCTATCCAAGCAGTGATGGGATTAAGTGTGGTAGTAGATGTGCCCTCAAATAAATCCATAAAAAATGACAAAGTGACAAAACTAACAGGAGCTACATACAATGGAAGGAGCTTGAATGTAAAGGAGATTACAAACCTAGTAGTACGGTACACAACAATGGGTATAGCATACAAGATTTACATACACAAAGTTGTGATGGCATGGACCCTATTATATACACAAAGTTGCGGAATCAGGAGCAATAAGGTTAAGGAAGATTGACAAAAAAATAATAAACATAAATGGAGCTCACTTAAAACATTACCATACACCAGTGGAGTAAAACCCCACAAAAAATCATAATTTGTAACATATGTCTTAGGGTTCTTGTAGTTGTTAACTTTTCCACATATTTGTTTTTATAACGGCATTTTGTTTGTCTTATGTTACAATATTGATACATATGGGTCTAAGACATATGTTACAAATTATGAATTTTCACGGGGTTTTACTCCACTAGTGTATGGTGATTTTTAAGTGAGCTCTGTTTACATACCTTTTTATTATTTTTTTGTCCATCTTCCTTAACCTCATTGCTCCTGATTTTGCAACTTTGTGTATGCATTAAATACACAATGACATCATCACCAACTTGTTGATAACTGAGAGGGGGGGTGAATTAGTTATCCTTAATTCACTTTCAATTCAAACACTTAAATCCACTTTGTTAATCAATAGCATAGCAATTAATCATTCATAGAAGCATAAGACATAAACACCAGAGCAGACACATATCAACACATGAAACACCAAGTTTTTGACGTGGAAAACCCGGTTAAGGGAAAAACCACGGAGTGATTAACCCAAGGATTATTCTATGTTAGAAGAATAAGAAAAATGGATGGCAAATGCCAATTAGGGCTCACTGCCCGAGCACACTGCTCACAAAGAGGCACACTACCTACAAGAGACACACTGTCTACAAAGTGATAAGAATCACAAACTTGAACTGGAGATTGACATCTTTACCATGCTTGGATCAGTTCCATTTAAGCCCAAAAACTCTTGCTCTACCTTTCACACTTCTCTTCGCTATATCACACTCATCACCTCAAAATGAATTCACAAACCTTTATTTATACAAGGCAACGACTTAGGAACAATCATCTAAGTCGGCAATCATCCACAAGAACATTTGCAAGATGAATAACTCACCCGGTCGGCCAGCCTAAACAAGAACATCTTCATTCAGAAGTATATCTCCAATTCTAGGCTCTAACACTAATGCGGACTGACAACACAACCTCAACATGATCCAAGAACCTTCATAGGCTTTCCTGAATGACCAGGTACATCCGCATTTCATCTACTTACTAGAATTCTTCTCTTCTTCATCTGGAACTTCAAGAACACAGTCTGTCGCCACTATCATAATGCAAAAGGTTCTTCTGGACCTCTAAACAATGCACAAATCAAGATGACACATCACAAGGACATCCCAAACACTCCTTCCAATCCGCAGAATAGGACAATGCACTTCCAGATCTCACCGGACCTTTCTGTAACACTCTATCACTTCAGAGCATCTCCCGAAACTGGTTCTACTTGATTGATCATAACTTCTTTAGATCTTCATGCAGACCTCTGAAATCTTAATTGGAACATCTCAAGACTCATATCTACAAACCCTTTAATCTTCATCCTTTGATCCTCAACCTATTGAGTACTTTTGCCTTCTTCTCATCACTGTTCTTCATTGTTCTTGATTGAGGCTAATTTTCTCAATATCCTCAGTACACAGCTCATCCAAACCTTCTTCTCAATGCAATATGAGTATGTTGACATCAATGACAACACTAGTTAACCTCATACTTGCAACAATCTCCCCCTTTGTCATTGATAGCAAAATATGATGTGAAAAACCATCAAGACAAGAACTTCTCCTTTCTATCACAGCTCCCCCTATCAGCAACAATTCTTCACATGTCTTCTCTTCCTTTACTGCTCCCCTTTGATCATCAACCACTTGTTTTTAACCACTTGTTTTTCACATGTCTTCTCTCCCCCTTTGACATCAATGGTAAAGGGCTCATACTTGCAATTCTACCACATCAGAATCATACTATCTGCTCTCCCTTAGTAGCAGCTCCCCATCATCAATCCAGATCACAAGATATGACTGTGATATCCACCGGACTGATGCACATTAGTGCATCCTAGTTCATCACCGGAGGGGTCATGACCCCTAACTTCTCCCTGAGATACTCAAAAGAGTCCTTGGGAAGAGGTTTAGTAAAAATATCTGCAAGCTGATCCTTGGAGGGCACATACTCCAATCTGACTTCACCTTTGTTTACTTGTTCTCTCAAAAAGTGAAATTTGATAGATATATGCTTGGTCTTTGAATGCAACACCAGATTCTTAGAAATATTTATTGCACTTGAGTTGTCACAGAAAATTGTAAGAGGCTCCTCATATTCTACTTGAATATCTCTTAGCATTTGCTTCATCCACAAAAGTTGAGTGCAACTACCTACTGTTGCAATGTATTCTGCTTCTGTTGTAGACAAGGATATTGCTTCTTCTTTCTTGCTTAGCCAAGAAACCAACCTTTTTCCCAAAAAGAATGCTCCTCCACTTGTACTCTTCCTATCATCCACATCTCTTGCCCAATTTGCATCTGTATATGCATGAAGAGAAAAGTCATGATCTCTGGGATACCATAGGCCATACTCAACTGTTCCTTTCAAGTACCTAAAAATTCTTTTGATTGCCATGACATGAGATTCTCTGGGATCAGCCTAGAATCTCACCACAAGACCAACAGCCTACATTATATCTGGTCTAGTCTGAGTGAGATACAGTAATCCACCAATCATTGATCTATACTTTGTCTGATCTGTCTTAGGAGAGTCATCATCTTTGCTCAACTTACATCTGATAGCCATGGGAGTGTTCATTGGCTTTGAATCTTCCATTCCAAATTTCTTCAATAGTTCTTTCACATATTTGGTCTGAGAGATAAAGATTCCTTTCTCTATCTGAGTAATTTGTAGACCCAAAAAGAAATTCATTTTGCCGAGCATTGACATTTCAAACTCACTTTTCATTTGGTTTGCAAAGGTTTTACACATACTGTCTCTTCCTCCAAAGATGATATCATCAACAAATACTTCAACAATCAAGATGTTTTCATGATCAATTTGAAAATATAGGTTACTATTAGCAGTACCTTTGTTGAAACCAATCTTCAAAAGATGTTTATCTAGCTTCTCATACCATGCTCTTGGGGCTTGCTTTAGACCATATAGTGCCTTCTTTAATTTGCATACCATATCACCATGCTCTAATAACTGAAATCCATTTGGTTGTTCAATGTACACCTCTTCTTCTAGGTCACTATTCAGGAAAGCAGATTTGACATCCATCTGATACACTTTGAAATCTTTGAAGGAAACAAATGCAAGAAATAGTCTGACTGCTTCAATTCTTGCCATCAGAGCAAAGGTTTCCTCAAAATCAATCCCTTCTATTTGAGAGTATCATTTGCAGACTAATCTGGCCTTATTTCTGATTACTTCACCTTCATTTAGTTTGTTTCGGAAGACCCATTTGGTTCCAATCACATTCTTGTTACTAGGTCTAGAAACAAGATCCCAAGTGTGATTTTTCTCAATTTGCATCAACTCTTCCTCCATTGCTTTTGTCCAATTTTCATCATTCCATGCTTCATTTATTGTCTTAGGTTCAATCTTTGAAATCATACAACATTCATCTGAATTTTGAGCAACATTTCTTCTAGTTTGCACACCTTTGCTTTTGTCACCTATGATATGATCTTTAGAGTGGTTCAGTCTTACATACCTTGGAACTTTGGGAGTTTCTTCACTTCTGCTTCTTGATCAGGCTCATCTGGACCTATCTCTTCTTCCTGATTTACCGGATTAGTCTGAATCTGACCTTCAGGAGAGGATGGAGCTTCTTGAACCAGAACATCATTCTGATCATCTTCATCATACTCATAAAATCTTGAGGGCTTCTCAATACATTCATCAACCTTCACATTTGTACTTTCTATCATCTTTCTCAGTCTCTTGTTGTAACACCGGTATGCTTTGCTTTGAGTGGAGTATCCCAAGAAAATTCCTTCATCACTTCTAGCATCAAACTTTCCTAGATCTTCATCTCTTTTAATGTAACACTGGCTACCAAATACTCTGAAATATCTCACAGTAGGAGTGATGCCAAACCAAAGTTCATAAGGAGTCTTACCAGTATTGTTTCTTATTTGAACTTGATTGAGAGTGTAGAATGCAGTGTTGACAGCTTCTTTCCAAAACATCTGGGGAACATTGGCTTCCATCATCATTGTCCTGGATGCTTCCTGGATGGTCCGGTTCTTTCTCTCCACTACTCCATTCTGCTGTGGAGTCCTAGGAGCAGACAACTGTCTCTTTATACCATGCTTCTCACAAAAGTCTATGAATTCACCGGATGTGAATTCACCACCTCTATCAGACCTCAGACATTTCAGTTTCAATCCGGTTTGATTGTCTACCATAGCCTTGAAGATTTTGAACTTCTCAAAGGCTTCTGATTTCTCTCTTAGAAAGGTAACCCACATCATCCGGGAATGGTCATCAATCAGTAACATGAAATATCTATCACCTTGCATACTCTTGATTCTTGTCTGACCACATAGATTAGTATGAACTAACTCCAATAATCTGGTAGAGGACTGATCCTTGCTTTTGAATGAAACTCTGCTCTATTTACCTAGCTGACATTCTTTGCATATACTATTTGTAGGTTTTACCAATTTTGGAAGATCTCTTACAGCCTGAGTATTGCTTATCTTGATGATGTTATCAAAATTTACATGACACATCCTTCTATGCCATAACCAACTCTGATCAACTTGAACAAACAAACAACTTTTATTTGAACCAGCTAGATGGAAGATATTACCTTTTGTTTGAGTACTGGATGCAATCTCAGTTTCGGAGCTTTTAAAGATCCTGCATCTCCTATTTTTGAACTGGAGATCATAACCTTTGTCTACCAACTGTCCAACACTGAGAAGGTTGTGCTTCAATCCTTCAACACACAGTACATTACCAGTTTTGCTCTTTCCATCAAAAGAAATAGTTCCCCTACCTTTGATTCTACCAGCAGAATTGTCACCAAACTTTACCATTCCTCCTTCATACCTTTCCAAATCTAAGAACTTGTTCTTGTCACCTGTCAGATGGTGAGAGCATCCACTGTCAATAACCCAATCATCATTTTCTTCAATTTGGGCAGCCAAAGCTCTTTCCACAACCTTATGATTGATAGATATTGGATCTTCTTCCTTGATGGCAATAAACACCAATTCATTTCCAGATTTGTCTCCTATCTCTGATTCCTCATCTGTTACTCCTTCACTATCAGCTTCTTCATGAACATAATAACAATTCTTTTGGAACCTTTGTCTGTTAGAGTTTGATCTTGTAGATCTTTTCAGACATCTTGAGACAAAGTGACCAATCTTATTGCAGTTGAAGCATTTAAAAGGTAATTTTCCTTCATACTTACTAGATCCTCTTGGTAGTCTTTTTGCAATGAGGGCTTCAAGTTGAGCTCTTTCTGCTTCTTCCTCTTCCATATCTTTCCTTGCTTGATCATACAATGATAGCTTCCTTGAAGAATTTTCTCCCGGATCAAATCTTTGTTTGCCTTTCACTTAGGCACTGGCTTTGAATGTAGATTCAGTCTTGGGGGGATCATCTCCAAACTCGGTCATTTCAAATGCAGCCAGTTTGCTAGCCAATTGCTCTCTTGTGATAGTTGTATGAGCTCTGAATTCATCAATGGCAGCAACCTTGATTTTGTAGGCAGCAGGAAGGGATCTGAGAATTTTGCAAATAATTTCATTTTCATCTAAAACTCCACCAGCATTCCTAATTCCACATACCAGCTCATTTACTCTTGGCATAAAGGTAGTGATATTTTCATCATCTCTCAGCTTCAATCTTTCAAATTTCCCTTTGAGACTCTGCAACCTTGCACTCTTAACAAACTCATCTCCTTCATGCAGAAGTTCCAGTTTAATCCAGATCTCATAGGCAGTTGGTAGGTCAATAACATTTGAGAGCTCTGAATCAGTTAATGCACTTAGAAGAGCTTCTTTGGTCCACAGATTGTTTTCAGCATCTGTGATTTCATTTAGAGTTGTTGGACCACCCTATGGAGGTACATATGGTTTTGTGACCATGGACATATATGCTTTTCCCATACACTCCAAGTGACATTTCATGCGGCCTTTCCAAAGAGTGAAGTTGGTTCCGTCAAACTTCGGACTGTCCTTCTTATATGACGACATCCTAGATCTCCTCAAGCGGTTAAGCTCCTTTTAGAGGAACTTGGCTTTGATACCAATTGTTGATAACTGAGAGGGGGGGTGAATTAGTTATCCTTAATTTGCTTTCAATTCAAACACTTAAATCCACTTTGTTAATCAATAGCATAGCAATTAATCATTCGTGGAAGCATAAGACATAAACACCAGAGCAGATACATATCAACACATGAAACACCAAGATTTTGACGTGGAAAACCCGGTTAAGGGAAAAACCATGGGGTGATTAACCCAAGGATTATTCTCTGTTAGAAGAATAAGAAAAATGGATGGCACATGCCAATTAGGGCTCACTACCCGAGCACACTGCTCACAAAGAGGCACACTGCCTACAAGAGACACACTATTTACAAAGTGATAAGAATCACAAAATTGAACTAGAGATTGACATCTTTACCATGCCTGGATCAGTTCCATTTAAGCCCAAAAACTCCTGCTCTGCCTTTCACACTTCTCTTCACTATATCACACTCATCACAGCAAGACACACCTTGAAATGAATTCACAAACCTTTATTTATACAAGGCAACGACTTAGGAACAATCATCTAAGTCGGCAATCATTCGCAAGAACATTCGCAAGATGAATAACTCATCCGATCAGCTAGCCTGAACAAGAACATCTTCATCCGGAAGTATATCTCCAATTCTGGGCTCTAACACTAATGCGGACTAACAACACAACCTCAACATGATCCAAGAACCTTCACAGGGTTTCCTGAATGACTAGGTACATCCACATTTTCTCTACTTACTAGAATTCTTTTCTTCTTCATCCGAAACTTCAAGAACACATTCTATCGCCACTATCATAATGCAAAAGGTTCTTTCAGACCTCCAAACAATGCACAAATCAAGCTAACACATCACAAGGACATCCCAAACACTCCTTCTAATCCATAGAATAGGACAATGCGCTTCTGGATCTCACCGGACCTTTCTGTAACACTCTGTCACTCTGGAGCATCTCCTGGAACCGGTTCTACTTGATTGATCATAACTTCTTCAGATCTTCATGCAGACCTCTGAAATCTTAACTGGAACATCTCAAGACTCATATCTACAAACCCTTTAATCCACATCCTCTGATCCTCAACCTATTGAGTACTTTTGCCTTCTTCTCATCACTGTTCTTCACTGTTCCTGATTGAGGATAATTTTCTCAATATCCTCAGTACACAGCTCATCCAAACCTTCTTATCAATGTAATATGAGTATGTTGACATCAATGACAACACTAGTTAACCTCAAACTTGCAACACAACTATATATGACCAAGTTTTAGCAACACTTCACCACTTTTACATTCTACATTCATCATGAGCTGATCATACCTTGTAAAGAACAAAGTAAAACCTAATATATTGATTGTGAAAAATGGTCACTCTTGCATTAGTAGATATCACTTAGAAGTTGAGACCTAAGTATAAAAAGTACCCATACAAATCTATGGAGGTAGACCTGAATGGCACATTTTTAGGGGCTCCAATGGAAGTAATATACATAGAGGACATCTCAAAGTACATCCACATGCCATTATCTAAACTTAACCATACAAAATTTGAAGCTCTTTGCCAAACTCTCTTGCAACCGAACCAAATAAATTACTTACCACAATACCAAGAGATAGGGAAGAAACATTTAGATGTATGGAAGGATTTATCGAATTTCTATGAAGTGCATGGCTAGGTAAAGATACTTTTGAGTAGAATACATAATGCATTTATCTATCTAGATAAACCATATAGAATCACTAAGCAAGATATCCAAGTAGTGACAAGATTGAGTACAGTAGGAGATGTGCCCTCAAAGAAAGCCATAAAAATTGGTAAAGTGAATGAACTAACAAGGACTACATACGATGGAAGGAACTTGAATGTAAAGGAGATTACAAACCCAATAGTATAATATGCATATGGGGATAGCTACAAGATTTACTATGTGAACCAAGAAGATTCTGTAACTAGCACGACTATTGATACTGCATACCAGATGGTAGTAGAAGGAAAGGATTTCAACCTCTATGAACTGATTCAAAAGAAATTAATGGAGAATCTATAGAAAACAAAGAACTTGAACTATAATTTTTGGTATGGTATGCTCATCATATGCCTTGTATTCTATTTTCTAAATGAGATCCCTAATTTTCTAGGGAAGGCATGACAAACACACCTGCCAGTAATGGCACAAATAAACTACCATGTCCACTAATTCAAGGATAAACCCACATACACTACCACATACTGGGGATTATTCAAGGTCCTCCAACAACAAATGCAAGCTAAGAAGAGGATACCCTATGAAATAGTAAAACAATATATCAACACTATCACATTCCTAGTGGATAATGACTACACATATATGGAGGCGGTAGAACCCAAGACATCTTGGATACAAAAACTCCCTTACGAAACAATAAAGGAGGAAGCACAAGCATATGCCCAAAACCTACTTAGAAAGCCTAAAGATACAAATACGGAAAGGTTTGGCACTTCTAGGGAGTTTATGGATAGATAGCAAAAGAAAGATGTAGAAGAGAAAGTAGAAAAGAATAAAGAAAAATTACACAAAAAATAGGGTTTTTCATCAAAAGAAGTACCACAAACTAGGTCTTCTGCACCACATCCTAGCACCACAATATTGCAAGCTAGCACAATGTCAACTCCACACACTTGGAGATCTAGCAGGATACACTTCGGAATCCCAAGGTCTAACTGCCACAAAACTAGCCACCTCTTCACAGGAACAATCAATAGCTACTTCCCAACCAATGAAAACAGACCCAGAGGTACAAGAGATATAAAAAATATTAATATAAATGAGTGGGAAGAGAAAGGAAAAACAACCAACTAGGAAGAAACAACAGGAAAAAAGGAAGATAATAGCAATCTCTGGAAGTGAGGAAGAAGTTGAGGAAGAAGATGACGTACAACAACCCCTACAAAAGAAAACTACTAGAAGTACTAAGCAAAGCACAATACAAATAGGGAAACAAAAATAAGTACATAAGAAGAACTACTAATGGATGTAAATAACCTCACCAATGCCATTATCCATCATGACATGTTTCAACAAGCAATGAATATGTATACTCAGGTGGGTCCAACAAATCAAAAAGTGATAGTCAAAGCTATGATAAGGTATATTTGGAGGTCTGAAAAGACCCTAGAAGAGATAATAGACAACTTTCCAGAAGATCTTGTAGATGCTATAAGGAAGAAAAGAGAAAGAGCACTAGAGCTAGAAGAACAAATGAGAAAAGAGGCTCTAGAAAAGATAGATTCAAATCTATCTACGAAGAACAAAGAGAAATTAGCACAAATGCAAGCCAAAGAAATGAGAACAAAATAGAGAGTAGATACTCTCATGGAGAAAACTAAGAAAGATAAAGAACAAATAGAAAAAGAAATAGATCTCATCACTAAGAGAGCTTATGATACAATAAGAGAGAAGGAGACAAATGAACAAGAACAAGAAACTTTGTATACACCAAGTCCTCTACATACTGAACAAGGAGAAGGATTAGAGCAGTGACAACAATCATCTCTGACAAGAGAATCATCCTCTACTACATCCCCATTACAGTCAATTAAGGACTTTCTGGCACATCAAAAGTGGATACAACCTATGCTCATGCCGCAATTGCTCCAACTACCATTATTGGGGTCACAGGTGAACTTATCAAGGATCTCTCCTAATCAAAAACTTCAATTAGGAGATATTTTTCATGCCACTATAAGGGAGGAGATATACAAAAATACGTGGACAATACAAAGTAGCTGTAGGAAGCCATAACAACAATACAAAATCGGCTACCACATGCAAGAAGAGATACAATGCTACCACTACCACAACAACTCAAGAAATTGGTGGATAGTTTACAAGCAGAGATGAAATACCAAGAGACAACAATAAGGAAGCAAGTCACAATAGAGATGACCAAAAACAAAATGGATGATACTAGGAAAAAGTGTGCCGCAACTCACACTCAACTGGAAAATCACATAAGCACTCTGTAGCAAACCATAACTAATGCAAACATCCTCTACCAATTTTTTCTGCAATGGCCAACAACAACCAAAAATATAAAGGATCAAATTGATCAGTTGGAGGCATAAATAGTATAGGTGGCGAGAAACTATGACCCAATGAAAGATATGGATGGGTTAGTTAGGGTATAGGTAGAGACCATCCATACACAAGTTCAACAACTGTAAGATAAGAGAGAACACATAAAGGGGAAAATCAAGCATCTAAGGGAACTAATAAGATTTCATCTAGCCTACTTGACTGGAATACTAGGGGAAGCAAAGAAAACTACACAATAGATACAAATTTCAACTAGTTTGGCAGAAGCTGAGACAACATATATCCAAACATAGGTCCACGTTAAAATTCTATGACAGGCCAAAATTTAGTGGGATACTACCCTAGCATGGCTAAAAAATATATACAAGAGCATCCTTCCCAATAAATAACTCCTCATGTCTTGAGGACAAGACATACTTTCAAAAAGGGGGATGATGTTGGCAAGAAATAGGGCACTGAGCAAAAGCTACTGCTAATCACTGCAAAGGGAGTGTGGAGCATAAGGCTGACATGGCTGATAGGGTTAAAGATGTTTTGTTAGAGACACATCCATATAGCATTGTATTGTATAAAGATATGTAAGAGAGAGTAAACATAAATAAGCGGAGGTAAGGAATATAATATATAGAAAAGAGACTTAGACCTATCTTTTGTATATGTTATTGAATATGAATATATATGGAGATATAAATAGGGTAAAAGTACAAAGTTGTGTCACACTTTTATAAAGGAAACAACCAACACTGATCCAACTTTTAAACTTGAATCACTAAAAAGTGACATATGTTTTGAATTTTGAAATGATGTAAACTAATAAAATATTTATTTTTTATTATATTTTATATTTGTATTTTTTTTGAAAAAATTAAAAAATATCTTGAATATAGTTTTTAATAAATTGACACCATAATTTAGTTGTTGATAAAATGTTGAAAAATGAAGTTACATGAGACGTCAATCTTTATATAGTAATTTTTTTTCTTTAAACTTTTTGTGTGTATTTATAACTTGAAATTTTAGTGCATGGATATATTTTTTCTAGTTTTGATATATATATATATATATATATATATATATATATATATATATATATATATATATATATATATATATATATATATATATATTAAAATGTAGTTGTTTCCATTTGACGTCAACTTTCATATTAACTATTTATCTAAAATAGAAAAGAAATTATACCATCTTGATATAGATTCTTTTATCTAGTGCATCATATTTTTTTCAATTTTTTAAAATAGGTTTTACTATTTTTCCTTGACATGGTAATAGACTTAATGTTTTGTGCTGATAACCTACTTTTAGTGAAAATTAAAAGGAAAATATAAATAATAATTAAACTATTAAAACATATATAATTTTGAAAACTAAACTTATAGATCTACAAAAGGGTATTTTTATATTTTTTAAAAATTGCTATTTACACGAGTAGAAGTTGTTGAAATATCAAGTTTTTCAAATAATTTTATTTTTTTGGTAAATTGGCCTCATTGTGGTGCTCCATATGCATTTAGCCAACAATTTTAGTTGGAAAAGTTGTGGACATATCTAACTTAACTAGAATGAATCTTAAAAGATCATATATTTGACCAAAATTAATTTTTAGTTAGAAATACTTAAATTCACTTGTGCTGATAAGATGGCTGAAAGTGTAACACAACTTTGTGATTTTACCCAATATTATAAAATACTGATTAAGTGTCAATTGATGTGTTTAGTAGGTTATATGTGATTAGATCTTATAACATTATGTTATTTTCTCCTGTAATTATGTATCATTCTATCACTGTATCTTCTAGGGTATAAACAAAGTACATAAGGGTATTATAGGCTTAGGTCTCCAGATTGTGTCCTAATTTCTCTTGCCAACAATGATCATATTGCAAGCATCTTCCCCATTGTATAATTCACTAGCCTGTAAGCCCTCAAATATATCCCAGGTATAAAAACAAATTTTGGTGCATCTCATGTTACACCATGGTTCCCATCCTTTTTCTTGGTTCACTGCCAACTGCAACAACAAGAAAGCATCCCTTACTACTCGCAGTTATCAGTGGAAAGGGATCAAGTGTAACAAAACACAACACATAAGGTCCTTATTACAAATGCACATAGTGATTGACTCACACACAAATAGTGACCAACTAATAATAAGAAGTGGATGCAGCCTATTGCATGCATCTTCCCTATTGGTTCCAAAATCTACACACATCAAACTCTAAAGATTTGCCACTTCTTATGATCAAGTTCAATGGAGACCTAGCCAATAGAGTGGGAGATTGTTTTCACCTATCTCCCCTGCACTTTAGGCTCTACCAAACCTAGGGGGTATCCCTTATCACAACAACATCAAATATATGTTTCATTTACAACCAAGCATATATGTTCTCATATATTTATACCAAGATGTGTAAGATTACCCTCAAAATGGCAATATTCTTGGTTTATCCTTACTATTTAGACTTAAGAACATGCATTGAACTTAAAATAAAACAAAATAGAAAATGAAACAATTCAAATGATTTTCCTTTAAATTTAATGTTCTTCTAGACCTTTGGGAAAATAGATTCCACATCGGTGCTTTATCAGGGCAACAAAGTCAAACCCAACAGTGTAAATGCTTCCTTATGACAACAAAAACTTCATATCTAGAGGACTAATAACAATAGCATTACTGCATTATAGTAATATGTCCAAGAAAAATTATTACCTATGACTCTTCTTGACTAATCTCTTGATACAACGCATTTCCCCTTATACCTGATCCAAAGCAATTTAATCCATTCCTTGAACAGATGCAACAAACTAGGCATACAATATAGCAAATGTATATTGATGAGATCAACAACCCTTAGCAACTTCACTCAAAAGAAAAATGCTCATACCCAAGGAGACAATCAAAGATAATACACACAACAAGTGTTTCTCATATAAGTCATTCTGGAAAGAACACTGCCATTCATAAATTTATTCATCTACAAAGCAAAATATGTCTTTGTAACCCAGAGTCTAGTCACCTCCTCCTATAGAAAGCAATTTCCCAAATGTGTGGATAACTTGTATCCAAAGCCTAGAATCCCCTTACTACAACTTTTTCTAGCTCTATATAAAGAAAGAAAAATTATGTCGGCCAAGACTTCTCCCTACAAATTTTTAATTACATTTATTTAATATTTGCAGCTCGGGAATTTGCATTTCTAATCTTGATTGGCTCCTGATGGTAATATGTTTTTTACAATTGATCTAGTTTGTTGAACCGAGATTGATACTCCTTTGAAATTTGTTATCCTCCTTGAAAATTGTGAACTCCTATTCATTTGATTTGTTTGATCTTACTGTCGGGACTCTAAATTGTCTAATTTATTGTTTTGGCGTGACCAATTTGAGTCTAGGATGTATAATTTGAATTTTAACTATCTTTTGATTTTTTTGTATCCCAAAATACTAAAATTCTTATTTTGGTTCAAGATTTGATCAAAATATGACCTAGAAAAGGCCCCGACGCAACAACACAAGCTTGGGAAGGGAGGTGGAGTGGGCTATGCGCTGGTGTGGTCAGCCCTCTATTGCCTCTATTTTGCACAAACATTATAAGAATAATGTTTATGTCATAGTATTTACCATCTAAAACATCATATCAAATTTGCCAATTGATTCCTTCTCCCTGTTGGGTTGTTTTTCTTGATGCAGGGGCATTTTTTGCAATTCTGACATTCAAAATTCATCCTAGACATGATTAAAATCATTACCCTGGCATTAGGAATGATGAGTGGATGAATTTAGACCATGGATCAGCAATTTTGAGCCAAAATAAAGCCCCAAAACTTTGCCATAAAGCCAAAAATGTGAATGATATTCATTCTACAATAATCTCTACTCAAATCTAACCAAGAGAGCTCCAAAAACACCTCCAAAGATGATAGTAGACCAAATTCACATGTCCAAGAATGATCTGGACCAAAAATCTACCCAAAGAAAGGCCCATTGCACCATCGCATGCTTGAGGAAGGCAGACAGAATGGGTTGTGTGCTGGTGCACTTAGCCCAAAAATACATTTGCTTTCATAAAGTTAAAACATATTATCAATAATATTTTATTTATCATTTTAAAATATTATATTATATTTGCCACTTTAGAAATTTAAATATTTTTTAAAAAAATACATTTTACAACATAGGAAAAGTGGCAATTAGCTAATTTCTCCTTCTTGTCACATGCCGCATCTTCACTGCGGGCACATATGACATCTAGAGGTTGTGAAAATTTGTGTAGGACCATAATCAATTATTTAAAACATATCCATGTCCTTAAAATTCATAATGCCAAAAGATTTTGGGACCTCCTTTGTAAACTGGGCTCCTCAAGAGCTTGAGTTTTAAATATTTTCCATTTGAACACACAAGGACATCTCAGATCGTCATGAAAACAAAGCTGGGAACATTTGAATGCAAATAAAAAACTAGGTTATCATCATAACTGGGAAATTTGAACTTTTTTATGGGACCCTCCGAACCTGACCTGAAGTGGTGATAGATTAAAAAACCTGTTAAATCACATCCTGTGAGGATGCATACTGGCATACACACTCCTAGTAACCCATAAAGACTTTGCACCAAAGTATTTCTCTTGATGAATCACATGTTGAGAAATTTTAATCCTAGAAGTTAGGAGCATGCTAAGTGCCATGGGGCCTGAAACTCATATAAAACCATCAAATAAAATGCTGCCAAGCACTAAGAATTTGCCAAAATTATAGGTGCTAACATTCCCATTACCTGGTTCACTAACACATAAGCCCTTAAACAACTCCTAGAAAGAAAAAGTAATGTCAGTGCATCTCATCGTACAATGTGGGTCCCATCCTTTTCCTAACTCATTTCCAACTATGATGACAAGCAAGCATTCCATACTATTTGTTGTCACCACTAGCTAAGGATGAGGCCATTAATAAGATTTCCATAGCCTACTGAACCTTCGAGTTGATGGATCTTGACATCTATCACCTCCATGCCACTGGTGAAAGTTGGTCCAGCCCAGTATGGGGTAGCCCTAACATCTATCACTTGCTTGGTACTAGTGAAAGATGGATAAGTTCTATCATACCATGGGTAGCTTCTGGAATATGTCACCTTTGTGCTACTAGTGACATCCAACTAAACCCTAATATACGATAGATAGCATATGACATTCATCACCTGCACAATACTAGTGATAGCCAGCTAAACCGGTAATGTATCATAACATGGATAGCTCCTAGCATCCATCACCTCTATGCTACTAGTGGCATTTGACTAATCCTAAGATACAACAAATAGCACTTGGCATCCATCATCTACATGGTACTAGTGGAAACGAGCTATCCATACTTGTATCAGACTTGGTTTTAACATGTGAGGTCATCTTATAACCAAGTACACATATTCAAGATAGCACAAGGATTCACATATACTAGGTAGGTTGACCTCATTACTTGCCACATTAAAGGTCCATAAAGCTATACACATGATCTTATAGGTCCTAGGGTCTAAATTAATGGTCATGCACAAGTGATGCATTGAGCCCTCATGAGTTAGCTTCTATTAGTCACACATACATAAACATATACAAACTCATAAAGTAATCCCAATGGCTATTCCATACATTCAAATTGTTACTTAGAAATACAATATGCATTATATAGAAGTCAAACCCATAATATTAATATTAGACAATATTCTACCTCTGAGTACATAACATTTGCATATTATCAATCATAAAGCTTAGCATATAATTATCCAAAGGTAAAGGAAAAACACCATACATGGTAATTCTCACCATCAATTGCCCATAGTGTTCTACATGCAAAACATTGATTATTTTAGTTCTTGAGAAAGTCTAAAGGCATCTTTGTACATTCACATTAGAGACAAACCATAAAGACAATGATTCTAAAAGTTTATCCAAGGTTGGAGTAGATTCAGGAAAACCAAACCTAACAACCTTAGCATAGATGAGCTTAGTGTTGATAGAGTGCCTTTTATTGTCTTAGACCTATATAGTAAGGACATATTAATTGGAAGGTGAGTACATTTCCATCTGATACAATTTCAGCCTCAAGTTGAAAATTATAGAAGAGGGAAGGTCGATCAAGTTTAGGAATACTACATACCTTGGAGCAAATTCCTTAAACCCCTCCCTTACAGACTTGGATGCAAGGGTATCCTTCTCCCAAAGATTGCCTACATACTTGCTTCCAAATGGGATTGAAGTCCCATGTAGTCTCCTCACAATAATCTCTCTAAGAACATATGCATAAGTTTCTACACCCAAGGGTACCTAAACCCTTAAGCAAATTTTCTCCTATGAGTGAAATAGAAGGAACACTATAGGAGGAAAACCAAAAAAGGGTGTAAGACCAAATAGTGTAATATATCACCATTTACTAATACCCATTCCAAAACAAAGCCACAACTCCTGAATTTTATTGAGTAGATAGTATTCACACTTTCCACTTATAAAAATACTTCAATCAAGAACCTCTTGAAGTTGCAACTATCACAATGTACTAGTATACATTAATGAAAAGACCATGAACCATATATTTATATTTATTTATTTTACTCTAAAATCAATAAGATTCCCTACAAGTTAATTTACTAAATTCATCCTTCAACTAATAATGCTTATCAATAAGTAGGGAAACCCCAATGAGAGACAATGGTTCTAAGTATTTATAATTATGAATAGACAACAATTAACAGATCTTGTACATAATAGTCAACATTCAAAGAACTCAAACAATATTTCTCACCACAATTTGCTAGAATAGTTATAACTAACACACCAATAAATGACCATCCAGTAATAGTATGCATTCATGTGGAGGTAATGGTCTAATAGCTCCCATACAATCAAAATGTAGGTACATCATGTTGAACACACAGAGATGTTGAGAGGAGGGGTCAATCAACATATACAAAAACTTAACTACTTTATTTGGAGAACAAATCAAATTACTTAGAGAGTAGAAAATAAAACATGCACCACATTAATCAACACATTGACACAAGGATTTTTTACATGGAAAACCCCAAAATTGGAAAAACCACAGTGAGTGTTAGCTCATAATATAATGCTCGCTATGAAAGAAGCATCTAACTTATGTTGATGTTGTAGTCTTATTTTCTGCACAATTACTCCATCGTACTGACTTCGCACACTTCATACTTCTCATTCTGCTCTATATCATTCACACTTCCTTATTCATTCCACAAGTGAATTTATTCTTCAACATCTCAAAACATTGATTAGGTTGACATCAAAAAGACTTTTAGATGAAACATGTGAATCTCCACAGGTCAGCATCAAACATATATAATATGAAGAGTAAACAAGTTGTGGATCACAACATATCTTACAATGCCAAAGCAACCAATCAGGATCCACCACATATGAAGGAAAATAAATTGTCAACCCAAACAATAGTACCACTACTAACTGACCATCTTCACATCACCAAGGAGAAGCCAAAAACATTATGTAGACTAAGATTTCAATCATGTATCTTCTCAACACTATCCATACACCATTCACCTAAAGTATCTAATTATTCTATGCATCTGCAAGATATGAAACATGTTGAGATGATGAAAACAAGGCATTGTGGATCACCAAGTCAACTGAAATAGTCATGAATGAACTTGTGCAACATTATGAACATATGCTTAGATTTGCATATTCATATCTATCATTTCTGGAGGAATGCAAAGACATTTGACTTAACTGCACTATGATCAGTGTTCATGTATACACATAACTCAAGGTGACTTGAACACCTTGTGCGGTATGGGAAATAAGAGAGAATTGCATGCAGTTCAAACCTGAGATACTATGAAGTATGCAATGTCTCTGCAGAAACTCATATGGTTGTTCTATACCTTCTCTATCTTCTGCAAGTGCTCAAACATGTGTTATATAGAGTAGTTTTGCATCCAAAACTATCTGTGTTACTCCTGCCACTTGAAATCTAACCTTGCGGACCATAAGAACACTTGATACAATGAGGAAGCATGCAATACATATCTCTAAACATATTCCCAAAATTGTATGGGTACAACTTCTATTCTGAAGGAATGCAGAGCATTCCAACAGGTCTCCACAATTGCTTTACACTATCAAGTCACAGTCCGGAACACTGTTATCGATAACATTCTTTGCTAAAGGTGTAATGAGCTAAAATCTTGGATATAGAATGCTAATATCTAGATAAACTTATCTTCTAAACCACAAGCTTAAATCTTGTACTGCAGAGGAATGCAAACCAAAATACTATAACTCTGCCTTAGGATTACACTGTGAGAGCCTTAACCAAATTTTTGCAACTTTTCTCTAAGTGTGGTACTTCAAATTGATAGGATATCATTGTAGATATATAGAAAACATGTTAGAATAGGTTTACACACCTCTGCAACACATTTAGACATCAGGAAGAATACCATTCTTATACTTGGATAGTTTTTCTCCATTTGCTAGGTCTTCCGAATTGACCTCCCTTAAGCATGCCGATTCTATGTCTTCAAGTTAGTCAAATCATCTCTCTCAAATCTTTGATTGTCCATCAACTTCAGCCATCTTTGACCTCAGGTTGAAACATATAGAGTTAACATCAATGACAAAATATATTGCCAATAATCTCCCCCTTTGTCATTGATGGCAACACCCAAAACAAAATGTGTACAACCACTCCCCCTTAGATGTATATTCCTCTCTCTCCCCCTTTGACATCAAGGACAAAGGGCCTAACATCCTATATTATCCCAAAACTCTATAAACTCCCCCTTACTATATAATTTTTACAAACAATACTCCTCCTAAGATAGAAATCCATCAAAAATAGATGCTATGTACATAGTATGACACTATTTTCCTCTACAATTCTATATACATCCAAAATTTAATACTCTTGCAACTTGTTTAGAAGGTAGGATAGATATGTATATTACCTTGAGTTTTGTTAGAGTAGATTCCCAATTTTCTTTCTCTGAGGTAAGGATGTGATTTTGGCATTCAAACTGGACATATAAGTCCTCAACCTCATCTATACTGCTAGGTGTCTTCATCTTCTATTCAATCTTTTCAACTTCACCTAGCAACCCTAATAATGAAGCAAGTCTCAAATTTACTATTTCTCTTAGCTGACCAAATTGCTTCTTTATCTATTCTCTTTGGCCCTGTAGTTGTGAATCTGTGCTTGAAGATTTTTGATTTGTGGTCTGGTTGCTCCATCCTTGTCCTTTGACAAGTTATATATTTCGGCCATTTTGGTGATCTATGACTCAATGGTGTTATCTGATTCTTGATGTTTTTGGTGGAACTAGGACATTTCAATAATAATAGGTACAATGCAGTGGCTTCATCAATGCATTCCTTAAACTTCTTTAAATTTTCTT
Organism: Cunninghamia lanceolata; assembly: GCA_027924645.1. Classification (NCBI taxonomy): domain Eukaryota; kingdom Viridiplantae; phylum Streptophyta; class Pinopsida; order Cupressales; family Cupressaceae; genus Cunninghamia; species Cunninghamia lanceolata. The sequence continues at coordinate 5,402,984 of BSBN01000994.1, read as the reverse complement.
TAAGTTTATTATGTGCATTGGCACATTTTTCAGTCATCTCCACCAACCTTTTGTTATTTATCTTTCTAAATGACTCTTGTTCTACTTTTTTCTCAATATAGGAAGAATGATCCTTAAAAGAATCCATTAATAGATTTATCTTTTTCTTAGGAGGCATAGAAGAATCAATGGTTACCTCTAGTAACCCTTCTTGAATCACCTTCATAGCATCCACAACCAAACTGGGTTTCTTCAAGTTTTCTTACAAGAACTCCTTTCTTGCAGAGGCATGTAGGATGTCTACAAGCTGTAGTTTGTGAAGGGGTGAAATATTTATCAAATCAACTTACCCTTCAAGAGTGGGAATTTGTAGGATTTGTGGTGTAACCATTGGTTGAAACTACATTTGCAAATTAATAGGTCTTTGAAAGAGTCTGACCCTAAAGAACTCTGACCTATCTCCCCAGAGGTGTTCTTAACATCCTCATCTTGCTCCTCTTCTATTTCATTCTGATCCTTTTCATCTAGTTTCTCCTCACTCTTCTCTAATTCATCCTGAACTTGCTCTCCTTGTTCTTCCTCAAGGTTATCCTCTTTTCTTTGCTCATCTTTCCATATATTTTTCTGGAGGAGGGTTGTTATGTTTTACACTAGAATCAGTGTTCTCTGGAGGGGGTGGACTTACTTCCTATGCATTTTGTGTTTCAGTATTCTCCAGAGGGGATGTATTTATTTCACCTTGATCTGAGTTGTGTGTTTCTGTCTCTTTTGGAGAAGGTGTACCCACATTACCTAGCTCCTTTGCATTTTGAGCTTCTATGTCATCTTTTTTAGTCATGTTGCTTGTATCCTCTTTATCATCAAAGGTTGATAGCTCTATATCCTAAAGAGGTACATATGGTACATCTAGAGGAACTTGTTCCTCAACTGTCACCTTAGCATTCTTCATTTCTTCAAGGATTTTAGCAATTTTCTCTAATGTCTCTTCTCCAACCTCTCTATTTCTTCCTTGTCTCTTCCTATCAGATTATTTGTTCTCCTTTTTGTTCTGAATTCCTTTGCTTGTTCTTGAGATATTCTAATATTTTCTTCATCTGTGATGGATGGACCCACCTTTTCAATTGCTTGTTTCCTCATTTCTACTTCTTTTTTTCATGGCATCATTTCTCTTACTGGTGAGTGTATTTGCAAAGTTATTAGGAAGTTGATCAATGATTTCAATTAAGGCCACATTATAGGCCATCAAATACCTGATTATAGCCTCTTAAATTTTGGCTTTGTCATTGTCAAGCATCTCATCATACAGCTTTGCAACTTCCTTTAGAGCACCATGTTGTGAAATGACATTCATAGTGGCTTCAAGTTGTAGAGGCACATGATCATATTTTTCTTGGGGAGCTCTTTTAGTTTTCTTTGCTTTTCCTTTTCCATTTTCTTTGGTGGTTTCTACTTCTTCCTCTCCTTCTCTTGCTCTTTTCTTTCTTCTCTCAATCTTATTGGATTCTTCTTCTTCTTCTTCTTCATCATCTTCTATGTTCAACAGATTCATCTTTCCTCTCTTTGTTTAGACCTTAGGTCTATGTTTCTTTGTCTTTGCAACCTTGGCTTGTACCAACACTTCAGTAGTAGTTCTTTTCCCATTGGGAGGTGTAGGAGTAGGTCCAGAGGATTTTTAAGAGGTAGCAACAATAGAGCAGACCTACTTGTCCTTTTAGGTGCTTATGTAGCAGAAGAGGTCTGGGCTTCTCCTGCAGGATCCTTAGGAGTGTCAAGCATTTCCTCCAATTTTGATTTCATCTTTTCTATCTTTTCTTTCACATCCTTCAAGATTGTTTTGTTGGTGATCTCATCATAATTTCTAAATCTTTCAATAGTGAGGTCCTTAGGCTTGTTGAGTAGCATGTCAGCATATCCAACCAAATCATGTTCAGAGACTTCATAGGGTAGCTTGTTTATCCAAAAGGTCCTTGGTTCTACTACCTCCATATAACAATTATCCTTATCCACTATGAATGTTATATCATTATTGTATTTTTCAACTACTTTTCTTGGTATCCTTTCCCTTCTTTGCATATCAGTTTGAAAGGTTTTGAAGAATCCCCAAAATAATGTGTCACAATGTTTATGATCATGAAAGATGCACATATAGTCCTTAATTTGGCGTGCAACAAGGGTATCACTTTTCCAAACGATACCTTCATAGCAAGCAATTCCCCAAAGAAATAGAACATAAGACAAATGATTAAGGAACCATACTGAAATTTGTATTTTGTCTCCTTGGTTCTCTTCAAATTGTCCAGTAATTGCTGTTTTAGGAGCTCATAGAGGTCATAGCCTTCCCTTCTTTCACCATTTGATGGGGAGTATAGATGGAGGTAGCAGTGGCAGTCCCTTCTTTGTTTGTGTAGTACACTTTATAGGAAATGCCCATAGTGGCATATCTCACCCCTAGATTAGTGATATCATCCACTATTAGGGCAATATTTGTAAACTCTATCTTTAGTTGAAAATCATCACCCAAAAGATTAACATTTCTAAATTGTTCGATCTTCAAGTGATCATACTCATCCAGCTGTGAATGGATGTATATCTAGACATCCTCTGTATGTAGTACATTGTTGAGAACATGAGATAATGCACCATCCTTATTGGTCTCGGTGGATTTGTATGGATGCTTTTTAAATTTTGGTCTCAGTCTTTCCCCGACATCAATCACTATTGGTGTTTCCATGATAATACCTTCAGAAAACTAGGGTTTAACAAATGAATATGAGAAATACCTAATAATGTTGTCGATAGGGTTTGCACAAAAGCTCCTGCTAAAAACCTTCTTCTCTTCCTTGGCTCTAAAACATTCTTAACTTTGTTCAAATGAGATCAAAATGATCAAGTATTGCCTAAATAGTCTTCTTACCAACCATGACTGCTCCACATTAATTGCATTCTCTGTTCTTGACCTAATAAACTTTTTATTATGTAGAAACCTATGATCATTCAATAATACTCCACAAAGAGTCCATTTGCTTTGAAATTTTGATCAAACATCATGATATTACTAGACAGACATATCCATATCATTTTTAGCCATTATGCTGAGGAATTCAACATCTTATGCATTCAGGGGTTTGAAAACATTTGCAATTGTAACTCCCCTGAACCAATACTTCCTCCTTTTAGTTTTTGAAGGATCCAGCTACACCAGATAGAGGTGCAAATTCTTCCTTTACTTCATTTTCTTCCTTCTTTCTCCATGTCTTGTTCATTTCTATCTTTTGCTGAGCAATATCCACTTTCTTTTTAGGAGCAAGTCTTTTAGACTTTCCCTTGCAGAACCTTGCAATGTGCCCTATTTTACTGTAGTTGTAGTAGGTGATATTGGTTTGCAGAGCATAATCACCTCTTCTCACATTAGATATGCAATTAGCAGCCTTATGACCATACTTGTTGCATGTGTAGTAGTAACCCTAAAAGAATTGAGGAGTCCTAACATTGTTCTTGCTCATGAAAGCATTCCTCATCACTTTGCTTTTGTAATAATTAGCCTTATGACCAACTTTGTTGTAAGCATAGCACTGAACATGAGGTGAATGAGAGTTTATAGCATTGTACCTTGGAGGTCTGAGTGAATTTTAATTCATCTTGCTTCTACATGACCAAACTTATTACAAGCATATCAATTACCATTAAAATCTTGAGAGTACCTGATTGGAGTAGTTTGTTTAGGTGCAGGATTTTTAAAATTCTTGTTCTTATTCTTCCTTTGTCTCTGGATAGGAGTCAATTCATCTTCTTTTACATCTCTAGAGACATTCTTCTTAAGATCTTCAGTGCAGGCTTCTTCCTTCTTTGTTTCAGACTTTCCTTCTGATTTGAAGTTATCATATAAGTTTGTAGATGCATTAATTATAGGATTTTTTCCCTTTTCAAAACCCAGCCCAGATTTTTTATTTTGATGGTTTTTGAGAGTTAATTATTTCATCAAGAATTTTAGATCCTCCTTTCTATTTTAATCCCTTGTCAATTTGTTCTTTTGCCTTTTCTAATTCTTTTCTTAGAGTGACAACTTTTTCCTCAAGTTTTGAACATTCAACAGCTTTCTCATTGAGCTTGATGTTTAAGCAGTCTTCAATCCTCTTTCCTTCTTCAACCATGACCTTCAAATTAGAGAACATATCTTCTACCTCTTTGAGTTTAATGTCACATCCTTTATCTCCTTCTATTTGAGATTTTAGTTCACCAATCTCTTCTTTTGATTCTTTCGCTCAAATCTGCAATTTCACAATTCTAGATCCTTTGATTTTTCAAGCATGTCTTTAAGTGCTGACTGGAGTTCACATTCAAGGTCTACCTCATCTAAATTTAAGTCCTAGCCTTCAAGTTCCATTGCTTCTAGATTTGGTACTGGAATGAATACATCATTATCCATAGCTTTAGATTCCATGTGCTCAAGTGCAGGATCTACCTCAGTTGTTGGGCTTCTCAAAGGAACCTGGCTCTGATACGAATTGTTGAACACATAGAGATGCTGAGAGGGGGTTGCGAATCAACATATATGAAAGCTTAACTACTTTATTTGTAGAACAAATCAAATTACTTAGAGAGTAGAAAGTAAAACATGCACCACATTAATCAACACATTGACACTAGGATTTTTTATGTGGAAAACCCAAAAATGGGAAAAACCATGGTGAGTGTTAGCTCACAATATAATGCTCACTGCTTATAAAAGTTTACAAATTTGTTTTAGGGCTACAACCCAAGGAAGCTACTACTCCCTAAAGAAATCTCACTGCTACACAGAATTATAATGATAAACAAAACCATGAACTACTATGAAAGAAGCTTCTAACTTATGCTGATGTTGCAGTCTTCTTTTCTGCACAATTACTCCATCATACTAACTTCATACACTTCATACTTATCATTTTGTTCTATATCATTCACAGTTCCTTCTTCATTCCACAAGTGAATTTATTCTTCAACATCTCAAAACATTGATTAGGTCGATATCAAAAAGACTTAGATGAAACATGTGAATCTCCATAGGTTGGCATCAAACATATACAATATGAAGAATAAATAGGTTACGAATCAGAACACATCACAATAGGACCCAAAATACATCACAACATATCTTCCAATGCCAAATCAACCAATCAAGATCCACCACATATGAAGGAAACTAAATTGTCGATCCAAACAACAATAGCACTACTAACTGACCATCTTCACATCACCGTGGAGAAGCCAAAAACATTATGTGGACCAAGATTTTGATCATGTATCTTATGAACACTATCCATACACCATTCACCTGAAGTATCTGATCATTCTATGCATCCACAAGACATGAAACATGTTGAGCTGATGAAAACAGGGCATTCCAGACTGACAGTGACACATCAAGACTTAGAATATTGCATTGTGGACCACCAAGTCAACTAAAATAGTCATAAATGAACTTGTACAACATTATGAGCATATTCTTAGATCCATGCAATCATATCTATCATTTCCAGAGGAATGCGAAGACATTTGACCTAGCTGCACTATGATCAATGTTCATGTATACACATAAGTCAAGGTGACTTGAACACCTTGTGTGGTACGAGAAATATGAAAGAATTGCATGTGGTTCAAACCTAAGATACTATGAAGTATGTAGAGTCTTCACAGACACTCATATGGTTGTTCTATACCTTCTCTATCTTCCGCAAGTGCTCAAACATGTGTTCTATAGAGTACTTCTACATCTAGAACTGTTTGTGTTACTTTTGTCACTTGAAATCTGACCTTGAGGACCATAAGAACACCTGATATTGTGAGGAAGAATGCATTACACATCTCTAAACATATTCGCAAAACCGCATGGGAACAACTTCTCTTCTAGAGGAATGCAGAGCATTCCAACAGGTCACCATTGCTTTACACTATCAAGTCATAGTCTTGGATATAGCATGTTGATATCTAGATAAACTTATCTTCTGAACCACAAGACTAAATCTTGCACTGCGGAGGAATGTAGACAAAAATACTGTAACTCTGCCTTAGGATATACATTGTGAGAGTCTCAACCAAACTTTTGCAACTTTTCTCCAAGTGTGGTACTTCAAATTGATAGGATATCATTGTAGATATATAGAAAACATGTTAGAATACATTTACACACCTCCACAACACATTTAGACATCAAGAAGATTACCATTCTTATACTTGGATAGTTTTTCTCCATTTGCTATGTCTTCCAAACTAACCTCCCTTAAGCATGCCAATCCGATGTCTTTAACTTAGTCAAACCGTCTCTCTCAAATCTTCCATTGTCCATTAGCTTCACCCATCTCTAATCTCAGGTTGACACATATAGAGTTGACATCAATGACAACACATATTGCCAATACATCCTACTATTTCTAGCATAAAGTTTAATTTAGGTTTTGAACATTATCACAACACTATTGACCATTTCTCAATAGTTTTATGCCCAAGTTTGAGGGTATTAAAAGTCACAAAGACCATACAAGTTTCCTGACAAAATAGAGGTTACCACATTTCCCTTAGATCAAGGCCATCATAAACATATCTAATTGTTATACTACAACTTACACACCAAGATGTCTAAACATATTATGAACACTAAGGTTTTATAATCCATATGTTCTGATAAGTCACAATGACATTCTCCTCACTATCTCAGATAAACATGTTATGAGCTAATATATGTATGTCCCTTGACAAGATAAGATGATTTTAAATCACATACTATGAAAGGTGATATCTTACATAGTTTATGCTCAATTAACATGAAATAGATCAAGAATTTCCAATAAAGTCCCAACCTATATCAAATTATCACACATTAGTGAATTCCATAAATAGTTAACTATTCACTAGCTAGCGTGAGACCATCTAAACTCAAAATAGCTCACTAATGAGCCTAAGTAATGTAGCTTAGGGAACATAAGTATTGCATCCTTTTTCTGAAGTGCCTTACAACAAATTGGGTGTACATTTTTGAATTAATATCATGGTAACAAATAATACAAGGTTATAGACCCATCCACTAGATTTACCCAAGTATTCCCTTATAAATATCATATTGCATTCAAGATTTTATCTATTATTCTAAGACATAGTTAATAAAAGATTGGACTTGAGTATACTAAGCCGTATTACTTCCAATGGCTCATCCTATCATATAAGGCTTCTTCTTCTATAATTAAAATACAGAGTTCAAGGGGACAATGCCCTAACCAAAAGGATGTGGCTATGTCTATGACATCCAAGACAAGATTCATCATAAAACTACTATGAGCAAGGTTAAGGAGTAAAATCTAGTGTTGTGAACATAGAAGCAATTACATTTTGTTACACAAGTAAATAGTTTAACCCTAAATCTAAGTTGAAACTTATTCGAGGATAAAGAATAAGAATAACTTTTAGCAAACCCATGAACAAGATCACTGTAAATTCATAGATATATGAAATGGTTTTCACAAACTTGAGTCTTTATAAAATCAAGGCCATTTATATAACTAAACTAATTCACTTCTCCCATTAGAGTTTTTCCTTATTCTTTCATTCAATGAGACAAGCCTCAATGTTGAAATACTCTGCTTATAAAATAAATAACTTAAATCTTTCATTTCTTCAAAGCATTATCTTTTAGATAGAAAGCTAAGGGAAACTATGTCTTACCAAAATAACTAAGCAATAACATATTACCTATGATTTTCAACTATTGATACAAAACCACATTATTGCTCCAACATCCATAGGGAGGTTCCATTCAAAAAATACAATATCTCCTATTATTGCTTTAGCTCCAAGAATGGTATAGCTTGGCTGAAAGTTAAGGTGTATTCTTGTCTTCTACAGTAATGCCAACTATAACACCTTCTAAATTCACTTAGTCTACTAGAACATAATGTGCATTTTCTAGAGACAAAGAAGTGTTGATGGAGGAAATGCGAGCACATGGTGGTTATCTACAATTTATTTGAACATAAAACACAACATTTTAACCTCACTAGGTGAGAGCTTGAGAATTTCACCTCTAGTAGGCCTTGGACCTCAAATAGGCTAAGATCTCATTGACCAAGTCAAATAGGGCCATAGGAGAAAGGTCTCTCCAGGCCAAACTAACTACCAAAGCTTCTTTGATAGAAGTTTGTGACTACTCTAACCAAGCTCCCCTCTTCATCAACTTCATTTTGCTCAGCCTACCAATCTTCCTCTACCTATCCTCTATCACAAGAAATGGAATGAGAGCTGATACTAAGGTAGGTAACAAGCAATGTGTAAGTGACATTAGTGTGAAAAGAAACCATCATCTATGCAAGTCTTCACCTATTGATGCCTAGGCTCCTCTTTCCAAGTGGGTTTCTCATTCTGTGAAAAAGGTTTGGTTGTTAGTGATGACGAAGTATAAGTATTTCTAGATGAACTAAATGTAGACCTCACACCCCTCAAAATGAAGATGCTCCATTATAGGCTGCCATTGCATTCACTCCCTAGAAGGCAAGGAAAGTTAAAGGAAACAATTGATGATTTCTCCCCAAAATTTTGTCGAGTCCAAATGAATTTCCTATCACCCATGCCATCTAGAAAACATAGGCCAATCAAATTAAATTCCTAAAATGTTGCCCATGTTTCACTGTAGAGGAGTTAATGTTTTGAGCTGATGGATGTCCATGTTGTCCCACATTCACCACCTGTCTCTTTAATATTTTTCTCCTTCACAAGATTTTAATTAGACTTATTTATTTTCCCACTCTCCTACAATGAGGGATGCGACAAAACTACTCAAATGTCCACAAGTTAGAATCAAAGGATGTCACAATGCAATGGGGTGTAACCAATCCAAAACCCTATGTAGACTCATGAAGAACAATCTCCAAAGACAAAGATTATGAGATAACAGTTGTGTTGTAACTATCATCAACAAGGAAATGAATATCCTCAAGTGTGTCCTTCAAATATGCAATATGAGACTCATAAAACAAATCTGATATACTTGTCAAGAAGTCATCCCACAATGCTAGATCTAAAAGACTAGAATGATCCTACTCAAATGAAGTAGAGGAAGCCATGGTAATGATGATCTCTCAAGAAGCAGGAGGTGGAGGAGATGGAAGCTTAGCACAAGGTTCAAGAACAACATGGTTCAAGTGACCAAAGTTCTCCTTAGAAATATGATTCACACTTGATGCATGATTGTGAATATTGATCACAAGAACTACAAAATCATCAAATGGGAAAAGATGTACAAGCAAGATGCATGATCAACCATCCAAACACTAATGATCTCTCTACTCTCCAAGTCCCTAATGATCATTGAATTAAACCTGTGAACTCAGTAGTCTTCCCTGTGCCACTATGTGCAATTTGAAAGATGGAAAGGAGATTGGTTGACAAGGATGGAACACAAAGTACATCATGAAAAGTACCTTCTCCCATGTCAATAGATCCTTTCCCACAAACACACATATAAGTGGTGTTCCCCATCAAGATGTGTGGTGAAGTACAAGGCTCAAAAGAAGAGAACATACCTTGTAATGAAGCCATATGATGTGAGGTTCTAGAATAATGAACCCATCTCCCTGACTCAAGACTTGTAGATGCAAAGAGTATTTCTCCTATCTCATTATCTACTCTAGTTGTCCTTGACTATGTAGATGATGATATTGTCGAAGAAGAGGATGAACTAGATGACATTGATGAAGGCAATTGGATATTGTGCTCTTAAAGAAGGTGTGTCAACTCATCAATCTTTTTTCATAACACTTATGCTCATCATGTCCCTAGTTTTTTGCAATATTGATGTAGGAGCATCCCTAGTTCAAGAGGAATCTTGCATCAACCAAAAATATTTGTATTTCAGTTTGTTTGCAGTTTAGTTTGTTTCCTTTCATTTTCTAGTTCAGTTTAGGCAGTTCAGTCAAAAGTAGTTTCTATCTTTTGGTCCCCATTCTACCGCAGTTACATTTCACATCTTGCAGAGCTAGACTTAACATCTAGATTCATTCATCTACATCATATCTAGAATTCAGAGAATTTGGATTAAGTACTGAAAAGTTATCACTATTAGAAGATCGACTGTTTCTTAGAACAAAGCATCCTGACAGTCTCTGATAATCAACTAAAGGAGAAGGCTTGTGGAGCATTCCTCGACTTGTGGAACTTAATGATACATCATTCAATGATCTTTGGTTTGTGGCTAACTTTCCTTGAGATCCACACATCATTCCATTCATTTGCGGAGGTGTTCTATATGATTAGGTCTGACCTATCCGTGTACACATGTTACATCTCTTCATTGGAGTTTGTGACCTTCCTTAGCCAATGCGAAGGAATTTTTTGTACCGTAGATGATATATATTGATGTAATAGATGCCTAGGAAAGTAGTTAGGATCATTAGCATAAGTTCATAGTTTGGATTTTGTGCGAAGGAGCTTCAATGCTATATCTTGTGCATATTCTGATATTCAGTAATCAGGCATGTGAGCCCTAATTATAAGCCCACATGATGCCGGCCAGATTGTATTTGAATTCTATTATATACTAAATGACTAAATCTATATTTGTTTCCTATCTTTGGGTTGTTTTTGTTGTGTTTACTCTTGCTGCATGACCTAGACAGTTCATTCTGTGAACCCTCCTACTGTGACTGCACCAAATATGCACATTTCAATCTCTCCTTCTTAAATGATTCCCCTTTGGAAGAGGAAGTGAACTTAGGGGTATAACATGATGGTGATTCCTTGGCTTGCTCATTGTTCTTGAGTCCTTATTTTTCTATTTTTTTCCTTCAAGTGCTATTTGAAGCCTTTTGATCTTTTGTGCTTTGATCAATAGTAAGAGCCTATGGTTTTGAAGACTTCAATATACCCATTTGTACTAAATTTTCTTGCTCCCTAGTGAATGATGTAGAAAAATAATCAAGTGAAGGAATCTTGAATGTAATACCAAGAGCATCCATAGTAGCATAGAATGTAGAAACAAAAACTAAATAATTAGGGCCAAGTTTTGCAAGGATGGAAATTCAACTAGGTGTCCTCTTTCTCAATACCACACTGTTTCAATTGTAATCTGAGTGATTTGAGCTTGGTGAAGAAGTCCCAGATGCTGTCAAAGTCTAGAGGATTCAAGCCAATGAGTTCATTCTCCAACTGAAAACTCCTCAAAATATCCTACTTACCAAACAAACTCTCCAATGTAGTTCCATATCTAATTTGGTGTAGTGCAAGACCCAATGTGAAAAAGGAGATCAAGAGAAATATACATGCATAATGTTCCATAGGCTTCATCACATCTGTTATACCACTTTCTCTTTTCTACAACACCTACTAGTTCAGGTTTTGTACCCATTGCAACCGATATAACCCCAATTTCTTTAGATGTACCTCCATTTGCTTTTTCCACCCATGACAATTGTATGGGGTGAGTGGAGCAATTTGGGTTTGATCCATGATGTATATACAATAATATATAAAATAAAAGGAGAAACAACAATAAACCCCTCACAATGCAAGAAAATAACCCCCTTGTTCAAGAAAAATTCTTCTTGTATGCATTTTTCCAAAGAACCAAGCTAGAAATAAAGATCTAACTTCAAAAAAATAGATACATGGTTAAATTTTATAGAAAAATAATTTGATGACTATGTAGAGCACAGAACCATCTTTTCAATGCCTATTTCTTTTGAAAAACAAACATTATATGCCCAAGCTATGTTTGTTTTCGTAAAAGTGCTCCAATAGGACCAAAAAAGCACTAAGCCCCCTTGGCTAGGCGTTGGTCACCCATGTGACCAAGCATTAATGGTTGGGTGTCTTGGCCACCCATGTGACTAGGTGCTAGGGGCTGGGTGCTAGAGGTTGTCAATGTTATTGTCAATGATGGGGTGGCATTTGAGTAGAGGGTAGCGTGCCAAAGGTCAACTGGTAGCATTTGAATGGGGTCGGTGGCAACCTTTATTCCTGTTCGTGGGGCCCCTTTTGGGATTTGCTTTGGGCTTGATGGGGCCAAATTGGGCTGGTTTTGGCCCAAAGGCTTGGCTAGCTCAATCTAAAATTAGGCATGCATGTCTTGATTAGGGCATGTAATGCCTTTATATTTTTATTTTTTTTTGAAAATCATGTATGGTATAGGTCGTACGACCTAGTTATAAAAAAATTTCCTCAAATGTTGCCAAGCCCATTTTTTATGAATTGACAATCCATCTTAAGGTTTTTGGGCCTTCTGAGTGTCATGGCAAGGTTTGTTTTGACCCAAAATGCTCCAAAATTATGGTTACGTATTAGATCTAAAAAAAAACCCTCGCTTCAAACCTTTGTAGATTTGGCTTCTGGTATCACAATTTGATGAAACAAAAGTCAAATATGAATTTCTCAGCTACTCTAATTTCAACCATGATGGTAGATTTAGACCACAATGCACTGCATGAAAGCCCTTGACTAAAATTCTCTAAATAGAGGGAAGGAAATTATAGATCTCGAAGCTCTGATAACATGTAAGAGTTGATGAGAAACCGCACAGGAGCCAAGAATCACCTGTAAACAAAAAAACCTTCCACAAGAGAGAAGTAATTGAAATGCTATGAAGCCAATAAATTGTATTAGATGCATATAGAATGATATAATGTACAATGATAAAATCTTGTTATAAAGACAAGGTTGAAACCCTAATTCATACTAAGATCATAAAAAGTGTCTCAATTATATGTCTTGAGACAAAAATATAAGTGACCTAAGTAATCTTAAGTATGCAAGTGTGATAGGACCTAATATGAATTAGTTAGGTAAAACACTTATTTCACACTAACACCCCCTACAACCCTCCTTTAGCACCTCTTCAAGAAGGGCCTTGCATGCATCATTACATCTATCCATTAAGGGGCTTTCCTCCTCCCTTTTATACATCAAGGGCCTCATGAGAGAATGGGAAGGAAAATATTGATTTCTCTTGTTGCTTAGGTAGTCCACCTCCACATGATCAACTTTGAGGCAACAATGGAAAACAACCATGTAATTCTTGAAGACTATATATTGCACCAATTTGCCCAATTTAGAGGACAAGGTAATCCTATAAGGGAGCACCTTATCAGCATGCACATAAGTAGAAAATATTGCAAACAACAATTATTTCCTAGATTTGGTGATCACATCCACTGCAATAAGCCATCCAAAAGAGTTGGTGGTGCCCATCAAGATCTTGTTGGAAACAAGGTAGATAACTGAGAGGGGGGGTGAATCAGTTATCTTAAATATTTAACTTTCTTTTCTTCTTTATCAATTAGTGCAGCATCAAAACATACAAACATACATAATCATGAGAGCAAAAAAGAAATCAACACACATAACACAAGGATTTTTACGTGGAAAACCTTGTTAAGGGAAAAACCACGGGGTGACTAACCCAAGATTGTATTCTCTATTAAAAGAATAAGAAGTACAAAATGGCACTTGCCAATTAGGACTCGCTGCCCGAGCCCATTGCTCACAAGAGGCACACTGCCTACAAGAGACTCACTGCCTACAAGAGACTCACTATCTACTAGGATATAGAAGGTGACCATATGTTTAAACTGAAGAGAGGCATCCACATATGTTGAGGTTCAGTTCTAGTTAGGCTCAATATAATGATCTACTGCACTTCATACTTCCTCTGTTTTAGTGTTGTTGTTTTGTCACATACCGGACCTGTATTGCTACTTCCACACTTCTCTCTACCTTTTGTTGCACACTATATTATTCATCACACCTTTCATACTGAAATCCATCTGGTATATATACCCGCACCAAGGATTTCAACATCTTTCTACTCGGCAACTGGAATACTCAAGATATTTACTAAATACTAGTCTGTCGGCTGAATCCATGCTTAATATGTGATGCATATCAAAAATATAGACATAGAAGTCATCAATCATGTCGGCCAACCATGAATGATCCCTCAAGAAGCTTGATCACAATCAATTTCTCATCCGGATTAGAGTCTGATGCTCTGTTGGTTAGTTCTTCCTCAGTCTACTCTGCCTGTCAGGAACCCAACACTTAGATGCTCATATCTTTTCACTCTTTCATCACCGGAGGCTCAATCTTTAGAATGTATTAGTCATGGTACTCCTTTTGACTTCCCCAAGTCCATACTTTTCTAAGATAGATCCTTTGAGAGATCCGGACTTGATTGTCAGACCTTGCTGCATGCTCTGTTCTTGTTCACCGGATCAAAACATTCTTCAATCTTACTTCCGGTATGGACTTTGTTGCCATCAATGACAACAATCATGAAGCCACACAGTGTCTCTTGCCAACAATCTTCCCCTTTGGCATTGAAGGCAACACTTAGTGAAAAATGATTAAGTATCATAACAAACTCCCCCTTCGCTAATGCTCTGTCTTATGTACATTTTTACCAGAGCTCCCCCTTAGCTGGATTCCACATTTTTTGCTACTCATCACTCCCTCTTTGACATCAATGGCAAAGGGTGAAATCCACACACCAAAATTTGCAAAAATCAATCTATACATAGCCGCATATGTATATATACATGTTATACTTACATATACTTAAGTATATCCAAAAAAGTGGTTTTCAACTGGACCAATTATGTTGCCCAACTTTGCTTCATCCTATCCAAAATTGAGATGTGACCACTTAACAAAAATGCAAAAGCTTCTGCCCTCTTTAAGTCTGTCGGATCACTAGTCCGGGATGTAGTTTGAGCATCAGTTAGGGCCTCATGCATTGCCTCTAACTTAGGGATAATTATCCCTCTTAGTTCACTCATTCTGCTTATTCTATTCTTCTTTTCTTTTTCAAGCCTCTTTATCTCATTTATAGTGGCAATAGCTTGGCACTCTTGATTCATTATGGATGAGGTGAGAGGATCAAAATTCTGGGATAAACTTGACAATTTACCCTCTTGTTCTTCCACCTTCTTTGCAATGTTTGCTGTCATTGTGAACCAAGATAAACAAAATTTGTATAATTCTTTGCCATCTTTAAGAGCATTTTCTAGGCTCTTTATCCCAATATCTAGATTTCTCCCATCATTTTCTATGAGTCCCTGTACTTCGGGGAATCTCTTTCCCAAAAACTCTTTCTAGACTTTCTCTTCTGCTGATTTCTCCAAAGAATCAAAATGTGTGCTAACAGAATTAAAAAGAGATTTTAGATTATCAGATGAAGAGGCCGAAGGATCCTTCTGGAAGGATGACATGATTTTCTCTAGCACACCGGATGCAATCTCTATCAGCTCACAGTCTTCCATGTGAGACTTGAGAAGCTTTTCTTTTGCTTTAGCTTGAGCAAAAGATGCTACCTTTATTGTCTAGACCAAAGAGAGGGAGTCAAAATTTAGTGGTCCTTGAAATAATTCTGGTTCATCTATCTCTAACATTTCTTTGTTCAAGAAGCTCTTTACTACCTCAGGAGTGTCTCTTGCTAGAGACAGAGTCTTCTTTCCTTTTCCCACCTTAGAGTTGTCATCTGGGATCTTCTCTATTTGATCTTCTTCTCTTCCCTTTACCTCTTCTTCTTGACTAATTTTCTCTTCTTTTTTCTTCTCCTTCAGTTCTGGAGTCTGCTGGGGGATCTGGAAGAGAAATGTTTACTTCTTCATGGACTTCCTCTTTTGGAACAAAGGAATCCAAGTCCTTAGTCCTCTCCTCACCTATCTCCTTTGACTCTTCTGCAGTTTTCTCAGTAGATTCTTCTTTTGATGGACTTAGTCCTTCTACATCCATGGTAGAGGCTTCTTCATCTATTTCCTCTAAAACAAGGAGATTAAATCTCATGAAGGCATTCCAGAGGATGTCTTTTGTTTCTTTTTCCACCTGATCAGTCTCTCCAAGCATAAGGTGGTTCATTCTTGCTTTGCTCTGGAACTCATCCTTGTAGTCCTTGAAGATCATGTTCATTTTTTGAGAGGTAATGGAAGGATAGAGTTGAATAACAATTTGTTCTTGGATCTCTAGGTCCTTTGCCTTAGCATTCTCCTTTCTCATTTCAAGTTCCTTCTCTAGACTTTTAGGAATTAGAGAGATGATTTCAATGAATGCTTTATTATAAATGTTTAGATACTTGACTATAGCATCTTCCAAGATTTTCTTATCAGTATCACTAAACTCATCATAAAATTCTATTAACGGTTGCAGATTTCCATCCACTGTGACTGCCTTGATAACATCATCAACAAAAAGAGTGGACGTTTCAACAAATTCTTCTGCCTCTTCTTTTGTATGTTTACCGGTAGAGGATTCCATAGATGTTTTCTTTTTCTTCTTCATTTTCTTGACCTCCTCATCAGTCTCTTTCGTTTCATCATCCTTTTGACTTATGTATGACCTTATGGCCTTTATCTTTGTTCTCTTCTCTCCCTTTCTGGATGTATTGGCTTCTGGTTTTGAGACTTTTGGGCTCTTAGAGGTGGTAGGTGCAGAGCTCTTGGAGGATCTGGTCTGGGAGGAGGCTTGTACCGGAACACTTTCCTTTTCTGCTTCTTGTTTCTCTTTCTCTACTCTTTCTATTTTCTCTCTATTTGCATCAACTACCTCCTTCGATATGCCATATCTTTTGGTAACTTCCTCTACTTCCCTTATCACTTTCCTTTTCATCTCTGGCTGTCTCAGTTTAACATGTATTTTTACACTCAATTCTTGAAAGGTTTTGAACCTTTCTGCCTCAGGGTCCTTAGGTTGACTTAGCAAGTGTTGGATATGCAGCTCCAAGATTTTCTCATCTACCTCATAGCCCATTGGCATAATCCAGACTGTCCTAGGCTCCACTGCCTTCATTCGGCATTGATCAGTGTCTACCTTGAAACACACTATATCTTTGTATTTTTCAACTATTTTTTGTGGAATTCTTTCTCTGGCCTGCATCAAACTTTGGAAGTTTTTGAAGTATCCCCAGAGTGTTGTACTTTGAGCCTTGGCATCACTAAGCCCATACATATAATCTCTGATTTGTATGGCAACCGGTTTGTTATTTTGCCATACCCAACCACTTGATCCAGGTAGCTCATTCATATAGTAAAAGAAGAGACATAGAATTAGGCCACCATACTTAAATGAGATCTTCTTATCCTTCTTTATTTTCTACAAATTTTCCAACAGTTGGTTCAAGAGAAGCTCACAAAGATCATAATCTGTATTTTCCCTTAACATCTAATAAGCAATGTAGATTGCAGTTCTAGACACAAAATTCTCCCTACTGGAGTGATATATTTTATAGCCTATTATCATGGAGGCAAATTTGATATTCGAATCTGTGATATCTTCTATTGTCATTGCTCTTTTTTCAAACTTTGATCTAGTAGCCTCACTCACTATTTGATTCTTGACAAATTTGAGAGTAGGCAACCCACCGGATGAGTGCAATCCAGTTACTGCCCTAATGACATCTTTTGTTATCTTGAATGGCCTCATCAATCACACGAAGTTGTCATGTATTCTGCTAAGAACATACCAGACCCATTCATCTTCTGCGAAATAGGGAAAGTGGATGCAATGTCCAAAATGCTTATCCCAGATGGCCTTATATTGAGGTTTGAGTTCAAAGGTTTTGTCTATTAGTTGTTTATGGTAGATATCCATCAGCTTTGATTCTCCAAATTCCTCAATATTTGCATGGATGTACACCCTAACATCTTCTATGTGCAGAACCCCATGCGGAATGCTAGAGAAGGCGCTTAAGGGATCAACTTCTAGGGATTTGTAAGGATGTTTCTTGAACTTAGGGCGCGGCCTATCAATGATCTTAACAACATTTGGAGTAGCCATCTTGCAAAAGATTCAGAGAGAGATATTCAAGAATGGAAATACCTTTTTATGCTTCTAGGGTTCACAATACGAGCTGGAAAGGATCGTTGGTGGAATCAGATTCTGCAGTTGATCTTTGAGAGGGTTGAAGCAATCTTGTTTGCAGAGCTCTTTCTTTATTCTTCTCGAATGCAAATGTGCAAATGATGAATAAAAGAACCCTTATATTTCTATGCAAACCCTAATTTCATATTGCAATAAATGCACACCTTAAGTCATTCCGGTTCCCTTGTTCTAACCTTGTTCTGAGAGAGATCCTTCCAAATCACTGAGATGCACTTAGAATTGTTCTTGGTGATAATTAACAATGTAGCTCCCTTTCTCCAATCATTCCAGTTATCCATAGATCAAGATATTTCAATTTTGAATCATACCAGATCTAACTGTGAAAATCTTGCTTTTACCGGATGACTGTCAAACTGGATCAATCATGGATGATTAACCTCTTCAAACCCGTTGCGGATCTTTCATATTTTTACCGAGGGTTATTTAGATATTTATCTGAGAACCCTTTAATCCGCAACTTTCCATGTGCCAATTTCAGGCACCGATTGACTGGTTGGGGGAATTTATTTTCCTTTGTGACTCCTCCTGAGCCAGAGCTCATCTATTTAGTTTCTAGAAGGAATATCAACACTAGATTCTGGTACAGATCTAGCCCCAACATTTTATGTACTTCTCTTCACACAAATCTTGTTCATCTCCCTTTGAACTTCATCCGCATTCACTTTTCCTTTTCCTTCGTCTTGATTTTGATTATGATGCACTGGACCCTTTTTATCCTGCTTCTTACTTCTATAGAATTTGGCAATATGACTGGATCTATTGCAATTGTAGCAAACAATATTTCTTTGCAAGTTTGATTGATATCCACATGATCTGCATTGATTAGCCATATGTCCCATTCTATTGCATGCAAAGCATCTACCATTGAATGAATTATTTATTTGCATATTCCTACATTCATGAGATTTGTGACCATACCTTTTGCAGTTAAAACACTATCTAGAGAAGGATGAATTAGTCTGATTCATTCTTCTTCTACACTGATTTGCTTTATGATCAAAGTTATTACAATTGTAGTAGTATCCATTGAAGGATGGATATCTTTGAGCATTTGGTTGCCTTATCGGAGGTCTTTTAGGCCTGTTCCTTGGATTTCCTGATCCAGATTTCTTCTGACCAAATCCAGAGCTTTCACCTTTCTCATACCCCAAGCCATGCTTGTCATCTACCCTCTTTTGGCTTTGAATAAGAACTTCAAGTTGAGAAAAGCTTATCTTGAATTTCTCTTTGTATTCATTTGCTATTTGAAGATCCCTTTTAAGAGTGTCTATCTGATTCTCAAGTTGTTCTTCATTATCTCTAGCTTCTTCAACATCAGATTCCAGATGCCTGTTTATTCTATCCATTTTGTGGTAGTCTTCTGACTTCTCCTTGAGAGATTGTTTTAGATTATCTTCAATTTTTCTTTTCTCTTCAATTTCTTGGGTGAATTTCATAACCCCTGATTCCATTTCATGTCTTACCATAATGACCTCTTTTGATAGCTTCTCACATAACTTGTTTTTCTCATTTAGATCTTCATTAGTATCATTGGCTTCACTTTGACTTGCTAATTGTTGAAGTAGTTCCTTTCTCTTTTTCACAGAGATACTTAGTTTTTCTTTGAGTTCATTTATGAAGTCATCAGCTTGTTTGAGTCTTTCCCTCAGGTTATTGACTTTAGAGTGAGATTGCTCAAGATCATCTAGGGTAGACTGAAGTTGTTCCCTCATACCATACATATCCATTGAGATTCCTAGATCTTCCTCAAGTTGTTAGGCTCTGTTTGGAGGAGCTTAGATCTGATACCAATTATTGGAAACAAGGTAGATAATTGAGAGGGGGGGTGAATCAGTTATCTTAAATATTTAACTTTCTTTTCTTCTTTATCAATTAGTGCAACATCAAAACATATAAACATACATAATCATGAGAGCAAAAAATAAATCAACACACATAACACAAGGATTTTTACGTGGAAAACCCTGTTAAGGGAAAAATCAGGGGGTGACTAACCCAAGATTGTATTCTCTGTTAAAAGAATAAGAAGTACAAAATGGCACTTGCCAATTAGGGCTCACTGCCCGAGTACACTGCTCACAAGAGGCACATTTCCTACAAGAGACTCATTGTCTACTAGGATATAGAAGGTGACTAGATGTTTAAACTGAAGAGAGGCATCCACATATGCTGAGGTTCAGTTCTGATTAGGCTCAATATAATGATCTACTGCACTTCATACTTCCTCTATTTTAGTGTTGTTATTTTGTCACATACCAGACCTGTATTGCTGCTTCCACACTTCTCTCTGCCTTTTGTCACACACTATATCATTCATCACACCTTTCATACTGAAATCCATCTGGTATATATATCCGCACCAAGGATTTCAACATCTTTCTAGTCGGCAACCAGAATACTCAAGATATTTACTAAATATTGGTTTGTCAGCTGAATCCATGCTTAATATGTGATGTGTATCAAAAATATAGACATAGAAGTCATCAATCATGTCGGCCAACCATGAATGATCCCTCAAGAAGCTTGATCACAATCAACTTCTCATCCAAATTAAAGTCTGATGCTCTACCAATTAGTTCTTCCTCAGTCTACTCTGCTTGTCAAGAACCCAACACTTAGATGCTCATATCTTTTCACTCTTTCATCACCGGAGGCTCAATCTCTGGAATGTAGCAGTCATGGTACTCCTCTTGACTTCCCCAAGTCCGCACTTTGTTGAGATACATCCTCTGAGAGATCCGGACCTGATTGTTAGACCTTGCTGCATGCTCTATTCTTGTTCACCAGATCAAAACATTCTTCAATCTTACTTCTAGTATGGTCATACTGTGCTCTGGGGATGTGTGGGATAGACTTTGTTGCCATCAATGACAACAATCATGAAGCCACATAGTGTCTCTTGCCAACAGATCTCTCATCCTAGTACTCCAATGTTATCTTAGGAAGCCTAACCCAAACTAGAATCTTATTGATACATTCTTTCTCAAGATCAAAGCCTGGTGACTCATTTTTGAGGAATAAACCATTCTTACCTAAAAACCATGGTCCATCCAAGAGGGTCCTTGTACAATCTTCATGGTTCATGAAGGAGATAAAAAAGAAACCCTTCAACAATGCCATAGTCCCAAATGTCCCTAACTTTCTATTTATGTTGAGATTACTTTCTAAACACATCAATATTTAGTCTAGCTCTAGGAAATTCCATACAAGAAAATTCCAAAACATGGAAGCTAACCACTCAACAATAGAGTTTGGGACACAAATTAGAAGGCCCTTACTATCCTTTATGGAGACATGGATTGAGAAGGAGTGGAGAGGTCCAATCCTTTGATGGCATCAACCCACAATTTCATCGACATACCACCACCAACAACTCCAGAATCCAAAGTTACTCCAGAAATTATGCCATCCCCCCAGCCACCAAGGCTTGAGATGAAGGACAATTAGAAACCAACAAAGATCCTTCTTAGGAAAAGAATCCTTGCCAATATCCTAAGTAGACACCCCAAAGGCAAAGTGCTTAGAGGTGTCGATAGGAGGAATGCAAACATTACTGAACAAAGGTGAATAGGGGTCTTGGGAAGAATTGACATCCACATCTACATGTGGAAGACCACTATACCATGTCCAGACATCCCAACAACACTCAAAATTATGCCTACCCCAGCCGCCAAGGCCTAAGATGAAGGATAGTTAGAACTTAACAAAGTGTTGGGATAAGGTGCCATTAACCTTGAAAATACCAATATTGTATTTATTCAATTTATTATTTGTAATTTGTAATTACCCATAAGGGATGTACAAGTTTCACCGGTAGTGGTAAAAATTATTTACTGTCCACGATAATTACGGAGTTACTGCATGGTAAGTCCCGGAGTTATTGGCAGTAGTTATAGGATGTCATTTACTATGGTAAATGGTAATTGGTCAAAGTGGGGTGCACATATGGAGGAATAATCTATTTTTAGTGTTATGACACATGTCATAGATGTTGTAAGAGGGTGTAAGAGATTCTATGACAACTGTAAGTTGTCATAAGAATCTATGACAACTAATAATAACATATGACGTGTCATAAGATGATGTAAGTGGCTATTTTTGGCCCCAAGGCGTTCAAGCTTGCATGGGCATTTTTTTCCAAGTGTAGGATGCATGTATGACATCATTTATGACCTCGTAAGAGCCTATTCTTGGCCATGGACGCCCAAGGTTGTGTTGTTGACTCTTGACAAGTGTTATGGGCTTGTAAGAAGTCATTTAATGTCTTGAGGTTGTGTAAATTCTATAAAAACCATAGCACAGTAGATGAGATGAATATAACAATTTACAGGTACCCAGGTTCTGCCGGAGTGAAGGTTGAAGGATAGAGGAAGTGAATGTATTTGTAATCTCCTTTTGTGAAGATAATACAATTTGGCCTCTTTTCATGGTGGAGTTTTTCACCCGCAAGGGTTTTCTCCACGTTAAACACTTGTGTTATGTGCTTCATTATGCTTTTGGTATGTTTATGTATTGTGGGTTTATGTTTTGTTACAATCTCCATTGTTAATAACACACAGTTAAAGTTTATTGAAATTTATCTCGAATTAGATTTCTATTGAAGTAGTGTTGCTTTCATTTCTAACATTTGGTATCAGAGCCTGGCCAGCTTTGACTCTTGGGTGGTAGTGTGGAAGCTGTAGCTGCAGTGGGAGATTTGGTTGCATTTGTTTTGTAGATCTTGTGTTGTTATTATGGATGCATCCACCGTTGCATCAACCTCTCGAATGGACATTGAGAAGTTCAATGGAATGGGGTATGAGTTGTGGAAGCTAAAAATGGAAGATTTGTTGGAAGAAAGAAACCAATGGTTGACTATCCAAAAAGAGAAGAAACCTGATGATGTCTCTCAAGATGAGTGGGATAGACTGGATAAGAAGGCACGGGGAACCATCCGGTTGTGTCTTTCAAACTCTGTCTTGTTGAATGTTGCAAAGGAAGAGACTGCATACAAGTTGTGGAAATGGTTGGGTGAGATCTATCAAGCCAAGAGTATGGTAAATAAACTTTATTTAAAAAGAAAATTATTTTCCATGAAAATGCAAGAAGGTGAATCAGTTGCAGAGCATTTAAATTCTTTTAATTTGTTAGTGAGTCAGCTTGATTCAGTAGATGTTAAGGTTCATGAGGAAGATAAATGTATCTTACTTCTTTGTTCTTTACCTGAGTCTTGGGAGAATGTTATCCTTGCTATCACTGCTAACCTCATGGATCTGAAGTTGGATGCTCTTGTTTCAGTGCTACTGTCATAGGAATTAAGGAAGAAGAGTTTAAATAGTTAAGGGGATGCTCTCAGTGTCAGGGGAAGGTCTAAGGAAAGAGGACCTAAAGGAGATCAAAAAAGGGCTAAGGACAAGTCCAAGGGCTGGTCTAAGACTCCTGGTAAAAAGAATAGAGTTAAATGCTAGAACTGCGGTAAAAGGAGACATGTGAAGGAGTGCAGAAACCCCAAGAAATAGTGGGAGAGTGCTTCGGATAAGTCCTCGAATGCAGGTGAAGAAGTTTTACTTTCTGCATGTAATCTTGTTTCTAATGATCATTGGTTGGTTGACTCAGGATGATCATTTCATATGACCCCACATAAGGAATGGTTCTCCACATGAAGAATATGATGGAGGTAATATCTACCTTGGTGACAACTCTACATATCCGATTGTCAGGAAAGGAAAAGTATTGTTGTGTTTTAGTGATGGGAGGATTAAAACCCTCCCTGGTGTTTTGCATGTTCCTGGATTAGCTAGAAATCTGATTTTAGTTTCAAAGTTGAATGATTTGGGAATGCATGTGACATTTGACAAGCATGGTTGTAGATTGGTGAGAGGGAACTTGGTGGTAGCGAAAGGGAAGAGATTCAGGAACTTGTTTAAGCTTGAAGTCACTATAGTTTATAACGCCTCCTATGTATTTGAGGCCACTACTGAAAATACATGTATGTTGTGGCACCGTAGATTGGGCCACACAAGCAATAATGTACTAAAAACTTTTAAGAATAAAAATTTGTTGGACAGTTTCTCTTATTTTGATGAGCACTTTGATTTATGTGAGCATTGTGTGTTTGGTAAACAAAATAGAAAATTATTTCCTTTAGGAAGCAATAGAGCAAAAGAGAAGTTAAATTATTCATACGGATGTGTTTGGACCTGTGGATAATGAATCTATTGGAAAATCTTTTTATTTTGTAACCTTCATTGATGATGTATCTAAATTTACATGGATTTATTTGATGAAACATAAATTTGAAGTGTTCACTAAGTTTAAGGAATTCAAAGTCTTAGTAGAGAACCAATCAGGTTTAAAGATAAAAATATTAAGATATGACAATGTAGGGCAATACTGCTCTAAGGAATTTGATGAGTTTTGCAAGCATGCAGGTATAATCAGACAAAAGACAACTCTGTATACACCACAACAGAATGGTGTTGTAGAAAGGATGAACCAAACAATTATGGAAAGGGCTAGAAGTATGCTTAGTGATGCATCGTTGGATAAATATTTTTGGGCAGAGGCTATTTGTACTGCTTTCTACTTGATAAACAGATCTCCTTGTAAGGCTCTTGATTCGACACCTTATGAAGTGTGGACAAGTAAGAAACCTTCTGTTTCACATTTAAGGGTTTTTGGCTGTGAGTGTTTTGTTCATGTGCCTAAGGAAAAGTGATCTAAGTTGGATCCAAAGGTTGAAAAATGTACATTCATTAGATATGGTGATAATGTGAAAGGTTATAAGCTTTGGAATCCACTAACCCGCAAGATTATCTTTTCTAGAGATGTTATTTTCAAGGAACTTAGAGCTATTTCTTAACCTGAGTAGCCAAAAGAAAAAGATGAAAAGGTCAAGAAGGTGCACTTTGATTTAGAGCAACAAGATGCACCTCAGGAAGAACAGAATGATGGATTGGGGGGTGAAGAAGAAGAAGAAGATTCGAGTAGTTCTGATGAAGATGAATCTATTGTTACAGAAGAAGTTGTTGCAGATGATCATGCAGAAGAACAAGTAGAGTCTCTTACTCCACCCTTGAGGAGATCCACAAGACAATGGAATCTAGTTGACAGGTATAGCCCACTAGATTTCTATTGTGTATATGCTTTATTGAGTACTAATGAGGAACCTAGATCCTACAGGGAAGCTATTTCTGCATATGATAGCGAGTCTTGGCAGCTAGCCATGTAGGAGGAGATGATGGCTTTGGACTCTAATAACACTTGGGATCTTGTTCATTTTCCCAAAGGAAGAAAGGCCATAGGATGTAAGTGGGTCTTCAAGAAGAAGTTTGGAGAAGACGGGTCATTGGAGAAGTATAAGGCTAGACTGGTAGCCAAGGGCTACTCCCAGAGAGAGGGAGTTGATTTTGGTGAGATATTCTCTCCTATTGCTAAATTGACTTCTATTAGATTTCTCTTATCCATTGCTGTAGCTTATGATTGGGAGATTAAGAAAATGGATGTTAAGACTGCATTCTTGTATGGAGATCTTGAAGAAGAAATTTATATGCAATAGCCTATAGGTTTTGAGGTAAAAGGAAAAAAACATTGGGTTTGCAGGTTAAAGAGGTCTCTTTATGGTCTGAAACAGTCCCCCAGAATGTGGTATCAAAAGTTTGATTCATTTGTTTTGAAATTGGGTTTTGTTAGAAGTGAGGAGGATCATTGTGTTTACATTCATTGTGTTGATGATTCTATACTAGTTATTGCTTTGTAGGTTGATGACATGTTATTTTTCAGCAATACTAAGGGTATGGTCAGTGAGCTTAAAGCCCAACTTTTAGGTGCATTTGAGATGAAGGATCTTGGTGTTGCAAGGTATATTTTGGTTATGGAGATTAGGAGGGACAAAGTTAATAGAAAGCTTTGGTTGTCACAAAGTATGTGAATACTATTTTGCAGAGGTTTAGTTTGCAGGACTGTAATCCAGTTAGAGTTCCTTTACCCATTGGTACTAAGCTTTCATTAGATATGTGTCCAAAGACTAAGGATGATCTTGAGGATATGTCTAGTGTGCCATATGCTAGTGTTGTAGGGAGTTTGATGTATGCAATGGTTTGTACTAGACCAGATATTCCCAAGCAGTGGGAGTTTTGAGCAAATTTATGTCTAACCCTAGTAGATAGCATTGGAACTATGCGAAGAGGGTGTTTAAATATCTTGTAGGTACTCCTGATAATTGCTTGGTTTATTCTGGTATTGATAGTGCTGATAAATCTTTGGACATACAGGGTTTTGTTGATGCAGATTGGGCAGGTGACTTGGATTGTCGAAGGTCCACTAGTGGCTATATGTTTACTCTGTTTGGAGGTGCAGTGAGTTGGATGAGTAAGAGGCAACCCACAGTTGCTTTGTCCACCACAGAAGCATAGTATATGGCTACAACTCATGTCTCTAAGGAAGCACTTTGGTTGAGGAGACTGTGTACAGGTATTGGTTTTGATTGAAGGAATATTCAGATTGGTTGTGATAGCCAGAGTGCTATTTGTTTGGCTAAGAATCCCATGTATCATGCTTAAACTAAGCATGTTGATGTTCAGTATCACTTTGTTCGAGAGTTGGTTGCAAATGGAGAGATTCAATTGAAGAAGATAGACAATCAGGAGAATGTTGCAAATTCATTGACCAAGCCTATGAGCATAGAGAAGTTCGTGTGGTGCAGAGAGGCCATGGGCCTTGTTTCTAGTGCCTGATTATTTTTCATTTGATGATTTACAATGTATAATGTTAAGTGGGAGAATATTGGGATAAGGTGCCATTAACCTTGTAAATCCCAATATTGTATTTATTCAATTTATTATTTGTAATTTGTAATTACCCATAAGGGATGTACAAGTTTCACCAGCAGTGGTAAAAAATATTTATTGTCCACGGTAATTACGGAGTTACTACACGGTAAGTCCCGGAGTTACCGGCGGTAGTTAGGGGATGTCATTTACTATGGTAAATGGTAATTGGTCAAAGTGGGTGCACATGTGGAGGAATAATCTATTTTTAGTGTTATGACGCACGTCATAGATGTTGTAAGAGGGTGTAAGAGATTCTATGACAACTGTAAGTTGTCATAAGAATCTATGACACTAATAATAGCATATGACGCGTCATAAGATGTTGTAAGTGGCTATTTTAGGCTCCAAGGCGTTCAAGCTTGCATGGGCACTTTTTCCCAAGTGTAGGATGCATGTATGACATCAGTTATGACTCCGTAAGAGCTTATTCTTGGCCATGGATGCCCAAGGTTGTGTTGTTGACTCTTGACATGTGTTATGGGCTTGTAAGAAGTCATTTAATGTCTTGAGGTTGTGTAAATTCTATAAAAACCATAGCATAGTAGATGAGATGAATATAACAGTTTACAGGTACCCAGGTTTTGCCAGAGTGAAGGTTGAAGGACAGAGGAAGTGAATGTATTTGTAATCTCCTTTTGTGAAGATAATACAACTTGGCCTCTTTTCTTGGTGGAGTTTTTCACCCGCAAGGGTTTTCTCCATGTTAAACACTTGTGTTATGTGCTTCATTCTGCTTCTAGTATATTTATGTATTGTGGGTTTATATTTTGTTACAATCTCCATTGTTAATAACACACAGTTAAAGTTTGCTAAAATTTATCTCGAATCAGATTTCCATTGAAGTAGTGTTGCTTTCATTTCTAACACAAAGAATCCTTCTTAGGATGAGAGCCCTAACCAATATCCTAAGAATTATTACTTATTTATTTAATTATTATTAATACTTATAGAAAAAATAAGTGGATGACTATGTAGAGCACAAAACCATCTTTCCAATGCCTATTTGTTTTTGAAAAACATACACCGTACGCCCAAGTTATGGTCATTTTTTGTAAAAGTGCTCTAGTGGGGCCAAAAAAGCACTAAGCCCCCCTTGGATAGGAATTGGTCACCCATGTGACCAAGCATTGATGGCTAGGTGCCTTGGTCACCCATGTGACTAGGTGCTAGAGGATGGGCACTAGAGGTTAGTGATGTTGTTGCACTCGACGGGGTGGAATTCAAGTATAGGACAACATGTCAAAGGTCAACTGGTGGCATTCAAATGGGGTCAGTGGCAGCCTTTATTCCTATTTGCGGGGGTCCCTTTTAGGATTTGTTTTGGGCCCAATTGGGCTGGTTTTGGCCCAAAGGCTTGAATGAATTGATCTAAAATCAAATTTGCATGTCTTGATCCAGACATGCAATGCCTTTATATTTTTTTAATTTTTTTTGAAGATCATGTACGGTACATGCCATATGACCTAGATATAAAAATTTCCTTAGATGCTCCCGAGCCCATTTTTGATGAATTGACAATCGATCTTAAGGTTTTTGGGCCTTCAAAGTGCGATGGCAGGGTCTGTTTTGACCCAAAATGCTCCAAAATTATGGTTACCTGTCAGATCTAAAAAAACACTCGCTTTAAACCCTTGTAGATTTGGCTTCTGGTATCAAAATTTGATGAAACAAAAGTCAAATATGAATTTAACTGTGATGTTAGATTTAGACCACAATGCACTGTATGAAAGCTCTTGACTGAAATTCTTTGAATGGAGGGAAGGAAATTATAGATCTAGAAGCTCTGATACCATGTAATAGTTGATGAGAAACCCCACAGGAGCCAAGAATCACCTATAATTAAAACAACCTTCTACAAGAGAGAAGCAACTAAAATGCTATGAAGCTAATAAATTATATTATATGCATATAAAATGATACAATGTACAATGATAAAACCTTGTTATAATGACAAGGTAAAAATTCTAAGTCATACTAAGATCATGAAAAGTGTCTCAATTATATGGCTTGAGACAAAAATATAAGTGACATAAGTAATCTTATGTATGCAAATGTGATAGGACCTTTTTTCACATTAACACCCCCTACAACCCTCCTTCAACACCTATTCAAGAAGGACCTTACATGCATCATTACATCTATCCATTAAGGGGATTTCCTTCTCCCTTTTATACACCAAGGGCCTCATGAGAGAATGGGAAGGAAAATCTTGTTTCTTTTACCTCCAAAAATATTGGTTTCTCTTGTTGCTCAGGTAGTCCACCTCCACATGACCAACTTTGAGGCAATAATGGCAAACAACCATGGAATTCTCGAAGACTGTTTGTTGCACCCATTTGCCCAATTTAGAGGACAAGGTAATCCTATAAGGGAGCACCTTATCAACATCCACATAAGCATAAAATCTTGCAAACAACAATTATTTCTTAGATCTGGTGACTGCATCCAATGCAATAAGCTATCCAAATGAGTTGGTGATGCCCATCAAGATCTCCTCATCCCAATACTCCAATGGTAGCCAAGGAAGCCTGACCCAAACCAAAATCTTATTGATACATTCTTTCTCAGGATCAAAGACCAACATTCTTTCTCAGGATCAAAGAGCAACTACTCTTTTTTGAGGAATAAACCATTCTTACGTGGAAACCATGGGCCATCCAAGAGGGTCCTTGCACAATCTTCATGGTTCATGAAGGGGATATAAAAGAAACACTTCAGCAAATCCATAGTCTCAAAGTGTCCCTGACTTTCTATTTACATTGAGCTTACTTTCTAAACAACTCCAAAATCCAAAGTTGCTCCAGAAATTATGCCATCTAGCCACCAAGGCTTGAGATGAAGGATAGTTAGAACCCAACAAAGGATCCTTCTTACAACAAGAATCCCCTCCAATATCGTAAGTAGGCACCCCAAAGGCAGTGCTTAGAGGTGCCAATAGGAGGAATGCAAACATTACTGAGCAAAGGTGAATAGGGGTCCTAGGAAGAATTGACATCCACATCTACATGTGTAAGACCACCAGACTACATCCAAACATCCCAACAACACTCAAAATTATGCCACCCCCTAGCCACCAAGGCCTAAGATGAAGGACAATCAGATCCTAACAAAGAATCCTCCTAAGGATGAGAGCCCTGGCCAATATCCTAAGAATTAATACTTATTTATTTAATTAGTATTAATACTTTTTATATTTTTTCAACAAAAATAGTTTGAAGGTAGATATTAAAAATATTAATTAAATAACATACATATCTTAGATAAATCTATATAAAGATGCTACAGATATCATTCTCGAGGCACCTATTCAACTTATATCTCAAAAAAGAGTTTTGAAATAAAATGAAATAAGGCTTAACTAAATAAAATAGTTCTAATATTTCTCAACATTTTTTAAATATAAATATAATTATAATTATAAAATATATTTTATTCTAAAAATTTATTCATACCCTTTATATTTAATAATTAAAAAAAAATTGTATAGTTGTTAAATTAATAAAATTGTAAAAAAGTGCTTCACGTTTAAATCCCCACAACATGACTCTCATGTGATAACTTTGGAACGTACAATATGCAAATGACACGCTAGAGGTAGAAATGTAGTTCTCAAAAGCATAGTTCCACATGCACCCCATTAGCATGTCCATAATCTTAGGAGTGAGATCATGTGAGATGATGAAAGACTACCTAAAAATTAATGGTTGACAACTAAATGGAAATTATTTCCAAACATTTAAATTACATGTGAGATTGTAGTTTCAAAACAATCTCTACAGTTTTTTTTTTAAAGTTTGAATGAAAAAATATTATTAATTGAGAATAATATAGTTAGTATTAAAAAATTTAAGTAATATTTGTTAGGGTAGTTAACAGTGGGTTAGTTATAAAAGTTTGAACAACAAAATTTTATAATTAAGAATAATATAATAATTTATAAGAATAATATAGTAATTGGGAATGATGCAGTTAGTAATTAAAATTTTGGGTAATGTTCTTAGGTTAGTCAATATTTAATTGATTAGTTATAAAAGTTTGAACAATAAAATATTTGAACAACAATGTTCTAAGCCGGGTCTTTGTTGTCTTAATTTCGTGTCTTGTTTAACTCGTCTCTTTGACTTGTTTGATTGTTTGTGGAAGGGTTTGGGCCCTTTCAAAATCCCATGGGTTCTTAGCTTGGATTAAAAGCCATTACCCATAATCAAAACGAAGTATTTGTAATTGAGAATAACATAGTTATTTCATAAAAGAATAAGTAATGTTTACTACGTTTGATCGTTTGATAGTTGGCAAGTTGGCTTCTTGAAATTTGAACAATAAAATATTTGTAATTGAAAATAACATAGTTCCTTAGTTAATTTGCAAAAATAAAAGTAATGTTTACATTTTTATTAACCATTTGATAGTTGGCAAGTTGACTTCTCAAAAAATAAACATTATAATTTACACATAACTTAATTAACACCAAAATATTTAGATAATATTTGTTAAATTAGTTAGCAATTAACAAATTAACTTCTAAAAATTTGAACAATAAAATATTTGTAATTAACAATGACGCATTATAACTTTTATGTTTATATATGCTTCTATAAATTCTACTCAGTTTCCATCTAAAAGAACAAGCAAAAAATCTACAATATACAAGGAGTTGAATTGGGTGAAGAAGCCAACAGACCTGTATAAGGTAAGAGTATGGATTTATTTTTATTATAGTTCTTCTCTTAGAAATAAGAGTTCTAATATTTGCTTAGCAAGTTTACTGGGCCAATGGATGTAGCAGATGTCTTTTAATATAACTGGAAGTTTAAGAAGATATACTGGTGATTGAGGCAATTCCTTATGGTTTCAGCCCATTAAGTTCAGCAATAAGTTTATTCTTTAATAAATTGTCTTCTCATAGTTCATGTTGGACACCAGCATTAAGCTGTTTTGAAATGCTAAGTGGCTACATTAGAAACTTATGTTTTTTACAATGTTAGTCTTTATTCTTCCTAATGATGCTACAATGCTTAACTAGAGTCTTACTAAACAAATTGATTTCTCATGGTAGTAAATTCTTTATTTTGTCCATTTTATATAACAGTAAGCTTAATCCTTTTAGCTATATGAATTATTTGGATTTGCATAATTCAAATTCAAGATCCTAACAGTCATATCTTATTTGAAACTTTAAATTTCATGCCTTCATATAGTTAGAGTAGCTCCATAAAATGCATTTGGCATTATCTGGTGACTGTACAGGTAAAAAAAGTCAATTGTGTCTTCAACCTTAATAACCAGTAGTTGTGAAGGAATCTAGAATCTAAACTGTCTTTCTTCCTTAATCCACACATGCAAGCTGCACACAGAGAGAGTAGAGAACCTCACCTGTTCCCTTCATAAAATGTTTCTGCACTTGTTGATGCTTTGGCGCTTATCATCATCATCACAAAATAAGTTAGAATAGCATAGGGAGTGGGATTCTGCAACTACATTCAATCAAAAGGGCCTGCCAACTTGTGGTTGCAACATCCCTCTTGTAAATTTTAATTGTGTGGGATGGGCAAGGGGGAACTCACATTATCTTGTCTCAATAATTTCTCTTTCATATTATCTTATCCTGCTCTGTTTCTCTTATGCTTTAAGATCTGCTACATAAAATTATCCTTTTTATTTTTGAGGATTTGGAATTTTGGATCATCATTCTTCTTTTATATTCTAACACTGCCTTGTTGCTTCTAACAACATGGTTCTTCGTGTGTCAGCTATAATTATCAAGGAATTGCAGCTTCCTCCAATTCTGACAATGGCTTCTTCCTCAATGGTCATATTTGTTTGCACACTAGTGATTTTGGGGTTTGCTGAAGCAGGATATGACTATAGGGAGGCATTAAGTAAGAACATACTTTTCTATGAGGCTCAGAGGTCCGGGAAGCTTCCTCCGACTCAGAGGGCTACCTGGAGAGCAGATTCTGGACTTAGTGATGGAAGTGCCAATGGGGTCTGTAATTGCAACCAACCTTAGTTCCTTGATGCTCTAATTGATTTTTTGACTATCAATATCATAGATGCATTAATTTTTTTTAATACTATTATAATTTTAGTGACCTGATTGTACAATGCGTATGGTAAACAGGTCCTAACTTCATTTTTGGTGTGATGATAACCAATTACTGCATTCTGGGCAGGTTGATTTAATTGGTGGATACTATGATGCGGGAGACAATGTTAAGTTTGGTCTTCCAATGGCATACACTGTCACCATGCTAGCCTGGAGTGTGATTGAGTATAGAAACCAATTGGAAGATAGTGGAGAGCTGGGCTATTCCATGGAGGCCATCAAATGGGGGACTGATTACCTCTTAAAAGCTCATACTGAACCAAATGTATTATATGGGCAGGTAAGTTTTCAATTTATTCAGTTAATTGTTACATAGATCTGACAGAGCAATAAAATACTGAACTGGATTTTCTTAACTCTGGTCTTAGGTGGGCGATGGCATTTCAGACCATGACTGTTGGCAGAGACCAGAGGATATGACAACTCCAAGAAATGCATATAAAATTGATAGTACCCATCCTGGCTCAGATCTCGCAGGAGAAACTGCTGCTGCAATGGCTGCTGCCTCTATGGTCTTTATGGACTCCAATCCTACTTATTCAAGAGATCTTCTCAGCCATGCCAAGCAGGTTTGATATGACTTTAACAAATGCAAATTTGTCACCCTGATAAAATTATCCTGTTTCATGTTGTTTATCTAATGTTTCATATTGTTTGGGACAATCTTGTAGCTCTTTAAGTTTGCTAATAAATACCGGGGAAAGTATGACAGCAGCATTACTAATGTGCAGAAGTTTTACGGATCTATAAGTGGGTATAATGTAAGCTCTCTACAATGTCATCTCCCATATACAAACTCAAGATTTTGTAAAACTTGTAGTTTAAAAGTCATGCATTTGCTTTATACACTGGATATATTTGCTGCAGGATGAATTACTGTGGGCAGCCACATGGCTTCACAGGACAACTGGGGATCAGAAATACTTGAGATACCTGATTAAAAATGCAGACTCCATGGGTGGGACAGAATGGAGTATGACACAATTCTCTTGGGATAATAAATATGCAGGGGTCCAAGTGCTTGCATCCATGGTTAGTAATAATAGTAATGGGCAAAATTTAACATAGTTACTGCCATCTTAGTCAATTTTCAGGAAATCTGACATAATATGAATATCTGGGCTGTGACAGTTCCTCATGCAAGGAAAGGGAGGGAAAAAGAAAGCTGTACTACAACAATATCAAGAGAAAGCTGATTTTTTCATGTGTTCTTGTCTTCAGAAGAATGACTACAGCATACAACGAACACCAGGTTCAACTTTCCTACATCTGTGCATGAAAAATGTAAATGCTTCTTATAATCTTTGGAGG
This sequence comes from Cunninghamia lanceolata, assembly GCA_027924645.1. NCBI lineage: Eukaryota > Viridiplantae > Streptophyta > Pinopsida > Cupressales > Cupressaceae > Cunninghamia > Cunninghamia lanceolata. Next base: position 5,368,886 of record BSBN01000994.1, on the reverse strand, counting down.
ATATGATGGTGGACTGAAGGATTTAATTCATTTCTTTTTCAGGTGGACTCCTACATTGGCAGAAATGGAACAACATGCATTTTGTGACGACTGCCTCTTTTTTGCTAACAGTCTACTCTGATTATTTGTCTTCTGCTGGAAAGAATCTGCAATGCCCATATGGAAATGTAGAGCCATCTGAACTCTTAGCGTTGGCTAAGTCACAGGTATAGTAAACCATTTCTTCCTAAATCATTTATTAAGTTTTTTAATCACTGTTATAGAAACCACATTCCTTATAGCATTTCAATTACAATTTGATCTAGATGCTAGCGAGTTTTAAGTAGAGCACGAGGGCTGTTTTTAAACATCATCCACTTCAACAGTCAAAAGTCAATTTTGGCCAATAAAAATAAGACAAATATTACCACTTTTTGTTGTAAATGAGGTGTAAGATTGCTATTGATTTTTTGACCATTGAAGTGGATCATGTTTAAGTAGAACAGCGAGTTTTACCTTTTGATTGCCGAAGCAAGTTAGTTTCCATTTAACCCACATCTTAAACCCCCTCTTGTAGGTTGATTATATACTCGGTAACAACCCAAGAGCCACAAGCTACATGGTGGGATATGGATCAATCTATCCCGGTCAAGTTCACCACAGAGCTGCTTCTATTGTATCCTACAAAGTCAATCCATCATTTGTCAGTTGCAGAGGAGGGTATGATTCATGGTTCAGTCGCCAAGGCAGAGACCCCAATATTTTAGTTGGCGCTATAGTTGGAGGACCTGATCAGAATGATAACTTTGCAGATGAAAGAGATAATTATGAGCAAACAGAGCCAACAACCTATAACAATGCTCCAATGGTGGGAGTCTTAGCCAGACTTCAATACGGAAATATTGAAAACAACCAACTTCAACAAGGTACTTGTGTCTTATAGAATGAAATTTCATATTGGTGAATTGTTTTCATGATTCTTTGTGTGTAACTGGTGGTTCTCTTGGTAGATATGGCACCTAAGCCTGAAACAGGATCAAGTCCCCAAACTGGGAAACAAGAGCCAACGTATAACCACTTGCCTGTGCCTGAACAGGAATCTCCTCCTCCAACTTTACCACAGAGTAAGATCTGTTGATCCCATGTTTTGTATGCCAAAAGCCAATTTTAATTTTTAACAGATCATTAAGTCAACATTAGTGGATAATTTATCACAAGACATTTTGAGTATTAGCAGTTTATATATATAAATATACATATATATTTTTGCTGCAAAGGGCATATATAATCAGTGAGTTATAATTTGTTGAATCTTATACAATCTAGGAGGTCAATTCATTATTAAAAAAAAAGAGAGAAGTTTGATGCACATAGAATATATAATTTGAGGACCCTAGAAGGTTTAGATAATGTTTAAAAAAAAAATTCTATCTTGTTCAATAAAAGGATTATCCATCTCCTAAATGCATTGGTATTTTTTCATCTAAAAATCTATTTAACTTTTTGTTTATTGTTCATGATCTGCAGTTAACAGTGTGGTGGCCATGTCCCACAAGATGACACACTCTTGGAGTGAAAATGGAAGAACTTATTACAGATACTCCTTCCAGATAAACAATAAATCTCAATATCAAACAGTTACAACACTCAGCCTCTATATTGAAAGGCTTTATGGTCCTATATGGGGTCTCTCCAAAGATGCCAACAGCACATACTCGTTTCCTGAATGGTTGAAGTCTCTCCCTCCTGGTCAGAGTATGGAAGTTGTGTACATTCAGGCTGCTCCTCAAGCAATTGTATCGCTTGTTAATTATCAATTAGATTGAATTGATAGAACTTCAGTCAGCTGGTCCATTCATTATTGTAACTAGAATGTGGAAGAGGAGGATAAATAAGTGTATCTTAAAAGGCCTTCTGCAGTGACATAATAAAACTCATGTGTTGAGCCTGTAAATTTTTTTTGGGTACCTGTTTATGGCAGTACCATTGTAATGAGAATCACTTAGTAGTTATTACTAGTTATGAATCAATTACATATTATAATTTTTCTTGCTTACAGTAAATATTTATTTTTTAATGTAAATATGTAAATTATTTAATTAAAACTATTCAAAAACTATTTAATAATTTATCAATATTGTGATTGGCTAAAACAAACTCACCTCTTATTGCAACTAAATACTATTTTTAGAAAAACAAACAATCATCACATGGAGAGAAGGAAGATACACCTATCAAATCCAAACAAATTCTTATATTCATAAATATATATTTTTAACATACACAATTTTTATAACTATTTTATTAAATAATAACAAATAAATTTACATAAATATTACTAAAATAAAAATAGATATTTATGATTTATAAATGAAATTGGTTGTTCGACTAATTCAAAAATATTTTAGAATAAATAAATGAAATATTAATAAAGGTGAGGATAAACATAGTTTTAACTCACCTTACCTTTAATATTATAAAAAGTAAATTTACTTTAATTTCATCATTTAAATAATATTGAAGAACTTGTAATTTAAAAGAATTTAAATAATTAAATACATTTATATCCATCTTTATTGAATATATAAATAATACTATAAAAAAATACTTGATGTAAGTTATATTTCATTTACTATTTTTTATTATATTTTTATTATAAAGTAATTTTTTATACACATAATAACATATTAAAATCAATTTAAAAGAAAAATCTTCAATTTATATAAAACATTGAAATAATTGAAGAAAAGATCAAAATCTTAAATAATATACCTATTCATTTTTTTTTGGATTGAAAATGGAGCACAAATATTGTATTCAAAATATAACTAGAGTTTACATCAAGTGGTCAAGGGGACCACAACAAAATTAAGTTGCAACTTACATGTAATTCTCTCTAATATAAATGAAAAGTTTTGTAGTTTTCAAAACTAATGTAAACATTAGAGAAGCATATGATGCTTATCTCCTGTTCCAACTATTATGAAAAATCCACATAACTATTAATTTTTATTTCATCCCTCAGTAAAGTAAACATTAGAGAAGCATATGATGTTTATCTCATGTTCCAACTATTATGAAAAATCCATAGAACTATTAATTTTTATTTCATCCCTTAGTAATTCCTTACCACTTGAGAGTTCTCCCTGCCACTGTTTTTATATGTCTCATTGCTAGGCACCTGTACATCTTCATTGTTGTTATATTCTGCTTCCATTTGATTGTGATCTAAATCCCTGTTCTCATTAGCTGACATTGCATCCTTTTCCATTTCCATGTATTGATAATATAAACCTTGACTGTAATCAAGTTTGGTTCCATGTTTAGACTCTTCCGAACTGACCTTCCTCAGCTCCCATCTTGGGTCTTCATGCCAATCCAGTTCATGATCCCATATATGTAATATGTTATCACTGTGGTCACAAGAAGCCATCCCAGGAATAGCACCCAATCTAGGAGAAGCTTGGAGCTGTGCTGAATTGATACTGTAGTTCTGGTAGGAATTTTCCCATTGCTTGTACAAATCACTTTCCTTTTTTTCTTTCTGTTTGAGCTTATTGCAAAGGTCTTGAAAGTCTGTGTATGCATTGAAAAACCTCTAGTCAAATTTCCTTGGATTTCTAGCACCAAAATCAGATTCTTTTATATCTTCTTTGTAGAAAGTAGCCCCAGTCTCCATTAGCTCTTTGAATTTGTTGTGAGGCCTACCTTTGCATTCCCTTATATTTGACTACTTTATTTTACTACTGATGATACATAGTAGACTTATGGGACTGTTGATCCCGATTTGCAAGACTATTAGATTTTATGCTTTATGTGGATTTATTATGTTTAGCATGATTACGATGTGATTGGACATTGATATTGATTCACTGATGAGGTTAGACATGTGATTTACATTATGATGTTATTTGGATACTATGCATGTGATTTTAGTTAGGAATTTGTTATGTAATTATATCTGTGATGGATGTTTGAAATGTAGAATTTAGAATTTAATTATAATGTGATTTCCTTGATGCTTATATGAACATGTGATGTTGTATGTGCTTGTTTCACTTTGCTTCGGCTATCATATACATGTCGGATTAACATTTCATTTGAGTACCCAAGTGTTTCTAACGAAGCCACAGAAATTCATAGATCATTCCACACACTGTGTTGTTTTCCCATGTGAAGTCGATCTAGTTCCAAGAGGAACCAAGATCAACTATGTTTGCATGATGAAATTTTGTAATGTTGTTGCATGGTGTTAGTTGGGTTAGGTCTACCCTTCTTTTATTTGATTTCTAATTGGTGTTGTAAGTTGTAGTGTCATTTGAATTTCATTTTTGAGTTGTAATTTTTATGACCCCTTTTTATGTGTTTTTACTCAACCTTTGGTGCTCAAAATGGGTTAAACTTGACCTTGGGTTGTACCCCTAGGGTCTAGGGGTCATTTGTGTGTAACCTTAGGTAAACTTCCATTTGGTCACTTTAACTTCACCCTAAAGTAAAGTGACGAAAATAGAAGCTTGGGAGGGGGAGGATGAGTGGGTCAAACACTCAACCTCTTCGTTTCCTCTTCCCTAGGTTGGGGGAGTCTTTAAGACTCCTTAATTATGGAGGACTCAACTTCAAGCCCCTCCGACAATTGGTGAGGGTACCTTGGGGTTGAGTGGTCCTTCTTAGGAGGAAAAGATTGGGGCACATGTGGCACCCACTCCCTCTTTAACTCCACTTTTCTCTCCCACTTAATTAAGTGAGGACAAGTGGATGGGAGAAAGACTTGGTGGGGTGGGTGAATGACATGTGTCACCACCTTGGTGGGGTGGGTGAATGACATGTGTCACCACCCCATTCCAAGAGTCTTGTTTGTATTTGGGGAGGAGGCGTGAGGAGGTGACATGTGTCACCTCCCCATTCCTTAAGGCTCATGAGAAGAGCCTATTTTAATCCCTCTTGAAGGAGGGATGGGGTTGTTGAATTTTTGGCAATTTTTGATTTTAATTATTTTGGGGAAAACGTTGGAGGAAAATTGGTGGCTCAACTTGGAGAAGGAGTTAGAGAATCTCTTCTCAACTTCCTTCCAGTTGGGCTTTATAAGGTAGGATTCAAGGCTAATGCCTTCCCTTATGCTTTTTATTTACTTGTGTGATGTTATGTGTGAGTTTCTATTTTGAGCTTTTACTTGTTGTTGTGGGGAAAAATTGTATGGGAGTTGTGAGAGTCTCTCCTACTTGGGAGAAGATGCTCAACATGTGTGGGGTGGGGGAGGAGTGAACCTCATTGGGGTCACATCCTTGGTTTCATGGAGTTTTAGCCTTGAGGGCAAAATTGTGAATGTTGAGCAATATGTGTATAAGAGAAAATTTGTGAAATAATGTTTATATGTGTGGGCTTGAGGCCTTGAGGGATTCATGTTTTGGGATGTTTTTGGAGTGGCACTCTTGAGTTGAGTGATGTCCACTCCCCTACCCCATTAAACTCACCTTGAGTGAATTTTGTGTTGTGTTAGGCATGGGAGTAATTTTGTTTTGGGTGTTGAATGCATTGTTGTGTTGTGGTTTGAGTTTTCCTAGTGTAAGGATGACCTCCTAGCTCGGGGGTGACTCATGAGTGAGTCAATGGTAGGGAGGAGAGCAATTTGTTTGTGGCTTCTTCCCATTCCTTGTGTTATTGCAGGGTCTTTGAGCTATGAAGTGTAGGAGAAAATGAAGCTTTCCTTCTTGTGTTGTCATTTTGAACTCTTGGGAGGATATGGCCAAGTTTGGCCTTATGTAAATGTTTTAGATAGAAGAGAGAAGAAATTTACCTCTTAGAATGTAAAGTCCTATATTTTAGTTTTGAGATGTATTTAAACTTATTGCACTTGGAAATAAAAGTTTTATTGCTGATTTTAGTTGATATGTGAATGAGAAAAAAAAAAGATGAATATGGTTAGGCAAGGGAATGTTCAATTTATTATTAGTTTATTATGTTTACTCGAAGGAATTTTAGTTATTGCTATTATTTTGAAAGAATGAACTATATGCTTTTATTTAGAAGAAAAATAAATAAATCTTAAGTAGAGTTGTTTTCAGGTTGGTTTTATGGAAGAAATGCCTAATTCCATATTTATTAAAAATATAAGTCTTTTTACAAAGAAAGAAAAAAAATGTTCTTTTGCTCTATATAAATCTGATGTAGAAAAATGTATCTTTTGCTCATTTATTATAAAAAGAAAATCTGAGTTTAGAAGGAAAAATATATTTGAATATATATATATATATATATATATATATATATATATATATATATATATATATATATATATATATATATATATATATATATATATATATATATATTTGAATGTATATATTTATATTTATTTAAATATAAACTATATTTATTTATATTGTCAAACAAAAAAAGAGAGGCTATAATGTGTATACAACAGTATATATATATATATATATATATATATATATATCTTTATTACTGCTGTTATTTTTTTGTAAATAATAACTGAGGGTTTTGAAATGAAACTGTGTTTTTTTTTGCTGTGTGTGTATGTATATATATATATATAACCCAATAAAATGAACACTGTGTAAAAGAGAAGAGACTGTGTTTTTTTTAATATTTATAGATCGCAGTATTTTGAATGAAGATTAAACATGTTTTAGTGGGGGGGGTTCGAACCCCCCCACCATTGCCATTGTTATGGGTGTGGGGAGGGGGCTTCACCCCCTCCCCACACCCCACTGTATGGGATGTGGGTGGGGACTCCACCCCCTCCCCACACTCCCCAAAACCCCCGCCGTAGACCTCCCTTCCGCAGCATGCGACCCATCCCCCTGTCCGCCACTGCAGCTCCAACACTCCCCACAACCCCTTCCACCGTCCCTCCTCTGCGACTCCCTTACTTCCGCCGTCCCTCCGCCCACAGCTCCGCTAACTCCCCCTCTCAACGGATCTCCATGCCACCTCCACAGCGGCCACTTGGTGGCACGTCCCCTCAATCTCCCTCCTTGAAACTTGCAACATTGTTTGAACAATGTTATTTTTAAATTATATATATATATATATATATATATATATATATATATATATATATATATATATATATATATATATATATATATATATATATATATATATATATATATATATATATATATTAGCATGGATACCTAATGAGAATCCTTCTTAATGTGGCCATGAATGGCAATTTCCCAAACCTGCAACAAAACCAAACAAGTGAAGAGAAAAGAAAAAAAATGAGAGGAGAGGAGAAGAAAAATAAAGAGAAAAGAAAATGATGCTTAGAGAATAGGGTTAGGGTTTTCTAGTTCCCCATAAGGAAATTATTATTTTATTGTTGGAGGATTTTAGGGCTTAGTAATTTAAAATTGCCCTTTTTGAATTCCCACTCTTTTTTTTTAAAGAAAATTTTGCTTTATATTCTTATTTTGAAAAAAGAGGTTTAGAGATGATTTTTATGGATGTGGGTAGTTTTAAATCAATTTATTTAAAAGTGGTTATTATCATTTGTTGTTTAGTGGAAGAGTAATTTATTAAATAGGATAGTTTTAGACTAAAGGAAAATTTATAGTTTATTAATTTTAATTTGACTATTGAAGAGGGATTTTATCGTTTTATTTAACTTTTACACAAATTCAATTATTAAGATGTATTTATTTTAAAACAATTGGGTTAATCCTCTACTTTCAAACCAATTTCAACGAGGTTAATATATAACTAGATTGTTATTAATTTAATATTCCTTTTTAATTTTATCTAGAATGATTTTATTAGTCCAATAAAGACATCATTTTAATCCAACTTGAAAGCCTAGTAAACTATCTAAATGAAGTTAGTATAACAGGCTTCTGTGATTTGGTCTACCAAGAAATTAGGAAAAATGTAAAGGATGCAGTGATAACTCTGATTGATAGAAAACGTGAAGGGGAACAAATTGATTGAGCTTTGTTGAAAAATATTTTAATTAACCTATTTAGCTGTTCTACCAATTTAACTAGTGTAATGCAGGTAATTTATAATCAACCCAATAAGCTTTTGATCAACTTTAGTTTTATTGTAATAAACCCTAATCACGCCCGTGAGGCATTATGCTATTAGATTTTTCTAGAATTTTAGGGTTTAGCTAGGTTAGTGAAATTTAACCTTGCTTAGGATTAAATTATTGTTTTTGCCGGTTATCGACATTAGGTTTTGGTATTAAATTATATTTTGCTCATGCACTTGAATTTAGCTTTTGATTTTGACTTACATTAAAATCCCATCATTCACTTAGGTTAACCTATGGTTTTGATTGTTGAATCCCAACCCTATGGGCGATGTTAACCACGTCGCATCGACCCCCTAGTTGGCCTTCATTGGGATATGGTGTGCGCAAGTGTATGCATTACCCCGCATTCAACTGTCATGTTACGCCTTATGCGTAATGCCACCAAGCACGCTTACAAATGCGAGGGGGTTTCTAGGGAAGCATGGTAAAATTTTTGATATCTCGTGTCATGACCACATGACAAATGTGGACATGACACGTGATGCGTGTCGTGACTACATGGGAAATGTGGGCATGACATTTTCTTAGAGAGATCTCCATTGTGATAGTTACCTATTCAAAGAATTTGAAAGATATGAGATTCAAAAGAATCCCAGTGGGTGCCCTCTCCCTGCCAAGAAACCTTTGTTCATTCCTTATTTTTCATAAGAACCACAAAATTTTAATAGACAGAATTAGCCAAAAAGAGTTATCTTTTGCATTTAGGTCATCAACAAAACCACAAATGATTTCTTTCCTAATACTAATCACAGTGGGACTCCACATGTGTATATTACCCATAAACATGAACCATACAAATTTAGCATACACACAATTCAAAAAAATATGAGCAACAGACTCAGGAGTGTTACCCAATGGGCATACAATAGACCCAGTACCAATACTTAACTTATTTAAGATTAACAACCATCTAAAACATGCCTTCTTAGGTTCTAAGACTTTAGATCATAACAACTTGAAGGTTTTGGTTAATACTTTATTTCCCAGAGTGTCACCCCATGTAGTGCTGATGTGGTGGAAAATATCATAGGATTTAGTAAACATTCTGTATATCAACTTGGGTTTCATATTAAAAAATAAGGATTCATCTTCCCATCTCAAATTTCTAATATTATCTTCCCCCACAATTGATGCCTTTGAGTGTACCTTGCTCAACAAAGCCCCATTTATCATGGAAAAGGTTCTGAACTGTATTTCATCCAGATTATATTGAATCTTTATTAGATCCCAACCTTTAGGATAACCATCTTCAAACAAGTTGGAAATGGAGAATTTAGAGAGGAGATTAAATATTTTTTGTTTAGCCTTGGGGGTAAAAATTTCTTCTTCTAAATCAGTGTTGTTAACTTGGGACAATTCAATGCTTGACTAGCTTAGTGCTAACAAATGGCAGTGGGGAGGGCCTTCCAAACAAGTTAGGTTTCTTGGGATCCCTTTTGCTATTTGCCCCCCACTGAAGCTTATGTGGGATTGGCTCTTCACAAAAATTGAAAAAAAGCTCAAGAATTGGAATAGAATGCATCTTTCATTTGCTGGGAGGACTTGGGTTTGCCAAAAAATTCTCTCAACTTATTCAATATTTTACTCATCAATACGTGGCTATTTGCCAAATATCAATTTGAGATTATTCATAAAATGATTAGAAACTTCTTGTGGTCAGATGGAAAGGGAAAGTCAAAAAACATTTGGTAAGGTGGGAATGGTGTTGTGTTAGTAAAGAGCTGGGTGGCCTGTGACTTAAGGACTTGAGAATCCAAGGTGTTGTACTTGCTACAAAATGGATTGTCAATTCCTTAGTAGGAGATGAGCCTTGGAAGGTCTTGCTTAGAAATAAAATTGGAAATTCTATTCCATGCAAGAAAAAATGCTAGGCGAAGATTTATTTTTATGATTTTTTGCTTAGGGACTTCAAGTCTAAACCTAGGAGGTCTGTAATATTTAGCAGCATTTGGTAGGCTTGGGAACAAGCTAAGCCCTTCATTAGAGATAGAGGTGCCTTCAATTTGGATAGTTTGACTTTTTGGGGTCAAAGGTTGATCTGGTGGAATATATTCCACAAAGGAAAACCTCTGGCCTTATTGCAAGGCTATTTTGCTAGAAAATGCAATGAAAAAGGACTAAATACCTATTCATTTATAAAATTATATAAATCTTATATATAGGGAAAATGCAAAAATGAGTGAAGGATGTGAAATTGACGTATTAGGAAAAGGTGGCAAAGCAATTGGAAAGGATGAAAGTCCTAAGGTTGTGTTTCCTTCATCTCTTTCTAAGAATAAGGATGATTCTCAAGAGCTACGAAGCTTATTCGTAAAGAAGTTTCAGGCCTTGGAAAAAGATAAGGAGTGTGAGGGGAAAGGAAACAAATCCAATTGAATCTCTATAGGTAATGTCAATATGGAGGTGACTGAGGAAATTCCCTCTATTTGAATTCTAGATAACTTCCTGAAATCTAAGGTGGAGAAATTGAAGAAGAATCCAATTATTGAAAAATTCATTGGCATTTGGTCATCTATGGAGAGAATCAAATCATGGATTGATAAAAAATGGCTTAGTCTTTCACCAAAGGCAAGATTTCTTGCGTTAGGATTTTTGCAAATTATTTTCAGTCTAAATTTGAATGGGATAATGTGCTCAAGGGCGACCCTTGGTTTATGGGCAATGCCAGCTTATATATTCAGTCTTGCTCTCTAGGGTTTGATCCGCATTTGGAGTTGATTGAAGATGCCCCTCTCTAGATCAGACTATATAAATTACCTCAGGAGTTATGGTTTGAAGAGGTTTTTTGATTAATTGGCAACTCCTTAGGGAAATATGTATGTTCTAATGCCACTAGGAGTAAGCAATTGGTGAATTATGCTAGAATTTGTGTGAGAATGAACTTAAGCATGCCGATCAAGTATTTAATATTAAGTTGTCCTCCATTTTGGGTGATTGGAATCGGAGCTTGACTATGAATGCATTCCAATTAGATGTTTCCATTGTTGGAAGATCAACCACTTCACTAGAAATTGTGATACAAAAAGAGTTTAAAACAAGACAACAAGGGAAGAAGAAAGAGGTTGAGAATGTGATTCATCCCCCCTTTTTGAGGAGGATGTTTCCCTAGTGAAGGAGAATGTGTGTTTTCCTCCCTAGGAACAACTTTTTTGTGAGACACATAAAGAGCATAAGATAGGACATTAAGGGAAGACGGAGGATGAGAATGTGATTCACCCCTCTCCCCTTTCCGAGATGGATGTTTTGGAATTTACCATGATCACTAGAAAGAATGCCTGTATCAGATTGAGCCACGTGAGACAAGAAAACCCACAATCCTACCTGCAAGATGGATTAAAAACACAGGTTGCATTTAACAAGAAAAGAAGACATGAGAATTGGATTCAACCACATTGTATTATTTATCCACGAGAGATGTACATATATAGGAGAAAGCGAAGTAACCACCATGCAGAATAAGTGGATAAGACTAGGTAATTGACTCCATGCAGTAATGGGTGGGGAGTTAACTTCCTCAGAACTTGCATGCAAAGGCAAGTAAACTCTCACTAAGACACCTAAGTAGGCTTAATGCCATGTAGAATTATCCATACGCATGTAAATAATGCATGAGATAATATATGAATTATCCATATGCATGTAAATAATGAATGAGATAATAAAATATATACACTAACACCCCCCCTTAAACATAGCTTAGGTGGGCACAAAGTAAAAAAATTGGGTTTCGGTAACTAGGCCTGTCAGGTACCCAAGTACAATGCAATCTCTCATAAAGTGGAGAAAGGAAGAAAACCCAATGAGAAAAAACTCCCCTCCAAAAGAGAGAAAAGAAAGAGAAAGGACTAGAAGGACCCTCCAAAGATGATAGTCCTAAAATCCTTGCAAGATAGGGCCCATGTGTGCCTCCACAAATAAGAGAAAGAAAGTGAACAAAGAATGTCGTATGGAGAATGCTGTAGTAGGTCACTCTACAACAAATGATGCCTCTTCCTTTTAGAAGATAGAAACCCCAAGCTGTCAAATTACTGAATTCCTACTCAAGTGGAATCTATGAAGGAATCAAGATGTATGGTTCTGGAAAATGCTCATGTTTCTCAAAGTTGATGCTGAACTGTGACTGTGCCATACAAGATTCAATAATAGTGACCATTGAAGTGTGAGTTATGAATCGATGTGAATCAGGATGTGTCAAGATAGTAGCATGAAGTGGCAGAGAGATAACAAGAGGATCCAAACCAAGAGATGATGCAACTCGATGGGAGATTCCATCAAAGAGAAGACATATGTCCTCAATGTTGTGGTCAAGATCAATTATGAGAGATTCTACAAACAAATTATGGATGTCTGATAAGATGATATCTTGTTGATCAAGAGGACAAGTGTGAACCTATTGGAGAGGATTTGAAGTAACATGCAGAGAAGCCAAGATCTCTATCAAAGTGGTAGGTGGAGGTGGTAGAATAACTTCCAATTCTAGAGGTGTAGAAAGAGGAGAAACAAGAGGAGATGTCTCTGTGTCATCAACACATTCAATACTTTCCCAATAAGCAAGTTCCTCTTCAGTATCATCATCATACAAAGGATTATCAACATCATCAAGAGGAAGAAGTATGTCCATAACGAGATCATTAGGGAATGGAGGTTCATTGGGATCTCTATACATTTCCCATAGTGTGGTCCAAAGAGTGCGAAGGCACTCAATGTGTGATAGAGCCCACGATGTGTGGTTCCCACCACTTAAACCAATTAATCCTAAGACATGATCATTTCTATTTATTCATATAGATTTCTACCAATATGTAATTGGTTCATGAATAAGCCCATACAAATGTGGCAATAGATGAATCCATTGGTAGTGTTTTAGGATGCCATCGTGCCAGGGATTGTAGTTTCCTTTTCCCAAGTTAATGATAGAGGGATGATTTGCTATCCCCATTATTAAATTAGTTATATTACCCCCTTAACAAATTTGGAACTTTATGTGAGCATTGATTACAAAATGCCTATATAATCCCCCCAAGAATGATACATAAAAGGACACTTTATAAGTTGAGTGCATGCATGAACAACCCCCAAATTAAATTACAAAAATTACTGCACCCTCCTCTCCTTTGTGGAAAATATAGGCCCTCTATGGAAAATATAGGTCGATTATGATGCCCTCTCTACAGATTATGGCACCTTTGTGCAAGCCACCTTGGTTTGTGTAGGCCACGAACCTCTTTACTTAGGTCGCAAGTCCTTACCACAGGCCATGAGCTATTCCAGTGAGTCTTCCAACGGTCTTTGCCTTGTTGAAATTATGCACACCTCTTTGAGGTCCAACAACTCAAGGATGATCAAGCGACTCAGGGGAATTGACTAACTTAGGGGAATCAATCCTCTGTAAGCTGCCTTATTGGACGTTGCAATGCTGATGTAAAACACCACTCTAGAAAGTAGATTTTGATTTGGGATTCTTCAGTCACCTCTTCTTTTTGTAGATTGATGCCTCTTATTTTTTTAGATTGATGCCCTTTCATCAGAGATTGACACCTTGCTTCCTCTGGCAAATTAAATGACTATCCAGACCGTGCAGCTAGAGTAACATAATAGAAACAATTCAGAGATAGGAAACAAATGCAGATTTAGTCATTCAGTATATCATAGAATTCAAATATAGATTGGCTGGCAACAGGTGGGCTTGCAATTAGGGCTCACAGGCCTGATTACCGAATATTAGAATACACAAGATATAGCTTTGAAGCTCCTTCAGGCAAATTCAACTATCTATCTTCTAATTGATCAGAACTATCAAGACTACTTTCTTAGGAATATATTACATTATTTTATATCATCTCCAGAAACAAAGATTCCTTTGTGTCGGCCAAGGAAGATCACAAACTCAAATGAAGAGTTGTAACATGTGTACACGGATAGGTCATACCTAAATGAATAGAACTCCTCTGCAAGTGAATGGAATGATGTGCGGATCTCAGGGAAGGTTGGCCATGAACCCAACAACATTGAATGATGTGACTAAGCTTTGAAGGTTGTGAAATGCTCCATAGGTCTTCTCTTTTAGCTAATTGTTTGAGACTATCAAGATGCTCTGTTATGAGAAAACAGTTGATCTTCTGATGGCGATAACTTTCTGGTACTTGATCCAAATGCTCTAAAAATTGGATATGTTGTGCATGAATGAATCTAGATGCTAAGTCCAGCTCCACAAGGTCTAGAATGCAACTATGGTAGAATGTGGACCAAAATACAAAAACTGCTATTGACTGAACTGAACTAGAAAATGAAAAGAAACAAACTAAAATGTAAAACAACTGAAATGCAAATGTTTTTGGTTGATGTAAGATTTCTCTTGAACCAGGGATCCTCCTGCATCACAGATTGACACCTCTGGTGGACATCTTGCTTAGGTGATTTGATTTGAGCTGCTACAAACCCCTACAATAGGTTCCACCTTTGCCCATGGATGAGATCGACCTGCATTTCAAGATTAAAACACCTTCTATCATAGGAAAATCAACTTCAACACAACCTAGAGGAGATCCATGACTTTTTTGGCGTGGCCTCTAGACACAATGCCTCTACTCAATGCTTCAGAGAACACAATACACAAAAAAATTGCATGCAAACTACTATTTTGAGAAATTAAATTCAATAGATAATATCAAACATAACCATAAAAAACTAGAATGGCTTTGATACCATGTGGAATTCGGTAAGATCATTGGAAAGAATGCATGTATCAGATTGAGCCATGTGAGACAAGCAAATGCATGCTCCTACCTATGAGATGGATTAAAAACATAGAGTGCAAAGAAAGGAAAGAAGACATGAGAATTGGATTCAACCACACTCTATTATTTACTCACCAGAGATGCACATATATGTAGGAGAAAGAAAAGTAACTGCCATGCAGAATAAGTGGAGAAGATTGGGTAGTCGACTCCATGCAATAACTAGTGGCGAGTTAACTTCCTCAAAACTCACATGTAAAGGAAAATGAACTCTCACTAACTAAAACACCTAAGTAGGCTTAATGCCATGTGGAATTATCCATGCGCATGTAAATAATGCTTGAGATATTATATGAATTATCCATATGCATGTAAATAATACATAAGATAATAAAATATATACATGAACAGATGTCCCTTCAATGAAGGAGAATGTGCGTTCACCTCCCCAAAAACATTATGCTTTCAAGGAAGCAGAAAATTTTCACCCTAATGTCGTGGCTCTAGAGTCCATAGAAATCAAGCCCTCTTCTAGGGTTGTTGATTTAGCGGATAGGAAAGAATGATATGGTAGCGATAATGAAGCCTTTTAAAAGGCGATGGAAGATAAGGAGAATTCAGTAGACTAGAGTATTGCTACCAAAAGGGGTAGAAGATTAGGTGGAAATAAAATAATTCAAATAGATGCTTGGGGGCTAGCAATAAGGGGAGGAAAATAGATGCTAGTAAAGCTAAAATGAAGGCTTTGGAGGATATAGAAAATGACACACATGCTTCAATGAGGAAGTTTTTCAAATCTGGAGGTGAGCACCTCCCTACCTATAAGAAGTAATGAAGGTGATAAGTTGGAATATCCATGGCCTTAAAGGCCTAGAAAAATGTCATTTTCTCAAATAGCTAATTATGATCGAGTCCCTTGATATCCTTCTCCTCCAGGAAACTAAGATAGAGGGTATCAGTCTCAAGGAATTTCTTCCTCAACTCTAGAGGCATGACAAAAGATGCAGATGGAATTGCTAGTGCTCTTGCCATATTGTGGAACACACACAACTTCTTAGGTATGTCAGTAGATGAATCACAATTTTTTTTATCTGTTAGGTTCAAGGTTCTCAAGGGGGATGATTCTATGATAATCACAAATGTTCACAGTCCCAATTTGGAGAGGAGTAGAATTAGGGTGTGGGAGTATTTAAAGCACTTTAGAACATTGAATTTAGGGGATAACTAGGTTCTTGGGGGAGATTTCAATGCCACTCTTTACCGAAAGAGAAGAAAGGTGGTAGGTAGATTTCCTCCTTAGGATCCTTGGAGTTCAGGTACTTTTGTGGGGAGCTCTCTTTGGTGGATATTATTCCTATGTCTAGCTAGTTTACTTGGAACAACATGAGGATTAGGGAGGAAAACATTTTATGTAGGCTAGATAGGTTCTTGGTGAACTTAGAATGGATGCTCTCTCCTATTTTCTTTTGTCCTAGGGTTATTTAGTATGGTGGATCGGATCATTGGCCAATTGATCTGTACTTGAGTAGAAGTAGAAAACCTTTGGGTAGCCCATTCAAGATGGAAGATTTTTGGTATGAACGCCCAGACTTCCAAGAAGCCCTTAAGAAGTGGTGGGGTGCGAATTTTAAGGGATATAATATATATCATTTTTAAAAAGCTAGTTGAGACAAGAGATATGATAATGTTTGGAATAAAGAGATCATGGGGAATTTGTTTGAGAAGAAGATCAAGGTTGAATTTGAGATGTAGTTAGTGGAAGCTTCTATCTCTTTATCTGGTCTTACCTCTAAGCTTATAAATTTTGAAATCACTTTGTTGGAGGAACACAATAGAATATTGAGAATGGAGGAGATCTTTTGGAAACCAAAATCTAGAGTAAAGTGGCTTAAAGAGGGGGATCATAATACAAAGTTTTTTCATTTGGCTACAAATATCAGGTGACAAAACAACAAGATTGTAAGTATTCAGTTTCCTTCTAGTGCAATTGTGGAAGACATGGAGGCAATCGGGATGGAAGGTTTAAATTTTTTCAAGGCACTGTTAGACTCTGACCCTCATGTTGATCAAGGTGTACAAGTGGCATTGTTGAGGAATATCCCTGGTATGGTAAAGGACTCTCAAAATAAAGAGTTGATGCAACCATTATCTTTGGAGGAGATCTGACAAGCTACCTTTTTGTTAGGGGATTGAAAAGCTCTAGGCCCAGATGGATTTCAAGTTATTTTTTTAAATTCTAGGATATAGTAGAGGAATATGTGTGGAAGGTTGCAGAGGAAAGAAGGCATAGAAAATCTATCTTGAGGGTTTGGAACTCCACCTTCATTGCTCTTGTCCCCAAGAATAATAATCCAAAGTTCTTTGATGAATTTAGGCCGATTGCGCTCTATAATACAATTTACATGATTTTCACTAAGGCCATGGCTACAAAATTGAAGAGATGCTTAGAGAGTCTAATTTATAAAGAATAAAATGGTTTCCTTAAGGGCATCCAGATTATAGATGGTATAGTCTTAGCTCATGAGACTATTCATTCCATAAAGCTAAGGAAGAAAGAAGGCATGGTTATCAAGATGGACATGAATAAGGCATATGATAGAATTTCTTAGGATTTCTTGACGAAAGTGATGCACAAGTTTGGCTTCAATGAAGCATGGTGTAATTGGATTTGTAGTTATATTTCTTTAGTTTCTTATGATCTATTAATCATTGATTTTGTTTAAGAGTTTTTCAATGCTAAACATGGATTATGGAAAGGGGACCCCCTTTCTCCTTTTTTGTTCCTTACTATAGCTGAGGTGCTAGGTAGAGTCGTAAAGAATGAGAAAAATAGTGGGAACCTAAAAGGGCTGTAGGTGTCAAGTGGTATAAACAACATCACATAACTTCAGTAAGTGGATGATGTTATTCTCTTTGGTGAAGCCTCGGTTAGAGAAGCCAACTGCATTAAGAAAGTTTTAATACAGTATGAGCAGGTGGTTGGTCAAAAGGTCAATGCCACTAAATCTAGATTCTTTTTCCTCAAGGAATTTTGTTTGGAGAGTTTGGAAATTCAAAGAATTTTGGGCTATGTGGTTGATAAACTCCCAAGTAAATATCTGGGGATGCCATTGTTGGATATAAGATCCTTAGATGTCAAATGGAGAAGCATAATTGATTGAGTTCAGGGTAAGCTCTAGCCTCTTGGTAAGATGGATGATTATTATTAGCTAGTAGAATCCTGTTGGTTAACACATTCCTTGATATTGGTGTATGGCATGTTAGTGTTTTAGGTTCCAAGAAAAGTGGTTAAAGTATTGGAGGTGACATAATGCAACTTTCTTTGGTGTGGCAGTGAGAATACACATAAATATAGATTGGTCAAGTGGGATGATATTTGTCTTCTTAAAAAGTTGGGAGGCTTAGGGTTTAGAAATAACAAGAAGATGAATAAAGCTTTAGGCACCAAATTAGTGTGGAGAATTTATGAAGAAAAAGATAGATATTGGAGTAGGGTGATTCAAGAAAAATATCTATAGAACAGGTTGGATGATCTCTTTAGGAATTTAGCTAAGCTCCCCTTGGGCTCAAGTATCTAGAATTTTATTAGGTCTTGCTATAAGCTAATCAATCTAGATATTAGATGGAAATTGGGTAGGGGGATAAAATTATATTTTGGCACGGTTGTTGGCTCAAAGACAAGGCCCTGAAAGATATCTAGATTTTTGGACCTCTTGTTTCTTATTTTGAGGATTATGTGGGAACCTTGGTAAAATACTACATGATTAATTCACTTCCCTCGAGGAGATGGAAGCCCCTTATTTCTCCTATTCAAGAGCTTGACAGAGCCTGTGAGGCCCTTTAGGAAAATCTTGACAATTGGCCTATCTCCTTGGTTGATAGTGAGGACTCTATGGTGTGGGGAGGTCATGTAAGCGGTTGAATTTCTATTAGCTTTGCCTTTCATCATTTATTTAGAAATCCTGATGGTACTATCCCTTTTTCTAGCTTGAATAAATGGTATCCTAAAGGTTTACCTAAGTCAAATGCTTTTCTTTGGATTTCTTGGAAACAACATGCTTTGACTTGGGATATACTGTAGCTTATAGGTAAGATGGGTCCATCTCAATACATTATGTGCAAAGATAAATGAGGATAATGAACATTTATTTCTGCATTATGATTTGCAAGCTAAACTTTAAGAACTGTTCCCTAGAAAATTATATAGAAATTCTACGAATCCCCTATGTTGTAATATAATCATCTTGGTGATTTGTTTAAAAAATTGAACTGAAGTCATAGAGAGGGTGTCTATTTTATGTTAGAATATAGTTTTAAAAATAAATTATGGGTGATTTGAAACCCAAAATTCATTCTTGTTTTTAATCAAATTAGCGAATGAGGAACTAAATTTTCCATAAAATATTAATTGAGGTGGTGAATATAGGCCAGATTTATGAATATTTTCTAATTCAGGTGGAAAATTAAACCTTAATTTGCCATAAATTTTTTAATTGAGGTGGTGAACTAATCTTGAATTGCCCATAGATTTTTAATTGAGGTGGCCAATGAACACCTAATGTAATATGCATTTTTAATTGTGGTGGCAAATTAAAACCTAATATAATATACATTTTTAATTCCATTTTTTGTACTTTTGGTTTCCAATTAATACTAATTTAAAAGTTGTGTTCACATATCTTGCATCACATACTACATTGGTGTGATACTTTTTGTGAAAAGACCTTGGAGTGCACATCATCAAGATTTCTATTTAATTTAGGAGAACTTTAAAGAAAAGATGTACCATACTACCATCTATGTGATCATCATCTTTAACATTTGCATTTAATTTTGCACACCAGAACTATCTGTGCAAATGGTTTTTAAGATATATACAAATAATATCTAGACATCTGTAATATTATGTTGAATTCAGAAGGCCATCCTTTCACTCAAATCATCACATAGATGTGATTATTGTATTCTTATTTGCTTTCTTCAATTTAAATA
Organism: Cunninghamia lanceolata; assembly: GCA_027924645.1. Lineage (NCBI taxonomy): Eukaryota > Viridiplantae > Streptophyta > Pinopsida > Cupressales > Cupressaceae > Cunninghamia > Cunninghamia lanceolata. Next base: position 5,349,122 of record BSBN01000994.1, on the reverse strand, counting down.
AAATATTCATTTAATTTAGCTTTAAATTACATAAATGAAGACGTATCTAATCACACACTTGACCAACCATTATAATCTTCCTCTTCTCTCTTCATTTTGTGGAAATCTTATTAAGCTCTTCAAATTCTAGCCTACGAGATCATGGAGCCTCTCTTCTTCTTGCATTATAATCATAGAGAGATGGATTTCCATGAACCAATCTTGCAAAGAAGGTTAAACATTATCTTAAGTTTTTCCATGGATGAGGTAGAGATGGCCATTAAGGAAATCATTGGCATCGACTACCTGGAACTTGATATCAAGAGTCGTGTTAATTCTGATGTAGCGTCTTATTTCCTGTCTAATTTCCTGTGGGTTCCAAAATATATGACATCAATGGTATTGGTGGCGAAAACATTTTTCCAACTATAGTTTAGAGTTGGGTTGGTTGTAGTGACAACAATGGACTGGTACTTCCCATAGGAGAATTTACTAGTTGTTGGAGATGAGTTTAGAGGTGTTGCTTCTATGGGAGCACTCTGGGAGCTAGAGCAAAGTATGATGAGGCTTGCATGGAATCTTCAAACACTTTGGGAAGTTGTACTCACTGGTAATTTGGAAAGTGTTGTTGTGTGTGTTATGGGTATTTTTGATGAAATGCAAACTCCTTCCATTTGTTCTCATTCCTTTGTAGACAGAGTTTGACTTGAGCGTGCCTGTCGGGTGACACTATTTCTTCTAGGTTTATCCCAAAATGTCAACTACAACAAAGGCTAGAGGAAGGTTACTAACATAGTTTTTAGTAATTAGTGTAAAAATTTGTAAATATTATAGTTTTTTGTAAACCATTTAGTAATTTTAAGATCCTTGCTTCAAAAAACAAGGAACTTCAAGTTCAAGTTTTCAACTCATGTAATCTTTTTGAAGCTCCAATATAATACAACTATACAAATTCTTTTAATATAGTTAGACATAATATTTAGAATATCTAGAGATGTAACAAAATGTATGGAGAATTGTGTTCTATTAATATTATTTTGAATCCTTACATGGAGCAAATAGTAATTTTTTAAATTTTTATATTAAAATTAAATTACTAAAGTCCCACCAACTAACATGTCACCTTCGCTGGCCAATGGCATTGCCTCTAGCTCTTACGATCTTCATTTTATCCTTGGACATCTGTGAGCCATTGATGTTCTCCCAACTATGCCAACTTAGAATTTGATCTACTTTAAATAAACATAGGGTATAAGGGGAATTTATATTATATTTTAATGCAGTTAAAACTTAAATTACAATTTCCCTATCAGTTTATGTTCCTAGAATTTTGAGGGATGATGTCCTAGATGTACTTCTCACAATTGAGGACACATCAACCTTTCAACCAACCAACCAATGATGTTGCAACCTGCCCTGATAGTGATTAAAAATTTGGGTGATGTTTTTAGGCTAGTCCATTTATTAAAAATCTAAACAAAGGAGGGTGAGGAAGAGGATCTCTAAGAGGGGAGGATGATGAATGGTCATCCTCTATTGTTTCTCTCTAGAGATCCTATTCTTGCAAAAGGAGACTCATATTGCTATTCTTAGTTGTCCTTGGTTAAATTTGTGCTTCTTCATCCTCTTTGTCTTGATTGATAGTGTGTGGTTTTTGCAATTTTGGGGTGTTTGGAATAGGTTGATTATGGTTGAATCCATATTTGGTGTTAGTGGTTTAGGTTTATTTATTTTGTGGTTTCATACTTAAAATCTGAAATTGTATCCCCGCCTAAATTTTCAATAGTTTATGTTGGTCTTTTGTCTAGTGGTTGGTAAGGGGTAGTCCTAGTGGTTCTCGATGGTGTCTTTGGATTGACAGCGAGGGTGTTGGAGTTTTTATGTTAGATATTTGACAGTCATTAATCCCCTTGTATCGTAGGTTATGGCAGATGGAGTTGGTGCCAAGGAAATTGAATGGATAAAATTTGGTATTTTGTTTGGGTTTCCCTGGAAGAAACTAGTGGTATGAGATATTTTGGAGGAGGCAAAAAATTCTATAAGACATTTGTATAAAGAAGTAGTGGGTTCTAGTGAAGGGAAGGGTCTAGTTAATGTAGGGTTTGAAGCTTCAATAGTAGAGGATGGAGAATGTTTGGGATACAGGAATGGAAAGTTGGGAGCAGTTGGCAACATTGAAGGTGGAGATATTGGAGGATGAAAATATTGTAAGGGCCTCACAATGCCTAGAATTCTTTCAATTTCCTCCAATTCTGAGATGATTCAAGCTATCAAAAATGAAGAAAATAGATTGAAAAATATTGCTATTTTCTTTCTTTCTTTGGATATTCATATTCTCTCTTCTAGGAAGCTTTTTGATGACTGGTTGGGTAGTGTACATAGAAAAAGTTAGGGATTTATGTTAATTTCTATTGTATGTTGCAAAAAGGTCTGTTTGAAATATTTCTGAAGGCACATGGTATGCAAGAAAGGGTTGTTAAAAAAGAGTTTTTGAATGTTGGTCAATCTGTTTTTAGAGCCATACCATGGTATGCTAACTCCAGATCTAAAGAGGTAGCTACTAATTCATCTCCAAGGTGGATGGAAATAAAAAATGTGGCCCCTCAACTATGGAAATTTATTCTGCATATGTTAAAATCATTGGGGAATGTGTTACAAATAGATGAAACTAGAGTGACCTTGCCCCATTTAAATGCCAGAGTGTTAATTTCTTTGAACCCTAATTTTATTGTTCATGACATTAGATATAAAAATTGAAGATAAAGTCTTTAGTTGTGATATTGAACTATTGGGTAGTTTAAATTCATGTTTTTTGTGTAAAAAAAGTGGGCATCTTAAAAAAGATTGTCCTAATATCCAAAGAATCTCAGACAAAACCTTTTTGCAAGAAGTTCATAAGAATAAGAATTTAAACAATGATGTTGATAAGAATGAGAATAAGGATAACGTGAAGAATAACAAGAAGGAATGATCTAAGGGTAATAATAAAGAAAGGGGAAAGAAAAATATTGACCCCCCTAACAATGGATCATTTGAGTTGGAGATTATGGAAGAAATCCCCACTCGGTCTAAGCCATTGTTTGAGGGTGAATATGTTGTGATTGAAGCTAAATCTACCTCCATCCCTATCCACAGTCAAGAGCTATGTCAAGAGTCAAATCCATTTAGCATGATCCACATTTCTCCTTACCAAGTCAAGATCAAACTAATCAAAATCCTCCAGCTCCCATCCATGATTGAGCTCCCATCCATGATCAAGCTTCCCCTATGATCAATATCCTATCTATGATCACGAAAGCCACGATGATCCTCTTAGTCCAATCTATGCATTACATGAGCTAGAGATTATCACTTTACCCAACCATCCATGAGAAAGATATCCAAATTACTCCTATCTATCTATCCACAACACCCTCTTCCCAAGATGAGACACTTGGTCCCCAAGGAAACATTGACAATCAAATAAGTAACTTGGATCCTATCACTTCACCTCCTAAAGAGCATAATGTTAGTCGAAATCCAAGCATCCCAAGTAATCCATTGCATGATCCTACATTATCTCTTGTTGATCCTCCATCAACCCCTATTGGTCCTCCACCATTTCCTATCGACCCCATTCCAAATCCATTACCTTCTCCCATTGGTCCAACTACTTTCATCCTTGGTGGTTCTCTTGTTGAAGAGAAACAAACTTCATCCACTACCCCAGCTTCTCCATCTAATAATGGACTTGCACCTTGTTTCCAAAACAATAAACATCCAATTGCATATCATATGTTTCAAAACATGAAATATCAAGGAAATGGTTTAGGCCTTCATGAACAAGGTATCTTAGAGCCCATCCATGTCACAATTCATCCACAAGCACATGGCATTGGTTTTCCATCCTAAGCAAATGAGAGGAACCTCCTGCAACAATATAATGAAAAATGCACGAAATAACAGAAATAGCAAAAACACAAAAGGAATTTATTGATCGTAGGACACTTCGAGGGGGCAACCTCCTTTGAGCAAGCTCAATACAATAAATTCATGGATTCCTTCATTGGCCTCAACACGTACTTATATACTAAATCTAATCTAAACAACTATTACTACCCATAAATGTGGGATAATACAATATACTCACACGACAACTTACAAAGCATATGTGTCCAACAACAATATACTGACAAAGTAAAGAGAAGGGTTAAACACGGGTTCCTAACATCCCCTCCCTCTTAGAAAAGCTTTATCCTCAAAGCTTAAGATGTGGAAATTGTTGCTGAATTTGAAGGAGTGGTTCCCATGTAGCATCCTCTAGTTGCATTCCGTGCCACTAAATTAATACCTCTGTGATGGATTGAGAGTGAAGCTGACAAGTGCACTTGTTGAGGATTGCCTCCAACTCCAAAATGATGGATCCTTTGTTATCCAATTCTGGTAAAATAGTTTGTGCTCTGATGTTGGTGCCAAGAACTTTCTTTAGACAAGAGACATGAAATACTGGATGAACGCAGGAAGGAGGAAGCTCCAATTTATAAGCAACTAACCCAATCTTTTGAAGAACCTTGTATGGCCCATAGAACTTTGGAGCCAACTTATGATGCCCTTTGAGTTTCAGGGAGGATTGCTTGTATGGCTATAGATGAAGAAAAACCATATCACCTACTTGAAAAGTGTGCTCAGAACGGTGCGGATCGGCTTGTTGTTTCATTCAATTTCTTGCCATGTGAAGATTGTCCTGTAAAATGCGAAGAATCTGATCTCAAGTTTAGAGAGCCGTGTCAACTGCCTGAATTGGTGAACTGCTGGGGGTGTATGGAAGGAGCACTGGTGGTGCCTGATGATAGACTGCTTCATATGGAGTCATTTTAGATGCAGTGTGGTAGGAGGTATTGTATCACCATTCAACGAGAGGGAGCCACTTTACCCACTGATGTTGTTGTTCTGAGGTGAAGCAATGAAGATAAGTTTCCAAAAATTTGTTGATAATTTCAATCTGACCATCTATTTGTGGGTGATACCTTGAACTCATCTTTAGTTTGGTGCCAGTGTGGTGAAATAGTTCTATCCAAAAATGACTGGTGAAAGTTGCATCACAATCTGAGACAATGGAAGAAGGGATTCCATGAAGACAGAAGATCTGGTCCATGAAAATTTGTGTGATTGAAGAGGCAGTATAGGGATGGATGAGGGCACAAAAATGACTATATTTAGAGAGGCGATCAACCACAACCAAGATCACTATCTTCCCTCTAGATTTAGGGAGCCCCTTAATGAAATCCATAGAAATATCTATCCAAATCCGTGTAGGGATGGGCAAGGGTTCGAGCAATCTAGGAAGGAGTGTCGTTTAACCCTTGTTGCACTAGCAGGTATCACATTCAGCCACCATCTATTGAATTGCCCTTTTCATTCCCTTCCAAAAGAAGTTGCATTGTGCCCGCTCATAAATTTTGAGGAACCCAGAGTGCCCTGCCGATGGAGAAGCATGGAGTTCATAGAAGATAGCCTATTGAAGATCTATGCTCTAGAGAAGCACCAGACGACCCTTGTATCTCAGAGAAGCACCATCCCAAGAGTAATGTGGTACAACATAAAGGGTTATTGGCCAACTGTTGGATGATTTGATATAATGAAGAGTCATTGACATAGCCCTACTAGACAGATTCCAACCAATTTGGAATAGGCACAGAAATAGCTGAAAAAGAAGCTTGGTCATCAAATGTACGAGAAAGAGCATCCACCATAATATTGTCCTTACCCTTCTTGTAAGTGATCTCATAGTCATAACCCATGAGTTTGCTAACCCATTATGTTGTGCTGGGGAGGAGACCCATTGTTCCAGGAAATATTTCAGACTTTGGTGATCAGTCTTGATGCAGAAATGATTCGCTAATAGGTATGGCTGCCACTTCTGTACTGCATGCAAAATAGCCATCATTTCCTTCTCATATGTAGAGAGTACTAAATTCTTACCTGAAAGGGCTTTGCTGGTGAATGCAAGGGGATGTTCATCTTGAAGGAGAATAGCACCAAGTCCATTGCCACAAGCATCACTCTCAATAGTAAAGGTCTTGGAAAAATCTGGCATAGCTAGAACAGGTGTAGTACACATAGCTTGTTTTAGTTTTTCAAATGCACAATCAATAGCATGTGTCCATGTAAAAGCATCCTTTTTCAACAAAGCTATTAATGAAGCTGCAATCTTCTCGTAATCCTTGACAAACTTGCGGTAGTAGTCAGTCAGTCCCAAAAACCACGGAGGCTCTTGAGTGTCTGAGGATGCAGCCAATTTTTCATGGCGTCTATTTTGGTAGGATCCACTCGAACCCCTTGGGCTGAAACAATATGCTCGAGATACCCCACTTCCTCCTGCCCAAAAACACCTTTAGATTGTTTTGCATAGAGATAATGATCAGAGAGAAGTTGCAGTACAAGATCCAGATGTTGGAGATGCTCAACCCATGTTTTACTATAGATGAGGATATCATCAAAGAAGACCATAATGAATTTCTGCAAGTAGGGCCGGAATATTTTATTCATCAATGCCTGGAATGTGGAAGGAGTATTAGTGAGGCCAAAGGGCATGACCAAAAACTCATAGTGGCCATCATGCATGCAGAAAGCCGTTTTAGGGATATCATCCTCATGAACCCAAATTTGGTGATACCCAGAACAAAGATCCAACTTGGAGAAAAAATGAGCGCCATGAAGCTCATCAACAATAGGAATTAGAAACTTATCCTTGATTGTGATGTGATTAAGTGCTCGGAAGTCAATGCAGAGGTGCCATGACAAATCTTTTTTCTAGAGAAGAAGAACTAGTGAAGAAAAAGAATTGGTACTAGGGTGAATAATACCTTTCTTTAGTAAGTCTCGAACGAGCATCTCAATCTCTGTCTTTTGGTGAAATGGGTAGTGGTAGGGCCTGATGTTGGGAGGAACACTTCCAGGAAGGAGCTGAATATAATGGTCCTCTGGTCATGAAGGTGGCAATCCCACTAGTTCAGCAAAGAGACATGCATATCTATCCAAAATTTTTTGTAGATCTGAAGGAGTAGTGGAGACCATTGATGGTTGCATCTGAATGGAATGGAGCTGAGCAATGACACCATGTGAATTCTTTTTAAGGATCTTTTCCATGTGATGTGAACTGATGATGCTGAGAGACCCTGGTTGTAAGCCCTTCAATTGGTGTTTTTGCCCATTGTCTGAAAACTGCATCCAAAGTTTAACAAAATCCCATAAGATGGGTCCAAGTGTGTGTAACCATTGAGCGTCTAAAACCACATCACATCCACCTAAGGGAAAGGAAAACATGTTGGAGTGTAGGTTATAATCTCCAATAGAGATACGCACATTGCGATACTTCCCTTTGCAAGGTAATGTGCCCCCATTGGCAATCATGATTTCAAAGCTAGAGCAAGGATGGACAAAATAATCATCCTGTTTGGTGATCTGAGGGTCAATGAAGTTATGAGTGCTACCAAAATTAATGAGTATTGTAAGAGGGAGCTTCTTGAAGTAACCCTTGACCCGCATGGTTTGTGGGGTGGTGACTCCTGCTAAAGCATGGAGAGAGATCTCTGGGTGGTCTTCCTGAGAAGGAGGGTCAATAGGCAGCTGCTAAATGTTGACCTGATCATCTATTGTATCCTGAGCATCTTCATAAACTTTAGTTACAGGTGGAGAATCCACATCCAAGAGATAGAGCTTTTGCTCAACACATCTATGTCCTTGAGTGAATTTCTCATCACAATTATAACAAAGCCCTTTTTCTCTACGTGCCCGCATCTCTACTTCAGACAAATGCTTGATAGGAGTTGTTCTAGGAGTTGGCATGATTGGAGGTCTTTGGGAAACCATATTTTTGAATGGAACAAAAGTGGATTTGCGGCACTGTTGAGCTGTGATCTTGTCCTCCACCAACTTAGCCAACCCTAGGGCTTCCATCATTGTGTTTGGATGGAACATTTTAACCTCAGATCAAATTGCATCCTTCAGACCACTAACAAACAACTCCTGAAGAATTCATTAGACAATCCCTTTGTGTCATTAGCAAGTTTCTCAAATTCTATCTGATATTCTCTCACAATGCCAGTTTGGCAAAGTTTAGTGAGTGCTCCTATGAAGTCATCAAAAGCACTAGGGCCAAATTGTTGCAAAATGAGTTTGCAAAAATTTGTCCATTTTGGCTCTTCATGAGCCTTGATGTACCAACAGAACCATTGAATGGCTTCATGTTCCAAATGAAAGGATGCAAGTGGTACTTTGTTGACATCAAAAGTATTATGTAGACTGAAATATTGTTCTGCCCAGTATATCCATCCAGTTAGATCATCACCATTGAAGTGAGGAAAATCAAGCTTCAGCCCATGAAAATTTCTAGAAGAGAACCCAGTGTCTACAGAAGACTCTAGCTGTCGTCTATTGTTTATGGCTGAATGCTGAAGATTTAGGCCAAGAATTTTTTCATGTAGATCTTGGTGTTTGGTCTTTAGGGCTGCAAGTTCATCCTCCATGTTTTTTTCTCATGCGTGGGTGACAACCATAACCAAGAGTTTTTTTTTTTTTCAAGAATGGGTAGAAAAACAAAAATAGAAACTTTTTTAGTAAGGGAAAATTTGGATTTGGGAAAAACTCTGATGGGTAATTGGGGTTTGACTAGGTTTTGGACACTTTATGAGGGACAGGGAAGCACAAAATGGGGATTTTAGAAGCGGGGTGAAAGAATGGGAAAATTTGTCCAAGAGGCATAGGAGTAGAAATAGGAAATGAAC